>JARQOC010000008.1:81671493-83138993 GCA_033576535.1 Allobates femoralis | reverse complement strand
GAGTCATGTTTTGGGCTGGAATCATTGGGAAACAGCTGGTAGGCCCCTTTAAGGTTCCTGAAGGTGTGAAAATGACCTCTGCAACGTATATAGAGTTTCCAACTGAGAACTTTCTTCCATGGTACAAAAACCAAAAACGTGCCATTAGGAGCAAAATCATCCTCACGCATGTCAATGCACCATCTCATGCTACAAAGAATACCTCTGTGCCATTGGCTGCTATGGGCATAAAAGGAGATAAACTCATGGTGTGCCCACCATCTTCCCCTGACCTCAACCCTATAGGGAACCTTAGAAGTATAAGCTAAAGATCTATGAGGGTGGGAGGCAGTTCACATCAAAACAGCAGCTCTGGGAGGCTATTCTGACATCATGCAAAAAAATACAAGCAGAAACTCTCCAGAAACTCACAATTTCAATGTATGCAAGAATTGCGAAGGTGATATCAAAGAAGGTTAGCATGTAACATGGCCTGTTAGGATGTCTTGGAGTTACTAGAAAAAAGTTCTCTGCAGTTTTGGAGTTTAATAGCTTTTTATTTCAGTGAATGTGACCTGCTAATGCTGCAAATTCAACAAATGAGCATTTTCAGTTCTTTCAAACATATCAAATGTTTAGAAACTCTACTGTGCATTTTGGGAAGTATTCTCCATTAGTTATTTACCTGTTATCCAGCAACTTATTGTGGGTCAGTCGTATATTCATTCTATTACTTGTTTTTAAAGAGAACTTGTCACCCCCTGGTTCTTTCCAAACTGAAAGCACCACTGAATACAACGTGTATGCTGCATTCAGGGAAGGTGTGTCCCATGTCTGTAACCCCCTGTATCCCGAAAGAAACAGTTTGTAAAATTTAGAGTTAAGAGGGGCTTATCTGAGTTCGCAGTCCTGGCTGCTTGCATGGTCCTCTCCGCCTCCTGCCCTGTGTTCCAACTCTTCTACTGTGTGTGGCCTCCTCCTCTTCGGCACCTGTGCCTGTGTCTCATCGTGTCAATTCATGCAGGCACACAACGAGCACTTGGTAGCTTGTGCCAGATGTAAGCACCAGAGCCTGCCCTGCATACATCATAATCTTTAGCAGGGCACGCTCTGGCGCTTGTGTCACAAGCATGTGCCGTTACAGCAACCGGGACCCGCTTCTACCAAGTTCTCATTGTGCGCCTGCGTGAATTGACATGCTGAGGCGTAGGCACTGAAGAGCAGGAGGCCACACACAGAAGAGGGGGCGAAACACAGGGCAGGAGGCAGGGAGGACCATGTGAGCCGCCAGGACTGCAAACTCAGATAAGCTTCTCAGACCCCTTAACTCAAAATTTTACAAACTGTTTATTTTGGGTTCCAGGGGGTATACAGACATGGGACACACCTTCCCTGAATGCAGCATATACGCTGCATTCAGTGGTGCTTTCAGTTTGAAAAGCATCAAGAAGGTGACAGGTTCTTTTTAACTTTACATACTTGTGTCTTTGTCCATGTAATAAGGATTCATTTTTACATTGCTAGAATGTATGGGCTGGTTTCAGGTTACTCCAGCAGTCAATCACAAAATCCACTCTGTGACAGCGCTTATGATTGGCTGTTGGGTCCCTGACACATATAGTAGTGTAAAAATAAAGAAATTATTTAAGAAAATGACATAGCGCTCCGCTGTATTTTTTTTTTTTTTGCAATAAATCTTTTTATTAATTTTCACAGTATAAAATACAGAAAACACAGAACAGGCGAAACGCTTCACCATCATCAAGTCCAGGGGGAATCAACAAGTACTATAACTATTGCTGTAAATCAGAGATCACACAGCGCCCTCCGCATGGTATGGCCCTCAAGCAATCCGCCGTAGGCAAGAAATAGGTATTTAACCACTCAGAAGGCGAGGTCCCTCGGCTTTGAGGTGATCTATAGCACTAGGACCCCGGACAAAACAGGCCGGGAAACAAAGAAAAGGGAAGGAGAAAAGGAAGAAAGGGATGGGAAGGGAAAGGAGGGAGGGTACCTTGGAACAGAGAAGGAAACAGAGCTAGGAAAGAGGGGGGGGGGGGAAGGAGAAGGGCTGTGGGAGGGAAAGATCCAGACTATGGGGTCGGGGGGGGGGGGCAGGAGGCTGTGATAGCCAGGTCTTGAAACTCGGGCTCTCTTTAAATGATTGCCACAGGAACCATATGCGACTCTGATCCGACCCAGACGGAAGATCATCTGCCTTCAGCGATGCTATGCGATTCAGTTTGTCCATCTCGGCCACCCACTCTAACAGAGTAGGGGCCTCGTGCGACCTCCAACGTCGAGGTATAACCGCCCTGGCTGCCAGCAGGCAAAAACGCAGAGTCCCTTTATGCACAGAGGACACAGATGTGGGTATTAGGAACAACAGAGCCATCTGGGGAGTCGGTACATGGTGTACCCCAGACATTAGACGGAAGGCCTCGAAGACCGAACACCAAAAAGGCTGGAGGAGACCGCAAGACCACCAAATATGGAGCATAGAGCCCCTCTCTCTCCCACATCTCCAGCAGGTGTCCGGAATTCCGGGATCTATTCTGTGGAGGATGGTGGGACAACGATACCATCGTGTCAGGATCTTGTAGTTACGCTCTTGTGCAGAGCAAGAGACTGACATCTTATGAGTGAGTGTGAAAATTTTCTGACGATCCTGGACAGAGAATGTGGTCTGCAGGTCTTGCTCACAAGCCCTCAGGTAGCCAAGGGGGCCAGATTCCTGACTGGACAGGACCAGGGCATATAACAGGGATACTGTGTGGGCAGGGCCTCTCAGTTGAGAGCATAAGAATCTCAAATGGTGTCAGGACCCGCATGGGAGTTCTAGAGAGAAAATCTCGCAGTTATACAAACTCCAGCCAGGGGAGCACGACTCCGCCCGCCCGGTCTCGGAGCCCCTCCACGCCAGAGAGCCCCGCAAGCTCAGACACAACTCGTCCCAGACAAACCCGGTCCCGTGCCAACCAACATAAGATGGTCGCTCTTGTTAGTGCTGGAGGGAATGCGGGATTGGCAAACAGAGGACTCAGCCTACCCGGGATAGCAGTCAGCTGTAATTTTCGGTTAATGATGTCCCAACGTCGTATAACCGTCAGAGTAAGTGGGGATAATCGCATCACGGGAGGTCTGGATGTCCCGTCCAGCCAGGGTACATGGCAAAGGGGCGCGGGGGAAAGCAAGTCCTCCAGAGCCATCCACTGTTTATGGACAATGCTGAACCTCCAATCCACCAATCTGGAGAGCAAGACCGCATGGTAATATTTCTTAAAGTCAGGGAGCCCCACGCTTCCCTCACCCTTCGGCCGAGTCAAGACTGAGAACCTGGTCCGAGGTCTCTTAGCCCCCACACAAAGGTGCTAATGGTCGATTGCAAGCGTTGGAAAAAACTGTCTGGGACGGCAATCGGGATGGTTTGAAAAAGATATAAATACCGGGGCAACGCATCTATTTTAATGACACTCATTCGTCCAAACCAGGACAACTGAGGCCTGTTGTATTTTGCCAAGTCCAAAACCGTTCTTCTCAAGAGTGGGGCATAATTCAATTCATATAAGTCATTTAGGTCCGCTGAAAGTAAAACCCCCAAATACTTTAATGAGGAGGGCTTCCACTTGAAGGAAAAGGACTCCCGGAGTTGCATTACCAAGCACCAGGCAGGGAAATGTTAAGTGCCTCTGTTTTAGTATAATTAACCCTAAAATGTGAAACCTCTCCAAACCTCCGAAACTCCCTGATGAGCACTGGGAAGGCTATTATCGGATTTGTAACATAAAGAAGCAAGTCATCTGCGTATAATGAGAGTTTGAATTCAAGCTGTCCAATCCGTACACCCTGAATATCGGGCGAGGTGCGGAGAGCCACCGCCAGATGCTCCATGGCAATAACATAGAGGAGAGGAGACAGAGGGCAGCCCTGCCTGGTGCCATTGTGTATCGCAAAGGGGGTCGAGAGAACACCATTTATTTTAAGGCGGGCTGTCGGGCCACTGTACAGAGCGAAGATCTTTCCCAACAAACTGGTCCCAAGCCCCAGCTGCTCCAAAGAAGCCCGGAGAAAAGACCAACCCAGGCGATCAAACGCCTTTTCTGCGTCAATGGATAGCAAGCAGGCCAGGATCCTACCTGAGCACAAGTAGGAGGTAAGGAGCAGGGTCTTAAGCGTATTGTCCCTGGCCTCCCTGTGCTGCACAAAGCCCACTTGGTCAGTGTGAATAGCCTCTGTGAGAGCAGGACCCAGCCTGCTCATTATGATCTTAGCAAAAATCTTCACGTCGGCGTTGATGAGGGATATGGGTCTGTAATTGGCGCACAGACCAGGGTCCTTGTCCGGTTTGGGGATAACCACTATTGTGGCCAATAATGTCTGAGGGGCGAAGGGGCAGGTCCCCGAGATGGAATTAAATAATTTAGTCAGAAAAGGTGATAGTAAGTCTATGAATAGCTTATAAAAATGTGCCGGAAAGCAATCTGGCCCGGGGCTCTTACCGTTCAACATAGACTTAATGGTGTCAGAGATCTCCTCCGTCAAAGGACCCTCCAATGTCTCCGCCTCAACCTCCGACAGAGGAGGGAGCGCGTCTCCCGAACGTACCCCTCCACTCTCGTCCGAAACTCTCCATCGGGCATGTCCGCTAGAGGGCCTTTAAGATTGTATAGCGAGTCAAAATAGTGTCGAAAGGCGTCTACTATCTCCTCGGGGGAGTGAACCACGACACCGGAACCTACTTTTATGTTAGGAATGAAGGTTGTGGGGACCCTTGGGTGCAGGAATCTCGCGAGCGCCCTTCCCGGCTTGTCAGAGTATTCGTATAAGTAGCGGTGGAAACGATCTCTCTGTCTCGCCAATCTAGTGTCAAGCAATTCAGTCAGGTCCGTCTTGGCCCGTAGGAGATCGGCCATCACCTGTGTGTCTCTCGTTTGTTTATGAGTAGTCTCTAAAGTCTGAATCCGGGACAACAGTCCGGCAATAGCCTCAGATCTGATTCTCTTCAGGTGGGCTCCGTGATGAATGAGCACTCCCCTGATAACTCCCTTCAACGCCTCCCACTGATAAGGAAGAGCTGTAGGGTCATTGCTATGTATATCAAAAAATCCGAGATCGCTATCCGCACCGCCTCCAGACAAGAAGGTTCTTTCAATATCCCAGGATTCAAAGACCAGGTCCATTCTTTCCTGTACATGCCCGGAAGTCGGAGGGACAGCATCACCGAAGCGTGATCCGACCAGACCGACACCTCAATGGTCGCTCGCGGTTCACAGGACAGGAGTCCATGGCTCACCAGAAAATAATCGATCCGGCTACAGGAATTGTGGACTGTAGAGAAAAAGGTGTAATCTCTGTTTGAAGGGTGCATAACCCGCCACACATCCACCAACCGCAAGGACACCAACATGCGCTTCAGGCCCTCCAGCTGTGAAGGAGGCACGGCCGACCCACCAGATGAGGAATCAAGGGCACGATCTAACACCATATTGAAATCCCCACCCGCCACCACGTATCCCTCTGCAAATGCCAACAGCACGCGAAGATATCTCTTACACGTACAGGCCTGGTCCCTGTTAGGAAGGTAGAAATTGGCCAACTTAAAAGTGTCATTGGCAATTTTGAGCTTAATAAACAGATATCTGCCGCCCGGGTCGACCTCTGAGGCCAGCACCTGCGCCTGCAGGGATTTATGAAGGGCAATACTGACCCCCTTAGATTTGGACTCCGGGTTGCTAGCGTGAAACCATTGTGAGTAGTACCTAAGGTTTAGTACGGGGAGTTTACCCGATCGGAAATGCGTCTCCTGGAGGAGGAGAATTTCTACCCTTTTCTTATGCATTTGATATAAGATTTTGGAACGTTTTTCAGGGACGTTAAATCCCCTGACATTCAGAGAACACATCTGGAGCGTCGCCATTGGTGCCCCCGAACTCTACCCCACAGCCGGATCAAAAAAGAGGGGGGAAAAGGTGTAGATCAAGGAAGAGAGGAGAGCGAGGAAAAGTGGAAAAAGCGGGGAAAAAAGAGGGGTATAAGGAAAAAACAGGGAAATAGTCAGAGAATAGAAAAAAAAAACAAAAAACGTGAAAGTACAATCAGACGGAGGATAGTGATACGCCTGAGGAACCTAGAGGGTCTGAACCGTCAGGCTCAACAAGAACTAAACAGGTCAGAGAAGACTCTGAACAACCGTGTCATCGACACGTCCTAATGTGGGGGTTGGTTGAACATAGGGTCACCAGTTCCCCCCCGGCAAACAGCCTGCTAAGAAAAAGAAAGTGCAATAAACCAGTAAGCATAGCCATACCAAGTGACTACCACGGTATCAATATAGCATTAACAGGAAAAAGAAGGGGGGGGATGATCCCCTGCGAGAGCACTCTAAACCGGATGTAAGCACACGTATAATCGGGAACTAATAACAATCGCACAGGCTCTCACATGGGGTCCTCCTCAACACATAATGTAAGATCGGTCACCGAACCCTCGAGAGGAGACAAACAGTATGTCCCCAAAACATAAGAGAGGATATTCCACGGTCAAGCAAGGAGGCAGCCACTCAGGAAAAAAAGGTAAAAGCAGAGGTGGCCTTCAGGCGTCTCCGGAGCGGGCAGGAGATCCGGTCGACGCCGTCTGGTCCTCCTCCTCTTACTCGGCAAGTCAGCGCGGGGGGCCCCTACACGACTCGGACCTCTCAAGGCAAAGGTGGAGAGCCGAGGCCACTCGCCCAGCTCCACCAGCGGCAGGTCCAAAGCAGCTGTAAAGTCCCGTAAGTCCGCCGGTGATCTCAGTATGGTCATGTTTCCCTCCCCTGGCACCTGAAGCTGGAAAGGGTATCCCCAGCCATACGGGATATGTCTGTCTCTGAGGACGTCCAGCAGAGGGCGAAGTGCACGTGACTTAGCCAAGGTGATGCGGGATAGATCAGCCAGGAGCATAATCTCTGCCCCATTGAATTCTAAGGAGTCATGACCCCGAGCCCGGAGCATAATATCATCCTTTATGCGGAAATAATGAATGCGGGAGATGATATCTCTCGGCTTGCTTGTGTCAGGACTCCTAGGGGCCAAGGATCGGTGGGCTCTATCAATTTCTATGTGCATGTCCGCCTCTCTGTCTAGCAGGGACGTCACAATGCATTAAGAATCGGGACTGCAGCCCCGATTCTTATGCATAGAGCCCCGAATCTCACCGGCGGTCAGGGCAGAGGATAGCTCAGCCGTCGCCACCCCTGCATAGATGAAAAAAAACTGCGGAAATACGCCCTAAAACTGGGACATTCGCATGCACAACCACTGCCCCCTGGCAGCAGTTCCCACCCCCCTTCCCCCTCCCCCCGGATCATGTTGCGCCGCACGCAGTGAGCGCTCGGCGCGCGTACGGTGGGAGAGAGAAGAAGAGGAGCTGCTGCAGCCTGCCTGCCGCCTCCAGAGTCCTGACTGAGTCGTCCGATCCGCCCAATAAAGTAACCTACAGTCCTACACACACAGGCGAGCGGGCGGGGAGGGGGGGTTTGTGCCTGTCCTGGGCTGGGAGTCAGGAGAGAGAGTTATGAGGTGTGTATATATATGTATACATCAAGCGCAGGCACACACTATGAGGTATTATACCTCATAGTGTGTGCCTGCCTGGTGATGTATACATATATACACCTCATAGTGTGCCTGCCTGATGTATACATATATATACCTGAGGTATATATATGTATACATCAGGCAGGCACACTATGGGGTGTATATATGTATACATCAGGCAGGCACACACACTATGAGGTGTATATATCATATATACACCTCATAGTGTGTGTGCCTGCCTGATGTATACATATATATACCTGAGGTATATATATGTATACATCAGGCAGGCACACTATGAGGTGTATATATGTATACATCAGGCAGCACACACACTATGAGGCGTACATATGATATATACACCTCATAGTGTGTGTGCCTGCCTGATGTATTCATATATATACCTCATAGTGTGTGTGCCTGCCTGATGTATACATATATATACCTGAGGTATATATATGTATACATCAGGCAGGCACACTATGCCTCATCAAATAAAAATTGGCGGTGGCGGATGTGATGGGGGGGGGGGCGCCAAAATAAATCCTTGGCCCGGGTGCCAGAAAACCTAGTTACACCTCTGGTCAGGACCATTCGGAGGACACGAGTTGACAGACGGTCGTAAATATTTTACTGAACCTAGGGAATCTGTTAAAAATTTGAATCCCACCCTTGCATCTGCCGCTCACTGGACCTGCCGCTGCCGCTCCTTGGTCCCGCTGCCGCTCACCAGACCTACCACAGACACGCTTCCTGGACCCGCCAACGTCCTCTGTAATCACTGGAGGTACCTGCATTGTAATCACTTATAAATGTCTGTGTAGAGGTGGTATTAATATTATATGGCCAGTATGGTCAGTGGTGATGTAATAGTGGTCTCTGTGTAGTGGTGGTATTAATGTTATATGGTCAGTGTGGTCAGTGGTAATGTAATAGTGGTCTCTGTGTAGTGGTTTTTATTCAGTAATGGACAGTAATATTCGGGCACTATGTACCATATATACTCGTGTATAAGCAGAGTTTTTCAGCCCGAGTTTTTGGGCTGAAAATTTAGCCCCTCGACTTATACGCGAATCAATAGAAAGTAAAATCTTGCACATGGCGCCATCTGACCTAAGGCCGACCTTGCTGCAGCCAATAGGCAGGCTCAGGCACCCAGCGTCTGAGAAGCTATTTATTTAAGTACATTTTACTTGGGTTTATTTAAATTTATTCCGAAAAATGCAGCTCAGTGGGCCCGAGCCCCGAATGTTTTTTGACCCTAGCAATGCCCCTGCTGTCTAGTAGGGAGTTAAAGACACGATGGAGGGCAGAAACCAGGTCTCGTGGCTCAACTGATTCTGGCAAGCCACGGATTCTAATGTTGTTACGTCGATTTCTATTTTCAGCATCCTCCATCATATCCAACAGTAAATCAAAAATTCCGGTGTGAAGATCAAGGAGCTGCTGCTGAGCTTGGACCTGGGAGGAAAGCTTCTCCATAGTGGTCTCAATGGTGCTAACATTAGAATAACGGACACGTCCTCTTTCAGGGTGCCTATCTCCCCTCTACAGACTGCCTCCAGCCGCTGAATGTAATGCTCCATGTCCGTCTTGGTGGGCATAGTGCTCAGTCGTGCACTAATGTCTGCAGCATCCATGGGCTCCAGAGGCAGACTACCTCCCTGTGCAGGGGCAGGGGGCACTGTAATTCACTCCGTGGCCCCAGGCCCCCGAGGGTCCCGGTGTCCCTCTCCATATCCCCATACAGGCAAAGGGAATGCACACTCTCTGGGGGCAGGGGTGCAGTCATCGCTGCATGGACAGACTCCAAGGGAGCTGTCTCCTGCGCATAATGTACGGGGTGAGAGGGAGAGGGGGAGGAAGAAGCATTCGCCACCAGCTCACCCATATATTGTGCCTCCTCGACTCCCAGACTCATAGATTGCCGCTCCTTCAACTGTGCTGTGTCCTGCACTCTCCCTCCGCTCGCACACTTAGGAGCCGAGGCAGTGAGGCGGCGTGGCGCCGCTGTAGACAGAACAGCTCCTCTTCCCTCCGGTGGGGGCCGGGCGGGAGCGGCTTTCTCAGGCGCCATTACTGAAGTTCCTGGCTTCCTGCCTGTGCTGCTGGGCGCCGACATATACTTAGTAATGTCCGCTCCCCTGGGGCTCGGGCCGGTCTCCTTTGACGCCTGGGATCTCAGCCCAGTCTTCCCCCTCATGCCAGGTCTCTTGCAGGCTATTTAGAGCTAATTATAGGCTGAAAAAGCCAGAGGACACTGGAGCTCTTCAGAAACGAGTCCTCACGGCTCCATGTCCAAGCCACGCCCCCTCCGCGGTATTTTTGATACTCAGCACAGATAAAGCGGACAACTACGAGTTGCTACCCCCAGCTGCCTGGCTTTACCTTGGCTGGCAATCAAAATAAAGGGAAGCCAATTCAATTTTTTTTGTATTTAAAAAATGTATTTAAAAAAAATGTGTGGGCTCCTGATGTATTTTGATTGCCAGCCAGGTAAAACCAGGCAGCTGGGGGCTGGGATTCTCAGCATGGTAATGCCCAAGCGTTCTAGGCCCCCCACGCTAAAAACCACAGCCACCCTTGGAAATAGCACATTCATCATAGCGCCATTTCCAGGCGCAAACATGAATTTCTAGTAATCAGGAAAAAAAAAAACACATTAAAAAAATGTTTTATTAGAAATAAAACCAAAAATCTTTATTACAAAAAAAAATCCTTACTCCAAAGTAGTCCACAGGGACAGCTCTGCTACATCGCTCTGTACAGACAAGCATCTATACAGACAAACTTTACACAGAGCGAGGCTGAGACTGACAGTGACAAAGTTTAGTCGAGTTTATGGCCATGAACGCGGGTGAACCCTGACGTCACCGCGAACACTGCTGCCACCGTCCGAAAACAGCCGAGTACCGAGCAGAGAAGTGAACAACCTCGCAAGTTAATGAGCGGCCCCGGAAATAGAAGCGGCCAGGAGATAGTGGGACGGGAGGACGCATCACGGGAACAGTAAGTATAACCATAATGTTTATTATTAACTATATGCTTTGTTTTACAGCATGCCCCATCCCATAACTGTAAAGTCCAAGCTTGGGGTTCGGACACAAGTTTGAGTTATCTCCGGCCCTGATCTTGAACTTTACAAAAGTAAAGTCTCCTGATCCCGAGCATCCGGGGGTTCACCCATCAGCATTCAGGTGCGCACATTTTTCTGTGCATTGTCTTTCTACTTGTACTGTATTATTGGATTCATTTTACTTTGCATGTTGTAGCACTTTTTTCATTATTTGGATGTTCGCTACTCTTCTTCTGAAGCTTGGTTCTGCTCTCTTATCTCTGTAGTAAGCTCGGTTCTGTTCCCTTATGTCTGTAGTAAGCTTGGTTCTGCTCCCTTATCTCTGTAGTAAGCGCAGTTCTGCTCCCTTATCTCTGTAGTAAGTTTGGTACTGCTCTCTTATCTCTGTAGTAAGCTTGGTTCTGCTCTCTTATCTCTGTAGTAAGCACAGTTCTGCTCCTTTATCTCTGTAGTAAGCTCGAGTGTGCCCCCTTATCTCTGTAGTAAGCTCTGTTCTGCTCCCTTATCTCTGTAGTAAGCTCGGTTCTGCTCCCTTATCTCTGTAGTAAGCTCGGTTCTGCTCCCTTATCTCTGTAGTAAACTCGGTATTGCTCTCTTATCTCTGTAGTAAGCTCGGTTCTGCTCCCTTATCTCTGTAGTAAGCTCGGTTCTGCTCTCTTATCTCTGTAGTAAGCTCAGTTCTTCTCTCATCTCTGTAGTAAGCTCGGTTCTGCTCCCTTATCTCTGTAGTAAGCTCGGTTCTGTTCCCTTATCCCTGTAGTAAGCTTGGTTCTGTTCTCTTATCTCTGTAGTAAGCTCGGTTCTGTTCCCTTATCTCTGTAGTAAGCTTGGTTCTGTTCCCTTATCTCTGTAGTAAGCTCGGTTCTGCTTCCCTTATCTCTGTAGTAAGCTTGGTTCTGTTCCCTTATCTCTGTAGTAAGCTTGGTTCTGTTCCCTTATCTCTGTAGTAAGCTCGGTTCTGTTCCCTTATCTCTGTAGTAAGCTTGGTTCTGTTCCCTTATCTCTGTAGTAAGCTCGGTTCTGTTCCTTATTCTGTAGTAAGCTGTTCTGTTCTATCTCTGTAGTAAGCTCGGTTCTGCTCCTTATCTCTGTAGTAAGCTCGGTTCTGTTCTCTCATCTCTGTAGTAAGCTCGGTTCTGTTCCTTATCTCTGTAGTAAGCTTGGTTCTGTTCTCTTATCTCTGTAGTAAGCTCTGGTTCTGTTCCCTTATCTCTGTAGTAAGCTTGGTTCTGTCCCTTATCTCTGTAGTAAGCTCGGTTCTGCTCCCTTATCTCTGTAGTAAGCTTCGGTTCTGCTCCCATATCTCTGTAGTAAATTCGGTTCTGCTCCCTTATTTCTGTAGTAAGCTCGGTTACTGCTTCTTATCTCTGTAGTAAGCTCGGTTCTGCTGTCTTGTCTCTGTAGTAAGCTCAGTTCTGCTCCTGGCCAGGACACCAGGAGGAGGTGGCTGTAGACTGAGGGACCGGCCAGGACACCAGAAGTAGGCGGCTGTAGACTGAGGGACCGGCCAGGACACCTGGCAGGCTAAGTGCTGTTCGCCACACCCACCAGGCACACCCACACCTTGGTTGTTAACAATCAGCATACATTGCTCTCTCGGCCATTCATTGGTTTCATGAACCTCTCAGATCTTAACCCACTGTGTACCGGTTCAGTCTTACACTCACACTCAGCAAAACAGGCTCATGTGAACAGGCACCTGTGCTGCAAGCCCATGTGATGCACCCCGGCCATGGGACCATGCCTGCGGTACCTCACAATCGTCATACGCTGATGTCAGCTGCGGAACTCTGACTGGTGGCGGCTGCTGTTGATGTAAATGAGCCGGAGAGCAGACACGGCACCTGGAAGACATAATAAGGCATAGACCGCGGGCGGCCCCATGGGCTAGACTGTAGCATGGTCCATGGTGCCATGGGCCACACAGTGAAGCCCCAGTGGCCAAATGCGTCCCACGTGTTTCAAACACCCTGTTATAGGAGGTCCCCGTGTATTTGAGATTGGGTTCAGCATTAGCAATACAACATCACCAGGCACTATAAGCTGCCACCATTGTTTCAAGGCATTTAATTTTATCTAATATATATCTATGCGCAATGCGGTGCTTGAAGCCGAACGAGCGGCGTGGGTGTACTGACATCACCCAATCCCGGAAATTACGCTATTCGCGTCATTCATGCCCAGCCAGCGTCGTGGAGAGAGCAGGGAGGGCCTGCCTAGAAAATTAATAAAAGATCACGCCCATTAGGGCGTGATCTTCTGACGAACAGGGCACCAGCAAACACGCCCTAAGGGCTAAAGAATATAGCCCCTACTAATTATAATGCCTAATAAGTGACTATAAAATCGTTTTTATTAACTTAAACAGGATGCTTTTAGGAGACAAAAGGAGTGTGAGAATGGTGATAGGATGCTGCAGGGACATGATTTTGTACCTTAGGTGGCGTTTTGGAGGTGACAGGATCCCTTTAAGTCAACCATTGACCATAAGAGCTGTTGACCTACTCACCATGTGGTAGGTATAATTACCACAATCCACATATATCTGTGTTATGATGTGAAAATGAGTCGGTCGACAGGGTGGGGGG
The DNA here is from genome assembly GCA_033576535.1 of Allobates femoralis. Lineage (NCBI taxonomy): Eukaryota > Metazoa > Chordata > Amphibia > Anura > Aromobatidae > Allobates > Allobates femoralis. The sequence continues at coordinate 83,125,776 of JARQOC010000008.1, read as the reverse complement.
GGGGTACTTGGATACCGAGACAGGTGGTTACTTCAGTGGGGGTCACGGCTGGTTGGTTCCCAGTTCCGTGCCCTGGACGGGCGGGGTGGGGGTGATGATGATGGGGAATTTGTAACGTGACGCCACCTGTGGTACCTGGTAATAGGGTTACTAGCGCTGCGGCTGGCCGCTGAGGTGATGGAAATGCAGCTTTGGTAGTATAGCTCCCCACAGCTTTACCTCAGGGCAGCGGGGTGGATTAGGAGAGTAGTAGTCCTCACCTCTGTAGTGCCGTAGAGGCCCTCTGAGTGGCGGATGAAAGGAGACCAGACACCAGATCAGCTTAAACTGTTTTTTACTTTCACCAGATGAAATCAGTACACGGTACAGTCTGGGTTAACCGGGGGCAGTAGCTGCAGATTTTGGAGGCTTTTCCAGAGTCTGTCAGAGGTGTCTCTACAATAGCTTTCTTGGTCTGTGTTTTGCTTTAGCTTCCTTGTCAACCACACTAAAGAGTCTCCGGTCCCCAGGTCTGTTACTAAAAGGTACTCCTGACCCTTTCCGGTATGGACGGGAGTGATAAGAAGCCATGCCTCCCATCACCGGTATTTAGTCCTTTCCCTTGTTAGTGTCTTGGACCCAATTTGGGACGTGGTGGGGGGATTTAGTCCTGTGGTGCTGTGGCTCCTATTTTAAGGCCCTCAGCTTGCCGGTCTGCGGTTAGGGATAAACCATTAACTAACCGCCTCGGTTCCGGTGTAGCGGTGATGACTTGGGACTCCAGCTGGCTCCGACCAGTCCTGAAGTGGCCCCCTTCTCTGTCCGGGTCACCCCTCTCCTGAGAGGTGCCCTCCTGTCACGGTCGCAGGGTCCCCTGCGTCCGTCTTCTCTTCTGTCTTACACCGTCTGACTTACTAGTCTAACTGTAACTCACATCTATCCCGCTCCTCTAGGCTCCACCCCCTGGGACCTACTGAATATACGGCCCCCTGTACTAAGGTGGCCTATTGTATGGCTGTTGGGTGCAGACTCTGTAGGGTCCTCCATATCCATGGCTACGGAGGCACTATACCTTCTGTTTGGAGTGCAGTACCTCCCTGTGTTGTGTTTTTTCATTGAAGACAAATTAAATGAAGATAATAATACCAAAGAATTTGTGATTGCAATCATTTTCGGGAAGAAACTGAGTATTATCTGACAGAATTGCAGGGGTGTCAATACTTTTGGCCACAACTGTACGTGTAACAAATGTTCTGAGTCTTTAGTGGATTTGCTAATTGAGCTGAATTCCACACATATGGAGGAACTTGATTTTCAAATTGGACAAGAAACAGGCTGAATTTAAAGCAATGTGTACAGCAGACAAATTGATTGAGTATGATGCGGAGTTGGGGAAAAAACTTGATATATGTGTGAAGACAATAAAAGATGTGCACTCAAAGAAGTACCAGAGAGATTTGAGGGATCGTTTTGAAAGCAAATATGTATGGAAAAAAACAAAAAATTCAAAACCCGGAGACAGAAGGGAGTCTCAGTCATCTGTAACATCACAGAGTGATGTATCTGAGGCTACAGGACCAGCTCTTGGAACCGCTCTGGTGCAAATGGAGGTGGAGGAAGCGGAAACTAGTCTAAAAAGAGGAAAAATAAATCTGGCTCTCCAAATGACCAACCTAAGAGGGACAATAAGGTAACTAATTTAAGTTCCTATATATTGTCCTCTGACGATCTATCACTCCTTTCAAAGGGGCTTTCATTTGCATCGGTGGTGGGTTTCAATACGTTTTTGGCCATTAAAGATTTGAACATATTTGCACGATCCCTACTTCTAAAAAGGTACTTTTTTGATGAAACATCTAATGCACTCTTTTCTTCAGAAGAAGAACAGGCGTCATTGAGGAATCTTGATGAACTGTCATGTGAACATAAAGCTTCAATAAGAGGTAAGATTCCTCAATCAATGAAAGTAAAATCCAAAAGTTCCCCCCTCTAGCATCATGCTCAAACATAGACTTGTTTGTCCAGCTGGTGTCAAAAGACTTTGAGGGGATCTCCGGTCCAAGACGAAGTGATAATCTTTCCAGGGAGGAACGTGATAGATTACGTGAATTACAGAATCTTCCTGATATGGTGCTAAAGCCGGCTGATAAGGGTGGCAACATCGTCATCTGGCAAAAGACCCTATATGAAAATGAAGCCTTTAGACAATTGAAAAACAGTATATGTTACAAAAGGCTTACCTTCAATCCATTACGAAAGTATGTCTTGGGATTGAAGGCGATTTTGGGGTCTGCGGTAGATGGCGATGTTGTCACCAGGGAGCTGGCTTCAGCACTTACAGGTGGTTGAACCCACCATATCAACACTATATCTGCTACCAAAAGTTCACAAAAAGGCAACCATTCCTCCAATGAGACCAATTATATCTGGGAATGGCAACTATCTGGCGAATGTGAACCGGTGGATAGATAGTATTCTGCAACCTCTTGTGGAGACGTTGCCTTTGTTTATAAAAGACACCGGAGAGCTCCTCAAAAAAGTCGATGGCATCTGTCTGGGATCAGACTCAGTGTTGGTGTGCATAGAGGTTGAGTCGTTATACACGAATATTAAGCATGTGGATGGCTTGGTGGCCGTTCGTTTTTTTCTGCAGATGTCACAGTTGTTGGCGGACATGATGGAATTGGTGTTGTGCCTGTTGGAGTTCTCTTTAACTCATAATTTTATTTTTAAGGGGTCCTTCTACTTACCGCTCCAGGGAACCACAATGGGCGCATCTTTCGCGCATGCGTATGCTAATTTATTCCTGGGGCTGTGAGAGAGGGACCTCTTCCTGTCAGATCATGTTTCATCAATGGACCGTGTCCCTTTCTGGACACGGTACATTCACAATGTATTTATGATCTGGCAGGACACAGAGTATACTTTAAAGGCATGTTTTGATGCCTTGAACTCCAACGGGCACAACATCCATCTCCTGTACCAATGGTCAAGGGACTCAGTTAAGTTCCTAGATGTGAGACTATTTAAAGACCATAATAATGTCCTGCAAACTACATTATACCGAACCTACGGCCACCAACTCATTATTAGCATCTTCCTCCCATCCAAGATATATGATCAATTCTGTCACCACGGGACAATTTTTGCGAGTAAGACGAATCTGCTCAAAAGACAGTGACTTTGAGCATCAAGCAGCTGATTTGACGGCAAGGTTCCTCGAAAGAGGCTATAGCAAAAGATCCTTAAAAAGGGCATATAACAGGGCAAAATATTCTACCAGACATTTTTTGCTCTATGAATCAAAACCTTTGCAGGTAGTAAGCTCCGTCAGATTCATCACTGAGTATAACTCAGCTTTTGATGAGATTAGGAATGCCCTAAAAAGATCTTGGCATGTCTTACGAGCCGATCCCATTCTCGCGAAGATTGTCCCTGAAGTCCCTCAGATTACTACGAGACGTAGTAGGAATTTGAGGGATTGTCTGGTCAAAAGCCATTATGAGGGCAAAAGTAAATTTTGTTTCCTGGGTACCTTCATGCAAAAAATGGGGTGTAGCCCATGTGGGAAATGTATCATGTGCCCGAATATTGAGAAAGTAGATAATTTCACTGACTCAAATGGTGGGAGAACGTTTAAAATTTTGAAAAGGATTACCTGTGAGACAGTGGCTGTAATATACTATGCCACATGCCCATGCCCAAAGATCTATGTGAGCATGACCACAAGACAACTAAAAACTCGTGTCAGGGAACATGTACTGGGCATTGACGCGGCAAAAACATCAAAAGATGACACCCCGCTTAAGACTATCCCCAAACATTTTAAGGAGAAACAATCGTGTGATAGTACATTACTACGGGTGAGGGGGATTGACTGTTTGCATATCGGGATTAGGGGTGGTGGAGTGACCAAGAGACTTGCCCAAATGGAGACCAGATGGATCTGGACATTGAAAACATATCCAGCTGGCTTAAATGATTATAACAGGTATGCCTCATTTTTGTGAGGTTTGTACAGTGTTGAAGAGGGTTCTAAATTTCATTTTAACTTGTGTTTATTTATTTCTAGTATGTCTGTGGCCTTATGATAATGATTTGGGTTGGATCGACATCCTGCATACCTCTACATGGAATGTACAAAGCAATGTGCTTTGCTACTAAGAAGATATTGAAACATCGATTGTGGTGTAACAACATATATATATATATATACGGTATGTATATAAATTTATATATATATATACTAGATGGTGGCCCGATTCTAAAGAATCGGGTAGTCTAGAATCTATATAGAGTTTAGTTAGTAATAGGGGAGTGCTGTGAAATTAATTGTGTGTATACAGGCGGCTCAGTGGTCAGCAGAGTATACGGTGGCTCAGTGGTCAGCAGTGAGTGCGGTGGCTCAGTGGTCAGCAGTGAGTGCGGTGGCTCAGTGGTCAGCAGTGAGTGCGGTGGCTCAGTGGTCAGCAGTGAGTGCGGTGGCTCAGTGGTCAGCAGTGAGTGCGGTGGCTCAGTGGTCAGCAGTGAGTGCGGTGGCTCAGTGGTCAGCAGTGAGTGCGGTGGCTCAGTGGTCAGCAGAGAGTGCGGTGGCTCAGTGGTCAGCAGTGAGTGCAGCACAGGCTGGAAGGGGCAGAGGCTGGAGGGGGCAGAGGAGGAAGGAGGCAGAAACTGGAGGGGTTAGAGGAGGGAGGGGGCGAGGCTGGGGGGCAGAGGAGAGCGGAGGCTGGGGGCAGAGGAGAGCGGAGGCTGGGGGGGCAGAGGAGAGCGGAGGCTGGGGGGGCAGAGGAGAGCGGAGGCTGGGGGGGCAGAGGAGAGCGGAGGCTGGGGGGGCAGGGGAGAGCGGAGGCTGGGGGGGCAGAGGAGAGCGAGGCTGGGGGGGGCAGAGGAGAGCGGAGGCTGGGGGGGCAGAGGAGAGCGGAGGCTGGGGGGGGCAGAGGAGAGCGGAGGCTGGGGGGGCAGAGGAGAGCGGAGGCTGGGGGGGGCAGAGGAGAGCGGAGGCTGGGGGGGCAGAGGAGAGCGGAGGCTGGGGGGGGCAGAGGAGAGCGGAGGCTGGGGGGGCAGAGGAGAGCGGAGGCTGGGGGGGCAGAGGAGAGCGGAGGCTGGGGGGCAGAGGAGAGCGGAGGCTGGGGGGGCAGAGGAGAGCGGAGGCTGGGGGGGCAGAGAGAGCGGAGGCTGGGGGGTCAGAGGAGAGCGGAGGCTGGGGGGTCAGAGGAGAGCGGAGGCTGGGGGTCAGAGGAGAGCGGAGGCTGGGGGGTCAGAGGAGAGCGGAGGCTGGGGGGTCAGAGGAGAGCGGAGGCTGGGGGGGCAGAGGAGAGCGGAGGCTGGGGGGGCAGAGGAGAGCGGAGGCTGGGGGGGCAGAGGAGAGCGGAGGCGGGGGGGGCAGAGGAGAGCGGAGGCTGGGGGGCAGAGGAGAGCGGAGGCTGGGGGGCAGAGGAGAGCGGAGGCTGGGGGGGCAGAGGAGAGCGGAGGCTGGGGGGGCAGAGGAGAGCGGAGGCTGGGGGGGCAGAGGAGAGCGGAGGCTGGGGGGGCAGAGGAGAGCGGAGGCTGGGGGGGCAGAGGAGAGCGGAGGCTGGGGGGGCAGAGGAGAGCGGAGGCTGGGGGGGCAGAGGAGAGCGGAGGCTGGGGGGCAGAGGAGAGCGGAGGCTGGGGGGGCAGAGGAGAGCGGAGGCTGGGGGGAGCAGTGAGAGGAGCGGAGGCTGGGGGGCAGAGGAGAGCGGAGGCTGGGGGGGCAGAGGAGAGCGGAGGCTGGGGGGGCAGAGGAGAGCGGAGGCTGGGGGGCAGAGGAGAGCGGAGGCTGGGGGGGCAGAGGAGAGCGGAGGCTGGGGGGCAGAGGAGAGCGGAGGCTGGGGGGCAGAGGAGAGCGGAGGCTGGGGGGGCAGAGGAGAGCGGAGGCTGGGGGGCAGAGGAGAGCGGAGGCTGGGGGGGCAGAGGAGAGCGGAGGCTGGGGGGGCAGAGGAGAGCGGAGGCTGGGGGGGCAGAGGAAGAGGCGGAGGCTGGGGGGGCAGCAGAGGAGAGCGGAGGCTGGGGGGCAGAGGAGAGCGGAGGCTGGGGGGGCAGAGGAGAGCGGAGGCTGGGGGGGCAGAGGAGAGCGGAGGCTGCGGGGGCAGAGGAGAGCGGAGGCTGGGGGGGCAGAGGAGAGCGGAGGCTGGGGGGGCAGAGGAGAGCGGAGGCTGGGGGGCAGAGGAGAGCGGAGGCTGGGGGGGCAGAGGAGAGCGGAGGCTGGGGGGGCAGAGGAGAGCGGAGGCTGGGGGGGCAGAGGAGAGCGGAGGCTGGGGGGGCAGAGGAGAGCGGAGGCTGGGGGGGCAGAGGAGAGCGGAGGCTGGGGGGGCAGAGGAGAGCGGAGGCTGGGGGGGCAGAGGAGAGCGGAGGCTGTGGGGGGCAGAGGAGAGCGGAGGCTGGGGGGGCAGAGGAGAGCGGAGGCTGGGGGGGGCAGAGGAGAGCGGAGGCTGGGGGGGGCAGAGGAGAGCGGAGGCTGGGGGGGGCAGAGGAGAGCGGAGGCTGGGGGGGCAGAGGAGAGCGGAGGCTGGGGGGGCAGAGGAGAGAGCGGAGGCTGGGGGGGCAGAGGGAGAGCGGAGGCTGGGGGGGCAGAGGGAGAGCGGAGGCTGGGGGGGCAGAGGAGAGCGGAGGCTGGGGGGGCAGAGGAGAGCGGAGGCTGGGGGGGCAGAGGAGAGCGAGGGAGGCTGGGGGGGCAGAGGAGAGCGGAGGCTGGGGGGCTGAACACTCACTGGGCTGTCGGCGGCCAGCGGCAGGGCTGGCGGCGGTTCCGGAGGCCGGCCCCGGAGTGCGGGCGGGGCTAGCTGCGTGATGGAGGAGAGTCACCGGGTGTGTGGAGAGAGCGGCAGGACTGGGAGCCGTGCCGGCGGAGGCCGCACACCGGAGTGTGGGCCGGTTCCCGCATGTTGGTGGGCGCACACCAGGCTGTGTGCGGAGGCAGTGGCGGGATGGCGGTCCCTGATGGAGAGTGGGCGGTGAGTTGCAGGGCTGTGGGCCGGATGTGGGTGGGCGCAGACGGGGCTCTGTGCAGGGTCGGTGGTGGGATAACGGCGAGTGGTGGCGCTTTAGCGGCCACTGCGAGGCGCAGTGCCATTTTGACAGCGGCTCGCGGTGAGCGCTATGCGCTCACCGCTCGTGGGTCTGGTACTTCCGGTGCCGGTCTTTGACACAGGGCGCAGGCCATCACGGAAGTTGAGCGGATTGGCGGGAAGTGGCCTTCGGGTTTTATATATAAGATATATATATAGCAGTACGATGGTATATGGTGGTAATTAGAGCACATGTATAGCAGCACTATGGTATATGGCGGTACATTACAGTACATGTATAGCAGCACTATAGTATATGGGGGTAGATTATAGTAAATGTATAGCAGCACTATAGTATATGGCGGTACATTACAGTACATGTATAGCAGTGCTATGGTATATGGCGGTACATTACAGTACATGTATAGCAGCACTATGGTATATGGCAGTACATTATAGCACATGTATAGCAGCACTATGGTATATGGCAATACTGTGGTCACCGCGGTCCCCCACTCCTCCTGGCCCCCGGTGGTCCACAGTAAAGTTAAAAAAATCCTCAGTGAGGATACTCACCTGTCCGGCGGCTCGCTCCACCTCTGCCTTGTAGGTCCTACAGGCCTTTAGGACCTGTAGTTGCCTGGGCAAGCGATCAGGGGAGGGGGGGCAGGATTGTGTTGGGGGGGCAGAATGGAGGGAGTGGGGCAGGATGGAGCGAGCAGGGCAGGATGTAGCGGGAAGGGGGGGCAGGATGGAGCGGGAGGGGGCAGGATGGAGGCGGGGGAAACAGGATGGAGGCGGGGGAAAGAGGATGGAGGCGGGGGAAAGAGGATGGAGGTGGGGGAAAGAGGATGGAGGCGGGGGAAAGAGGATGGAGGCGGGGGAAAGAGGATGGAGGCGGGGGAAAGAGGATGGAGCCGGGGGAAAGAGGATGGAGCCGGGGGAAAGAGGATGGAGCCGGGGGAAAGAGGATGGAGCCTGGGGGGAACAGGATGGAGCCTGGGGGGAACAGGATGGAGCCTGGGGGGGAACAGGATGGAGCCTGGGGGGGAACAGGATGGAGCCTGGGGGGGAACAGGATGGAGCCTGGGGGGAACAGGATGGAGCCTGGGGGGAACAGGATGGAGGCTGGGGGGAACAGGATGGAGCCTGGGGGAACAGGATGGAGGCGGGGGGAACAGGATGGAGGCGGGGAGGGGGGGCAGGATGGAGCGAGCGGGGCAGGATGGAGGTGGGGGAGCAAGAAGAGCGGGGGGGCAGGATGGATTGAGCGGGGCAGGATGGAGGCAGATGAGCAGAATGGAGCAAGCGGGGCAGGATGAGTAAGCGTGAGGGCAGGATGGAGGCGGGGGAGCAAAAACAGCGGGGGTGAGGATGGAGCGAGCGGGGCAGGATGGAGCGAGCGGGGCAGGATGGAGCGAGCGGGGCAGGATGGAGCGAGCGGGGCAGGATGGAGCGAGCGGGGCAGGAAGGAGCGAGCGGGGCAGGAAGGAGCGAGCGGGGCAGGAAGGAGCGAGCGGGGCAGGAAGGAGCGAGCAGGGCAGGATGGTGGGTGGCGGGGCAGGATGGAAGGGGCGGGGCAGGATGGAGCCGGAGGGGCAGGATGGAGCGGGAGGGGCAGGATGGAGCCGGAGGGGCAGGATGGAGCCGGAGGGGCAGGATGGAGCCGGAGGGGCAGGATGGAGCCGGAGGGGCAGGATGGAGCCGAGTGGCGCAGGATGGACAGAGCGAGGCAGGATGGAGACGGCGGGGCAGGATGGAGACGGCGGGGCAGGATGGAGACGGCGGGGCAGGATGGAGACGGCGGGGCAGGATGGAGACGGCAGGGCAGGATGGTGGTGGGGGAGGGGGGAGGATGATGTAGGCAGCGGGGCAAGATGTTGGCGGGGGGTGAGGATGGTGGTGGGGGTGCGGGATGGAGTCGGGGGGGCAGGATGGTGGCAGGATGGAGGCGCTCCTCCTGACCCCCTCCGCTGCCCGCGGCACCCGTCCCTCTGGGCCTCCAGTCTCTGCGGCCCCCCTCCCTCTGGGGCTGCACACCCCCCTCCCCCGCTCCTTCATGGTGATAATAAAAATAAAAAAAGCTCAGTGAGGATACTTACCCTGCGGCGGCTCGCTCCACCCGTCTTGTAGGTGGTAGGACAGGACCTGTCGTTGGCTGGGAAACAGATCTGCTGGGGGTGAGTGGGCAAAGCGGGGGTCAGTGGGCAGAGTGGGGGATGAGTGGGAAGAGCAGGGGTTAGTGGGCAGAGTAATTGGGCAGAGCAGCGGTCAGTGGGCATGGTCAGTAGGCAGAGGGGGGGGGGGGGGTAAGTAGGCAGAGCAGGGTCAGTGGGCAGAGCGGGGGTGAGTGGGCAGAGTGGGGGGTGAATGGGCAGAGCAGGGTCAGTGAGCAGGATTGGGGCGTGAGTGGTCAGAGCAGGGTCATAGCGGGGGTCAGTGGTCAGAGCAGGGGTTAGTGGGCAGAGCAGGGGTGAGTGGGCACAGTCAGTGAGCAGAGCAGGGGTCAGCGGGCAGAGCGGGGGTGAGTGGGCAGAGCAGGGTTTAGTGGGCATAGCAAGGGTTATTGGGCACAGTCAGTGGGCAGAGCAGGGGTTAGTGGGCAGAGCGGCGGTCAGTGGGCACAGTGAGTGGGCAGAGAAGGGTCAGTGGGTAGAGCATGGGTGAGTGGGCACGGTCAGTTGGCAGAGCAGGGGTCAGTGGGCATGGTGAAAGGGCAGAGCGGGGAGTGAGTGAACTGAGGGTGGTCAGTGGGCAGGGCAGGGTGAGTGGTAAAAGCAGGGGCGAGTGGGCAGAGCGGGAGTAAATGAGCAGAGCAGGGTCAGTAGGCAGTGTGAGGGGTCAGTGGGCAGAGCATGGTCAGTGGGCAGTGTGAGGGGTAAGTGGGGATAGCATGTTCAGTGGGCAGTGTGAGGCGGGAGTGGGCAGTATGAGGGGTCAATGGGCAGTGTGAGGGGTGAGTGGTCAGAGCAGGGTGAGTGGGCAGAGCAGGGTCAGTGTGAGGGGTGAGTGGGCAGAGCAGGGTGAGTGTGAGGGGTCAGTGGGCAGTGAGGGGTGAGTGGGCAGAGCAGGATGAGTGGCCAGTGTGAGGGGTCAATGGGCCGAGCAGGGTGAGTGGGCAGAGCATGGTCAGTGGGCATAGTGGGGGTGAGTGGGCAGAGAGCGGGTGAGTGAGCAGAGAGGGGGTGAGTGAGCAGAGAGGGGGTGAGTGAGCAGAGAGGGGGGGTGAGTGGGCAGAGCAGGGTGAGTGGGCAGAGAGGGGGGGAGGGGGCAGAGTTTGGGGGTAAGTGGTCAGGGTGGGGGTGAGTGGGCAGAGCAGGGTCAGAGAGAGGGTCAGTGTGCAGAGTGGGGGTTAGGGGCAGAGAGGGGTTCAGGGGGAAGAGTAGGGGGGTGAGTGGGCAGAGTTTGGGGGTGAGTGGGCAGAGTGGGGGTCAGTGGTCAGAGTGGGGGTCAGTGGGCAGAGCAGGGGCAGAGTGGGGGTCAGTGTGCAGAGTGGGGGTGAGGGGGGCAGAGAGGGGGTGAGTGGGCAGAGTTGGGGGGTGAGTGGGCAGAGTGGGGGTCAGTGGTCAGAGTGGGGGTCAGTGGGCAGAGCAGGGGCAGAGTGGGGGTCAGTGTGCAGAGTGGGGGTGAGGGGGGCAGAGAGGGGGTGAGTGGGCAGAGTTGGGGGGTGAGTGGGCAGAGTGGGGGTCAGTGGTCAGAGTGGGGGTGAGTGGGCAGGGTCAGAGTGGGGGTCAGTGGTCAGAGTGGGGGTTGGTGGGCAGAGCAGGGTCAGGGGCAGAGTGGGGGTCAGTGGTCAGAGTGGGGGTGGGTGGGCAGAGCAGGGTCAGAGTGGGGGTCAGTGGTCAGAGTGGGGGTGAGTGGGCAGAGCAGGGGCAGAGTGGGGGTCAGTGGGCAGAGCGGGGGGTGAGGGAGCAGATCGTGGGTCAGTGTGCAGCGGAGGGGGATGAATAGGCAGAGTAGGTTAGATCGGGACAGGACCTTTGATGACGTCACGGTCATGTGATCTGTGACTCCACCCATCATCGTGACGTCATCAGAGGTCCTCAAGCAGGATGAAGAGAGATCGCAGCTGGCTGGAGGGAGCTGTGGTAAGAGGGGGTGGGTGACCGGACAGTGGAGGGGGTCTGTGCTGACAGGCGGGGGGTGACCGGAGAGTGGAGGGGGGCGATCGGGGAGCGGAGGGGCAGTGGTGATAGGCTGGGGGTGACCGGACAGTGGAGGGCGGCTATGGTGACAGGCAGGGTGGTGATGGGGCAGCGGGGGCTGTGGGCCGGATGTGGGTGGGCGCACACGGGGCTCTGTGCAGGGCCGGTGGCGGGATAACGGCGAGTGGTGGCGCTTTAGCACCCACCGCGAGGCGCTGTGCCATTTTGACAGCGGCTCGCGATGAGCTACGCGCTCACCGCTCGTAAGTCTGCTGCTTCCGATTCCGGTGTTTGTCACAGGGCGCAGGCCATCACGGAAGTTGAGCGGATTGGGCGGAAGTGGCCTTCGGGTTTTGTATATAAGATATATATATATATATATATATATATTTATATATATACATACACATATATATATATACAGAGAGAGAGGGAGTGTTACAGTCATATGAAAAAGTTTGGACACCCCTCTTAATCTTACTCTTTTTTTTTTTTGCTTCAAATTGTTTTTTTGCAACAGCTATATCAGTGTGATATTTGTAATAACTGATGGACACAGTAATATTTCAGGATTGAAATGAGGTTTATTGTACTAACCGAAAATATGCATTATTTCAAAAATTGACAGGTGCAAAAGTATGGACACCTAAACAGAAAAGTCATTGGCCACACAGCCCCAAAGCATGATGGACCCTCCCCCAAATTTGACACTGGGTAGCAAGTGTTTTTCTTGGAATGCTGTGTTTTTGTGGCGCCATGCATAATGTCTTGTTGTATGACCAAACAACTCAATCTTTGTTTCATCAGTCCACAGGACCTTCTTCCAAAATGAAACTGGCTTGTCCAAATGTGCTTTTGCATACCACAGGCGACTCTGTTTGTGGAGTGCATGCAGAAACGGCTCCTTTCGCATCACTCTCCCATACAGCTTCTCCTTGTGCAGTGTGCACTGTATTGTTGACCGATGCACAGTGACACCATCTGCAGCAATATGATGCTGCAGGTCTTTGGAGGTGGTCTGTGGACTGTTCTTGACTGTTCTCACCATTCTTCTTCTTTGCCTTTCTGATATTTTTGTTGGCCTGCCACTTCTGGTCTTTACAAGAACTGTCCCTATGGTCTTCCATTTCCTTACTATGTTCCTCACAGTGGAAACTGACAGGTTAAATCTCTGAGACAACTTTTTGTATCCTTCCCCTGAACAACTATGTTGAACAATCTTTTTTTAAGATCATTTGAGAGCTGTTTTGAGGAGCCCATGATGCCACTCCTCAGAGAAGATGCAACTAGGAGAACAACTTGCAAGTGGACACCTGAAATAGCTTTTCTCATAATTGGATACACCAGGCTATGAAGTACAAAGCTCAGTGAGGTTACCAAACCAATTTAGTGCTTCAGTAAGTCAGTAAAAAGTAGTTAGAAGTATTCAAATCATGAAAATCAGAAGGGTGCCCATACTTTGGCACCTGTCAAATTTTGAAATAATGCATATTTCACATTTTTGGTTAGTACAATAAACCTCATTTCAATCCTGAAATATTACTGTGTCCATCAGTTACTACATATATCACACTGAAATAGGTGTTGCAAAAAAACAATTTTAAACAAAAAAAAAAGAGTAAGATTAAGAGGGGTGCCCAAACTTTTTCATATGACTGTAATTGTGGTGTTAATATGCTCCTTAATATGCATAGTATTGTTGTTGTATCATTATACCATGTTATACATTTATAAATCTCTGGTATGTAGGAATTGCTCTTTCCAACCTATTTCTGCAGCAGTGCTGACGGCTGCTTCACTAGGCCGGCATCTTCTGGTGTTGTGGAGGAGTGGATTGACATCCTATCCTCCGCCCACCTTGACGCTGGCCGGTGACGTAGCCGTGCATATGACGCACTATTTGTTGACATGGTTGCCGTAGAGACAAAGCAGCTCCTGATTGGCCCCAGCTTGTTTTTAAACCCTCCCCTTCCTTATCCCGGCACGCTCTCTAAAGAAGAAAGCCGAAATGCGCATCAGAGCGCGCGGCTGCTACTAAGTGTGGATGGGGCTGCACGCACGCCACATTAAGGTACAACTGGTATTAGCAACCAACCTAACAGTAGTGTAATGCGGTATAGTAGTGCGATGGTGGGTTAGTGTTATCAGGTCTTTTCAAAAGGGGATTCATTAGGTTAATAGAGCTCAGCCTCTCCTTGTCTTGGCCCGTTATATGAGCAGCAGTGTTGGCTGCTCAGGTATATCCTTGATCAGAGGTGTATCTAGGTTTTCTGGCACCCGGGGAAAGACTTCAGTTTGGCGCCCCCCCCCTTTGGTTCACATATATGGCCCCCACCCTGTTCCCCCTTTTATGGCTCACATATACTGCCCCCTCGCTGTACCCCAGTTTGGATCACATATTCTCCCACCATCATCTCCCCGTTTACTACTCATACTCCCCTCACCCTCTCCCTCCAATTTGCTGCTCACACAAACCCCTCCCCAGTTTCCTACTCACACTCTCCCCCCCAGTTTGCTGCCCACATTCCCCCCCGCCCCCCAGTTTCCTGCTCACACTCCCCCCAGAGTATGCTCATGTTTCCCCCCCCTTCCCCCAGTTTTCTGCTCACAATCCCCACTATGTTGCTCTCACGCTCCCCCCACTCTGTCCCCCTTCTCCTAATTACATTACTGCTCTGTTCCTGGAGCGGTCTTCAGCCTTCTGACTCGGTGCCTCTGCTGTGACGTCAGCAGCGTGGTCAGGTGATCTGATCACGCAGCTGAATGAGCTGAGGACCCGGAAGTGCGGGAAATAGGGCGGCAGCGGCTGAAGACGCTGCTTCCTGCTTCCATGGTACAGGCGTCTGATAGATGCCTGTACATGGACTGCAGGAGCCGGCGACCGCAGAGTCTCTGCTCCTGCGGTCAGCTGACCGCGGGAGAGAGAATAGCCGACTCCCACAGCGGGGGGAAGGGCGCAATATGCGGCCGTGGGGGAGACTCCTCAGGCGCTGCAGCAGGAGGCTTGACAGCGCCCCCTGCCTGCTTGCGCCCGGTGCAAATGCACCCCCAGCCCCCTCCTAGATACGGCCCTGTCCTTGATAGCGTTATATCAAGCTATTTGGATAATCAATTGCACATAGATACAGTATATGGAAATTGCGCCTGAGATACATCCTGGAGAAAGGTGTGATAAATATATGGTTAATATATGTTAAAGACCTATGTAAATACTGTAACAGACATTTTTAACCCATGCACTAGACCAATTAACCCCTGAGGTCTGATTATATAAACACAGGAGTAAAAAATACCCCTTTCACCAGGCTGTGTCAGGCAATCTGATTGTGATGTGTAAAAATGATATCCCTTTAACATGAGATCTAAATTGCAGCGAACAGCAGAGAACTATATAACAATGTTAAGGTGTAGACCATTCTTGGGTCCATGGGGCAATAATATTGCTCTTCTGATAATATATATAAGCAGATCCTCTAAAAATCTGAAAGGTGAAAATTATACCTGCATTAATTACCACTTTTGGTACCTGATTGTGCATATATATGTAGACGTGTACTAATGATTGTACACTTGTAACACACTGCTATTCTTTGTACGTATATAATGTGGACGTATACCATCATAATATAAGCGTGCTGTGTTTATTGTATTGCCTTTACCACACTCTTGGCTTCCCAGCCATGTAAATTTATGCATTCACAATGACCTGTCCCTTGGCTAAATATAAATAAACTAGATGGTGGCCCGATTCTAACGCATCGGGAATTCTAGAATACCTTGTAAACAGGAGTGAACTGCGTCACACTGACAGCCTTGTAGACAGGAGTGAAGTTCGTTACACTGACTGACAACCTTGTAGACAGGAGTGAAGTTCGGTCATCTCCCGGCTGGGTCCACTGTTTGCCGCACCGTGTATACTCCACCCCCTGGGACCTACTGAATATATGGTCCCCTGTACTAAGGTGGCCTATTGTATGGGTGTTGGGTGTAGACTTTGTAGGGTCATCCATACCCACGGCTACGGAGGCACTATAACTTTTGTTTGGGGTGCAGAATCTCCCTGTGGCGCCTTGCCATAGGGGCGCCACAAAAACATGCCATAAAGTAACCTTATCCATACTAAAGGTATTCTCCCCCTTGGGGCCCCATGCTGGTAATGCCAACTCCAAAACGTGTTTCACGTACTTAGTGAAAATGCTTCTTCAGGGAGCAGTGCATTATGTCCACATTATAAGACCTTTATAAAGGATACCTGATTGTCATGATCTGAAGGACCTGTGAGTCCTCCAGGTTTCCACCAATCACAACTCTATTACCTATGCCCATGCCCTGCCTCATCCTTCCCCAAAATCCACCCACCAGCGTCAAGGAAACAGCAAACATCCAACCCTGGTAACCAGGGAAATGGACATCACAATGATCCAATATAGATCCTGGTAAGCAAGCCAAAGAGGTGGGCACATGGGCGCAGAGGACTGTAACAAGTGGATAATCCTGATCAGCACCCCTGATTGGAGCACACATCCCACACCAAATAATCATGCCTGCCCACCAATCATCCCAGAACCCAGAAGTACATACCCTGGTAACCAGGGAAAGGAATGCCTAAATGGATCCGGGGGACGTCGTGGAGGCAAGCTGGCAGGAAGAAAAATATAAAAAAAGTGCTAAAATGCCGGTCACATAACCATCCTAGTTACCACCACCAACTCCGAGCACTAGCCCCGCATCACATGATCCCATCCTACCTGCCCCTCGGCAATCCCAGAACCAGGGAGCATCCACCCCTGGTGAAGGGATACGGACGCCACCATAAGCTCTTAGAGATGCCAGAGGAGGGAATAGGAGGTAAAAGGAGGCCGGCCAGAATTTTCCATAAGGAGGGGAGAAGAGGATGATGTAGAAGCTCAGGTAGTAGGGCGTTTTCCCTGTGGCTGTTGTATTGCCTGCGCATATTCCTCTCACAGCTTCAATTTTCATACTAGTGATGGCCTAAAGACTTTTCAGATCCGGGAGCATATAACCATTAACGCCACAAATGTCATTATTTTGCAACCTGTGACTGTCCTTTAATATATGTAGGCCTCCCCCCACCCCCCGTTGTTTGGGGGTTAGAGTTAGGGAGCATGTGAGAGACATTTGTGCAGCAAAGATGGCCACTGGTGTATCTAAGATTAAGACGATACCTAGACATTTTTTGACACATCACGCCTGTAGCCCAAAATCCTTCAGAGTTCGTGGGATGGATGAAGTGCATTGCGGCATAAGGGGAGGTAACATCAGAAAATTGTTGGCACAGCAAGAGGACAATTGGATAAGTATTTTGAATACTCTAACACCATCTGGCCTAAATTAAGTCCTAAGCTTCTCCCCCTTCCTATAGATGGAGCCTATATACAAAATTGGTACTGTTTCTTGATTTTTAGTTCTGTATTTTCTGTTTTTTATTGTTGTCTAAAAGTCTGTGCCTATTTTTCCTTTTTTAGTGGTTCCTTTGTTTACAAGCACTGCATGACCCTTACGCCCTGATCCCTGGAGTCATCTGGTCCAAAACAATATTATGAAGCTCGGCCTATGTGTGTCACGCCCTAGGACGTACCCTGAGATGTGGACCCACTGGACCGCAGCTATTGCGGATGCCGATACCAGGATGACAGAGAACTGGACAACGGAATACTTTTAAAGCTTTATTAAAGCCAAAGGCAAATGCAAGGTGGCCCCAAGGGAAGGCCGCAAGGATACAACACAAGTACCCCTCAGTAAGGTGCCCAGGATAGGTGACCCCATAGGACAGGGATATCACCTGGAGCCGCTAACCGAGGTGCCCGGTGGAGCGTTACTTGCGAATCACCGACCCTAGGGGGGGGCAAGACATACAATGCAAAATCAAAGAGCACAATGAGCGGACCCAGAAGTAAGAGGAGCCGTCAGCGCCAGGACCAGCGGTTGCACTAAGAAGATCGGACCAGAAGCGGCAGAGGGACCAATGCAAGGTCGGACGTGAGACAACAGAGAAGCAGCACGAGGAAGATCCGGGCGCAGCAATGGAACAGCACAACTGCAAAAGGAACAAAAGACAGGTATTAGATTAGCAAGCCAAACACCAGACTAACAGGACCAGGACTGGCAGCTTTACAAGGAATGAAGTTGCCCCAGCGAGGTCTGGCAGTGAATGCAGGGTTTATAATCCTGCAGCACAGCAATGATTGGCCAGAGGGCGGGGCAGACTGATCAGCACCAAGACTCTATAAAAGGAGCTGAGAGAGCGGCCCCGCCTCCTAGTGAGATCCCAGAGAGGAAGCAGGAAGCACATTCAGAGCTGCAGGCAGATGTCAGGGCACCCTGGAACCCCGGAGCCGCCTGCGGATGACCGGCACCCTGGAACCCCGGGAAGGACAGGTAACAGATCGGGAAGAGGGGAAAACAGGGTGTGGAGTGGGGACCCCGGACAGCGGGGCGGCTACAATGTGTTTTGTATCTGTGACGACCATCCGCTATGAGGCTGAGCTGCTGGTAAGGCAGCACCCTGAGAAACCCCGAGACCCTTAACCCCTATACAGGGATCTGGAATTACAGCGGAGCCCAGGGGTAGCTGCCTATTATGAGCAGCAGAGCAGGGAGGTCGCCAGGAAGGGAAAAATCAGGATCCGAAGTACGTAGTCAGTAGTCCGAGTCAAAAACTGAGAGGGCAGCTAAGGTACAAAATCATCAGGCGGTAGCAGAGTCAAAAATCCAGGCAAAGGTCAGAGACAAAACTAAACACACACTATATCACTGGGGAACCAAAACTATATCTGGCGGCCTGCAAGACAGACTCCAATGTATTTGAAGGGCGCGGTTACCTCCCATAGGCTGGAGCTCACAGCCTGATGATCTCATCCGGACCACCCCTAGAACCAGGCCAGATGGTGATGCACGACTGGCACCAACCACCCCACTGCTGACAGAAGAACGAAGGCTGCGCCTATCAGACACCTCTGCAGGGCTCGCTACTCTGCAACCAACATCACTCAAAGGAGAAACACGGCGGCGTTCAGCGACAGAGGCCGACATCAAAGGAGCAGGTCCATATGAGGATAAGGCCCTCCTATCACCGGCACCATCAGCCGATGGAATCCGGCGCCTCCCAGCGGCCGAGGCAGGAACACCAGCCACAGAGTCCAATGGTGACGTGACAGTATCATATATATAATAATGGTGTTCTATGAGTTATGAGGGTGCATAATATAGTGTTTGTTTGTGCCAGCCTCTTCTTCCATCTTTATGGAGCGTTCTGACCCGCCTCCTTTTTTCTCCTGTTCCCTCCTCCAGCATTTCTAGCAGCCTATGGGGGTGTCCGTATCCCTGGTTACCAGGAGCGGGAACTCCCTGGCTTTGGGGTTGCCGGGGGGCGGGCAGAGTGGGATAATATGATGCGGGACGGGTGCTCTGAGTTGGGGGTGGACACTAGGATGGTCATGTGAGCGGGGTGTAAGGCTTGCTGCCTCAGTGTCCCCCGGATTCACTGAGACATCCGTTTCCCTGCTTACCAGGGGCAGGTGCTTCTGGGTTCTGGGATGATCAGTGGGCAGGCATGGTGCGATTCTTTGGCGTGGGATGTGCGCTCCAATCAGGATTATCCACTTGTTACAGCTACTGTGCACCCGCTCTCCCTCCCACTGGCTTGCTTTTCCAGCATCTATATTGGATTCATTGTGGTGTCCATTTTCCTGGTTACCAAGGGTGGATTGTGGAGACCCAGGGGTCAGTGGGTGCTCTCGTCCACAGGCCCAGCCGCCTTTACAAAGACAACGTGGACCAGAGCTCATCCCCAACTGAACGCCCAAGCTCCTTAACTGTGGGCGGAACACTACTCAGACAACACAGGGTGAGGGAACCACAATATTAAGGCTTTATTGGATCCCCAAACAGCTAACAGCATATAACGCATAACGAAGCACAACACATAATTTAACAGGCAACAGAGTCTCACCCTTCCGCTGGCTCACCAGGGTTTAGAATATAGTACAGCAAAGTCGAGGCTTCTTTATGCAGTCTTTGTCATCACAGCCGAATCCGATAATTCGATGTTGAAGTCCTTGTGGTTTTATAGTCCTGGTTCTGGTCCCCTTGGTCGGCACCAAAATGCCTAGGCCTGGGGTTATGGCTCGCCAACCAGACCCGAAGATCCTAGATTATCTGCCTGTATCCAATCTTCAATCTAACTAACTCTGGTTAATGAACACATCTCCTTATATACCTTCAGCCCTCATTGCATGATACTGGGAACTTCACGATAGGTGGAATGAAACTGTCTTTTCATTGGCTGGACCTCAAGCCTCATATAACCATTTTTGGTCGTATTGCAGTCCAGACATGGAGAGCCAAATGCTGATTGATATAGCACCTAGCAGTGATACAATGGAATGTTAGTAGGAGACATTCAGTCTGCAAACCATGACATTAAAACAATAGTGGCTGGGGCAATTTACATAAAGTCAACATTCACAGGGTACCATACAATGGACGATTAGCATAATTAAGTTCTCTGGCCTTCTATGACAAACAAGTTAGATAATTACATTACAATGCTAACCAAAACCACAGTAATCTATGAAATACTGTAGGAAATTCTCCTTGAACTATGCAAGTTTGCAAACCAAAATGCAATACTGTCTGGGTTACATAAGAAATCATCATATGTTCTACATTGAAGGGGTCCATTTCGTCACATGGATGTTTGCTTTTTACTTGACGCTGGTGGACAGGTTTGGGAGACGGATGAGGTGGGGCATGAGCGCCGGTAATGGAGTTGTGATTGGTGGAGACCTGGAAGACTCACGGGTCCTTCAGATATCAATCTATCCAGATACAATCAGGTATCCGCTATAAAGGTCCTATAATGTGGACATAATGCACCTCTCCTTGAAGAAGCATTTTAACTAAGTACACAAAACGCGCGTCAGAGTTGGCATTACCTGAGTGAGGCCCCAAGGTGGATAACACCTTGAGTATGGGTAAGGTTACTATATGGTACTTTTTCAGATCATAACACAGATATATGTGGGTTGTGGTAATTATACCAACCACATGGTGCATAGGTCGACAGCTCTCGTGGTCAATGTTTGACTTAATGGATAATTATATGAAATACTGTGTGCCCTGCGTGGCAAAATATATTGAAAACATTATCGCAAAACCCTGTTCTGTACATTTATCCATTTATTGGACAATTGCCCAGCACATGGTGCATTGGCCGACTGCGCTTATAGTCAATGTTTGACTTATTGGATACTTGTATGTAATATTTTATGCTCTGCGTGACATAATATATTGAAAACATTACTGTAAAAATCCTGTTTTGTATATTTATCCATTCATTGTTCAATTGCAACAGAGGTTCTCAACCCAGAAATTTTATAAGGTGTCTGGATTTTACATGTCTTTTGCCCATATGCATGGGTTCTCTTACTGACTAGCAGATCCCCATCCTTTTTTGTAAGTTTTATCCGTAACCTTGTTAAATGTAAAGAGAAAAAGAGAAAACGTCTTTTATTTTTTGTATAGAATACAAAAAAAACGAGATTTTTTTTTAGTCTATTCAAACTCTAATTTGTGTTTGGTTGAAAAAAGGGTTCAGTGTTAGCGTCAGCTTAGCCAGGGAGATGTGGGATATCTCTGTGATCACTGGCATGAAGAATCTTCTTATTGTATTCTTTTGTTTACTTGTGTGCGGGGTGTTAAGAGCTGCAATCCTATACTGCCGTCTCTGTTTCCTGGGCATCCTCTCGTGCAATGGCAAATGTATGTGACCATGTCAGGTGTCACGTATCCTGCAGCACAGAACTCAACTTTTACTTCAATATTTTAATGGGAGTTGAGAGCAATTAACCATGGCTTAATGTGTAGTAACTGTCAGTGAGCACTAGATGGCAATAGAGTTCTGTGGAATGCAGTTTGACTAGGGGATGGAGTGACTTTCCCCTTACATTGTCATAGCATTTACAGGGCTGACAAACTGAGAAGACACTTTGCCCCACTGTGAGTCTGCTTATTATGAATTCCCCTTCTGGTACACCGGCATAGTAGTGTGAGGGGGTTGTAACCTTGGGGATCGCTGTGCCTGGCCTCTTAGCAGGAGGTAATAACTGGTTAAAGGGGCTCCAGGTATCATGAGGAGGCCGTTTTCTGGCTTGTCCTAAGGCCTCTGTGCCGCGGGTCTTGCACTTCCACAAGGACCACTGTTTCTCTGTCCCCCACGAGTTTCACTTACATCCCCAACTCTGGTGAGCAGCTTGGCCCCAGGGAAAGGTCTATACTATCTAAGCGGGGCAAGAGTGCCCACTCTTCAGCAGGCCCCAGCAGCAAGTGACTATCTCGCCGCTGTAACATGCTCCTCACTGCTGCACTCTGCTCAGCGCGTAGACTTCATTTTGGTAAGGTGTCTGCTGCTAGAGGGGAAGGGGAGGGGGGAAATCTCACTTCACTGAGGCCCTACTACTTGATCAGGTCTCATAGTCTGTGTCCTTGAGACCCTTCCTCAGCTCTCAAAATGGCACCCGACCAGCTTACTGTGCTCTATTTCTTGGCATCTTCTGCAGGGATACTTCTTTTTGCTTCCAGGTTCTAGACTGTATATTCCAACTGGAATGAGATGTAGATCCCGATCCGATGGGGGCCACTGGCATACTGCACTGTCTGTGTATTCGTGCTTATCTTGTAGGCCCAATTTAGGCCTCAGGGTGCAGTGTCTTCTTCTGTTGTTTCCCTGTGTGGTGCCCCTGCGACCAGGGTGGCCACAGGTAAGAACTGCAGCCAGGAAGGTGGAGACAGTTTTACACAAAAACACCTTCACAAACACACCCCCAGACACAAGACCCAGCCCGGGACTCTAGGCGGGCAAGGGGTGGTAGGGTCAGTCACAGTGGGTGGGACGTAGGCAAGGTGACGGACTGAGTACATAAGCAGAAACCAGGAAGTGTTAAGTAGTAGGCCAGAGGGTGCTGAGCAGCAAAGACCAGGACTAGGCCAGTACAGCTGGGCCAGCGAGGAAAACAGCAGCGGTGCCAGAAGACGACTGAATGAAAGGGTCCCTTATGTACGCCGTAGTCACACGGGTAGGAAGGAGCCTGATGATCCCCTGAAACATAGGGACATTGGAAGGCTAGGCCGGGACCAGAGAGTCGGCTCTGAGGTGACCGCAGCTACAAGCAGGATCACAGACATTCCGGCGGGGAAATGCAGATTCCTTGTCTGATTTCCTAACACAAGTGCAGGAGGTACAGTGGCATATAGGACTCAGAGCTTACATACCCACACACAGGGAAAAGCCAGACAAGAGTCTGAGCGACCTACCATACAGCACATAAGGAAAGGAGAAGTAAAGAAGGGCCTGAATGGTATTAAGCAGGAGAAGGGTCTTAAGACAGAAACCTGGCTGCAATTGAGCTAACTGAATAGTGAAAGTGTTGGGTTAACTTTTGAGACGCTGTAACAACTTTGTGAACCAACTGAACTGTGAACTATACTGAGAAAGTTGTGAAAAATTCAAGTAAAAGCCGGTGAACCCTGCCAGAGTCTCCAGTGTTTGCTTCCTTGCATGTTAAACTGTTATTCACCCTGTCAGGAGCAGCCTGACCCACGGCGGGCTCATCCATCCAGCTGCAGCACCATCCATCCTCCTGGCAGAAGCAGCAGCAGTGGTCCCCCATTGACCACAACCCATGGGTGGCGTCAC
The DNA here is from genome assembly GCA_033576535.1 of Allobates femoralis. NCBI lineage: Eukaryota > Metazoa > Chordata > Amphibia > Anura > Aromobatidae > Allobates > Allobates femoralis. Next base: position 83,102,911 of record JARQOC010000008.1, on the reverse strand, counting down.
GACAATCCCTGTAAATAACCCCTTTTTACTTGTGGACTTGAGACACCGTCTGGACCAAGACCGCCATGCTAACCCCCGTGAGACCCCAGTCCAGCACCAAAATACCCCGTCCCAGTGGGCTCCACACCTCCAAGGAACACTGATGTCAAATTGTGGTGGAATATTTCAAAGTTTATTCCAGGATAAGTGAACCAGGTCAGAGATATTGTGGGTGCTCTGCAGTGGGTGGATAGATTAGTGACTCACCCAGGGCAGGGTACTAAGATGTCAGGCTCAGTCGGGAGGTCACGGGTGGCTGCCTGAGACTGTGGCCCCGGTGGTCAATGAATAAAGTGCAAAATAAAATAAAGTTTGTTCGTGACGCCACCTGCCGTACCTGGTGATGCTCACCAGCGCCGCTACAGTCCTCCGGTGGTCGATGGTATTGTGGCAATGATGGTTTAGTCCTCCGCAGGCAGGACTGGACCGCCGGGGCAGCGATTTGGTGGGAGAAATCAGTTTGCGCAAGGAAAGATGCAGCAGAGTCGACAAGTCACTTCACCGGGTACTTTACAGTTCACAGTGCAGTATGATGTTATCAGACAAATAGCTATGGGTGGCTGCAAGTGAATTTTATGGTAGGTAAACGGATCCCTCATGTGTGCCTTTCTTGTTCCACTTGTTCCCTTTGCCTCCCAGTGGCGGTGTGAAGTCAGAGCTCTTAGAGATTAGGTCTGACCTCCTGCTGTTCCTCTTTTCCTCTCTTGCTCCCGTCGGGTGAACCTTCTGTTGATCACCGCAGCCGACTACCGTGGTGTCTGATTCCCCTCTAATGGATACTTTAAGAGTCAGGGTCGTATCTGAATATACCCCCCAGACAACGGATTTTCTGCAGGCCGTGAAGGTTTCTACAGGTGCGGGCTCCGGTACCTGGTTGCTTTCTTAGAGCGAACTCTCTCCAGCTCTTGAGTCCCTTGCTCCTCTCTCCTTTTTCTGGAATCTATTCTTCTGCTTCCCTTCATCTTTCATGCCTCAGGTTCCCATCCTGAACTTCTATAACTCTCCAACCCTTGGAGACCAGCCCAAGACCCTCCTTTTTCCTCCTGGGGCTACTATATACTCTCCCGGGGTCCCTCCCACTGTGTGACTAGTGTGGGGTGTGAGTATAGGGTTCCTCCTACAGTCCATAAGTCCACTTGCAGTGGAGTGACTACACCTCTTTTACGGGTGTAGTACCCCTTTTGTGGCACCTACATAGTGGGGCGCCACATTAGGATATCCCTCACTGGTGTGGAGCTCTCTCACACACGTCCACTCTGTCCAGTGGCCATCTTGGAGTCCGTCTGTATGCTCCTTTGCATCCTCCTCTGCCCAGAATCAATGAGGGCCGTGGGGTACTCGGAGCTGGGCCTCTCTTGAAGTCCTCAAGTGTTTGGGGGCTGTCACGATGGCTTGACCCGGTCTGTGGCCACCCCGATAAGCAGTCAATAAAAAGGGGGATTAAGAGTTAGGGATTAGGGAGTAGTTTGTCGTGACACCACTCGTGGTATGCGGTGTAGTGGCCGCTGCTGCAGGCCCGGACCTCTGGGCAGGGGCTGACTGGCAGATGTTGGCCTGGGGGGCAGTCTGCCTCTGCCAGCCAACTGAGGACCGGGAGTAGTCCTGAGCCCAAGTGAGGAGGGGGGGTGCTGAGCCCAAGTGAGGAGCAGGGGGGAAGGGGGGGCTGAGCTCAAGTGAGGAGCGGGGAGGTGGTACTCGCCTCTGCTGCTGTTCCGCTGCCTCCAGACTGCTGCATCCCGGCTCCCGCTGACCATGCCCACTCTCACTGTGGGGACGGCCCTGAAGGTGGACTATATCACCGGCCTGGGGGACAAGTGCCTCCCTGCCACCTGGGCCAGTCCGCCCCTGCCTCTGAGGATGATGGAATGGCAGCTGAGATGGTATCGCTCCCCACAGGTGGAGCGAATCCCTAGGGCATCCGGAGAAAGTGGGTGCTTTGGCTGCTGGAGAGCCAGCGGGGCTGTGCTGGCTGCAGGAGTGGATCGGGACTTCTCCCAGGCAGTCTCCCGCTTTCAGTCTACCGCTCCTCAGGCGGGAAATAAACAGTCTCACACAGCTATGAGTTCCAAACCCGGTTTACTTCAGTTCTCTCTCTGCATGTACCACAGGTCACAGTACAAGTACATTGGCGGTCCGGGTAGTCCTTAGCAACCAGGATGGCTTGTCCAGTACACCCTTTTCGTGTTCCTTTCCTCTCGGGCTTTCTTCCTCAGCGCTGCCTGCTCTCCTTCTTCCTGCACGTGCCTCCACGCACAGAGCCCCAATCCAGCAGCCACGGGCCTTGTCGGGAGACCAACTGTGTCCCTTGACCCTAGTACGGCTTCCTTCTTGGCAGATGTGCTGGAAGTTAGTCACAGCTCCTCTGGAGCCTGTGGCCTACCGATTCCGAAGTTGGAGCTTGGAGTCTCCTTCCCACCTTTCAGGGCCGGGTCCCTGGTTCTCGCCCTGCCCCTCCGCTTCACTGCAGGCTCGGGCGCACGGGTGGATTGCTCACTGTCCATGCCCCTAGGACTCCCTCAGCCTCCTCGCGGTCTCTGGCCTCGAAACGAGCCTCATCTCTGCTCAAGTCTTCCGTATCTGTCCTCTGTCCTCTTTCGCTGCTGACCGCTTTCAACTGACCTCCCACTTCCCATGGTGTTTTCCCTTTGTCCTCTTCCTTTCCCTGACTGCTTCCTGCTCATTTTCCCACCCACTACCTTTCTACCTCCGCTGTCCCACGGGCTGCCTGAGCCGTCCCTGGGTTCACTACCTGGGTTCACTCCCTATCCCTGGGACCGGGTTTGTTAGGTGTGTTTGTGGGTGACTGGATTTACCAATCCTGGTTGCCGCAGACGGGAATACTACACCCCTGATGTGGGTGCAGTACCCCTCAGTGGTGACTAGACCTCTGGGGTGCCACACATGCAAGGTCCGACACAGCAATTTTACAGTACATAACAGGGGCACATTTATAAGATCTCAGCAGAGGAACTTCTTTTTTTAATCACATCCAAGTGTGGAAATTATTTATCCGAGATCTATTGATTAAAATGAACTTAAAAATTACGGTACCTGTGTTCATAGGAAAACCCCTTTAATCTCCCAAAAAGCTGTGTGTGGTCAATGTGCATCGGGTTGTATCTGGTTTATTCAAATTTTCATGTTTGCACATAGTGTTATCGAGAAATAACTTATTTTATTATATTAGGAAAGAGACAAATTCCTAATAATTTTTAGAACAATACAAAGCAGGTTCTAACAGTTGAAATGGTAGTTGTCTAGGTGTAAAAGATGGTATCTACTTGCTTTTCAAATCAGCAGGTTTTAGCACTATAAAGTAAATCTATTGCCATAATGTTGCTGTGATACTGAACCCTGCTGTTCTGTTCGGGTCATAGCGACCAGTAGACAATTTTTTGTGGCCCTGCAGATATTTTTCTATTAGTTTCTAAAACTTGAGGTTACTTGACTTTTCCTCATTTCAGGGGACCTATCTATGAGTATTTTTTTTTTGTTTGTTTACTCTTAGCTACACGCCGATTTGTACACTTGTCGTATTCGGATCATAGTGACCCGGCATCATTTTTTACAGCTGTGAGGCCATATTTTCAGTGAAATAAAGGAGTTATAACCTCAGTTGGGTCTATTTATTGCATTCACTATTGTATATCAATTTCTTTATTTCCTAAATTATTTCAATGGGGTCGTACACACGATCTGCCGGGTGTATGCATTGAGATCTGCGCACCATAAAAATGGCTTTATATTTTGGTGCTGAATCTATACTACAATGTAGAGCGCATACAGAGAGATCACTAGGTGTGCACTACACATGTATATTCTGCGCAGAACGGACAGCGCAGAACGCGCTGTGTAAGAGGGCCTTATTTTGTAAAGCTGAGCTCTAAAAGCCTCCAAATGATTTTTTTTTGCTAAGTAAGTCTGTCTTAATGGCTTATCTCCTTGTTTTCAGAAGGGTCCTTATCTTGTACAGGCCTTGTACAGAGCATCGAGCAACTTGCTCAGGAAAGTGAAACCATGGCCTCCACAACCACTTTTACCCCCATGGGCTCTTCCAGCGGTTCTTCAAGAATAAAAAGAAAAAGGTGCAGCTGTTGCCCTTATTCTTGTGATAATAAAACAAGTATTACATGTTCTGGATGCCAAAAATTCTTATGCAAAGCCCATGTTTATTGTTCTTCATGTAAGAATACATAAAGTAATATTACCATGTGAATATGTTCAAATTGAAGGGTTTATTATCTTTAATTTTTTCCACAAAATGTTTGATTTGCTTGTTTTGGTTTGGTTTCTTACACATATGTGTAGTTTGCTATTTTTTGTTTTGCTTATTACTAAGTTTTTTCGAAATAAAAAAAAAAAAAGATTTCAATTTCATTTTTCTTTTTTATTTTATTTCCAAACATGTTCCCATACAGTCTAGTAAGCAAAAGGTATAAAAATAATTGTGTTACAGTATCTAAAATCAATATTTAATAAACCAGGTCATAGTGACCCAGGAGCAATACAAGTGTATAGTACATGGGAACAGAACAGCAGGGTTAAACTGATACCTACAGATGTGGCCAAAAGTATTGACACCCCTGCAATTCTGTCAGATAATACTCAGTTTCTTCCTGAAAATGATTGCAATCACAAATTCTTTGGTATTATTATCTTCATTTAATTTGTCTTCAATGAAAAAACACAAAAGAGAATGAAGCAAAAAGCAAAACATTGATCATTTCACACAAAACTCCAAAATTTGGCTAAACAAACGTATTGGCACCCTCAGCCTAATACTTGGTTGCACAACCTTTAGCCAAAATAACTGCGATCAACCGCTTCCGGTAACCATCAATGAGTTTCTTACAATGCTCTGCTGGAATTTTAGACCATTCTTCTTTGGCAAACTGCTCCAGGTCCCTGATATTTGAAGGGTGCCTTCTCCAAACTGCCATATTTAGATCTCTCCACAGGTGTTCTATTGGATTCAAGTCTGGACTCATTGCTGGCCACCTTAGAAGTCTCCAGTGCTTTCTCTCAAACCATTTTCTAGTGCTTTTTGAAGTGTGTTTTGGGTCATTGTCCTGCTGGAAGCCCTATGACCTCTGAGGGAGACCCAGCTTTCTCACACTGGGCCCTACATTATGCTGCAAAATTTGTTGGTAGTCTTCAGACTTCATAATGCCATGCACACGGTCAAGCAGTCCAGTGCCAGAGGCAGCAAAGCAACCCCAAAACATCAGGGAACTGTAGGGACCGTGTTCTTTTCTTTGAATGTCTCTTTTTTTCTCCTGTAAACTCTATGTTGATGCCTTGCCCAAAATGAGAGAACATTTTTCCAAAACGTTTTAGGCTTTCTCAGGTAAGGTTTGTTAAACTCCAGCCTGGCTTTTTTATGTCTCGGGGTAAGAAGTGGGGTCTTCCTGGATCTCCAACCATACAGTCCCTTTTCATTCAGACGCCGACGGATAGTACAGGTTGACACTGTTGTACCGTCGGACTGCAGGGCAGCTTGAACTTGTTTGGATGTTAGTCGTGGTTCTTCATCCACCATCCGCACAATCTTGCGTTGAAATCTCTCGTCAATTTTTCTTTTCCGTCCACATATAGGGAGATTAGCCACAGTGCCATGGGCTTTAAACTTGTTGATGACACTGCGCACGGTAGACACAGGAACATTCAGGTCTTTGGAGATGGACTTGTAGCCTTGAGATTGCTCATGCTTCCTCACAATTTGGTTTCTCAAGTCCTCAGACAATTTTTGTTCTTCTTTCTTTTCTCCATGCTCAATGTGGTACACACAAGGACAAAGGACAGAGGTTGAGTCAACTTTAATCCATGTCAACTGGCTGCAAGTGTGATTTAGTTATTGCCAACACCTGTTAGGTGCCAAAGGTAAGTTACAGGTGCTGTTAATTACACAAATTAGAGAAGAATCACATGATTTTTCTAACAGTGCCAATACTTTTGTCCACCCCCTTTTTTATGTTTGGTGTGGAACTATATCCAATTTGGCTTTAGGACAGTGATGGCGAACTCCAGGCCTCGAGTGCCACCAACAGGTCAGGTTTTCAGGATTTCCTCAGCATTGCACAGAGGTTGGAATCATTACCAGTGCAGGTGATTATATTATCACCTGTGCAATGTAAGGAAATCCTGAAAACCTGCACTGTTGGTGGCACTCGAGGCCTGGAGTTCGCCATCACTGCTTTAGGACAATTCTTTTTGTGTTTTTTTTTCATTGAAGACAAATTAAATGAAGATAATAATACGAAAGAATTTGTGATTGCAATCATTTTCAGGAAGAAAGTGAATATTATCTGACAGAATTGCAGGGGTGTCAATACTTTTGGCCAACACTATATAGTGAAGGAACCTGATCGGTGCTCAATGAATAATCTTTCTCTAAAGTTTTCATCTAATGACTTCTTTTGTGCATCGGGTGGGTCAGTCTTCTGCTTTTCTGCCCTTCCACATGCCTCCTTTGTTTCTTTTACAAGTCCTCTGTAGGTTTTGGCTTAATAAAGAGCTCATTGATCCGAAATCTTGATCTATGCCTATACCGCAACTGACATCATTTTATTGAAGACTATATGCAGTTTTATTCTTCAGACCGTCTTCTATAAAATGGCACTGGTGGCTGCCAGTAAAGGCCTTAAGGCCCTGTTACACGGCACGACATCATCAGCGACATCGCTGATACGTCACGGGTTTGGAGGCGTACCAGCGACGTCGTTGCGACCTCGTTGCGTGTGACACTGCCAAGTTGCAGCGATAAATCGCTGGATCGGAGTTGACAGGTTTACCAATGATAAAGCCTAGATGCTTAATCTAACCAGATAAGACTGATCAAATAAAAACAAAAGAGATTGGTACCAGTACTGTCTATGAGAGACGCTCACAACAAAGACACAAGGCACTGGTCTTTCTGATGAGTGAATTCTAAAGTTTTTTATTGTGCAAGGGTTATATAGACATTAGAGATTTCTAAAAATAGAGTAATACGTGATGTGATAATATTACATAATGGTTACACAATAGTGGGGGATTTTTGGACACAAATACAGAAAAACAGGTTTGACAGTGATATGTGAAGTCCTAAACAATTACTTATAAATTTGGCTGGCTTATACATTCATGAGGCCACTTTGGCCTTGACCACCAGTACAATTCCCAGAATCTAACTTTATCCTAAGTTCCTGTTTTTCTGAGAACTACATCTGGGTTTTGTTATATTGTTTACTGCGTCTGGTAGATTGGTCACTTGTCCAAGAGTGAAGAAATAGAATAGAATATGATAACACAAGATGTCTGACTAAGGAGACAAAATGGCTGACTATAGTCTGTATAAGATACCTACTTTAACAACTCCCCTCTTTTTATCATTTCTATTCCTCTCCTCTCCCTGCCTGTCCCAAGGTCCGCAGAGTTGTCCTACTTTCACAATAACTAGGCTTTTCCTAAGTATATTATGGGTACTACCATTCAGACAGACCCTGTTGGCCGGCCCTTCCTACTCCCTATTTCTTCTCACCCTAGGAAAAAAATTAGAGGGGAGATATATGTATATGCATAAAACTATGTATGATATATGCTATATTATGGTTATCATAACTTTTCCTTCATATATTTTTTATATATATTTGTTCATGAATAAATGCATGTGAGGTTCACACAGTATTATAATTCTCATTTTCTTGTTGAGCCGGTGGAGTATGCATCTCCAAGGGATTTCCACAGTAGGAGCAATTAGCCAGCTCTGTCAAGGTTTCTCTGTCGCAGAGTACACACTTGCTTCCTTTTGTGGTAGTCAGGGTCATAAGTACTTGAGTATGCAATGAGTCAGTATCCTTATCTTTAGTCTCTTTCACTGTGTATTTACCTGAAAAACAGTTACAATTAGCTCCCAGAATTTTCTTTACTAGCAACACAAACAGTTTCACCAGTACTGCAATTACCAATATTATAAATGCCCCTTGGATCACAAAATGAATAATTCCTGTTATCCATCCACCCACACCTTTGAACAAATTTAAGGGACTTAACCATGAGAGCCATGAAGGAAAGGGCAGGTTCTCTAAATCGTTGGCTTTCTTAAACTCTTGTTTTAATTTTTCTGCTTGGTCAATATCATGGGTTACCTGCATAAGTCCTTCTGGGCTTATAAAATGACAGCATCCTGCCCCTACGATTTGACAGAATCCCCCATTGGCAGCAGTAAGGTAATCTAACACCATTGAGTGTTGGTTAGTGATAACAATGAGCTGCTTTGTATATGCTGACTCTACATTTATTGCATCAAATAAAAGATCAGTTACGTTATCAAAAATATCTCCCAGTTCTTCAATCATTCGTGCATTTCTCAGTGTTCCAAACATTACCCCCAGAGGTCCAGCAAGGACCATTCCTGCCTTGGCATACCATGGGGTATTGAACAAATGTTTGGACTGGTGAGAACTGACTGTAATCTCTCTCTTTGAGAGCATGTGCTGGGGCATATTTTTGTATGGAAAATCCTTTTCATCCCACACCCATGTTGCTGGTTCAAGCCTTGCTAATGTGCAAAGACCTTCTGCTCCCTTTGGGAGCCATCTATATGCTTTTTCTCCACAAACAATGTATATTCCACTTGGTAACTCAAATTGATAATTTTGCAATAATGCCATAATCACAGCAATAAGTCTTGTGGTTTCTGTATATACACACCATGAATCCTCTAAATCTGTAGTGACTGATCCATAGTATAGCAAAGGTATGCAATATGGCTCTCTTATCTCATCCTCTCCCATTCTTACTTCTTCATTGTCCAATAGTTTCTTTAGTAAGCTCTCATCTTTCTCTGAATCTATGTGTAGTGCTCCTCGTTCAGTACACTCCTTTCTATTACCATAATCAAATTTGTGTGCTAGGGTCCAATTTGTGTCATGGACATATCTTTGAAGACATTTCAGTTTACCGTGTAAATTCCTCCCAGGCCCAGATGGACTGGTTTTCTTAATAGAAAAGCTAATTTTCAAATGATATGTAGGTATCCTACCCAGGTATCTTTTACCCGTTTCCTGGGTTTCCCAGATTCCATCATTCTCCCTTACTTCAAATATGTTACTTGCTCTGCTATCTTGGCTCTCAGGTTGTGAGGTTAAATTAAACTGAAGCCAAGGTGGTATTGTCCATCCTGTTATAGGGAGGGGTGCAGAAGTTTTACTTTGTCTTTCATCTAAATTTAAGGCAAGCATTGTCCAACAGTGTGAACCCATTAGCTCCTTCTCTGGAACAGGAGTTACAAAATAAGGCATAGTTTTGGCTGCAATAGGTGCATGTGAGCATATCCAACAGTTAGAAAGATTTCGGGCCTTTACTATATACTCATGATATCTCACAAACTTATTATCCCATTGTTTTGGTAACCCCTCATCCTTTAGCAAACCACTCCTTTCAGCCACTTCCCGTTGCTGTAACACTGCCCGTTCCCACTGCTGTGGTGTATCATTTCCTTCTACTGTTTTTAGTAATAAAGCTTTATAAAAGAATAAGAACAACAAGCAATACTCCCCCATGATCATTCTCTTAGTCTTTATGGAACTTCTTGCAGTGGGATGCATGGATCCAGATGGTCTTTCCCTCTAGTTTCACAGAGGTTGGCGTAGTGAGCTGAACTTGGTATGGACCTTCAAATCTGGGCTCCAAGCTTTTCCTCACGTGTTTCTTTATTGTCACCCAATCTCCTGGCTTTAGAGAGTGTGTGCCTTCCAAAGAAGAGGGATCTGGAATGGAACTGAAAACACGTTTATGAATTTGATGCAATACACCTTGTAAAGCTCCCACATAAGCTGTCATGTCAGAATGTAAAGTCTGCAACTGCTGAGGAAAATACAATCCTGTCTTTGGTGGCTCCCCAAACAGTATCTCATAAGGGCTTAAGCCTGTCTTCTTATTTGGGGTAACCCTTACAGAGTATAGTGCTATTGGAAGACATTCAGTCCATGGTTTCCCTGTCTCTGCCATGACCTTTTGAACCTTCAACTTTAGAGTCCCGTTTAGACGCTCCACCCTTCCAGAACTTTGGGGCCTATAAGGACAGTGGAAAGCCTGCTCTATTCCTAGAGCTTGCAAAACCTCCTGACAGATCTGTGAGGTGAAATGACTTCCCCTGTCACTTTCTATCACTTCTGGTACCCCATATCTACACACAACCTCAGATAGTAATTTCTTGACAACAGTTCGGGCAGTGGCCTTGGCAGTGGGCCATGCTTCTGGCCATCCAGAAAATAGGTCTGTACAGACCAACACATACTCATAGGTGCCTACCTTTGGGAGCTGAACAAAATCAATCTGCAGACGCTGAAATGGATAGAGTGGCCGCGGCGTACACTTTTGTGGCACCTTAACCGTTTTTTCCAGTATTATGGCATGCACAGATTACACAACCCTGTACGTATTTAGCAGCAGTATAGTGGAATCCTGGAGCCACCCAGTGGTGTTTAACTTGTTCTGCCATTGCATCCTTTGATTGATGAGTTGGCCCGTGTGAAAGAGCACACATCATGGAGTATAGTGCTCTAGGAAGGCAATTTTTAATACCTACCTTCCATAGACCATCCTCTTCTCGGGCATCAGCATGCTTCCATTCTTCTTTCTCTTGTTTAGAGGCCTGTGCTTGCAGGCGCATAAGAAGTTGAAGGTCCACCTCTCCAGACACTTGCACAGTGTAAAGCCCCACTGGGAGGGGACGCAAAGCTGCTGCCTTGGCAGCCTTGTCAGCGCGGTCATTGCCTACAGCTTCTTTGGTGCGTTCCTTGGTATGGGCTTGCACCTTGACCACAGCCACCTTTTTAGGCAGCTCCAGTGCTCTTAGGAGTCGAGCCACTGAGTCGGCGTTTTTTATGGGTTTCCCCGAGGCTCCCACAAACTGTCTGCTTTTCCATATAGGGCCGTAATCGTGGCAGATGCCGAAAGAATAACGGCTATCGGTAAAAATGGACGTCAGCAAACCCTCACCCATAATACAAGCCTCTGTCAGAGCCTTCAGCTCAGCTTCCTGGGCAGACATCCTTGAAGGTAATGGCTCACTTTTCAAAATTTCATGCAAAGTTACAACGGCATATCCTGTATGTGGAACTCATGTTGGAAAACCTGTCGATGTAGCTCAAGCAATCTGCTAGCATCGCTCTGTGTGACACGGCGATAACGATGTTGATAGTCATTTCACCTATTAACAACATTGATAAGTATCGCTCACTGGGTTGTGCACAACCCAGCGAATGATAGCTGCTGCAACATCGTGGCTGCGTCGCTTACAACATTTCTCCCTGTGACACAATAAGCGATGTCGGAAGCGAGAACGCACCCGTTGATTCGCTGCCGACATCGCTTCAACGTTGCCCCGTGTGACGTACCTTTAGAGATGAAAGAATAATGACATGGCCCCTTCCTCACCTGACATACCATGTTGAGAACTTGTGGGCCCATATTAACCTCTCATGACCAATGACCTATATTTAAGTAATCAGTTATGTCCTTGTCTCAGTGTATCTTTCCCCGCACTTGTTGGTCAATTTATAAATCAAGTGCCTTGAATGGCTGTAGCAATGCTTAGGGAAAAAAGGTGTGCTGTAGTCCGCGCTGCCAGGATCACTCACTCCAATAAATACGAGTAGAAAATCTTCATCAAAACCTCCTTCATTCTCCTACGCGTTTCAGTGCCCTCCTGGCACCTTCATCAGGGATAACTCCACCCCACCACACTGATCTTATTTATAGCCACATTCATAGCCATGATTGGAGGGTGTTTATAGCCATGTGATGTCAATAACGTCATCAAAACAGGGAGGACTCTGCATTTTGGCACAATTTATCACAAAAACCACTAAAAAACATACAAAACATAAATACAATATGACACAATCGATCTAAAAAATCCGATCAGTAAAATCATTAAAAAACTATGCCAAAAATCATGTGGAAATGCCTGTAAAACCATTGTTAAATACACAGCATGTAAGAGAGTAAAAAAATAAATATAAGCATGCTTTCCTTTCCAGGGAATAGAACTCATGGGGTTCAGGCTCTTTCTGCTTAGGTCTTTTCTGATGTCCTGTGCCACCTCCAGATTATAATGTGTACTTGCAACATGTGTCATATAATCATGTAATTTTTGTTCTTGTTTGTTTTTCAGGTAAAACAGAGAAAGGGGGGAAATGATTATTTAATATAAAAATTTGTGAATATAAAAATATGTGAATATATGTAAAAAATTCTTTATTTGTATAAGATGTGAATGTTAAAAATTACATATGAATAAAATTGCCATAAGTAATAAAAGATAAAAACTACATATTCCTGTTTTAAAAAATTGATTAATAAAAATGGAAGATGATGTGATAATAAGCGTCTTATTTCAAATGTACTCAGGGATAATAAACTAGCTTAGTAAAAAGAATGATTTCCTTGGAGGAAAATGGAATAAGGGGAATGATTAGTCCATACCATGAATGTTCAAAGTTATTCTCAAATGCCTGTGGAGCTACAATAGGTCGCTGGACTTCAGTGTCACCACAGCGAGTTCTATTCAATCCCGGGCCAGAAGACATACAGAAAACCACAAAATCAATATACATAATTTTTCTGTGCTGCTACAATCAAGAAGCACCGTTCTTCCCTTATTCTGGATGTTTTACACATAATTGTCCACCAGGTGGCACCTAATAGGAGGCTGTTGCTAGGTAACGCAACAGGCTGGTACCCAACTCCGTTATATCCAATTGTCCGCCAGCAGGGGCGCACCACCAGATTCTTAAAGAGAAAAAGAACACGCATATCTAGCTCTCAACTGTGCGAAACGGTCATTGTAAGTATATATGTGAAAAGTCTAATGAGAAAGTGAATGGGAGATATTCTTCAATCTCCAATATTGTGATATCCTGTGTTTCATACTATAAGTATGCAAAATGTAATATTACAGTGAACTTATACAACCAGTGAATTATCTGTCTATGGGCAAATGTCAGTGTGCATTTTTTTCTTCCTTGCTTATGGAAGAGGGATATCATCAGTGAATTGCAGCCCAATTTCAATTTTATCAACGTGCTGTGTTGACTATATTGGTTACTCATATTAATTCAGATATCAAATTGAGTCCTCTAGGCTTGAGTGTATCTAATTTGTACATCCAAAACTTCTCCCGTCTTTTTAACATCTCAAATCTGTTTGGAATATGCTGTCCTATGTGGTCTATGGGAGTGATTCTTATCAGTGTGTGATCCCTATTGTGATGTGTATCATAATGGTGTGAGACACCATGTGTTCTATAACCGTTTTTCACATTAGATCTGTGTTTATTGAGCCTCTCACTGAGGGATCTAATAGTCCTCCCCACATATTGCAAGTTACACGGGCACTCTAGAAGGTAGATTATATATTTAGAGGTGCAGTCCATCTGGTGTTTTATTGCAAACGTTTCTTTATTACTGGATGATGTAAATGAGGTCCTTTGCTGGATGTTACTACAGCATAAGCATTTCTTTCTCCCACATTTCTTGGTGCCTTTCTGCTGGTCTCCTCCATCACTGTCAGGTAGGATTTGTCTTAATCTGCTGGGTGCTATTTTTCCTTTCACATTAGGGGCTCTTCTGAACGTTATTCCTGGTTTATCTGCTATTACTTTGTTGAGTACAGGATCATTTTTGAGAATATGCCAATGTTTTTCTAAACAATTCCTTATCTTTTTGTGGCTTTTGTTGTAGGTAGTGATAAAGTTCAACTTGTGCTTATTCTCTTGCTTACTTTTCAATGTAGGTGCCTTCAATTCTCCCTGTGGGACTTTCAAAAAATGCTCTTGTGCTCCATGTATTAAATCCATGGGGTAACCCTTCTCCATAAATCTCTTCACCAAGATACCTGATTGTGCTTCATAGTCCTGATTCAAAGAGCAGTTCTTCTTCATCCTTCTGAACTGGCTGGCAGGGATGTTGCTCAGCCATTTTTTATAATGCCCACTATTGAAGTCTATGTAGGAATTACGATCGGTGGGTTTGAAGAATGTTTTTGTGTATAATTCACCATTTCTGACAAATATATTTAGATCCAAGAAATTTATATTATTATCGTTTATGGTGAATTCAAAATTAAAGCCCCAGTCGTTGTTTTCTATGTCATTCAGAAATTTAAAGACATCACCTTTATCCCTGTCCCATAACGAATAGGTCGTCTATATATCTCCTGTATAGAACCAGGCCATTTTTTTGTTTATTCTCATATACATGAAATTTTTCGAATAGCCCCATGACCAGATTTGCATAGGAGCAAGCTGTTTTAGAGCCCATTGCAGTTCCGGACCTCTGGTGGTACATAATCTGTAATTAACAACATTACAGTAGACAACGAAATAGAAATTGTAGAGGAAGAGGAGGATATTGACAGTATTTTTGCGGATGAACTGTTTGATGAGGAGGGATTCTTAATAATACAGGAAGCCCAGGACAACAACACCAAGAAACCAGATGAAGGGACCAACTCAGTGAAGGAGAAGGGTGACAACAAAATTGTCACAGTAGCACAGATACATGGTGAGATGAATGATAGTTCACAGGTCGCAATGAAAGGAGTGAAGAAGAACATTTAAAAAGTATAAAAGAGTTAATTGAAAAGATTAATAGGGAGAAACCATTGAGCCCTATAAAATTACACACTAAAGTAAATGAGCACAATATACATAATTCCCAAATTTCAACTAGTACTGTGGTGACTGTTCCTCAAACTGATCTCATAGAGATAGAAGACTCTCGTCCGAGTAAGAGAGTGGTCTTGGACAATTCCAAAAATAATAACAATGGAGTGGTTCCTTTTTTATCAGCAGCCAAACCCCTTGCCCAAGAGATAACCAATTTCTTCAGCCCTATCCCAGGAAAAAGAAAAAAAGAGGAAGTAGAGGTAAGGGATCGCAAAAAAGTGAGAATAAGTTTCAAGGACTAAACAAGAACAAAAACCTCACCAGCAATATAGTAAACCTCTCCAGCTATAAATTAACGAAAGAGGAAAATAAACTATTGAATAAAGGACTTTGTTTCTGCCCCACTAATAATCCTGAGGACTTTGATCTATTCATCGATGTCCATCAGTTCATCAGAAAATTGACCCTCAAAAGGCATTTTATCCTGAAATCTGATGATAATATAAATCCTGTATCAGACAATGACACCCATAAAAATACTAAATTAAGGGCGAAATCAACATTTTACCCCCTTGAGAGCAGGGGACACACTCTAGAAACCTTCCAGGACCTCTTACTAAACGAACTAAAGAAAGAAAAATTAACACAGAAAAGTGGAAATAAGAAAGATAAAAAAGATAATTTAACAAAAGGAGAGAGGATAGCCCTTAAAAATTTGAGAGACAACAAAGGGATAACAATACGCTCTGCGGACAAAGGGGGAGCCATTGTGATACAAAACAGGCAGGATTATGAGAAAGAGGCGTTGAGACTCCTATCAGATGAAAAACATTATGAGCGTATAGAAACAGATCCATACCCCGACTTAGTGAAATCCTACAACAATAGAATTACTAAGGCATATGAAAAAGGTACCATCACATTGGATATAAAAAAATTCTTGATCAAAAAGGAACCTCCCATCCCTTTTTTCTACCATCTACCCAAAATCCACAAAAATCTGGAAAACCCCCCTGGTCGCCCCATAATATCGGGCATAGGTTCCCTGAGCAGTAATATAGCGGAACTTATAGACAAAGAATTGCAGAAATACGTTTTTTCGTTAGACAGCTACACTAAGGATTCAACTGATGTGATTGACTCGCTGAGAAATATAAAATGGAAGGAATCGTATATACTACTTACTATGGATGTAACAGCTTTATACACAAATATCAGACATGAATTGGGATTATTATGTATTGAATATTTTTTGAAAAATGATCCCTCACTGGGGATGGACAAGATTGAATTCTTACTAGAAAATCTGCGATTTATACTTGAAAATAATTTTTTCACATTCGGTGAGATTATGTACCACCAGAGGTCCGGAACTGCAATGGGCTCTAAAACAGCTTGCTCCTATGCAAATCTGGTCATGGGGCTATTCGAAAAATTTCATTATATGAGAATAAACAAAAAAATGGCCTGGTTCTATACAGGAGATATATAGACGACCTATTCGTTATATGGGACAGGGATAAAGGTGATGTCTTTAAATTTCTGAATGACATAGAAAACAACGACTGGGGCTTTAATTTTGAATTCACCATAAACAATAATAATATAAATTTCTTGGATTTAAATATATTTGTCAGAAATGGTGAATTATACACAAAAACATTCTTCAAACCCACCGATCGTAATTCCTACATAGACTTCAATAGTGGGCATTATAAAAAATGGCTGAGCAACATCCCTGCCAGCCAGTTCAGAAGGATGAAGAAGAACTGCTCTTTGAATCAGGACTATGAAACACAATCAGGTATCTTGGTGAAGAGATTTATGAGAAGGGTTACCCCATGGATTTAATACATGGAGCACAAGAGCATTTTTTGAAAGTCCCACAGGGAGAATTGTTGGCACCTACATTGAAAAGTAAGCAAGAGAATAAGCACAAGTTGAACTTTATCACTACCTACAACAAAAGCCACAAAAAGATAAGGAATTGTTTAGAAAAACATTGGCATATTCTCAAAAATGATCCTGTACTCAACAAAGTAATAGCAGATAAACCAGGAATAACGTTCAGAAGAGCCCCTAATGTGAAAGGAAAAATAGCACCCAGCAGATTAAGACAAATCCTACCTGACAGTGATGGAGGAGACCAGCAGAAAGGCACCAAGAAATGTGGGAGAAAGAAATGCTTATGCTGTAGTAACATCCAGCAAAGGACCTCATTTACATCATCCAGTAATAAAGAAACGTTTGCAATAAAACACCAGATGGACTGCACCTCTAAATATATAATCTACCTTCTAGAGTGCCCGTGTAACTTGCAATATGTGGGGAGGACTATTAGATCCCTCAGTGAGAGGCTCAATAAACACAGATCTAATGTGAAAAACGGTTATAGAACACATGGTGTCTCACACCATTTTGATACACATCACAATAGGGATCACACACTGATAAGAATCACGCCCATAGACCACATAGGACAGCATATTCCAAACAGATTTGAGATGTTAAAAAGACGGGAGAAGTTTTGGATGTACAAATTAGATACACTCAAGCCTAGAGGACTCAATTTGATATCTGAATTAATATGAGTAACCAATATAGTCAACACAGCACGTTGATAAAATTGAAATTGGGCTGCAATTCACTGATGATATCCCTCTTCCATAAGCAAGGAAGAAAAAAATGCACACTGACATTTGCCCATAGACAGATAATTCACTGGTTGTATAAGTTCACTGTAATATTACATTTTGCATACTTATAGTATGAAACACAGGATATCACAATATTGGAGATTGAAGAATATCTCCCATTCACTTTCTCATTAGACTTTTCACATATATACTTACAATGACCGTTTCGCACAGTTGAGAGCTAGATATGCGTGTTCTTTTTCTCTTTAAGAATCTGGTGGTGCGCCCCTGCTGGCGGACAATTGGATATAACGGAGTTGGGTACCAGCCTGTTGCGTTACCTAGCAACAGCCTCCTATTAGGTGCCACCTGGTGGACAATTAAGTGTAAAACATCCAGAATAAGGGAAGAACGGTGCTTCTTGATTGTAGCAGCACAGAAAGATTATGTACCGTATATACTCGCGTATAAGCCGAGTTTTTCAGCCCAAAAATTGGGCTGAAAAGTCCCCCCCTCGGCTTATACGCGAGTCAATACGGTCCCCCTCAAAGTTTGGCGCCCCCACCTCACTTTCTGGGCCCCCCGCATGCAGCGCTGCGCATATACATTACCTGTCTAGCAGCTGTCACCCTCCGGTGGCGGATCGCGGCTCCCGGCTCCGGGCTCCATCTTCCTCGCTGACTTCCTGCTTGTCAGGTGACCGGCCGGCGTCGCGATGACGTCATCGTGATGAGCCCCGGTCACAAAGCAGGAAGACAGCGAGGAAGATGGAGGCGGGAGCCGGGAGCCGCGATCCGCCACCGGAGGGTGACAGCTGCTAGACAGGTAATGTATGAGCGCAGTGCTGCATGCGGGGGGGCCCAGAAAGTGAGGTGGGGGCGCCAAATTATGAGGGGGCCCTGCTGGGGCCCTGTATACTACCACTGGGGCTGTATACTACCACTACTGGGGCTGTATACTACTACTGGGGCTGTATGTATACTACCACTGAGGCTATATACTACCACTGGGGCTGTATACTACCACTGGGGCTGTATGTATACTACCACTGGGGCTATATACTACCACTGGGGCTGTATACTACCACTAGGGCTGTATACTACTACTGGGGCTGTATGTATACTACCACTGGGGCTATATACTACCACTGGGGCTGTATACTACCACTGGGCTGCTGTATACTACCACTGGGGCTGTATACTACCACTGGGGCTGAATATACCACTGGGGCTGCTGTATACTACCACTGGGGCTGTATACTACCACTGGGGCTGTATACTACTACTGGGGCTGTATGTATACTACCACTGGGGCTTTATATACCACTGGGGCTGCTGTATACTACCACTGGGGCTGTATACTACCACTGGGGCTGTATATACCACTGGGGCTGCTGTATACTACCACTGGGGCTGTATACTACCACTGGGGCTGTATATACCACTGGGGCTGCTGTATACTACCACTGGGGCTGAATATACCACTGGGGCTGCTGTATACTACCACTGGGCTGTATACTACCACTGGGGCTGTATACTACTTCTGGGGCTGTATGTATACTACCACTGGTGCTGTATATACCACTGGGGCTGCTGTATACTACCACTGGGGCTGTATACTACCACTGGGGCTGTATATACCACTGGGGCTGCTGTATACTACCACTGGGGCTGAATATACCACTGGGGCTGCTGTATACTACCACTGGGGCTGTATACTACCACTGGGGCTGTATACTACTACTGGGGCTGTATGTATACTACCACTGGGGCTGATTACCACTGGGGTGCTTATACTACCACTGGGGCTGTATACTACCACTGGGGCTGTATATACCACTGGGGCTGCTGTATACTACCACTGGGGCTGAATATACCACTGGGGCTGCTGTATACTACCACTGGGGCTGTATATACTACTGGGGCTGCGTGTATACTACCACTGGGGCTGTATATACTACTGGGGCTGCGTGTATACTACCACTGGGGCTGTATATACTACTGGGGCTGCGTGTATACTACCACTGGGGCTGCTGCTGTATACTACCACTGGGGCTGCTGTATATACCACTGGGGCTGCTGTATACTACCACTGGGTGCTGCTGTAACATGCTGGCTGTATATACCACTGGGGAGGCTGCTGTACACCACACTGCTGGGGGCTGTATACCTGTGCTGGAGTCCACCCTCGGCTTATACGTGAGTCAATAAGTTTTCCCAGTTTTTGGGGGCAAAAGTAGGGGGGTCGGCTTATACACAAGTATATACGGTATATTGATTTTGTGGTTTTCTGTATGTCTTCTGGCCCGGGATTGAATAGAACTTGCTGTGGTGACACTTAAGTCCAGCGACCTATTGTAGCTCCACAGGCACTTGAGAATAACTTTGAACATTCATGGTATGGACTAATCATTCCCCTTATTCCATTTTCCTCCAAGGAAATCATTCTTTTTACTAAGCTAGTTTATTATCCCTGAGTACATTTGAAATAAGACGCTTATTATCACATCATCTTCCATTTTTATTAATCAATTTTTTAAAACAGGAATATGTAGTTTTTATCTTTTATTACTTATGGCAATTTTATTCATATGTAATTTTTAACATTCACATCTTATACAAATAAAGAATTTTTTACATATATTCACATATTTTTATATTCACAAATTTTTATATTAAATAATCATTTCCCCCCTTTCTCTGTTTTACCTGAAAAACAAACAAGAACAAAAATTACATGATTACCGTATATACTCGCGTATAAGCCGAGTTTTTCAGCCCAAAAATTGGGCTGAAAAGTGCCCCCCTCGGCTTATACGCGAGTCAATACGGCCCCCTCAAAGTTTGGCGCCCCCACCTCCCTTTCTGGGCCCCCCCCGCATGCAGCGCTGCGCATATACATTACCGGTCTAGCAGCTGTCACCCTCCGATGGCGGATCGCGGCTCCCGGCTCCGGGATCCATCTTCCTCGCTGTCTTCCTGCTTGTCAGGTGACCGGCCGGCGTCGCGATGACGTCATCGCGATGCGCGATGAGCCCCGGTCACAAGGCAGGAAGACAGCGAGGAAGATGGAGCCCGGAGCCGGGAGCCGCGATCCGGCATCGGAGGGTGACAGCTGCTAGACCGGTAATGTATATGCGCAGCGCTGCATGCGGGGGGGCCCAGAAAGGGAGGTGGGGGCGCCAAATTATGAGGGGGGCCCTGCTGGGGCCATGTATACTACCACTGGGGCTATATACTACCACTGGGGCTGTATACTATTACTGGGGCTGTATGAATACTACCACTGGGGCTATATACTACCACTGGGGCTGTATACTACCACTGGGGCTGTATACTACTACTGGGGCTGTATGTATACTACCACTGGGGCTATATACTACCACTGGGGCTATATACTACCACTGGGGCTGGGTACTACTACTGGGGCTGTATGTATACTACCACTGGGGCTATATACTACCACTGGGGCTGTATACTACCACTGGGGCTGAATATACCACTGGGGCTGCTGTATACTACCACTGGGGCTGTACACTACCACTGGGGCTGTATACTACTACTGGGGCTGTATGTATACTACCACTGGGGCTGTATACTACCACTGGGGCTGTATACTACTACTGGGGCTGTATGTATACTACCACTGGGACTGTATATACCACTGGGGCTGCTGTATACTACCACTGGGGCTGTATACTACCACTGGGGCTGTATTTACCACTGGGGCTGCTGTATACTACCACTGGGGCTGTATACTACCACTGGGGCTGTATACTACTACTGGGGCTGTATGTATACTACCACTGGGGCTATATACTACCACTGGGGCTATATACTACCACTGGGGCTGGGTACTACTACTGGGGCTGTATGTATACTACCACTGGGGCTATATACTACCACTGGGGCTGTATACTACCACTGGGGCTGAATATACCACTGGGGCTGCTGTATACTACCACTGGGGCTATATACTACCACTGGGGCTGTATACTACCACTGGGGCTGTATACTACCACTGGGGCTGTATACTACCACTGGGGCTGTATACTACTACTGGGGCTGTATGTATACTACCACTGGGACTGTATATACCACTGGGGCTGCTGTATACTACCACTGGGGCTGTATACTACCACTGGGGCTGTATTTACCACTGGGGCTGCTGTATACTACCACTGGGGCTGAATATACCACTGGGGCTGCTGATACTACCACTGGGGCTGTATACTACCACTGGGGCTGTATATACTACTGGGGCTGCGTGTATACTACCACTGGGGCTGTATATACTACTGGGGCTGCGTGTATACTACCACTGGGGCTGCTGCTGTATACTACCACTGGGGCTGCTGTATATACCTCTGGGGCTGCTGTATACTACCACTGGGGCTGCTGCTGTATATACCACTGGGGCTGCTGCTGTAACACTGCTGGGGCCTGTATATACCACTGGGGAGGCTGCTGTATACCACACTGCTGGGGGCTGTATACCTGTGCTGGGGTCCACCCTCAGCTTATACACGAGTCAATAGATTTTCCCAGGTTTTGGGGGCAAAAGTAGGGGGGTCGGCTTATACACGGGTCGGCTTATACACGAGTATATACGGTATATGACACATGTTGCAAGTACACATTATAATCTGGAGGTGGCACAGGACATCAGAAAAGACCTAAGCAGAAAGAGCCTGAACCCCATGAGTTCTATTCCCTGGAAAGGAAAGCATGCTTATATTTATTTTTTTACTCTCTTACATGCTGTGTATTTAACAATGGTTTTACAGGCATTTCCACATGATTTTTGGCATAGTTTTTTAATGATTTTACTGATCGGATTTTTTAGATCGATTGTGTCATATTGTATTTATGTTTTGTATGTTTTTTAGTGGTTTTTGTGATAAATTGTGCCAAAATGCAGAGTCCTCCCTGTTTTGATGACGTTATTGACATCACATGGCTGTAAACACCCTCCAATCATGGCTATGAATGTGGCTATAAATAAGATCAGTGTGGTGGGGTGGAGTTATCCCTGATGAAGGTGCCAGGAGGGCACTGAAACGCGTAGGAGAATAAAGGAGGTTTTGATGAAGATTTTCTACTCGTATTTATTGGAGTGAGTGATCCTGGCAGCGCAGACTACAGCACACCTTTTTTCCCTAAGCATTGTTACAACCTACACGTGAGTGTGGCCGGTGGGAGTCCAGCAGCAGCCATCAGGACATTACCAATAAGCCTTCAAACCAGTTGTGGGTCTCACAACTGGACCAGGTGAGCAGATTTAATTACTCACCATTACACCCATCAGTGTCTAGTGATAAGGGCACTATTGCGCCTCTTGTCCCCCCCCCTCTTTTTTCTTGTTTTATTGAATGGCTGTAGGGGAGGGCCAGAATCAGACATCCCCCATGGCTGTTAACCAGTTGAATGCTGCTGTCAATCATTGACAGTGGCATTTAAAACGTGCAGACAGGATGCACGTCCTTAATCTCCGCCCATCAGTGCAATAGTAACGTGATCCCAGGGTGCTGATGGGTTGTCATGACAGCCTGGGTTCTGCTGAAGATCTCTATGCATATCATCACAAAACTATGGCTGGCGTTTATAAATCCTGATTTGCACTGCTCTGTATAGCACAGGCACTTGGATGATTGCAGCTTCAAGTCTCCAAAGGACACTATCAATTACTATTAAATAGTTTAAAAACAACCATAAATGTTAAAAAGAAACAAAAACACAAACGTTCAACTCACCCCCCTTTTTCCTCAATAAACATAAATCGATTTAAGAAAAAAAAATATTTGATATCATCACATTCAGAAATGTCCAATCTATCAAAATATAAAATAAATTAATCTAATGGGTAAACAGTGTAACGAGGGCAATAAAACAAAATGCCATTGCATTGCAATAAAACAACGTACATACCTCAAAATGGTATCAGTAAAAATGTCAGCTCAGGGTGCAAAAAATAAGTCCTCAAATACCCCAGATCCCAAAAAATGACAACATTATGCAGTGGTGTATCGGGGGGGGCATATGCCCTGGGCGCAGCAGACAGGGGGTGCCGTCAGGTCTCCTGCTGCAGCGCCTGATGTGTCTCCCCACTGGCTGCCTCTTGCGCCCCCCCCCCACCTGATCACGCTTCTGCTGTCACTCTGCGACCCTGTGGTGAAGAAGTGGCAGGTTGGGGAACAATGCTCCATACAGGAGCTGAAGATCATGAAGATTGATGAAATTAGGGGAAGGGGAGAGAGGATGGGGGGGGAGAATATGTGAGCAAAACAGGGGGGAGAGGGTGGAGAGGGAGAATATGTAAGCCAAACTGAGGATATAGGGTGGGGGTAGAATATGTGAGCCAAACTGGGCATAGAGGGTGGGGAGAGAATATGAGAGCCAAACTGGAAGGTGAGGGTGGAGCGACATAATATTTGAGCCGACCTGGGGATAGAGAGTGGAGGGTGCGTATGTGAGACAAACTGGAAGGGAGAGGGTGGGGATATATATGTGAACCAAACTGGGGGAAGAGGGTGGGGAGAGTATAGGCGAACCAAGGGGGTAAAGTTAAGGATTCAGCATAAAAGAGTGAAGGGGGATCAGTGTGGACACAGTATGAGGTGTGAGGAAGATAGCTGCAGCACAGTATGTGGACTGAGGGGGGATAGCTGCGGCACAGAGTGTGGAGAGAGCAGTACAGTACATGGAATGAGAGGGGAAGAGTGTGGACACAATAAGAGGAGTAAGGGGGATGGCTGTCGACACAGTATGTGGAGTGGGGGGCGATAGCAGCACAGTATCTGGAGAGAGGGGGGATGGCTGCGGCACAGTATGTGGAGTAAAGGGATGGCTACCGACACAGTGTGTGGAGTAAGGAGGAGATCAATGTGGACACAGTATGTGAAGTGTGGGAGATGGCTGTGTGGCGCCCTGCATCCACAGGTACCCACACGCCTTCCTAGAACACATATGAAAATCCACAGCAGGTACATCAGTACACCCAACACCTTTCACCCCAGCATAGTAGGGGGAGCTCAACATGCTGCCCTTAGGCAAGATCCCCTATAAATACTGATGCTGGGGAGGAGTTAGTCAGAGTGTGCAGACACTAGGAGAGCTGCGAATACATCCTGGTGATCAGTGCCGTGTTAGGCCCAAATCGGTGACCCTGAACAGCCTCTAAGCAGTCCTGCCAAGCCCAAGAGTGGGGACGGAAGGCAAGGGGAGGAAAGAAGAAGAAAAGTGGGAACCAAGTAGCCAGAATAGGGGCGCCCAAACAACACACCGGACAACGGGGTCCGCATCTCCAGGAGAGCTACACGCCCAGCAGAGAACCCGGCAAACCGTGGAGACTCCAGTCACCCGGTCACCTGCTTAATCACTGTTCAGGGAGCCAGACACTGGGGAGAGAGACAGCGGTAGTCATCAGAGGTGTCCCGTTGACCATGCAGGTGAAGAGAGAGAGAGAAGCGGAGGCCAGCCAAGTTCTACAGGGGACAGGGGCTTCAATACTGGGAAAAAGAGGACATGGAGGCCTTACACCCACTTGCTGTGGAGATTCAACTGTGTTTCCTGGTCACCCAACAGTGTTCCGGACTTTTACCTGCTATACCACCAGTAAAAGGTAAAGAGACATTCAACAGCGTGTGTGTGCGTTCTTCACCCCCTGACCCCGCTACCCGCAGAGACTATCCTGTTAATCCACAATCTGGTCAAACCCCTGCTCCATTCCTCACAATCATCACTGCCCCAGAGGTTTAGCTCTACCTGTAGGGAGCTGCTCCACCCTAGCCGCAATACCACTACACTCCGGAGAACTGTGGCAGCACTGGTGTCTAGTCACCAGGTACTACAGGTGGCGTCACGTGACAAAGACTTTAATCCCTTGTAAATACCAAAAGCACCCCCTTCTTTTAGGGCTGTCCCTGGGGCCTCGGATCTGGGCAGGCCATCTGCGACATTCCTCGTTTGGAGAGAAAGGGGCCCAGACATCCGAGTTCCTATACCCTGGGGTGCTACAGATCCCTTCTGGCGCTCACAAACAGGATCGTGTGCCCGATGCTACCGGGTACTGTGTGCCGTATTTAAGACTGTGCTGTGTGACTGTTAAACTGAGCCGCCATTACTGCGTCACGGAGCGGGAAGAAAAGGGGCATGATGGCTTGCAGAGCGCAAAACCAAAACCCATCCCTCGCTCTGCCGAGTACTTCCGAAGCGCAGCGGCCAAGTCCGAAAACTTCCACACGCTTAACCCCCTGTTTACGGGGTTCAAAAACTGCTTAACTGTTAAAAGACTGGCCATGATTCACTAGCGCAGTGTTTCTCAACTCCAGTCCTCAGGACCCACCAACACGTCGTGTTTTCAGGATTTCTTTAGTATTGCACAGGGGTTTGAATTATTCCCAGTGCAGGTGATTAAATTATCACCTGTGCAATACTAAGGACATCCTGAAAACATGACCTGTTGGTGGGTCCTGAGAACAGGAGTTGAGAAACACTGCACTAGGGGGACCCCAAAAATGTCCGCCTCGTCCAGTGACGACGATAGCACCTTCGCTGACCCCATGAATCACCCTGAAGTAACCATGACTGCAACCAGTAGTACCATCAGTGCACCAGGGGCTGTAGCCCTGATCCTGCCGATCTCGCTACCCTACATCCCAGTTGCCCCAGTATGACGTCCGCCCTGATACTCTGTCCACCTTCAAAAGAAAGATCTGCAGCGTATTGGACATGTATGCAATGACAGGTCAACAGCGCGCCGCGGTTGTATTGGGACAGTTAAACGGTGCGGCAGAAAGAGAGATTGAATCCTGGTCCGTAGATGAGCGAAGATCAGTAGCCATAATCTTTAATAAATTAAAAGCTACTTTTAAAGACTGTAATGAGGCTGACATAAGGATGCGCTTTTACCATTGCTATCAATGGCCGGGGAATGATATTTGAACCCAGGGCCGGACTGGGACCAAAAAGCAGCCCTGGAAAACAAGCCCCACCAGCCCACACACTATAACACCCATCAACCCCGATCAGTGAAATTTTGCTTTTAAGCTGTCATGACCCTCATCACTAACTTAAAGGAGTTTTCTGAGAGCCACATGTGTGAATGGTGCAGCAAAGGGAATAATCAACCGCAGCTCCATTTACCTTGTGCTCCACAAAGCCAAGTTTCTCAGGATTGTGGGGTCCCAGCGGTCAGATCCGCAGAGAAGGGAAAGTCGTCACCTATACAGGAGAGAAGCAATAACTTCCACCATTTCTCTTACAAAACAGAAGTGATGCTGTACAGTGTATATATACAGAATAATATAGATACTGAGGATTACACCCAGTATACAGGACAGGAGAAGTGGTACTGTACAGTGTATATATACAGAATAATACAGATACTGAGGATTACACCCAGTATACAGGACAGGAGAAGTGGTACTGTGCAGTGTATATATACAATACAGAATAATTACCAGATACGACTGAAGGATTATAACAACTACCCAGTATACAGGACAAGAGAAGTGATACTGTGCAGTGTATATACAGAATAATACAGATACTGAGGATTACACCCAGTATACAGGACAGGAGAAGTGGTACTGTGCAGTGTATATATACAGAATAATACAGATACTGAGGATTACACCTAGTATACAGGACAGGAGAAGTGGTGCTGTGCAGTGTATATACAGAATAATACAGATACTGAGGATTATACCCAGTATACAGGACAGGAGAAGTGGTACTGTGCAATGTATATACAGAATAATACAGATACTGAGGATTACACCTAGTATACAGGACAGGAGAAGTGGTACTGTGCAGTGTATATATACAGAATAATACAGATACTGAGGATTACACCAGTATACAGGACAGGAGAAGTGGTACTGTGCAGTGTATATACAGAATAATACAGATACTGAGGATTACACCAGTATACAGGACAGGAGAAGTGGTACTGTGCATGTGTATATACAGAATTAATACAGATACTGAGGATTACACCCAGTATACAGGACAGGAGAAGTGGTACTGTGCAGTGTATATATACAGAATAATACAGATACTGAGGATTACACCAGTATACAGGACAGGAGAAGTGGTAGCTGTGCAGTGTATATACAGAATAATACAGATACTGAGGATTACACCAGTATACAGGACAGGAGAAGTGGTACTGTGCAGTGTATATATACAGAATAATACAGATACTGAGGATTATACCCAGTATACAGGACAGGAGAAGTGGTACTGTGCAGTGTGTATATACAGAATAATACAGATACTGAGGATTACACCCAGTATACAGGACAGGAGAAGTGGTACTGTGCAGTGTATATACAGAATAATACAGATACTGAGGATTACACCAGTATACAGGACAGGAGAAGTGGTCTGTGCAGTGTATATACAGAATAATACAGATACTGAGGATTATACTCCAGTATACAGGACAGGAGAAGTGGTGCTGTGCAGTTGTATATACAGAATTAATACAGATACTGAGGATTACACCCAGTATACAGGACAGGAGAAGTGGTACTGTGCAGTGTATATATACAGAATAATACAGATACTGAGGATTACACCAGTATACAGGACAGGAGAAGTGGTACTGTGCAGTGTATATACAGAATAATACAGATACTGAGGATTACACCAGTATACAGGACAGGAGAAGTGGTACTGTGCAGTGTTAATACAGATTAATACAGATACTGAGGATTACACCCAGTATACAGGACAGGAGAAGTGGTACTGTGCAGTGTATATATACAGAATAATACAGATACTGAGGATTACACCCAGTATACAGGACAGGAGAAGTGGTCTGTGCAGTGTATATACAGAATAATACAGATACTGAGGATTACACCTAGTATACAGGACAGGAGAAGTGGTACTGTGCAGTGTATATATACAGAATAATACAGATACTGAGGATTATACCCAGTATACAGGACAGGAGAAGTGGTACTGTGCAGTGTGTATATACAGATATAATACAGATACTGAGGATTACACCCAGTAACAGAGGAAGTCTGCGGTGTAAGACGAGTATGTATCAGGACGGGAGAAGTGGTACTGTGCAGTGTATATATACAGAATAATACAGATACTGAGGATTACAACCCAGTATACAGGACAGGAGAAGTGGTACTGTGCAGTGTATTATATACAGAATAATACAGATACTGAGGATTACACCCAGTATACAGGACAGGCAGAAGTGGTACTGTGCAGTGTGTTATATACAGAATAATACAGATACTGAGGATTACACCCAGTATACAGGACAGGAGAAGTGGTACTGTGCAGTGTATATATATACAGAATAAAACAGATACTGAGGATTACACCCAGTATACAGGACAGGAAGTGGTACTGTGCAGTGTGTACAGTATATACGAGATTAAATATACAACATGGGAATTACTGTCAGTGATATACAAATACGATCGATAACCAGTATACAGACAGGAGAAGTGTATGGATGTACTGTTGCAAATATATAGATATAATTCCCATTAACAGAAAGTGTACTATATATAGAATTTAAACTGAGGATTACACCCAGTATACGGGACAGGAGAATTGTAGCCAGCATACCCAGGAGGCTGTGGTATATAGTTAGGAGGATGAGACATATAGATAGCAAAGACTCACCCACATCCTGGAGATGGGGAAAGATGAAAGGTGACGACAGCAGGTCTAGTAATGGGCGCAGAGAGGAACAGAGTCCATGGAAACACCAAGAAGAGCAGAGTGTGAACGCTGCCTGCAGGTAAACTTTCTGATGCTGCACTGGCCACCAGCACACAGTTGGCCACACATATCTATACAGCATTAGCCCCACACAGGCCCCCTCAAATAGGACCAAATGTATCCTCTATATTCAGTGTTAGCCCCACACACAAACTCACACAGCCCCTATGTACAGTATTAGCCCCACACAGGCACCCACATATATAAGCCCATACAGCCCTTATAAACAGTATTAACCTCACACATGAGCTCACATTTTCTATATATTATATTAGGCCCAAACACATGAGTCCACAGCCCTATACATTATTTCCCCACAAAGCCTCATACATTATTACCCCCACACATGAGCCCACACCAAGCCCTATACACTATTACCATCGCACATGAACCCACACAACCCTATACATATTACCCCCCACCACAACCTATGACAATACCCCCACATACCCACAGAGCCCTATACACTATTACCCCCACACATGAGCCCACACAGCCCTATACTCTATTACCCCCCCACACATGAGCCCACACAGCCCTATACACTATTACCCCGGCACATGAACCCACAGAGCCCTATACACTATTACCCCCACACATGAGCCCACACAGCCCTATTCAGTATTACCACACACACGAACCCACACAGCCCTATACACTATTACCACACACACAGCAGCCTGCCCAACCCCCTCCCCCCCTTACACACACGACAGCCAGCCCAGGCCCCACCACACACACATACATGGCAGCCTGCTCAGGCCCTACCACATACACAGCATCCTTCCCACACAGCCCTATACAGTATTAGCAAACACACACACAGAAGCTTGCCCAGGCCCCGCCACACACACACACACACACGCACACACAGAGCAGCCTGTCCAGGCTCCCCACCACACACAACAGTCTGCCCCCTCCTAACCCGCCCCCATGCACACACAAACACAAAGCAGTCAGCCCCCCTTATACACACACAGCAGCCAGTCCTGCCCCGCCACACACACAGCAGCCTGCAAACCCCCTCACACAAAACACACACAGCAGCCAGCCCAAGTCCTTCCTCACACATAGCAGCCTGCCCCAGCCCCCACACACAGCAGCCAGCCCCCACTCCACACAGCAGCCTGCCCCAGGCCCCCGAACGCAGCAGCCCGAACGCAGCAGCCTGCCCCAGCCCCCCGAACACTGCAGCCTGCCCCAGCCCCCCCCCAACACACACAGCAGCCTGCCCCAGGCCCCCGAACACAGCAGCCCGAACGCAGCAGCCTGCCCCAGCCCCCCCACACACACACAGCAGCCTGCCCCAGCCCCCCCACACACACACACAGCAGCCTGCCCCAGCCCCCCCACACACACACACAGCAGCCTGCCCCAGCCCCCCCCACACACACACCATAGCAGCCTGCCCCAGCCCCCCACACACACACAGCAGCCTGCCCCAGCCCCACCACACACACACAGCAGCCTGCCCCAGCCCCCCCACACACACACAGCAGCCTTCCCCAGCCCCCCACACACACAGCAGCCTGCCCCAGCCCCCCACACACACACAGCAGCCTGCCCCAGCCCCCCCACACACACACAGCAGCCTGCCCCAGCCCCCCCACACACACAGCAGCCTGCCCCAGCCCCCACACACACACAGCAGCCTGCTCCATCCCCCCACACACACAGCAGCCTGCCCCATCCCCCCCACACACACAGCAGCCTGCCCCAGCCCCCCCACACACACAGCAGCCTGCCCCAGCCCCCACACACACACAGCAGCCTGCCCCAGCCCCCCACACACACAGCAGCCCTGCCCCAGCCCCCCACACACACACAGCAGCCTGTCCCAGCCCCCACACACACACAGCAGCCTGCCCCATCCCCCACACACACACAGCAGCCTGCCCCAGCCCCCACACACACACAGCAGCCTGCCCCATCCCCCTACACACACAGCAGCCTGCCCCATCCCCCCACACACACAGCAGCCTGCCCCATCCCCCCCACACACACAGCAGCCTGACCCAGCCCCCCCCACGCACAGCAGTATTCCCCAGTCCCCCCACACACACACACAGCAGCCTGCCCCAGCCCCCCCACACACACACACAGAGCCTGCCCCAGCCCCCCACACACACACACAGCAACCTGCCCCAGCCCCCCCACACACACAGCAGCCTGCCCCCCCAACTCACACAGCAACCTACTCAAGCCCCCCCTACACACAGCAGCCAGCCCAGGGCCCCCCCACAGACACACAGCAGCCAGCTCAGGCCCCCCCCCCACACACACACACACAGCAGCCAGCCCAGGCCCCCCTACACGGCCAGCAGCCAGCCCAGGCCCTGCCACACACACAACAGCCTGCCCAGTTCCCCCTACCCCCCCCCACACACACACACACAACAGCTGCCTGTCCCAGCTCCCCACACACACACAAAGCAGCCTGCCCAGGCAACCCTCCCCACATAGTCACTTACTCACTGCTGTCTGCCTGCAGTGATGACTGTGCTGGCCTGGACGTGGACGGAGAGTGAGCTGCTGCATATGGAAGTAGCGCCATGTGGTGGGGCGTGTGCGTGCGGTGTCCCCGGGTCCGGCGCATAACGTAGGAGCAGCACTGGTATGGAGGCGACAGCGGAAGTGGCGTTTTATGGGCTGGACTCAATTCAGGAGAGGTAAGCGAGCGCGCTCTCTCCTGTTTCCGCCCTCAAAGAACGTGCTGCCGTGCCGTGCAGTGTCCTGGCACCGGCAGCATAGCGCTCACTAGTGCGCCACAGCGCCGCTCACAGCTGCCCAGAATGATGGGCAGTAGCAGCCAGTAACGGCCGACCGCAAATGCACTTAATATGATTTAGGTGGCCGGCGGCCAGAGAAGTGGGCGCAGCGGCCCAAAGTACGGCTGCCCATAGGGAATATTCCCGGTATTCCCGCCTGCCAGTCCGGGCCTGTTTGAACCTATGCCTGGCATCTGCAGGAGGCGCTGCGAGCCCTAAAGCAAGTCAGCCCTGCTAGTGTTCTTGATGAGGACAAACTGTTATCTGAGCAGTTCATTCAGGGGCTACTATCACCAGAGGACAACAAAACCTTGCGCTGGTGGTCCCTAAGCCACCCAGACACTGATTTCAATACTTTAAAGGACATGGTTATAAAGAGCTTTCGGCCAGTGGAGACTCCTGAAGCTGCCATCCAATGGTGGTGCAGGCTACTACAACACCAGTACCCATGCCTGCAGCTTAGAATAGTGTAAAAACTACTAACCCTGATAAATATGACTCTTTACGCTCTGAAGTGTGTCAGATGGGCAAGAACTTAACTCAAGTCATGGAAGCCCTGCAGTTGCAGCAGGGGCCACAGCCCACGCCAAAGTCACAAGCAAAACCTCAACCTTTAATCCAGCTTTGCTGACAGTCCGGAGGATGTCCCATGGATGAGAGCAAGGCAAACTTTGTGATACCTCTGTATGGGAGGACCACCGTCCGTTACAGCTCCGCAGGGGAACCCATAACTCAACAGGGCCCAGCCGACTGGTATAACACCTTCATTGGACAACGACCGTTCCTGTCCATCAAACTAGACGGCATATCAGCACCTGCTTTATCGGATACCGGGTCACAAGTAACCACCATACCACATATCCTTTACAAACAATTCTGGTCAGATAAGGAACTCCAACCACCGGCCTTAAACCTTAACCTTTATGCTTCTAATGGTGAACCACTTACAATATTGGGGGTTAATGAAGTACCAATAAAGGTGGGGAGGGCAAAATTGCAAAACCAGGGGATTATTGTGGTAAAAGAAAATCCTAATAATTGTGATCCTTATATTATTCTGGGCACAAATGTTGTTAGCAATTGCATGGGCGAAGTGTTGTTCTTGCTTCAACAGATCGCAGACACTGCCAAAGTTGGGCAGAAGAAGGTTCTTCAGTGAGAGATAAGAGCCCTCCTGCACAAGCAACATTTAAAGCTTACAGGTGGTGAAATTGGTACTGCATGGGTAACAGACCCATTCCCTATTGTCATACCTCCTATGAGTGAAATGATGATTTGGTGTCAAGCAGCCATAGGTCTACGAGGGCAGGACTACCAGGCATTAGTTGAGCCCGTCAGCTCAGAGCATAGGCCTACACTCTTGACAGCCAGGGGGGTAGTTGATGTACACAAGAGAAGGGTACCAGTTTGCATCTTAAACTGTGGCAGTGAAGAGGTCAAACTACCCAGGTATTCCAGCGTTGCTAAGCTGTACACTGTACATAACAACGAGATTCAAGCAGTGGAACCTTACCTCAACCCGAGGAGGTAGAGGATGATAATACTACAGGGCCACTGGAGGACTGGTATCAGCAACTCCATGTAGGAAATGATGCCACTCCTATGTATAAAACGCAAGGTGTCTACCAGGTAGTCCAAGAATTTGAACAGTGTATTCAGTAAGCATTCACTTGATTTTGGTCGGATTAAAAGGGTACAACACCACATCCCCACAGGTACACATCCAGCAAATTAAAGAGCTATACAGGCCTATTCCACCCGCACACTATCAAAAAGCCAAAGAGATGTTACAGGACATGAAGGGCGCAGGGGTTATAAGAGATAGTTGTATTCCCTGGGCAGCTCCACTAGTCCTAGTCAGAAATAAAGATGGCAGTATGAGAATGTGTGTAGATTACAGGCAAATAAATCGCATAACACACAAGGATGCTTACCCGTTACCTCGCATTGAAGAATCACTGGCTGCATTGAAGTCTGCCAATTACTTTTCAACCCTAGATCTTACTAGCGGGTATTGGCAGGTGTCCGTTGAAGAAGAAGACCGCGAGAAGACGGCATTTACAACGCCCATGGGTCTGTGCGAATTTAACAGCATGCGATGCGACTATGCAATGCACCCGGAACGTTCCAGAGGTTGATGGAGTGTTGCCTGGGGCATAAGAACTTTGAGAAAGTACTGCTTTACCTGGATGATGTCATAGTGTACTCTAAGTCCTTTGAAGAACACCTAACTAATCTAGCCTAGGTATTTGAAGCCGTGTCCAAGTATGGGATGAAGCTAAAACCATCCAAATGCCACTTGTTAAAACCGAAAGTTCAGTACCTGGGGCACATAGTCAGTTCCGAAGGGGTGGCCCCTGACCCTGACAAAGTAACCATCATCCGGGAATGGCCAGAACCAAAGACCTTAAGGGAAATATGTCAGTTCCTGGGATTTGTGGGATACTACCAGAGGTTCATTAAGGAGTACAAGAAGAAGGTTGCTCCACTACAGGATCTCTTGGTAGGCCAACCCAAGAAAGGCAAGTCTAGAGATCCTCCCTTAGAGTGGGGCAAGGAACAAGAAGAGTCGTTCCAGATGATGAAAGAGGCCCAAACTGGTGAGGAGATCCTGCCTTACCCCGACTACAACCTACCATTCCTGTTATATACAGATGCCAGCAACATGGGATTAGGAGCTGTACTCGCCCAGAAGCAAGAAGGCAAAGAAAGAGTGATTGCCTATGCTAGTAGGAAGCTTCGCCCTACAGAAAGGAACCCCAAAAATTACAGTTCTTTCAAGTTGGAGTTCCGGCATTGGTCTGGGCCGTTACTGAAAGATTTAAACACTTCTTGGCGTCTAGCAAGTTCACAGCTTTTACTGATAAAAACCCTTTAACCCGCCTGGAAACTGCAAAATTGGAAGCCATGGAACAGAGATGGATGGCCAGATTATCCAATTATGAGTTCACCTTCAAGTACTGGGCTGGGTAAAGCAACGGCAACGCTGATGCCTTATCCAGGATGCCTCACCTATCAGATATGGGAGCGGATGAAGATGAGCTAGAAGAAGTGGAGTTGCCCGTCTTCCATCAGCTGAGGACATCGCAGTGCCAACAGGTCTATGCAGAACCTCCTGAAAGAATAGTGAACCCCTTACCACACTTTGGTTGGAAGGAATCTCAAGACAGTGACCCGGCTATCAGTTTAGTAAAAGGACTGATAACGCAGGAATCCGCAAAGTTACCTTCAAATACTTCACCAGAAGCTAAACACCTGTGGAACGAGAGAAGCAAGTTGTTCATTTACAAGGAAAAGCTTTGTAGAAGATACATTAACCCCAGAACCAATGAAATTATATGGCAGATCGTAGTACCCAAAACAGAAATCCAAATGGTACTAAATGCCTACCACAATCAGACTGGACACTTTGGGTGGAAAAATCTAGAAATGCTACTAAAAGATCGGTTCTACTGGGTTGGCATGAGGGGATCCATAGAAAGATGGTGTAAAGATTGTGGATCCTGTAGCCTATGCAGAAAAGACCAGCAGAGTTAAAGAGCACCACTCCAATCAATTGTAAGCACGCAACCGCTCCAGATTGTAGCCTTAGACCACGTGAAGTTGACTCCAAGTCGGACCGGCTACACTTATGCTTTGACAATGGTGGATCATTACTCCCGATTCCTGATGGTCGCACCTGTAAAAGATTTAACCACTGCAACAGCTGCAAGAACTTTTCAGAATGTCTTCTGTAGACCACTAGGCTACCCAGAACAAGTTTTAACTGATAAAGGTTCAGCTTTTGAAGCCGAAATCTTCCAAGAGTTTTGTCATCTTGTGGCGCCCCTGCGTTCAGGAGGCCACAAAGGGAACTGCAGCCAGACAGGTAGGACGACAGTTGAACACCAACACCCTCACGCCCACACAACCCACGTACAGTAGAGGGCAGCACCCAACCCGGAGCCTAGGAACTCTAAGCAGGCGAGGGGTGGTGGGTTTAGAGCAGTGGGTGGGCAAACACGTAGTCAGGTGACAGAGGGTAGAATTAGTGAAGGGGGAGGAGAAAGGAGTCAGTAGGCCGAGGAAGGCTGAGCAGTACAGAAGGAGATCACACGTCCTGGCAAAGTGGGGTGTAGGAGCGCAGAATCTGAACAGAGCCAGTGTGAGCCGCAGAGAGAAAGCACGTCCAAAGCCAGCACCCCGGGAGTGTGAGGGAAGAGAGGGACAGTGATACCGGGCCCTAGAACTACAGCCGAGATGACCAGACTGCAGGCGTAGCCCTCCTATGATACTTGAAGACACAGTAGAGAGAGCCTGGTAGAGCCTCACAAGGGAGGACTGCTGGAGGCTAGGCTGGAGTAGAGTGTCGGCTCTAAAGAGGGACCGTAGTTTCACCCGGCATCCCCAGACAACTGACGGGGGACCACAGCTACACGTTAGGGTCCCTACCCCAAAGGACAGGCAGCTCAGTGGTAACCCAGAGGGCTCACAGGAGTCCGAGCCACCGCCATACTGTCCAGAGTCACACACAACCAAGTGAACAAAGAGAGAGAGTCAACAGCCTGGGAAGGACACAGAGACAGAGTGAGGGGTCACAGTAGGAAAGACCTGGCTGCAGAGAGTAAAGGGAACCCGGATGGGAAAGTGTGCCCGTGTAACTATAAGAACTGTACTGAACTGTAAGCTGAACTTGAGTACTTGAGAAGTAAACACGGTGAACCCTGAACATGACTCCATTGTGTCTCTCTGTCTGAACACAACTCCCTCCTTACAGGTTTGCAGCAGATTCCCACCTGCAGAGCCACAGCTTGCCAGCTCCAGCACCAAGGAAGGATTTCTGCAGCATCTGGACAGTAAGTGTACTGCACTCAGCACGAAGCCTGCACACCACACAATAGATTTTACTCAAGACTGCATCGGGGAACACAGTTCTGCCCACGGGAACTATTCCATCTCCGCTGCTATTACATCATCCCCGGAGGTTCTGCAGCAGCGGCGGCCCCATCAGTGGCTGCACACAGTGGGTGGCGTCACGACTGACATCCCCTGTAAATGTCCCTTATTATTGCCAGGGCCTGGGACACGGTCCAGACCAGGACCACCCGTGACTTCCCCAGAAACAGACCCGGTCCAGTACCGAGTACCCCCGTCCCAGTGGGCTCGACAATCTGTATGGTTGTAAAAAAATAAGAATTACGCCATATCATCCCCAATCCAATGGGTTATGTGAAAAGATGAACAACATTGTGATAGACATGCTCAAGATACTACCTCTTGAAGAAAGAACAAGTGGCCAGAAAAACTGCCTGATCTGGTAGACATGTATAATCACATCCCAGTGAGTTCTACAACCTGTACAACCGCCTATCTCATTAGAGCGCGTACGGGAAGATTAGCTGTATATCTGGAACTCGGAGTTGTTGAATTCAAGGCAGAAGCTTCCAATTCTGACTGGAATACCAACCATTTATAACAGTACAGACAAGTTCAAGCTTGCGTTGAAGACAATCTTGAAAAAGCTCGGGAAAAGCAAGAAAGGAACTTCAACAAAAGTGCACCAGCAGAACCCATATTACCTGGAAGTATTGTCTTAAAAAGAAAACAAAAAAGATATGAGTTAGATGACCTATGGGAGCGAGAGCCCTATACTGTTTTAGAATCCAACTTTGATAATACCAAGGTTTGCCTCATCAGCAAAAATGGAAGAAAGACCACACAGATAGTATCTCGGGATCATTTAAAGAAATGTCCAATGGATTGGAAAACCCAAGACTTTATTGATTCCCCAAAAAATGAAGAACCAGAGTCATTAATATCGCCAATTCCATGTCCAAAACCAAAGGAAAGAGTCATCTCAACAATACTTGGAGACTTTCCAGAAGATTGGCCCCAACAAGATGGAGCAGTAATAGTGCCCTTACTCAGCTTTTACCATTCACAAGAAAAGATCCCAAAAAGTCAGGAAGACATACCCGTTGCTAGAGAATCAGAGGATCCTGCAATGGGCACACCTGCTAGTTCTGTAGTAAGACTAAGGCCACGCAGACGTTTACCTGATTTGCCCCCATCACATTCTTTCTTAGACACATCACCTGAGATACCCACACCTGTAGAGCGTAGATCCAGTCGTAGCACACAAGGGCAACCACCATCCAGGTATGTAGAGTGGGCACAATAGAGATGTAATAGGAAGTAAAATGGAAGCAACATGTAAATAGTAGCAACTCTTGTAAAAATGTAAGCCAATGTAAATAGTAGTGTATAGAAGGGTGAAGAGTAGGCCAAAAGCAGGTCACACCAGGTACACAACACCAAAAGAGGGGTGAGTAGAGTTGGTGTAAGGAGCTGTCTAGGGAGAGGAAAATCTTGGCCAAAAGGTGATCCAGGGCCAAGAGGCCTACAGCACTTATGACCGGTAAAGGTCCCTATAGTACCTAGGACTCCTACGCCGAAGCACCCGTAGTAAATGTTGTTGTGTATTCTGAACTTTGAGGCCTACAGAGACTATACTTGTAAGGACTTATTAAACTTTTGAAAACCTTTACCCCTTTTTACCTGGAGCGTACAGAGACTTTACTGTATAGACTCTTTGAACAAACACCTTTACCTGGAACTTTTCCCCTTAAAAGCACCATAGTCACAGGATTGGTTGTGACAATAAATTTCTTTTCTTTTTAAGGGACTAGCACCGTATGGAATTTACCTGTTTACGCCATTTTTCAGTGTTTTTTTTAAGTTTTTGAATGTTTGAGACTCTGTACATATGTTACCTGTTATTACTGTTGAAAAATGTTAATTTTTCATGTTTAAAACAAAAATGTCCTCAGTCCAGGAGTACTGATCTTACCTACGGGGAATGTGGTGCCCTGCATCCACAGGTACCCACATGCCTTCCTAGAACACATATGAAAATCCACAGCAGGCACACAAGTACACCCAACACCTTCCACCCCAGCACAGTAGGGAGAGCTCAACTTGCTGCCCTTAGGCAAGATCCCCTATAAATACTGATGCTGGGGAGGAGTAGTCAGAGTGTGCAGACGCTAGGAGAGCTGCGAATACGTCCTGGTGTTCAGTGCCGTGTTAGGCCCGAACCGGTGACCCTGAACAGCCTCTGAGCAGTCCTGCCAGGCCCAAGAGTGGGGATGGAAGACAAGGAGAGGAAAGAGGAAGGAAAGTGGGAACCGAAGAGCCAGAATAGGTTCGCCCAAACAATACACCGGACACCGGGGTCCGCGTCTGCAGGAGAGCTACACGCCCAGCATAGAACCTGGCAAACCGTGGAGACTCCAGTCACCCGGTCACCTGCTTAATCACTGTTCAGGGAGCCAGATACCGTGGAGAGAGACGGCGGTAGTCATCAGAGGTGTCCCATTGACAGTGCAGGTGAAGAGAGAGAGAGAGTAGCGGAGGCCAGCCAAGTTCTACACGGGGCAGGGGCTTCAACACTGGGGAAAAGAGGACATGGAAGCCTTACACCCACTTGCTGTTGAGATTCAACTGTGTTTCCTGGTCAGCCGACAGTGTTCCGGACTTTTACCTGCTATACCACTAGTAAAAGGTAAAGAGACATTCAACAGCGTGTGTGTGAGTTCTTCACCCCCTACCCGCAGAGACTATTCCGTTAATCCACAACCTGGCCAAACCCCTGCTCAATTCCTCACAATCATCACTGCACCGGAGGTTTAGCTCTACCTGTAGGGAGCTGCTCCACCCTAGCCGCAATATCACCACCCTCTGGAGGACTGTGGCGGTGCTGGTGTCTAGTCACCAGGTACTATAGGTGGCGTCACGTGACAAAGACTTTAATCGCTTGTAAATACCAAAAACACCCACTTCTTTTAGGGCTGTCCCCGGGGCCACGGATCTGGGAAGGCCACCTGCGACATTCCCTGTTTGGAGAGAAACGGGCCCAGACATCCGAGTTCCAATACCCTGGGGTGCTACAGCTGCAGCACAGTATGTGAAGTGAAGTGGGGCAGTGAGGTAGTGAGGAAACAGTAGGGGATAAGAAAAATGTAAGGGGGCACAGAATAGAGTGTGAGTAGTGTGGGGGTGTATGGAGAGGAGGCAGCAGGCGTGGACTGTGTGAGGCCATAACCAGGAGAGGATAGTATGTTGAGGATAGGGAGTCTGATGAAGGAGAACAGTATAAATAGTGAGCGGTATAGGGAG
This sequence comes from Allobates femoralis, assembly GCA_033576535.1. Taxonomy (NCBI): domain Eukaryota; kingdom Metazoa; phylum Chordata; class Amphibia; order Anura; family Aromobatidae; genus Allobates; species Allobates femoralis. The sequence continues at coordinate 83,062,899 of JARQOC010000008.1, read as the reverse complement.
ACACAGTGTAGAGGACAGTATGAAGAGGGTCAGTGTGGAGGGCAGGTACCAGAAGAGGGACAGTGTAAATCATATTTCGTGCAGGGAACAGTGCGGAGGAGCAATTATTTATTCAGGGGCATAACGTAGGGCAGATATTTGCAAATGTATGTTAAATGCTATGGAATTAATAGTGCTATATAAATGAATACTGTAAATATATATATATACCGTATATATACCCGTATAAACTCGTGTATAAGCCGACAGGTGTATAAGCCGACCCCCCTACTTTTGTCCCCAAAACCTGGGAAAACGTATTGACTCGCGTATAAGCCGAGGGTGGACTCCAGCACAGGTATACAGCCCCCAGCAGTGTGATATACAGCCCCAGCAGTGATGGTATACAGCAGGTCCCCAGCATCGTATACAGCCCCAGCAGTGTGGTATATAGCAGGTCCCCAGTATTGTATACAGCCCCAGCAGTGTGGTATATAGCAGGTCCCCAGCATCATATACAGCCCCAGCAGTGTGGTATATAGCAGGTCCCCAGCATCATATACAGCCCCAGCAGTGTGGTATATAGCAGGGCCCCAGCATCATATACAGCCCCAGAAGTGTGGTATATAGCAGGTCCCCAGCATCATATACAGCCCCAGCAGTGTGGTATATAGCAGGTCCCCAGCATCATATACAGCCCCAGCAGTGTGGTATATAGCAGGTCCCCAGCATCATATACAGCCCCAGCAGTGTGGTATATAGCAGGTCCCCAGCATCGTATACAGCCCCAGCAGTGTGGTATATAGCAGGTCCCCAGCATCATATACAGCCCCAGCAGTGTGGTATATAGCAGGTCCCCAGCATTGTATACAGCCCCAGCAGTGCCAGCCCATTATACAGGCCCCCCTCACAGTATGGCGGCGCCCCCCCCCCTCACAGGATGGCCCCCCTCACGCAGCGCTGCGCATATACATTACCTGGCTATCAGCTGTCACCCTCCGGTGGCGGATCGCAGCTCCCGGCTCCGGCTTCCATCTTCATCTGTATCTTCCTGCTTTGTGGCCGGGGCTCATCGCGATGACGTCATCGCGACTCCGGCCGGTCACGTGACAAGCAGGAAGACAGAGATGAAGATGGAAGCCAGAGCCGGGAGCCGCGATCCGCCACCGGAGGGTGACAGCTGATAGCCAGGTAATGTATGTGCGCAGCGCTGCGTGGGGCGGGCCATCCTGTGAGGGGGGGAGCGCCGCAATACTGTGAGGGGGGCACTGACTCGCATATAAGCCAAGGGGGGGACTTTTCAGCCCAATTTTTGGGCTGAAAAACTCGGCTTATACGCGAGTATGTACAGTATATATATATATATATATTATATATATTATATGTATATATATTGTGAGGCACAGCTGACTCACCGTAGCCGGGGGTACACGTAGCGGGCGTTGCTTCTCCTCCAGTCACGGAACCGCGCCTGTGGTGGTGTAGGCCCGGTGGTCCAGATCAATAGGGGAATGGCGGAACAGTAGGGGTGATTTGTCTTCGTGACGCCACCTGCGGGTGTTCTGGTAACTTTACCAGCGCTGTTCGGGTCTCCGGGGGATGTTATACAGTGAGATGGAACGCGCCACACAGGACGAGCGGGAGTCCCCGGAGACGGGAGCTGCGCAAGATGTTGTGAGGCAGCTGCGGGGTGCTGCGCGCTGAATCCAGGAGTAACGTACAACCACACAAAGTCTCTTTTAGGTACCTTTACTGGATGGTAATCAGGTACGCTCGGACCGGGATAGTGAAGTCGGCACTTCTGGAGGTTCACAGCAAGCAGTGTTAGGCTTCCTTTCTCTAGCTCTGGTGCTAAGGTCGGGTGGATGTGGAATCCAGCGGACCGGGCAGTGTGTTCAATGGAACTTGCTTCACCTGGTTATCAGCACTGAGGGCACTGTAAAACTCTTCCCCTGGGCTCTCGTGGATGGGTGCATCAGGTGGAACAGGTGGCTAAACCTCCTGTTGATGGTGCTGGTTCTCTGTGGTGGCTGGGTAGCTCTCACAACTTCGGTTCCAGTAACCGGTGATTAAGGAAAGAGTCAGGTTAACTCTGTGTTCCTGAGAGGTGTTCTCCTTCTTCCTCTTATCCCAATTGCAGGGATTTCCACTTGCTAACAGGCTGGTTGGGCCTAGTGTGTTCCTCATAGGGTGGAGGTTTCACACAGGCTGGCAGCTCTTGTAGCGTCTACCACACTCTGGAGTTTCTCCCTCCAAGACTCTATTTATAGGGGGAACTGGTTCAAAGTGACCAGTGGAGCTCCCCCTAGAGGCTCGGGGTGAAACCAGGTGTTCTAAGGTGTTGTTGTGTTTGTGGGTTTTGCTTTGCTGTTACTTACTCCATTTGTGCCCTAAGGATTTCTGTGGTGCCCAAAAGGTGCCAGGGTGCCACATTCCCCCTTAGTTAACCTCAGTTCTCCCGGCTGAGCAAAAAGTTCTTTTTTCAACTTAACACTAAGCATTTTATAACAGTTAATTACAGAGTCTTAAAAAAAACACAAAAATCACTGAAAAGGAAGTGAAAAATATGAAAAAGGTGAAAAGCAGTCCATACGGCACTAGTCCATCTGCCGCAGGCTGGAAAAGGTAAAGTTAGTGGTCACACAAGTCCTGTGACAATTGTCCAAAGTTTATTTAAAAGGGAAAAGGTAAAGTCCAGGGATACACGGTAAACTTTATACATTCCCTACGGGTGTCTCTGCTTGGGAGGCCGGTACTATCCTTCTATACCTTACCAGGCGCTTTCTGTCCCCAACTTAGTATACTTGGGACAGAGCCCAGTTCCTCCACCCTTCTGTACACTACTTTTTACAGGTTTTGAAAACGGTTACTATTTACAAACACTTACAGGTTACATTTTCCACTACATTTTAAACTCATTCTCCAAGTTTGTTTGGGGGTTGACCTAATGTACTACGTGTGGATCTGCATAGTGTGGGTGTTTCCAAAGCTGTTGGTGTAGTGTACGAAGTGGTTCTTGATTCTCTATGTCTGCTTTTTGGTAGACCATAGTAAGTGCGGAGTCTATCAACTGGACTAACCTCTGTAGGTAGTTGAGTAGGAATGGCTTCTCTTACTGTGGGACTAGCAGGTTGACCGATTACAGGAATCTCAGGTTCCATAATAACAGGCGGCAATTCTTGCACTTGGACTTCTTCTTGTTGGACTTGTTGGATTGGATTTGGTTGCTGATCTTCAACAGGTTGGTAGAAATGCATAACTGGTATGAGGAATGCTTCACCTAATTGTGGCCAATCAGCTGGTAGATATCCAATGTCTGTAAGGACTAGATTTTCTTTTGTTTCTTCATCTTTAGTTACAGCAGGGTAACTGGTTGCTTGTGGGATTAACTGTGGCGGACATTTCTTCAAATGATCCCTTGAAACAGTCGCAATAGTATTCCCATTGTCTTTACTAATAACACAAGTTTTTGAGTTGTCATAGTGTGACGGCATAACGGTGTAGGGTATGATTCCCAACTGTTATCCAATTTGTTGGTTTTTCGCTTTCTTTTTAGCACTATGTCACCTATAGCTAGCGGTTCAGCTGAGGCGTGCTTGTTGAAGTCTTTTTCTTGTTTGGTTCTACTGATCTCCAGGTTTCTTTCCACGCGTTCTTGTACTTTCTTGTACTTTTCTTGGCGTTGGCTGACCCAGTCTTCATCAGAAGAATCTTCTGTGGGTTCAATAGTTCCCATCTGCAAATCAATAGGCAGTTTACCTGGTCTTGCTCTCATCAGGTAAGCCGGTGTATAGTTTGTCGAACTGACAGGTATGTGGTTGTAGATGTCCACAAGATCTGGAAGTTTCTCTGGCCATTGATTTCTCTCTTCAACTGGTAAGGTTTTGAGCATGTCAATGACTATGTGGTTCATCTTCTCACATAAACCGTTCGTCTGGGGATGATAAGATGTGGTGCGGATTTTCTTACACCCATACAGCCCTAAGAATTCTTGGAACAGAGCTGATTCGATGGCTGGCCCTTGGTCAGTTAAGACTTGGTCTGGATACCCATGGGGGCGACAGAAGTAACTCTGGAACGCTTTGGCTGCTACCTCAGCAGTTAAATCCTTAACTGGAACGACTACCAGGAATCTTGAGTAGTGATCAACGATGGTGAGAGCGTAAGTGTACCCGGTTCGACTTGGGGTAAGCTTCACGTGGTCGAGAGCAACTATTTCAAGAGGTTTGGTGGTAACAATTGGTTGCAACGGAGCTTTCTGAGTTAGGTGGTCTTTCCTTCGAAGGTGACATGGTCCACAGTTTTTACACCACTTGTCAATTGAGCCTCGCATACCGACCCAGTAGAACCGATCCTTCAGGAGTCTCTCCAGCTTCTTCCATCCAAAGTGTCCGGCATCGTCATGGTATGCTTCAAGGATCATTTGGACTTCAGTCTTGGGAACTACAATCTGCCAGATGAGTTCATGGGTTCTCGGATTGAGGTATCTTCTACATAGTTTTCCTTGGTAGACAAACAACCTCCCTTTCTCCTTCCACAGGCGTTTAGCATTTGATGAGGCATCAGAGTCCATGTTGGCGTGTTCTTGAGTGATTAGATCCCTTACCAGGCTGACATCTGGGTCGTTGGCTTGAGCCTCCTTCCAGTCATGGTGAGGTAACGGGTTCACTGTCCTCTCTACACGTGTCTGGTTTCTCTGATGACATGTTGCTGTACCCGAACGGTGGAAAGCAGGTAGTTCAATCTCTTTCAGGTCATCTATGTCTTCTCCCTCTTCAGGAAGGTGGGGCATTCGGGACAGGGCTTTAGCATTGCCGTTTTTGTGACCTGCCCGGTACTTTACAGTGAAGTCGTAGTTAGCGAGTCTTGCTACCCAACGCTGTTCTAGGGCTCCCAGCTTTGCAGTCTCTAAATGTGTTAGAGGATTGTTGTCTGTGAAAGCTGTGAACGGGGCGGATGCCAGGTAATGCTTGAAACGCTCTGTGATCGCCCAGACCAGGGCCAGGAACTCCAGCTTGAAGGAGCTGTAATTCTCCGGGTTCCTTTCCGTGGGACGGAGCTTTCTGCTGGCGTAGGCTATCACCTTCTCCTTGCCCTGCTGACGTTGAGATAGGACTGCTCCTAAACCTTCATTGCTTGCATCGGTGTACAGTAAAAACGGTAGATTGTAGTCAGGGTAGGCCAGGATTTCTTCTCCAGTTAAAGCATCTTTCAGCGTTTGGAAGGATTTGTCCTGTTCTGGGCCCCAGTGGAACGGGGGTCCCCTGATCTTGCCGTTTTTGGATTGACCTACTAAGAGATTTTGCATGGGTGCGGCTATCTTGGTATAGCCTTTGATGAAGCGTCGGTAGTACCCGACCAGTCCTAGAAATTGACGTACCTCTTTGTGGTTGGTTGGTGCTGGCCAGTCCTTGATGACGGTGACTTTGTTCGGATCCGGTGCGACGCCTTCGGCGCTGACACATGTCCTAGGTATTGGACCTTGGGTTTCAGCAGGTGGCACTTGGACGGTTTCAGTTTCATCCCGTACTTGGACAATGACTCGAACACTTCACTCAGGTGTTGGAGGTGATCTTCATAGGTCTGAGAGTAGACAATGACATCATCAAGGTATAACAAGACAGTCTCAAAGTTCTTGTGGCCCAAACAACACTCCATAAGTCTCTGAAATGTTCCTGGGGCATTGCACAACCCGAATGGCATACTGTTGAATTCGCATAAGCCCATAGGAGTAGTGAACGCTGTCTTCTCACGATCCTCCTCTGCAACGGCAACCTGCCAGTACCCACTGGTAAGATCTAATGTGGAGAAGTAGTTGGCAGATTTAAGTGCAGCTAGTGACTCTTCTATGCGTGGTAACGGGTATGCATCCTTGTGTGTGACTTTGTTGATTTGCCTATAGTCTACGCACATCCTCATACTACCATCTTTCTTTTTAACCAGGACTAGTGGTGCGGCCCAGGGACTACAGCTATCCCTAATGACTCCTGCATTTTTCATGTCCTGAAGCATCTCTTTTGCTTTCTGGTAGTGAGTGGGTGGTATAGGCCTGTACCTTTCTTTGATAGGTGCATGGTTGTTTGTGGGGATATGATGTTGTACCCCTTTAACCCTCCCAAAGTCAAGTGGGTGTTTGCTGAACACTTGCTCATACTCCCGAACTACCCGGTATACTCCATTTTTCTGGTGAGAGGGTGTATTGTCAGTTCCCACACTGAGCTCTTGACACCATTTCTCTAACTGATCTTTGGAGTGAGGGGGTTCATCAGTGACTGTTTGGTTTGAGGATTTTACATCAATCACAGCATCATCTTTTACTTGGTACAATTTTGCGACAGTTGCATATCTTGGCAGTCTGACTTCGTCATCACCATAATTTAGTATGCGTACGGGGACTCTCCCCTTTCTTACGTCGACTAACTCTCTGGCTGTCAAGAGCGTAGGACTACTATCGGACATTACAGGTTCTACTACAGCTTGGTAGTCCTGCCCTCTGAGGCCTATGGCTGCTCGACACCAGATCATCATTTCACTTCTGGGTGGTACCACAATTGGAATGGGATCTGTGACCCTTACTCTGCCAATTTCACCATTTGAAAAGGTTACCTGTTGTTGATACACCAGAGCTCTGATCTGCTTTTGGATAGCCCTCTTTTCTCTAGGTTTACCAGCTTCAGCACTCTGTTGGAGTAAAAACAACACTTCATCGAGGCATTTGATCATGACATTGGTACCCAATATGACATATGGATCCTTGTGGTTAGGCTTATCCTGGACCACTAAGATACCCTGGTTTTTCAACTGCACCTTCCCCACCTTTACTGTAGCTTCCCACTGTCCCTCTATGGTAACCGGTATACCATTAGTGGCTTCAAGGTTCATCTCAGGGTTAGGGGGTTCTAGCTTAACATCTGGCCAGAACTGCTTGTAAAGGGTACTGGGGATGGATGTCACCTGGGATCCAGTGTCTATCAAGGCGGATATAGCGATGCCATCGATGACGATTGGTAAGTATGGACAGTCTCCCACATACTTGTGTTCCCAACTGGACGTAGGGCCTGGACAGTCTACTCCTGGGGTTGGCCCTTCTCGCCCAGGGGTCGCTCGTTTAAAGGACGGGATTGCAGATTGCGTCCTCCTAAGTCGTTCTGCTGACTGTTGCGGCGTCTGTCAGGACTGCGGCGGTCTGCAGGTTTTCCTCGCGACGGCTGTGTCTTTCTCCTCATCCACGGGACGTCGTCAGGGCTGTCGGCGAGTTGAATCTTGTCCGATGGCCTTGCATCTGTCTTGGGTCTTCTCCCAGCTTGTAGCTTGGCCACGTCTTTCATCAGCTGTTCAACATTAGCACACAGTTGTTCAAACCGGTCAGGTGTTACAGTCTGTGCACTGGACTGAATCGCAGGGATTGGAGATGCTGCTGCCGGCACGGAAGGGGTGTCAGTGTACTGCTGCTGCGGTGAAGCGGGATCAGGTACTTCAGCGAGTCGTTGTCCCCAAACTGTTAAGTCTCTCAAGGTATCGAACTCTGCGCCTGGATTCTGTATGGACCACCAGCTTGCTTGCTTTCTATCCTGTTTGAGGCCCACAATAAATTGTCCAATTAACGCTTTGTTCTCATCTCTGACACCATCAGGATCAACTTGTTTTAACAGTCTGTATGCTTCTTGCAAGCGCAGTGAATAATCAAGGACACTTTCTTGTGCCCCTTGGTTACAACGATAGAATGACAGTCTTAGTTCAGCTTCAGTATGGCGCTCAAAGACCCGGGTTAATCTAGCGAATATCTGCTCCACAGATTCCTGAGTTTCTACAGGCCAGCTGCGGCTCTGCAGTTCACCTGCACCGGTTAACTGTCCCATAACAACTGAAGCTCTTTGCTTACCGGTCATCGGGTACATGTCCAGCGCCTGGCATATCTTCCTCTGGAAGTTCTCCAAGGTGCTGGGTACGCCGCTGTACTTGGGTAACCAGGTCGCACTAGGAACGTAGGGTAGAGACATCGGCATAATCAAAGCGGGTTGCGGTGGCATACCACCGACTGGTTGCTGTCCATCAAGAGGTAGGTTTTGGGGTGCCGCTTGGTCTAGCGGGGGCACCACGTGATCGGGAGCCGGGTTACTCATGGTTGCTCCCCCTTAGTTAAGCGTAGCCTTTCCCTCGGTTTCAAACGGAAGTGTCGGCTTCGCGGTGAGGAGTGAGGCACCACGGGAGTTTCCGGTTCCTGCTGCGTACGGAGGAAGTCGTCAGAGTGTGGGGGCGGGGCCAATCTTCGCGCCCTCTGCACAGTCACGCCCCTTCTTTTCCCGCCTTTTCGCACAGCAATGGCGGACCAAATGTACAGTTCGATATTTACAGTCAATAAATAGCACACAATACCCGTGATAACGGGCCTGCTCGTATCCTGTTCGTGACGCCAAATTCTGACTCACCGTAGCCGGGGGTACACGTAGCGGGCGTTGCTTCTCCTCCAGTCACGGAACCGCGCCAGCGGTGGTGTAGGCCCGGTGGTCCAGATCAATAGGGGAATGGCGGAACAGTAGGGGTGATTTGTCTTCGTGACGCCACCTGCGGGTGTTCTGGTAACTTTACCAGCGCTGTTCGGGTCTCCGGGGGATGTTATACAGCGAGATGGAACGCTCCCCACAGGACGAGCGGGAGTCCCCGGAGCCGGGAGCTGCGCAAGATGTTGTGAGGCAGCTGCGGGGTGCTGCGCGCTGAATCCAGGAGTAACGTACAACCACACAAAGTCTCTTTTAGGTACCTTTACTGGATGGTAATCAGGTACGCTCGGACCGGGATAGTGAAGTCGGCACTTCTGGAGGTTCACAGCAAGCAGTGTTAGGCTTCCTTTCTCTAGTTCTGGTGCTAAGGTCGGGTGGATGTGGAATCCAGCCGGACCGGGCAGTGTGTTCAATGGAACTTGCTTCACCTGGTTATCAGCACTGAGGGCACTGTAAAAGGGTCTGAGCAGGATCAGTACTCTTCCCTGGGCTCTCGTGGATGGGTGCATCAGGTGGAACAGGTGGCTAAACCTCCTGTTGATGGTGCTGGTTCTCTGTGGTGGCTGGGTAGCCCTCACAACTTCGGTTCCAGTAACCGGTGTTTAAGGAAAGAGTCGGAATAACTCTGTGTTCCTGAGAGGTGTTCTCCTTCTTCTTCTTATCCCAATTGCAGGGATTTCCACTTGCTAACAGGCTGGTTGGGCCTAGTGGTTCCTCATAGGGTGGAGGTTTCACACAGGCTGGCAGCTCTTGTAGCGTCTACCCCACTCTGGAGTTACTCCCTCCAAGACTCTATTTATAGGGGGAACTGGTTCAAAGTGACCAGTGGAGCTCCCCCTAGAGGCTCGGGGTGAAACCAGGTGTTCTAAGGTGTTGTTGTGTTTGTGGGTTTTGCTTTGCTGTTACTTATTTGTGCCCTAAGGATTTCTGTGGTGCCCAAAAGGTGCCAGGGTGCCACACAGCCGGCATGGTCCCATGGCCGGGGTGCCTCACATGGGTTATCGGCTTAGGATCCTGTTGACATGGGCCTGTTTTCCTGTGTGTGAGTGCTGTGGGCCTGTCCAGTGCATAAAGTTCAGTGAAAAACAGAGAAGCAGGAAGAAAAGCTGTCGCATGACTGTAGGTATGAAAATCACATATGAGTGGAGTGTCCATGTGACAACAGCTGGAACAAGCAAGCAGAGTTGAATCCTAACAGTGAAAATATTACATGCTAATATGGTGGGCAACAGGGCTTAGTATCTACTATATAATTGCTGTAGGCACGTTTGTGTCGGACCCCGGCACGCCGTGGCTTTGTCACTATGTGACGTCACCACGTGCGAGGCATTGCCCGCGTAGCGGGCATTGCGACCCATCGCCGCTGTCATCCCGCTCCGGAGCAGCTGCTGTCAGCACATGCTGACACAGTGCTCCAGAGCCTGTGCCCCTGTGCCCCTGTGCCCGCTCCGGAGCAGCTGCTGTCAGCACATGCTGACACAGTGCTCCGGAGCCTGTGCCCCTGTGCCCCTGTGCCTCTGTGCCCCAGTGCCGCAGTGCCCCTGTGCCCCTGTGCCCCAGTGCCTCTGTGCCCCTGTGCCCCAGTGCCTCTGTGCCCCTGTGCCCCTGTGCCCGCTCCGGAGCAGCTGCTGTCAGCACATGCTGACACAGTGCTCCGGAGCCTGTGCCCCTGTGCCCCTGTGCCTCTGTGCCCAGTGCCGCAGTGCCCCTGTGCCCTGTGCCCCAGTGCCTCTGTGCCCCTGTGCCCCTGTGCCCCAGTGCCTCTGTGCCCCTGTGCCCCTGTGCCCGCTCCGGAGCAGCTGCTGTCAGCACATGCTGACACAGTGCTCCGGAGCCTGTGCCCCTGTGCCCCTGTGCCTCTGTGCCCCAGTGCCGCAGTGCCCCTGTGCCCCAGTGCCCCAGTGCCTCTGTGCCCCTGTGCCCCAGTGCCCCTGTGATCCCGCTATATTCTATATTAATCTATATAACACAGCCCCCCCATGTCCACACAGCCCCCCCCCATGTCCACACAGCCCCCCCCATCTCCGCACAGCCACCCCCATGTCGTACACACAGCCCCCCCATGTCCGCACAGCCACCCCATGTCCGCACACCCACCCTGCAATGTCCGCACAGCCACCCCGCACCTAAGCTCCTACCCCCTAACTCCGCCGCCCCTAAGTCCCTACCCTCTAAGCTCCACCGCATCCTAAGCCCCGACCCGCCCCACCTAAGCCCCTACCCCCTAAGCACCGCCGCACCTAAGCCCCTACACCCTAAGCCCCGCCGCACCTAAGCCCCGACCAGACGCACCTAATCCCCTACCCCCTAAGCCCCGCCGCAACTAAAAGCCCCGCGACACCTAAGCCCCTACCCCATAAGCCCCGCCACACCTAACCCCCTACCCCCTAAGCCCCGCCGCACCTAAGCCCCTACCCCCTAAGTCCGCCGCACCCCTACACCCTAAGCCCCGACCCGCCGCACCTAAGCCCCTCCCCCTAAGCCCCGCCGCACCTAAGCCCCTAACCTCTAAGCCCCCCCGCACCTAAGCCCCTACCCCCTAACACCGCCGCACCTAAGCCCCTATTGTCCGCCGCCAAGCCCCCACCCGCCTCACCTAAACCCCTACCCCCTAAGTCCGCCGCACCCCTACACCCTAAGCCCCGACCCGCCGCACCTAAGCCCCTACCCCCTAAGTCCGCCGCACCCCTACACCCTAAGCCCCGACCCACCGCACCTATGCCCCTACCCCCTAAGCCCCGCCGCACCTAACCCCCTACACTCTAAGCCCCGCCGCACCTAAGCCCCTACCCCCTAAGCCCCGCCGCCTCCTAAGCTCCCGCCGCTTTCCCCCGCCGCTGTCGCTAAGACCTAAAGCCCTACACCCGAAGCCCCCGCCGTCCCCTACCCTAACGTCCGTGTGGATCTGATCGTCCGTCCGATCCACAAGTCCTCCGTCCGGCCAGGCGTCCTCTTCCTCCGGCCCCGGGGGTCTTCTCTCTCTTCTTTCCGCCATCTCCGCCTCTTCGTCCGGCCCCGGGGATCTTCTGTCTTCTTTCCGCCAACTTCCAGCTCCGACGTCCTCTTCACTTATCATTAACATAGAATGGACGACAAATCCACCATTCTATGTCAATGAGATGTGAGGGGCTCTTCTGATTGGTCGCTGTCTACTGCCCTCAGCCAATCAGAAGAGCCCCTCATTTCCCATTGACATACATTACCGGTATGTCGGCGATTTTATGGCCGGCCACCTGGTTCTATTTGTCGCCCTAAAATCGCCGACACACCGCTAATGCATCTCTATGGCAGTGAGCTCGAATCTGATTGGTCTGCGTCCAATCCGAAATCGGCGGACTGCCCATAGACATGCATTAGCGGTGTGTCCGCGATTTTAGGGCCGACAAATAGAACCAGTGGGCGGCCATAAAATCGCCGACACACCGCTAATGTATTTCAATGGGAACAAATAATTTAATAATAAAAAAAATAAATAAAAAATAATTAAAAAATAATAAAAAAATAAATAAAAAATAATAAATAATTCAATTAAAATAATAATAAAAAAAGAAATACATGCTAAGAATATCAGCCTTTCAGCGGACCTGAAAGAGAACTGGGTCTCAGCCTAAATAATAAATTTAATAATAAAAAAAATAATTAAAAAATAATTAAAAAATAATAAAAAAATAAATAAAAAATAATAAATAATTAAATAAAAAAAAAATAAAAAAAAAAATATATGCTAATAATATCAGCCCTTTCAGCGGACCTGAAAGAGAACTGGGTCTCAGCCTAAATAATAAATTTAATAATAAAAAAAATAATTAAAAAATAATTAAAAAATAATAAAAAAATAAATAAAAAATAATAAATAATAAATAAAAATAATAATAAAAAAATTAAATATATGCTAATAATATCAGCCCTTTCAGCGGACCTGAAAGAGAACTGGGTCTCAGCCTAAATAATAAATTTATAATAATAAAAAAATTAAAATAATAAAAAATAATTAAAAAATAAAAATAATATTAAAAAATAATAATTAAAAAAAATAATATATTATAATATAATTAATTAAAATTATTATTAAGTAAAATTAATTATTAATGCTATATAATATGCCCTAATCAAGGACCTATAAGCTATAATGGCTCAATAATATGATTAATATTAATAATGTTTAAAAAATAATTAATCTAATAATATTAATAATAATAATGAATAAAATAATAATATAATAAATAAAATAATAATTTAAAAAAAAAAATGCTAGTAATAATGATATTACTGCTAATAATAATGCTATTAATGCTAATAATTATGCTATTAATGCTAATAATAATGTTATTAATGCTATTATTAATGCTAATAATGCTATTATTAATGCTATTAATGCTAATAATAATGCTATTAATGCTATTAATAATGTTATTAATGCTATTATTAATGCTAATAATGCTATTATATGCTATTTATGCTAATAATAATGCTATTAATGCTATTAATAATGCTATTAATGCTAATTATTTATGCTATTAATGCTATTAATGCTAATATTATCCTATTAATGGTATTATTAATGCTATTAATGCTAATAATAATGCTATTAATGCTATTAATGCTACTAATAATGCTATTAATGCTATTAATAATATTATTAATGCTATTATTAATGCTAATAATGCTATTATAATGCTATTAATGCTATAATAATGCTATTAATGCTATTAATTATGCTATTAATGCTATTATTATGCTATTAATGCTAAATAATGCTAATATTTATCCTATTAATGCTATTAATGCTATTAATAATGCTATTCATGCTAATAAATTGCTATTAATGCTCTTTATGCTAATACTAATGCTATTAATGCTATTTTTTATGCTATTAATTCTATTATTTATGCTATTAATGCTATTAATAATGCTATTAATAATGCTATTAATCCTATTAATGCTATTAATAATGCTATTCATGCTATTAATAATACTATTAATGCTATTAATGCTCATAATAATGCTATTAATGCTATTAATAATGTTATTAATGCTATTATTAATGCTAATAATGCTATTATTAATGCTATTTAATGCTAATAATAATACTATTAATGCTATTAATAATTGTTATTAATGCTATTATTAATGCTAATTAATGCTATTATTTAATGCTATTTATGCTAATAATCTAATGCTATTAATGCTATATTATATATGCTATTAATGCTATTATTTATGCTATTAATGCTATTTAATGCTAATATTTATCCTATTAATGGTATTATTAATGCTATTAATGCTAATAATAATGCTATATAATGCTATTAATGCTAATAATAATGCTATTAATGCTATTAATAATGTTATTAATGCTATTATTAATGCTATTAATGCTAATAATAATGCTATTAATGCTATTAATAATGCTATTAATGCTATTAATATGCTTATGTATAATGCTATAATGCTAATATTTATCCTATTAATGCTATTAATAGCTATTAATAATGCTATTATGCTAATAATATTGCTATTAATATGCTCTTTATGCTAATACTAATGCTATTAATGCTATTTTTATGCTATTAATTCTATTATTTATGCTATTAATGCTATTAATAATGCTATTAATCCTATTAATGCTATTAATAATGCTATTCATGCTATTAATAATACTATTTAATGCTATTAATGCTCATAATAATGCTATTAATGCTATTATATAATGTTATTAATGCTATTATTAATGCTAATAATGCTATTATTAATGCTATTAATGCTAAATAATAATGCTATTAATGCTATTAATAATGTATAATCTATTAATGCTATATTATTAATGCTATAATGCTATTATAATGCTATTATGCTAATAATAATGCTATTTAATGCTATTAATTATATGCTATTAATGCTATTATTTATGCTATTAATGCTATTAATGCTAATATTTATCCTATTAATGGTATTATTAATGCTATTAATGCATAATAATATAATGCTATTAATGCTATTAATGCTAATAATAATGATATTAATGTATTAATGAATTGTATAATGCTATTATTAATGCTAATATAATGCTATTATTAATGCTATTAATGCTAATAATTAATGCTTATTAATAATGCTATTAATGCTATTAATTATGCTATTAATGCTATTAATGCTATATTTATCCTATTAATGCTATTAATGCTAATTAATAATGCTATTAATGCTAATATTTATCCTATTAATGATATTATAATGCTATTAATGATGCTATTAATGCTATTAATTATGCTATTATTGCTATTAATGCTAATATTTATCCTATTCATGGTATTATTAATGCTATTAATGCATAATAATGCTATTAATGCTATTAATGCTATTAATGCTATTATAATGCTATTAATGCTATATTAATGCTAAGCTAATATTTATCCTATTCATGGTATTATTAATGCTATTAATGCTAATAATATAATGCTATTAATGCTATGAATGCTAATAATAATGCTATTAATGCTATTAATAATGTTATTAATGCTATATTAATGCTAATATCTATTATTAATGCTATTAATGCAATAATAATGCTATTAATGCTATTAATAATGCTATTTAATGCTATTAATGCTATATATTTATCCTATTAATGCTATTAATGCTAATAATAATGCTATTATAATGCTATTAATAATGCTATTAATGCTATTAATTATGCTATTAATGCTATCAATGCTAATATTTATCCTATTAATGGATTATTAATGCTATTAATGCTAATAATGCTATTAATGCTATTAATGCTAATAATAATGCTATTAATGCTATTAATAATGTTATTAATGCTATTATTAATGCTATTAATGCTAATAATAATGCTATTAATGCTATTAATAATGTTATTAATGCTATTATTAATGCTAATAATGCTATTATTAATGCTATTTATGCTAATAATAATGCTATTAATGCTATTAATTATGCTATTAATGCTATCAATGCTAATATTTATCCTATTAATGGCATTATTAATGCTATTAATGCTAATAATGCTATTAATGCTATTAATGCTAATAATAATGCTATTAATGCTATTAATAATGTTATTAATGCTATTATTAATGCTATTAATGCTAATAATAATGCTATTAATGCTATTAATAATGTTATTAATGCTATTATTAATGCTAATAATGCTATTATTAATGCTATTTATGCTAATAATAATGCTATTAATGCTATTAATAATGCTATTAATGCTATTATTTATGCTATTAATGCTATTAATGCTAATATTTATCTTATTAATGGTATTATTAATCTATTAATGCTAATAATAATGCTATTAATGCTATTAATAATGTTATTAATGCTATTATTAATGCTAATAATGCTATTATTAATGATATTAATGCTAATAATAATGCTATTAATGCTATTAATAATGCTATTAATGCTATTAATTATGCTATTAATGCTATTAATGCTAATATTTATCCTATTAATGCTATTAATGCTATTAATAATGCTATTAATGCTAATATTTATCCTATTAATGATATTAATGCTATTAATGATGCTATTAATGCTATTAATTATGCTATTATTGCTATTAACGCTAATATTTATCCTATTCATGGTATTATTAATGCTATTAATGCTAATAAATAATGCTATTAATGCTATTAATGCTATTAATGCTATTAATTAATATGCTATAATGCTAATATTTATCCTATTCATGGTATTATTAATGCTATTAATGCTAATAATAATGCTATTAATGCTATGAATGCTAATAATAATGCTATTAATGCTATTAATAATGTTATTAATGCTATTAATAATGCTAATAATGCTATTATTAATGCTATTAATGCCAATAATAATGCTATTAATGCTATTAATAATGCTATTAATGCTATTAATGCTAATATTTATCCTATTAATGCTATTAATGCTAATAATATTGCTATTAATGCTATTAATAATGCTATTAATGCTATTAATTATGCTATTAATGCTATCAATGCTAATATTTATCCTATTAATGGCATTATTAATGCTATTAATGCTAATAATGCTATTAATGCTATTAATGCTAATAATAATGCTATTAATGCTATTAATAATGTTATTAATGCTATTATTAATGCTATTAATGCTATTATTAATGCTATTAATGCTAATAATAATGCTATTAATGCTATTTATAATGCTATTAATGCTATTAATTATGCTATTAATGCTATTAATGCTAATATTTATCCTATTAATGGCATTATTAATGCTATTAATGCTAATAATGCTATTAATGCTATTAATGCTAATAATAATGCTATTAATGCTATTAATAATGTTATTAATGCTATTATTAATGCTATTAATGCTAATAATAATGCTAATAATGCTATTATTAATGCTATTAATGCTAATAATAATGCTATTAATGCTATTAATAATGTTATTAATCCTATTATTAATGCTAATAATGCTATTATTAATGCTATTAATGCTAATAATAATACTATTAATGCTATTAATAATGTTATTAATGCTATTATTAATGCTAATAATGTTATTATTAATGCTATTAATGCTAATAATAATGCTTTTAATGCTATCAATAATGTTATTAATGCTATTATTAATGCTAATAATGCTATTATTAATGCTAAAAAATAATGCTATTAATGCTATTAATAATGTTATTAATGCTATTATTAATGCTAATAATGCTATTAATAATGCTATTAATGCTAATCATAATGATATTAATGCTATTAATACTGTTATTAATGCTCATAATACTGCTAATAATGCTATTAATACTGCTATTACTGCTAATAATAATGCTATGGCTTATATTATTGCTATTGATGATGCGATTATTATTTAAAAATCTTTAAAAAAACAATAAACATATTTTAGATACCCGATGCATTTGCATCAGGCTAACAGCTATAACTACTTTAATCAAATTAATGCACGTTCTAGAATCCCGATGCATTTGCATCGGGCTCACAGCTAGTTATAAATAAAGGCCTTGTCCAGGTTTGAGATGACAGTCTGTAGTCCGTCTAAATGACTGCAGGCCTCTGAATTCTCACAGTGCATTCACTGCACACTTTCAGGATTCTCTTGTGCTAATGTCAAGATTGCATGGACATGTGAGCACAAGTATGTGATTTACAGTTAGGGCCAGAAATATTTGGACAGTGACACAAGTTTTGTTATTTTAGCTGTTTACAAAAACATGTTCAGGAGGGCGTGGCTTGGGAGCTCATGCAGTGCAGTCACACCTAACCTGAGCTCCTGCTCATCAGCCAAAAGCAACAGGATTTTAGCCCATTTCCTGGGCTAAATCCCATCAAACCAACTGGATCCTCTTGGAATACCATCTTGAACCTGCCTGACCACTTGGATTTTCCCCTTTTCCCTGGATTTCTCATTGGATCCCACCTGAAGCAAGAAATATTCTAGCCTGGAAGCTTCTGATTGGATTTGGAGAGCCTGGATTGCTGCTTTATCTTATTTCATCTATCTGGTTTTTTTTTTTTTACCACTTGGAGAGATCTACTGAGCCCAGGGGAACCTCCAGACAAGCTGTCTGGATTTACCTGCCATTGTTGTGGCTGTCTGGCTCCTGGACTTTGGAGGGTTGCCTTGGAGACCTGCCCAGCTGCTCCACTACACTGCTGAGGTTGCAGGGTACCTCACACCCCGAAGTTGGAATTGTGAGAAACATAGTGAAGAGACCTTCTACCTCTCTGGAACCCCTCCTGGCTGTTCATCCTCCTTCTGGGACGTTTGTTGGGACCCCTGGATTGCTGTGGACCTCTGATTATAGAGATTGGTATTTCTGCGCTAACATTAAATCACACCGCTTTGATCTCTCCTGGAACTACTGGGAAACTTTTACTGCCAGATCTGACTTTTGTTTTACTTGATGAGAGACTCAGGATACCAGGAGCCCCCTGCAGCCTGTGCTGACATCCTCCTGTCTCACACGGCAGCGGTCTGGAGCCCAGGACACTCAAGCAGAGCCATGGAGGTAATAGCTGTATTTACACCAGCTCCTCTCATAGCTGCATTTAGTATTAGCTTGACAGTGGTGACAAGAAGTGTTGCCAGCAATCTATCCTGCTTCTGCTGGCTCCTCTGCTACATCGTAGACCACTCATTCCAGCTGACCTAAGGACCTTTTGTTTGAGCTACTAATCTTTGTGACAACAGGACATATCTTTGAACTACCTACAAGTTAATGGAACTCTTGGAGCCTTCGGTGTCAGAAGCTTATCTGCAGAACCAGCTCTGCTGCATTCATCTACAGTCTACTCCCCTTGAATGTTATATTTCTCAACTTCAATCTATTCCTGTCTTTACTGGGAACAGCTGGAGATCCTCATATACAGACTTTAGATTTCTAAGGTGTCACAAGTTTTCTACCAACTAGGCTAAACTAACCCACCAACAACTCAGCTTAAGTAGTAATACTAGTAAATTACTGTTTAGTTGTCTATTCTTTTCTTTCTGTCCTCTAATTAACCCTTTCTATCCCCTAGCTGTTTAGCCTGTTAGCTCTTCCCTTTTAGCAACTGATAAAGCGGCTTCGGCTACTAAAAAGCACATCGATTGTATATCAGACGTCAACATATTTTATATCTGCTTATACTAGTGGCTGTGGGAATATATAATCCTATACTAATATTGCTTCATTTCAGTTTAGCCACTTTGCGAGGCTAATACTGTGACTCATTGTTCCTCAGCGACTAATTCCCCTTTGTATCCTATCTCATTGTCCCATGGAGACACTTATCTCTCCTATATTGAGTACCCTTTCTTAATCTTTGCAATCCTTGTTCACTAGCTACTTGTTTCTTCCCTTCCTTCTCTTTATTCCTACTACTCCTCCTGTTTTTTTTTTGTTTTTGTTTTTTTTGTTTTTTTTTTCTCAATACTTTAATATTATATGAAAGCCAGTTTATCAGGTGAATTATTTATTTAGTAACAACTATCCTATTATTCCGATATTTGAGCTTATCCTACTATATACATATATAACTGGCTTTTTCCTTTCTTTATACAGTCACTAGTTTGTATAATATCTGTTTTATATTTTATTTTACTTGAAAAGGGTGACATTGCATATTTTATTCAATACTTTACTTATTAGAAATATCGCTATTGAGTATTTCTCAGCAACAGAGTAGACAATATATTTTAAATTGGACTATTGAGTTGCTCTCTTTGACACTAGTACAGTGAATTGATCACTGTTAGACCTAGCCTGTTACCCTTTGGAATTGTATACTGTGCACCACTAACGCTCTAGAGTACTTTCGCTTGTCTGTGTTCGAGTAAGTATTTTAACATTAACTGCCTGCCTATACTAGTCCTCTCCAGTTTGTTGACATCTTTGGTGGTGGGCTTTGTAAAACAGAAGCTCCTAATCTCTTACTTGATAGTTGGCGCTGGACTCTCTTTTGACTTGCACGAGTGATCTTACTTGGAAAGTGTCAATTGTACAGCTTTGTTGTAGCTGATGAATGAGGGTATCCTCTAAGATAGCATATTATCAAGATTGGTTCCTACATAATAACTCCCTTAATAACCTTGAGTCCCTTTACCCACTAGATTAAAGAGTCACGACTTCTCGTTCAGAAGAAGCTTCTTGCATTTGCATTTTGGCCTCAAGCCTCTTATAACTACTTTAGTGCCCCCATTGAAATTCATACTAATAATAATACTATCTGACTTAAACCCATTATAGAGTCACCTGAAATCTAATTCCTCTCCTTAATCTGACTAAAACAACATGGCCACCTCAAAGACAACTACGGGGAAAGCTAATCCTCCCCAGATACAAACCCAGCCACCATGCCATCCACAAAGGCACCGTTCCAGATCAAGATCTCTTAGACGGCACCAGGATGACATATGGTCGCAATCACAGAACCAAATGGACGAGTCTACTCCTTCTGACTCTTATCCTTCCAAACAAAAGAGGAAGGAACTAGCTTCTACAAAGAAACCCTCTGTGCAGAGCAGTGGCGTAACTAGAGTCTGGAGGGCCCCGATGCGAAATTCAGACCTGGGCCCCCCTCTTACCCCCCGCGCGAGCACATATTGGTCAGATGTTTGGGCCCCATGTAACATTCTAAGATCTATAAAGATTCACAAATTGACCCCTGCTATATATGGCCCTCCTACTGGAATATAGCCCATCCCATTATTATAATGCATCCCCATATTCCTCTATATGTCACAATATACCCCCATAGTCCTCCATGTATTATAATGCATCTCATAGTCCCCCATTCATAAGGTAGCCCCAATAGTCATCCAATTATTATAATGTACCCCCACTATCCTACATATAGTAGCCTCGTAGACCTCCATATAGTATAATACAGCCTCACAGGCCTCCATATAGTATAATGCAGCCTCACAGCCCTCCATATAGTATAATGCAACCTCACAGTCCTCCATGTAGTATAACGCAGGTTCAGTTCTCCATGTAGTGCAGCCTCTATAGTACAGCCTTATATATGCAGCCCCATAGCTATCCTTATAGTACAACCTCATATATTGCAGCCCTATATATGCAGCCTCATAGCTCTCCATGTAGTGCAGCCTTATATCTCTCTATATATTGTGCTATATATGCAGCCTAAGGCTATGTGCTCACGGTCTGGAAGAGCTACGTGTTGGACGCAGCTCCTCCGGACCTGAGTGAAGCCGCGGGTGCCCGCAGGGAGACAGCAGCCGCCCTGTACTCACCATGTGTGGCAGGTGCAGGGCGGCTTCTCCCTGCTGTCACCCGATTGGAACCGCTTCTGACTCCGAAGCATGAAATTAACATGCTGCGGAGATGCGGAGGAGCGGACACCCACACCGCAGCTGTCAGAACGCTGTGGTCGGGTTATGCATAGTCAGGATGGGATTTCTACAAATCCCATCCACTATGCTTATACTGTATTACGCAGCGGTTTTGAATGCAGCAACAAGATGCTGCGTCCAAACCACTGCGTATCCTTATCATCAGCACCGTTAAAAACCCCCAACTTCATCTGTATGTTAAGGATCTCTTAAAAAGTGCTATCCCCACTCTGTCTGACTTAGATATGACTGCGGTTCGGATCCATAGACTACCTAAACCCAAGTCAATAAAACCTGAGATCCCGAGAGATACTATAATGAAGTTCCATTTTTATCACGTAAAGGAACAACTGTTGGATTATATGCGCCTTAATAAAACCCTCCCTAAACCATTTGATAGCATTAAAATTTTTGTGGATCTTTCTAGAGACACCATGATTCAGAGGAAACGTTTAGCCCCATTAACCAATGCTCTCCAAAATAATAAGATCCAATATAAATGGGGCTTCAACCCTACTAAACTCCTCTTTCATCATCAGGGGAAACCTCAAGCTCTATCGGACGTCGAGAGTGGCCGGAAGGTCCTTAAGGACTTGGGCATTATTATTTCGTGAAAGGATCTTACCCGAATAACTGGCTGATGTGTATTGCCGAAACTTTAGCCCTTCAAGGAGGCAGTACATCGAAATCTTTATTTAGGTTCCCTCCGTACAGGGACTAGAAATAAGAGTTTACTTTTTTTTTTTTTTTTAAACTTAATTTCCTTCATTTAAAACTTAACCAAACTATTATTTTATTACTTGTGTTTATCATGGAAAGGTTATCTGTATTTCTCTACCTCTATATCCTGAGCATTTATCGTTTCAAATTCAATGTAGGACATGTCACTTAAGTTTTTATCTCAAAATGTCAATGGCCTCAATTCCCCCCAAAGACGGTATTACTTATGGAAACTACTCAAGGAATCTAAAGCAGATGTAGTAGCCATACAGGAAACTAAATTCTCTGCTTCTAAACCACCAAAATTTGAAAATAGGGACTTCCAGAATATTTTCTTGGCCAATAATTAAAAAAAAAAAAGGAGGGGTTGCTTTGCTTATTAAGAACTCAATCTTGTTTAAGGAAATCTCCAGGTTCGAAGATCCAAACGGCAGATATTTGATCCTTGTTTATAAGCTGAATGACCATTTGTTTACTATAGCCAACATTTACGCACCAAATGGAGGACAGATAACCTTCCTAAATAAGGTCATGAGATTGGTGGGTGCTAATGTCAATGGAGATTTAATCATCTTGGGAGATTTTAACATAGTACCTAATGGAGCCTTGGACTCATCCACAAAATCAAGACAGCGTCATGAATCACTAGATCCATGGATCCTTAAATCTGATTTGTACGACGCTTTCCGTTGCCTCCATTCAACATCTATTGAATTTACTTATTTTTCCAAACGCCATCAATCATTTTCCAGGATCGACTTAGTCCTCACTTCGATTTTTACTCTCCCAAAAATCTCTAAAATCACCATAGGCCCCAGATCTTGGTCTGACCACTCCCCTGTCACCTTTGAACTTAACTTTGGCCCCAATATATCACCCCAAAAACTCTGGCGAAATAACAGCTTTCTTTATAATCACCCATTCTATAAGAAAGAAATAGAATCCACTATTGTGAACTACTTTAAAGAAAACGATACACAAGATGTTCAATTACCCACCCTCTGGTCTGCATTTAAAGCAGTCCTGAGAGGAAAATTGATTCAATTAAATGCCCAATTCATTAGGAAAAATAGAGAGAAAACCCACAAACTAGTAAATTTAATACATGATCTAGAAAAATCACAACTTTCGAATCCCCACACTGATAACTCAGCGGAAATTACGAAACTCAGACTGGAGTTGAAATCACTACTTTCGTCGGAATATGATAAAATAACGCAACAGCTCAAAACTAAACACTATATTTCCGATGACAGGCCCTCCAGGCTTCTGGCGGCAAAAATCAAACATCAGAAATTAAAGTCCAGAATAAAAGAAGTAAAGAATCATCTAGGTCAGACCCTTAAACATCCTAAAGACATAGCTGACGCTTTTGCTCACTTTTACACCTCTCTCTACAACTTAAAAGATACTCCTAGCTCGCTGGACCCATCGGACCAATGTATAGTTGATTATTTGAATAACCTCAACCTACCCTCGCTTAATAATCCCGACTTAGAAGACCTCAACTCACAATACACAAATCTTGAAATCACCCAAGTTATTGATCAATCCAAGGATGGTAAATCACCAGGCCCAGATGGGTTCCAGAATGAGCTCTATAAAACATTTAAAGAACTGTTATCCCCATATATCACCAAATTAGCTAATTTTTCCGCCTCCCACGGGCACCTCCCATCAGATATGTTGGAAGCCGTCATTACTGTTATACCTAAAGGCAAAGGGGACCCATCCGATTTGAAAAATTATAGGCCGATTTCTTTACTGAACTCTGATACGAAGTTTCTAGCAAAACTAGCAGCTAATAGAATAAAAAAATATATTACCAAATTAATCCACCCCGATCAGGCGGGATTCATCCCCGGACGTTCCACTGTAGATGCTACCAGAAGAGCGGTGGATTTGATTATTTCATTAGAAACCTCAAAACAACCCTCAGCCTTTTTAGCACTTGATGCTGAAAAGGCTTTTGATAGGGTACAGTGGAATTTCTTATTCCGCACCCTAGAAAGATTCGGCTTTGAAGGGAATATTCTCCGTCTGATTAATTCTATGTACAATAACCCCACCGCAAAAGTCTATTCGAACAATTTTCTATCCCAACGATTCCCTCTATCTAACGGTACCAGGCAGGGATGCCCTCTCTCACCCATTTTATTTGCTTTATTCATAGAACCCCTGGCATCCAGTATTAGAGAAAACAAGAACATTAAAGGAATTCCCTTGAACCAAGAACAACATAAAATTTCATTATTTGCGGACGATATTCTGTTGACCATCACTAACCCTCTTAAGTCTCTTAGACATCTTTCATTAACCATCCAAGAATTCTCTCATCTGTCCCTCTATAAAATAAATGATATGAAATCGCAAATACTAGATTTCTATATAGATGAGACACATCTGGATTATCTCAAGCAGGAATTTAATTACACATGGATGAGTAGTAAAATCTCCTATTTGGGGATAGAATTAACCAAACCTTCCTCTGCTATGGTCCAAACAAATCTAACTACTCTCTTCAATTCTTTTCATACCGACTATTTACGCATCTCCAAAATAGAATTATCCTGGCTAAGTAGAATAGAAGCCTTTAAAATGAGCCTATTACCCAAATTCCTCTATACGATTAGGGCCATTCCCATGTTTATACCGAAACTCTGGTTTAATAAACTCCAATCTCAATTACGAGCCTTTATTTGTAACAACAAGAGACCTAGAGTCGCTAAACTATCTGTGGAAAGGCACAATAAAGCTGGAGGCTTGGGAGTGCCTAATCTCTACAACTACTATTCCGCATCTATTACTAAATTATCCCAAGCATGGTTCCTTAACTTGAACGATCTACCCTGGACGGCGATCGAGGGATCTATAGTTAACAACAACTTAAAGGCAGTGATCATTGCTTACCTACTAGACTACCGTAAACCTCCCCCTAACCATCCCATGATTAAGGCATCTATCCAAGCTTGGAGAACTTTGATGTCTAAAGCCTCTAAACATTTCCCCAGGTCACTCTTGAGAAGATACCCCTGGAAACCCTAGAAATATTAATCTCAAAGCTGAACTTGTCTTCTTGGAAATCTAGGGGGATTCTTCATTTGGACGACCTGCTTAGTGGCAGCTCCCTCTTGCCCTTTCACCTGCTTCAGGAGAAATTCTTTTCTTACTAGAGAGGACCGTACCAACTGGAGAGCCATCTCAAAATTTTTTACGAAACAAAACCCCAAATTCACCGTCCCACGAATTATAGCAGAACTTATTAATACTCCAGGGAAGCCATCTATTTGGAAAACCAACTCTTTTTATAAAATTTTCAATGAGGAACACGAACTCCCGAGACTCTCTTTTATTACAGCTTGGGAAGAGGAGTTGGGAATTCATATTGATTTGGACAAACTGACTAAAGCTATTCACATTACCTACGCCAACTCTGCTTGTGCTACCCTTCACGAAGCCTTCTATAAGACATTATCACGATGGTACTTCACTCCGGCCAAATTACATAGAATTAATCCACTTAATTCCTCTTTATGCTGGAGAGAGTGCGGAATTCATGGAAATCTATCCCATATATTTTGGTTTTG
Source organism: Allobates femoralis (assembly GCA_033576535.1). Classification (NCBI taxonomy): domain Eukaryota; kingdom Metazoa; phylum Chordata; class Amphibia; order Anura; family Aromobatidae; genus Allobates; species Allobates femoralis. Next base: position 83,037,251 of record JARQOC010000008.1, on the reverse strand, counting down.
CCCTGTTTTGTCCAATTACTGGGCAAACATCGAACTTTTAATCAAGGATGTCACTTGCCTCTATGTAAAACTCACTCCGCAACTTGTTTTACTATCATTGGGAATTGAAGACCTCCCCAAGCACATAGGATTTTTGATTTCACATATAATCACAACTGCAAAAGTCCTAATCGCCTCCAGGTGGAATAAAACCGAGCCCCCACCCATTGATAATTTAATTAATAGAATAACACAGCACAGTATTTATGAATACAACATAGCTATAAGAACAAACAAAATTTACAAATTCCTTCAAAGGTGGGAAATGTGGACTGCAGCTTTTTCCCCATCTTTGTTGACTAAGGCCTGATGTTACAGTATAACGTAACTCGACTTATCCTACACAGACAACCTCCTATCTTTATGTCTACTCTTAAGGCTCAGAATGTATGTTTACAACAACAACAGCGCTTATTACCTTTCCATTTACTTGTGTTTATCAAAGTGGTATTGTATTGTACTTTATAATCTGCTTGTATTATCCATATATCTAAGTCCCTTGTTTGTATGTTATTGTGTATTGTTATACCCCCTCCCCCCTCCCCTCCTTTTCCCCCCCTTCTCTTCCTTCATATTTATGTTTCCTCCCCCCCACCCCCTTCCCCCCCTCCTCCCTCCCCATTGCAAAACCTAATAAATATATTTGGAAAACAAAAACATGTTCAGAAATACAATTATATATATAATATGGGCTGAAAGTGCACACTCCCAGCTGCAATATGAGAGTTTCCACATCCAAATCGGAGAAAGGGTTTAGAAATCATAGCTCTGTAATGCATAGCCTCCTCTTTTTCAAGGGACCAAAAGTAATTGGACAATGGACTCTAAGGACTGCAATTAACTCTGAAGGCGTCTCCCTCGTTAACCTGTAATCAATGAAGTAGTTAAAAGGTCAGGGGTGGATTCCAGGTGTGTGGTTTTGCATTTGGAAGCTGTTGCTGTGACCAGACAACATGCGGTCAAAGGAACTCTCAATTGAGGTGAAGCAGAACATCCTGAGGCTGAAAAAAAAGAAAAAATCCATCAGAGAGATAGCAGACATGCTTGGAGTAGCAAAATCAACAGTTGGGTACATTCTGAGAAAAAAGGAATTGACTGGTGAGCTTGGGGACTCTAAAAGGCCTGGGCGTCCACGGATGACAACAGTGGTGGATGATCGCCGCATACTTTATTTGGTGAAGAAGAACCCGTTCACAACATCAACTGAAGTCCAGAACACTCTCAGTGAAGTAGGTGTATCTGGTCTCTAAGTCAACAGTAAAGAGAAGACTCCATGACAGTAAATACAAAGGGTTCACATCTAGATGCAAACCATTCATCAATTCCAAAAATAGACAGGCCAGAGTTAAATTTGCTGAAAAACACCTCAAAAGCCAGCTCAGTTCTGGAAAAGTATTCTATGGACAGATGAGACAAAGATCAACCTGTACCAGAATGATGGGAAGAAAAAAGTTTGGAAAAGAAAGGGAACGGCACATGATCCAAGGCACACCACATCCTCTGTAAAACATGGTGGAGGCAACGTGATGGCATGGGCATGCATGGCTTTCAATGGCACTGGGTCACTTGTGTTTATTGATGACATAACAGCAGACAAGAGTAGCCGGATGAATTCTGAAGTGTACCGGGATATACTTTCAGCCCAGATTCAGCCAAATGCTGCAAAGTTGATTGGACGGCGCTTCATAGTACAGATGGACAATGACCCCAAGCATACAGCCAAAGCTACCCAGGAGTTCATGAGTGCAAAAAAGTGGAACATTCTGCAATGGCCAAGTCAATCACCAGATCTTAACCCAATTGAGCATGCATTTCACTTGCTGAAATCCAGACTTAAGACGGAAAGACCCACAAACAAGCAAGACCTGAAGGCTGCGGCTGTAAAGGCCTGGCAAAGCATTAAGAAGGAGGAAACCCAGCGTTTGGTGATGTCCATGGGTTCCAGACTTAAGGCAGTGATTGCCTCCAAAGGATTCGCAACAAAATATTGAAAATAAAAATATTTTGTTTGGGTTATGTTTATTTGTCCAATTACTTTTGACCTCCTAAAATGTGGAGTGTTTGTAAAGAAATGTGTACAATTCCTACATTTTCTATCAGATATTTTTGTTCAACCCTTCAAATTAAACGTTACAATCTGCACTTGAATTCTGTTATAGAGGTTTCATTTCAAATCCAATGTGGTGGCATGCAGAGCCCAACTCGCGAAAATTGTGTCACTGTCCAAATATTTCTGTCCCTAATGTATGTACTTCTGGCCACATTCTGACTAAACGTGTCTGGCCTCACTAAATTCATTTTCATTGTTCCGAGGCCTTGCACGTCTAGTCAGCACATGACTGCATGTATGTAAATTGCATACTTGCAGTTACATGACCTCCCTTTACTTTTCAATGTTCTTTTTATTGTAAAAGAATGATGCAGAATACAAACATTTAAGTAAGAAGACAAATCAATAAGAATTAGTGAAAAAGAAAATTATACGGCATAAATGAGAACAGAGTTCTATTAAGGCATAACAATAGTCTGGAAGAAACATCAAGGGTCAATGACTCTCCAGGTGGTCGCTTGATAAGGGAAACGGAGCAACCATATTTGAAAATGGAGGCGTCAATATATCTGTTATAAACAGAAGTTCCTTCCAGATCAGCAATAGGCATTGAGAATTAGAAGATCTGTATGATCATATGCCCTCATATGTCCAGTATATTAGGAAGAGTCATTCCCTCTTCCAGATAGTGGAATCAGAGAAGAAAGTGCAGAGAGATAAGTGTGTGGGGGGGGGGGGAGAGCACTTTGGGTGGACTTATAAGGACAAGTTTAAGAGGCAATATATGTGTGAAATAGAGGAAGAGATCTGTATTTAGTCCAAGGTATCCAGGAATCATAGAATGATAGTAAAGTGTAATTAACTGCGGCTACAAGTTCAGGTGTGTGGTAGAGAAGATCTATTTTGCGGAGTAATTGTGATTTATTGGGGAGTGTGGGAGAGCGTCAGAATGTGGGGATCAGTGACTTCCCTGCTGCTAGAATGAAGCTCATAAGCCTAGATGCTTGTTTGTTCTCTGGCCAAAGTGGGAAATGTAGAAATACTACCTCCCAAGTAAAGGAGAATTGTTTATTTAAAACTGCCAAAATCGTCTCTTCCGAATAGCAGGCAGGTCCACCAAACGTGAAAGTAGGTGCCATTTTCTTTCAGGCAATGCCAGCATTGGGCAGAAGAGGGATGATACCAATTATGTACTTGCTCCGAGGTAGTATACCACCTCGTGATTAGTTTTTTCTAGAATTTTCTTGAATGCGGATGCATGGAGATGGGCCATGATAATCTACTATATAATCGTCTTATCGTGTCTGTCTCTCTGTAACGAAAATCCTGCGTCGCTGATTGGTAGCGCCCGGCCGGGCGCGACCAATCAGCGATGCGGTATTTCCGTTACAGAGAGACAGCTACAGGCACAGTTTGTGGCTGTCCTCCCCCTGCCTGTGCCGCTCCGTTTTCCCCAACCCGCTACTTCATCCTCCGTCCTCCCCCCGCCGCTCCATCCTCCGTCCTTCCACCCGCCACTCCATCCTCCGTCCTCTCCCCTCCTCGCCGCTGTCTTCTCACCCACACCTAGTGGTCCCATTGCCAGTGAAAGCTCCGGGAACAGAATCAGCGGGTCATGTGGCAGGCTCTGTGTGACGTCACATCAGCCCACCCAGTCACATGACCCGCTGATTGTCTTCCTGGAGCTTTCACCGCCAATGGGACCACCGGGTGCGGGTGAGAAGACAGCGGGGAGGAGGGGGGGCCGACACGTTCGTGTCTGTGTGTATGTGTATGTATGTATATGTTTGTGTGTCTATATGTATGAGTGTATATCTGTTTACATGTCTGTGCCTCTAGATATGTGTCTAGACGTGTGTCTGTGTGTATACATGTGTGTGTATACATGTACAGTACAGACCAAAAGTTTGTACACACCTTCTCATTTAAAGAGTTTTCTTTATTTTCATGATTGTTAAAAGATGACACTGGAGCTGGCTCTTGTTCCCGGGCTGATTATTTATCCCTTATTGCTGCTCGCAGACCCCTAAAGAGCCCCGTGTAATGGTTCTTAATGTAGCAGATATATTAATATATCCTTGATACTAGTAATAGAAGATTTAAAGAAAATGAAGATAATTAAGACAAAATAAGCCCGAAAAAATTTGACGAAGAAGGAAAGGGAAGCAATAAAGGCCCTGCAAGACAATAAACAGATCACCATCCGTCCAGCGGACAAAGGCGGCTCCATAGTAATCCTAAATGCAACAGACTACCATAATGAATCGATGAGGATTTTGGAGGACCGCAAAACTTACACCATTTCAAAAATGGACTCTACAGAAAAATATACAAAAAATCGCTAGAAAAATTAACGTTAAAAGGCCTACAAACAGGGATCCTAAACAAGAAAGAGTACCAATTTGTGAATAATCAAACACCGCGCATGGCAGTATTTTACCAGAACTTCAAAATACACAAAGATGTAAATAATCCACCTGGACGTCCAATTATTTCGGGAATCAATTCTCTTACTTCAAATTTATCACAATATATAGACTGGTTCTTACAACAATGTGTAGTGAAATTACCTGCTTATTTGAAAGATACTACTCACACTTTACAAGTACTAGAACAAATTGCATGGAAATCAGAATATATCCTTGGCACATTAGATGTGAAATCGCTGTATACAATCATCGAGCATGAAAGGGGATGCATAGCAACAAGGCACTTCCTGAAAAAATCTGGTATTTTGGAGGATAAACAAATTGAATTTTTGGTTGAATGTATAGAATTTATTCTATCCCATAATTATTTTAAATATAACAAAGTGTTTTATAAGCAACAGTGGGGGACCACTATGGGCACGCGTTTTGCGCCAGGATATGCAAACCTGTATATGGGCAAGTGGGAGGGAACCATATACCTACAGAACTCCTTAAGGAAAGGCCTAGTAGCCTACCACAGATTTATAGATGACATACTATTTATTTGGGATGGTGCTGAATCATTAGAAGAATTTCTGACGGACATCAAGAGTAATGTCTATGGTCTAGAATTCACAGTAACAACTAGCAAGGATACCGTCAATTTCTTGAAACTACAGATTTATATTGATCAACTTAATCTAATAAGTACCAGGACATACAGGAAAGAAGAAGATTCTAACAGTTATTTACCCATAAACAGCTGCCATCTACCCATATGGCTCAAGAACATACCCAAAGGACAATTCTCTAGATTAAGGAGAAATTGTACAGAGAAATCCCAATTCCTTAAAGAAGCCTGTGACATGAAAGAACAGTTTAAAGCCAAAGGCTACAAAGAAGAGAACCTGAACCATCAAATACAAGAGATTGCGAATACGAAAAGAACAAAGTTTCTAGTAAATAAGAGAAATATTACAACTAGCATTCCCATAGAACAACAAATCAGCCAGCTACCTATTATTACTGAATTTCACAATAATTTCAGAGGGTTTGAGAAGATCCTAAACAAGCATTGGCACCATCTAAAGAAAGATAAAATTATAGGTCAACATCTGTCCATTGCACCAAATCATATATAGACGAGCAACCCCTTTAAGTATGCTAGTTGCACCAACTATAAAGCCTGAAAATTCCAATCAAAAAACCTTGGAAACTCTCTGGAAGAATGGCGAAAATGCAGGATTCAGACCCTGTAGACAATGCAGAGGATGCCGATCAATGGATTCATCCAGAAAAGTGGTCAAAAACGTCCAGAATTCCTCCAACAGTAAATCGTTCACAATCAATAATTTGCTAACTTGCCATACAAAAAATGTAATATACATGTTAAAATGCCCATGCGATAAAATATATACAGGGAGGACGTCTAGAAGTCTGGCTAAAAGAATAAGTGAACATGTGAGGAACATAGAGAAAGGTTTTATGGGCCACCCATTGAGTAAGCATTACAAAGAATATCACGATTCTTCGTGTAAAAATTCACATTTTTGTGCCATTGAACAAATCAAAAAAGATTGATTGGAGGGGAGGAAATCACAGAGAGGATGTCCCGGGCAGAAACTCGCTGGATTTACGAGCTTAACAGTCTAGCCCCAGTAGGCCTCAATCATGACATAGAGCTTTTTAGGTTTAAATAAACAAATAAAGTGTGGAAGGTTCCACTTTAGGCATAGCTAAAACTTCTAATATTGAATAACTGGAGGCATTTACTTCATCAAAATTAACCTCAATAATAAATTGAAGTAATGCACAGACATGATTTCTACACCCCCATATCCCCATTTCACTCTGGTTCACCTAATGGGCATTCATACAAAAGTGCAAAATAAAAATAATCATAACATTAGGAAACAGAAATATATCAAAATATAGATGAGCATCCACCATTGAAATGAACCACATCATAGGCTGGACTACTTCCACACTCGGGAATATAGAGATTTTATGAAGAAACGCTGAGATAAGAATATCAAAAAAGAGAAAACGCAAACTAGGTAATATTTAAAAAAAAAAAAAAAAAACAGAAGTAAAATTGTGTTATGAAAGTATTTTAATAGACTGCATATAATACTTAACAGGGATAGATGGTTTATAGATAAGTTTTATAAAAGGAAGATTGAAATGAATAAAAGGAAAAAGGGGTAGGGAAAGAAAGGGGAAAGGAAAGAGAGAAAAAAAAAATGTTTCTTAGGTGTAGCAACTTGATTGGTCACTACAGAAGGACATGCTATATAAGACAACTTATCACCAGTGCCTGACCATCCTGATGAAGAAGGGCGCTCACCTTTGAAATCGGTCGATGAGAATCAGACCTGTGACTGTTCCCTTTAGCAACCCCTCTTGTCCTCTGCTCAATGCACTGAGCAATCGCCACGCCTGCAGCACTATCCCTACTGACTTAGGACCATCTGACGCGGCAAGAGAGGACGGCGCGTGACGTGGCCGGTCACGTGCACGCCCAGCTGAGCCGCAACCAGGAAGCCGGAGACGCGACAGCGAGCAGCAGGCTATCGCCGCAGAAAACTCCCCGCTCATCACCATCAAACTGTGGAGAGACACTGAAGGAAAGACATCACCATCTGCAGCACATAGTAAGTGACCATCAATTGCACTGCTCAGTCCATATGTAATGATCACCGGTAGTGTGGTATAATGACCAAACTGCAGTATTACAACAAAACAGTCATTTGTAGCTCACTAAATTAACCCTAATGGTACCTTTACACGCACAACATTTCTAGGGTGTCAACAGGTAACTTACTGGCTGCAGTGAAATCATGGAGACATGATTCCATTTGTACACAGCAACAAGATAGAACCATGTCTCCATGATTTCACTGCAGCCAGTAAGTTGACACCCTAGAAATGTTGCCGCGTGTAAAGGTACCATAAGGGCCACGTTACACACACCAACTTATCTGTCCAACTTCTAAACAACTTACTGGTTGCAGTGAAATCATGGACACATTGCTCCATTTTGTGGCTGTGAACAAATGGAACAATGTGTCCATGATTTCACTGCAACCAGTAAGTTGTTCAGAAGTTGGACAGATAAGTTGATGTGTGTAAAGTGGCCATTACAGTGAGAAAGACAATTAACCCTCCAACCCAAAGAACAAACTGGATTATATATTACAAGTTTAGACAGAGGGGAGGACATAATCGATTTTGTTCAATACTACATATTTTAATGTGTTATAGGTAAAAGAAAAAGAAAATTAACATCCTAGAAATGTCTAACCACCAAATGGAAGCAAGTTAATGACCGGTATACAAATTACCTGCAGCTAATTTAACTCAGTAGAGGTACTATTGAGTAATATTAGTTTCTCTTTTAGGACAAATCAATACCTCATGCAACCAGGGACGTCGCTATGCATTAAGAATCGGGGCTGCAGCCCCGATTCTTAAGCATAGAGCCCCGAACCTCCCTCGCCGGTCTTCTGTGCTCCTGCTCCGTCCGGCTGCATCTGGCCCCGGTTCCCGGCTGTCGCAGTAACGATGACGTCATCGTGCGACGGCCGAGGACGCCGGATGCAGCCGGACGGGAGCATGGAGGATGGAGCACAGAAGACCGGCGGTGCAGAAGACCGGGGATGGTAAGTGAAGCAGCGGGGTGGGTGGGCTTACAACAGATGGGGGGCGAGTGCCAGCATTTGGGGGCCTATATACCACTGGGGCTGCTGTACACCACTGGGGCTGCTGTACACCACTGGGGCTGCTGTATACCACTGGGGCTGCTGTACACCACTGGGGCTGCTGTACACCACTGGGGCTGCTGTATACCACACCACTGGGGCTGCTGTATACACTGGGGCTGCTATATACCACTGGGGCTGCTGTATACCACACCACTGGGGCTGCTGTATACACTGGGGCTGCTATATATCACTGGGGCTGCTGTATACCACACCACTGGGGCTGCTGTATACACTGGGGATGCTATATACCACTGGGGCTGCTGTACACCACTGGGGCTGCTATATACCACTGGGGCTGCTGTATACCACACCACTGGGGCTGCTGTATACACTGGGGCTGCTATATACCACTGGAGCTGCTGTACACCACTGGGGCTGCTATATACCACTGGGGCTGCTGTATACCACACCACTGGGGCAGCTGTATACACTGGGGCTGCTATATACCACTGGGGCTGCTATATACCACTGGGGCTGCTGTATACCACACCACTGGGGCTGCTGTATACACACCACTGGGGCTGCTGTACACCACTGAGGCTGCTGTATACCACTGGGGCTGCTATATACCACTGGGGCTGCTGTATACCACACCACTGGGGCTGCTGTATACACTGGGGCTGCTATATACCACTGGGGCTGCTATATACCACTGGGGTGCTGTATACCACACCACTGGGGCTGCTGTATACACTGGGGCTGCTATATACCACTTGGGGCTGCTGTATACCACACCACTGGGGCTGCTGTATACACTGGGGCTGCTATATACCACTGAGGCTGCTGTACACCACTGGGGCTGCTATATACCACTGGGGCTGCTGTATACCACACCACTGGGGCAGCTGTATACACTGGGGCTGCTATATACCACTGGGGCTGCTGTACACCACTGGGGCTGCTATATACCACTGGGGCTGCTGTATACCACACCACTGGGGTGGCTGTACACCACTGAGGCTGCTGTATACCACTGGGGCTGCTATATACCACTGGGGCTGCTGTATACCACACCACTGGGGCTGCTGTATACACTGGGGCTGCTATATATTCACTGGGGCTGCTGTATACCACACACTGGGGCTGCTGTATACACTGGGGCTGCTATATACCACTGGGGCTGCTGTACACCACTGGGGCTGCTATATACACTGGTGCTGTATACCACCTGGGGCTGCTGTATTCCACATGGGGCTGCTGTTTCATGCTCTGTATACCACTGGGGCTGCTGTATATACTGCTGGGGCCTCCTGTATATACCACTGGGGAGGCTGCTGTATACTACCACTGGGGAGGCCTGTATACCACACTGCTGGGGGCTGTATACCTGTGCTGGGGTCCACCCTCGGTTTATACACGTAACATGAGTCAATAGGTTTCCCAGGTTTTGGGGGCAAAAGTAGGGGGGTCGGCTTATACACGGGTCGGCTTATACATGAGTATATACGGTATATACCTCATAGTGTGTGTGTCTGCCTGATGTATACATATATATACCTGAGGTATATATATGTATACATCAGGCAGGCACACTATGCCTCATCAAATAAAAATTGGAGGCCCCACGATCGGGAGTGACCAGCTGGGCGCAGCTCGGCACTGCGGAGATGTGTTTGACATCTCCGCAGCAATGCTGAGCACGACGCTACAGCGATCCCGGGCGACGGAGGTCACTGTTGGGATCGCTGTAGCGTCGCTACGTGTAACGGGGCCCTTACACTTCATCAGAAGCTAAGGGGAGGACACGAGTTGACAGACGGTCGTAAATATTTTACTGAACCTAGGGAACCTGTTAAAAATTTGAATCCCACCCTTGCAGCTGCCACTCACTGGACCTGCCGCTGCCGCTCCTTGGTCCCGCTGCCGCTCACCAGACCTACCACAGACACGCTTCCTGGACCCGCCAACGTCCTCTGTAATCACTGGAGGTACCTGCATTGTAATCACTTATAAATGTCTGTGTAGAGGTGGTATTAATATTATATGGTCAGTGTGGTCAGTGGTGATGTAATAGTGGTCTCTGTGTAGAGGTGGTATTAATGTTATATGGTCAGTGTGGTCAGTGGTGATGTAATAGTGGTCTCTGTGTAGAGGTGGTATTAATATTATATGGCCAGTATGGTCAGTGGTGATGTAATAGTGGTCTCTGTGTAGAGGTGGTATTAATATTATATGGCCAGTATGGTCAGTGGTGATGTAATAGTGGTCTCTGTGTAGAGGTGGTATTTATATTATATGGCCAGTATGGTCAGTGGTGATGTAATAGTGGTCTCTGTGTAGAGGTGGTATTAATATTATATGGTCAGTGTGGTCAGTGGTGATGTAATAGTGGTCTCTGTGTAGAGGTGGTATTAATATTATATGGCCAGTATGGTCAGTGGTGATGTAATAGTGGTCTCTGTGTAGAGGTGGTATTAATATTATATGGTCAGTGTGGTCAGTGGTGATGTAATAGTGGTCTCTGTGTAGAGGTGGTATTAATATTATATGGTCAGTGTGGTCAGTGATGATGTAATAGTGGTCTCTGTGTAGAGGTGGTATTAATATTATATGGTCAGTGTGGTCAGTGGTGATGTAATAGTGGTCTCTGTGTAGAGGTGGTATTAATATTATATGGCCAGTATGGTCAGTGGTGATGTAATAGTGGTCTCTGTGTAGAGGTGGTATTTAATATTATATGGCCAGTATGGTCAGTGGTGATGTAATAGTGGTCTCTGTGTAGAGGTGGTATTTATATTATATGGCCAGTATGGTCAGTGGTGATGTAATAGTGGTCTCTGTGTAGAGGTGGTATTAATGATATATGGTCAGTGTGGTCAGTGGTAATGTAATAGTGGTCTCTGTGTAGTGGTTTTTATTCAGTAATGGACAGTAATATTCGGGCACTATGTACCATATATACTCGTGTATAAGCAGAGTTTTTCAGCCCGAGTTGTTGGGCTGAAAATTTACCCCCTCGACTTATACACAAATCAATAGAAGATAAAATCTTGCACATGGCGCCATCTGACCTAAGGCCGACCTTGCTGCAGCCAATAGGCAGGCTCAGGCACCCAGCGTCTGAGAAGCTATTTATTTAAGTACCGTATATACTCGTGTATAAGCCGACCCGTGTATAAGCCGACCCCCCTACTTTTGCCCCCAAAACCTGGGAAAATCTATTGACTCGTGTATAAGCCGAGGGTGGACCCCAGCACAGGTATACAGTCCCCAGCAGTGTGGTATACAGCAGCCTCCCCAGTGGTATATACAGGCCCCAGCAGTGTTACAGCAGCAGCCCCAATGGTATATACAGCAGCAGCCCCAGTGGTAGTATACAGCAGCAGCCCCAGTGGTAGTATACAGTAGCAGCCCCAGTGGTAGTATACACGCAGCCCCAGTAGTATATACAGCCCCAGTGGTAGTATACACGCAGCCCCAGTAGTATATACAGCCCTAGTGGTATATACAGCCCCAGTGGTAATATACACGCAGCCCCAGAGGTATATTCAGCAGCCCCAGAGGTATATACAGCCCCAGTGGTAGTATACAGCAGCCCCAGTGGTATATACAGCCCCAGTGGTAGTATACACGCAGCCCCAGTAGTATATACAGCCCCAGTGGTATATACAGCCCCAGTGGTAGTATACAGCAGCCCCAGTGGTATATTCAGCCCCAGTGGTAGTATACAGCAGCCCCAGTGGTATATACAGCCCCAGTGGTAGTATACATACAGCCCCAGTAGTATATCAGCCCCAGTGGTAGTATACAGCAGCCCCAGTGGTATATTCAGCCCCAGTGGTAGTATACATACAGCCCCAGTAGTATATACAGCCCCAGTAGTATATACAGCCCCAGTGGTAGTATACAGCAGCCCCAGTGGTATATTCAGCCCCAGTGGTAGTATACATACAGCCCCAGTAGTATATACAGCCCCAGTAGTATATACAGCCCCAGTGGTAGTATACAGCAGCCCCAGTGGTATATTCATCCCCAGTGGTAGTATACAGCAGCCCCAGTGGTATATTCAGCCCCAGTGGTAGTATACATACAGCCCCAGTGGTATATACAGCCCCAGTGGTAGTATACAGCAGCCCCAGTGGTATATTCAGCCCCAGTGGTAGTATACAGCAGCCCCAGTGGTATATTCAGCCCCAGTAGTAGTATATATACAGCCCCAGTGGTAGTATACAGGGCCCCAGCAGGGCCCCCTCATAGTTTGGCACCCCCACCTAACTTGCTGGCCCCCCCCGCATGCAGCGCTGCGCATATACATTACCTGTCTAGCAGCTGTCACCCTCCGGTGGCGGATCGCGGCTCCTGGGCTCCGGGCTCCATCTTCCTCTCTGTCTTCCTGCTTTGTGACCGGGGCTCATCGCGATGACGTCATCGCGACGCCAGCCGGTCACGTGACAAGCAGGAAGACAGAGAGGAAGATGGAGCCCGGAGCCCAGGAGCCGCGATCCGCCACCGGAGGGTGACAGCTGCTAGACAGGTAATGTATATGCGCAGCGCTGCATGCGGGGGGGGCCCAAACTTTGAGGGGGACCGTATTGACTCGCGTATAAGCCGAGGGGGGGACTTTTCAGCCCAATTTTTGGGCTGAAAAACTCGGCTTATACGCGAGTATATACGGTACATTTTACTTGGGTTTTATTTTAATTTATTCCGAAAAATGCAGCTCAGTGGGCCCGAGCCCCGGATGTTTTTTGACCCTAGCAACGCCCCTGCATGCAACCAATTTTCAAAGATCAGTTAACCCATCATAAATCAAAAGGTGAGTACAGAAAATAACTTTAATGTAAAAATCAAGAAAAATATCCTATCAACTAATGCAGGTGCATTTCATATTTTTAGCAACACAACTGCAAGTGCTTTACTTAAAGAAAAAATTCTGTGCAAGTATAAGGTGAAACACAGAGGATTAAACATCATATAAAGAGACGTTCTATCCAGAGGACCTAATAAAAGCCCAGAGTGAAAGCCACACCAGAACATTAACTTGAAAGGACTTCAACCATCTCCCCATTTTTTAGTATTTCTAAGGCCATTTACACACACAGATATCTGTGAGCAACTTCTGAACAGATCTCTGGTTGCAGTGAAATCATGGACACATTGTTCCATTTGTACACAGCCACAAAATGGAGCCATGTGTCCATGATTTCACTTCAACCAGAGATCTGTTCAGAAGTTGAACACATATATCTGTGTGTGTAACGTGGCCTTTAGTCTTTTAGTTGTTTATATTTATATACAATTTATTAAAATGCAGAACAGTTTTTTTATTTACACTAGGGAAGGGCGAATCTACTCGCTAGGACTCGTTACTCGGCGAGTAGTAAGGGACTCGCAGGACTCGCTACTCGGCGAGTTTCCCAGTGATTACTCGCACGAGTCCAATGCAAATCAATATCAATCCTAGTTTTGTCAGAAACGCTGACAAAACTAGGATTGCCATTGTTTGCATTAGACTCGGCTACTGTGCCAGTGATAGCAGGGAAACTCGCAAAGTAACGGGCTGTTTCTTTGCGAGCCGAGTCCAGCTGTCTTCTCTGTGCAGCTCCAGGGTCCTAGAGCCCGCCTGCTGCCTGATGTAGCAGTGCTGAGATTGTTCTCAGTCTGCTCATTCCCTGTGCATAGACATCTATATTTATGCACAGGGGATGTAGCAGAGAGGACATCGCGTTTTGGACTGCGTCGGACGGAAGAGGATTTTTTTAATTAAAGATGGAGTCCCTAATGACTTTTTTTTTTATTTCAAATAAAAAATTTTCTCTGTGTTGTGTTTTTTTAACCCTTTATTGGAGATTCTTAGTGGCTGGGTCAAACGTGGCCTGACATTAAGAATCTCGGGCTTAATACCAGCTTGTATAACAAAGCTGGTATTATCCCCTTTATTACCCAGCGTGCCACCGCCACCAGGGCCGCTGGAAGTGCGGGGTTCAGCGCCAGAGGATGGAGCTTCAATGAACGCGCCATCTTCTGGGGCGGCTGCGGGCTGCAATTTGCAGCGGGGGGTGCCCAGAAAGCTTGGGCATCCCTGCGCTGCGGATTCCAGCCCCCAGCTGCTTAGCTGTACCTGGCTAGACATAGAAATTGCGCGGAGCCCCACGCATTTTTTTTTAAATTATTTAATGAATTTCAGAGTCAGAGGCTCAGAGTCAGAGTCTCGGAGTCGGAGTCTCCTCAGAGTCGGAGTCTCAGAGTCGGAGTCTCAGAGTCGGAGTCTCAGAGTCGGAGTCGTCCTCAGAGTCGGAGTCGACCTCGGAGTCGGAGTCGCCTCGGAGTCGGAGTCGGAGTCGTCTCGGAGTCGGAGTCGTCTCGATCGTCCGGAGTCGAGTCGGAGTCGTCTCGGAGTCGGAGTCGTCTCGGAGTCGGAGTCGAGTCGTCTCGGAGTCGGAGTCGTCTGGAGTCGGAGTGTCTCGAGTCGGAGTCGTCTCGTAGTCGTCTCAGAGTCGGAGTCTTCTCGGAGTTCGGAGTCGTCTCGGAGTCGTGAGTTCGTCTCGGAGTCGGAGTCGTCTCGAAGTCGTCTCGGAGTCGTAGTCGTCTCGGAGTCGGAGTCGTCTCGGAGTCGGAGTCGTCTCGGAGTCGGAGTCGTCTCGGAGTCGTCTCGGAGTCGGAGTCGTCTCGAGTCGTCTCGGAGTCGGAGTCGTCTCGGAGTTGGAGTCGGAGTCGTCTCGGAGTCGGAGTCGTCTCGGAGTCGGAGTCGTCTCGGAGTCGGAGTCGGTCGTCTCGGAGTCGGAGTCGTCTCGAGTCGAGTCGGAGTCGGGTCGTCTCGGAGTCGGAGTCGTCTCGGAGTCGTCTCGGAGTCGCTCGGAGTCGAGTCGTCTCGGAGTCGGAGTCGTCTCGGTCGTCTGGAGTCGGAGTCGTCTCGAGTCGGAGGTCGGAGTCGTCTCGGAGTCGGAGTCGTCTCGGAGTCGGAGTCGGAGTCGTCTCGGATCGGAGTCTCTCGGAGTCGGAGTCGTCTCGGAGTCGGAGTCGTCTCGGAGTCGGAGTCGATCTCGGAGTCGGAGTCGTCTCTCGGAGTCGAGTCGGAGTCGGAGTGCGTCTCGGAGTCGGAGTCGAGTCGGAGTCAAAAAAATGCGTGGGGCTCCGCGCAATTTCTATGTCTAGCCAGGTACAGCTAAGCAGCTGGGGGCTGGAATCCGCAGCACAGGGATGCCCAAGCTTTCTGGGCACCCCCCGCTGCAAATTGCAGCCCGCAGCCGCCCCAGAAGATGGCGCGTTCATTGAAGCGCCATCCTCTGGCGCTGAACCCCGCTCTTCCAGCGGCCCTGGTGGCGGTGGCACGCTGGGTAATAAAGAGATTAGGGCCAGCTTTGTATTATCAGCTGGCCCTAAGCCCGAAATTTATGGCGGTCACGCCAATATTAGACATGACCGCCATGAATTTCTATTACATTGTTTTAAAAAAAACACAACACAGAGAAATTTATTTATTAGAAATTAAAAAAAAAGCCATTAGGGACTCCATCTTTAATTAAAAAAATCCTCTTCCGTCCGACGCAGTCCAAAACGCGATGTCCTCTCTGCTACATCCCCTGTGTATAGATATAGATGTCTATGCACAGGGAATGAGCAGACTGAGAACAATCTCAGCACTGCTACATCATCTCTGTGCACAGACATTCATGTCTGTACACAGGATGAGCAGACTGAGAACAATCTCAGCACTGCTACATCAGGCAGCAGGCAGGCTCTAGGACCCTGGAGCTGCACAGAGCAGACAGGACTCTTCTCTTATCTGTGCGAGTTTCCCAGCGATTACTTACAAAGTAAACAAGTCCAATGCAAATAAATGACAAAACTAGGATTGCTTCAGGCTGAAGCTTCCGAGACACATCTGCGATTTGTAAATCTCACACTACTCGCTATTACTCGCTTCCCCATTCATTAACATTGGACTCGCTAGACTCGCAACGAGTAGCGAGTCCTGTGCTCGGACTCGCTAGAGTCAAGCGATTCCGAGTAATTTAGGATTCGCCCATCACTAATTTACACATATCTATAGCCATTTTAAACAACTATGTTTTAATTGAGGAATGTTATAAGTTAATAAAATTCCTTTTAGTGTGTCTATGTTAAGACATCATTTTTTTCAGGTAAGCCATACCAATTGCGCTGAACCCCAAAATAAGACTTAACATTCTTTATTTTCATGACTATGAAAATTGTAGCTTCACACTGAAGGCATGAAAACTATGAATTAACACATGTGCAATTATATACTTATCAAAAAGTGTGAAACAACTGAAAATATGTCTTAAATTCTAGGTTCTTCAAAGTAGCCACCTTTTTCTTTGATTACTGCTTTGCACACTCTTGACATTCTCTTGATGAGCTTCAAGAGGTAGTCACCGGAAATGGTTTTCACTTCACAGGTGTGCCCTGTCAGGTTTAATAAGTGGGATATCTTGCCTTATAAATGGGGTTGGGACCATCAGTTGTGTTGTGCAGAAGTCTGGTGGATACACAGCTGATAGTCCTACTGAATAGACTGTTAGAATTTGTATTATGGCAAGAAAAAAGCAGCTAAGTTAAGAAAAATGAGTGGCCATCATTACTTTAAGAAATGAAGGTCAGTCAGTCCAAAAAATTGGGAAAGCTTTGAAAGTGTCCCCAAGTGCAGTTGCAAAAACCATCAAGCGCTACAAAGAAACTGGCTCACATGAGAACCACCCCAGGAATGGAAGACCAAGAGTCACCTCTGCGGTGGAGGATAAGTTCATCTGTGTCACTAGCCTCAGAAATCGCAGGTTAACAGCAGCTCAGATTAGAGGCCAGGTCAATGCCACACAGAGTTCAAGCAGCAGACACATCTCTACAACAACTGTTAAGAGGAGACTTTGTGCAGCAGGCCTTCATGGTAAAATAGCTGCTAGGAAACCACTGCTAAGGACAGGCAACAAGCAGAAATGACTTGTTTGGGCTAAAGAACGCAAGGACATTAGACCAGTAGAAATCTGTGCTTTGGCCTGATAAGTCCAAATTTGAGATCTTTGGTTCCAACCACCGTGTCTTTGTGCAACGCAGAAAAGGTGAACGGATGGACTCTACATGCCTGGTTCCCACTGTGAAGCATGGAGGAGGAGGTGTGATGGTGTGGGGGTGCTTTGTTGGTGACACTGTTGGGGATTTATTCAAAATTGAAGGTATACTGAACCAGAATGGCTACCACAGCATCTTGCAGCGGCATGCTATTCCATCCGGTTTGCGTTTAGTTGGACCATCATTTATTTTTCAACAGGACAATGACCCCAAACACACCTCCAGGCTGTGTAAGGGCTATTTGACCAAAAAGGAGAGTGATGGGGTGCTACGCCAGATGACCTGGCCTCCACAGTCACCAGACCTGAACCCAATCGAGATGGTTTGGGGTGAGCTGGACCGCAGAGTGAAGGCAAAACGGCCATCAAGTGCTAAGCATCTCTGAGAACTCCTTCAAGACTGTTGGAAGACCATTTCCGGTGACTACCACTTGAAGCTCATCAAGAGAATGCCAAGAGTGTGCAAAGCAGTAATCAAAGCAAAAGGTGGCTACTTTGAAGAACCTAGAATATAAGACATATTTTCAGTAGTTTCACACTTTTTTGTTAAGTATATAATCCCACATGTGTTAATACATAGTTTTGATGCCTTCAGTGTGAATCTACAATTTTCATAGTCAAGAAAATAAAAAAAACTCTTTGAATGAGGTGTGTCCAAACTTTTGGTCTGTACTGTATGTGTGTTTGTATAAATGTGTGAGTGTGTGTGTATACCTGTGTGTACATGTGTATGTGTTATATGTGTGTGTATGTCTGTGTCTATATGTGTCCCTGACTACGTGTGTGTCTGTATACGTGTGTGTCTGTATGTGTGTACATGTGTGTGTGTGTCTGTACATGTGTGCGTATACCTGTGCGTACATGTCTGTGTCTGTATATGTGTGTGTCTGTATACGTGTGTGTCTGTATATATGTGTGTGTATGTCTGTGTCTACATGTGTCTCTGTCTACATGTGTGTGTCTGTATGTATGTACATGTGTGTATGTCTGTACATGTGTGCGTATACCTGTGTGTACATGTGTGTGTGTCTGTATACATGTGTTCATATGTGTGCCTATACATTTATGTGAACTGGTGTATATGTGTGTCTGTATGCAAGTGTGTGTATACATGTATGTGTGTACATGTATGTCTGTCTTAAATCTTCATAAATAAACTACATACATATTCTAGAATACCCGAAGGGTTAGAATTGGGCCACCATCTAGTGCATATAGTGCATATATATATACTTTATTTGCTCTTCAGTGAGCTTGATATTTAAATCTTTCTCCCAATAAGCAAGATACGCACGCTTCAATGAGGCGTCAGCTCTGATTAAGATTTGATAAATTACTGAGAGTACTTTCCTCGGTGGTCGCACAGTGGGTTTCATAAGGAGTGAGGGGTCTAACTAGATCAAGATTTGGAAAGTGCATTTGTAATATGTTGGTAAGAGTTTCATAGTGTAAAAATGTCAGCTTGTAGAGGCCTGGTAATTTGCGCATTTCTTGCAGAGGTAGAAGTACACCCTCTGAGAAGAGATTATCAAGTGTTATTTTTGCAGATTTGAGGGGTAATGAGTCCATGAAGTCAGCTAAGGTGGCAAGTGGGGATAGTGGGGGAGCTTTTAATATGAAAATTAATAGCATGGGAGAGGGGGAGAAGGAAGTCCTGTCATAATAGGAGAGAGCGTAAGGAGACAGGTGACATACAGTGCCTACAAGTAGTCTTCAACCCCCTGCAGATTTAGGTGGTTTGATAAGATGCAAATAAGTTAGAGCCTTCAAACTGCAAACGAGAGTAGGATTTATTAACAGAAGCATAAATCTTACAAACCAAAAAGTTATATTGCTCAGTTGAATTTTAATAAATTTTAAACATAAAAGTGTGGGTCAATTATTATTCAACCCCTAGGTTTAATATTGTTGTGGAATAACCCTTGTTTGCAATTACAGCTAATAATCGTCTTTTATAAGACCTGATCAGGCCGGCACAGGTCTCTGGAGTTATCTTGGCCCACTCCTCCATGCAGATCTTCTCCAAGTTATCTAGGTTCTTTGGGTGTCTCATGTGGACTTTAATCTTGAGCTCCTTCCACAAGTTTTCAATTGGGTTAAGGTCAGGAGACTGACTAGGCCACTCCATCACCTTCATTTTTTCCCTCTTGAACCAGGCCTTGGTTTTCTTGGCTGTGTGCTTTGGGTCGTTGTCTTGTTGGAAGATGAAATTACGACCCATCTTAAGATCCTTGATGGAGGAGCGGAGGTTCTTGGCCAAAATCTCCAGGTAGGCCGTGCTATCCATCTTCCCATGGATGCGGACCAGATGGCCAGGGCCCTTGGCTGAGAAACAGCCCCACAGCATGATGCTGCCACCACCATGCTTGACTGTAGGGATGGTATTCTTGGGGTCGTATGCAGTGCCATCCAGTCTCCAAACGTCACGTGTGTGGTTGGCACCAAAGATCTCGATCTTGGTCTCATCAGACCATAGAACCTTGAACCAGTCTGTCTCAGAGTCCTCCAAGTGATCATGAGCAAACTGTAGACGAGCCTTGGCATGACGCTTTGAAAGTAAAGGTACCTTATGGGCTCTTCTGGAACGGAGACCATTGCGGTGGAGTACATTACTTATGGTATTGACTGAAACCAATGTCCCCACTGCCATGAGATCTTCCCGGAGCTCCTTCCTTGTTGCCCTTGGGTTAGCCTTGACTCTTCGAACAAGCCTGGCCTCGGCACGGGACGAAACTTTCAAAGGCTGTCCAGGCCGTGGAAGGCTAACAGTAGTTCCATAAGCCTTCCACTTCCGGATGATGCTCCCAACAGTGGAGACAGGTAGGCTCAACTCCTTGGAAAGGGTTTTGTACCCCTTGCCAGCCTTGTGACCCTCCACGATCTTGTCTCTGATGACCTTGGAATGCTCCTTTGTCTTTCCCATGTTGACCATGTATGAGTGCTGTTCACAAGTTTGGGGAGGGTCTTAAATAGTCAGAAAAGGCTGGCAAAAGAGATAATTAATCCAACATTTGAAGCTCATTGTTCTTTGTGCCTGAACTACTTCTTAATACTTTAGGGCAGGGGTGGGGAACTCCAGTCCTCGAGGGCTGCAAACAGTTCAGGTTTTCACGATTTCCTTAGTATTGCACAGGGATTGGAATCATCACCAGTGCAAGTGATTATGTTATCACCTGTGCAATACTAAGGAAATCCTGAAAACCTGCACTGTTTGCGGCCCTCGAGGCCTGGAGTTCCCCACCCCTGCTTTAGGGGGACCAAACAGAATGCTGGTGGTTTGAGGGGTTGAATAATAAATGACCCTCTGAATTAACTTTTAACGCTTTAAAAAAAAAAAAAAAGAAAATTAAAAAATCTTTTTGGCTGCAGTGCATTTCCCACTTCCAGGCTGATCTACAGTCCAAATGTCACAATGCCAAATTAATTCCGCATGTGTCAACCAGCTAAATCTGCAGGGGGTTGAAGACTACTTGTAGGCACTGTAGCTTGTTCTATCCTGACCCATTGTTTTTCATCTGGGTCTCTAAACCAATGAATAGTCCGGGTTAGCTGTGCAGATTGGTAATATATGACTATGTCGGGCACACCATACCTCCCATATGCTTAGGAAGAGTGAGAGTCTTATGGTACCTTTACACGCCGCCACCCAGGGTAGCAACAGGTAGGCACTGCACGTGCACGCGCGCGTTTGCAACGGTTCCTAACGGTACCTGATGCCGAAATTGCACACCACCATAAGGTGCTCCACAGAAGGTATTTTTGTTCCCTGGAAGTGCCGACAGGTGCCGCAGGTTACCTTCTGTGGAGCACCTTCCCTAATTTACACGCCGCTACCACAAGGGAATCTGGGCGTACATCTTGTGCGCCGTAACTACATAGGCGTGACTGAGTTGTGTATTACGCGACGCTCGTACGGTGATTGGACAATGCAATAACATCATGATTGGCCAGCCAGCGCAGGGAGGCTGGCTAATACATGACGCTATTGCAAATGTGTATTGTGACTGGTATGGTCGTTAAATATGCCGCCCTGTGCAGGGACAGCCAATGGGTACACAGTAGTCCCCATCAATGATAGCTGATGGGGCGTGGTATACATGACGCTGTAGCACACCCCAGGGAACTCAAATACCTTGCCTGTGCCCCGATTACACGCCGCCACCATAGGGATTATACCTGCTTTTTTTTCAGCACGGCTGAAACACAGGTATCCAAAGAGACAGGAAGGAACAACCTGAATTACACGCTGCCACTTCGCGGTGTTTTGAAGGTAAAAGGTACAATTGTGTCCGATACCTGCCGGTTTCTACCTTTTGGTGGCTGCGTGTAAAGGTACCATTAATGTTAATGTGTGGTCTACTTTTATGCCAAATATATTTGGAGAAGAGTTACTGAATTTTATTTAGGAATGAAAGAGGGATTGGGTTGGGTAACATGTTGAAAAGATAGAGGAACTTTGGTAGGACAAGACTCTTTAGTAAATTCTTACTCTCCAACCAGGAGATGAAAGGATCTCTCCAAGAACTGATGTATTTTTGTCTGGAAGCTAACAGGGGTTTAAAATTTAAGTTTAATAGATCGTTATCTGATTTACCTATTTTTATCCCTAGGTATGTTATGTAATGTGAGGGCCATACGAATGGATAGGAGGATTTAAATCTTAGAAAACAAATCTTAGATTCCGGGCACTACTAGGATTTTTACATAGAGAGTTTCCCCATATGCCGGTTGTCTGGATAGAGCGGCTTTGCACCTGGGTGTGCTCACTCCAGTGTATACATGACAAAACAGTTCAGAAAAAAAGAGGGCATTTACCCAATCGGTGCTTTTCAGGAGTTTATTTCTTTCTCATTCAGGGTTCCATACAGTGCAGGGAGGGGAGGAACGTGGAGCGATGCCGGACAACGGCCCGTTTCGTGCCCTAAGTTTAGGGCACGAAATGGGCCGTTGTCCGAAATCCTTCCACGTTCCTCCCCTCCCTGCACTGTATGGAATCCTGAATGAGACAGTATTTAAATCTTACCTCTGCCCCTGCCGGGAGTCTCAAGCCCAGTGCCTCAGATTTACTCATGTCTCATGTTAATGTTAAAGTTGGGTAAACTACCGTATGTCTAAAAGTCTTAATAGTGCAACGATACCTCTATCTGGTTGGGTCAGGAGGACCAGGAGATCGTTGGCGAATGCTGCAGTTTTATAATGTGCTTCGTTTATTTGTATTCCCCTGATCTCAGGATCCCGCTGTATGGCCTGAAGAAGGGGTCTCATTGCTAATATAAACAGGAGAGGAGACAGAGGACAGCCGTGTCTCGTGCCATTATAAATTTGGAACGAGGGGGTTGCATACATCTCTATTATGGCTTGAATTATCGTTGTGGGGAAAATTGAAATTGGTCATGGTTTCCCTGAGAAAGATCCAATTAACCCCATTGAAGGCATTCTCGGCATCCGTTCCCAAGAGTACCAAAGGTATATTTAGTGATTTGGTATATTGTAGTAAATGTAATATTTTGTGTGTGTTATCTTTCCCCTCTCTCCCCTTTACAAACCCAATTTGGTTTCCAGATATAAGTGTGGGTAAAAGATCTGCGATTCTGTTGGCCAGCATCCTCTCATATAATTTCAAGTCTATATTTAGCAGTGATATCAGTCTATAACTGCTGCACTGCTCTGAGTCTTTGCCCTCTTTGTATATAAGCGAGATGCTGGCCTCTAGCTTTTGCCGCGGTAATTTTTCGCCCTGTAATTACAAATTACACGGCATTACACATGTCGAGTAACTTGAGTAAGAGGACAGAGGGAAAAGATCAATAGTAATGTGCTGAAAGACCATCAGGTCCCGGAGCCTTTCCTTTAGGATATTTCAACAGGGCCGACTGAACCATCACTAAATTAAGACCATATAGTGTTGGATACACTCCCTGATGAGTTCGAAGCACTGTTGATCTCTTTTTAATATATATATGTGTATCTTTTTTTACTTCATCATTTTAATTTTAATAAATAAAAATTTTATAGGGAATTCTTATTAAGTTTTTATTGATTTATTTACAGTTTTTTTACCCTGATTCTGGGCACATTTTTGAGAGATGAATGAGTTTTCAGATAGGACCATGTGTTGCTTTTTTTCTTTTTTCTTTTTTCTCAAAGATGGGATGCACCGCCCATCATTGATGATGACTTGCTAGTCATCAGTGACATTTAACATGATGATACATCTGGTTTATCTGATATATAAGATGAGATTGTATGACACATGTAATGCCCTGATAACGGTGCTTGGAGTAGCAACGAAACGGGTAGGTGGAAAATAAAGAAGGGGGGTCTTTTATTCAAGGCTTTGGACTGATTATTTTCAAGCAGCGCGGACTGTATACACACCATCCCTGGATTTGGAATTAGGGAGAGAGTCAGCTTAGATGTTCTGTCGCCATGAGCATAGATGCAGTTTTTGAAGGATGCATAAAGTTTAGTCGATTGTAAATTGAGAAGGTCTTTTCGCTGTTGTCTTTTAGCCATTAGGTCTAGGAGGGTTTGTCGCTCTAAAGATCTTATGTGGAGAGATTCCAGGGAGGCTATCTCCGTATACAAGGTATTAAGTTTCTGATTTCTCTGCTTATTTATAAAGGAAGTAATAGACATCAATTCTTCCCGGACTACTGCCTTATGGGCATCCCAAAGCGTTGGGGTAGATACCTCTCCCGAGTCATTTAAAGCAAAGTAGGAGGAAAGTATTTTTAATATTCACGTTTTGTTTGCAGGAAAATAGATTCATTGAGTCTCCAGGACCTAGTGTATGAGAATGGTTTGGAAAGAATCAGGTTGGCTGTTGAATGATCAGAGAAAAGGGGAGGGCATATTTCCGAACATTTGGCGTTTGGAAGCATAACTCTAGGTACAAAAAAATAGTCTAATAGTCTAATCGATGGTGCATGTTATGAGGCTTTGAATAGTCATGTGAATGGGGATTAAGATGCCTACATAGGTCAATTAGGTTTAGAGAGAAGATTTCACTTCTTATCCTGTTTAGGTCTTTGTGAGAAATCAGACTTTTTGCTGTGGTGGTGTCTAGTAAAGGTTCTAAGGCTACATTAAGATCACCTCCTATTATTAGAGCTCCTTCCCTAAAGCCCCTAATTTTTCTTAAAACTGAAAGTAACCATCTGAGTTGACGTATATTTGGCACGTATAAGCTGCAAATGGTTACCACACTACCTACTAACAGGCCTTTGACCAAGAGTAAACGACCATCAGGGTCTATTAGTATGTCTTTGGCTAAAAAAGGAATATCTCTAGCTATCGATACTCCTCTGGATCTAGGTTGCGAAGAGGTAGCATGGAACTATTTATCATAAAAAGATTTTTCAAATGAGGGTGTTTTATCAGTAGTGAAATGAGTTTCTTGTGAAAAGAGAATATCTGCTTTCATTTTTTAAGTAGCAAGAGTCTAGTTAGGCTGGAGTGTTGAAGCCATTGGTGTTTTGCGAAATAAATTTGAATACCTTTTGGACGTTAACCATTTGGAGTCATTAGTCAAGAGGTTTTTACGGTTGAGTTGCCTGGTGCTTCCATAAGTATTACAAAGTCCTCTATTTTCCACGATTTTTATTTAATTCAAGGTAAATGTAAGATTAACAGTCATCCAAAAATCCACAAATAGTCACAACGCGATTCGGCTACAATATCTGCCAAGTAGCCTTCCTCAGGAACCTGAAGAAGGCTACTTGTAAGATATTGCAGCCGAAACGTGTTGTGACTCTTTGTGGATTTTTGGATGACTGTTAATCTTACATTCACCTTGAATTAAATAAAAATCGTGGAAAATAGAGGACTTTGTAATACTTCTGGAAGTGCCAGGCAACTCAACCGGAAAAACCTCTTGACTAATTACCTTTGACAGACCCGCCTTGTGGTGTCTGCTTCTCCGGAGCCGAGCTGCAAGCCAGAGAGATACAAGCACCATATAGGTGATTATTGATGCACGAGAACCAAGACCTGTATAAGGTGAGGAATATTGATTCTTTATTTACAGTTTAGATGTTAACCTCTACACTGAGATCTGCGCCCGGACTCTGTTCCCATTTCCTAGAATCTTCTTTAGGAAGAGTCTACTACCACTAACCATTTGGAGTCAGTGATGTGTGGAGATGCGTGTGGTGAGTCCACCTCGAGGTGCTGGGGAGAATGAAGTTGGGAGAAGGAGGTCTTGGAGTTGGAGGGAAGCATAGTAGGGGTGAAGTCTATGAAAGTAAGGGCAAAAAGTAATCAACAACATGTGATATTTCAAACCAGAATAGTGGTATCAAGGTCTATGGGCCTAAAATATCTTGGCAGCTGCCAACTCATTAGGAGAATAATAAAGCAGTTTTAAAAGGAATTATAACCAACACCATATAAGGATATTTAAACAATACAGTGATATAACATTAACCATCAAGTTAAATTTAACGTGTAGTATTTTCCTTGCCGACATGGTAGGATTGGGGAAGGTGGGGAGGGGAAGGGATAGGAGGAGGAAGGGGGGGGGAAGGAGAGAGGATGGCAAGTATAGGGGGAGAGGAAATGAAGGATGAAGATGGTTGAGAGGGGGTCAGGTGGGAAAGGGTAAAAGAGGGGGGATAGGATAGTTAAAGGGGGTGGAAAGTGGGGGGTAGTGAGGGGTTAAGTGGGATTGAGGTAGTAAAGCTCGAAGGTGGCGAGAAAAGCAGATTTAAATTTCAGTAAGCACTAAAGCCACAAAGGAAGGTTCGGTAGACTAAATGCATCTGCAGTAAGGGCCTTTTCTCATCAGATGTACCAAACACCTATTAGGTTTCAACAAAAGTGCGAGGTGGGCTTGCCTGAAAATTGTCAAGGTGGGAAAATTTGAAGACGATCATGTATCTGTGTCCTTGGTAGGTGTCGCTGTCACCGCCTTGCGTTTGTTTTTTTGTGATTTAGGTGTCAGGGAGACTTGCCAAGGGGTAGGCAGAGACATTGGTGGCAGTATTGAGGCCGCATGAAAGGACTCCAAGTCTGGGTAATGTTCCAGGGTGATGTCTATAGTTTTGCAGAGATCACGGATATCAGCTGATGTTCTTGCTTGATAGCTCCTGTCTTCTGAAAACACTTGGACCCCAAAAGGGAAGAGCCATCTATATCTCATCTTCTTCTGGAGAACGGCTTCTGTAAAGGGCTTGAGCAATTTGCGTTTACGAAGTGTGATAGCAGAGATGTCTTGGAACAATTTTATCGATGACCCTTCGTATTGGATGTCTTGTGTTTCCCTGGCTCGTTGCAATAGTAGTTCTTTAACTCTATAGTCTAGAAATCTACATAGTACGACACGGTGTGGATCTCCTTGGATTGGTTTGGGTCTTAGAGCTCTGTGTATGCAGATCATCTGAATTTCTTGGGGATCTTGATCTAGGAGTGGAGAGCAGAAAAACTCAGTACTAGCTTTCCCAAAGGCTTCAAAGGCCACAGTCTTGGGCAAGCCCTGAATTCTTATGTTGTTACGGCTCTCGCGATTCTCATGATCTTCCAAGGTGGTATAGATTAAATGGATTTGTTCTTCTTGAGTCTTGAGACAAGATAATAGAGCATTAGATTGGAAAACTCGCAACATCCAACAATGTTTCGAGTCTGTGACCTTGTTGAGAAAGGTCCTTTTTTATTTCAGAGAGTTCCCTCCCAATAGGGTTCAGGGCTTGGGGTGGATGCATTTAATGAAAGAGGGTGTGACTTGCTGGTCTCTAGATGTTGAGCCCGTGTCGAAATCACTGTCCATATCTGAGTCCGAAGTGGCTTCTTGGGCCGGTTGGTTACAAGAGGGGATTTAGTGGCCCTAGGAGTGGTTGATGTTTTTTTTTTAGAAATTTTTCAAGAACAGCCTGAGAATCTGTATTGGAGGTCTTAATGGAGCTTCTAATGGCTTTGGTGCCAGATTTGCGAAAAAAGAATTAGCATATAGGGTCTTATCTCAATTAAACACTTTCATTTTGTGATGTGGAATTGCTCAACTTTGTCAGTTGTGAAACCCACAACTGGTAGAAAAGCGTTAAGGCAGCTGCTGCAGGGACCGCACTCCCACTGGTAACCGTGGTTGTGATGTAGATATTCTTGGACGAAGTGCCTCAGTGTCCGCGCTGCTGCTCCGGGATCAAAGAAAACAAGACACAGGAATGTCTGGATCAGCTCAAGCCTTTATTTTCCGACGCGTTTCAGAGCCTCCTACCGAGCTCCTTCCTCAGGGAACATGTTCCCTGAGAAAGGAGCGCGGTAGGAGGCTCTGAAACGCGTTGGATAATAAAGGCTTGAGCTGATCCAGACATTCCTGTGTCTTGTTTTCTTTGATCCCGGAGCAGCAGCGCGGACACTGAGGCACTTCGTCCAAGAATATCTACATCACAACCATTGGTGCCAAATTTGACCATTGTAAAGAGGGTATAGAAGATATAGATCATAGCAAGTGTTAGTTATTGTGAAGATTCTTGAATCTCCCTGAGCTAGCAGGCAGGGAAGTTAGGGACTCATAGTAAATAAAGGGTTAGGGGGAGGAAGTAATCCGAAGGATTAAAGCAGATGGCAACAAAACAAGAATCTTGATATAGCTTTCTTAAGGCTGCTTGTTTGACAGTTCTGTATGACAGATGGCATGCTGCTTAATACAAATGCAGTGGGGTTTAGGCAACCAGAGCTTATATAGGAAGGAGCAGTCTATGGCACTAGAAATAGAGCAGCAGGGGACTGATGTAACATAGTAACATAGTTTTTTTTTTTTTAAGGTTGAAGGAAGACTTTAAGTCCATCTAGTTCAACCCATAGCCTAACATGTTGATCCAGAGAAAGGCAAAAAAAAATCATGTGGCATCACTAAGCTCCACATTGGGGAAACAAATTTCCTCCTGACTCCAGATACGGCAATCAGACTAATTCCCTGGATCATTTTTGCCCTATCAAAGGATCTAGTATATATAACTGGTAATATTATAGTTTTCAAGAAAGGCATCCAGGCCCTTCTTAAATGTTAGTAGTGACTCACTCATTACATCATGTGGCAGAGAGTTCCATAGTCTCACTGCTCTTACAGTAAAGAATCCACGTCTGTGATTATAATTAAACCTTCTTTCCTCCAGAAGTAGAGGATGCCCCCCTGTCCCCGTCTCAGGCCTAAGAGTAAACAGATCATTAGAAAGTTATCTGTACTGTCCCCTCATATATTTATACATTATTATAAGATCACCCCTAAGCCTTCGTTTTTCCAAGCTAAATAACCCCAAGTTTAATAACCTGTCTTGGTATTGCAGACCCCTCAGTCCTCTAATAACCTTGGTCGCTCTTCTCTGGACCCGCTCTAGTTCAGCTATGTCTTTCTTATATACCGGAGACCAGAATTGTACACAGTATTCTAAGTGTGGTCGAACTAGTGACTTGTATAGAGGTAAAATTATGTTCTCCTCATGAGCATCCCATTATTTTATTTGCCTTTGCAGCAGCTGCCTGACATTGGCCACTAAATGTGAGTTTGTCATCTACCCATACACCCAGGTCTTTTTCAGTGACAGTTTTGCCCAGTGTTTTACAATTAAGCACATAATTATACCTTTTGTTTCCTCTGCCCAAGTGCATGACCTTACATTTATCCCCATTAAAGCTCATTTGCCATTTATCAGCCCAAGCTTCTAGTTTACATAAATCCTCCTGTAATATAAAATTGTCCTCCTCTGTATTGATTACCCTGCATAGTTTAGGGTCATCTGCAAATATTGAGATTCTACTCTGTATGCACCCTACAAGGTCATTAATAAATATATTAAAAAGAAGCGGGCCCAACACTGACCCCTGTGGTACCCCACTGTTAACTGTGACCCATTCTGAGTGTGTTCCATTAATGACCACCCTTTGTTTCCTATCACTAAGCCAGTTCTTAACCCACTTACACATATTTTACCCTATCCCCATTGCTCTCATTTTATGTATCAACCTTTTGTGTAGCACCGTATCAAAAGCTTTTGAAAAGTCCATATACACCACATCCACAGCATTTCTTTGGTCCAGTCCAGAACTTACTTCTTCTTAGAAGCTTATCAGATTAGTTTGACAGGAACGGTCCTTCGTAAAACCATGTTGATATTGGGTCATGAGGTTATTTTTCTTCAGATACTCCAGTATAGCATCTCTTAGAAAACCCTCTGGGATTTTACCCACAATAGAGGTTAAGCTTATGGCCTATAATTTCCAAGTTCAGTTTTTGTTCCCTTTTTGAATATTGGCACCACATTTGCTATACGCCAGTCCTGTGGTACAGACCCTGTTGTTATGGAATCTTTAAAGATTAAAAATAATGGTCTATCTATGACAGTACTTAATTCCTGCAGCACTCTGGGGTGTATCCCATCCGGGCACGGGGATTTGTCAATTTTAGTGATTTTTAGACAATGCCGTACTTCCTGCTGGGTTAAGCAGGTGACATTTAATTAACAGTTTTTGTTATCACTGATCATATTGTCAGTCATGGGATTTTCTTGTGTAAATACTGTTGAAAAAAAGTCATTTAGCATATTGGCTTTTTCCTCATCCTCATCCACCATTTTACCCAGATTATTTTTAAAGGGGCCAACACCATCATTTTTTAGTTTCTTACTATTTATGTAGTTAAAAAATATTTTGGGATTATTTTTACTTTCTCTGGCAATGAGTCTCTCTGTCTCAATCTTTGCTGCCTTGATTTGCTTTTTACAGATGTTATTTAATTTTCTGTATTTATTTAATGCCTCATCACTACCTACTTGCTTTAACTCCCTAAATGCTGTCTTTTTGTCATTTATTGCGCCCCTTACAGCCTTATTTAGCCATAGTGGTTTCCTCCTATTTCTAGCATGCTTATTCCCATAGGGTATATATTGTGCACAGGCCCTATTCAGGATGCTAATAAACGTTTCCCACTTGCTTTGTGTACTTTTATGTCTCAGGATATCATCCCAGTTTATTGCACTAAGATCATCTCTCAACCGTTGGAAATTTGCCTTCCTGAAGTTTAGTGTCCTTGTAGCCCCTCTACTACACATCTTAGTTTAAGGATATTTGAAAACTTATTATTTTATGATCACTATTACCCAAGTGATATCCAACCCGTATATTTGATATGCGGTCTGGCTGTTGGTTAATATTAGGTCCAGCAGTGCCCCCCTTCTTGTTGGGTCCTGAACCAGTTGTGAAAGGTAATTGTCTCTCATAGTTGTCAAAAACCTATTACCTTTGCTAGAACTGCAGGTTTCTGTTCCCCAATGTATTTCAGGGTAGTTGAAGTCCCCCATAATAATGACTTCTCCCTGAGTCGCTGCTTCATCTATTTGCTTTATGAGGATATTCTCCTCCACTTCCATTATTGTTGGGGACTTACAACAAACCCCTATCAGTAATTTATTATTTTTTCCCCCTCCCCTTATCTCCACCCACAGAGACTCTACATTTCCATTAGATTCACCTATATTATCACGCAGGATGATTTTTAAGGATGATTTTACGTATATACATACACCTCCCCCTCGCTTACTTGTACGGTCATTTCTGAACAGACTATAGCCCTGTAAATTAATAGCCCAGTCATGGCTCTCATCCAGCCATGTCTCCGATATCCCCACCATGTCATAATTATTTTCCAACAAAATCAATTCTAATTCCTCCATTTTGTTGGTGAGGCTTCTGGCATTAGTGTACATGCACTTTATGCATCTCTCTTTACCTCTATTCCTTCCTACTATATTGACTGTTCTAACCCCACCCCCCATGCCACCCCCAATTTTATTACTTGTGCCCAGGTTACTATTTACACTATCATCCCCTCCCGTACAATGAATACCCTCCCCCCCCAATCCCTAGTTTAAACACTCCTCCAACCTTCTAGCCATTTTCTCCCCCAGCACAGCTGCATCCTCCCCATTGAGGTGCAGCCCGTCCCTAGCATAGAACCTGTAGCCCAGTTCTCCAGGAACCCAAACCCCTCCTTCTTAAACCAATTCCTGAGCCACTTATTTATCTCCCTAATCTCCCGTTGCCTCTCTGGTTTGGCACATGGTACAGGCAGTATTTCAGAGAATACTACCTTGGAGGTCCTTGCCTTAAGCTTGCAGCCTAATTCCCTGAAATCATCTTTAAGAACCTTCCACCTACCTCTAACTTTGTCATTTGTGCCAATGTGCACCATGACCGCTGGGACCTCACCAGCCCTTCCCAGTAATCTGTAAACCCGATCAACCATGTGCCGAACACGAGCGCCAGGTAGGCAGCACACTGTTCGACGATCCCTGTCTTTGTGACAGATTGCCCTATCTGTTCCCCTAATAATTGAGTCCCCCACTACCAGCACCTGTCTGTCCTGTCCTGCTCTCCTGTTTTCCCCCTTACTGGAGCAGACACTCCTCTGGCTTTCAGAGGTCATGCCCTGCTGCAGCAGTGCTATCACTGAACTTGCACCCCCCTGTAACTGGAGAACTGAGAAAATGGTAAAGGCTACGGTGTTGTATGAGTCCAGCATAGGAGTAGATGTGGGTAGACACAGTAGAAATCCCCTTTATACAGTCTCCTAGCTGCTAGGATGTGTGCCAGGTATTTAAGTGTTGTAATCACTGCAAGGCAATGACCCCAGGCTGCTGGATGCGGCTAAATGAAGAGCTTTTTGTGTAGGAGCTCTCACACAGTTCTGTGTTGGACCGTGGCCATCTTGGATTCCCCCAAAATTGATATGCTACAGTTGCTGTAAGATTAGAATTAAGCTCCCATCACACACAACGACGCACCAGCGATCCCGACAACGATAACGATCCTGTAGGGATCGTTGGTGCATCGTTACCTGGTCGCTGGGGAGCTGTCAAACAGGCAGCTCTCCCCAGCAACCAGGGATCCGACCTCCACATCGCTGGAAGCGGGAGAACACTGGTAACTATGATAAACAGCGGGTATCTAGGCAGCGTGTGCTGCCAAGATACCTGGTGTTTATCATAGTTACCAGCATCCTCCCTGCTTAGCCTGGTAACAATGATAAACACTGGGTATCTAGGCAGCTCGCACTACCTAGATACATGTTGTTTATCATAGTTTCCAGCATCCTCCATGCTTAGCGCTGGTAATCATGACAAACACCGGGTATCTAGGCAGCGCGCGCTGCCTAGATACCCGGTGTTTACCATGGTTACCAGCCTGTGAGATCGCTGATGTTGGTCTCTCACTGTCACACCAGCGATGCGTGCTGACCAGCGGGACACAAATGACCTAAAAATGACCCAGAGCACTTTGTAACGATCAGCGGTCTCACAGCAGAGGTCTGATCGCTGCTAAGTGTCACACATAACGAGATCGTTAGTGAGACCGCTGTTACATCACAAAACCTGCAACGTTACAACGATCTCGCTAATGATCTCGTTATGTGTGACGGGGGCTTTAGGCAGTAGTGATTTCAGGTTAAACCACCAAGATATCAGCGGTGGGAGTGACGCTTTCAGAGCTGGCAGTTTGAGATTCCCGTTCACTCAGGGCTTTGAAATGGATGGTTATTAACCCCTTCATGACCCAGCCTATTTTGACCCTAAAGACCTTGGCATTTTTGTCAATTTGACCAGTGTCCCTTTATGAGGTAATAACTCTGGAACACTTCAACGGATCCTAGCGATTCTGAGATTGTTTTTTTGTGACATATTGGGCTTCATGTTAGTAGTAAATTTAGGTTGATAATTTTTGCGTTTATTTGAGAAAAAGCATAATCATAATGAGCACTTTGAACCCCCAAATTGATCCGTAGTAAGGAAAAAAGTACTCTTCTTTTTCACCAACATTTTCTTTTTTCATTTTTACAGATCAATTTGTGAAGCACCTGGGGGTTCAAAGTGCTCACTATGCATCTAGATACGTTCCTTGGGGGGTCTAGTTTCCAAAATGGGGTCACTTGTGGGGGAGCTCCAATGTTTAGGCACACAGGGGCTCTCCATACGCGACATGGTGTCGCCCCACAATTTGAACTGATTTTCCATTCAAATTGTTAGCGGACACCATGTCGCGTATGGAGAGCCCCTGTGTGCCACCAGCATTGCCACCAGCACAAGGGCAACTGGAAGAGTTGGGGTACAGCACCAGAAAATGGCGTCTCTAATTAATGCGCTATTTTCTGGGGTGGCTGTGGGTTGCAATTTGCAGTGTGGGGGACCCACAACGTTTGGGTTTCTACACGCTGAGGATTCCAGCCCCCCAACTGCCAAGTTGTACCTGGCTATTAATGTAAATCTGGCACACCAAAGGAATACAAGAGTCTTAACTTTTCCAATTGAGTCGCACTTTTAATGTGGGAGCATAGTAGCAAAAATTGTTATTCAAGACGTTTCAACCACACGGTCTTCTTCAGTTTTAGACAACTTAACAGAAAAAAGAGAAATACATATCAAGATACATGTCAATTATAAATGCATACATTATTCATCCTTATACCCCCTAAGTCATAAAAGATTGACCCTCCTTAATAATTTCTATAGCTGTATTATACATTTGTACAAAGATAATTTTTTTGGATGATAACCTAAACAGCAGTCAGAGTAATCTTTCACTGTACATAATGTACATAAAACTGGAAATATTAGAAACAGATTCTCGCATCTAAAATAAAATCAAACTAAACCTTGCATTTAAGTCTCAAAATAATATGAGACACTTTATCCGGAATCGAAAAGAAAAAAATGCAAATATACGCCACAAGTTCACCCCAGTATATATAAATGCGTAATATAAATGGTACACTTATGGATACAATCATGACATGGGCAAATGCCTATTACAGAAATCCGGATTAATAGATTGTCACATAGTTAGTTTAATCATAGTGGAAAAAAAAGGACAGAATACCTGCTCCCTCAGGTAGTGATGTATAGGGTCAGCAAAAGAGAACTGTTTTAGACAGTGTTTACAGCTGCGGACTGCCACCAACCCCCAGCTTCCTCGTTGTACCTGGCTGGCAACCAAAAATACAGCGAAGCCCATTTTTTATTTATTTCTATGACTAATTCTAGAAAAAAAATGGCGTGGGGCTCCGCCATATTTTTTGTCCAGCCAGGTACAACTTGGCAGCTACGGATTGCCACCAGCCCCCAGCTGCCTCGTTGTACCGGCTGGCAACCAAAAATACAGCGAAGCCCATTTTTTTTTTTGTTCTAGAACTAATTCTAGAAAAAAAAATGACGTAGGGCTCCGCCATATTTTTGGTCCAGCCAGGTACAGCTAGGCACCTGGGGGCTGAAATCCTCAGAATGGAGAGGCCCAAGCATTCTGGGCCCCCCATGCTGCGAACTGCAGCCCGAAGCCGCCCCAGAAAATGGCGCATTCATTTAAGCGCCATTTTCTGGCGCTGTACCCAGACTCTTCCTTCTTTCTTTTAATGTTCTTTTTATTAAACATTAGAAAGTTGTTACATACATTGAACTGTTGTTGTACAAGAGAATATCATAATTTTTAAATCCAATGACAGCTTATGTAAAAGTTAATTCACAGTAGATATTGAACAGTTATGTCACTATGTTGGTTATTAGGAATTTGAGAGGAGAATAATGGAAAAATATAGGTGGATAGGAAATGAAAGTGATATGTACTTAGAAAGAAAAGGGGGGATCAGAGAGAAAAAAAACGAGGATGACCTGGGTTTTGGTTGGGATCTAGTCAGTGTTCCATCGAGCTGATATAAGAAGTCTACTTGCTGCTATTATGTTGGAAGCTAACCTAGAAGAAAATGCCTTTTTCAGCCATATAGAAAGATGTTAGGGTGACCTCTTGGTGTAAAACCTCTAGAATTATTTATGACACTATCTTCCAATGTCTACTTAGTAGAAACTACTCAGGAGTTACTGTTCAAAAATAATTAAACTTTATTGATTAAAAGCACACATACAAATAATATCTAGAGGGTTGAGAATGCGCACATAGGGTCTTATCCTTTATAGACAGGTAAATTGCGGAAAAAAAATCAGATTTGCTCACCTGGTCCGGTTGTGTAGCACACAACCAGCGCAATCGCTCAAAAACAATGCAGCTGCTACAGGGACTGTACTTCCACGATGTGCGGTGCTGTGATCAGGTTTTTCGGACGAAGTACCTTATTGTCCGCGCTGCTGCCACGGAGGTAAATATACCAATGACAGTGGACGTCTGAGTACTGGTGATATAGGTTTATTTCCAACGC
This sequence comes from Allobates femoralis, assembly GCA_033576535.1. Taxonomy (NCBI): domain Eukaryota; kingdom Metazoa; phylum Chordata; class Amphibia; order Anura; family Aromobatidae; genus Allobates; species Allobates femoralis. Next base: position 83,001,768 of record JARQOC010000008.1, on the reverse strand, counting down.
GTTTCGGAGCCACGTACCGAGCTCCTTCCTCAGGGAACATCAAGATTACACTGGACAATTTTGAATTAATCAGAGAAAAGGCGCCAAAGAGATAATTGCAATGACATCAGCAATTAGGGAGGATCACAAGTTGACGTCACAATGTTTATCATCAAAGTTCCGTAGTAAAATAAATACTGTAAAGAATGTTAGGAAATAATATGAGAGAACATCACATTAATCGTATAAGTGTTATACAATCACTAGATCAAACAGATATTTAACAGGCTTGTATTAAAAGTTATAAAAAAGAGTGTTTGTATAAAGTGTCGTGGTGCTGAATAGAACTCATAAAAACAGTCCACATAAAATCTAGTGTCATGGGTTTTGTGTGTGCTATCTATTGTGCTATCTGTCCATTTGTGTGTTAAGATGTGATATGGCGATGTGAAACATAAAAGTTTTTAGGTGATGGTTTACAGATAAAAAATTAGAACATCAAAAAGAACAGGAATTATAAAAATGTGAAAGTGATAGCATTTTCGTGGTTATTCATGTATACTATCTAACTGTAGTATTATTTCATTTCTATTTTACAGGATTCGGCCGATGGAATTCTCTATATAAATGTCAGAAAGTTCCCGGGGAACCGATGTGCTCCATTTCACTGTACAACTATATTAAACAATATTTATACATATGTGTTTCCAAACATATGGCAAAAAGTATAAATAAAAGTATAAATACAAATATATAATTTTATTCTAAAAATTTACTGGAGTTAAAATAAAATGATTTATTATACTAAAAAATAAATAAAAATGCATATTATGTTGTAATACTACTTTTTAACAATAAAATGGTTTTTTTTGGTCTATTAAAACTTGCACAAATTATTTTATGACCAAACACCTTCCTGATTATTAAAATATTGCATTTTACATGAAGAAAATATAGAGATCCTTTTTTACTAGTTATAATATACACTACAATTAAAACTACTAAGTGTAGGTCTGGATCGACAATCATAATAAGGGGTTAAACTACAAAAAAATGAGACAGGGGGGTTAATCCACATAAAATGAGACTGCATACAGATAATTCAAAAATTATCTGGAAATACTTCAGCATGTACTTATATCCATGTATTCATCCAGGACAAATAGGATCATTAAAATAGAGAGGAGTAAGGGTGCTTTCACACTACGTTTTTTGCTTCTCCGATGCTGCCCGATAAAAATCGGACAGCATCGGACCGATTTTCGGACCTCATGCATCCCTATGGGGATCGGACCGAATCGGATGTGCACTAAATGCCATCCGATTTGGTCCGATCCGATTCTGTCCGATTTTATTATCGGCGCAAAAATCGGAGCCTGCTCCGATTTTTGCACCGAAAATAAAATCTGACAGATTCGGATCGGACCAAATCGGATGGCATTTAGTGCACATCCGATCTGACCCGATCCCTATAACATGGGGCCCTATGGAGAAGGGTCCGAGGAAACATCTGATGTCTCCTCGGACCGATTTTACTGTACTGAGCTTGCTCAGTACAGTAAAACTGCTCCTGGGAGCACAAGGGTTAAAAAAAAAAAAAAAAAATTATGCTCACCTTCCCCGAGCCCCCGCCGTCTTCCTGAAGGTTCCCGGTGGCTCCCGCAGGCTTCAGAGGTCTTCTACTGAAGTCCAGGACCTGCAGTGATGTCACAGTCATGTGACCGCGGTTTACCATTGTGGAACCCGCGGTCACGTGACTGTGACATCACCGCAGGTCCTGAACACATGCAGAAGACCTCTGCAGCCCGCGGGAGCCACCGGGAACCTTCAGGAAGACGGTGGGAGACGGCGGGGGCTCGGGGAGAGGTGAGTATAAGGGTTTTTTTTTCTCTTTTATTCACCCCGGAGGCGCCGATTTTATGCCGGAATCGGGTGCCTATTTGGCACCCGATTCCAGCCATCAGAAGGGAGCCGATGCTGTCCGATTTATATCGGACAGCATAGGCTCCCTAAAAATCGTAGTGTGAACGTAGCCTTAGTGAAGTGTTAAATAAAATGGTGTCTAAGTTATACCATAATTTAGGGTTAGTCAGATCTATTACTGAAAATGTAAAGGGGAGGCTAAGTAGAGCACTAGTGAAGGGTTAAAAAGGATCGTATCCAAAGCTGTGCTTAACATTCAGTATCAAAAGGCATAGTGAATGTGTGTTAATTGCTGGCAGCCGTCAGCGTGTGCCGGCTTCTCAGAACAGAAGCCCAGCACGTGTCTACGGTAAGAAGAAAAAGCTATGGCGCGTGGCTCCAATTTAATGTAATAGGCAGCACGCGCTAGGAGTGTGCCATCAATTAGATATGCTGTAAGGCGCGTGCCTGTGGCTTTTAACGCAAAAAACCCAGCGTGTGCCCCCAATCAAATGTAGTAGGCAGCTAAAGCACGTGCTTTCAAAAAGACACAATACCCAGCCTGTGTCAAAAGTTTTAAATGTAGAATCTCGGCATGTGTCCATAGTAAGATAGCAGGATAGTACATGTGGGGTGTCCAGGTCCAGAACAGCGGTGTTCGAGCCCACATACTAATCTTCATGCATTATATAGTGATATTCCTGAGCACAGACCCAAGGATAATTTGTGATATAGATATATAAAAAAATCAAAAAAACATGATTAGTCCTAATTAGTTTTTTTGTATAACATTGGTCAGCTCTGTATTGGAGAAGAGGGCAATTCCTTGATTGTGATAATATAAGATAAAAATGTTAAATAAAATTGCTGATGTCATTGCAATTATCTCTTTGGCGCCTTTTCTCTGATAAATTCAAAATTGTCCAGTGTAATCTTGATGTTCACTGAAGAAGGAGCTTGGTACGTGGCTCCGAAACGCGTTGGAAATAAACCTACCCGTATATACTCGTGTATAAGCCGACCCGTGTATAAGCCGACCCCCCTACTTTTGCCCCAAAAACTGGGAAAACTTATTGACTCGCGTATAAGCCGAGGGTGGACTCCAGCACAGGTATACAACCCCCAGCAGTGAGGTATACAGCAGCCTCCCCAGTGGTAGCATACAGCAGCAGCCCCAGTGGTAGTATACAGCAGCCCCAGAGGTATATACAGCCCCAGAGGTATATGCAGCCCCAGAGGTATATGCAGCCCCAGAGGTATATGCAGCCCCAGAGATATATACAGCCCCAGAGGTATATGCAGCCCCAGAGGTATATGCAGCCCCAGAGGTATATGCAGCCCCATATGCAGCCCCAGAGGTATATGCAGCCCCAGAGGTATATGCAGCCCCAGAGGTATATGCAGCCCCATATGCAGCCCCAGAGGTATATGCAGCCCCAGAGGTATATGCAGCCCCATATGCAGCCCCAGAGGTATATGCAGCCCCAGAGGTATATGCAGCCCCATATGCAGCCCCAGAGGTATATGCAGCCCCAGAGGTATATACAGCAGCCCTAGTGGTGTATACAGCAGCCCCAGAGGTATATACAGCAGCCCTTAGGTAGTATACAGCAGCCCCAGTGGTGTATACAGCAGCCCCAGGGCTGTATACAGCAGCAGCCCCAGGGCTGTAACAGCAGCAGCCCCAGGGCTGTATACAGCCGCAGCCCCGGAGGTATACAGGCCCCCCCATCAAGCTCCAGGGCCCCCCCCCCTTGCGCGGCAGCCTGTAAAGTAAAATCATACTTACCAGTGTCCTGTCGCGCCGTCCGCAGCTTGCCGACACACGATCCCGGGCTTCAATCCGCGTCTTCCGGCTTCCGACTTCCTGTAGTCGCGGGCAATGACGTCATTGCCGCGACTACAGGAATGCGGAAGACGCGGAATGAAGCCGGGGATCGTGTGTCGGCAAGCTGCGGAAGGCGCGACAGGACACTGGTAAGTATGATTTTACTTTACAGGCAAGGGGGGGGGCCCTGGAGCTTGATGGGGGGGCCTGTATACCTCCGGGGCTGCGGCTGTAAAATTTATATACTCGCGTATAAGCCGAGGGGGGACTTTTCAGCCCAAATTTTGGGCTGAAAAACTCGGCTTAAACGCGAGTATATACGGTATATCACCAGTACTCAGACGTCCAGTGTCGTTGGTGTATTTACCTCCATGGCAGCAGCGCGGACAATAAGGTACTTCGTCCGAAAAACCTGATCACATACAAATAATGACACATATAGGAAATAAATGGTGAGGAGATTACAAAGATATGCCACACAAAAGTACAACCCTCGAAAAAGCATCTATTCGAAACGTGCGTTGGTGTCGCCACGGACTAGTGTAGTGATACTGGGCACGGAATCAGCAGCCACACTTCAATATCTTATGGGTGAGTGATGGATGAATGGTTGCTAACCCTACAATTTCTCTGTGACTATTTTGCCCTTAATACGTGCATCTGAAATAGCTGAGACTTAGCCCCGTCACCTGTTATTACCCTTGTGTAACATATCTTTGGAATCTCCTCATCATTTATTTCCTATATGTGTCATTACTTGTATGTGTGCTTTTAATCAATAAAGTTTCATTATTTTTTGGACAGTAAATCCTGAGTAGATTCTACTAAGTAAATAAGTGAAGTGGAGTGTCCCATTATCATCCAATTATTGCCCTAGAGCTGAGTTGGATAGTCGTGTATTGATGATGAAGCTCATACATGTTTTGCAGGCAATTTACTGGTGGAACATATTAATAACTATCTTCCAATGTCGTTGTATGCATTGGCATAGCCACCAGATATGTAGGTAGGTTCCAGTATCTGAGATGCATCTCCAGCACTTATCTGGTGTCGAAGTATGCCATTTATGAAGTAGTTGTGGGGTACGATACCAGCGAGAAACTACTTTGTAAGGGCCCCTTTACACACGGCTACATTTCTAGGGTGGCTACAGGTAACTTACTGGTTGCAGTGAAATCATGGAGACAAGGTTCTATCTTGTTGCTGTGTACAAATGGAATAATCTCTCCATGATTTCACTGCAACCAGTAAGTTACCTGTAGCCACCCAAGAAATGTAGCCGTGTGTAAAGGGGCCATAAGAGTTATCCTGTAGTGTCACACAGGGAGAGGGACCATGTGATCTTCGATATATTTGTTGAAGTTGCATGTCTGTGAATTGGACCTGCAAATCTCGTTCCCATAGCCCTATGAAAGCTCTTTTGATATGTGAATGCTCATTTATCAATTGTTTATACGTGATGGTGGGTTTACACACACCAATTTATCTGTTCAATCTCTGAACCAATCTCTGGTTGCAGTGAAATCATGGATACATTGCTCCATTTTGTGGCTGTGTACAACATGGAGCAATGTATCCATGATTTCACTGCAACCAGAGATTGGTTCAGAGATTGAACAGATAAATTGGTGTGTGTAAACCCACCATTAGAGATAGAATTTTACACGGTGTTTGCTTCTGTGTACACAATTGCTCAAATAAAGTTAAGGGTCGGGTTAGAGTTAATTGGTTCAGGTGTTTGCGTGTATAATTTTTCAGCCTGTTGTATTGGATGAAGGATATATCCGGTAAATGGTCTGATTCTTTCATCTCGTTGTATGAAGGAGTGCTCCATCCAAAAACAGTTGATCTATCGGAATGGGGGGTGAAACGTTTTTACTGCTTAGAGATTTTATAATTAAGGGTCCAGTAACATCTTGAAGAGTCATAATAGGGGACAAAGGGGGTATTAGCTGAAAAAAATATTTTTCCCATTGATTTGTGACTGCTTTCGTTAAGGCATTCGCGTGGGGTCGGGTTGTTTCTTGGAAATCTGGTAATAAAGCTAGGGATCGTAGTGGCGTATGAGATAGATATTCTTCGACCGAGAGCCAAAGTTTGTTTGGTGATTGCTGAATCCATTCTAATATTTTAATTAACTTGGCAGTTTTATAGTATTTGCGTATGTCCGGTGCACCCATGCCCCCCTCTTCCCTCGGTAGCGTAAGGGTCCGGAAACATATTCTAGGTCGTCTGTTATATGTAGTTTATAAAAAAAGAGTGAATTTTATTCAGAATTCGTTCTGGGATAGGAATGTAAGCATCTGGAACAGATATAAAAATTTTGATAATATTACACTTTTGAGTAAGTTTTTCCTCCCTATCCATGTCAAAAAAGGAGCCCTCCATGAACCAACTGTTTCCTTTGCGCTTTCTAATTCTGGTAGTATGTTAAGGTCTAGAAGGTCTTTGGCTGTATATCCAATTTTAATGCCCAAGTACGTAATGTGTCTAGGTGGCTATTTGAATGGATAGTCTCATTTGTACCTGTCAATAGAGGATTTGGAAATGTTTACGCTTAAAGCTTCTGATTTTGATAGGTTTATTTTATAGTTTGAAAGGTGCCCGTATTGTTCCAGTGATTGCACGAAGGCGGGGATGCCTCTATCTGGGTCGGATAGCATTACTAGCAGATCGTCTCCGAATGCAGCTGACTTATGGTGGACTTTGCGGATTTGAACACCGCTAACTCTTCGTTTTTTTAATACTTTGCAATAATGGTTCCATGACCAATACAAATAGAAGTGTGGACAGAGGGCACCCCTGCCTCTTACCATTCCGGATCAAAAAGGGGTCTGAGAGCATGTTAATTCTCAATTTTGCTGATGGTAAGGTGTACATCTTGAATATTGCTTCTACTATAAGGGGTGGAATGTGAAAAGCTAATAAAGTGCTATGAAGAAATGTCCAGTCCACCCTCTCGAAGGCTTTCTCAGCATCTGTGCTCAAGAGAACCAGGGGTTTATTATGAATCTTAGCGTATTGTATTAAGTGTAAGATCCTACTGGCATTGTCTCTCCCCTCTCTTCCCTGCACAAACCCTGTCTGTTCCGGGGTGACCAGTTGGGGAATCAGGCCCATCAAACGACTTGCAAGTAGGCTAGCGTAAATTTTCAAATCAACATTAAGCAAGGAGATGGGCCTATAACTTCCACATAGCGTAGGGTCTTTGCCTTCTTTATGCAAGAGAGAGATATGTGCTTCAAGAGATTGAGGGGGGAGAGAGCTCCCGTTTAATACTGCATTGCACATTCTTAGTAAATGGGGGCTTAGATCAGTGTTGAACGTTTTGTAGTAAAGAATTGGGAAGCCGTCTGGTCCCGGTGATTTCCCGCTAGGGCTCTTCAACAGGATGGACTGGAGTTCTGCAGGCTCAAAGGGCCTGGTCAACCAAGATTGTTGGTTTTTGGTCAGTTTTGGTAAAGATAGTGAAGAAAGGAAGGATTCAAGATTATTTATTCATAAGGACAATATTGTCTCTGAGTCATGGAGCCGTATCTGATACAAGTTTTTATAGAAAGTCAAGAATTCCTTAGCTATTTGATCATAGTTTTGCGTCAAGTGGCCCGAATCAGCCTTAACTTTGTGTATAAACGTACGAGATTGTCGCCGTTTGATCAATGAGATCATAAGTTTAGATGCCTTGTCTCCATGAACCAGGAGACGATTCCTCCAGTTTGTGAAATATTTTGCTGCTTGTTTATTGAGCAGGTCTTTTAGACGCTGTCTATATTCAGTTAGTTTGATTAAGGTATCGTGGGTAAGAGTTCATTGGTGTTGTGTTTCCAGGTCAGCTATATCTTTAAATAGAGTCTCTAATTCCGCTCTCCTCTGTTTATTAAGGTATGTCGCTATGCAGATCATTGTGCCCCTAAGTGTGGCCTTATTGAGCTTCCCATACTATAGTGGGGTCTACATCTGGAGTGGTACTAGACAAGAAATAATCTGTAATGGCCGTGTGGATTTTGGTTTTAACGCTATTTGTAACATACATACATACATAGTAACATAGTAACATAGTTTTTAAGGTTGAAGGAAGACTTTAAGTCCATCTAGTTCAACCCATAGCCTAACATGTTGTGCATAAGAGAGATTCATTGAGTCTCCAAATTCTAGCAGTGGGGAAGGATTTTCCGAATGCTAATGTCATGGACACCATAGCATGGTCTGAGTACAATGCTGGGAGGACATCCACATCGGAAACCGTGGGAAGGGCATTCCTAGAAATAAACAAGTAGTCTATCCGATGATAATTATTGTGTGGATGGGAGTAGTAAGCATAGGTCCTATTCCGGGGGTGGAAATATCTCCACGCGTCTATTAATTCCATAGAAAGGAGAGTGGATTGAATTTGAATTAGATCACGTGAGGGGATATTACTTTTCCTAGAAGAGATATCTATTAATGGTTCTAAAGCCGTATTTAAGTCTCCGCCTATTAAAATGGACCCTTCTGCAAACAAGGAGAGCCTATTTTGAATTTTTCGCACCCATTTTAAGATTTTTTTGTTAGGTGCGTATAAACTTCCACATGTGACAAGGTTACCCCAAGTAGGCCTTTTATAAACATGTATCGGCCTTCTGGGTCAGCCAGGTTGTCCTGTAAGAGGAAGGGTATGTTTTTTGCTAAGGCAATCGCTACCCCTCTTGCTCCCTTTTGAGGTGTGAAGGCATGAAACCAGGTATTATAGAAGCTTTTCTCAAAGTTAAGCGTTTTCTCTTTTATAAAGTGCGTTTCCTGCAAAAATAATATGTCAAAGCTTGATTTCTTTAAGAAATGTAGTGTTGGCGACCTAGGGACCAGTGAATTAAAACCATGTATATTATGCGAGACCACGTGATATAATTTACGTACTGAAGCCATGGCGGATGATATGGTGTAGACCAGTGATGGGCAACCTTTTGAGCTTGGTGTGTCAAAATTCGCCAAAAAACCGAGCATAACTCGGGAGGTGTGTCACCTTGAGAAAAAAAAACCCTAATTTTACGATATTTATAGTTTAAATAACAAATATGTATAATTCTTTAACTTACCTGCTTAGTGACTTCTTTGTTAATCTGTCAGTTGGTTTCTTTTGTTGGTCTTGCTGTTATTTAACCTGTGTGGGGTGCCATGAAGTAAGTCAGATAAGTGAGGGGGAGGGGAATTCTTCCAGTGATGGCGAACCTGTGGCAGTCCAGCAACAGCAACAGCAACAGCCAGACTGCCACAGGTTCACCATCACTGATTTAGTGACTTTTTTGTTGCTGAATTTCATTGGCTAAATTTTCAATTGAAGGTTGGTATTTTGTACACTTCAAGGCCAAGCAAGCGCTACTAAGGTTATCTGTCAAAATGTCTATTTATGTTCCACGTTCTGCTTACTACCGTTTCACTACATAGAACGCAAAATGATCTGCCATTTTTTTCTATAATGCCATACATCTCAGTCCATGTCTCTTGAAAGGGTCGGCTACTGCTACTACCACTTCCTTTACTTAACCTTGGTTTTTTTGGCTTCTCCATAAGAGGGGCAGTGACAGAAGATTTATAGATAGCCCTGCAGGCAATTAGGGTTAACTGTCTTTTAGGAAAGGGCAGAGTTAATAAGCAGAAATAGGGATTAATAGGGTGCGCAACAATAATAGTGGTGAAATGGAGTCTGTACTATGCTGCAAGATGGCGTTCCTTATGTAAATTAATGGCGGGAAACGGCACCCATAGCACAGGCCTCTTCCAGCCTCCCCCTCACTTATCTCAGTAATGGCCAATCACACATTCATGACACCCCAGATTCTGCCCAGAACCTTTCACTGGAGGATGGTTGCTGTAGTAATCACTGGACATTCAGACAGCGATCTCAGGGCCTCAGATATGCATCCCCCACAGCATTCCGCTGCTCCCTGCTGCGCCAGCCAGAAGTTCCGCCGCCCTACCGGAAGTCCCAGGACTAGACGCTCTGTGCCAGAGCTCTGCTGTTCTGGCCTACAGACCTCCAGCACATTTTTTTTTCCTCATCTGTAGTTAGTGATGGGCGAGTCCTAAATTACTCGGAATCGCTTGACTCTAGTCTAGCGAGTCCGAGCCCGGGACTCGCTACTCGTTGCTAGTCTAGCGAGTCCAATGTTAATGAATGGGAAGCGAGTAATAGCGAGTAATGTGTGATTTACAAATCGCAGATGTCTCGGAAAGCGCTCGCATTGCCGTTTTGGAAACCCGACTCGCAACAGTTTTTTGCTGCTGTGTCCGTGTCTGTGGTTTTTATCCAAATAGCGAGTCTAGTTTCTCCGGCGGCCGCGTGTCACTGAAAATGGCTACGTGTGTCAGTGCTGACACGCGTGTCATAGGTTCGCCATCACTGGTGTAGACGATCGTAATAACCCTAATCTTTCCACGGAATTCTGGGGTGTGGGAGGTGGAGGGTGGGTAGGGAAAGAAGAAAGAGATGGTGAAATCAGAGTTTTTGAGGAGGGAGAACAAAGTACAGTTAGAGAGTAAATTAGAATTGTAAAATTTAACAGTTGTAAGATATACTGAAAAGTAATATTCGGACCTATCATTGTCCGACACATTCTAAATGATCAATCTTCAGCATTGGAACTGAGAGACCGACGGAATGGTCTCTATAGCTCATTTATCAACCAAAGTATAAGTTTTCTATGTAATATATGTTTTTAAAAGCAGAAACTTTTTAATATAAACCATCACCGTAAACTGAGGGGGAGCAGGGAGGGTATAAGGGTAGGTGGGGGGGAAAGGTATCATTAACTTGCATAAGATATTATGACAGCATACTTTCTGTGCATGCTGAAATGTTCACGTGGACATTTGTTGTTGTAATTAACTGAAATTTTTCCAGTTTTCCGTTTGTAGGAGGGGGGCGGGGATGTGGGAAGGGAGGAGGGAAGGTAAGGGTTGCTAAATGCATGGTGATCAACAAGAGAATGCAATTATCATAGGCATTAGAGTCTGTATAACTAACAAACGTTGGGCCCAAAAAGTTATCATTCAAGCCAAGCAAAAAAGGAAACGGATGGTAAAATTCCATGAGGATCATCATCCAGTTGAAGCGTCTCCATCGCGGATCCCTGTCACCTTAGTCAACCTGCGTTTGGCTCTCTGTGACTTGGGTGTCAGATCCGTCGACCGAGGCAGGGGATGCTGAAGCAGTTTCATGAGATAGACTGAACCGACTGCTTCTAGGTTGGGGTATTTGTCCAGCACTATGTTGAGTTCCATACAGATCTTTTTAATGTCCGCAGAAGTTCTTCCTTGGAGTCTTTTATCATTGGCTGTGACAGAGATGCCAAACGGGAAAAGCCATTGGTACGGATAGTGTTTTTGTTGGAAGATGGAGGTGAGAGATTTTAAGAGCCTTCTTTTATCCAGGATGATCAACAAAAGGTCTTGATAAATGTGGATCATTGAATCTTTGCAAGATATGCTAGTCACTTCCCTTGCTCTGCGCAGGACGAGGTCTTTGGTCCTATAAGAACCGGCATATAACGTCTCTTGGAGGCTCCTCCGTTGGTGGTTTTGGGCGTAGTGCCCTATGGACTCTCACTAGTTCCATGTCTGTAGGGTCTTCTGATGACAATAGTGAGCTAAATACATCAATAATAGTTGGGGTCAGGACATCATGGTTGATCTGTTCAGGAATGCCTTTCAAGCGCAGATTATTGCGTCTATCCCTGTTCTCATGATCTTCCAGTATCGTGTAGATCTTGTTAAGGTGGTCTTCATGTTGTTGAAGACCTGATAAAGTGGAGTTGGATTGTTTGACCACCTCTGTATGGGATGTTTCCAATGTTTCAACTCTATGATCCAATTGTGCCAGATCTTGCTTAATGTCGGACAGTTCTTTAACCACTGGTGCAAGGGCTTTGTTTAGTATTCTTTTAATAAAAGATCTGGTGACCTGAGGATTTTTGGTCTCTTCATCTCCCTCAGGTTCACTATCAGGTTCTGACTCTGTATGGTCTTCCACAATCAGTTGTCTAGATGTTTTAGATAGTGCCGACATGCCTGTTTGTTTTTTAAAAAATTTATCTAAGTCTGCTTGGGTGGTGGTGGTGCTGGTTTTAGTAGATGGTTTAACAGACTTTGCAGATGATTTCACCATTTTAACGGGAATAAAGGGATCAGATCATGTGTGATTCTTTTGTTCCGTCAGTCTCTTCAGTATATCTAAATAGTCTCACATATTAAAGCATGACTCCTGACATGCAAGTCCGGCTATAAATAAATTGAGATCCAAAAGATAGGGCAGGATTAGCAATGATAATTAACCCCTAATATTGGTAGTTTGAGTGATTAGACAAGTAAGTGCTGTATGGCTTTATAGCCTGTGTAATAGCAGTGGGAAGAGATTGCCTCCAGTGGGCAGAGTTTTGGGAGATATTGTTATTGTATTATAAGCTTCTGTCTAGAGATGTGGGCTGGGCCCAGCAACAGTCACATGACGACATGTGTCTTCACTGTTATACCAATACAGATGGTTTGCGGGGTGTCAATAATTGATATCCTTTAAAGTCAGGGGATATAGGTACCCAGATGTTAATAAAGGTATAGCTGCAACCTTGAGTCTTGGCCTTACTGCAGCTGAATTTATGAGTGGAATATAGAGATTATTAATCCCTTCACTGGAGTGCTCAGTCGCTGCTAGTGCCAGTGTTATGTGGCTTATGTCAGCAGGGGATAACCGTTTCCGGATGGCCACAGTCAATGGAGGCATGAATCTTCACTCAGCCGTATCAGAGGTGCTGCTAACGTTAGGATCCGGCCGGCGGGGCTCCTCTGGCACCAGGCAACAGGTGTCTGTCTCCTCTTGCGTCGCAGCTGTCCGCGGGGCTGCCAGGAACGTCCGACGGAGCGCACACTCTGCCGCCACTCAGAGACCGATCTCGGTCAAGGCAACACAGCTGCTATGGGGATAATCTTCTGCCCGCCGTCACCGGTAGGCTCTCTTGAATCGGGGCCCGCCGGAAGCAACGTCCCTGAGGCAAAGGTATGGAGGAGCAGTCTCCTATCACTGCGGGTGTCAATCACTTCTCCCCTCTTCGGTGCCCGCCTCTCCACAGTCCCACAGCACCCGCGGGTCCCCTGGCTGTCACCGGCAGCAACCGATAGGCAAAGCGGTGGATGGGGCAGGTAGTAGTTGTTATAAGGATGCGGGATGGGGTTGTGCTAGGCTCAAGATGGAGGTGGCCTGAAGCTCGTGGGAGACGCACCTGAAATTAGCTAATGAGCTAATGCAGGCTCTAGGTGTCTATTTTTTCGGGTCTCTTGAATCTGTGGCGGCCTGTAGAGCTGCCGATGGTGGTAGAAAGGCAGTTTGTGAGCTTTCTAAAGCACAATGATTATGGATGCTGCAGGTCTATGAGGAGCTGTGTCAGATGCAGCCTCTCTAGTCGGCAGCCAACTTGGATCTCCGTACCCAGACTCTTCCAGTTGCCCTGGTGCCGGTGGCAAACTGGGTAATAAAGGGGTTAATGCCAGCTTTTTTTATTGGCAGCTGGCACTAAGCCCGAGATTCATAATGTCGGGCCTATGTTAGACCCAGCCATTAGGAATCTCTGGTAAATAGTCAAAAAATACACCACACAGAGAGAAATCTTTTTAGTTGAAAAAAAAAAAAAAAAATTCGGACTCCATCTTTATTATAAAGATCTGACGTAGTCCACAACGAAGGTCCCACGACGCTCAATCGCCTCCGACGTAGTCCACAACGAAGGTCCCACGACGCTCCATCACCTCTGCTACATCCAGAGACTGCAGCAAGGGATCAAGTGTCCTCTTCCTACAGTCGCTGAGGTTACTCTGACCCCAGAGACTACAACAAGAGGACACTTAATCCCTTGTTGTCGTCTCTGGGGCAGAATCATGGTGCACTGTATGGTAATTATCTGCCGTACCATACATCATGACTGGGATCAAGTGTCCTCTTGTTGTAGTCTCTGAGGTCAGAGTCATGAAGCACGGTACAGAAGATCATTGCCATACAGTGCACCATGACTGTGACCCCAGAGACTACAAAAAGGGATCAAGTGTCCTCTGGGGTCAGTCATGGTGCACTGTATGGCAAAGATCTGCCGTACTGTGCACCATGACTCTGACCCAGCGACTACAAGAGGACACTTGATCCCTTGTTGCACCCATCCATCCATCCATGCATGCACCCATCCACCCATGCACGCATCCATGCACCCATCCACGCACCCATTCACCCATCCATCCACCCATGCATGGACCCATCCATCCACCCATGCATGCATCCATGCACCCATCCATCCACCAATGCACGCATCCATGCACCCATCCATCCACACACCCATGCACGCATCCATGCACGCACCATGCACGCACCCATCCATCCACCCATTCACGCACCCATCCATCCACCCATGCACGCACCATGCACCCATCCATCCACGCATCCATGCACCCATCCATCCACCCATGCACGCATCCATGCACCCATCCATCCACCCATGCACGCACCCATCCAGACAGAGAGGTGATCCGGGGCTGGAGTGTACTGGGGAGGGTTGAGGGCACCGTGCACCTGCCGTTACTCTAGCCAGCGCCAGCATGCAGGAGTGGTGCGGGGGGACACAGTGGGTATTGGAGGTGGGGGGCCCAAGGAAGGGACATGGGGGGGGTTAATCCGGAGTGGGAGGGTGCTGAGAAGGACAGCTCCAATCAGATCTGGAGGGTGAATCGCTCTGATTGGTAATTTAAGTTTAAACTACCAATCAGAGCGAATCTAGCCATGGGGAGGGGAAGCCACCCCCCCCACGACAAAGTACAGGTCCTCATGTTCCCGCGGCACAAGTGACATGTCACCGGCCCCGGTCACAGGTGCCTCGGGAACCTGATCCCGCCATGACGTCGTGGGACGTCACAAGTCGGGAAGGCACCGACTTCTATGACGTCCCACAACATCATAGGTCGGGGAGGGGTTAATGCCACTGACGTCCCCAGTACCTCTTCCCAGTACCTGCAGTCTCTATATTGAGTTTTCTGTCCTTAGTGTTTCTTGAATAAAATGCAACGATAAATCACCTCTTGGCTTCAAATATAGGGGCACGTTGAGAGCTATGCAAGGCAATGACGATGAATCTGGCCACTAGTAATGGCGGCTTCAGCTTCTCACTACCACCCAGGTCCACTTTAGATGTTGCTGTAAAGATGAATAATGTCCGCAAACACCTTGAAAGGATTTAAAAATGGACTGTGTCAAAATAAAACAATCCAGATGCTTTAGTTAATGGGTATTGCTTTTTGGGCTGGTTTTAAAGCTTTAAAATTAGTCTTCTCTGATAGGTTTCTATTACAACCCATAAACTATTAAATAGCGACCTATAATAGCAGTTTCAGCCTTACTCGCTCTGCCAAGGACAACTTACAGTCGATGTGGTGAGGTAACAAATGCTCCTAAGAAGCCGTGAAGGGTCTCAAAATGATTCTGATGAAATGCATCACCAGAAATGCATCACCAGACCCACCAGAGCTACAAAAAAATATAAATAGAACCCCCATCATTACAGATGTCACAAACCCTCATCAGACAAAATTCATCATCAGAACCACCATCAGTACATGGTAAAACAATTGTAATGTCAGGTCAGACCCATGCATGAACCTACAACTCCTACTACATCCTTAACAATGGTAAGGAGTTACTGGGAGTTGTTGTTACCAGCCATCAATAAAAGCATACAGAAACCACAGCACTGATGAGAATTAGTCATTATCACAAATAATCATTTACATTTAGGTACCTTACAGAATTACATCCAGGTACCTTATACACCCCTACACTACTCAATCTCTATTCTGTGACCCCTTATATTTTTCTCATCCCCTACTGTTTCTTCACTACTTCACCCCCTCTCACACCCATCCTCCCCTCACTTCACAAACTGTGTCTATACCCATTCCCCTCTCACTCCACATATTGTGTCCACACCGATCCCCCCCTCACTCCACATACTCTGTGTAGCCATCCCCCATACTCCACATCCTGTGTCCACACTGATCTCCCCCTCACTCCACATACTGTGTTCACACCCATCTCCTTCTCATTCCTCATACTGTGTCTTTACCCTGCACCACACACTGTCCCGCAGCCATCCCCCTTATAACCCATACTGTGTCCACACTGATCCCCCCCTCACTCCACATACTGTGCCGCAGCCACCCCCTCACACCGCATACTGTCTTCACACCCATATAATCCCCTTCACTATACATATTGTTCCGCAGCCATCTTTCCCTTACTTTTTATACTGGATCCTCAAATTTACCCTCTTGTTTTCCATACTGTCCTCCACATACTGTGCATATACCCATCTCCCTCTCACTCCATATTCTGTGTGTCCTCAAATCCCCCATTTGCTCTTCATGCTGTCTCTACATGCACTCCCCCACCCTCTCCCGCTATTTTCTCCTTTTACACCCCCAACCCATTTGGTTCACATATATATACTCCCCCCACCTTCTCCCCCCCCACCCTCTCCCTCCAGTTTGACTCACATATACTCCCCCCATCCTCTCCCTCCAGTTTGGATAACATATTATGCCCCCTTCTCTGTCCCCCCAGTTTGGCTCACATATACTCTCCCCCACCCAGGGCCAGTTTTCGAAAAAGTGAGGCCGTGGGCAAAAGTTTAAAGTGGAGCCCTCAATAAATATACAGAGTTCAGACTGGTAAATGAGTGTGACTGACAATATTATTTACTTTACTGCTTGTTTCTGGCCTCTTTACATAAAATAAGGAAGACCAGTGGGCACAGAACAATCACTAGTAGGTTAAATGGAACCTAACCCCACAAACTGACCCCCCCACATCTTTAGACCTGTCCCTGCACTCACTCCTATCATTTCTAGCCATCCCTTTTGCAGAAAAAATCGATTTTGTAAAGTAGAGAAAATGTTATATTACTTTGTCCTGTGTGAGTTCTCTGTTTCTATAATAGTCTCAATAGGCGGGGCCTGTCTGCTGCTCCCTTGTAATTATGCACGCCCCTCTCTGCTTGCTGCCTTTCTGAGTGTCTGGCCGCGTCATGAAAGGGGCGGGGCTAAATCGCGTCATGCCGTTAGCCCCGTCCCTTTCATGACGCGGCCAGGCTCTTAGCAAGCAGAGAGGGGCGTGCATAATTACAAGGGAGCAGCAGACAGGCCCCGCCTATTGAGACTATTATAGAAATAGAGAACTCACACAGGACAAAGTAATATAACCTTTTCTCTACTTTACAAAATCGATTTTTTCTGCAAAAGGGATGGCTAGAAATTATAAGAGGGGGTGCAGGGACAGGTTCAAAGATTGGGGGGGTCAGTTTGTGGGGTTAGGTTCCCTTTAATCTGTCTCCTATATTATCATGCTGTCAGCAGCACTTCTGTAGCCTGCAGCAAGTGATGTGCTGTAGAGAGCAATGAGTTTTGTTCCACCATAAATGATCCAATCACCAGAGACAAATGAGACAATGATCCAAAACACCGCTCCAAATCTACTCAGGCATTCATGCAGAGGAACAATTACAATGTTCTGGAATGGCCATCCCAGTCCCCAGACCTGAATATCATTGAACATCTGTGGGATGTTTTGAAGCGGGCTGTCCATGCTCGGCGACCATCAAACTTAACTGAACTGGAATTGTTTTGTAAAGAGGAATGGTCAAAAATACCTTCATCCAGGATCCAGGAACTCATTAACAGCTACAGGAAGCGACTAGAGGCTGTTATTTTTGCAAAAGGTGGATCTACTAAATATTGATGTCACTTTTCTGTTGAGGTGCCCATACTTTTGCACCTGTCAATTTCTGAAATAATGCATATTTCATATTTTCGGTTAGTACAATAAACTTCATTTCAATCCTGAAATATTACTGTGTCCATCAGTTATTACATATATCACACTGAAATAGCTGTTGCAAAAACCCAATTTTAAACAAAAAAATATGAGTAAGATTAAGAGGGGTGCCCAAACTTTTTCATATGACTGTGTGTATGTATCTCTCATCTACTGGGATTTATAAATGTGGCTGTTACATACACACACATTATATGACACAAAAACTGTATGTTAGGCGGCCGTCACACGCATCAATTTCTTGACCGATATCGTTTAAGCGATCTACTTTTTGATCGCTTAAGCGATATCGTTTGTGCGTCGCTGCGTGTAATCAAGCGATTTTACACTGTAAAATCACTTGATTGTTAGATCGCAGATTTGTGATCGCTTGATCAATCTGCCTCATCGTGGTGTGTGACACCACGATGAACGATCTCACAGCGGCAGAGCCTATGCTGGGAGATGGTATCTATGGTAAACGTCGGGTTACAAAGCGCCGCGCGGCGCCTAGTAACCCGATGTGTACCATAGTTACCAGCGATCTCGCTGCTCCACATCGCTGGTGAGTCTGTCTGTGTGACAGCTCACCAGCGATGTGAGCGATATTGTTAGCGATCGCACGTGCATGTGATCGCTAACAATATCGCTCTCAACATGGAAGCGTGTGACGGCCGCCTTAGACACACAATCTATACACACACATAGCACAGATGCATGTATACACTAAACACATACACATATATTTTCACACACATAGCACATATACCAAAACAGGAGAAAGTGAGCCTATTGCATACTTGGTTCTGACCCAAAAAGTAAAGATTCAACTAGTAAATTGCAGGTGCATATAATGTTAACACTAGCTGAACAGTAAAATAGACCAGACAGTGATTACAAACATAAGACCAGGACTAACAGTACTGTGAGGACAGACAGATCTGCATATTACCCAGGAAGGTAGACAGGGATTAGAATATACAGTTTATGCATACAAGGTCTAAAGTAAAATGTACAATCAACATAGTGCTAACACTTGTAAACAATGCATCAGCTTAGCATATACTTAGTGCTAGTGCCACAACCCTTCTGCCCCATAAAGTGCTTATATCAGACCCTTCAGTATAACACTCACCCATGTCAAACCCTATCCAGGGGTATACAGAACGTGTCTGGGACCAGACACAGCTCACAGTGCTTGTCAGACCAAATGAGAATCATGAGGTCAAAAGAACTGCCCAAGGAGCTCAGAGCCAGAATTGTGGCAATGAGAAATGCACTAAAATGAAAAGAAGCGCAGATAGGGTCTTATCTTTTATATGTGGTGTTTTTTTAACATGTCTCTCTCAGAATTGTGGCAAGGCACAGATCTGGCCAAGGTTATAAAAGAATTTCTGCAGTACCCAAGTTTCCAAAGAGCACAGTGGCCTCCATAATCCTTAAATGGCAGACATTTGGGACCACCAATAGTCTTTCTAGACCTGGCCAACTAGCCAAACTGCGCAATTTTGTGAGAAAAGCATTGGTAAGAGAGGTAAAAAAGAACCACAAGATCACTGTGGCTGGGCTCCAGAGATGCAGTAGGGAGATGGGAGAAAGTGTCGGGGCGTTGCGACAATGCACTCCTTCACCAGTCACTCCAAATTAGACTAAGAGCATGGGGTACCCAAATAAGTTGAGTCAGACAAAGGTATCTGGTTCAAGCTTAAACATGCCCGTGCTTATACAGGTACAAAGAACGGTCATCAGCAACTGAACTTTAATTCCGGTTACACTACATTATATACTGTGGAAGGAAAGGCGTGCAATAACCAGGGTCAGGCGGGGTTAAGCAAATATATCTAAATCTAATGTTAGTGATTAGTTCTTCGTTCTTCTGTTAAATTCATCCTTCCTCCTGCTGAGATGTCATCATTGGGCTTCTGGAATGTAGGAGATCTCATCTTTCCTCCCAGCGCCTCCTGGCACTGGAATGTAGGGAATCTCAAGTCTCTTCTCAGGGCCTCTTTGTACGTCCTGGCACTAGAATCCAGCAAACAGCTTCCAGCAGTCTTCTTCAATGGTTGAATATATATATATATATATATATATATATATATATATATATATATAGATTAAGGAAAACTTATGTTGCTTGTATGAAATACAAAGATATATATGTTTTATATGTATGAATATAAAAAGGTATAAAATATATCTCCTCACCCCGACAACTCCCCCCTAAACACTAAGTTTTTCCCTAAAGGGTCCTTCGAGACTGTCCATGTGATGGGAAAAGGGAAGTGGATTTCTTCATCCAGACACCTTAGAAACTCCTTCCTTGTGAAGGGCCCCCAGGCATCCGAACCCTACACTAGCCTCACATGGAGTTCTCCCATTGTCCCTAAATTAACTCCCTTGATCTCATTGACTTCATCTTAAAATAGAGGGTATCCTTGGTGAGAGGGACATCTTTGGGAATATCTCCTAAATCTGATGGGTCAACATCTTGACAGAGATATGTGCCAGTTGAGGTTGCCTTGGCAATAGCCTTTTTATACAGGGGAATAACACAACAAAGGGCCATCAAACCAACTAGGATTAGGGCAATTAGTATCAGGCAAGCCTGTTGAAGAAATCCTCTAAGTCCACCCAACCAACCAGAAAATAAAGATGTATCCACCCCAGCATTTGTCTTTAGTTCTGTTGCTAAGCAATAATTTTCTTAAGGGCTATCATGGTTTTCCCATTTACCCTGAATTCTGGGGGATATACGTACAACATTCTTCTCCCACCATTTCACAGACCCCCCCTTTTTCAGCTAGGATCATATCAAGGGCCAATCTATTTTGAAGGGTCATTCTGGTATTAGGGCCTAATTCCTCGACTATACCTTGGAAAGCATCACGGCTATAATTAACAAACCTCTGTTCACTATAATATATATAATTGATCCAATCAACATTTTTATTAATTTGTACCTGTGGGATTAAAGAAGCAAATCCAGCATATATCTGGTTCTGGGCCTTAAACTGGTCAGGCACCCCCCTTGGCACTCCAATAGCATCGATATACACTTGAGGATCTTCTTCATAACTCATATGGAGTTGATCCAGACTTCTCCTTTCCCTGGTAGTTTCACTGGAAGACTCTGGATCCCATGGTAAAATTTTGAACTGCATAGCCAGTTTAATAAGGGTGCATTGACCAGGTCCAGGCATTGGGCAACTTAGATCGGAGCTTACCATCCCCACACAACCAATAAACATCATATATATATCGCCTGTGTTTGGCTAGTAAATCTGTACTTATAGTACTGTTTTCTTTACAAAACCCTGCTAATACGATCACTCCTCCTGGAACTCTCACTCTAGGTTCTCTGTGAATCAATGGAACATATTCTGAACAATCAGTAGAATTTATACCCTTCAATAGCTTCATGACACAGGTAGTGGTGTTGTCATCAGGGAAAACCAGTGCGTGTGTGTATAGATGAGTATTTGCAGCAGCACAAGCAATACATCCTACAGAGATATTCTGGGCCCTTACTTTATATCTTATCCATTCCAACCATAGATTCTTCCTGGGAGTGGTCTGAGTTTCTATGGAAAAAAACCTCCTTCCAATTGAGACCTGGAATAGGAACTACCTCATTAAGCACATTCTGTAATTTTGAACTTGGTGTTGCCTTATCAGTAGCAGGGGCCTTAGTTGGTCTGGAATTAATGTCCCAAAGTTGTATATGTCCTAAACCCCCATAATATCCAACATTAAAAACATAATGGTAATACCTTCCTAGCACAAATGTCTGTAGATCAGCAGATTGGGGGTTCTCCAGGTTAAGGAGGAGGGGATGACAGCTTTTACCCCATTTACAACCCCGAAGTGGCTGCAAAAGGGCTGTCAGGTGCATTCTTTCACGAAGGCTTCGACCTACCCTGTCTTTGGGGGACATAGCTTCAGTAGGTTTATATCCCCAATCAATTCCCGTGTTCCAGGCAGCATCTGACCAAGAATGACAGTTATCATTATTAGTCCTGGTGACACATAGGTAAAATTGGATAGTTCCTTCCACCACCCTTCGGGTACCTTTACACACGGCTACATTTGTAGCTTGTCACCAGGTAACTTACTGGTTGCAGTGAAATCATGGATACATGATTCCATTTGTACACAGCAACAAGATAGAACCATGTATCCATGATTTCACTGCAACCAGTAAGTTACCTGGTGACAAGCTACAAATGTAGCCGTGTAAAGGTACCCTTCCAGTTTCAGGACATTTGACTATATCACAAAAATCAAAACGCCAGATATTTACAGGGGCCGTCAAATTTACCCAAAGGATAGTGGCATTTGCATTCTTATTTACAATTGGAGTTGAGGAGATAGGAGTGAGGGTGACCCCCAACCCCCAAACTAGAAGCAACAGTAGCATTCTCCTTCACTCACTGGCAGCTGGTTTTGTCTCTTTTGCAGTGTGAAGCGTGGCTCCAGGTGCTTTTTCCTTCGCGTTTTACTGCTGTAGGAGTGACCAGGATCACTGTGTAGGGACCATCAAATCTTGGCTGAAGACAGTCTCTGCGAACGAACTTTTTCACATACACCAGGTCACCAGGTACAAAATCATGGACCACGTCACCTGTAGATTCTGGGAGAGAAGCAGAGACTGTAGAATGGGTGTTAGACAATTCTTTAGACAATGCAATCACAAATTGTACAACTTTATCATTGGTTTCAGACAATTCTTGGGGCCTGATATCTCCTATCTTAGGTGGTGCACCAAAGAGAATCTCAAAAGGAGTCAACCCATGCTTAGCCTGTGGAGTGTGTCTGATATGATACAGGACTACAGGGAGCAAATCTGGCCATGGGAGTGGGTAGTCCTGATTTTCAACAACTGGGTCTTAATTGTGGAGTTCATTCTCTCAACTTTAGCTGAACTAGAGGGATGGTATGGGGTGTGCAGACCTAAACCTGTCCCTAACATGTGCCACAGTTCCTCATAGACGCTAGCAGTGAAAGCTGGTCCCTGATCAAATTCAATTACTTCAGGGATTCCAAATCTGCACGAGATTTCAGTGATGAGCTTCTTAGCAGTAGTCTTGGCAGTCATGTTGGTCACTGGATAGGCTTCTGGCCATCCTGAAAACATGTCCACAGCCACTAGGACATATTCATACTTCCCTGACTTTGGTAATTGAATGTGGTCGACTTGAATCCTCTGCCAAGGATAATCTGGTTTGGCGAGATGTTGAAGCGGGACTTTGGCAGTGGCTGTTGGGTTACAGGTGGCACAAACTGGACAAACTCTTGAGTAGGCCGTAACAGTGGAGGAGATTCCTGGGGCCCAGTACAGCTTCTTGATGCAAGCTAAGGCTTGATCTTTCCTCTATGAGTTGACCCGTGAGCCCATGCTGCAACAGCTGGGTACATCCTTCTGGGCAAACAGGGTTTGCCATCCACTTTGTAGAGTGGGGGAACTCCATGCTGTCCAGCAGATCTACGGTTCTGACAGGTAGCTCCTGCCTCTTTCCATTACCGTTCTTCTGCTTTAGAAACCAATTTCTGTTCCTCCCACAATCTCTCTTCAGGTGGTCTGGCAGGTTTGTAGTTAACTCCGAGAGCAGGATGCTCCATTTCCATGTCCTCTATGAGCTCCTTCTGTTTTCTTCGGGCATCAGATCCCTTTGTAGCCGCTTGTTCCTTAGCCTGGGCTCTGGTAAGGGCAGGCATCACAAATTCAGGGGTGTCCTCCCAATGGGGGTCTTCTTCTTCTTCCCACTTTGCTGAGACATTCTTCATGGCAGCAGCTTTAGCAGCTTGGTCCGCTAAATAATTTCCTCTGGCTTCTCTTGAGTTGACTTTCCCATGGGCTTTAACCTTGATCACAGCAATTTGTGTAGGTAATACCAGCGCCTCCATCAAGGCCTTGATCCTGAATGCATGTTTCACGGAGTACCTGTAGCGGTAATGAACCCTCTGGACCTCCACAAGAGCCCAAAGTCATGGCAGATTCCGTAACCGTATCTCGAGTCAGTATAAACATTGGCAGTTTTTCCATCCGCTAAGTAACATGCTTGTTGAAGAGCCACAAGTTCAGCTTCCTGTGATGACAGGCGAGGTGGCAAAGCTTCAGCCCGAAGAACTTCTGTTTCAGTGGTAACATCATATCCAGTATGGAACTTGCCACAAGAGTCTGCAAATCGGGATCCATCAGTCCATAGTTGTAAATCAGGGTTGGAGAGTTCCTGTGTCACCACATTCTGTGGTGCAGAAATATCGCATTCCAGTGCTTCTATACAATCATGTGGGTCATCTGGTGGTGGTCTCCAATCGGAGAGGGGTAGTCCCCCCCTAGAATGTGGAAGCAAAGTGGCAGGATTGATGGTAGTACATTTCTGGAAGCTGATGTTAGAAGGCAGAAGTAGGGAACATTGAAGCCTGAGGTGTCGTTGGCTTGTCAGGTGTTTAGGAGATGTTTGTTGAAGGACGGCAGATAGATCATGTCCAGCTTGAATGATTAAGTCATGTCCCAAAACAACATCAGCAGACCTGTCCAGCAGAACATGGACTGAGTGGACAGCCTTGAGACAGGAAGGAGCAGTTCTAGCCACAGGGTCTAGTCTTGCTGAGTAATACCCCAGAGGACGGAAACGGTCACCATGTTTTTGAGCTAGTACACGGGAAGCATGACCTTCAGACTCTGAGACAAAAAGGTGAAACGGTTGAGTATAGTCTGGTAAACCCAGGGCTGGCGCACTGACAACAGCATCCTTGAGAGCCTGGAAACAGTTTTGCTGTTGGGTAAAGATGTTTGGGTTTTCAGCATAGTTCCAGTCCGGTCCTCCCGTCTTGAGGCAGTCATACAAGGGTTGCATGAGTCTTGAAGCATCAGGAATCCATTGCCGGCAGTAGGTTATGAGTCCCAGGAAAGATTGCAGAGCAGAGTATGTCTTTGGATACGGGATGTCCTTTATGGCATGTTTTCTGTCCTCAGTGAGATGCTTTAAGCCTTGAGAGATACAGTGTCCAAGGAAGATAACCTTTTCTTTACACCATTGAACCTTAGCCTTTGAGACTTTGCAATTGGCAGAGTGGAGAAACAGAAGTAGGGATTCAGAAGCAGCAGGCAGGTTCTCTTCAGATCCACAAAGGAGTAGGTCATCAACATACTGAAGAAGTGTTACATGGGAGTTCTCCATCACCCACGGATCCAGGACCAACTTCATAGCGTGTGTGAACTGGTTTGGGGAGTTCTGAGCCCCTTGTGGCGTCCTGGTCCAGGTCATTTGTGAACCTTGAAACGTGAAAGCAAATAAAAACTGTGAATCTTCATGGAGAGGGACACTGAAGAAGGCATTGGCCAGATCAATGACAGTAAAAAGAGTAGCTGAAGTAGGCACTTGAGAGAGCAAGGTATTTGGATTGGGTGCCACAGGTGTTTCCAAGATAGTGGCTGAGTTGACAGCTCTAAGGTCCTGTACAAGCCTGTACTTTGGAGGGTCTCCAGGGGCTGTCTTCTTCTTCACTGGAAACAGGGGTGTGTTGCAGGGTGAAACACACCTGACCAGAACTCCAGAACCTAAAAGGGAGGTAATTTGTACACCAAGGCTTCGTTCTTGGACAAGCTTCAATGGGTATTGAGGTACCCTGGGATATGGGTGTCCAGGTTTGAGGTGGACTTGCACTGGAGGCACTTTGAGCAGTCCCACATCATCAGGTCCAGTTGACCACAAGGCATCAGGTAAGTCTGGTAAGTGTAAGGGAGGTGAGGGCTGTAGAGTCATCATCATCAGAGGGAAAGCCTTGAGAACACAGCGATCTTCACTGCCCTGTTGGGAGGCAGGGTCTTGTAACTGCAACTCCATCCCTTGATCACCAAAGACAATAGTAGCACGAAGTCTTTGAAGAAGGTCAGCTCCCAAAAGGTTGACAGGGCAGGTCTCGGACACCAGGAACTTGGTAAAGACACCGGAGAAAGGACCAGCTGGAACAGGGACCGTGAGTGGCGACGAGACTTGCTGGCCTTCCACCCCCACGCATGTGAGGAAATCCGGAGACAGGGAGACAGTAGAAGGCAGTTGAGAAGAGGAGATAACTGAAGTGGCCGCCCCAGTGTCCACAAGAAACTCGAGAGGATGGTTGTCCACTTCCATGATCACTGTACCGCAAGATGAAGAAGCACGAGTGGCGGGGAAGGTGGGCACCGGTTGGCCTGAGCTTCATGAACGTGGAGGAGGAGGCCGTTGATAGCCTACATACTGGGGGCAATCTCTTCTCATATGATCAGTGCTTCTGCACTTCCAACACAGAGGTCTCCCTTGAGCATCCTGATCTTGTCTATTCCTGTAATGTTGATCAGGTGGATATCTTGGTCCTGATATTGGTCGATTATACTGTTCCTGGGCCTGATACACCATGACTGGTGCTGCAGGGGCCTCTACCCGCTTCTCCTTGGCCTTGGCCTTCTGGGCTTCCTTTTCTTCCCTCTGAAGCACTTTCTGGAAACTCTTCACAAGGGTGAGGGCTTGTTGAAAGGGACAATCAGGTAATTCAGGACGAAGCTACAAGACTTTATCCTTCAATGCATCTTCCAAACCTTCAACGAATGCACGGACCAGCGAGATTTCCTGTGTTTTCACATGGGTTGAATAAACCAAATCTTCGAATTGCATAGTTATTCTGGCAGCGTATTTTTCCACAGATTCTCCAGACTCTTGTTGCACATCTTGAATTGATCCAAGTTGGTCAGAGAGACGATTCTGAGCCCACTTAGTGAGTTGGGCTATGTATTCTTGTCCAGATTTGAATTGATTCAAAGGTCCCACTTGAGTAGAATCCATCTCCTTCTCTATGGTGGGGAGGAAATAACTTGAAGCCTTGATAGATGTGATACCTGCCAAATCCGCCCAGGTGGCGCCGTAAATTTGTCTGATTTGCTCCAACCTCCTCACATACTGCATGGGCTGTTTATCAGGGTCCGGCAACTTATTGACAATGGCATCAATATGCACTGGATCAAAGGGCTTGTATCTCACCTTCTAATCATCCTTATCCTGCGATATTACAGCTGGAGTGTCATCAGGGACAGGCGGTGGTGGCGGTGGCAACTCTTCTTGCTTTACAAGGGCATGCATTAACGGCACCATATGTTCAGATACCATGGCCATGACATTTTCCATTCCGGCTTCATTGTAACAGACGATCCTGACTGCCTGTAAATTGAGGTTGGGAATAGTCTGCAAACAGTCCTTGATAACTTCAATATGCTCCCGCATACAAGGGCCCAGAGGGTAACCAAAAATGCCAGAGGAAATCAATGGTATAGCCAGAGATCTATGAGGAAGTGTGTTTGTCCCTAGCTGCCCTACAAAGGTAACCACAGCCCTTAGGACAGCCTGTAGCACTACACGGCTGCGTTCGGGCACATTGGGATCATATACAGGGCCCACAGCATGCAACACCACATCACAGGTTAAATTTCCCCCTTGGGTGGCCATAACTCCTCCCGGCTGCAAAGGACCATGAGCAGCAATATAAGCCTCACATTCCCATGTTATGATTGGGCCTCCCTTGGACACTATCTGCTGGGCTAAACCACCTACATTTGCCAGATCAGAGCTGGCTGTGTTTACTACGGCTCCCACCCGGTGAGTGGTCAAATCCCCATACCCCACCGTAAGAAGGACCTGAGATCCCTGAGGATTGTTGTAATAATGTGAATGACAGGGAAACCAGATTTCGGGCTCCGGAGACGCTGGGCCTAGCAGGTGCCGAGGCTTTATGGGAAAGGAGGGCCTAAAGGCAGTCTCGGACTGAAGGGCCTGAATCGGGTCTGGCGGCGGCAGCGGAGCGTTAGGGATCAAATTGGTTGGTGCCGGAGAAGGGGGGGGGGTTGGGATGTTGCCATGAAGGGGAGTTGGGAGAGGATGAGCAGCGGCCCAATCATCATCATCATCCTGTGTATTAGTGGGACCAATGGCTTCACGTCTTGTCCGCATTGCCGCCTGGAAGGCTGGAGAGTTTATTAGGGTCTGCATGTCTGGGCCCAGGCTGCCCTGTGCCGGGGAGAGAGCCGGTGTGTTTACAAATATTACAGTGGGTGGTACCGGAAGACTAGGCCCGTAGGCCGGAGCGGAAATGGAGGCCGGAGCGGAAATGGGGACCTCAAAAGCGGAAACGGCCTCAGCCGGCACCGGAAGTTTCACAGGAAGGGGTGGTCCCTGGTAGTACTCGCCGGAAGCCGACACCAGCGGATATAGCGGCTGGGGAAGAGTTCCGGGCACTCCAAGATGGCCACCGGCGGAAGCACAATGTGCCCCGCTTCCGCACGTACGACAGAACTCCACCCAGACTGGGTTCTGCGCACTACAAACAGGACACACCCACATATCTGAGGACCTCGTGTCGCCGCCATTATAGGGTGGTGGCTGGGGTGGCGTGCTCAACAACAAAGGCGCGGCGGCCATTTTACAATCTGCAGAATTACAGTTCGGAAACATCTTATAACCAAAGATAGGCCCTGCATTGTCTGATCCTCCCTCTCTATCAACCTATTTCCATCCCTCACTCTTCAGGCTCCGCGCAACTCGCAGATGAGCTTGCGCTTGCTCTAACAATCCTTTGTCTTTCAATTTGCCTTTCTCTCTCTGAATAAGATCATTCCACATGGACGGCTGTAATCTCCCTGACAAAGGCAATCCTGCATGCTTGTACAACCTATCCACATTCTTAACTGCCTTCCTACCCTCCCGTGACTCCACTAATGTCTTCACTTCCACAGCATCTTCATCTAGCTTGTGGGGCACGGACTTCTTCTGTTTAACCCCTTCATGACCTTGCCATTTTTTGCAATTCTGACCAGTGTCCCTTTATGAGGTTATAACTCGGGAACGCTTCAACGGATCCTAGCGATTCTGAGATTGTTTTTTTGTGACATATTGGGCTTCATGTTAGTATTAAATTTAGGTCGATAATTTTTGCGTTTATTTGTGAAAAAATCAAAAATATGGCAAAAATTTTGAAAATTTAGCAATTTTCAAATTTTGAATTTTTCTTCTGGTAAACCAGAGAGTTATGTGACACAAAATAGTTATGAAATAATATTTCCCACATGTCTACTTTACATCAGCACAATTTTGGAAAAAAAAAAAATTTTGTTAGGAAGTTATAAGGGTTCAAAGTTCATGAGCAATTTTTCATTTTTCCACCAAAATTTACAAAACCATTTTTTTTAGTGACCACATCCCATTCGAAGTCCCTTTGAGGGGTTTAAATGACAGAAAACACCACAAAAGTGACACCATTCCAAAAACTGCACCCCTCAAGCTACTCAAAACTACATTCAAGAAGATTATTAACCCTTCAGGTGCTTCACAGGAACTAAGCAAATTGGAAACAAAAAAATGGATATTTTAATTTTTCTAACAAAAATGTTCTTGTATCCTCAATTTTTTCATTTTCACATGGGCAACAAGATAAAATGGATCCTAAAATTTGTTGGGCAATTTCTCCTGAGTATATCGATACCACATATGTGATCATAAACCACCGTTTGGGCGCACGGCAGGGCTCTGAAGGGAAAGAGAGCAATTTGACTTTTGGAGCTAATTTTCCATTCAAAAAGTGAAATGGAACTCCTTCACTTCTGAGCCCTGCCGCGCGCCAAAACAGTGGTTTATGACCACATATGAGGTATCGGTGTACTCAGGAGAAATTGCACAACACATTTTAGGATGAATTTTATCCTGTTCCCCATGTGAAAATGAAAGAATTGAGGCTAAAAGAACATTTTTGTGAAAAAAAAATACTTTTTCCATATTCACAGATCAATTTGTAAAGCATGTGGGGGTTCAATATGCTCACCACCCATCTAGATAAGTTCCCTGGGGGGTCTAGTTTCCAAAATGGGGTCACTTGTGGGGGAGCTCCAAAGTTTAGGCACACAGGGGCTCTCCAAACGCGACATGGTGTCCGCTAACAATTTGAATGGAAAATCACCTCAAATTGTTAGCGGACACCATATCGCATTTGGAGAGCCCCTGTGTGCCTAAACATTGGGGCTCCACCACAAGTGACCCCATTTTGGAAACTAAACCCCCCAGGGAACATATCTAGATGCATTATGAGCACTTTGAACCCGCAGGTGCTTCACAAATTGATCCGTAAAAATTAAAAAGTAATCTTTTTTCCACAAAAATGTTTTTTTCATTTTCATGAATTAATTTGTGGAGAACCTGGGGGTTCAATATGCTCACCACCCATCTAGATAAGTTCCCTGGGGGGTCTAGTTTCCAAAATGGGGTCACTTGTGGGGGAGCTCCAAAGTTTAGGCACACAGGGGCTCACCAAACGCGACATGGTGTCCGCTAACAATTTGAATGGAAAATCAGCTCAAATTGTTAGCAGACACCATGTCACATTTGGAGAGCTTCTGTGTGCCTAAACATTGGGGCTCCCCCACAAGTGACCCCATTTTGGAAACTAGACCCCCCCAGGGAACATATCTAGATGCATAGTGAGCCCTTTGAACCCCCAGGTGCTTCACAAATTGATCCGTACAAATTAAAAAAGAAAATTTGTGTGAAAAAAAAAAGTATTTTTACCTTATTACGGATCAGTTTGTGAAGCACCTGGGGATTCAAAGTGCTCACTATGCATCTAGATAGGTTCCTTGGGGGGTCTAGTTTCCAAAATGGGGTCACTTGTGGGGGAGCTCCAATGTTTAGGCACACAGGGGCTCTCCATACACAACCTGGTGTTTGCCAACAATTGGAATTGTTAGCGGACACCAGGTCGCGTATGGAGAGCCCCTGTGTGCCTAAACATTTGAGCTCCCCCACAAGTGACCTATTTTGGAAACTAGACCCCCAAGGGAACATATCTAGATGCATAGTTAGCACTTTGAACCCCCAGGTGCTTCACAAATTGATCTGTACAAATTAAAAAAGAAAATGTGTGTGAAAAAAAAAGTATTTTTACCTTATTATGGCTCAGTTTGTGAAGCACCTGGGGATTCAATGTGCTCACTATGCATTTAGATAGGTTCCTTGGGGGGTCTAGTTTCCAAAATGGGGTCAATTGTGGGGGAGCTCCAATGTTTAGGCACACAGGGGCTCTCCATACGCAACCTGGTGTTTGCCAACAATTGGAATTGTTAGCGGACACCAGGTCGCGTATGGAGAGCCCCTGTGTGCCTAAACATTTGAGATCCCCCACAAGTGACCCCATTTTGGAAACTAGACCCCCCAGGGAACATATCTAGATGCACAGTGAGCACTTTGAACCCCCATGTGCTTCACAAATTGAGACGTATAAATGAATAAAGAAACTTTTTGTGAAAAAACATACTAGTCTAGTAGTTACAATTCGCAGCATAGGGGACCCAATACATTTGGGTCTCTCCATGCTGAGGATTCCAGCCCCCTAGCTGCCAAGTTGTACCTGGCTGGCAACCAAAAATACGGCAAAGCTCCATGTCATTTTATTTGTAGAATTAAAAAAAAAAAATGACATGGGGCTCTGCCATATTTTTGGTCCAGCCAGGTACAACTTGGCAGCTACGGACTGCCACCAGCCCCCAGCTGCCTCATTGTACCTGGCTGGAACCAAAAATACAGCGAAGCCCTTTTTTTTTTTTTTTAATTTCTAGAACTAATTCTAGAAAAAAAATTACGTGGGGCTCCGCCATATTTTTGGTCCAGCCAGGTACAACTAAGCAGCTGGGGGATGGAATCCTCAGCATAGAGAGGCCCAAGCGTTCTGGGCCCCCCCTGATGCGAATTGCAGCCCGCAGCCACCCCAGAAAATGGCGCATTCATTGAAGCACCATTTTCTGGCGCTGTACCCACGCTCTTCCAGTTGCCCTGGTGCCAGCGGCTAACTGGGTAATAAAGGGGTTAATGACAGCTTTTTATTGGCAGCTGGCACTAAGCTCGAGATTCATAATATAGGGCCAATGTTAGACCCGCCATTAGGAATCTCTAGTACGGTAAATAGTCAATAAATACACACAGAGAAAAATCTTTTTATTTGAAAAAAAAACAGACACAATTCGGACTCCATCTTTATTATAAAAAGATCCGACGTAGTCCACAACGAAGGTCCCACGACTCCCGATCGCTCCGACGTAGTCCATAATGAAGGTCCCACGATGTTCGATTGTCTCCGACGTAGTCCACAATGAAGGTCCCACGCCGCTCGATCGCCTTTTCTTTCAGATCGCTACTCTGGAGCCCAATCCGCCAGCATGGTGATCGAGCTGCAGAAAGTGATCTGACACCCCGGGCGCATGTGCATCACTGCGTCCGGGCTGTCAGATCGCTTTCTGCAGCTCGATGCCCATGCAGGGAGATCGGGCTGCAGAGCAGCGATCTAAGAGCCTGGGCACAGTGACCCACTATGTGCATCACTGCGCCCAGGCTGTCAGATTGCTTTCTGCAGCTCGATCCCCCTGCATGGGGATCGAGTTGCGGAAAGCGATCTGGCAGCCCAGGCGCATGTGATGCACATAGTGGGTCACTGCGCCCGGGGTGTCAGATCACTTTCTGCAGCTCGATGCCCATGCAGGGAGATCGGGCTGTAGAGCAGCGATCAAAGAGCCCGGGCGCAGAGACCCACTATGTGCATCAGTGCGCCCGGGCTGTCAGATTGCTTTCTGCAGCTCGATCCCCAGGATCCAGCTGCAGAAAGTGATCTGACAGCTCCAGCACAGTGATCACATAATGGTCACTGTGGATCACTGTGCTGGAGCTGTCAGATCATTTCCTGCAGCTAATTCCTCAGGATCCAGCTGTAGAAAGTGATCTGACAGATCCAGCACAGTGATCCACAGTGATCACATAATGGTCACTGTGGATCACTGTGCTGGAGCTGTCAGATCACTTCCTGCAGCTAGATCCTCAGGATCTAGCTGTAGAAAGTGATCTGGCAGCTCCAGCACAGAGCTGTCAGATCCGGAGGCGGTGAAGAGGAGGAGGAGGAGCGGGACGCAGTGGAGACAGAGTGGCCGCCGGAGGGGTGAGTGGGAGAGACGATCGCCGCACCGGTGATCGGGGGGGCAGGAAGGGGGAAGAGGGGGGGTGACAGGAGAAGTAGGGGGGCACTTAGGAGGAAGCGGGGGCAGGCAGGAGGAAGCGAGGGCAGGCAGGAGGAGGCGAGCGGCAGGAAGAGGAAGCGGGCGGCAGGGACAGGAAGCAGGCGGCAGGAAAAGGAAGCGGGGGGGTAAGAAAGATGAAGAGGGGGCAGGAAAGAGAGGTGAGGGCAGGGGGACAGTTAGAGGATGACAGGGGAGAAGATTGGAGGGTAGGGATAGCAGCGGCAGACAGGGAAGCATTACAGGCGCGGTGATTTTCACTTTCACTTTTGAGTGCCAATCACCACGCCTGTAGACGGGGGGGGTGGGGGTGGGGGCAAATCGACCCCCCCTGGGGTGTTGTACAGCTCCCCATGTACCTGCAGGCCGAGTGACAGGTCAGTGACACCCTCACTCGACCTGCAGGAGCCCGATCATTCCATGGCCCAGGGGTGGGCCAAGGGTCTGGAAGGGGTTAAAGAGACGCAACATGACTCACAGAATACTACGCCCTGCTGCAGCTCAGGCCGCTGACAACGACAATCAACACTGTGCCCCTAAAGCACGGAACCTCGCGTTCAACGTGCTACAAATATAGAGCCTCACGCTCAAGTAGGGAACCTCGCGTTCAACGTACTACAAATGTACTCTGTCCCTAACCTGGTCAAGTACGGAACCTCACGTTCAACGTACTACGACCATAGAGCCTCACGCTCAAGTACGGAACCTCGCGTTCAACGTACTATGGATGTATTCTGTCCCTATCCCGGACACCAGTGATTACAGACTGTCCTGTCACGATATTCCAATCTACTGGGAGGCGGTCTCCTCGCGAGATCCCTCCACCGAACTATAAATGGTCCCCTCTCGGGACACTCCAGTCACCTGAAAATACAATATCACAGAAGCCGCGTCTCCTATCCCTTTCTCTAAGCCGTCCCCAATCTATGACCTTCATAATTTCTCACTCTAGTTCACAATTAAACAACAGTCACGAGCAGGGCTAATGAGTGAGGTATGATGACCAGTGGAGGAGGCGTGGTGTTCACACGAGGACGCGCAGGAGGCGACGTCTCTCACAGTTGCTGGTTCAGAGCGTGGCGCTGGATCGCACTTGGTCTCACCACTCGACTGGTCACCCCCCAGACTCAAAGGACACCCTCAGATTAACCAATACCGGCTGAAACACTGTAAGGGCGACACACATAAAATGCGATCTTCACATACCGTATTTGGAGGGTGATCAGTCCTCGAGGTCAGCCGATATGGGTATCGTCCAGGGGCATCCAGATATGGGTCCTCTGATCGCTGGCCTCGCCCCCACGTTGGGCGCCAAATTGTCGGGGCGTCGCGACAATGCACTCCTTCTCCAGTCACTCCAAATTAGACTAAGAGCATGGGGTACCCAAATAAGTTGAGTCAGACAAAGGTATCTGGTTCAAGCTTAAACATGCCTGTGCTTATACAGGTACAAACAACGGTCATCAGCAACTGAACTTTATTTCCGGTTACACTACATTACATACTGTGGAAGGAAAGGCGTGCAATAACCAGGGTCAGGCGGGGTTAAGCAAATATATCTAAATCTAATGTTAGTGATTAGTTCTTCGTTCTTCTGTTAAATTCATCCTTCCTCCTGCTGAGATGTCATCATTGGGCTTCTGGAATGTAGGAGATCTCATCTTTCCTCCCAGCGCCTCCTGGCACTGGAATGTAGGGAATCTCAAGTCTCTTCTCAGGGCCTCTTTGTACGTCCTGGCACTAGAATCCAGCAAACAGCTTCCAGCAGTCTTCTTCAATGGTTGAATATATATATATATAGATTAAGGAAAAACTTATGTTTCTTATATGAAATACAAAGATATATATGTTTTATATGTATGAATATAAAAAGGTTTAAAATATATCTCCTCACCCCGACAAAAGTTCCACAAAGTCCACTCCACTAGTCGGGCCTTTATGGCAGAGTGGCCTGATGCATAGTTTCCAGAAAAACACATGAAGGACTCCCAGACAATGAGAAATAAGATTATCTGATCTGCTGAGACGAAGATAGAAGTTTTTGGTGATACTTCTAAGCGGTATGTGTGGAGAAAACCAGGCGCTGCTCATCACCTGCCCAATATAATCCCAACAGTGGAACATGGTGGTGGCAGCATCATGCTATGGGGGTGTTTTTCAGCTGCAGGGACAGGATGAATGGTTGCAATTAAAGGAAACATGAATGCGGCCAAGTACAGAGATATTCTGTATGAAAACCTCTTCCAGAGGGCTCTGGACCTCAGACTTGGCCGAAGGTTCACCTTCCAACAAGACAATGATCCTAAGCACACAGCTAAAATAACAAAGGAGTGGTTTCAGAACACCTCTGTGACCATTCTTGACTGGCCCAGCAAGAGCCCTGGCCTAAACCCAATTGAGAATCTCTGGAGGGACCTGAAAATTGCTGTCCATCAGCGTTCACCATCCAGTCTGACAGAAATGGAGAGGATCTGCAAGGAAGAATTGCTGATGATCCCCAAATCCAGGTGTGAAAAACTTGTTGCATCATTCCCAAAAAGACACAAGTCTGTACTAGCTCAAAAGGTGATTCTACCCAATATTGAGCAAAGGGTCTGAATACTTATGATTATGTGATATTTCCGTTTTTCTTTTCTAATAAATTTGCACAAATTTCCATATTTCGGGTTTTTTTAAGTCAAAATTGGGTGCAGAGTGCACATTAATGAGAAAAAAATGAACTTTTTTGAATTTACCAAATGGCTGCAATGAAACAAAGAGTGAAAAATGTAAAGGGGACTGAATACTTTCCGTACTGTTTGTATTCCATATTTTCCGCTTTATAAGATGCACCTGATTATAAGACGCACCCCCAAATTTGGTTAAGGAAAAGAAAAAAAATATTTTTTGAGTTAAAAGGGGTCTGTCTTATAATGCCAGTGTCTGTCTTAAAATTAAGAGACCACTGCACAGTTTTCTAAAAATCACCATCTCTACATGTCTGACAACCATTCCATTCCAGTGTCAGTTGAATTCCAACCAAAGTACACCTCATTCTACTTTAATGTGCTTCTGATTAGGTGATCACCTGAACCAAATCTCATTTAACGAGGTAAAGTATAAAAAAACACTGCTGTGGTCTTCACAATCCTCTTGCAATAGGACAATGTGGATGGCAAAACATGTTCTAGGAATAGCCCAAAAGTAATTTGAATGAAAAATAAAACTTTTAACCATACCAAAGGAGTTAAAAAGTCTTGAGTGAGGAAAAGAAGGGCTCCATTCTGGGTTTACTAGCAGAGGGATACAGTGAGCGTCACGTTGCCTCCATCCTTAAAATTTCGAAGACGGCAGTCCATTACAACAGGGTCAAGCAGCAGACATTGGGGACAACAAAGCTACAGACTGGCAGAGGACGAAAGCGACTCTCCATTGACTGAGATGACAGTCATCTTATTCGAATTTCACTCAGCAACCACAGGATGACATCAAGTGACCTACAAAGGGAATGGCAAATGGCAGCTGGGGTGAAGTGCACGGGAAGAACAGTTCGCAACAGGCTCCTAGAGGCAGGGCTCAACTCATGTAAAGCTAGAAAAAAGCCTTTCATCAATGAGTAGCAAAGTAGTTCCTTCGGCTGTATAAAAACATACAGTCCGTTTACCTCACACACAGCCTGTAGGCAGTCCACACAGGGCCTCTGAGAGACTGCAGCTTTAGAAGGGACGTCTGACTTTTGCTCACAGCCCAGCACCCTGCAGGCTCTGCATGCATCAGTCTGTCTCACATGTCAAACACAGACTCCATTAAACATCCTGCACTGGCACACACATGCACCCCTGTGCTGGCCACACATATGCCACCCTGTGCTGGCACACATATGCCCCCCTGTACTGGCACACATATGCTCCCATGTGCTGGCACACACATGCGCCTGTGTGCTGGAACACATATGCCCCCCTGTGATGGCACACACATGCCCCCCTGTGCTGGCACACATATGCCCCCCTGTGCTGGCACACACATGTCCCCCTGTGCTGGCACACATGCCCCCCTGTGCTGGCACACACATGCCCCCCTGTGCTGGCACACACATGTACCCTTGTGCTGGCACACACATGCCTCTCTGTGCTGCCACAATTATGCAACCATATGCTGGAACACATATTCCCACCTGTTCTGGCACACACATGCCCCCCATGCTGGCACACACAAGAACCACTGTGCTGGCACACAAAAGCCCCCTGCATCCTAGATATGATCCCCCGATCACTCTTTATGCACCCCAGCTGGCTCACACATACTAAATAGCAAACTCTTATAACTCACCTTCCGGTGCTTGCTCTGTGCTCCCAGTTCCTTAGTCTCATGTGTCTGCCAGCATGTGATTACGTGATCGGGTGTAATGATTCGCCCAGTCACATGATTGGATTGGGCAGACACAGGAAGAGACCAATGTGCTGGGAGCATGGAGCGAGCGCCGGAAGGGTAGTTAAGAGTTTGTTATTTTACTATGTGCGCGCCAGCTGCGGGGCATAAAGAGTGACTGGAGGGGCACATCTAGGATGCAGGGGTGACTGCAGGTAATATGCACCGCTCTCCTGTCCAAAACTCGACACAGCTTCAGCACCGAGGTGATGGACAGCGGGTGCAGTGCATATTACATGAGGCTAATGAGCGAGAGTATGTGACCTCCTGCTGCCTCTGCGGCCTGCAGCCAACACACTCCAGTCCTTGGCACCGCTCCAAAGCACCTCCCTATAGTGCATTGTATATTCAGATTATAAAACGCACCCCCTTAGTTTCCCCCATAATTTGTGAGAAACAAAAGCGCATCTTATAATCTTAAAAATACGTCGCATATATATATATATATATATATATATATATATACTAGCTGTGAGCCCGATTCAGAAGAATCGGGAGTCTAGAATCTGGGAGAGAGAGAGAGAGGGAGAGGGAGAGGGAGGGGGAGGGAGAGAGAGAGAGAGAGAGAGAGAGATAGAGATAGATAGATAGATAGATAGATAGATAAATAGATAGAGCTAGATAGATAGATAAATAGATAGAGATAGATATATAGATAGATAGATACATAGATAGATAGATAGATGTCACATCGCCATTGGACTCGGTGGCTGGTGTTCCTGCCTCGGCCGCTGGGAGGAGCCGGATTCCTTCGGCTGGTGGCGCCGGTGATAGGAGGGCCTTGTCCTCATATGGAACCGCTCCCGCGACGTCTGCCTCTGTCGCTGAGCGCCGCTGTGTTTCCCCTCTGGGTGGTGTTGGTCGCAGAGGAAAGGGCCCTGCAGAGGTGTCCGTTAGGCACAGCCTGCGTTCTTCTGTCAGAGGAGGCGTGGGTGGAGCCAGTCATGCATCTCAATCTGGCCTGGATCTAGGGGCGGTCCGGATGAGGTCATCAGGTTGTGAGCTCCAGCCTATGGGAGGTAGCCGTGCCCTTCAAGTACATTGGAGCCTGGCTTGCAGGCCGCCAGATATAGTTTTGGTTCCCCAGTGATAGTGTGTGTTTAGTTTCGTGTCTGACCTTGCCTGGATTTCTGACTCTGCCTCTGCCTATTGATTTTGTACCTCAGCTGCCCTCTTGGTTTTGCCCTTGACCTTTGCCTGGATTTCTGACTCTGCCTCTGCCTATTGATTTTGTACCTCAGCTGCCCTTTTGGTTTTGCCCTTGACCTTTGCCTGGATTTTTGACTCTGCTACTGCCTGACGATTTTGTACCTTCGCTCCCTCTCGGTTTTGACTCGGACATCTGACTTCGTTTTTCGGGTATTGATTTTCCCTGGCGACCTCCCCGGCTCTGTTGCTCATACAGGCAGCTACCCCCTGGGCTCCGCTATAATTCCAGATCCCTGTATAGGGGTTAAGGGTCTCGGGGTTTCTCGGGGTACTGCCTACCAGCAGCTCGGCCTCACAGCGGATGGTCGTCACATTATATCTGGCCTTACCGTTCTTTATATATAGATAGACTATATATAAAGCATTCCTTTTACCTTTTTTTTTTTTCCTTTTCCCAATGGTTTTTTTTTTTTTCTTTTCTCTGAGCTGTGTCTGCTGTGATTGCTCCCTCAAAGCACCTGTGTCTAGCTTCTCAGGCCTGTGGAGGAACACTCCCATCATCTCATTCAGACATGCTGTACAAGCCAGAAGCTGGAGTCCTCTGCAGGAACACTGGAGATCAGAAGGCCTCATACCCTGGATGTCAGCACCTGGGGGGCTCTGGCTCTGCCTGCCCAGGTGCACAGGTATTGCCAGCGGATGCTGTCAAAGTTTTATTACCTATTTCTTTATCTTACCTTTAAGAAATCTGTGTGTTTAGAGGCTTATGTTGACAGTGGTTCAGAGGGGAATTTCATAGATCTCCATGTAGCGAGAAATCTTGGTGTACCACTGCTGAGGCTTAATGCCCCCATTAGAACCACTGCAGTTAATGGCACTCCCCTCATCCAGGGTGAAGTGGAATATGTCACTGAGGAAGTGTCAATGCTGGTGGGGTCTTTACATGCTGAAAATGTGTCATTTTTTGCTATCAATAATTTATCATCTGCAGTAATCCTGGGCATGCCATGGTTACGCAAACATAACCCAGTCATAGACTGGCACTTGGGTGACATCGTGCGCTGGAGCCCAAAGTGTCAGGAACACTGTATCTCGCTATCTGTAAACCAAGTGGAGGTCAAGCCTCCTCCCTTTGTACCATATGCCTTTAGAGATTTTGAGGATGTGTTTTCTATTCAGGAATCAGAGAAATTACCCCCTCACAGAAAGTATGATTGCGCCATAGATTTGATACCTGCTTCTCGTCTCCCAAAGGGGAGAATATTTAATCTCTCTGGTCCTGAACGTCAGGCTATGAATGATTACATAGCAGACAGTCTGAGAAAAGGGTATATTAGACCATCCACCTCACCAGTAGGAGCTGGTTTCTTTTTTGTGGGAAAGAAAGATGGCGGCCTCAGACCTTGCATTGATTACCGCGAATTGAACGCGATCACTGTGAAAAACCAGTATCCTCTTCCACTCATCCCTGATCTTTATAATCAGCTGTTGGGAGCCAGGTATTTCACCAAACTGGACCTCAGGGGAGCATATAACCTGGTCCGTATAAAAGAAGGCGATGAGTGGAAGACCGCGTTCAATACGCCTCTCGGCCATTTTGAGTATCTCGTAATGCCGTTCGGGTTAAGTAACGCACCTGCAGTGTTTCAGAATTTTGTCAATGATATTTTCAGAGATATCAGTGGTGTATATGTGGTCGTGTATTTGGACGACATTCTGGTCTTTTCTCCCGGTCTTTGGTCACACGTCCGACATGTCCGTACTGTACTCCAGAGACTCAGAGAGCATTCTCTATTTGCCAAATTAGAGAAATGTGTCTTCATGGAGGAAGAGAGAAAATTTTTGGGATATATTATATCGGCTAAAGGTTTTCGCATGGATCCTGCCAAAATTAAACCCATTAAGGAATGGGTACAACCCAAGTCTCTGAAGGCACTGCAGCGATTCTTGGGTTTCGCTAACTATTATCGTAAATTCATTAAAGGGTTTTCAGAGATAGCCAAACCACTCACTGATTTGACGCGTAAAGGGGCGGATGTGGTTAATTGGAAGCCTGAAGCCATTCATGCGTTTTCTAAGTTAAAAAGAGTGTTTCTCCGCGGATCCAATATTGGTGCAGCCTGATTTGGACCGCCCCTTCATTGTAGAGGTAGATGCCTCTGAAGTTGGAGTGGGAGCAGTGCTGTCACAAGGCACCGCATCTCTCACTCAACTTCGTCCGTGTGCCTTCTTTTCCCGAAAATTTTCCTCTATAGAGATGAATTATGATGTAGGTAATCGGGAATTGTTGGCAATCAAATGGGCCTTCGAGGAATGGCGCCACTTCCTCGAAGGCGCCAAACATAGGATTACCGTAATCACTGATCACAAAAATCTAACCTATTTGGAGTCAGCGAAAAGACTGAATCCTAGACAGGCTAGATGGGCCTTGTTCTTCTCCAGATTCGATTTTGTGATCACTTTCAGACCGGGTACTAAAAATGTGAGGGCTGATGCCCTGTCTCGAAGTTTTTGCCCCTTACAAGTCGAGGACGTGGAACCGACTCCCATTTTAGCCAAGGGGATTATTGTCTCGGCTGTGTCTTTGGATCTTCTGGAAGAGATTCGTAGATCTCCAGAACAGGCCCCTGACACTACTCCTGCCCAGAAACTATTTGTCCCTACCAAATTCCGCCTCCAAGTTCTTAAAGAATCTCATGATTCCGTCCTCGCAGGGCATCCTGGTATCAATAACACCATCAGACTTGTAACCAGGAGTTTGTGGTGGCCAACCATAGTAAAGGACTGTAAAGAATATGTACTGGCTTGTGAAACCTGTGCTCGCGCTAAGTCTCCCCGCAACCGCCCTGCCGGGTTGCTCCAGTCCTTGCCTACCCCTGAGGGTCCTTGGACTAGTATCTCCATGGATTTTATTACTGACCTGCCACCCTCAGAAGGGAAGACTTGTATCTGGGTAGTGGTAGACAGATTCAGCAAGCAGTGTCATTTTGTTCCGCTGTCCGGGTTACCTAATTCCGAGACCCTGAGCAAAGTATTCATAAATCATGTTGTGCGATTGCATGGTGTTCCTGTGAATATTGTTTCTGACAGGGGCACCCAGTTCGTTTCTAAGTTTTGGAGGGCATTCTGTAAACGGATTGGAATTGACTATTCCTTTTCTTCTGCCTATCACCCTGAAACCAATGGTCAAACCGAGCGCGCAAATCAAGCTCTCGAACAGTATCTACGTTGTTATGTCTCTGAGCATCAATCTGATTGGGTGGAACATCTGCCACTAGCAGAATTTGCCATGAATAACCAGTACCAGGAGTCCATCAAGACCACCCCTTTCTGCTGTAATCATGGGCTGCACCCGCGCTTTTGTTCATTTTCTCCTAGGCTTTCTGATGTCCCTGGGGTAGAAAGGTCCGTAGATCAGTTAAAGACTATCTGGTCTGAAGTGAACAAAAACTTAAAGGGGGCTCAGACTAGGCAGGCGTCTTCTGCTAATAAACGGCGCTCCAAGGGTCCGGACCTGGGAGTTGGGGACAAAGTTTGGTTGTCTACAAAAAATATCAAGCTCAAAGTGCCGTCTGCCACACTAGGTCCCAGGTTTATTGGTCCGTATGAAATAATTGACGTGATTAACCCTGTAGCCTTTCGTCTGAAGCT
This sequence comes from Allobates femoralis, assembly GCA_033576535.1. Taxonomy (NCBI): domain Eukaryota; kingdom Metazoa; phylum Chordata; class Amphibia; order Anura; family Aromobatidae; genus Allobates; species Allobates femoralis. Next base: position 82,959,906 of record JARQOC010000008.1, on the reverse strand, counting down.
CCCTTAATCATTCAAACTGCCCAATGTATTCCATAAATCCCTTCTCAAATTGTACCGATCTCCGATTCGTCCTGTCCGGTCCCCTCCTCCTCCGGTCTTGGTCGGGGTGCCGTGGAATACGAAGTTCAACGGATCCTTGATTCCCGTTTAGTGAGAGGATCCGTGCAGTATCTGGTACATTGGAAGGGCTATGGTCCGGAGGAGAGGTCCTGGGTGCCTGCCAGTAATTTCCATGCCAAGGGTTTGATCAGGAAGTTTCATCTTCTTCATCCCAATAAACCAGGTTTTGTGGGTCCGGAGGCCCCTCGTAGAGGGGGGGGTACTGTCACATCGCCATTGGACTCGGTGGCTGGTGTTCCTGCCTCGGCCGCTGGGAGGAGCCGGATTCCTTCGGCTGGTGGCGCCGGTGATAGGAGGGCCTTGTCCTCATATGGAACCGCTCCCGCGACGTCTGCCTCTGTCGCTGAGCGCCGCTGTGTTTCCCCTCTGGGTGGTGTTGGTCGCAGAGGAAAGGGCCCTGCAGAGGTGTCCGTTAGGCGCAGCCTGCGTTCTTCTGTCAGAGGAGGCGTGGGTGGAGCCAGTCATGCATCTCCATCTGGCCTGGATCTAGGGGCGGTCCGGATGAGGTCATCAGGTTGTGAGCTCCAGCCTATGGGAGGTAGCCGTGCCCTTCAAGTACATTGGAGCCTGGCTTGCAGGCCGCCAGATATAGTTTTGGTTCCCCAGTGATAGTGTGTGTTTAGTTTCGTGTCTGACCTTGCCTGGATTTCTGACTCTGCCTCTGCCTATTGATTTTGTACCTCAGCTGCCCTCTTGGTTTTGCCCTTGACCTTTGCCTGGATTTCTGACTCTGCCTCTGCCTATTGATTTTCTACCTCAGCTGCCCTTTTGGTTTTGCCCTTGACCTTTGCCTGGATTTTTGACTCTGCTACTGCCTGACGATTTTGTACCTTCGCTCCCTCTCGGTTTTGACTCGGACATCTGACTTCGTTTTTCGGGTATTGATTTTCCCTGGCGACCTCCCCGGCTCTGTTGCTCATACAGGCAGCTACCCCCTGGGCTCCGCTATAATTACAGATCCCTGTATAGGGGTTAAGGGTCTCGGGGTTTCTCGGGGTACTGCCTACCAGCAGCTCGGCCTCACAGCGGATGGTCGTCACAATAGATAGATAAATAGATAGATAGATAGATAAATAGATAGAGATAGATAGATAGAGATAGATAGATAAATAGATAGAGATAGATATATAGTTAAATAGATAGACATAGATATAGATAGATAGAGAGATAGATAGATAGATAGGTGAGCCTTTGCAGCCGCGGTAAGTCCGGGACAGTCGAGCGCCGTGGCTGAAAAACGAACCAAGGGCCCGGCCATGCATTGTTGGAAACACCGCTATGTATCTCTATGGGAAGTGAGGCGCTATTCTGATTGGTCGCTGTGTGCTGCCGGCGACCAATCAGAATAGCGCCTCACTTTGAGCGGTAAATTTGAAACTCAAAGTCGTCCATTATATGTCTATGGGAAGTGAGGCGCTATTCTAAATGGTCGCCGGCAGCACACAGTGACCAATCAGAATAGCGCCTCACTTTGAGCGGTAAATTTGAAACTCAAAGTCGTCCATTATATGTCTATGGGAAGTGAGGCGCTATTCTGATTGGTCGCCGGCAGCACACAGCGACCAATCAGAATAGCGCCTCACTTCCCATAGAGGTATAATGGACGAAAAGTCGTCCATTATATGTCTATGGGAAGTGAGGCGCTATTCTGATTGGTCGCTGTGTGCTGGCGGCAACCAATCAGAATAGCGCCTCACTTCCCATAGAGATAGAATGGACGACTTTGAGTTTTAAATTTACCGCTGAAAGTGGCGCCTCACTTCCCATGGAGATATAATGGACGAAAAGTCGTCCATTATATGTCTATGGGAAGTGAGGCGCTATTCTGATTGGTCGCCGGCAGCAGACAGCGACCAATCAGAATAGCGCCTCACTTCCCATAGACATATAATGGATGACTTTTCGTCCATTATATCTCTATGGGAAGTGAGGCGCTATTCTGATTGGTCGCTGTGTGCTGGCGGCGACCAATCAGAATAGCGCCTCACTTTGAGCGGTAAATTTGAAACTCAAAGTCATCCATTATATGTCTATGGGAAGTGAGGCGCTATTCTGATTGGTCGCTGTGTACTGCCGGCGACCAATCAGAATAGCGCCTCACTTCCCATAGAGATATAATGGACAAAAAAGCGTCCATTATATCTCTATGGGAAGTGAGGCGCTATTCTGATTGGTCGCTGTGTGCTGGCGGCGACCAATCAGAATAGCGCCTCACTTCCCATAGAGATATAATGGACAAAAAATCGTCCATTATATGTCTATGGGAAGTGAGGCGCTATTCTGATTGGTCGCCGGCAGCAGACAGCGACCAATCAGAATAGCGCCTCACTTCCCATAGAGATATAATGGACGATTTTTCGTCCATTATATCTCTATGGAAGTGATTCGCTATTCTGATTGGTTGCTGTGTGCTGCCGGTGACCAATCAGAATAGCGCCTCACTTTGAGCGGTAAATTTGAAACTCAAAGTCGTCCATTATATGTCTATGGGAAGTGAGGCGCTATTCTGATTGGTCGCCGGCAGTACAGAGCGACCAATCAGAATAGCGCCTCACTTCCCATAGAGATATAATGGACAAAAAAGCGTCCATTATATGTCTATGGGAAGTGAGGCGCTATTCTGATTGGTCGCCGGCAGCAGACAGCGACCAATCAGAATAGCGCCTCACTTCCCATAGAGATATAATGGACGATTTTTCGTCCATTATATCTCTATGGGAAGTGAGGCGCTATTCTGATTGGTCGCTGTGTGCTGGCGGCGACCAATCAGAATAGCGCCTCACTTTGAGCGGTAAATTTGAAACTCAAAGTCGTCCATTATATGTCTATGGGAAGTGAGGTGCTATTCTGATTGGTCGCTCTGTACTGCCGGCGACCAATCAGAATAGCGCCTCACTTCCCATAGAGATATAATGGACAAAAAAGCGTCCATTATATGTCTATGGGAAGTGAGGCGCTATTCTGATTGGTCGCCGCCAGCACACAGCGACCAATCAGAATAGCGCCTCACTTCCCATAGAGATAGAATGGACGACTTTGAGTTTTAAATTTACCGCTGAAAGTGAGGCGCTATGCTGATTGGTCGCTGTGTGCTGCGCCGACCAATCAGCATAGCGCCTCACTTCCCATAGAGATACATAGCGGTGTTTCGGCGAATTTATGGCCGGGCCCCTGGTTCTATTTTCGGCCACGGGGCTCGGCGCTTGTCGGTTGTCGCCGGGGCGGGAGACTTGCCCCTGCAACGGCTGACAATGGCCGCTTCGATAGAAAGAGAGATAGATAGATAAATAGATAGCGATACATAGATAGATAGATATAGATAGATAGATAGAGATAGATAAATAGATAGATAGATAAATAGATAGAGATAGATAGAGAGATAGATAGATAGATAGAGATAGATAGATAGGTGAGTCTTTGCAGACGCGGTAAGTCCGGCGACAGCCGAGCGCCGTAGCCGAAAATCGAACCAAGGGCCCGGCCATGCATTGTTGGAAACACCGCTATGTATCTCTATGGGAAGTGAGGCGCTATTCTGATTGGTCGCCGGCAGCACACAGCGACCAATCAGAATAGCGCCTCACTTTGAGCGGTAAATTTGAAACTCAAAGTTGTCCATTATATGTCTATGGGAAGTGAGGCGCTATTCTGATTGGTCGCCGACAGCACACAGCGACCAATCAGAATAGCGCCTCACTTCCCATAGACATATAATGGACGACTTTGAGTTTCAAATTTACCACTCAAAGTGAGGCGCTATTCTGATTGGTCGCCGGCAGCACACAGCGACCAATCAGAATAGTGCCTCACTTCACATAGAGATAGAATGGACGACTTTGAGTTTTAAATTTACCGCTGAAAGTGAGGCGCTATTCTGATTGGTCGCCGGCAGCACACAGCGACCAATCAGAATAGTGCCTCACTTCACATAGAGATAGAATGGACGACTTTGAGTTTTAAATTTACCGCTGAAAGTGAGGCGCTATGCTGATTGGTCGCTGTGTGCTGCCGGTGACCACTCAGAATAGCGCCTCACTTTGAGCGGTAAATTTGAAACTCAAAGTTGTCCATTATATGTCTATGGGTAGTGAGGCGCTATTCTGATTGGTTGCTGGCAGCACATAGCGACCAATCAGAATAGCGCCTCACTTCCCATAGAGATATAATGGACGAAAAGTCGTCCATTATATGTCTATGGAAGTGAGGCACTATTCTGATTGGTCTCCGGCAGCACACAGCGACCAATCAGAATATCGCCTCACTTCCCATAGAGATATAATGGACGAAAAGTCGTCCATTATATCTCTATGGGAAGTTAGGCGCTATTCTTATTGGTCGCCGGCAGCACACAGCGACCAATCAGAATAGCGCCCCACTTCCCATAGAGATATAATAGACGAAAGTCGTCCGTTATATGTCTATGGGAAGTGAGGCGCTATTCTGATTGGTCGCTGTTTGCTGCCGGCGACCAATCAAGAATAGCGCCTCACTTCCCATAGACATATAATGGACGACTTTGAGTTTCAAATTTACCGCTCAAAGTGAGGCGCTATTCTGATTGGTCGCCGGCAGCACACAGCGACCAATTAGAATAGCGCCTCACTTCCCATAGAGATACAATGGACGACTTTGAGTTTTAAATTTACCGCTGAAAGTGAGGCGCTATGCTGATTGGTCGCTGTGTGCTGCGCTGACCAATCAGCATAGCGCCTCACTTCCCATAGAGATACATAGCGGTGTTTCGCCGAATTTATGGCCGGGCCCCTGGTTCTATTTTCGGCCACGGGGCTCGGCGCTTGTCGGTCGTCGCCGGGGCGGGAGACTCGCCCCTGCAACGGCTGACAATGGCCGCTTCGATAGATAGATAGATAGATTGATAGATATAGATAAATAGATAGAGATAGATAAATAGATAGAGATAGATAGATAGTTAAATAGATAAATAGAGATAGATAGATAGATAGATAGATAGGTGAGTCTTTGCAGCCGCGGTAAGTCCGGCGACAGCCGAGCGCCGTGGCCGAAAATCGAACCAAGGCCCGGCCATGCATTGTTGGAAACACCGCTATGTATCTCTATGGGAAGTGAGGCGCTATTCTGATTGGTCGCTGTGTGCTGCCGGCGACCACTCAGAATAGCGCCTCACTTTGAGCGGTAAATTTGAAACTCAAAGTTGTCCATTATATGTCTATGGGAAGTGAGGCGCTATTCTGATTGGTTGCTGGCAGCACACAGCGACCAATCAGAATAGCGCCTCACTTCCCATAGAGATATAATGGACGAAAAGTCGTCCATTATATGTCTATGGGAAGTGAGGCGCTATTCTGATTGGTCGCCGCAGCACACAGCAACCAATCAGAATAGTGCCTCACTTCCCATAGAGATATAATGGACAACTTTGAGTTTTAAATTTACCGCTGAAAGTGAGGCGCTATTCTGATTGGTCGCCGGCAGCACACAGCGACCAATCAGAATCGCGCCTCACTTCCCATAGAGATAGAATGGACGACTTTGAGTTTCAAATTTCCCGCTTAAGTGAGGCGCTATGCTGATTGGTCGCTGTGTGCTGCGCCGACCAATCAGCATAGCGCCTCACTTCCTATAGAGATACATAGCTGTGTTTCGCCGAATTTATGGCCAGGCCCCTGGTTCTGTTTTCGGCCACGGGGCTCGGCTGTGCTCGGTCGTTGTACGGGCCGGAGACTCGCAATGGCCGCTTTGCGGCCATTGTTCGCTCTCTGGCCGGGCCCCTGGTTCTATTTTCGGCCACGGGGCTCGGCTGTGGTCGGTCGTTGGACGAGGCCGGAGACTCGCAATGGCCGCTTCGCGGCCATTGCTCGTGGCGGCCGAGGCAGCCACGTCCACGACGACGGAAGTAGCGCCAAATATGACGGAAGTGCGCTACGGCAATTATATATTAGATATATATATATATATTATCTACTAGATGGTGGCCCGATTCTAACGCATTGGGTATTCTAAACTATGTATGTAGTTGATATACTGTGACTGACAGAACTTGTTCAGTCAACGTGAGTGAACTACACCGCTCCTCCTGTCACTGCTCTTCCGTCTCTCCTCCTGTCCCCACTCCTGTCACTGCTCCTCTGTCTTTCCTCCTGTCACCGCTCCTCCTGCCCCCGTTCCTCCATCTCTCTTCCTGTCCCCGCTCCTCCTGTCACCGCTCCTCCGTCTGTCCTCCTGTCACTGCTCCTCCATCGCTCCTCCTGTCCCTGCTCCTTCTGTCACCGCTCCTCCTGTCACCATTCCTCCTGTCCCCACTCCTCCGTCTCTCCTCCTGTCACCGCTCCTCCTGTCCCCACTCCTGTCACTGCACCTCCTGTCCCCGCTTCTCCATCTCTCCTCCTGTCCCTGCTCCTCCTGTTCCAGCTCCTCCGTCTCTCTTCCAGTCACCGTTGTCCTGCCTCCGCTCCTCCTGTCACCGCTCCTCCTGTCACCGCTCCTCATGTCACAGCTCTTCATGTCACAGCTCATGTCACCACTCCTCCGTCTCTCCTTCATGTAACTGCTCCTCATGTCACCGCTCCTCCGTCTCTCCTCCTGTCACCGGTTCTCCTGTCACTGCTTCTCCTGTCCCCGCTCCTCCATCTCTCTTCATGTCACTGCTCCTCATGTTACCTCTCCTCCGTCTCTCCTCCTGTCACCACTCCTCCGTCTATCCTCCTGTCCCGCCTCCTCCGTCTCTCCTCCTGTCCCCACACCTCCGTCTCTCTTCCTGTCACTGCTCCTCCGTCACTCCTCCTGTCACCGCTCCTCTGTCTCTCCTCCTATCACCGCTCCCCCTGTCCCCGTTCCTCCATCTCTCCTCCTGTTACCGCTCCTACTGTCCCTACTCTTCGGTCTCTCCTCCTGTCCCCGCTCCTCAGTCTCTCCTCCTGTCCCCGCTCCTCCGTCTCTCCTCCTATCACCGCTCCTCCATTTCTCCTCCTGTCACCGCTCCTCCTGTCCCTGCTCCTTCTGTCATCGCTCCTCCTGTCACCGCTCCTCAGTCTCTCCTCGTGTCCCCGCTCCTCGTGTCCCCGCTCCCCCGTTTCTCCTCCTGTCATTGCTCCTCCTGTCCCTGCTCCTCCATCTCTCCTCCTGTCCCTGCTCCTCCTGTTCCTGATCCTCCGTCTCTCTTACTGTCACCACTTCTCCTGTCACTGCTTCTCCTGTCCCCGGTCCTCCATCTCTCCTCCTGTCCCCGCTCCTCCTGTCACCGCTCCTCTGTCTCTCCTCCTGTCACCACTCCTCCGTCTATCCTCCTGTCCCGGCTCCTCCGTCTCTCCTCCTGTCCCCACACCTCTGTCTCTCTTCCTGTCACCGCTTTTCCTGTCACTGCTCCTCCGTCACTCCTCCTGTCACCGCTCCTCTGTCTCTCCTCCTATCACCGCTCCCCCTGTCCCCGTTCCTCCATCTCTCCTCCTGTTACCGCTCCTACTGTCCCTGCTCTTCGGTCTCTCCTCCTGTCCCCGCTCCTCAGTCTCTCCTCCTGTCACCGCTCCTCCGTCTCTCCTCCTGTCACCGCTCCTCAATTTCTCCTCCTGTCACCGCTCCTCCTGTCCCTGCTCCTTCTGTCATCACTCCTCCTGTCACCGCTCCTCAGTCTCTCCTCCTGTCACTGCTCCTCGTGTCCCCGCTCCCCCGTTTCTCCTCCTGTCATTGCTCCTCCTGTCCCCGCTCCTCCATCTCTCCTCCTGTTCCTGCTCCTCCTGTTCCTGCTCCTCCGTCTCTCTTACTGTCACCACTTCTCCTGTTACTGCTTCTCCTGTCCCCGCTCCTCCATCTCTCCTCCTGTCCCCGCTCCTCCTGTCACCGCTCCTCTGTCTCTCCTCCTGTCACCACTCCTCCTATCCCCTCTCCTCTGTCTTTCCTTCTGTCATGGCTTATTCTGTGACTGCTCCTCCTGTCCCCGCTCCTCCACCTCTCCTCCTGTCCCCGTTCCTCCTGTCACCGCTCCTCCATCTTTCCTCCTGTCACCGCTCTTCCTGTTCACGCTCCTCCGTCTCTCCTCCTGTCCCCGCTCCTATGTCTCTCCTCTTGTCACCACTGCTCCTGTCCCTGCTCCTCTGTCTCTCCTCCTGCCACCGCTTCTCCTGTAACCGCTCCTCCGTCTCTCCTGTCACCGCTCTTCCTGTCAGCGCTCCTCCATCTCTCCTCCTGTCTCCACTCCTCCTGTCAACGCTTGTCCTGTCCCTTCTCCTCTGTCTCTCCTCCTGTCCCTGCTCCTGCGCCAATCGCATCAGGAGAGTGGGGTCTGTGCACTGTGTTTAGCGTCTGTCTTCCCCTGTGCGCTGTCTTCACTCTGTGCCGTCTCTCTCTTGTGCCTTTTTCTCCAGTCTGAAATGTCCCCCCCGTGTGCGCCGACTCTGTGTCTCATGTGTGCACTGTCTAACCCGTGTGTGCCATATCTCTGTCTCTCGTGTGAGCGGTGACTGTGTCTTGTGTGTGTGCTGTCTCCTGTGTGCACCTTCTCTCCCATGTGCGCTGTCTGTGTCTCTCCCGTGTATGGTCTCTCCCATGTGCGGCGTCTCTGTGTGCCTGTCTCTGTGTCCCCCTGAGCCTCTGCATGTCCCCCTGTACCTCTCCTCTCACCCTGTGGCTCTGCGTGTCCCCCTGTGCCTCTCCTCTCCCATTGCGTCTGTCTGTGTCCCCTGTGGCTGTGTGCCCCCCTCTGCCTGTCCCCTTGTGCCTCTCCTCTTCCCCTGTCTCTGTGTCCCCTGTGCCTCTCCTCTCCCCCTGTGTCTGTCTGTGTCCCCTGTGGCTGTGTCCCCTCTACCTATCACCCTGTGCCTCTCCTCTCCCCCTGTCTGTGTCCCCCTGTGAACATGTCCCATCTGCCTGTCCCACTGTGCCTGTCTGTGTCCTCTGTGGCTGTGTCCCCTCTGCCTGTCCCCTTGTGCCTCTCCTCTCCCCCTGTCTCTGTGTTCCCTGTGCCTCTCCTCTCCCCCTGTGTCTGTCTGTGTCCCCTGTGGCTGTGTCCCCTCTACCTATCACCCTGTGCCTCTCCTCTCCCCCTGTCTGTGTCCCCCTGTGACCATGTCCCATCTGCCTGTCCCACTGTGCCTGTCTGTGTCCCCTGTGGCTATGTCCCCTCTGCCTGTCCCCCTGTGCCTGTCTGTGTCCCCTGTGGCTGTGTCCCCTCTGCCTGTCCCCCTGTGCCTCCCCCCCGTTCCTGTGTCCCCCTGTTCCTCTGCTCTCCCCCTGTGTCTGTGTCCCCTGTGTCTGTGTCCCCTCTGCCTGTCCCCCTGTGCCTCTCCTCTCCCCCTGTGTCTGTCTGTGTCCTCTCTGCCTTTCCCCCTGTGCCTCTCCTCTCCCCATGGCTGTGTCCCCCTGTGCCCCTCTTCTCTCGCTTCTCCTCCTGCACCCCCCCCCCCCGATCCTCCAGTGTGCTAAAAAAAAATAAAAAAAATCCTCAGTGAGGATACTCACCCCTCCGACGCGTCTTGTAGCTCCCAGGGCAGGACCTGTCGTTGCCTGGAAAGCCAATCAGCTGAGCGGTCAAGTGAGCGGGGGGCAGGAAGACAGGAAGAGATGTGGGGGGGCCGGAGGAGAAACGGGGGGCTGGAGGAGAGGTGGGGGGGGCCGGAGGAGAAGTGGGTGGGCAGGCAGAGGAGCAGTGGGGCCAGGAAGAGGAGCGGGGGGTGGGCCAGGAAGAGAAGCGGGGGGCAGGAAGAGAAGTGAAGGGGCCGGAGGAGCAGCGGGGGGCTGGAGGAGAAGTGGGGGGCCGGAGGAGAAGCGGGGGGGCAGGAAGAGAATCGGTGGGGCCAGGAAGAGGAGCGGGTGGGCCAGGAAGAGAAGCGGGAGGCAGGAAGACAAGTGGGGGGGGCGGAGGAAAAACGGGGGGCTGGAGGAGAAGCGGGGGGGGCAGGAGGAGAGAGGGGGGTCAGGAGGAGAAGCTAGAGGAAAGGCACAGGGGGACACAGAGGGAGAGGAGAGGCACAGGGGGACACAGAGACAGGGGGAGAGGAGAGGCACAGGGGGACATAGAGACAGAGGGAGAGGAGAGGCACAGCCACAGGGGATACAGACAGCCGCTGCTGGACGCGTGTATCCCGCCGATAGCGACGTCAATGCGTCGCTGTCACCAGGTTTAAGCTTGGCGCGAGTTTTGAATGCGTGCAGCTGTTTTGCATACGCTGCGCTCATTGGTCGCCACGACTGCCAGCAACCAATGAGCGCTGGCGAGCGATTTCGGCCTCAGACAGACACGATTAGGCAAATTATATAGTAGATAATATAATTGTCTAGCGGCCACTTCCGTCTGAGGCCGAAATCGCATGCGAGCACTCATTGGTTGCCGGCAGAAATGCCGGCCAATGATCGCCGTGTATGCAAAAGAGCCGCGCGCCGCGTAAATTCAAAATTTGCGTGCTGCGTGGCTCTCCTGTAAGCCCTCCCGCTGCTCCTGCCCTGCCCCGCTCCTCATGCCCTGCTCCCCGCAGCCCCCCGATCCCCGCGGCCCCTTGCTCCTTAGGGCTACTTCTTTAGTGATGTCACAGAGGGGAGGAAGAATCCTGTGCCTCCTCCCCTGTGTCACATTTGTCACAGCCCCATTTGATTCTGCAGTGCATTATACACTGCGAGATCAAATGTAAAATTCAGCCAAATGTATTAAAAATAATAAAGATTGTTATACTTACCCTCTGCCGAGTGCTCGGTAACCGGGAGCCGGGAGCAGTAGCAGGCAGTGTCCTGTTAAGACCTTGCATGATGTAAGAATGATATCGGCGTTCGGCGCTGTGATTGGCCCGCTCGCAGTCATGTGATATGCGCATCACATATCACATGACCGCGAGCGGGCCAATCACAGCACCGAATGCCGATATCATTCTGACATCATGCAAGGTCCTAGCAGGACACTGCCTGCTACTGCTCCCGGCTCCCGGTTACCGAGCACTCGGCAGAGGGTAAGTATAACAATCTTTATTATTTTTAATACATTTGGCTGAATTTTACATTTGATTTCGCAGTATATAATGCACTGCGAAATCAAATGGAGCTGAGACAGCTCACACAAGGGATCACAAAAGAAACAGCACACACAAAGAATCACAAAAGAGACAGCACACACAAGGGATCACAAAAGAGACAGCTCACACAAGGGATCACAAAACAGCACACACAAGGGATCACAAATGAGACAGCTCACACAAGGGATCACAAAAGAGACAGCACACATGGGGCAAAAGAGACAGCACACATAAGGTATCACAAAAGAGACAGCACAAGGGGAAAAAGAGACAGCACAGCACAAGGAAGGAAAATGCCAGCACACATAAGGAAGCAAAGGGACAGCACACACAAGGAAAGAATGAGACAGCACACACAAGGAAGGAAAGAGACAGCACACACGGGGCGAAAGAAACAGCACACACAAGAGATCACAAAAGAGACAGCACAGCACAAGGGGCAAAAGACACAGCACAGCACAAGGAGCAAAAGAGACAGCACACACAGGGTGAAAGAGGCAGCACAGACAAGGGGGAAAGAGACAGCACACACATGGTGTAAAAGAGATAGCACACACAAGGGAGGAAAGAGACAGCGCACACAAGGGGGAAAGAGCACACACAAGGGGGAAAGAGACAGCGCACACAAGGGAGGAAAGAGACAGCGCACACAAGGGAGGAAAGAGACAGCGCACACAAGGGAGGAAAGAGACAGCGCACACAAGAGGGGAAAGACGCAGCGCACACAAGGGGGGAAAGAGACGGCACACTCAAGAGTGAAAAGACACAGCATGCACAAGTGAGGAAAGACACAGCACGTACAATAGGCAAAAGAGACAGCGCACACAAGGAAGGAAAGAGACAGTGTACACAAGGGGTGAAAGAGAGCACGCACATGGGAGGAAAGAGACAGTGCAAACAAGGGGCGAAAGAGATGTGGCACCCTGGCACCCTGGTTGGGGCACCATAGAACTCTTGGTTCACGAATGGAATTTACACAGCAAGCAGCACTCACCACTAACAACACTCTTTAACACCCTGTTTCACCCCAGACCTCTAGGGGGAGCTCCACTGGAGGGAGAAACACCAGAGTGTGCAGACGCTAGGAGAGCTGCAAGAAGTGTGCAGTCACTGGTACTGGAGCTACTAGGCCCCTCCAGCACACCCAGCAAAGTGAGAGACCCTTGCAACTGGGGTCAGAGGACAGGAGGAAAGCACCCCTCAGGGACAAAGAGTTATCTTAACTCTCCCAACAAACCGGTTACTGGGACCGAGCTGTGAGAACTACTACGTACACCACAGAGAAACCAGCACCACAATCAGGGAGTCTAGCCCCCCTGAAAACCTGAAGCACCACCTGATGAGAGCCCAGGGAAGAGGAGTGTACAGCTTAACCCCTTTTATAGTGCCCTCAGTGCAGTTAACCCAGGTGAATCACGTTCCACCGAACGTACAACCCGGTCCGGCAGGATTCCATATCCGCCCGACCCCACCAGAACACTAGAGAAGGAAGCCTACACACTGCTTGCTGTGGAAACTCCAGGAGTGTCAACCTCATCACCCGGTCCGAGTGTACCTGCTGCCACCAGTAAAGGTACCTAAAAGACTTTGTGTGTCCGCGCATTATTCCTGGATCTAGCACGCAGCACTACAAAGCTGCCATATTACACCAAGGACAGCTCCTGGCCCCGGGGACTCCCGCTCATCCTGTGGGGAGCGTCCCATCTTGCTACCGTACATCCCTCGGAGGCCCAAGCAGCGCCGGTGAAATCACCGGATTCCCGAAGGTGGCGTCACGACAAGTAGGAATTAACCCCTATCCGTTCAACAAAACCCCTTTTGATCTGGACCACCGGGCCCCACAGCCTCGGGCGTGGAACCGTGATGGGAGAAGCAATGCCCGAGACGTGAAGACCCCGGCTACGGTGAGTCAGAAATTGGCGGTCACGAACAGGATACGAGCAGGCCCGTTTCCCAACGGGTATTGTGTGCTATTTAATGACTGTGATTATTGAACTGTACATTTGAACCGCCATTGCTGCGCGGAAGGCGGGAAAAGAAGGGGTGTTGCTGTGCAAAGGGCGCGAAGATAGGCCCCGCCCTACGCTCTGACGAGTTCCGCCAAACGCAGCAGGAACCGGAAACTCCCGTGGTGCCTCACTCCTCACCGTGAGGCCGACAGCTTCCGCTAAAATCGAAAAGACAGGCCACGCTTAACTAAGGGGGAGCGAGAATGAGTGATTCGGATTCCGGCGACGCGGCAACCCCGCAAGTAAACCAACCGGTTGCCCCACCGAGGCCTCCAAACGTACCCCCAGCAGGTCAGCCACCCTTCGGCGGTATGTCGCAGCAACCCGCTCCGATTATGCCGATATCTCTGCCGTACGTCCCGAATGTGGCCTGGTTACCAAAGTACAGCGGAAAACCCGGTACCCTGGATACGTTCCAAAGGAAGATATGCCAGGCACTGGATATGTATGCCATGACCTGTAAGCAGAGGGCTTCAGTTATAATGGGACAGTTAACAGGCGCAGCGGAGCTGCAGAGTCAAAACTGGTCTATAAAAGCTCAGGAGTCTGTGGAGCAGATATTTGCTAAGCTAAACCAGGTTTTTGAACATCATACCGAGGCGGAGTTAAGACTGATGTTTTATCATTGTAAACAAGGGGCGCAGGAAAGTGTCCTGGACTATGCACTGCGCTTACAAGAAGCACTGAGACTGTTAAAACAAGTCGACCCTGATAGTGTTAGAGATGAGAACAAAGCGTTAATTGGACAATTTCTTGTGGGACTTAGACTACCTGATGAAAAGAAACAGGCAAGCTGGTGGGCCCTGCAAAATCCTGGTGCAGAGTTTGACACTCTAAGAGACTTAACAGTGCGGGGACAGCAGTTCCCTACAGTGCCCGATCTAACCTCACAGCCGCAGTATACTGACACCCCTTCCATGGCGGCAGCAGCATCTTCAATTCCTACGGTTAAGTCCAGCGCACAGACTGTAACACCTGACCGGTTCGAACAACTGTGTGCCAATGTAGAGCAACTGATGAAAGACATGGCCAAGCTCTGAGGTGAAAGAAGACCCAAGACAGAAGCAAGGTCATCGGATAAGATCCAGCTTGCTGACAGCCCCGACGACGTCCCGTGGATGAAGAGGAAGACACCGCCGCGAGGAAAGCCCCCAACTTGTTACACCCCTGATGGACACCGCATCATTCAAAAGAGCGACTGCAAAAAAGGAGGACACACCTACCAATCCAGTCCTTTAAACGAGCAACCCCTGGGCGAGAAGGGCCAACCCCAGGAGTAGACTGTCCAGGCCCGACCAACTGGGAGTACGTAAGAGAATGTCCGTACATATCAATCACCATCGATGGCATCACCACCTCAGCCTTGATAGACACTGGATCCCAGGTGACAACCATCCCGAGTATCCTTTACAAGCTGTTCTGGCAAGATGTTAAGCTAGAACCCCCGCACATTGATCTGAACATTGAAGCAACTAATGGTTTGCTAGTTACAGTAGAGGGACAATGGGAAGCTACAGTAAAGGTGGGGAGGGTGCAGCTGAAGAACCAGGGTAACATAGTGGCTCAGAACAAACCATACGAGAGAGATCCACACGTAATACTGGGTACCAATATTATGGTTAAATGTCTCGATGAAGTGTTGTTCTTACTCCAACAGAGTGCTGATGCTGGTAAACCAAGAGAGAGGAGGGCTATCCAAAAGCAGATCCGAGCTCTGGTATATCAACAACAGGTAAAAATGTCGAATGGTGAAATTGGCAGAGTACGGGTAACAGATCCCATTCCAATTATGGTACCACCCAGAAGTGAAATGATGATCTGGTGTCGAGCAGCCATAGGCCTCAGAGGGCAGGACTACCAAGCTGTAGTAGAACTTGTAATGTCTGATAGTAGTCCTACACTCTTGACAGCCAGAGGGTTGGTTGATGTGAGAAAAAGGAGAGTCCCCGTACGCATATTAAATTATGGTGATGACGAAGTCAGACTGCCAAGATATGCTACTGTTGCAAAATTGTACCAGGTTGAAAACAATGCCATACTTGATGTAAAATCCTCTTCCCAAACAGTAACTGACGAACCCCCTCACTCCAAAGATCAGTTAGAGAAATGGTGTCAGGAGCTCAGTGTAGGAACTGACAACACACCCTCTCATCAGAAAAATGGAGTTTACCGGGTAGTTCGGGAGTACGAGCAAGTGTTCAGCAAACACCCACTTGACTTTGGGAGGATTAAAGGGGTACAACACCATATCCCCACAGGCAACCATGCACCTATCAAAGAAAGGTATAGGACTATACCACCCACACACTACCAAAAAGCAAAAGAGATGCTTCAGGACATGAAAAACGCATGGGTCATTAGGGATAGCTGTAGTCCCTGGGCAGCACCACTGGTTCTGGTTAAAAAGAAAGATGGTAGTATGAGGATGTGCGTAGACTACAGAGAAACCAATAAAGTCACACACAAGGATGCATACCCGTTACCCCGCATAGAGGAGTCACTAGCTGCACTTAAGTCCGCCAACTACTTCTCCACATTAGATCTTACTAGTGGGTACTGGCAGGTCTCCGTTGCAAAGGAGGATTTTGAGAAGACAGCCTTCACGACCCCCATGGGGCTCTGCAAGTTCAACAGCATGCCATTCGGGTTGTGCAACGCCCCAGGAACATTTCAGAGACTGATGGAGTGTTGTCTAGGCCACCAGAACTTTGAGACTGTGCTGTTATACCTTGATGATGTCATTGTATACTCCCAGACCTATGAAGATCACCTGCAACACCTGAGTGAAGTGTTCGAGTCGCTGTCCAAGTACGGAATGAAGCTGAAACCGTCCAAGTGTCACCTGCTGAAACCCAAGGTCCAATACCTAGGACACGTGGTTAGCGCGGAAGGCGTAGCACCTGACCCGGATAAAGTTACCGTCATCAAAGACTGGCCAGCGCCAACCACTCACAAAGAGGTACGTCAATTCTTAGGACTGGTCGGGTTCTACCGACGATTCATCAAAGGCTATACCAAAATAGCAACACCCATGCAAGATCTCTTAGTAGGTCAATCTAAAAACGGCAAGATCAGGGGGCCCCCGTTCCACTGGGGACCAGAACAGGAACAGTCCTTCCAGAAGCTCAAGGATGCTTTGACTGGAGAAGAGATCCTAACCTACCCTGATTACAATCTCCCATTTTTACTGTACACTGATGCAAGCAATGAAGGCTTAGGAGCACTCCTATCTCAACGTCAGCAAGGGAAGGAAAAGGTCATAGCCTACGCCAGCAGAAAGCTCCATCCCACAGAAAGGAACCCGGAGAACTACAGCTCTTTCAAACTGGAGTTCCTGGCCATGGTCTGGGCAATCACAGAGCGTTTCAAGCATTACCTGGCCTCCGCCCCGTTCACAGCTTTCACTGACAACAACCCTCTAACACACTTAGAGACTGCAAAGCTGGGAGTCCTAGAGCAACGTTGGGTAGCAAGACTCTCATACTATGACTTCATTTTAAAGTACCGGGCAGGTCACAAGAACGGCAATGCTGATGCCCTGTCCAGAATGCCTAACCTCCCTGAAGAGGGAGAGGACATAGATGACCTGGAGGAGATAGAACTACCTTCTTTTTCCATTGTACGGTGGTGACATCAGGCGAACCAGAGACGAGTAGAGAGGACCGTGAACTCTTTACCTCATCATGACTGGAAGGAGGTTCAAGCTAACGATCCAGATGTCAGCTTGGCCAGAGAGCTGATAACTCAAGAACACGCCAGCATGGACCTTGATGCCTGCCAAAATGCAAAACGCCTATGGAAAGAAAAAGGGAAGTTGTTTGTCTACCAAGGTAAACTATGCAGAAGGTATCTGAATCCCAGGACACACGAACTCATCTGGCAGATCGTGGTTCCCAAGACTGAAGTTAAAATGATCCTTGAAGCATACCATGACGATGCAGGACACTTTGGATGGAAGAAGCTGGAAAGACTCTTGAAAGATCGTTTCTACTAGGTTGGTATGCGAGGCTCAATTGAGAAATGGTGTAAAAACTGTGGACCATGTCACCTTCGAAGAAAGGACCATCTAACTCAGAAAGCTCTGTTACAGCCAATTGATACCAAGAAACCCCTTGAAATAGTTGCTCTCGACCACGTAAAGTTAATCCCAAGTCGCACCGGGTATACTTACACGCTCACTATAGTAGATCACTATTCAAGATTCCTGGTAGTGGTTCCAGTTAAGGACTTAACTGCAGAGGTAGCGGCCAGAGCCTTCCAGAGTGATTTCTGTCACCCTCATGGGTATCCAGACCAAGTCTTGACTGATCAAGGGCCAGCCTTCGAATCAGCTCTGTTCCAAGAATTCCTAGGATTATATGGGTGTAAGAAGATCAGGACCACACCATATCATCCACAAACAAACGGTTTATGTGAGAAAATGAACCACATTGTAATTGACATGCTCAAAACCTTGCCACTCGAAGTGAGAAATTAATGGCCTGAAAAACTCCCAGATCTTGTGGATATCTACAACCACATACCTGTTAGTTCACCTAACTACACACTTGCTTACTTGGTGCAAGCAAGACCAGGTAAACTACCAGTTGATCTACAGATAGGAACCATTGAGCCAACACCAGATTCTTCTGATGAAGATTGGATAAACCAACGCCAAGAACAGTACCAGAAAGTACAAGAGTGTTGAAAGGAACCTGAATATCAGCAGAACCAAACAAGAGCACGACTTTAACAAGCACGCCTCAGCAGAACCTCTAGCAACAGGTGAATTAGTGCTAAAAAGAAAGAGAAAAACAAACAAATTGGATGACAATTGGGAATCTGAACCCTATACAATTATGCCGTCACAATATGACAACTCAAAAACTTGTGTTATCAGTAGAGATAAGGGAAATACTTTTACAACTGTATCAAGAGACTATTTGAAGAAATGTCCAACACAGTTAATACCACAAGCAACCAGTTACCCTGTAATAACTACAATTGAAAAACCAAAAGAAAATCTCGTCCATACAGAAATTGGAGATTTACCAGCCGACTGGCCACAATACAATGGTGCATACATAATACCAGTTATTTCATTCTACCAGCCTGTAGAAAATCAGGAACCGTTACCAAATCAACCAGTTCAACAATAACCAGTTCAAGTGCAAGAGATGCAGCCTGCTATCTTGGAACCTGAGATTCCTGTAATCGGTGAACCTGCTAGTCTCACAGTAAGACAAAGAACACGTAGACAATTACCTACACTACCACCTTTAACAGAGGATAGTCCAGTAGACAGACTACGTACTTACTATGGAATTACAGAAAGACAAAGGAGCGACAGACCAACAACCAGTTTGTACACTACAAACACAGCTTTTGAAACACCCACACTATGCAAATCCACACGTTGTACATTAAGACAACCCCCACACAAATATGGAGAATGGGTTTAAAATGTAGTGGAAACTTATTACCTGTTAAACACTGTAAATAGTACCCGTGTTCAAAACCTGTAAAAAGTAGTGTACAGAAGGGTGGAGGAACTGGGCTCTGTCCCAAGTAAATTAAGTTGAGGGCAGAAAGTGCCTGGGTAGAGTAAGAAAGGTTAGACTCGGCCTCCTAAGCAGATACACCCGTAGGGAATGTATAAAGTTTAAAATGTGTACCCGTGTAAGTGTTCAAGCCATCAGAGACTTTACTGCTGGGCTTTACCCTTTTTCTCTTTTCATAAACTTGGACAATTGTCACAGGACTTGTGTGACCAAAAACTTACTTTTTCCAGCCTGCGGCAGATGGATTAGTGCCGTATGGGCTGTTTTTCATATTTTTCCCCTCCTTTTCAGTGATTTTTGTATTTTTCCATTAAGATTTTGTAAATACCGGTTATTAAATGCTTATAAAATGTTCAGAGGTTAAGTTGTAAAAGAAAAACTTTTTGCTCAGTCCGGGAGAACTGAAGTTAACTAAGGGGGAATGTGGCACCCTGGCACCCTACTTGGGGCACCACAGAACTCTTGGTTCACGAATGGAATGTACACAGCAAGCAGCACTCACCACTAACAACACACCTTTAACACCCCGTTTCACCCCAGGCCTCTAGGGGGAGCTCCACTGGTTACCTTAAGCCAGTTCCCCCTATATATACGGGTCCTGGAGGGAGAAACACCAGAGTGTGCAGACGCTAGGAGAGCTGCAAGAAGTGTTCAGTCACTGGTACTGGAGCTACTAGGCCCCACCAGCACACCCAGCAAAGTGAGAGACCCTTGCAACTGGGGTCAGAGGACAGGAGGAAAGCACCTCTCAGGGACAAAAGAGTTATCTTAACTCTCCCAACAAACCGGTTACTGGGACCGAGCTGTGAGAACTATTACATACACCACAGAGAAACCAGCACCACAATCAGGGAGTCTAGCCCCCCTGAACACCTGAAGCACCACTTGATGAGAGCCCAGGGAAGAAGAGTGTACAGCTTGACCCCTTTTATAGTGCCCTCAGTGCAGTTAACCCAGGTGAATCACGTTCCACCGAACGTACAACCCGGTCCGGCAGGATTCCATATCCGCCCGACCCCACCAGAACATTAGAGAAGGAAGCCTACACACTGCTTGCTGTGGAAACTCCAGGAGTGTCAACCTCATCACCCGGTCCGAGTGTACCTGCTGCCACCAGTAAAGGTACCTAAAAGACTTTGTGTGTCCGCGCATTATTCCTGGATCTAGCACGCAGCACTACAAAGCTGCCGTATTACACCAAGGACAGCTCCTGGCCCCGGGGACTCCCGCTCATCCTGTGGGGAGCGTCCCATCTTGCTACCGTACATCACCCAGAGGCCCAAGCAGCGCTGGTGAAATCATCGGATTCCCCCAGGTGGCGTCACGACAAGTAAGAATTAACCCCTATCCGTTCAACAAAACCCCTTTTGATCTGGACCACCGGGCCCCACAGCCTCGGGTGCGGAACTGTGACGGGAGAAGCAACGCCCAAGACGTGAAGACCCCGGCTACGGTGAGTCAGAGACAGCATCCAAGTTGAAAAGAGACAGCACGCAAGGGGGAAAAGAGATGGGGCACAAGGCGGAAAAGAGGCAGGGTGCAAGGGGGAAAAGAGACAGGGCGCAAGAGGGAAGAGAGACAGGGCACAAGGGGAAAAGAGAACACATACAGGGGGAGAGTGCACAGGGGGAAGACAGCTCAAAGAAGAGAGCACATGAAGGAAGAAGACAGCACAGTGGGGAGACAGGTCAAAGGAGAGAGTACAGAGGGAAGAAGACAGTGCAGGGGGCAAAGACAGTGCACACGGGGAGACGGCTACTGCCCCAGCACCACAGAGCCCACCTCCATCGTGATGCTACCGCCCACATCTATCTACTATATAATTGCTCTATCGTGTCTGTCTGTCACCGAAATCCTTCATCACTGATTGGTCGCTGAGCGGCCACACACCCCCAGCCAGGGCCCCCACCTGGTTGGCTGTCTCCGCTGTCACTCGCTACACCCAGCCCTCTATTCTTTTTACTATCAAATGGGAAGAGTTGTGTGTTTGGGGAAAGAGATGAAGGGGCAGAGCGGAGGACGGGGCCTGCCTGCTCAACTGCCGGGGCCATAGCCCTGAGATGGAGAGCACACAAACTCCTGAGGATCTGGGATCACCTGGAACAAGCTCCAAGTACTGATAGATCCTGGGATCTCCCTCCAGGGCAAGTGGGTGCAGCATTTCCGGAGCAGCATGATCGGGCACATCGGCTCCCAGGACCCAGCACCCCTGCTGTGATCTCTGCTCCAAGGACCCCTGCTGTGATCTATGTGATCTCTGCTCACCAGATCCTTGTGATCTCTGCCTCTCCAGCACTTACCTGTGAACCACACTGACACCACTGAACACAGACACTGCCGCACACAGACACTGCCACACACAGATACTGCCGCACACAGACACCGCCCGCACACAGACACCACTGCACACTGCCACCGCTGAACACCGACACTGCTGCACACTAACAACTCTGAACACTGACACTCCTGAACACAGACACCGCCGCACACAGATACCGCCGCACACAGACACCGCCGCACACAACTGCACACAGCCGCACACCGCCACTGCTGCACACTGACACTGCTGCACACTGACACCACTGAACTCCAACACTGCTGTACACCGACACTACTGAACACCAACACCACTGAACACCGAAACCGCCGCACCGACACTACTGAACACTGGCACTGCTGTAGGTATCTACTATATAATCGTCTAATTCTGTCTGTTTGTCTGTAATGGAAATCCCGCATTGCTAATTGGTCGCGCCAGCCACCTGCGACCAATCAGTGACAGGCGCAGTCCAGCTGCGAATTGGCGCAGGATTTAAACCCAGCTTCGCATTGCATTATTCTTAAATCTTCATAAATAAACTACATACATATTCTAGAATACCCGATGCGCTAGAATCGGGCCACCATCTAATATATATATATATATACTAACTGTACTACCCTGCTTCACCGGGGTTAATACCTGCTGTTAACAAAATAGAAACCAACAAAGGTTTTGGATCAGCATCATTTGCAACAGCATCTCTAAGGAGAATATATTCCTCTGCCCTGAGCTTCTTTTGACTTAGTCGGATATATAAGAGACGTTCACTCTCAATCTTTGCATAATGTCAACAAAAAATTGGTGGAAAAGGTGTTTGCATTTCAAGATGTGATTTTCCTCTGCAAATCTTGTCATGATCCTATATGCATAGAAGTCCATGGCAGACACTTTTTTTCCTGAAGGGTTGCCTGTTGTAGGATCTGTCTGAGGTATTGCAAAGTTATAGCCATCCTGTCCCTGCCAAAAGATGATTGGATATTGCAGAGCATCATAGGACCTGTGAGTTTCTGCTACTTTGTTGGCCTAATGCATATTGATCTGTATGTATTGCAACAACTATTGTTTGTCTAATATGATGTGATTTTATGTCTGCATTCATATTGTTCAGATGTCAACAAAGTTAAACAAAAAAAAAAAGGTCCTCAGTCAGAGACAGGATGTCCCTCCCCCTTCTCCCTGCATGCACATTCTAGTGTGGAGCTGAAAGCTGAAAGTCACAGCAGATCTCTCTCTCCCTCTCCAGAAACCAGATTGATCCTATTCTCATGTTGTGAGCTGGATGTTGTTAATTCTGAATAAATGAACATTCTCTGTTGCTCGCTGTGGACATCACGCTTATTAATGCGCTGCTAACAAGTTATGGGCCCAGAAGTCACAGAAGTCCCAAACCTCCAGAGCACAGAGATTGAAAGACAACAGCAAACTGAGAAAAAGTAAAGATGGCCACTACCAGCAGCTCAGCAAAGTTTACAGTGCCAAGCCTGAATAACCAGAACTACCAATCCTGGAAATTCAAGGTGAAGATGCTGCTGATAAGAGAAGGTACGTGGAAATACACTCAGGAGCCCAAGCCTGACCCAGTACCACAGGACTGGCTAGAAATGGATCAGAAAGCACAGAGCACCATATCACTCAGCATAGAGGATGATCAGATTGTGCATGTGTGTAAGTGTGAATCTGCAAAGGAAATGTGGGAGCAGCTGCAGAAAGTACATGAGAGGATAAATCTAAGTAAAAAACTCTATTTAATGAGAAAGCTATATCAGTCTAAGCTACACAGTGACCAGGACATGCAGGACTACATTAGAAGCACTCTAGAGACTGTAGAGCGCCTGCGGGGCATTGGGGAAGATATGAAGGACTTCCATGTAGCAGCATTACTACTTAGTGGTCTCCCAGAAAGCTATGACACGCTTGTAACTACACTAGATGCACGCCCAGATGATGAGCTTACATTGGAGTACGTCAGAGGAAAGCTTGTAGATGAATATAAGAGAAGGGCAGAAAGTGTGAGCAGCAAAATATGCAACAAGGAAACTGCTTTACAAACACAGGATGTGCCCACCAGCAGAAACCATCCTAAAGAAACACGTGAATGTTTTGTATGCAAGAAGCCAGGTCATTTAAAAGCTGAATGCAGAGTCTGGAAAGCTAAAATGAATCAGCTGAAGAAGCAAAACAGTAAACAAAGAGTTAAGAGTGCTATATTTGAAAATAATGATTCTGTAAATACTGAGGCTGCATTCACATTAGTCAATGCATTTAAATCAAAGCATGCGTGGTATATAGATTCTGGTGCAACCAGTCACATGACCAATGACAGAGACTTCTTTACTAAGCTTAACCAAAGCAAGTCAGAGAAAGTGATAATGGCGAATGGTCAGTGTATGAACTCAGAAGGCATAGGAGATGGTTATATTGATTGTAACATCTCTGCAACGCAAAGCAGAAGGATTCCTGTGAAGGATGTGCTATATGTGCCTAGTCTTGAAAGTAATCTATTATCCGTGAAAAAGCTTACAAAACGAGGGACTGAAGTTACGTTTAAGCACGATAGCTGCATCATCTCAAAAGAGGGTCACACACTAGCAAAAGGAAAAATCAAAGATGAACTGTATCAGTTGAAATGCAAAGAGTGTGTATGCACAGCTAAGCAAGAAATGCACAAGAACTGTATTCATGTATGGCACAGAAGGCTTGCACATAGAGACCCAGAAGCAATAAGAAAGTTATTTCAAGAACACTTAGCTGATGACATTACAATTGATCCATGTAACCAGACAATGAGGTGTACCAGCTGTATCAAAGGGAAAATGTCCAGAAAGGCCTTTCCTAAGAAAAGTACTAAAGAACAGAACAACCACTAGATTTAATACACACAGACATCTGTGGCCCAATGCGTATTCAGACCCCTGGAAAGAAGAGATATTTTCTTACATTCATTGATGACAATTCAAGATACACAATTGTCTATCTACTTCACAACAAAAATGAAGTTCCAGAGAAACTTGAAATATATCTAGCTGAAGTATATAACAAGTTTGTGAGAATGCCAAAAATTGTACGTGCAGATAATGGGACTGAATATACAAGTAATGAGACACAGAGCATTTTAAAGAGAAATGGAATCATATTTCAGACTACTGTACCATACAACCCTGAGCAAAATGGTGTAGCAGAAAGAAGGAACCGAACACTCTGTGAAAGCGGAAGGAGTATGTTATTTGATGCAAATCTACCTACAGAATATTGGGGCGAAGCTATTATGACGGCTTGCTATCTTCAGAACAGACTACCAGGTAAAGCGACAGAGAAAACTCCATTTGAGCAATGTAATAGAGCAAAGCCAAAACTACAGCACATAAGGATTTTCGGAAGCAAAGCATTTGCATACATTCCCAAAGAAAAACGAACTAAGTGGGAATCTCACGCTAAGGAAGGCATTCTGGTAGGTAACAATGAAACCCAGAAAGGTTATAGAATTCTACACCCAGAGACAAACAAGGTCACAATAAGCAAAGATGTAGTGATTGATGAAAATTTTGTGTCACCCAAGTTTTGTGATATTATGCCAGTAGTCCAGATGAAGCAACAACAACAATCTCCGTCACAATCACAAGACAACGAAAGGGAGAATGTAGAAGTCTGGCTAGATTCTTCAACCACTGAAGGAACAACAAGAAGCCTAAGTGAACCTGAAATCAGACGATCGTCAAGATCAAACAAAGGAATACCAGCTAAATGTCTATCCTACATTGTCAAGACACTACCTGAGTCAGAGCCACAGTCATGGGATGAAATGCAAAAACTACCTGCTCATGACAGAAGCCAAAGGTGTATCGACGACAATGGAATCATCCTACCTGAAACTGGAAGAAGATGACCTGTTGCCTAACAATGAGAAATATCGACAGGCAGTGGGGGCACTTCTATACATATCGACTATGACTCGACCAGATATTAGAACAGCAGTTGGAATATTGTGCAGATATGTGGAGAAACTACGCCAAAAGGACTGGAATGCCGTTAAAAGAGTTCTCCGATATTTAAAAGAGACACAAGGAGTAAATTTAAAATTGTCTGCAGCAGGAAATCTAAAACTCACCAGCTATGCTGACGCAGATTGGGCTGGTGATTTGCATGATCGTAAATCCACAAGCGGATACGTATTTAAACTTGGAGAAAGTTCAATCTCCTGGTCTAGCAGAAAACAAGTATCTGTTGCTTTGTCATCCACAGAAGCTGAGTATGTGTCCACAGCCTATGGAAGTCAGGAGATCATTTGGCTAAGACAACTGATGGATGATCTTGGTAAACCGTTAACTCAGCCAACGGTGATGTATGAGGACAACCAAGGATGCATTAAACTTGCATGCAGTGAGAAGATCAGTGCTAGAACCAAGCACATCGACATCAGATGTCATCATCTACGTGATTTGATAGATCGTGGCATAATTGAGTTTATTTATTATGAGACTGATAAGATAGTAGCTGACATTTTGACCAAGCCATTGCCACGACCTAGGTTCCAAGGATTGAGAACCGCTATGGGACTAACAGAATAAGTAGTTGTTGAGTGGGGTGTTGGCCTAATGCATATTGATCTGTATGTATTACAACAACTATTGTTTGTCTAATATGATGTGATTTTATGTCTGCATGCATATTGTTCAGATGTCAACAAAGTTAAAAAAAAAAGGTCCTCAGTCAGAGACAGGATGTCCCTCCCCCTGCTCCCTGCATGCACATTCTAGTGTGGAGCTGAAAGCTGAAAGTCACAGCAGATCTCTCTCTCCCTCTCCAGAAACCAGATTGATCCTATTCTCATGTTGTAAGCTGGATGTTGTTAATTCTGAATAAATGAACATTCTCTGTTGCTCGCTGTGGACATCACGGTGATTAACACGCTGCTAACATACTTGTTGCAAACTATTGTTCCTTTTCTGAAGCACAATGTCACGGCTTTGAAAATCATTACCTACAATCAATATGGCTACCTCATCATATGTGGGAGCATTGAAACGTTGCTGATGTTCACCTTGTGGTGTTTTGTCAGCTCGAATGACAACCTTGTAATCGTCATTTTGCATTCATTCAAATGCAGTCTTGAAAAGTTGAACAAATGGATTGTTGGAGTGAAGGAACTGCTGCAAAATAGCGACAATATCAAGGCGAGTGTTAAGGTACCTTCACACACAGCAATACTGCTAGGCAATTTCACTGGCAATTTGCTGGTTGCAGTGAAATCATAGACACATTGTTCCATTTGTACACAGCAACAAAATAGAACAATGTGTCCATGGTTTCAATGCAAGCAGCAAATTACCAGTGAAATTGCCTAGCAATATTGCTATGTGTGAAGGTACCTTTAGGAATTAAAGAGCATCTCCCCTGAGCCTCTGCTTCTGCATTCCCCATGAAGAAGAGTTGAAGAAATTGAGGTTCTTCTCCTTGTAATGGAAGCAGTGACCCAATTGAGTGGTAAACCTGTCCTTGAACTTTAAATGTCGGCATAAATCCTGTTGTAAACATTTCTTTTGTTGCACCAAATGATGTCATTTGGAAGGAGTTGTGCTTCCTAATGTTGTCCAAGAAATGCTTTGATATTGTACTGGTACCTGTCATCAGAGACTTTAGGGGATCTGGTGGTCACAGGAGAGGTGGAAGTTTTATCTTGCAATTTGCACAGCATAAACCTGGCGGTTCATCTTTACATTTCAGGGCACTGCAGTACATGCAGACCACATCCATTTTTCCTATCTGAACTTCAGGAGTATCCTGATAGTTTATGTCTGACTGGTAACAAAAGGAAGCATGTTTCAAATCTCCAACCATTTCCTGTGTCCTGGTGGAAGAAATAGAAATTCTCTTAGTGGCAAGTCGGCCTTCTCTCTGCTGAGATGACTCATTGGCCCTTGAGGAAGCAGTTCTTCTTCTCTTAGGCTGGCTTCACATTAGCGTTTGTGTCTGCATGCTGATGGCATGCAGACACAAACGCTGTCAGAAGCAGGGACACTTTGATGTGTCCGCAGCGGATAATGTCCGCCTGCGGACACATCACTATGGAGCCCGGCAGCCAATCGGCGCTGTCCGGGGGCGGGCCGGAGGCGGAGATCAGCGCCGGAGATCTCCGCCCCCCGGCCGCCGGTAAGCTCCGGGACTGTCGGCGGGGAGAACAGCTGATCTGAGAGCTGTTTGAATCTTCCCGCGCCGACACTGTGAGGAGATGTCGGCGCGGGAAGATTCAAACAGCTTTCAGATCAGCTGTTCTCCCCGCCGACATCGCTATGAGATTACAGGCGGCGGGGAGAAGGAGGACAGCAGAGGGTCAGCTGATCTCCCGGTGGCCGTCGGTGAGCTCCTGTGACATCACCGGCGGCCACCGGGAGATTTTTCAATGGGTCCGCAGCGTTCTCCTGCTGTGTCATGCAGAGGACACTGCGGACCCATTGAAGACAATGCTTTTTTTGTACGCTTGGGGACGCTTGCTGATTGTCCAAGCTCCCCAAACGCACAAAAAAACCCAACATGCTGCGTCCCGGGTGCGGATGCTGGACACCGGAAGCAGCAGATATCGTCCGCATCCGCACCCGAACGCAGCAAACGCAGGCACCATGCGTTCCTATGTTAAACATAGGAACGCAGTGCGCATGCGTTTAACTGGGTATGGGAACGCAGCAAAACGCTGCCTTCCCATACGCAAATGTGAAGCCAGCCTTATCTGCAAGTCTCGCTTCCTTCTCCTCAGAAAGTTCATTAGCTCTTGAAGAAGCAGTTCTTGTTCTCTTGTCTGCAAGCCTCGCTTCCCTCTCCTCAAAAAGTTTATTGGCCCTTGAGGAAGCAGCACTTGTTTTCATGTCTGCAAGCCTCACTTCCCTCTCCTCAGAAAGTTCATTGGACCTTGAGGAAGCAACTGTTGTTTTCATGTCTGCAAGCCTCGCTTCCCTCTCCTCAGAAAGTTCATTGGACCTTGAGGAAGCAACTGTTGTTTTCATGTCTGCAAGCCTCACTTCCCTCTCCTCAGAAAGTTAATTGGCTCTTGAGGAAGCAGCTGCTGTGTGTCAGCCTTGTTTCTCGGTGTTCACATTTTTCATTGGCCCGTAATGGGGCTTTTCTTTTCGCATCAGCTGACAATCCTGCCAAGGAATTCCTTTTCTTATGAGGCATTATTGTCGTAAAAATAGTCTGTAGCTGGCATTTTCTACATCCTCTCACATAGAGGTAATGTGACTGACATCAGCCTTTCCACCAACACACCCTAACTGACATCCTATTACCTCACACAAGCTTTGTTATACTGAGAATGTCCTTTGTTGCCTATATTAACCAATTAATTAACTGTAGCAAAATTGAAGCTAAGCTGTGATTTGCTGCTATTGGCAGCCTGATAAATCCCCAGGCAACAGGAAGCCCTCCCCCCTGGCAGTATATATTAGCTCACACATACTCATAATAGACAGATCATGTGACAGACAGCTGCCGTATTTCCTATATGGTACATTTGTTGTTCTTGTAGTTTTGCTGCTTATTAATCAGATTTATATTTTTGGAGGATAATACCAGAATTGTGTGTGTTTTAGGGCGATTATGTGGCGAGGTTAGTGTATGTGTGGTGAAATGTGTGCTGAGGGTGGCGCCATCGCTCTCCTTCTTTAAGTCCCCCTTGTTCACATCTGGCAGCTGTCAATTTGCCTCCAACACTTTTCCTTTCACTTTTTCCCCCATTATGTAGATAGGGGTAAAATTCTTTGGTGAACTGGAATGCGCAGGGTTAAAATTTCGCCTCACAACATAGCCTATGATGCTGTTGGAGTCCAGATGTGTGACTGTGCAAGATATTGTGGCTGTACTTGAGACGGTGTAGATGCCAATCCCGGACATACACACACACATTCAGCTTTATATATTAGATGTGCTGGTAAATGCTCTTAGTCTTTGGTGCTGTCATTAAGCCCGACTCATTCACAACTGTCAACTGGTAACTGTCACTTTCTCTCCATTATGTAGATAGCGCCAAAATTGTTTGGTGAATTGGAACGTGTGGGGTTAAAATTTCGCCTCACAACATAGCCTATGACGCTCTCGAGATCCAGACGTGTGACTGTGCAAGATATTGTGGCTGTACTTGAGACGGTGTAGATGCCAATCCCGGACATATCCACACACATTCAGCTTTATATATTAGATATGGTACATTTGTTTCTCTTGTAGTATTGCTGCTTATTAATCAGATTTATATTTTTGAAGGATAATACCAGACTTGTGTGTGTTTTAGGGCGATTATGTGATGAGGTTAGTGTATGTGTGGTGAAATGTGTGCTGAGGGTGGTATATGTGTTCAAGCACGTGGTAGTGTGTGGTGTATTTTATATGTGTGTTCAAATCCCCGTGTGTGGTGAGTATCCTATGACGGGGCCCCACCTTAGCAACTATACAGTATGTACTCTTTGGTGCCATCACTCTCATTCTTTAAATCCCCCTTGTTCACATCTGGCAGCTGTCAATTTGCCTCCAACACTTTTCCTTTCACTTTTTCCCCCATTATGTAGATAGGGCCAAAATTGTTTGGTGAATTGGAATGCGCGGGGTTAAAATTTCGCCTCACAATATAGCCTATGACGCTCTCGAGATCCAGACGTGTGACTGTGCAAAATTTTGTGGCTGTAGTTGCGACAGTGTAGATGCCAATCCCGGACATACATACACACATTCAGCTTTATATATTAGACTAGCTGTACTACCCAGCTACGCCGAGGTTAATAAATAACTGCTGTTAGCTATAACAAAATAGAATTTGAATATGTCATATTAAAGACCTGTAGGAAAATAGAAGCCGAGCTGTGATTGGTTGCTGTTGGCCGCCTAATAAATCTCCAGCCAACAGTAAACCCTCCCCCCGGCCGGGCAGTATATATTACCGCACACATACACATAAAAGACAGCCCATGTGACTGACATCTGCCTTAATTCCCTATATCACAAAGCACTCACTGATCACAGGGAGACCAGTCAAGAAAAACACTGCGGGCAGCCGGCTAAAGCACTCAAACACAGTGAGATCCATGATGCATTGGCCCCTGGAAATTTGAATATGCAAATGGAGTCCATGGAGCCTCGATTAAGAGTCTCAAACATGGGACTAGCCAGATATCCCTCCCGGGAAGGACATAGCCCTGGGGTGGAATCCTTGTTTGAGAGAGACTCTTAATCGAGGCTCCATGGACTGCATTTGCATATTTAATTCCCTATATGGCACAGGTGTTGCACATTGGCTGTTTTTAATCAAATGTTTAATTTTGGAAATAAAAGATACCAGATGTATGAGACAAGTTGTGTGTGGCAATTTGTGCACATCTGTGTATTTGTGGTGTGTGTGTCCCTGGGGTGTGTGTGCCCCTAGGGTGTGTGTGTGTCCCTGTGGGGTGAGTGCATGTGTCCCTATATGGTGTGTATGTGTGTGTGTCCCTGTGGGGGGGTGTGTCTGTGTTGTGTGTGTCTCTTTGTTGTGTATGTGTGTTTGTGTTCGGGTGCGTGGTGAGTATGCAATGTTGGGGCTCCACCTTAGCTGTTACTCTTTGTGTGCGTGTGGTGTGTACACATGTCCCGGTGCGTGGTGAATATTCCTTGTCAGGGCCCCACCTTAGTGACTCTATGCTGGTATATGCTGTTTGCCTTTGGTGGTGTCATTAAGCCCCTCTCATTCACAACTGTCAACTGGTAACTGTCGCTTTCTCTCCATTATGTAGATAGGGCCAAAATTGTTTGGTGAATTGGAACGCGCGGGGTTAAAATTTCGCCTCACAACATAGCCTATGACGCTCTCGGGGTCCAGACGTGTGACTGTGCAAAATTTTGTGGCTGTAGTTGCGACTCTATGTTGACTGCATGTTTTGAACTCGTGATTAAATTTACAAACATAACCCTGCCACCATGCAGACTATGTAAATATGTATATGACCACTTTCTGTTGCTATATCTCTACCGTCTAATTATTGTAACGTCGTTTATCCTAATAAATTTTGTACGCATTTTCGCAGGATACTCCAGTCTCTACTGTTTTATGATACATGGTAAAACTGTCCTCGCAACATAATTCCTCAGGTCAGTACAAGTATGCAGATACCAAACGTATCATTTTTTTCTTATTTATGAGGTGAAACAAAATTCTGAAATTTGTAAAATTAATAAATTTAATTAATGAATTAATGAATTAATTAACTTTGCTTTATTCGCCATTTTTTTCAAAACCCGTAACATTTTCATTTTTCAGGATCTGGGGCTAAGTGAAAGCTTATTTTTTGTGCTCTGAGCTGACATTTTTATTGATACCCTTTTTGAATAGATGCGATGTTTTGATTGCATTTTACTGCAATGTTGCAGCGGTGAAAAAACTATTTTTGCGTTTTTGATTTTTTTCTCATTATGCAATTTACTCTTTAGATCAATTTACATTATATTTTGATATATCAGACTTTTACAAATGCAATGATTATAAATATGTGTATTTTGTATGTTTTTAACCTGTTTTAATGCTTTTATCAGTTTAGCCCAGGGGTGGGGTACCTTTTTCTGCCAGGGGCCATTTGGAAATTTCTAACATGCCTCGGGGGCCGCACAAATTTATCGACTTGAAAATTACCCACTATACTTGGTTAAACAATTAACTTACCCCTACTTTAGTGGCTGGAGTTGCTTCTCTTTTGCGTGGCTGTGATGTTAAGTGATATTGATCATGCGCTTCTCAACTGCTTTTTGTGGTTTGCTAGAGCAATAAGCATCACAGGAGAGGCTGGGAGCATATACGTCACTCGGGAGACTGAGGCTGGGGGCATATACATCACTGGAGAGACTTTGGGCATAGAAATTACTGTGGAGCTGAATTTAAAGAGCAGGAAGTTGGCAAAATGCTTCTCCCAACTCGAGCATAGTAGTCCCCAGGAATCTGCCTGGGGGCCGCATAAAAGGTCATTGAGGTTGCGGCCCTGGGGCCTGAGGTTCCCCACCCCTGGTTTAGCTGGGCAATTGCCCTGGGCAATTGCTCAGTCTGCCCCCCTTAACAAGCCCTGCTCTACCCTGTCTCCCAGTTTAGCTCACATATACTTCCCCTACCCTCTCCCCCCAGTTTGCTCTTCATAATAATCATATAATAATAATTTTTATTTATATAGATTCAGAGGGCATACGATATACGAGGGTATATGAACCTCGGAATTGTAAAGCGCTGCGGAACATGTTGGCGTTGTATAAATAAAGATTATTAATACCACACAATTATGATGTACAATACAAAATAATATTGTATTACCGTGTTATCCAGATAAATCAATGTAAATACTTATGTCCCCAAAAAATTAGATCACATCATCATCACAGATGGGCACTGTCCGCTTGTAACAGTAAGAAATACAAGACCTGTACCCACATATCACCAACAGATAAAGTCCCCATACTCAACACATATCAGGACTACAGGATCATGGGCTTTTTTTAATGTGCATCCTCCAATGTTGTGTACATGATACAATGTACAAGGCACAATGCAGGGACATACATCAGGGAAACAAAACAAAAACTACAAACAAGGATGAATCTGCATAGACCTACAATAAAAAGCTGGACAAGCCTGTAAGAATATATTTCTCTAGACCTGGACGCAGTATGACAGATCTAAAAGTCCTAATATTGAAAGGTCATTTTAAAACTGATAGAGAACGAAAAATTTGAGAATTTAAGTTGATAAGGATGTTTCAATCTCTAACAATAGGACTTAATTTGACACGTGGATTCATGACTCATTTCAAGGACACAGTTCACACCTCCACAAGAAGGTTTTCAGATCTCTAATAGAACACTTCCACCTCATCTGCATGTATAACAAAAACCCTAATTTGATTTCCTTGACCTACCTTTGCAAGCATCACCTCATGTCCTTGTGTAATTTCTATTTAAATGCTTCAATCTTGACTCAGTAAGGCTGGCTTCACATCACGGTTTTGTTCCTGTCCATGTTGATCCTGTTTTGTGCAGGACCCCACGGACAGGAACGAACAGCCCCGGATGTGTCCCTCCGGATGCCATTTCCGTCAGTCTGGATCCAGGATTATGAGGGATCCGGACTGACAGAGCTGGGAGGAGCCAAGCCTGCAAAGCTCAGGCATGTAGAGTACTTTCGCTTTAGGAGTGTATGAACATACACTCCTAAAGAGAAATAAAAGAAAGCAGTGGGTATTAAAAATAAAAAAATAAAATCTTTACAAAAATAGAATAATTGGAGGAGACGATGGAAAAGAATAGAAAAAAAAGATAAAGCTTCCAGTTATTAAGGAAACAGAATTAGAAATGTTAAATAGCCCAGGTTCCGAAGAGGAGGTAACCAGGACCATAGGAAACCTGGGAAGTCATAAAGCCCCTGGCCCGGATGGATTTTCAGGGGAATATTACAAGGCCCTTTGGGAAGCTATAGTTCCATGTCTGGTCTACCTTTTTAATTCTATACTAGATGGGGAGTCCCTTTCTGATCAGACCAATATAGCCTATATTAAATTACTACCCAAGGGAGAAAAAGAACCAACCGACCCTTCTAGCTATAGACCCATTTCCTTGATTAATCAAGACTTAAAAAAACTATCGAAGATCATGGCTGACCGCTTAGCACCGATCATGCCATGTCTTATGATAGACAACAATCTGGATTTATTAAGGGTAGATCAGCGGTGGGTAATATTAGAAAAGTCATCCTGATATTAGATGAGGTGAGGAAAGATCCAACACGTTAGCTGGACCCACCGGCATTGCTATTATTGGATGCCGAAAAGGCTTTTGATAACGTCAGTTGGGCATGGCTAGATACAGTATTGGATACCATGGGATTGCAAGGATTGTTTCGTACTTTTCTCAGAAAATTATATTTCAATCAAAAAGCGAGGGTCTATACGCCTGGCTTTCTCTCTGATGCTTTTATCTTGGAGAAGGGCACACGACAAGGCTGCCCACTTTTGCCTCTGCTTTTCAATCTGGCCATGGAGCCCCTCTCACGCTATCTGAGCGGGGGTTCAGTGTTTGAAGAGATTACACTGGAACAAAAAAAACATATACCGTATATACTCGCGTATAAGCCGAGTTTTTCAGCCCAAAAATTGGGCTGAAAAGTCCCCCCCTCAGCTTATACGCGAGTCACTGTATACTGTGTACACTGTATACAGTGTATACAGTATACAGGCCCGCCCCCATCAGTATACAGGCCCCCCCCTTGCTGCACAAACCTGTAAAGGAAGAGATTAGTATACTTATCACTGTCCCGCTGCCGCTGTCCCGCCGCCGTCATCGCGCTCCTCCGTCTTCATCCGGCTTCCTCCGGTCGGCGCAGGCAATGACGTCATTGTCTGCGCGCCAGAGGAAGTCGGAAGACGCTGGATGAAGACGGAGGAGCGCGATGACGGCAGCGGGACAGCGGCAGCGGGACAGTGGTAAGTATACTAATCTCTTCCTTTACAGGATTGTGCACCAAGGGGGGGCCCTGTATACTGATGGGGCTGCTGTATACTACCTCTGGGGCTGCTGTATACACCACTGGGGCTGCTGTATACTACCACTGGGGCTGCTGTATATACCTCTGGGGCTGTATATACCTCTGGGGCTGCTGTATACTACCTCTGGGGCTGCTGTATACTACCACTGGGGCTGCTGTATACTACCACTGGGGCTGTATATACCTCTGGGGCTGCTGTATACTACCTCTGGGGCTGTTTATACCTCTGGCTGGTATACCTGGGCTGCTGTATACTACCACTGGGGCTGCTGTATATACCTCTGGGGCTGCTGTATACTACATCTGGGGCGGCTGTATACTACCTCTGGGGCTGCTGTATACGACCACTGGGGCTGCTGTATACTACCACTGGGGCTGTATATATCTCTGGGGCTGCTGTATACTACCTCTGGGGCTGTATATACCTCTGGGGCTGCTGTATACTACCTCTGGGGCTGCTGTATACTACCACTGGGGCTGCTGTATACACCTCTGGGGCTGCTGTATACTACCACTGGGGCTGCTGTATACTACCACTGGGGCTGCTGTATACTACACTGGGGCTGCTGTATTCTAACCACTGGGGCTGATGCTGTATATACCACTGGGGCTGATGCTGTATACTACCACTGGGGCTTGCTGTATATACCTCTGGGGCTGCTGTATACCACACTGCTGGGGGCTGTATACTTGTGCTGGGGTCCACCCTCGGCTTATACACGAGTCAATAGGTTTTCCCAGGTTTTGGGGGCAAAAGTAGGGGGGTCGGCTTATACACAGGTCGGCTTATACACGAGTATATACGGTACTCTGCCCTATTTGCTGATGATGTGATTTTATTTTTAAATTGCCCTGAGAGAGATCTAAGGGAGATATTATAACAGTTGGAGATATTTGGCTCCTTCTCTGGTTTTAAATTAAACAAATCAAAATGTGAAATATTACGATTAGGGAATAAAAACACCCAGGGCCGCAGAGGAGGGGGGACCCGCACCAGTTGATGGGTATTAAAGTAAAGACGGACCAAATTAGATATTTAGTGGTGTATTTAGGCAAATCATCCAGCTCAATATATTCTCTTAATTATGATCCTCTAATTGCGAGGGTTGAAAAAGAGCTGGAGGATTGGAAAAGTCTACACTTATCGTTGTTGGGTCATTGCCATTTGGTAAAAATGATCAGCTTCTCTCGTCTGTTATACCCATTGCAGATGCTTCCCCTTTTCTACGACGTGGGGATGTTGAGAGGCTGAACAGGGCGATCTTGAGGTTCCTTTGGAATGGCAGGAGGGCAAGGATAAGAAGCAATATATTAATGAGGCCAAAGGATAGAGGGGGTCTAAATCTCCCTGACATTAGAGGATATAACTTGGCTTGCCTCACACGCCATGTCTTGGATTGGTTGAAAAAAACTAACAAGCACTCTAATTACGATGAGGAGGCAGAATTTTGTAGGCCCTGAGACTTAACCAGTTTACTTCACGCTTCATGGACTGACTTCCCTAATTTTGTTAAGAACTCGGTGCTTTATAGGGACACAGCGGTGTGCTGGAAGGCGGTGGTAAAAAACTCAGCTTAGCTTGGAAAACTTTCGAATACCTGAATCCCTGGGCTCATGTTAGTTTCAAGTTAGGGAGAGAGAATACTTTATTTCAAGAATGGCAAACTAAAGGAATTCACAGATTGGGCGACCTGTTGCACACGTCAGAGAAGAGATGGTTGAGATGTTCGGAGGTGATTATGAAGTATGGCCTTGCAAATATACAACTGATACAATACAGTCAATTAAATTTTCATGTCCTACAACAATTGCAAGATGTATCCAAAGAATATATAACCAACCGTGGGATAAACTGGTGGAAACCGATATTTCCTACATTATGATTTCTTATATATACAATTACATACAGTACGTGAAGTATTGCCAATAGTCAACCCAAGCAAAATCTTTTCAGGTTGGGGGAAATTAATAACAGATGATGATCTAGATGACAAGATACTACAGGGGTGGGATTTAGTCAGAAAACTTATTCACAACGAAAAATGGAGGGACACACAGTTCCGTATTATGCACAGGGAAGTACATGGATTTAATATTCCTCCTTCGACGCAGGTCCCGGGCAGGATCAAAACTGTCCAAAATGCAACGCTTTTAGAACTAATATAATACATGGGTAATGGTTGTGTCCTCAGTGGTGAAATTTTGGGATCAAGTGGGGGGCTTTGGCATAATATTAGTAACCGTGCCATTGCCCATGTACCATTGCTGTTGCTTTTTCACTTTCCAGCCTCTGATGAGTGGAGAGGGAAAGAAGCCAGACTGTTTCATATAATTGCATTATTGGCGAAAAAACTCCTGTCAAGAGACTGGTTGTTCAATTCCTGTCCAAGTATTTGTGGCGCCCCTGTGACCAGGGTGGCCACAGGAAGAAACTGCAGCCAGGCAGGAGGGTAGACCGTTTGTAAAGCAAACACCTCAAATCACATATGCACTGACATGGGACCTAACCCGGAGCCTGGGACTCTAGGCAGGCAAGGGGTAGTAGGGCTAGATATGAGTGGGTGAAGCGTAGTCATGGTAACAGACGAGTATAAAAGGGAGAAACAGGAAGCAGTTAGCGAGTAGGCGGGTGCCAAACAGCCAAGACCGGACCAGTGCCATCAGGTCCGGGGAAGACGTTAGGGCCAGCAGATAACCATCAGAAGAGCCTCTCCTGATATATCTGGGAAGTTACACGGGTAGAGAAGAACCCAGTCATCCCTTGTGAGACAGGGACACCTAAGGTTAGGCTAAACCAGAGTGTTAGCTCTGAGGGGGACTGAGGATTCAGACCAGCTCCCCAGACAAACTGACAGAGGACACAGATTCCAGGTCTGTGTTCCCAATACAGGGTTGGGGGCACAGCAGCAACCAAGAGGACCCGGCTTACCGCCCATAGATTTAGGGGGAAGCTACTATTGGGGACCGAGCTGCCGCTTCGCAATCTGCCTGAAGGGAAAGACAGAGAATCAGCCTGAAAGGACACATAGTTGGAGTGAGGAGTCTAAGAGTGACAACCTGGCTGCAGTGGGTTCAAGTGTACCAGAGTCAACTGAGTAAAGCTGTGGAAACTGTATTGTACCGTGCACGGTTTGACTGAAGAATTGGAGAAGTAAACCCGGGTGAACCCTGCTTCAGTGTCTGTGTCTGATTTCAGGTATAAAGAACTGACAATCCTCCATTTTACCCTGTCAGGAGCTGTCCCGACCCCCCGGTGCTCATCCCCTTTTCCTGCAACATCTATAACAACCATCACAGACTTCAATTACACTGCCCCGGGGAACCAGGCTCTACCTGCGGGGAGCCGTTCCATCTAAAGCTGCCAAACATCATCCCCGGAGGTTCTGCAGCAGCGGTGGTCCCAATACTGATAATAACCCGTGGATGACGTCACGACAAACCAAATTCCCTGTAAATACAACCCATTTTATTGTGCGAACCCGGGACACGGTCCGGACCAGGACCATCATGACATTCCCCAGCAGCAATCCGGTCCGGCACCAAGTACCCCGTCCCAGTGGGCTCCACACATTCCTGACCTCCTTCAGCTACTGAAAGATACCATGGGTACTGAGACGCCGAAGGCAGAAAGGAAAAAAGATCTGTTGACTGCGAAATTCTTTTTCACTTGGAAACCGCTC
The DNA here is from genome assembly GCA_033576535.1 of Allobates femoralis. Taxonomy (NCBI): domain Eukaryota; kingdom Metazoa; phylum Chordata; class Amphibia; order Anura; family Aromobatidae; genus Allobates; species Allobates femoralis. The sequence goes on along the minus strand of JARQOC010000008.1, from coordinate 82,921,733 downwards.
ATCGTCTCTAAACTAATGAAAGATGAGTTAATCCGGACAGTCTCGCCCTTTAAAACCTCTGAGTGGTACTTGTACGAGGACTTGAAAGGAACTTTAGGGGTGCTTAAGATTTAGTCAACTATTTGAACTCTAGATTCAGCAAACGTTTACTAGAGGAAGATGTTCATCACAAGAAGAGGGAGGGGTTAAGAGGGAGAGAGGAAGAATTGTTTATGAAGTCCCATCGAGTCATTGTTTATAGACAAGAACATATATGGAGATCGGTCTAGACCACGATTTGACTAGATGGCGAAATGTTATATTGTATAATGTTGATATTTTTGGAAAATTAATAAAAATGATACTTAAAAAAAAGAAATAAATAAAAAAAATAATTGCTCACCTTTTCCGGGATGCAAGGTGTCCACATCCGATGCAGCAAGGATGCTGCAAGGACCTTAATCAGCTGATCAACAGCTGATTGGCTGGTAGTAATCACGTGACACATCAGCTGATCGCTACTGGCCAATCAGCTTTTAAGGTCTTTGCAGCATCAGACATCTTCCTGGGACAGGGATAGGTAAAGTATTTGATTTTTTTGATTTTTCTCGCCATTGCTTTATTTAATTTCATTTTAGCAGTGTATATAGATACACTGCTAAAGTGAAATTACACACATATACCACAGGTACAGAGCAGTGCTCTTGTTCTGAGCATGCTCTGTACCCTGAAACCGGATTCGGGAAATGGTTATGTTTTTTCCCGGATCCAGCTCCATAGGCCCCATGTTAAGTGTCCCGGACCGGATTGTTTCTGTCTGGTTTTGTCAATGGAGTCCAAAAACGATGCAGACTCCGATTTTGGGGCTGGGAAAAAACAGGACAGAAACGAATCCAGGACTGAATTCACAAAACAAGATGTCCATTTATGACCAATCTGGCACCATAGGGCTACATGGGAAGCAAAAACGATCCTGTTCTTTTCAAAAATAAACAGAACAGGATAACAAAAACTGTAGTGTGAAGCCAGCCTAATTAACTTGTAATATTGCCCGATGAAGGAGCCAATGGAGCTCTGAAAGCTTGCAAATATAATTTCTCTGGTTAGCCAATAAAGGTATCAGTCCTTGAATATTTTCTCATTTTTTTGGGACATAAGTATTTACATTGAATACAATACAATACAATAAAATATAATAATATAATACAACTAGAAATAGGCCCGATGCTATTGCATCGGGAGTGCGGTGAAATGAACAGGTGCCATAGACATAGCCACTGAATAGTACAGTTCTCTCTCCAGAAAGTACGCTGTTGTTGCAGGATTTATATGGTGTATACAGTGGCTCAGTGGTTAGCTCAGTAAGGTGGCTCAGTGTTAGCACTGTATATGGTGGCTCAGTGTTTAGCACTGTACGGCGGCTCAGTGGTTAGCAATGTACGGCTGCTCAGTGGATAGCAATGTATATGGTGGCTCACTGGTTTGCACTGTATGGTGGCTCAGTGGTTAAACTATGGTGGCTGGGGGGCGTGGTTTGCTGATGCAGGGATAGGTCGCACACTGGTGCCGCTCCGCTCCTGAAATCCCCAGTACGCAATAATTAGCCTCTCACCGCTGGGTCTTTAACCTATGGCAAGCCTAGGAGGTCACAGGGAGGCCCCGGATCCACAGCAACCGGCTCCAGCGGCAATATTGATAGTTTTCTGCGATCTTCCATGCCTACACCTACGGTCTCCGGATCTCCCAAGATGGCGACACCTTCACAGCAGCCTGGGGCAGGAGCGTGGGAAACAGGAGAGTGGGGAAACAGATACAGCGCCCTGCAGAGGGAGTGTGACGAGGACCAGGACCAGGAGGGTCTGGACGAGCTGGCTACCCTATCTTCACCTGAGCTAAGTAAAGTGCTGAAAATGCTCCCGACTAAGAGGGACCTTGATAGACTGGCAAGCAGGCTGGAGGGGTTGTACAGGAGGGAACTTCAGAACCTAAAAACTGAGTTCACAGCTAGGGTGGAGGATGTGGAATCTATGCAGAGTGGCCTCCTGGATGAACTGCAGGCACACAGGGAGATGTTACAGTTGCATTCTAACTTGCTGGAGGACGTTCTCTATGGTCAGGAGGACATAGAGAACAGAAACCAGAGAAACAACATCTGGATAAGGGGCATGCCTGAGAGTGTGGCCGCCATAGATCTAGGCAGACGGTCCAAGATCTCTTTAATACCATCCTTGGGGATCCTATGGACTCAGTCAATATTATGGACAGGGTGCACAGAGCCCGGGCCCCTAAGCCATCGGGAGACTCCAGAGCACGTGATGTCATTTGCAGGGTCCACTACTATACTGTGAAGGAGGCAATCATGCAGGGGGCCAGGCAGAAGGGCCCTATACCTTTCCTGGACACTGAAATATCTTTGTTCCGTGACCTAGCAAGGCGCACGCTGCTACAAAGAAGAGGATTGCAACCCCTGCTGGCTGCTCTGCAATTCCTTACAGATGAGGATTCCCTTTCCAACTGTTTGCACATAAGGATGGGAAGTCCGCCACCTTTAGGAGGATCGGAGACCTGCCTGCCTTTCTGGCTACGTTTGATCTTCTCCAGATAACTCTTCCGGACTGGCCCGCAGCCCACCAGTTGCCTCCACCACCGGCGAGATGGCAGGAGAGGAGACGCGACCGCAGGTCCCTGGACCTGTCCATTTGAGGAACTCTGGTTTCCTCCATTTTTGAAGCTCTGTAGTCCGTGAGGGCCTGGTTCTGTCCGCCTCTGATGTTTCTCCTCCTCTCCCTCTTCTCCCCATCCCTGTTCCTTTGTATGTGCCTACATGTGTGTGTCTTTTCTCCTGCTATGTGTCCCCCCCCCCCTGGGTCACCCCCACCCTTATGCTGGCGGTAGGGAAAACCAGTCATGGCGATTGACAATGCTGGGGATAGTTATTGGAGCGGGACTGCCCTCTTCCTCGGCTTCCACCTTCCCCCAGAGCTGCAGGACAGTTTATTCTGGCCTTGGTTGCACGAAGGATTTAATTCCATGTTGTGTTTTTTTTTTTTTCGTTTTTTTTTTCTTTTCTTCTTCGTATTTTCTCTTATTTTGCTTTTCCTTTCTTACACTTATGATACTTCCTTGTTCTTTCTTTTCACTCCTTTTCCTACTTTTCTATGTTCTCTCTCTTTATACTAGACTGGGATACCCATTAATTTACCAGTTTTCATGGGTTATAGTTGATAATGGATGACTTACATATTTGCTCATTTAATGTAAAGGGCCTCAACATCCCCAGCAAAATGAGGCAAATATTGTACTCTGCGCATAAGAATCGTGTTCAAATATTGATGTTGCAGGAAGCCCATTTCAGGTCAGATAAGGTGCCGAAATGTGAAACCCCGATTGTACCCTGTATGGTTCCATAGGCCCAATCCCGACTCCAAGTCCAAAGGGGTATCCATAGGTTTTCATAAGTCCTTCTCTCCTACTGTATTAAAACAACTGGTGGACCTGCAGGGCCGCTTCCTGTTTCTTCAGGTATCCTTTGCCTCCCGCATACTAATCCTTGCTAACGTGTATTTCCCTAACAGGAACCCCAGAAGATTTGGCTCCAGCACCAGACTGAGGCTGGAGGAGTTTGCGGAGAACAATCAGATTGTGTTGGGGGGGGGGGGACTTCAATTTCCCGGCTGACCCGATATTGGACGTCTCTACGGGTAAGTCCAGCAGACCTGGGCCATCTCTCCACCATCTTAGGAGGCAGTGGGAGGGTCTATCCCTTGTAGACGCCTGGCACATATTGCACCCGGGAGTTCGAGATTATACATTTTACTCACCAGTACACCTCTCCTACTCCAGGATAGACAGGATTTATGTCTCGCACTCCCTCCTTGACTCCCACCTGTCGACCGACATAGGTAACATTATTCACTCGGATCTTGCCCTGGTGTTTCTTTCTATGCGCCTCTGCTCAAATGATCCCAAAGAATTTACCTGGCGGCTGAATGACAACCTATTGAGAGACCCTGCGTGCAAAGCCGCTGTTGAGAAGGCTATCCACAACTTTTACCTGGCCCATGGGTCGGATGCCACCCCCCTACCCATGCAGTGGGAGGCTCTGAAGAGCGTTTTACGTGAATTATTTCACATGGTACTCGCCTTAAAAAAATCAGAGCAGAAAATATCACCTCCCTATTATCGCAGATCTCTGATCTGGAAAGGCTTCATAAGTCGGACTCTTTGCCGACAACGTACTCTCTGTTATTTACGGCTAGACACAAACTTTTATCAATCCTGGACGAGAGCGATCGAGGTCTCCAGGCCAAGATCCATTCTCGCTTCTATTATCTGGGAAACAAGAGAGGCAAGTTGTTGGCCAGAGCCTTACACCGGAGAAGACCGCAGACCACGATCCTCCATATGCAGGATGAGGGGGGCCGTAGGGTGCACAAGACCAGTGAGATTCTGGCGGGGTTCCGTCACTACTATGCTTCCTTGTATAATCTCAACAGCCATTACGGGGATATGTCAGCTCTCCACCTGAAAGAAAAGATTAGGGCCTACCTGAGGGGATGTGGTCTGCCCACCTTGCCACGGGATGCGGTGATAACATAGCCGGGGACTTCTCTGTAGAGGAGATCACGGACTGCTGGCAGTCAATGAAGTCGGGCAAAAGCCCAGGCCCCGATGGCTTCTCCGCCAGTTTTTTTAAAACCTTTCAGTCCATCTTGACCCCCAGGTTTTTAGACGTCTGCAATTTTGTGGCGAGGGGGGGGGGCTTTCCCATCGCAGGCACTTATGGCGCATATCGTGGTTCTGCCGAAGCCGGGCAAGGACCCATCTGTGTATGGAAACTACCGTCCCCTCTCTTTAATAAATATAGACGTAAAAATGTATTCAAAAATGATAGCTAATAGGCTTAAAACCTATCTCCCAGGTTTGATAAATATAGACCAGGTAGGGTTTGTGCCTGGCCAAGAGGCCAGGGACAATACTGTCAGGACCATTGCCCTGATCGATCGGGTTAGACAAGGAGGGCTACCCATGTGCATCCTGTCTCTAGACACTGAGAAGGCGTTTGACAGGGTGCACTGGGTGTTCATGTCGGAAACCCTACGTCACCTGGGTCTAGCGGAGTCCTCTGTGCACAGTATAGGGGCCCTGTATACCTGCCCCACTGCTCGTGTAAGGGTTAATGGCTCAATTTCTGAACAATTCGAAATCCGGAATGGTACTCGCCAGGGTTGCCCCCTATCTCCCTTCATCTATGTCCTCTGCATGGAGTCGCTGGCTGCGGCAATTTGTAATAATTCGGCCATTCAGGGGTTGGGAGGTCCAGGGAGGGAGCACAAGTTGGCTCTCTTCGCTGATGACCTCTTACTTTATATCACTAACCCCTTGATAAGCATTCCTAACATACTCGCCAAGCTCCAGACTTATGGTCATTTAAGTAATCTTAAAATAAACATGGCCAAATCGGAATTGCTGAATGTTTCCTTGCCACGGCTGGTGGTCCAATTGTTGAAGGAGAGCTTCCCGTTTAAATGGAGGTCCGATTCCCTGCAATACCTAGGCATCCAGCTGACTGGAGATACGGCAAATCTTTTTAAAGCAAACTTCCAACCCCTGCTCCTCAGAGTGGAAAAAGAGTTGAATTCATGGAACAGGCTTTCCAATTCCTGGTTGGGTAGAATCCATGTGGTGGGTATGGATCTCCTGCCCCACCTGTTATACTACTTCCAGGCGATACCTTTATGCTGCCCGCCTCATTCTTTTCCCGTTTAAAATCCTTGTTTCTAAAGTTCATCTGGTTCCATAGGCCCCCTAGAGTGGCTATTCACACTCTCCATAGAGCTGTCCATAGAGGTGGCCTGGGTTTGCCAGACATGCAGTTGTACCACTCAGCGAATATGGGATGCTGCATCCTCGATTTGTTTGTAAAGAAAGATAGGAAGAGATGGGCGGAGGCAGAGACCACATTTACCCTATCCCTCCACTGGCGATAATCTGGTCATCTGGTCCCTCATCACCTAGGGACCTACCGTTTATTTCGAACACCTCCAGCTTTTCCTACATCGTAAGGGAATTAAGCTAGGCCTAACATCATGTCCTGGACCCTTAACCCCTATATACGGTAACCGCAGTTTCCCGTGGAGATAGGGAGGTCCTCCTTTTTGGGCCTTCGCAGGGCAGATTATCCTACTCTGCATAGCTTTATCACTCATGAGGGTTTAAGGTCTATCCCTGACCTGTTCCCAGATGTGAGTCCACCTCCAGATCGTGGCTATTGCACGCTAGGCTCCAAAGCTACCTCAGGTCTATTCCGCGAGAGGCTTTATTTCGCCCAATGTCTATGTTTGAGCGGAGGTGCATGTAGGGCGAACCCCTGGACCACGCGGTCTCCTCTCCTTATCGAGAGTTTAATGAGGCGGAGTCAGGGGACGGAGATACAGCTCCTGCGTTCGTACGGCGGTGGGAGTCCGATCTCGGAAGGAAGTTTTCTCCTAAGGAGTGGGAGAGGATCTTCACATGTACATACAAGGCCTCCATATCGGCCGTAGCCCAAGAACGCAATTATAAGGTGGTGGGCAGATGGTATAGGTGCCCTGCGGACATTCATGTTATTTATCCTGAGACCTCGGACCTGTGCTGGAGGAATTGCGGAGGGAAAGGCTCCTATCTCCACATATGGTGGGAGTGTCCACACGTTGGGGCATTCTGGAAGGTGGTGTTTGACTTGTACCAGCGGGTTACATCCGTGCACATTCTTCCTACGCCTGAACTGACCTATTGAATTTAGCCCTATGTTTATCACTAAATTAAAAAAATCATTACTCCGCCACTTCCTGACGATAGCAAGGCATCTCATTCCCAAATATTGGAAGAGAGCGGGTTGTCCGACGCGTCAGGAGGTGGTGAATGAGATCAACCATATTTGCCGTATGGAGGAACTAATGAGCCTCAATTTGTCGGATTCCAAAGGTTTTGAGCACCATTGTAGCACATGGGCCCCATGGTTGATGTACCGAGTGTCTCCTGATCTTGTGACCTGGTTATCCTAAAGAGTATGTAGGGTCTACTCTAGAGGGCATGGGAGTGCCCTGGAGAGGACTACCCTTTTTTAATCCCAGTCTAGAGTTGTTCTTTCTCCCCTTTCTTTTTCCTACTTTTCTCCCACACTATTCCTTTCTCTCTTTCACCTCTTATGTTTATAGTATGTTAAGTATGTAATCGGTTTACTTCAGTGGCCTGCTCTGAGAAGCAACTTATTAACAAGACCACTAGATAGATGTAACCCAGTCCCCTATATGTAGTGTCCGTGTTGTCTTGACACTTTATCATTGGATAGGGTTGGACTTTAAGAACAACGTTTGCCTTATGGATATATCTTAGGGCCATGTCACACACACAGATAATTGTGCAGATATTGTTTGCAGATCTCTGGTTGCAGTGAAATCATGGACACATTGTTCCATTTTGTGGCCGTGTACAATGAACAATGTGTCCATGATTTCACTGCAACCAGAGATCTGTTCAGAAGTTGGACACAGAAGTTGGTGTGTGTAAAGCGGCCCTTAGGGCCACGTCACACACACAGATATCTGTGCAGATATTGTTAGCAGATCTCTGGTTGCAGTGAAATCATGGACACTTTGTTACATTTGTACACAGCCACAAAATGGAACCATGTGTCCATGATTTCACTGCAACCAGAGATCTGCCAACAATATCTGCACAGATATTTGTGTGTGTAACGTGGCCCTTACTCCTACCTTTTGTTCAGGGATTTGCCCATTCAGACAGTGTTCCGCTATAATATGTGTTCACTTCCTGTCGGGGGTTGTACCCCCTTGTTTGCTTGTTTTGGTTATGCTTAAAAATTTAATAAACATTGATTTACAACAAAAAAAAAAAACTATGGTGGCTCAGTGGTTAGCACAGTATATGGTGGCTCAGTGGTTAGCACAGTATATGGTGGCTCAGTGGTTAGCACTGTAGACAGTGGCTCAGTGGTTAGCACTGTAGACGGTGGCTCAGTGGTTAGCACTGTAGACGGTGACTCAGTGGTTAGCACTGTAGACGGTGGCTCAGTGGTTAGCACTGTAGGCGGTGGCTCAGTGGTTAGCACTGTAGGCGGTGGCTCAGTGGTTAGCACTGTAGCGGTGGCTCAGTGGTTAGCACTGTAGACGGTGGCTCAGTGGTTAGCACTGTAGACGGTGGCTCAGTGGTTAGCACTGTAGATGGTGGCTCAGTGGATAGCATTGTATTGTGTCTCAATGGTTAACACTGTATGGTGGCTCAGTGGTTAGCACCGTATACTGTGGCTCAGTGGTTAGCACCGTATACTGTGGCTCAGTGGTTAGCACAGTGGGGGGCGAGAGATAGCAGGGTGGGGGGCAGTGAAGCAAATGAGGGTAGAACAGTGTAGAGCGAGGGAGAGGGGAGCAGGCGACAGCGCGGCAGCGTGGGGGTGAGTGGGGTAGAGCGGGGGAGAGAGTGGCAGAGTGAGGGAGAGCGGAGCAGGGGTGAGTGGGGCAGAGTGGGTGCACAGCGCAGCAGAGTGTGGCAGAGCAAGAAGAACAGAGCGGGGGTGAGTGGGGCAGAGCAGGGGAGAGCGAAGGGACATCTGCAGTAAAGTGAGGGGACAATGGAGCAGAGTGGGGGGCGAGAGGGGCAGAGCAAGGGAGAGCAGAGCAGAGGTGAGCAAGGGAACACCACATCAGAGCGGGGGGACAGCGTAGTAGAGCAGAGGGAAAGCACAGCAGAGCAGGGGGACAGCGCAACAGAGCAAAAAGTGCAGAGCAGGGGAGAGTGGAGAAGAGCAGGGGTGAGCCGGGGACAGCCACAGTAGGGTAAGGGGACAATGGAGCAGAGCAGGGTGAGTGGAGCAGAGGAGGGGGGGGTCAGTACAGCAGAGCAGGGAGACAGTGGAGCAGAGAGTTGGGGCAATGGAGCATTGTGGGGGGCAGTGGAGCATTGTGGGGGGGCAGTACAGGAGAGTGAGGGGCAGTGGAGCATTGTGGGTGGGCAGTGGAGCAGAGAGGGGACAGCGCAGCATTGTGGGGGGGCAGTGGAGCAGAGAGGGGGCAGCGCAGCAGAGGGGGCAATAGAGCAGAGGGTGGGCAGTTGAACATTGTGGGGGGAGCACAGCAGCATTGTGGGGGGCAGTGGAGCAGAGGGGGCAGCGCAGCATTGTGGGGGGGCAGTGGAGCAGAGGGGGGCAGCGCCGCATTGTGGGGGGGCAGTGGAGCATTGTGGGGGGACAGTAGAGCAGAGGGGGGAGCAGCGCAGCATTGTGGGGGCAGCGGAGCAGAGGGGGGCAGGCAGCATTGTGGAAAGCAGTGGAGCATTGTGGGGGGGCAGTGGAGCAGGGGGGGCAGCGCAGAATTTGGTGTGGGGGGGCAGTGGAGCATTGTGGGGGGTGGCAGTGGAGCAGAGGGGTTGCAGCGGCAGCAGCAGAGGGTGGGAAGTGGAGCAGAGTGAGGGGGGCAATGCGGGGGGTGAGCAGTGGATACTGGGGGAGAGCAGGGGGAGCTGCTGTGTATACCTGTTCTCTGCTCCCCACTGTGCGAAAGGGCCTTTGGTGATGTCACAGTCATGTGATGTGTAACTCCGCCTACAACTGTGACATCACCACAGGTCCTGCAGCTTCTGCAACGGATTTGTGGGGGTATAGTCAAAAAAGGGAAAGGGCATGTGTAGATCTGGGATCAACCATGCTCAGGCAGATTTATTAAGAATTGATCTTTATTGAAAAATAGAAAAGGAACATACAAGGAAAAAAACAATTAAAAAGTGTATACAAACACTAACACTTATACAAAAAACCGCAGCACAGCCTTATACAAGTGGTGCCTCAAGAGTCCGCATTAAATTAGTGCATTTATAAATCCATCTGATTCACCTTTGCACATTAGTGAATTGTATAAATTCCTTTAGGAAAATATCAAGATAATCACAAAAATATCAAATTTGTCATATATGATTCCAATGAAACCAATAAGAACAAAGAATCAATGATGATATATCTCTGTGTGCAGAAATGCATAGAGTACACTGGTGAAATCATACACTCGCAGTTGAGAACGGCAATTAAAACCGAATGGAGAAATGATCATCAACATCAATCTATTGTTCTGAAATGGGCATTAGATACAGAAACAATGTGCAAAAGGGAGCCTATAAAAGATTCCAACGTTATCCATGGAACCTATGAAGAAAGATACACCTAATAAAGAGCGGTACAACAGTAAGAGGCCAGAGGAATAATCCTCTGATTTATACCTGTGCTGGCTGCGGGCATGCGAGACCCAGACACCCTACGCGTGTCGCCGCTACTCAGAACGGCTTCATCGGGGGCTAGGAGCGAGGGTCCGTACCTGAAGGAGATCCAATACTGTCGAATTACATCACAGATGCCCCTAAAATAATTTTTAGAAGGGGAAGGAACCTTCAGGCAATGATTGCTCCTAGCAGAGTTAAAAGTAGATCAGAAATAAGAGAGATGGAATGCAATAAGAGTATCCACAATGGAAAAATTAACCCTATAAAAGAACCAGGTTGTTTTAAATGTGAATCGAGCCGGTGTAAATGTTGCAATATTATAACGCATGGAAGCAGAACTTTTTGTTCTAATACAACTAAGCAAATCTATTAGATAATTGCCGTAGCGACTTCCGTCGCGTCCGGCGCTACTTCCGTGGCTTTGTTCACATGGCTTGGTACTTTCCCCAGGACTTTCTCCTGTGAAGCATTGCCCGCGAAGCGGGCATTGCGAGCCGTTTCCGCCCCGCGAACAAAGCCACCAACATCCCCCCTGAGCATGGGGCTGTAGTCTACACCACTATGGTATACTACAGCCCCATGCCCAGCCGCCCTCTCTGCCCTGCTCCCCTCGCCGCCGGCATGGGGCTGTACTGTACACCGCTATGGTATACCACAGCCCCATGCCCAGCCGCCTGTCCGCCCCGCTACCCTACTCCTCCTAAGCCACCGTCACACCCCCTAAGCCCCCGCCGCCGTCACCCCCTAAGCCCCCGCCGCCGTCACCCCCCTAAGCCCCCGCCGTTGTCACCCCCTAAGCCCCCGCCGTTGTCACCCCCCTAAGCCCCCCCCGCCAAGCCTCTGCCGCCGTCACCCCCCTAAGCCACCGCCGTCACCCCTAAGCCCCCGCCGCTGTCACCCCCTACCGCCGCCGTCACCCTCTAAGCCTCCGCCGCTGTCACCCTCTAAGCCTCCGCCGTTGTCACCCCCTAAGCCCCCGCCGTTGTCACCCCCCTAAGCCTCCGCCGCCAAGCCTCTGCCGCCGTCACCCCCTAAGCCACCGCCGTCACCCCCTAAGCCCCCGACCCCGTCACCCCCTAAGCCCCCACCGCCGTCACCCCCTAAGCTTACGCCGCTGTCACCCCCTAAGCCCCCGCCGCTCTCACCCCCTACGCCCCCGCCACTGTCACCCCCTAAGCCCCCTGCCCCCGCCGCTGTCACCCCCTAAGCCCCCGCCGCTGTCACCCCCTAAGCCCCCGCCGCTGTCACCCCCTAAGCTCCCGCCGCTGTCACCCTCTAAGCCCCCGCCGCTGTCACCCCCTAAGCCCCCGCCGCTGTCACCCCCTAAGCCCCTGCCGCCGTCACCCCCTAAGCTCCCGCCGCTGTCACCCCCTAAGCCCCCGCCGCTGTCACCCCCTAAGCCCCCGCTGCTGTCACCCCCTAAGCCCCCGCCGCCGTCACCCCCTAAGCCCCCGCCGCCGTCACCCCCTAAGCCTCTGCCGCCGTCACCCCCTAAGCTCCCGCCGCCGTCACCCCCTAAGCCCACACAGCCGTCACCCCCCTAAGCCATCGCCGCCACCCCCTAAGCCCCTGCTGCTGTCACCCCCTAACCCCCCGCCGCTGTAACCCCCTAAGCTCCCGCCGCTGTCACCCCCTAAGCCTTCGCCGCTGTCACCCCCTAAGCCCCCGCCACTGTCACCCCCTAAGCCCCCTGCCCCCGCCGCTGTCACCCCCCTAAGCCCCCGCCGCTGTCACCCCCTAAGCCCCCGCCGCTGTCACCCCCCTAAGCCCCCGCCGCTGTCACCCCCTAAGCCCCCGCCGCTGTCACCCCCCTAAGCCCCCGCCGCTGTCACCCCCTAAGCCCCCGCCGCTGTCACCCCCCTAAGCCCCTGCCGCCGTCACCCCCTAAGCTCCCGCCGCTGTCACCCCCTAAGCCCCCGCCGCTGTCACACCCCCTAAGCCCCCGCCGTTGTCACCCCCTAAGCCCCCGCCGCCGTCACCCCCTAAGCCTCTGCCGCCGTCACCCCCTAAGCTCCCGCCGCCGTCACCCCCTAAGCCCACACAGCCGTCACCCCCTAAGCCATCGCCGCCACCCCCTAAGCCCCCGCTGCTGTCACCCCCTAACCCCCCGCCGCTGTAACCCCCTAAGCTCCCGCCGCTGTCACCCTCTAAGCCCCTGCTGCTGTCAGCCCCTAAGCCCCCGCCACTGTCACCCCCTAAGCCCCCTGCCCCCGCCGCTGTACACCCCCTAAGCCCCCGCCGCTGTCACCCCCTAAGCCCCCGCCGCTGTCACCCCCCTAAGCCCCCGCCGCTGTCACCCCCTAAGCCCCTGCCGCCGTCACCCCCTAAGCTCCCGCCGCTGTCACCCCCTAAGCCCCCGCCGCTGTCACCCCCTAAGCCCCCGCCGTTGTCACCCCCTAAGCCCCCGCCGTTGTCACCCCCCTAAGCCCCCGCCGCCGTCACCCCCTAAGCCTCTGCCGCCGTCACCCCCTAAGCTCCCGCCGCCGTCACCCCCTAAGCCCACACAGCCGTACACCCCCTAAGCCATCGCCGCCACCCCCCCTAAGCCCCCGCTGCTGTCACCCCCTAACCCCCCGCCGCTGTAACCCCCTAAGCTCCCGCTGCTGTCACCCTCTAAGCCCCCGCTGCTGTCAGCCCCTAAGCCCCCGCCGCTGTGACCCCCTAAGCCCCCGCCGCCGTCACCCCCTAAGCCTCCGCCGCCGTCACCCCCTAAGCCACCGCCGTCACCCCCTAAGCCCCCGCCGCTGTCACCCCCTACCGCCGCCGTCACCCTCTAAGCCTCCGCCGCTGTCACCCTCTAAGCCTCCGCCGTTGTCACCCCCTAAGCCCCCGCCGTTGTCACCCCCTAAGCCTCCGCCGCCAAGCCTCTGCCGCTGTCACCACCTAAGCTCCCGCCGCTGTCACCCTCTAAGCCCCCGCTGCTGTCAGCCCCTAAGCCCCCGCCGCTGTGACCCCCTAAGCCCCCGCCGCCGTCACCCCCTAAGCCTCCGCCGCCGTCACCCCCTAAGCTCCCGCCGCCGTCACCCTCTAAGCCCCCGCCGCTGTCACCCCCTAAGCCCCCGCCGCTGTCACCCCCTAAGCCCCCGCCGCCGTCACCCCCTAAGCCTCTGCCGCCGTCACCCCCTAAGCTCCCGCCGCCGTCACCCCCTAAGCCCACGCCGCTGTCACCCCCTAAGCCATCGCCGCCACCCCCTAAGCCATCGCCGCCACCCCCTAAGCCCCCGCTGCTGTCACCCCCTAACCCCCCGCCGCTGTAACCCCCTAAGCTCCCGCCGCTGTCACCCACTAACCCCCCGCCGCTGTCACCCCCTGAGCCCCCGCCGCTGTCACCCCCTAAGCTCCCGCCGCTGTCACCCCCTATGCCTCTGCCGCTGTCACCCCCTAAGCCCCCGCCGCTGTCACCCCTTAAGCCCCCGCCGCTGTCACCCCCTAAGCCACCGCCGCTGTCACCCCTTAAGCCCCCGCCGCCAAGCCCCTGGTTCTATTTTCGGCCACGGGGCTCGGCTCTGATCGGTCGTTCCACGGCTCCGATGACTCGCTTCGCGGCCATTGCTCGCGCCTTAGCAATGGCTCGCAATGATTGCGAGTCGTTGCTGATGCGCCAGCTATCGCCGCGAAGCGCTCATTGCGAGTCTCCGGCCCCGTGGAACCACCGACCACAGCCGAGCCCCGTGGCCGAAAATAGAACCAGTATCTCTATGGGCAGTGAGGCGCCTCACTTCCCTTAGAGATAGAATGGACGATTTTTCGTCCATTCTATCTCTATGGGAAGTGAGGGCTATTCTGATTGGTCGGCGGCAGCACACAGCGACCAATCAGAATACCGCCTCACTTTCCATAGAGATACATTAGCGGTGTATCGCGAACTTTATGGCCGGGCCCCTGGTTCGATTTTCGGCCACTGGGCTCGGCTGTTGCCGGTCCAGGAAAATCGCAAGGGACCGACGTGCCGGACTTACCGCGCCTGCAACTACTCACCTATCTATCTCTCTATATCTATCTATCTCTATTTATTTATTTCTCTATCTCTATCTATTTCTCTATGTATCTATTTTTCTATCTATCTTTTGATCTATCTATCTATGTATCTATCGCTCCAACGACCGACCACAGCCGAGCCCCGTGGCCGAAAATAGAACCAGGGGCCCGGCCATAAATTTCGCGAGACACCGCTAATGTATCTCTATGGAAAGTGAGGCGGTATTCTGATTGGTCGCTGTGTGCTGCCGCCGACCAATCAGAATAGCGCCTCACTTCCCATAGAGATAGAATGGACGAAAAATCGTCCATTCTATCTCTATGGGAAGTGAGGCGCTATTCTGATTGGTCGCTGTGTTGTGACGCCGACCAATCACAATTCCGCCTCACTTCACATAGAGATATAATGGGAGATTTACACTTTCAAATTTACCGCTAAAAGTGAGGCGCTTTTCTGATTGGTCAGCGGCAGGACACAGCGACCAATCAGAATAGCGCCTCACTTCCCATAGAGATAGAATGGACGATTTTTCGTCCATTCTATCTCTATGGGAAGTGAGGCGCTATTCTGATTGGTCAGCGGCAGCACACAGCGACCAATCACTTTCCATTGAGATACATTAGCGGTGTCTCGCGAAATTTATGGCCGGGCCCCTGGTTCGATTTTCGGCCACTGGCCTCGGCTGTTGCCGGTCCAGGAACATCGCAAGGGGCACACGTGCCGGACTTACCGCGCCTGCAACTACTCACCTATCTATCTCTCTATATCTATCTATCTCTATTTATTTATTTCTCTATCTCTATACTATTTCTCTATGTATCTATTTTTCTATCTATATTTTGATCTATCTATCTATCTATCTATCTATCTATGTATCTATCGGTCCAACGACCGACCACAGCCGAGCCCCGTGGCCGAAAATAGAACCAGGGGCCCGGCCATAAATTTCGCGATACACCGCTAATGTATCTCTATGGAAAGTGAGGCGGTATTCTGATTGGTCGCTGTGTGCTGCCGCCGACCAATCAGAAAAGCGCCTCACTTTTAGCGCTAAATTTGAAACTCTAAGTCGTCCATTCTATGTGTATGGGAAGTGAGGCGCTATTCTGATTGGTCGGCGTCACAACACAGCGACCAATCACAAGAGCGCCTCACTTCGCATAGAGATAGAATGGATGATTTTTTGTCCATTCTATCTCTATGGGAAGTGAGGCGCTTTTCTGATTGGTCGCTGTGTGCTGGCGGCGACCAATCAGAAAAGCGCCTCACTTTCAGCGGTAAATTTGAAAGTCTAAGTCCTCTATTCTATGTTTATGGGAAGTGAGGCGGTATTCTGATTGGTCGCCGACAACACACAGCGACCAATCAGAATACTGCCTCACTTCCCATAGAGATACATTAGCGGTGTATCGCGAAATTTATGGCCGGGCCCCTGGTTCTATTTTTGCCCACGGGGCTCGGCTGTGGTCGGTCATTCCATGGGGACGGAGACTCGCAATGAGCGCTTCGCGGCGATAGCTGGCGCATCAGCAACGACTAGCAATGATTGCGAGCCATTGCTAAGGCGCGAGCAATGGCCGCGAAGCGAGTCTCCGGAGCCGTGTATCAGAGCCGAGCCCCGTGGCCGAAAATAGAACCAGGGGCCCGGCCATAAAATCGGCGACATACCGCTATGTATCTGTATGGGATTTGAGGCGCTCTTCTGATTGGTCGCTCTGTGCTGACGGCGACCAATCAGAATACCGCCTCATTCCTCCATGTATCCCTATGGAAAGGCCCCTCCAATCACAATCACGGCGCCATTTTTGAAAATACACAGCGACCAATCACATTCATTGCGCCATCTTTCTTATGTTGCCGCCTACCAATGAGATAAGGCCGCTTATTTATAGCGCGAAATTTGAATCTTCCACCTCTTTGTATCCTCTTTGTGGGAGAACGAGAAGCTACCACTGGACCATCTGTTGGACTATATTTCAGTCAAGATATCAATCCTTCGTGAGGGCCGTCGGAAAGCAAGCGCCGGATCGGGTTCTGCTATTTATCAGCTAAGATATCCTTTTTGAAAGATACCTTTTCACATCAGAGGCTATATTCCTGATGCTAACTTTTATTTTCACCTCTTTTGCAATCTTTTATTTTCACCACTTTTACTATGTTGCGCCATGCAGCCCAATCGGTGCTGCATGGAGCCTGCGCCACTGTTCGGACACTTCGCCGCTGCAAGCGCCGACTTCTGCGCTACAAGCGCAAACTTCGGCGCTTCTAGCGGCCTCCGCGGTGCATCAGCCCACTGTGGCCGAACACTTATTCAGGCGCCGCCCATACAACTTTCCGCTGTTCCCGCTGACCGGCGACCAATCGAATTCTCAGCGTCTCTTCCCATAGAGATGCATTGAGAAATGAGGCGCGATTGTGATTGGTTGATGTGTATTTTCAAAAATGGCGCCGCGATTGTGATTGGTCACGGTAGATGGCGCTCTGATTCCGATTGGTCGGGGTCAGCGGGGAAAGCCGTGCTTTCCCTGCCGAGGGCCTGGTTCCATTTTCGGCCATAGTGCTCCGCGGCATCGGCCTTCGATTTTTTTGGGATTTGATTTGTTTGATTTTTTTTTCATTAGTTAATGTTAAGATTTTAATTTCATATATATATATATTTATATTTTTTTTTTAATTATTATTATTTATTATTTTTAATTTATTTTTTTTCTAAATATAGTAATGTCTTATTTTTAATTGAAGTTTTTTTTTTGGATTAGTTTGATTTTATTTTTATTAGTTCATGTTATAAATATTTAACATTTTATACATTTTTATTTTAATTATTTTTATGTGTATTTATTTATTATTATGTTATTTTATTATTTTTAATGTACTGATTTTTTGCCATTCCGAAAGATGGAGGAATGAGGCGCCAATGTGATTGGTCGCGGTGTATTTTCAAAAATGGCGCCGTGATTGTGATTGGAGGGCGTCTTCCCATAGGGATACATGGAGGAATGAGGCGCGATTGTGATTGGTCGCGGTAGATAGCGGTTTTATTCCGATTGGTCGGCGCTCAGCGGGGAAAGCCGC
Organism: Allobates femoralis; assembly: GCA_033576535.1. Classification (NCBI taxonomy): domain Eukaryota; kingdom Metazoa; phylum Chordata; class Amphibia; order Anura; family Aromobatidae; genus Allobates; species Allobates femoralis. The sequence continues at coordinate 82,904,431 of JARQOC010000008.1, read as the reverse complement.
GCTTTCCCTGCCGAGGCCTGGTTCTATTTTCAGCCATAGTGGTCGCCGGCTCGGGTCGCCGCTTAGCGCGGCGCGCGCTTGAAGCGGCGAACTCGGCGCCAAATTGTGGGAGTGTGTGCGATTTTATGCCGGCGCTCAGCGGGGAATGCGGCGCTTTCCCTGCCGAGCGCCTGGTTCGATTTTCGGCCACGGCGTTTGTGCACCTTGGAAGTGTGTAGCTACGCCCCGCTGTGTTGTGATTGGACAGCGGCAACTTTACAGAGTAGCGCTGTGATTCCGATGTTGGCTCAGCGGGAAAGCCGCGCTTACTGCGAGCGCTGTTCGATTTCGGCCATAGTGGTCGCCGCCTTCAGGGTCGCCGCTTTTACCGCGGAGCGCCAAACTCGGCGCCGAATTGTGGGAGTGTGTCGGAGTGTGTGGCGGCGCTCAGGGGTAAGCTGAGCCACACACTCCCACACACTTCCAGAATTCGCCGCCGAGTTCGGCGCTCCAAGCACGGCGTTCCACGTAAAAGCGATGCACTTGGCCGAAAATAGAACCAGGCGCTCGGCAGGGAAAGCGCGGTTTTCCCCGCTGAGCGCCGACCAATCGGATGCTCAGCGCCATCTTCTGAAGTTGCCGCCAGACCAATCATAGCACAGCGGGGCGGAGCTACATACTTCCACGCTACGACCGACCTGAGCCTTGTGCTCTGGCTGAAAACAGAACCAGGCGCTAGGCATCCAAGTCGCTGGTCTCCCCGCTGAGCGCCGGCCAATCGGATTCACAGCGCCATGTTTTTGAAGTTTCCGCTGCCCAATCACACAGCGGCTGGCGGCTGCCGCTATTTTATGAATGAACATTACGCGTCCGCCATCTTAAAGCGCGAAATTTGAATTTTTTCAGTATTTAAAACCTAAAAAGCTGTTTTCACAGTACAATTTCACATCAGAGTATATATTCCTAATGCCTATGCTTATATTAACCCTTTCTTTATACAAATTTCATATGAGCTACATTTCACCATATTTACCTGTTTTTTAATACCTTTTTAACCCCTTCTATTCTATTTGTGCTCCACTTGCTATCTCACTATGTGCTGTACTAAGGCCATTTCTACATTAACCTCTTCTATGCCATTTCCATTTAAATTTTGTGTCACACTGTTTTATAGGTTCAAACTGCTACATTAACCCCTTCCATTCTGTTTGATATTCACTAACTGTGTCACTATGTGCTGACGTGCTGTACTCATGACATTTGAAAATTAACCTCTTCTATACCATTTGTTATTTATTTTCTCATCCACACTGTTTTATAGGAGTGCAAGTAGTACATTAACCCCTTCTATTGTCTTGGCTATTGACTGCCTATGTCACTATGTGGTCTACTACTGGCATTTGAATACGAACTTTTTTAATACTATTTGTAATTTTATTGATCGTGCAGTATTTTGTACGCGTGTCAGTAGTATATTAACCCCTTACAGACTGTTCTATATTTTATTTCTACTTGGAGTGTGTCGTTAGACTGTTAGGAGTACATTAACCCATTATATGCCATTTTGATTATATTTCATACTAATGATCTGTAGGACTACTACCTGTCTTATATTTAACAGTTTGGATGTAATGCTACCTTACCACTGCCTTATTGTCGTGCCAGTTGGGACATTAACTAATTTTACATACCAAATATATTGGTTGCATGGCATTTTGCACTATATGACCCACTGGGGCCCCTTTCACACGCGCGTTGTACATGCAGATTTACATAATTCTATAACATGTGGTAATATTCTGAATATTAATGCAAGTTCCCCATCTCCGCCACCAGGGGTGCGGTTGCGTAAGGTCCCGCTACATCGCCCGATTAATGTTCATTTTTACATTGACCTGCCTGTTTCACCATGTACTGCGGATGTTGCCTTATTTCTTTTTTCACCCTGCTTGGTCACATTGCGCCATTTGACGCTCCCCGTTAATGCCGCTATTTCCCCAACTGCAGAGAGAAAAATAAATACCCGTGTTTCCCCGAAAGTAAGACCCTGTCTTACATTTTTTTGGGGGCCAAAAGTGGCCCCCGGTCTTACTTTCGGGGGGGTCTTATATTGGGTGCCCCAGCAGTGTGGCCTACAGGCCCCCTCCTGCTGGGACACTGCGGGAGCGGGTCGCACGTCACGTGCGCCCGCTCATTAGATATGCACTGCATCCCCCTGTCAATCAGCGACAGGGGGAGCAGTGCATTATATATATGGGCCCCCTCCTGCTGGCACACTACCCCCCCAGCCTGTGTTCTGAGGCCCCCCCTGCTGCTGCTGCTCACATCTTACCCTCCAGGGTCTTCTTGCAGCAGCCAGCGCGTCGGTCCTCCGTCCTCGGCTGTCTCCCGGATCATGTGACCCGTCACAGCGCATGACGTCATCGCGACTGCGACCGGCCGGTCACATGATCCGGGAGACAGCCGAGGACGGAGGACCGACGCGCTGGCTGCTGCAAGAAGACCCTGGAGGGTAAGATGTGAGCAGCAGCAGCAGCAGGGGGGGGCCTCAGAACACCAACTGGGGGGGTAGCGTGCCAGCAGGAGGGGGCCCATATATATAATGCACTGCTCCCCCTGTCGCTGATTGACAGGGGGATGCAGTGCATATCTAATGAGCGGGCGCACATGACGTGCGACCCGCTCCTGCTCTCCCCCCCCCCAGGGGCCTTACATTAGCCCCCCCCCCCCGGTTGTAAGGCCTTATATTCGGGGGACGCCTTACATTAGCAGGCCCCCCTTTACCCCTAGGCGGCCTTACAATCGGGGGGGGCTTACTTTCGGGAAAACACGGTACCACTACTTCCGCAATAATCACAAAACCCTAAGTTCAAGGTAAAAATGAACGCTACCTCTGCCATTTTGCCCCAACTTCTGTAATTCCACCACTGCTGGCGGCTATGCGGAACGTGCCGTCATATCGGTACTTTAACCGCTTTTTTTAAAATGTTGGAGCTCTGCATTTACAACGCGCATCTGAAAGGGCCCTTACATCCATTTGTTTTGCCTTCAAGTCTCTTTTTAATGACTTTAAACACACTGATTTGCATTCACAACTCCATACAGTCAACATCATTAAATATTTATTTCGTACTCTAAAGAAGTCCATGACTTGCTTTTCACAGGTTATTGAAGTACACACTTTACTTTTATTGTTTTTGCCTATTTAGAAATAGTTATTATTGATTGTTTAACTAACACACTCTAGCTCATTTTGGATTGGATTCACTGCCTATTCTTATGAAGATGAGCTCTCCAACCAAAAATCTCCCTCTTGCCAAGGAGGCTGCATCTACGCCAACGAAGAGAGACGTCTTCCGTTAGATCCTGAGAAGGCTGCTAAGGCAATATGCTCTGCTGAGGAGACTTCGGAAGAGAGACGTCTTCGCTTAGATAGTGATAAGGCTGCTAAGGCGAAACGCACTTCTGAGGAGACTTCAGAAAAGAGATGTCTTCGCTTAGATCGTGTTAAGGCTGCTCAGATGAAACGCATTGCAGAGGAGACTTCGGAAGAGAGACGTCTTCGGCTAGATCTTCGTAAGGCTGCTAAGGCGAAACGCACTGCTGAGGAGACTTCGGAAGAGAGACGTCTTCGCTTAGATAGTGATAAGGCTGCTAAGGCGAAACGTACTTCTGAGGAGACTTCAGAAAGAGACGTCTTCGCTTAGATCGTGTTAAGGCTGCTCAGGCGAAACGCATTGCAGGGGAGACTTTGGAACAGAGACGTCTTCGGTTAGATCGTGCTAAGGCTGCTAAAGTGATACGCTTTGCCAAACTCTCTTCTCCACTGAGACGTTTTCGGTTGGATGCTGCGAAGGCTGCTTTGAAGAAACTTATTTCTAAACTGTCTTCCGAAGAAAGAAGCCAACGAATAGCAAAAAGAGCCACGGCTGAGTGTCGCAGACGCAAACAACAAAAACTTAGAGTCACTGAAGAACCGTCTGACAAAGATACTACTGCCACTGAAGAACCGTCTGACAAAGATACTACTGCCACTGAAGAACCGTCTGACAAAGACACTACTCCTGCCTCTTCGTCTACTGACATTCTACAAAGTGAACAGCCTTTAACACCTCCTATGACCTCCATGGGAAAAACAAAAGCAAAGCTTGACAAGGAGGATGTGCGTATGCGCAAGAAGCATGCGGACGAGAGTTCTGAAGAAAAACGACTTCGCTTGGACAAGGAAAAGGCTGCTTTGAAGACACGGCTTTCAAAAGAGTCTTTGGAAGGAAGGACGGAACGATTAGGCAAAAAATCAATGGCTGCGCGTCAAAGACGCAAACAACAAAAGCTTATGCCTACAGGAGATCTGTCTGATCCTCATACTGCTGCCACCTCTTCGTCTGACCCTCATACTGCTGACACCTCTTTGTCTGACCCTCATACTGCTGACACCTCTTTGTCTGACCCTCATACTGCTGCCACCTCTTCGTCTGATCCTCATACTGCTGCCACCTCTTCTGCTACTGTGTTAACTACAACTGAACAGTCTTTACCACATCGCAAGGTGACATGTAAACGAAAACACTCTACTGTGGAGACGCCATACAGCAAACAGTGTAACATTATCAGCAAAAAAAGGACAAGACAGATACGTCAAGATACGCTGTCTCCTACCTCTAAACAACTCCACTTGACCCATTTGGCTGCATCACGTCGTGACCTACGCAAAAGTTCTTCCACTTCAACATTGCAAGAGGCAGAACGGAATATATATTCAACTTCTTCATTTATGGAATGTTTTGATTCTATGTCCCTTCCACGTCTCATCTATGTAGGATTACATAATAAACATCTACATTTCTTATGTACACCTCTCCTACATCCAATTGGATTTACTGATCAGGATCATGCTATTGTAGAACATACCTGTGGTCACATGAAGTTAATATGTGAACATTGTGAGGCTCTGCATTTTACTGCTGAACGCCCATCAGATCAACAGTTTAGTCTTTGTTGCCACAAGGGAAAAGTAAAGGTACCATTACCTCAATACCCAGAGGTCTTCGAACGCCTGCTGAAAGGAGAGAGGGAGTACAGTAAAAATTTGATGGAGAATATCAGGAGCATTAATAGTTCTTTTGCTTTTGCCTCCATGGGTGCCCATGTTTCTCCACCACCTGGACACGGCCCTTACTGTTTCCGAATTCATGGGCAAATTTATCATCGCACGGGAACACTCCATCCTGCTCAAGATCAACCTCCAGCATATGCACAACTGTACATTTTAGATACTGCAACCGCTATAGAACAACGGCTACACTCTCCAGAAAATGTTAAATGTCATCCTACTTTAATGAGTATCATTGCTCTTCAATTGGATAATATTAATTTCTTTGTTTCGGCCTACAAAATGCTACGTGACGTTGAATTAGAAGAACAACAGAAGGCAGTAGAACATGGCACCGTCATGCCAAATATTATCATGGCCATTAAACAAGACAGACAGCAAGACCCTAGACGCTATAACAATCCTACTGTCAATGAAGTTGCTGTGGTCTTTGAACATGCTGATGGAGAGCCACCATTCAATAGAGACATTTTAATTCATTTGAAACCTGATCCAAATAACCCCTTGGCCCCAAAAACACAGCAAGTCAGTATTCTACACAGCAATTTAGATGCATTACTGTATCCCTTATTTTTCCCTCATGGAGAACAAGGCTGGCATGAGGGACTCAAGCATCAAGGCCAAATTCAACGCAGGGTTACACAGCTCCAGTATTACTGCTATTTGTTGTCTGTACGGAATCGGTTCAATCCTGTCCTGAATGGTGGCAAACTAACACAGCAGTACTTAGTGGATGCGTATGTGAAAATCGAGGCTAATCGCTTAAATTTTATCCGTCAACACCAAAAGGATTTAAAAGTAGAGGATTATTGCGTACTCCAGGAACATCTCCTGAAAAAAATCTATTGAGAAAGGTATTCCCATTGGCAAGACGGTCATTTTACCATCTTCCTTTGAAGGCAGTCCAAGAAACATGCAGCAACGCTATCAGGATGCCATGGCTATTGTGACTAAATTTGGACGACCAGATCTTTTTGTAACCATGACCTGTAATCCTAAATGGAGGGAGATTAAAATCAATTTAGAGCCATGGCAGCGTGTGGAACATAGACCTGATTTAGTCGCCCGTGTCTTCAGAATTAAACTGGAAGCCCTATTAAAAGACATTAACATTGGATTATTTGGCAAAGTTTGTGCAATGGTTCATGTTATTGAATTCCAAAAGCGTGGCCTACCACACGCTCACATTTTGATCATTCTGGATAGCAAATCCAAACTAAGAACTGAGGTTGAAGTGGATAATATAGTTTGGGCTGAAATCCTTGATCCAGAAGATTACCCTGTGCTCCATCAAATTGTGATGCAACACATGATTCATGGACCCTGTGGACAACACAACCCCAATTCTCCATGTATGGATCTTGGAAAGTGTAAGAAAGGTTTTCCTAAAGATTTCCAAACAAAAACAGTCTTAGCTGAGGATGCATACCCTACTTATCAAAGAAAGGAAGGATCATCCTTTCAACACAATTCAAAGATGATCGATAATTCTTGGGTTGTTCCCTATAACCCTTTCCTACTATTAAAATACAAGTGTCATATTAATGTTGAGGTATGTGCTTCCATTCAAAGTGTTAAATACCTATTCAAATATGTCTACAAAGGACATGATAAAGCCAATCTTGAAATTTGCCAAACTAATATCCACCATGATGAAACACATCAATTCATGGATTCAAGATACGTGAGTGCACCGGAGGCAGCTTGGCGAATCTTTGCTTACCCCATGCATAGACAATCGCACTCCATTATTCGCCTTGCCGTACATCTCCCACATTCTCAACCACTTTATTTTCATGAGGATGACTCTGTTGACAACATCAGTTACACAATGCACAGAAAATCCACTCTTATGGCCTACTTTGAGCTCAATGAGAATGACCCACATGCTCATGATTACTTATACCGCCAAATTCCAGAGCACTATGTTTGGAAACAAGGTGCAAGGGAAATTAGAAAGCGAGGAGGTTCTTCAGTGATTGGAAGAATGTATACTGTCAGTATGAAAGAACAAGAACGGTACTATTTAAGGTTGTTGTTACTGCATGTCAAAGGAGCAACAAGTTTTGACAACATTAAGACTGTTAATGAAGTCACATACCCAACTTTTAAAGAGGCGGCATTAGCCCTTGGATTGCTCTTCGATGACAGTGTTTGGAGAAATACTTTATTGGATGCCTGTGTTCTCAACATGCCCGCACAGCTTCGTGATATGTTTGCATATATATGTATTTTTGGTCCTCCAGCTCATCCATTGGAGTTGTGGCAAGAATTTAAACAAGACTTTATCCAAGACTACTGCCATGCATATCACTCCAACACTGAGGAGTGTGAGAATTGTGAAGGATATGCTATGACTGATGTAAACAATGTTCTAAAATTTCATGCCAAACCTTTTACTGATTTTAATCTACCACGACCAAAAAGAAAGCCACACATCGCTCCACAATACAACAAGGATGATGAGTTAAGAAGAGCTCACCAAATGAAAGCTACTTTAAATGACCAACAACTTTTGGCCTATAATGCTATCAATCAAGCTTTACATGATAGAAGTCTACAATCTAAGTGCTTTTTCATCGACGGTCCAGGTGGCAGTGGGAAAACATATCTGTATGATTTATTAATTCATGAACTAAGAGAAGGTGAAATTGTCTCACCTGCAGCCAGTACAGGGATTGCAGCTAACTTACTGCAAGGAGGAAGAACCATTCATTCGCTTTACGGAATACCAATTCCAATAAATGAAACATCTGTTTCCAGAATTAAAAATGATACAGATGCTGCACAACATTTGAAAAGTACCAAACTTTTCATTATTGACGAGTCCACTCTGTTATCTAAATATGCATTGCATGTGATAGATCAACTTTTACGGGATGTCATGACAACAGATATTTCCAAGAAAAATACAACACCTTTTGGAGGGAAAGTCATTGTTTTGGGAGGAGACTTTCGACAGTGTCTGCCTATCATCCCTCATGGTACAAGAACTGACATTATAGAGAGTTGTATTAAATACTCACGACAATGGCAGCTTTTCACTCAATTGCCACTCTTCAACAACATGCGCTCCATTGATCCTGATTATAGCAGTTGGTTACTTCAACTGGGAAATGGTGAATTGTCCAATGATTTCAACCTTGGAGATGATATCATTGAAATCCCACAAGACATGATCTGCACTGGCTCACTCATACTTGCTATATTTGGTGAAAACATTCTCATTGATGTACATAACAATGAAAACATTCAGATTGCTGCATCACATGCCATTCTTTGCCCTAAAAATGACCATGTGGATATGGTGAACTCTAAGGTCATGGATTGCATTGCTGGTGAATACACTGAATACATTAGTGATGATTCCATTGATCCTGATGAGACTGAAGATCCAGACCAATATCCAGTGGAATTTTTAAATTAACTCACACCAACGGGAATGCCTTCTCATCGCCTCAAATTAAAAATCGGTACCATTGTCATGCTTTTGCGCAACTTTAACAGCAGAAAAGGTCTTTGCAATGGGACTCGCTTGATTGTCATCGCTTTGTTTGACAATATGATTCAAGCAAAAGTCATTACTGGGTCTGCTGAAGGAAATGTGGTGTTTATTCCAAGGATTGATTTATCTCCATCAGAGACTGGCTTACCTTTCAAGTTAAGACGTCGACAATTTCCCGTGAAGCCTGCTTTTGCCATGACCATCAACAAATCCCAAGGCCAAACACTGGAGAAAGTAGGTATTTTTTTGCCAGAACCCGTTTTTGGACATGGACAGTTATATGTGGCTTTTTCATGAGTGAAAAGACGATGTAATGTTAAGGTGAAAGTGCTGGATACACCCATTCAAGGCAAATTGCTCCCTAATTCTGAAAAAGTCTTTACTAAAAATATTATCTATAAGAATATTTTATCTTAAATTCTTTAGATACATATTACATTTACATACATAATGTACATAACAATGAAAGCATTTCAATTGCTGCATTAGATGCCATTCTTTGCCCTAAAAATGACCATGTGGATATGGTGAACTCTAAGATTATGGATTGCATTGCTGTTGAATACACTGAATACATTAGTGATGATTCCATTGATCCTGATGAGACTGAAGATCCAGACCAATATCCAGTGGAATTTTTAAAATCATTCACACCAATGGGAATGCCTTCTCATCGCCTCAAATTACAAATCGGCACCATTGTCATGCTTTTGCGCAACTTTAACAGCAGAAAAGGTCTTTGCAATGGGACTCGCTTCATTGTCATCACTTTGTTTGCCAATATGATTCAAGCAAAAGTCATTATTGGGTCTGCAGAAGGAAATGTGGTGTTTATTCCAAGGATTGATTTATCTCCATCAGACACTGCCTTACCTTTCAAGTTAAGACGTTGACAATTTCCGTGAAGCCTGCTTTTGCCATGACCATCAACAAATCAGGGAACTAGTCTGATTGCCGTACCTGGAGTCAGGAAGGAATTTTTTCCCCCAATGTGGAGCTTAGTGTTGCCACATGGGGTTTTTTTGCCTTCCATTGGATCAACATGTTAGGCTATGGGTTGAACTAGATGGACTTAAAGTCTTCCTTCAACCTTAAAAAACCATGTTACTATGTTACTAAATCCCAAGGCCAAAAACTGGAGAAAGTAGGGATTTTTTCGCCAGAACCCGTTTTTGGACATGGACAGCTATATGTGGCTTTTTCACGAGTGAAAACACGATGCAATGTTAAGGTGAAAGTGCTGGATACACCCATTCAAGGCAAATTGCTGCCCAATAGTGAAAAACTCTTTACGACAAATATTCTCTATAATAATATTTTATTTTAAATTCTTTAGATACATATTAGATTTAGATACATAGTTACTTTCTAATTAAACACAAATATTACAATAAATTAGTTTAGCCGTAGATGTATAGGAATAGAAAAAAACAAACATACCAAAAAAAAACAGTTTAGTTATAGATAAAGACATTATAATTAGTTATTAGATATAAAATAGTCATTTAAGAAATATAGTCGTTAGTGTTCGTTTTCACTACAAATATAGTCTATAAAAATATTTTACTTTAAATTCTTTATATACATATTACATTTAGATACATATGTACTTTCTAATTAAAGACAAATATTTGAATAAATTAGTTTAGCCATAGATGTAATAGAAAAAAAATAAAAATATAAAAAAATTAGTTTAACCATAGATGTATAGGAATAGAAAAAAAAAATGCCAACAAAATGAGCTTAGTTATAGATAAAGTCAGTGTATAAAAATATTTTCCTTTAAATTCTTTAGATACATATTACATTTAGATACATAGTTACTTTCTAATTAAACGCAAATATTACAATAAATTAGTTTACCAATAGATGTATAGGAATAAAAAAAAAAAGTACAAAAAAAATTAGTTTTGCAATAGATGTATAGGACTAGAAAAAAAACAAAATACCAAAAAAATTAGTTTAGTTATAGATAAAGACATTATAATTACTTATTAGATATAAAATAGTCATTTAAGATATATAGTTGTTAGTTTTAGTTTTCACTAAAAATATAGTGTATAAAAATATTTTACTTTTAATTCTTTAGATGCATATTAGATTTAGATACATAGTTACTTTCTAATTTAACACAAATATTACAATAAATTTGTTTAGCCATATATGTATAGGAATATAAAAAAACAAAAATACCAAAAAAATTAGTTTAAGATAAAGACATTATAATTAGTTATTAGATATAAAATATTTAAGATATATAGTCGTTAGTTTTTTAAGCTTAGAAACATTATTTTTATATTTTATAGTGTATGTATATAAACACACATTTTGTTGTAGATTGTAGATGTGTATCATCTAAATGCTTGCATTTAGTGATAAGAACCTGAAGCTCCAGCAGTATAGATGCTGAGAGATTTCATTTTCTTTTTACAAAGGGTGAGGTTTTTGTGAACAGCTAAGAGACGGGTGGGACGCCTGTTCACACACATCTCTATCTCGAACTGTGTTCTGTACATATAAGTACATACATATATATAGGTACATGTTTAGACACATAGGTACATATTTACACACAGGGAAAGAATAGACATTTTGATTTTTAATCTGAATTCTTCTGCTATTTGTTGAATTTATAGTGGGAAAAAAGCAATTTTGCCACTTGCTGCCTAATTGTGACCTACAGCACTTTTACTGTAAGTTGCATGAAATTTATATTGAATTTGTGGTTTACTTGCGGCACATGTGGTTTCGACAGTTTCAACCACCAAAATCGCTGTTAGCTCTGATTTTTAGTGGTTGCATTTAGTGAATCTGTCGAAGCTGTGCTTGCCGTATTTACTGCAACCTAACTAGAAGTTCCATATACATTACATGTTACTTGCTGAAAGTGATCTGCAGGTAGGTCTTTTGGTGCCAAGTGCAGAAATTGTATTTTGTTATTCCACACCTTCTGCAAATAGCCGAAAAATATCTGATTTAAAAGGAGTCTAAGTATTAATAATTAGGATAGAGTAGAGTAGGTCCCACCAGCTGTAAGGCTACCTTCCCGTGGTTGGTGGGGAAACATGTACTGGCTAAACCATAGATTATGTATATTCAATTTATATATGAATGTTAATAATCTGTACAAAACATCGGTGCCAGTATCTGTACGAAAAGCCTTGCCTTAGAATCATGACATGTACTACATTGACATATACTATACAAACATTGGTAGTTGATAGATAGATATCATGTCTTATGTGCATTATTGTCAAATTTGAATGAATAATGTATATATGCATGCTAGACTCCCCATTCTTTAGAATCAGGCCGCCATCTTAGACATATAATGGACGACTTTGAGTTTCACATTTACTGATGAAAGTGAGCCACTATTCTCATTGCTTGCCGGCAGCACACAGCGACCAATGAGAATACCGCCTCATTTACAATAGTAAATGTGAAACTTAAAATATTCCATGTATTTGAAGTATGGCGCCATACAGCGCGGCGCTCTTCTGATCGGTCGCCGCCTTCAGTGCGCCGAACAATCAGAATAGCGGTGGCCGCTATGCCGCCATATTTGAAATATACTGAGTAAACTCTACACAGATTCTAGAATCCCGATGCAATCGCATCGGGCTCACAGCTAGTTTTTAATATTAGTCAAACTCTGGATTGCCGGTCTCAATTCGTGGTATACCTCCTTGAATGCCCCTGTGGGCACCAATACGTAGGGAGGACTGTACAGACCATGCAGGCAGACTAAACAAACATCGGTCCAATATAAAAAAAGGGTATATGTTGCATTGTGTCTCCAGACACTATGCACAGATACACAACAGAGACCCTTCTAGCCTGCGTCTAACTATAATAGACAAAATAGATGAAAAATCCAATGACAAATGTAATAGGTTATGTAGAAAAGAATCTTTTTGGATTTTTAAATTAGGAACTCTTTCTCCAGAGGGGTTAAATCTGACTCTGGAAAAAACTTGTTAAAAATTTGTTAAAAACATATTTCTTCCCTGTTACAATAGGGATAATGAAATAGTTTACACCAGCATAGGTGTCAAAAAGAGTAAATATGCGAATCCCTATGATTTCATTTCCTTTTGTGTTTGTATTATTGTTAATGAATTTTGAAAAAATACTTGCCAAAAAACTTGTTAAAAATACTTGTTAAAAAACTTGTCAAAAAAACTTGTCGAAAAACTTGTTAAAAACGGGTTAAAAACACCCTTTTTTCCTTGGTATAATGTGGACAGTGAAACCAGATATATGAGTATAGGTGCCAAAAGATTAGGTACATGATCCCATATGATTTCATTTTTATGGTTTTATTATGACTGTTTTATATATATAGTATTGCATGCCAATGTAATAAGTTTTTATTAGGTTCTCGAATTGTGTTTCTTATATGCTTTGGATTATTATGTGTTTTTATATACAGATATATAATGGGCAGCAGTGAAATAGTTACTAGTAACAAGTTTTTGTAATCTGTCGTCACAACCATTATCCAATCCTGGGTGGGGGTAGGTTTATAAGAAAGAGGTAATCAGGGATCCCACATCCACTTGAGAAAGATGCAACTGTGCGTCAAAACGCGTTGTGGCATACTGGACCCCTGCTGTTCGTGCAACAAAGTACCGTATATACTCGTGTATAAGCCGACCCGTGTATAAGCCGACCCCCCTACTTTTGCCCCCAAAACCTGGGAAAACCTATTGACTCGTGTATAAGCCGAGGGTGGACTCCAGCACAGGTATACAGCCCCCAGCAGTGTGGTATACAGCCCCCCCAATGGTAGTATACAGCAGCCTCCCCAGTGGTAGTATACAGCAGCAGCCCCAGTGGTATATACAGCAGCAGCTCCAGTAGTTAGTATACAGCAGCCCCAGAGGTATATACAGCCCCAGTGGTAGTATACAGCATCCCCAGAGGTATATACAGCCCCGGTGGTAGTATACAGCATCCCCAGAGGTAGTATACAGCAGCCCCAGAGGTAGTATACAGCAGCCCCAAAGGTATATACAGCAGCCCCAGTGGTAGTATACAGCAGCCCCAGAGGTAGTATACAGCAGCCCCAGTGGTAGTATACAGCAGCCCCAGAGGTAGTATACAGCAGCCTCAGAGGTATATACAGCCCCATTGGTAGTATACAGCAGCCCCAGAGGTATATACAGCCCCAGTGGTAGCATCCAGCAGCCCCAGAGGTATATACAGCCCCAGTGGTAGTATCCAGCAGCCCCAGAGGTATATACAGCCCCAGTGGTAGTATACAGCAGCCCCAGAAGTATATACAGCCCCAGTGGTAGTATACAGCAGCCCCAGAGGTATATACAGCAGCCCCAGTGGTAGTATACAGCAGCCTCCCCTGTGGTAGTATACAGCAGCCTCCCCTGTGGTAGTATACAGCAGCCCCCCCTGTGGGTATACAGCAGTGCCTCCCCATGTGGTATATACTGCAGCCCCTCCCCTGTGGTAGTATACAGCAGTGCCTCCCCCTGTGGTATATACAGCAGCCCCTCCCCTGTGGGTATACAGCAGTCCCCCCCTGTGGTATATACAGCAGCCCCTCCCCTGTGGTAGTATACAGCAGTGCCTCCCCCTGTGGTAGTATACAGCAGCCCCCCCGTAGTATATACAGCAGCCCCCCCCCCTGTGAGAATACAGCAGCCCCCCGTGGTAGTATACAGCAGCCCCCCCGTAGTATATACAGCAGCCCCCCGTGGTAGTATACAGCAGCCCCCCTGTGGGTATATAGAGCCCCCCCCCCCCCCGTTGCTGCCGCACACCTGTAAAAAGAAGATCTTTCATACTTATCCTCCTGCTGTCACGCGATCATCCTCCGCTCTTCTTCTTGCTTGCACCCGGGCCCCGGCGTCCATCCATATGACCGCGCACAAATAATGACGTCACTATTTGTGCGCGGTCACGTGGATGGACGCCGGGGCCCGGGTGCAAGCAAGAAGAAGAGCGGAGGATGATCGCGTGACAGCAGGAGGATAAGTATGAAAGATCTTCTTTTTACAGGTGTGCGGCAGCAACGGGGGGGGGCTCTATATACCCACAGGGGGGCTGCTGTATACTACCACGGGGGGGCTGCTGTATATACTACGGGGCGGCTGCTGTATACTACCACGGGGGATCTGCTGTATTCTCACAGGGGGGGGCTGCTGTATATACTACGGGGGGGCTGCTGTATGCTACCACGGGGGGGCTGCTGTATACTACCACAGGGGGGCGGAGGAGCGCTGACAGTGCAATGTAATATGCACGGCTCCCCCTGCCGCTGATGGACAGGGGGATGCAGTGCATATTGCATTGCACTAATGAGCGGCCCCACGTGACCGGCCGCTCACTATACAGCCTCCCCCTGCCTCCTCCATCCCCCGGACACCGGCCCCACATAGTCAGCCGTCACTGACTCGTGTATAAGCCGAGGGGGGCACTTTTCAGCACAATTTCTGTGCTGAAAAACTCGGCTTATACACGAGTATATACGGTAATGGTAATATAATCATCAATCCGTGGTTTCTTTAGCACTTCAAACCTCTGACACCGCTTGTTTTCTATCTGCTAATCTCCTTCTCCCTTGTTGGGAGTGCGGTGTGTGAGCTGCTCTAAGATCCACAGGACCTGGTAGTACTTCATAAAGACCCACCCTTGAATGGTCAACTGATATACAGTGTGGAGCTGGGACGGAAGCCAGTGCATCGAGTCTGCCTCTTTGGGTGGAGGATTGAAGGAGCTCACCTCCATCTCCGGAGGAACTAAGGAGCCGACCCTCAGGCCCGGAGTATCAAAGAAGGAGGGAACATTGGACCCTGTCACACGGTGACCCACATTAAGCCATCAGTCTGGTTGTGCAGGGTGTTGCACAACGAGTAAAGGTTAGTGCACACTTGGTAAAACCGCGTATTAATTTGCTCCAGTTGCAGTGTGGCGCAATATCTGTTTTTTTTCTTTCAATTACATATAACACACTCGAGTGAGCGGTCACCGCACTTTGCAGCCTGCAGCAGCTGGAGAGAATAAATCTTCAGGCTATTCCTTCACAAGAATTAACTTCCAGTCCTTTACAAGTTTATCATTAAAAACCCCACCTTGATTGAATATCCTCGATCAACCAAGTCTGCTACTGCACGGAATGACTTTCTAATGTTATGGAATAACTTTTGATAATACTTTGGAAAGATCAAGGCAAGATCCCGTTACATGTGACGTATTAGTATAAACTTGCAGAATTTTGGATCAATCCTTAAGGTGAACTACACAAATAGGTTTGGTTGATTTAAACTGACTGGTTGCACACATTTATGTAATGTATATGTGTAATTGTATAATTTTTCGTTTTTAATTTTAGTTTTTAATATTCTTGAGTTTTTAATTGGGATTTGCGATTAAGGGTACACGATTAGCATTCCCCTATTCACAATTATTTTAATCTTTTTTTATAATAATTTTGTTATTTTTTATTGAGGTTTTTATCGAGGTTGTATAATAATATGGATTTTTATGCTAATAATCGAGAAGCACATAGAGAACTTTTAATAATGGAAGCATTAGGAGATAATAAAAATGGAGAATCATTGGAAACTAATACCCCTAAAATCGGGTCCCAGCTAAATGAGCTTGATAAAAAACAACTTTTTATAATCCTGAATGAGTATGAAAGTAAATGTAAGGTAGAAATAATCAGATTGACGCCATGTTTCTTAAAAGATATCTATCCGAACAAATAATACTGAAAGGGCTAAGATTATCCCAAAAATCATCATACCCACAGGATAAAGATTTCACCACTGTATGGGATAACTATATATTAAAATGTTCATTGGGAATGTTACAGATATTACTACAAAAACGGTTGAAACTGGCCGAGCAAGCCCTGCAAGACATGATAAAAATCTGCTCAGGTATAGATCAATATACGCACAGTGTAGAATTTATGGAGTTCGATTTAAAACTTAGAACAAATTAGAAGATAATATCATAAAAAGAAAAGTAACAAAATTCATGCGAGATAAATTACAAGATAACCCAGAAATAGTTGAGGCAATGGACACCGCCCCTCCGCTAGTAAATGACCCTATAATTAAAAACTTGGAGGAATCCGATAAATCAGGGAATAATAATGATGGAAACAGGAATGAAAGGAGAAATGATAATGGTAGGAATAAAAATGACAATAAAAAGAATAATAATAACACAGGAGAGTAACAAACAATTGCTGGGGAAAAAGAGAAAAAGAAAAATAACTATTCCAAGGAGGTTAATGAAATACTAAAAACAGCTGAACAGCGTGAACAAAATGACACATATAAAAAAACTCTAATTAATAGAGGCAGAATTGACATAAAGAATAAAGGGAAAGACAAAAAATTGAATAAAAAAGGGAATAATGATCCACCAAAGAAGAAACATATAAGGAAGGAGGATAATAATAAGAATAATAGGGTTGTCCCCGACCCTACTACCTCAAAATTACAAGAGAATGAACACCAACAAATAGTGAGCACCGAATCAGCCTCACTAATAGATTTTTTAAGCAGTATAGACTCGCAAATAATCCCATGTCCGGTAATAGAAACTAATTCACAAACTGATAACATTAATGTCACTGACACAATTAATAATGAATAAGAATAGTAATGGACCCAGCGCTAACTAAATAACTACACCTGATAGATAATACCCTTGGTTGGATAGCAAATTTAAAAAGGGGGAAAAAAGGGACTTTTTGTATACAAATTATCACAGATTTATTCAAAACAATAAGACTAACAATACATTTGTCAATTTTAAAAAAACTGCAATAAAATTTTAAATAAAAAAGAGATTTAGGTTAAAAATTTGGCTGAGAGCTGTAACTCAGTCAATACTGCTAACAACAGTTTTACTTCTTATGGGTACTTCTTTATAAGAGTTCTTTGGCCAGCTGTATTTTCAGTACCAAGAATCCTATCAATCCAGGGGCTGTTCTTTGTCTGGAAGTGATAAGGCTGTATATTCTAATTCATCTGCCAGATCCTTCTGTGTAATTAGAGAGGGTATTAGTTTAGTCCTCACTCATACCGCAGGGTTAGGCATCTGATTATTTAATATTGTACCTGTAATCCACATGAGAGAGGAAAACACTGCTTCATTTTCTCTGTGATCCTCTGTCTCTGGCCCGCTACCCTTGGAACCGGGTTAAGCTGAAAAAAGGGATCACACTGGTTATGTTCCTATCCTCACCTATTGATTGGTCTTAATGCGGTTCCTCTACTTACTAGTGCAGAGTAACGCTGTTATAATCTGTTTCATCTCAATTAACTGAGATCTAGGTTTAGGGATTGGTCCTGCATACAGGACTGGAGGATCGCTCATACATAAACTGTTGTAAATTGGCGATGCTGTAAAAGTGTCTCCACTTACTACGTCTCGTGTGCTGCTGTCAGGGGCTCGTCACGTCCGAGGTCCTCTGGAGTGTATGCCGTGGCCAGCGGCGTACACTCGGTCTCCTCGTGTGTCCGCGTCACCGGATGTTGATACCGGATGTGACGTATCGGCACATCGGCACACACGATTCCACCTTCCTTGCAGCGTCAGTGTTAGGAGGTGGTGCGCTGTGTCAATCCAGAGAGGTCTGCAATTGCTAAGCACAGGGTGGGCGGGATCAACGCGTTTTGTTGATCATGGTCAACTTCCTCAAGATACCCGCCCCCTGTGCTGTATGTTCATTATATTCTCCCCTCCTCTGACATCTGTTTAGCTGATTGGCTATAGTAAAACAGGGAAGTCTCATCATTCTTGGTATGGTGCTCCTATTTTAAATCCTTTACTTTGGACCATTTACTCATTGTGTTAGGGGAATTCCTCCTTTATTTATTCAAAGTTAGATAATATATTCCCATGATGTTAGTCTTTCATTCACTCATGAATGTTTGTCTAAAATGGTTGATTTTGGAATTGGGGAACTTCAGGACCTATTTGGCTTAAATTTTCTGATGTTTATGCAAAACCAAACAGTTCTGCATCTTGATTTAGGCCATTGGGGGCAAGTGTATCCAGCTGATAAATCCATTTAGTCTCTGCTCTGGACATCTTTTCAATATGACTGCCTCCTCTCCAACTTCTACTTATTTGTTCTATTGCTAAAAAACGTATATTGTGTGTACTCGAGGGATGTAAGTGTCTACTTAGAGGATGTCCCTGAAAACCCTTTTTAATATTCCTCAGATGTTCTGAAATTCGTTCCTGTAGTGTCCTTGATGTCCGTCCCACATATAATTTATTACAGGGACATCTTATTACATAGATCACACCTTGGTATGACAGGTTAGGCATCCCTTAATTTGGAACTTTTGCCTGCTTTGCCTATCAGTTACCTCAGTTTCCACTTTTATAGATGTGTTGGTGGTCCTACATGCTTGGCAAATTTTACAGGGCCTAAAACCATATTTAAGGGGTCCTCCCAATAGAGTGTTATGCACATTACTTTTAGTACTTATTGGTTCCTGTACAGTTGGGGCTACCAACAGGTTTAGCGACGGGGCTCTTCTGAACACTAGTTTTGGTTTTTCTGGCAAGAACGCACCTATCGTTTTATCCTGTCTTAAATGGTGCCAATGTTTCCCAATTATCTTTTTGAACCTGATGGTATTGGAATGATATTCAGTTATTATTGGGAGGTTCCCTAGCTGTAGTTCTATGGAGTTTTGAGTTGGTGCCTTAATCTTTTGACTAAGTAATTCGGACCTGTCTTTTTGTCTCACTATTCGTAGATCTTCTTTTAATAAGTCAATATTATACCCTTTGCTCAAAAATTCTTTGGTCAATCTTTGCGCCTCATACTCAAAATCTTCTTGTTCGGTACAATTCCTCTTAAGCCTCATATACTGGCTTTTGGGTATATTATTAAGCCACCTTGGTAGGTGACAGCTGTCTACGGGTATGAAACTGCAGGAGTCAACATCTTTCTTGAATAGCTTAGTCCCGAGTGCAGCTGTTACTTTATTAAGAATTTCGATGTCCAGAAAACTGACTTTCTTTTTACTTACAGTAGCTGTAAAATCTAGCCCATAATCATTTTTGTTTATATGGTCCAGAAACTGCTTGAGGTTATCTTCCGTACCTCTCCAAATAAATAGTACATCGTCGATATACCTTTTCCATAGTACCACGTCACTTCTTAATTTGCCTCCTGGATATATTACATCTTCTTCCCATCTCCCCACAAAGAGATTTGCATAGCTTGGGGCGAAACGCGTCCCCATCGCGGTCCCGATCTCTTGTTTGTAGAAGTGATTCTCAAACTTAAAATAGTTGTGAGATAGGATAAATTTTATCCCCTCTTCAATGAAACTTCTCTGTTGCTTACCCAATTGTGAAGTCGTTCTTAGGAAATATCTCGCTGCTGCACAACCCTTCTCATGATCTTTTATTGTATGTAAGGATCTGACGTCAAGGGTACCCAGAATGTAGCCTTCCTTGAACCTTAGTTGTTTCAAGATATTTAAAATCTCCTTGGTATCTTTCAAGTATGCTGGAAGTTTCATTGCACAACTCTGAAGGTACTTGTCTATATATTGTGATAAATTTGAGGTTAGGCTGCCGATGCCTGAAATAATTGGTCTTCCTGGGGGGTTGTTCATATCTTTGTGAACTTTGGGGATAAAGTAAAACATTGCTATCCTTGGAGTGTCACTAACAATGAACTTAAGTTCTTTTTCAGTTAAAATACCCAACTTTCTACCTTCTTCCGCCATTTTCTTTAAATCTTTCCCATATTTAGTTGTGGGATCTTGTTTAAGTTTTGTATATGTTTCTCCATCATTTAGAAGTCTAAGGGCTTCGGTCCTATAATTATCTTTACTTAGTATTACTATTGAACCCCCTTTGTCCGCAGGTCTTATTATGATGTCCTTATTATCCTGCAGCGAACGAATAGCTTCTTTTTCTTCTTTTGTGAGATTCTGAGTTACATATTTTAGGTTCTTCTTTAATTTTCTAATATCTTGTATTACCAAGGTCTCAAACGTAGACAGGGCTTTCGACTGCTCACCTACTGGATCAAAGGACGATGTTCTTGAGAGTCCTGAATGTTGAAAACCTGTAACCGCCCTACCAAGAATTTCTGTGTTGTTTTTCAAGAAGTATTTTTTTAACCTTAAATTTCTTAGAAACTTTTTAACCAAGATGAACAAATTAAAAGGTACCACCTCCTTCGATGGAGCAAACTTAAGTCCTTTAGCGAGAACCCTTTCTTCTACTGGACTTAGCTGGTAATTACTTAAATTAAAGATCTTCTGGGTTGTTTTTTCTGTATGTCCTCCCTGTTTTTCTTTCTTGGTGTGTTTCCGTCCTCTAGCCCCTCTTTTCCGCTTCCTTTTTGGACCTTGTGAAAAAAATTCTTGATGTTTATTTGTGATCCCAATGTTTTATTTTCTGATCTGTGGTTCCTCTGTTGGTTGCATACGGACCTCTGGGTGGCATTTTGTTTTCTATGTATTCTTTTAGTCGGTCTTTTAGGTTTTACAGCTTCAAAATTATCTATAGAATCTTCTTTATATGTATCCAGTTCATTACTAATATTCCCAAAAGCTTGGAACCTGTTGGATATAGTAACCCTTGCTTCTATTGGGACAGGAATGTTTGTTCTTACCGGGATGGATGGATGTGACTCTCCCTTTGTTTTGCTTATTGTTTCTTGACAAGGTGAACCTTTATTGATTTCTTGTATTTGGGATAGTTCTTCTATTCCATCCCAGTCTTGATTTGAATTTACCCGCGACAACTTCCTTGTTCTCAATAACATTGGTGTATATGTGGTAGAGTCAGATTCTCTTGTGCAGGATGATTCTGGCGTGGTTCTAGTGACTTCTCCACCAGATTTCTGAAGCCAGCTGTCATGATACTCATCCAAGGTGATTAGTTCTTTCAAAGACCTTGGTGTTGATGTAATTGTGAGGGCAGTTGAGCTTATACTTTCATAAAAACTATCTTCCGTACTAAAATTCCCTTCCAGATCACTTGAACTTATGGTCTCATACATACTATCTTGTTTCGATTGTTCGTCTTCTTGTATTGCGATTTGTCCATTCACCCACCTTTGTCTAAGTGTTTTGGCTTTTTCAATGCTCATTCTTAAATCTTCATTATCTGAAAATTCCATCACCATATATGGTACTCCATCTCTCTCAAACTTCTTGGTCTTCTTTATAAGGATTGCCTTCTCTTTTTCCCTTAAACGTAATAGAATCGCATTTGCTAGCTTCACTAGTTCTGGGACATCTTCATATCCTATAATACTGGTCAATAGGGACTGAATTTCCTTTTTGGCTTTTCTTAAACTGTTTTTCCTTTGTTGGATTATAAAACTCAAGGCTGTCTGGGAGAATTCTAGCAACAGAACATTCCATTTCTCTATAGTATCCCTCTCTGAAAAGTCTGTAGATAGGGCTTTGTTGATTACTAGGCCTTTTGGTATAATCCCTGTCTTTTGGTATACCGTATATACTCGCGTATAAGCCGAGTTTTTCAGCCCAAAAATTGGGCTGAAAAGTGCCCCCCTCGGCTTATACGCGAGTCATACGGCCCCCTAAAAAGTTTTGCGCCCCCACCTCCCTTTCTGGGCCCCCCCGCATGCAGCGCTGCGCATATACATTACCTGTCTAGCAGCTGTCACCCTCCGATGGCTGATCGCGGCTCCCGGCTCCGGGCTCCATCTTCCTCTCTGTCTTCCTGATTGTCAGGTGACCGGCTGGCGTCGCGATGACGTCATCGCGCTGCGCCCCGGTCACACAGCAGGAAGACAGCGAGGAAGATGGAGCCCGGAGCCGGGAGCCGCGATCAGCCATCGGAGGGTGACAGCTGCTAGACAGGTAATGTATATGCGCAGCGCTGCATGCGGGGGGGCCCAGAAAGGGAGGTGGGGGCGCCAAATTATGAGGGGGGCCCTGCTGGGGCCCTGTATACTACCACTGGGGCTATATACTACCACTGGGGCTGTATACTACCACTGGGGCTGTATACTACCACTGGGGCTGTATACTACCACTGGGGCTGTGTGTATACTACCACTGGGGCTATATACTACCACTGGGGCTGTATACTACCACTGGGGCAGAATATACCACTGGGGCTGCTGTATACTACCACTGGGGCTTGGTGTATACTACCACTGGGGCTATATACTACCACTGGGGCTGTATACTACCACTGGGGCAGAATATACCACTGGGGCTGCTGTATACTACCACTGGGGCTGTATACTACCACTGGGGCTGTATACTACCACTGGGGCTGTGTGTATACTACCACTGGGGCTATATACTACCACTGGGGCTGTATACTACCACTGGGGCAGAATATACCACTGGGGCTGCTGTATACTACCACTGGGGCTGTGTGTATACTACCACTGGGGCTATATACTACCACTGGGGCTGTATACTACCACTGGGGCAGAATATACCACTGGGGCTGCTGTATACTACCACTGGGGCTGTATACTACCACTGGGGCTGTATACTACCACTGGGGATGTATGTATACTACCACTGGGGCTATATACTACCACTGGGGCTGTATACTACCACTGGGGCTGAATATACCACTGGGGCTGCTGTATACTACCACTGGGGCTGTATATACTACTGGGGCTGCGTGTATACTACCACTGGGGCTGTATATACCACTGGGGCTGCTGTATACTACCACTGGGGCTGAATATACCACTGGGGCTGCTGTATACTACCACTGGGGCTGTATACTACTACTGGGGCTGCTGTATACTACCACTGGGGCTGTATACTACCACTGGGGCTGTATATACCACTGGGGCTGCTGTATACTACCACTGGGGCTGAATATACCACTGGGGCTGCTGTATACTACCACTGGGACTGTATACTACCACTGGGGCTGTATACTACCACTGGGGCTGTATACTACCACTGGGGCTGTATATACTACTGGGGCTGCGTGTATACTACCACTGGGGCTGTATATACTACTGGGGCTGCGTGTATACTACCACTGGGGCTGCTGCTGTATATACCACTGGGGCTGCTGCTGTAACACTGCTGGGGCCTGTATATACCACTGGGGAGGCTGCTGTATACCACACTGATGGGGGCTGTATACCTGTGCTGGGGTCCACCCTCGGCTTATACACGAGTCAATAAATTTTCCCAGGTTTTGGGGGCAAAAGTAGGGGGGTCGGCTTATACACGGGTCGGCTTATACACGAGTATATACGGTACCTCCAGGGCACAAATTTCCCACATGTCCCTCATCTCTATAAATAACCATTTTTCTAATGCCTTTAGAGATTTCTCCATTTGTTCTATGTATCCAATTTTATTTTGTTTGGACTTTTTTGGTGTAATAATTTCTTGAAAAAAACTACCCACATATTTAAGTCTGAATTCTCTTTCCTTGGTGATTGGACAAAACACCATCTTTGCCTATTTTTCAAATGTGTAGTTGCTGCTCTGACACTGTGGGCACAGAAATTGGAAACTGTTTGGAATTATTAAGAATTTTCACAATGGAGCAAGCTGCTTTCCCAGAGGGAAAAAAGAGGGGTTGGGGGGTAGACCCCAAAAAGTTGCTGCTAGGAGATCCTAAGTGCACCTGTGCTCACGTACTTTAGTTTTTAAGGTTTGAATAAGAATAGTAATGGACCCAGCGCTAACTAAATAACTACACCTGATAGATAATACCCTTGGTTGGATAGCAAATTTAAAAAGGGGGGAAAAAGGGACTTTTTGTATACAAATTTTCACAGATTTATTCAAAACAATAAGACTAACAATACATTTGTCAATTTTAAAAAACTGCAATAAAATTTTAGATAAAAAAGAGATTTAGGTTAAAAATTTGGCTGAGAGCTGTAACTCAGTCAATACTGCTAACAACAGTTTTACTTCTTATGGGTACTTCTTTATAAGAGTTCTTTGGCCAGCTGTATTTTCAGTACCAAGAATCCTATCAATCCAGGGGCTGTTCTTTGTCTGGAAGTGACAAGACTGTATATCCTAATTCATCTGCCAGATCCTTCTGTGTAATTAGAGAGGGTATTAGTTTAGTCCTCACTCATACCGCAGGGTTAGGCATCTGATTATTTAATATTGTACCTGTAATCCACATGAGAGAGGAAAACACTGCTTCATTTTCTCTGTGATCCTCTGTCTCTGGCCCGCTACCCTTGGAACCGGGTTAAGCTGAAAAAAGGGATCACACTGGTTATGTTCCTATCCTCACCTATTGATTGGTCTTAATGTGGTTCCTCTACTTACTAGTGCAGAGTAACGCTGTTATAATCTGTTTCATCTCAATTAACTGAGATCTAGGTTTAGGGATTGGTCCTGCATACAGGGCTGGAGGATCTCTCATACATAAACTGTTGTAAATTGGCGATGCTGTAAAAGTGTCTCCACTTACTACGTCTCGTGTGCTGCTGTCAGGGGCTCATCACGTCCGAGGTCCTCTGGAGTGTATGCCGTGGCCAGCGGCGTACACCCGGTCTCCTCGTGTGTCCGCGTCACCGGATGTTGATACCGGATGTGACGTATCGGCACATCGGCACACACGATTCCACCTTCCTTGTAGCGTCAGTGTTAGGAGGTGGTGCACTGTGTCAATCCAGAGAGGTCTGCAATTGCTAAGCACAGGGTGGGCGGGATCAACGCGTTTCGTTGATCACGGTCAACTTCCTCAAGATACCCGCTCCCTGTGCTGTGTGTTCATTATATTCTCCCCTCCTCTGACGTCTGTTTAGCTGATTGGCTATAGTAAAACAGGGAAGTCTCATCATTCTTGGTATGGTGCTCCTATTTTAAATCCTTTACTTTGGACCATTTACTCATTGTGTTAGGGGAATTCCGCCTTTATTTATTCAAAGTTAGATAATAATATTCCCATGATATTAGTTTTTCATTCACTCATGAATGTTTGTCTAAAATGGTTGATTTTGGAATTGGGGAACTTCAGGACCTATTTGGCTTAAATTTTCTGATGTTTATGCAAAACCATTATTTATAGAGATGAGGGACATGTGGGAAATTTGTGCCCTGGAGGTATACCAAAAGACAGGGATTATACCAAAAGGCCTAGTAATCAACAAAGCCCTATCTACAGACTTTTCAGAGAGGGATACTATAGAGAAATGGAATGTTCTGTTGCGAGAATTCTCCCTGACAGCCTTGAGTTTTATAATCCAACAAAGGAAAACCAGTTTAAGAAAAGCCAAAAAGGAAATTCAGTCCCTATTGACCAGTATTATAGGATATGAAGATGTCCCAGAACTAGTGAAGCTAGCAAATGCGATTCTATTACGTTTAAGGGAAAAAGAGAAGGCAATCCTTATAAAGAAGACCAAGAAGTTTGAGAGAGATGGAGTACCATATATGGTGATGGAATTTTCAGATAATGAAGATTTAAGAATGAGCATTGAAAAAGCCAAAACACTTAGACAAAGGTGGGTGAATGGACAAATCGCAATACAAGAAGACGAACAATCGAAACAAGATAGTATATATGAGACCATAAGTTCAAGTGATCTGGAAGGGAATTTTAGTACGGAAGATACTTTTTATGAAAGTATAAGCTCAACTGCCCTCACAGTTACATCAACACCAAGGTCTTTGAAAGAACTAATCACCTTGGATGAGTATCATGACAGCTGGCTTCAGAAATCTGGTGGAGAAGTCACTAGAACCACGCCAGAATCATCCTGCACAAGAGAATCTGACTCTACCACATATACACCAATGTTATTGAGAACAAGGAAGTTGTCGCGGGTAAATTCAAATCAAGACTGGGATGGAATAGAAGAACTATCCCAAATACAAGAAATCAATAAAGGTTCACCTTGTCAAGAAACAATAAGCAAAACAAAGGGAGAGTCACATCCATCCATCCCGGTAAGAACAAACATTCCTGTCCCAATAGAAGCAAGGGTTACTATATCCAACAGGTTCCAAGCTTTTGGGAACATTAGTAATGAACTGGATACATATAAAGAAGATTCTATAGATAAGACCGACTAAAAGAATGCATAGAAAACAAAATGCCACCCAGAGGTCCGTATGCAACCAACAGAGGAACCACAGATCAGAAAATAAAACATTGGGATCACAAATAAAAATCAAGAATTTTTTTCACAAGGTCCAAAAAGGAAGCGGAAAAGAGGGGCTAGAGGACGGAAACACACCAAGAAAGAAAAACAGGGAGGACAAACAGACACAACCCATACACACTCCACACACAGAGAGACACAACCCACACACACACTCCACACACACACACAACCCACACACAGAGACACAACCCACACACACTCCACACACAGAGACACAACCCACACACACAACCCACACACAGAGACACAACCCACACACACTCCACACACAGAGACACAACCCACACACACACAACCCACACAGAGACACAACCCACACACACACAACCCACACAGAGACACAACCCACACACACTTCACACACAGAGACACAACTCACACACACTCCACACACAGAGAGACACAACACACACACACTCCTCTGCTGAAGGGGTGGAGGCTGGTTTACATGTGCAGCTTTACCTGCTCACAGCAGCTGAGCACCTCGCCCACTCTCTGTGTCGGGACTGTCCAGCAGGAGAGCAGTGAACTGGTGGATTAGAGCTGCTTCTCCTCGGGATCTTCCAGCACAGGGGTCTTCTTTTATTTGATGGCTCTCACCTCTTTACTTCAAAGACCGCGCCATGCAGGAGGTGGAGAGCACTGGCCGATCAGCTCTGCTGTCACTTATCTGATGTGAGAGGCTAATTGGCCAGTGCTCTCCTCCTGCAGGACACGCGCCCTGTGAGTTGCTGAACCCTGAGGGTAAAAGCCGCTGCACACATTAAAGTGCACAGGCTCCCCCAGCATAGAGTGGTGCTGCACTGCAGGAGATAGCAGGATGTCAGGGGAAGAAGAGCCACCAATGGCAGTACAGTGTCTGATACAATTGCCCTTCAGCACCTGCACAGATGCCGCCCCCTATTTTATCAGCAGGTGTCGCCGCCTGAGACATTGTCTCAACTTGCCTTATGATAGATGCGGCCCTGGTTACAATCCACAGTTTACAGTAAACAAATTAACGACAGACTGGTACAGAGAGGAGAGGACCCTGTCCTTGTGGACTTACATTGTACAGGATAATGGGGAGGAGACGGAAGGTCGGGGTGCGTCAGTGCTAGTGGTGGTGTGGCGGCGGTTCTGGTGGTGGTGAAGCAGCATCTCCAGTTTTGGTGGGGCAGCAGAATGGTCATTGCAGGCTGTAAGAGTACTCCGCTGATCTTCTCCCCCAGGACCCCCCCTTCCTTGATGCATCCAAGCTTATCCTCCAAGCTGGGGGAGAACATCGTCTGCAGCAAGGAAGGGGGGATCCTGGGGGAGAAACTCAGCTGCATCAAGGAAGGGGGAGGCCCCTGGGACTCCTAGGGCCCCCCCTTCCTCGATGCAACTGAGCTTCTCCCTCTGAAGGGGGGTCCTGTGGGCCCCAGGCATCCCCCCTCCTTGATACAGCTGAGCTTCTCTGCCAGGCATATAGGGCGAGAAGCACTATGAAGTGAGCCGCATATGGGGGATAGCATTATGAAAGAAAAGGAAACAGGGGGTGGCTATAGATCACCTTGAGGCTGTCTTGGGCTGTATATGTTATACGGAGGCTATGCTGGGCTGTATATATTACCTGGAGACTGTTTTGGGCTGTATATATTACTTGGAGGCTATCCTGGACTGCATATATTACCTGGAAGCTGTGCTGGTCTGTATATATTACCTGGAGGCTGTGCTGAGCTGTGTATGTTACCTGGCGGCTGTGGTGGACTGTATATATTACCTGGAGGCTGTGCTGGACTGTATATATTACCTGGAGGGTGTGCTGGACTGTATATATTACCTGGAGGATATGCTGAGTTTGGAGGCTGCAACTGGCAAATAATATATACAGCCCAGCAGCAGCCTCCACACATAATATACAGCCCTGCATAGCTTCAATATTATATATACAGTACATTTAGTGTGGGAAAATCTGCAGCAAGAATTGATATGTGCAGAATTTTACCGCACTAAAATACGCAGCATATCAGCTGTATATTTTAGTGGCACCATGTGGACAGGAATTAGCAAACCCTTAAGCTTTGCTGGGAAAACACACAGCTGCATATTTGTTGCAGATCTGCTGTGTAAAGTTCTGGTCAAAAGTATTGACACCCCTGCTATTCTGTCAGATAATACTCAGTTTCTTCCTGAAAATGATTGCAATCGCAAAATCTTTGGTATTATTATCTTCATTTAATTTGTCTTCAATGAAAAAACACAAAAAGAATTGTCCTAAAGCCAAATTGGATATAATTCCACACCAAACATAAAAAAGGGGGTGAACAAAAGTATTGGCACTGTTAGAAAATCATGTGATGCTTCTCTAATTTGTGTAATTAACAGCACCTGTAACTTACCAATGGCAATAACTAAATCACATTTGCAGCCAGTTGACATGGATTAAAGTTAACTCAACCTCTGTCCTGTGTCCTTGTGTGTACCACATTGAGCATGGAGAAAAGAAAGAAGACCAAAGAACTGTCTGAGGACTTAAGAAACCAAATTATGAGGAAGCATGAGTAATCTCAAAGCTACAAGTCCATCTCCAAAGACCGGAGTGTTCCTGTGTCTACCGTGCAAGAAGTTTAAAGCCCATGGCTCTGTGGCTAACCTCACTAGATGTGGATGGAAAAGAAAAAATGACAAGAGATTTCAACGCAAGATTGTGCGGATGGTGGATAAAGAACCTCGACTAACATCCAAACAAGTTCAAGCTGCCCTGCTGTCCGAGGGTACAACAGTGTCAACCCGTACTATCCGTCGGCGTCTGAATGAAAAGGGACTGTATGGTAGGAGGCGCAGGAAGACCCTACTTCTTACCCTGAGACATAAAAAAGCCAGGCTGGAGTTTGCCAAAACTTACCTGAGAAAGAATAAAACGTTTTGGAAGAATGTTCTCTGGTCAGATGAGACAAAAGTAGAGCTTTTTGGGCAAAGGCATCAACATAGAGTTTACAGGAGAAAAAAAGAGGCATTCAAAGAAAAGAACACAGTCCCTACAGTCAAACATGGCGGAGTTTCCCTGATGTTTTGGGGTTGCTTTGCTGCCTCTGGCATTGGACTGCTTGACCGTGTGCATGGCATTATGAAGTCTGAAGACTACCAACAAATTTTGCAGCATAATGTAGGGCCCAGTGTGAGAAAGCTGGGTCTCCCTCAGAGGTCATGGGTCTTCCAGCAGGACAATAACCCAAAACACACTTCAAAAAGCACTAGAAAATGGTTTGAGAGAAAGCACTGGAGGCTTCTAAGGTGGCCAGCAATGAGTCCAGACCTGAATCCCATAGAACACCTGTGGAGAGATCTAAAAACGGCAGTTTGGAGAAGGCACCCTTCAAATATCAGGGACCTGGAGCAGTTTTCCAAAAATAATGGTTTAAAATTCCAGCAGAGCACTGTAAGAAACTCATTGATGGTTACCGGAAGCGGTTGATCGCAGTTATTTTGGCTAAAGGTTGTGCAACCAAGTATTAGGCTGAGGGTGCCAATACTTTTGTCTGGTCCATTTTTGGAGTTTTGTGTGAAATAATCAATGTGTTGCTTTTTGCTTCATTCTCTTTTGTGTTTTTTCATTGAAGACAAATTAAATGAAGATAGTAATACCAAAGAATTTGTGATTGAGTATTATCTGACAGAATTGCAGGGGTGTCAATACTTTTGGGCGCAACTGTATACGCACCAAATACGTGGCTAAATACCCATCGTGCAAATGGGTCCCAATGGAAACTGTATACAAATCTGGCATAATTCCATTATGGATTCATCTGGTTTAAGGGCAAAAACCATATCCAGTCAGATGTAGTTTTCCCCTGATCTCGCCAGATAGAAAAAACGTTGTTGCACTATGAGGGGCGAATGGGGGGGGGCAAAATATTTCTTACACAGGGGCACACTACAGTCTGCATCCCTCCTGGGGAGAGAGCGTTATGCCGTTTACCATAAAAGATAGATCGAGAAGGGAAGATACAGTGCGTTGTGAAAGTATTTGGCCCCCTTGAACTTTTAAACCTTTTGCCACATTTCAGGCTTCAAACAAAGATATAAATTCTAATTTTTTTGTGAACAATCAACAAGTGGGACGAAATGTATTGCATATTTTAAACTTTAACAAATCAAAAAACACAAAAAGTGGGAAGTGCAATATCATTAAGCCCCTTTACTTTCAGTGCAGCAAACTCACTCCAGAAATTCAGTGAGGATCTCTGAATGAACCAATGATGTCTTAAATGACTGGTAAAGATAAATAGAATCCACCTGTGTGTAATCAATTCTCAGTATAAATGCACCTGCTCGGTGATGGTCTCAGGGTTCTGTTTCAAGTGCAGAGAGCATCATGAAGACCAAGGAACACACCAGGCAGGTCCAAGATACTGTTGTGGCGAAGTTTAAAGCCGGATTTGTATACAAAAGGATTTCACAAGTTTTAAACATCTCAAGGAGCATTGTGCAAGCGATCATAATGAAATGGAAGGAGTATCAGACCACAGCAAATCTACGAAGACCCGGCCGTCCCTCTAAACATTCATCTCAAACAAGGAGAAGACTAATCAGAGATGCAGCCAAAAGGTTCATGATCACTCTGGATGAACTGCAGAGATCTACAGCTGAGGAGGGAGAGTGCGTCCATAGGACAACAATCAGTCGTACACTGCACAAATCTGGCCTTTATGGAACAGTGGCTAGAAGAAAGCCATTTGTTAAAGATATCCATAAAAAGTCTCGTATATATTTTGCCACAAGCCACCTGGGAGACACACCAAACATGTGGACTAAGGTGCTGTGGTCAAATGAAACTAAAATCGAATTTTTTGGCCACAATGCAAAACGATATGTTTGGCGTTAAAACAGCAACACAGCTCATCACCCTCAAAACATCATTCCCACTGTCAAACATGGTGGTGGCATCATGGTTTGGGCCTGCTTTTATTCAGTAGGGACAGGGAAGAAGGTTAAAATTGATGGGAAAATGGACGACGCCAAATACAGGACCATTCTGGAAGAAAACCTGTTGGAGTCTGCAAAAGACCTGAGACTGGGATGGAGATTTTATCTTGCAACAAGACAATGATTCCAAACATAAAGCAAAATCTACAATGGAATGGTTCAAAAATAAACCTATCCAGGTGTTAGAATGGCCAAGTCACATCCAGACCTGAATCCAATCAAGAATCTGTGGAAAGAGCTGAAAACGGCTGTTCACAAATGCTTTCCATCCAACCTCACTGAGCTCAAGCTGTTTTGCAAGGAAGAATGGGCAAGAATTTCAGCCTCTCGATGTGCAAAACTGATAAGAGACATACCGCATGCAACTTGCAGCTGTAAATCACAGCAAAAGGTGGCGCTACAAAGTATTAACTCAAGGGGACCTAATAATATTGCACACCCCACTTTTCAGTTTTTTATTTGTTAAAAACGTTTAAAATATCCAATAAGTTTCATTCCACTTCACGATTGTGTCCCACTTGTTGATTCTTCACAAAAAAATTAGAATTTATATCGTTATTTTTGAAGCCTGAAATGTGGCAAAAGGTTGAAAAGTTCAAGGGGGCCAAATACTTTCACAAGACACTGTACATGAGATGGAGGAAATATTATGAGCTCGATTTTGACTACATTGAGTTCTAGGAAGCAAGAGGTGAAGAAGGAGGATATGGCTGACAGACACTCCGGAATTGTGGACAGCAGAGAGGTGACATCTGGGCCAGAGAGGTAGATCTGAGTGTCGTCCGTGTACAAGTTGTACTAGAAGCCAATGGACTTTGAGTTGTCCTATATGAAGCAAAGACCCAGGCACACCAATTAAATTAGTGAAAAATCCAAAAAAGGACTTGAAAATTCTTTTTTCTTATATGTTTGGATTGATGAATAAAAATTAAAAAGCATAAGTCCATAGAGATATACACGTAACATTTCGGCGTTAACCACGCCTTCTTAACGTTTCGGCGTCACTTACGCCTTTTTCAAACTTTTTACAAGATCTATATGAAAAAAACAAATGAATCCAATGAATACATAATATGACTTGTGATATTACATGGTATACCTTATCAAAAAGAAAAAAGCAATATGCTGTAACTTCCATTATGAATAAAGAAGCAAAGAAGAACAAAGAAATCACTTGCAAAAATAGTCAAGACTGCATACCTCTATGGCAAATGTCTCCAAAAACAACTATATTGCAAGTCGATTTGTACAAATATGTGTTATAACCTAAAGATAACACAAAAAAAATCAAAGTATAAAGTGAGTTTCAGTGGAATTAATCACACCAACTTATATGTAAGACATGGGGGAGAATATAGGGACCCAGTATAGGAACAGGAATCACTGGTTAAACAGAATAGCCTATTGGCATAGGTATATGAAAAGGGCTTACCAACGGGAGAGATAGTTAGAGAATTAAACAAGGGAGCATCCAACCTCTGGAAATTGATACATCCATATAGATTATATCTGAAATATCAGTATGAATGGGCATCAATCAGTAAGGGCAATGTTATTCTAAAATTGAATCCACTATAACAGTGTATGGAGTTACCTGGATTTCAGTCAGCTCCTAGAAATACGGCTTGGATTTTTCATGTATAACAATGTGACCACTGGTATATTTCACTGATAGTTTGCTTAAATCTATAAACCTAACAGTTAGAATTGGTGCTTAAAATCCATGCAGTCAAATTTTGAAATAATGCATATTTCACATTTTCGGTTAGTACAATAAATCTAATTTGCAATCCTGAAATATTACTGTGTCCATCAGTTATTACATATATCACACTGAAATAGCTGTTGCAAAAACCCAAATTTAGAAAAAAAAAAATGAGTAAGATTAAGAGGGGTGCCCAAACTTTTTCATATGACTGTTTGGATCGCTGAATAAAAATTAAAAAGCTTAAGAAAAAAGAATTTAAGTCTTCATTTTTGGATTTTTCACTAATTTAATTTGGTGTGCCTGGGTCTTTGCTTCATATTGATTCTTTTTACCCTAGAGCACCCAACGATACAGTGTGCCGGGCCTTCTTTACATTTGAGTTGTCCTCAGGGCTGTGGAGTCGGCAAGCCACAGTTGCGACTCAGACTCCTGGATTTTATCAGGTTCCGACTCGCTCGACATTCATAAATGGCCAATTCGTAACAATAAATTTACTGTTGTAAAATATTAACATCGTGCTTATTCAGTTTCTCACCATCATATAAGTAATCAGACCACTTAGAGCTAAAACTATATTTATTAGAATACAATTAGAATATAGCAAATAACTTTTATAAACTTTTCTAAACTAAGTAAATATGCAATAAACACTTATGCAGTTAATAAGAAATCTATAAATTTGTCCTCAGAAAAAGTATTGCCTCTGTCAGATCCTCCTTCATGGATGCCCTCAAATCTGATCTAATTATTTTGAGAGCATAGAACAACCTCTCTACACTAACTTGGGTTGGTGGCAAAGCAGTAACCACTCAGGCAACATCTCTGACAATGTCAAGATACAGAGGAATCGCTTGTTGCACTGTTATTTTTGATGAACGGTCAAATTTCTCAATTTCTTTTAGTGCATATGAAAAATTCTGCTGAAATGTACTGGCTGTGTTTCTTTGATA
This sequence comes from Allobates femoralis, assembly GCA_033576535.1. NCBI lineage: Eukaryota > Metazoa > Chordata > Amphibia > Anura > Aromobatidae > Allobates > Allobates femoralis. Next base: position 82,870,105 of record JARQOC010000008.1, on the reverse strand, counting down.
GGGATGACTCCTCTTCTATGCGGGAACGCTTTGCACGGTCCTTGTGATCCAAATATTTTGAGAAATTAAATTTTTCATCAGTTGATGATGAGGGTGAAGATGTGGCAGGACGACCAAATTCATTTCCCCATTCAGACACACAAAAGCTGGTCGTGAAAATAATGAAATAGGCACACTATCCTTTACAACAAGCTCTATGATGTTTTTTAAATGTATCTACTGCCATTGTCACAGTAACTTTGTCACTGACAAAATATCTTGCAACTGATGGCTGCAAAGTTCTCTGCTCCTTTGTTTGGCTGGAAGAGCTGGGCACTGGTTCATTGGTTTGGATGCAGACTTTCTCACCCACTGCTTTCAGTACTTCTGGATGAAAGCAGCTGTAAATGTCTCTTTAGATTAGAAGCTCTGGTAGGTAGCATTTTTATCTTTGCCTGAATATGCACTCATCTTGGCTTCACAGCATTTGTTTTCGTCTGGATCATTTGTCATACACTGACAGACATAATGTTTTCTATCTTGAGTGATGGTGAAATGTTCAAATACAGCTGATTTAATGTGACGCTTCTTTGACATTCTCAGGGTACCTTTACACGCGGCTACATTTCTAGGGTGGCTACAGGTAACTTACTGGTTGCAGTGAAATCATGGAGAGATTATTCCATTTGTACACAGCAACAAGATAGAACCTTGTCGCCATGATTTCACTGCAACCAGTAAGTTACCTGTAGCCACCCTAGAAATGTAAAGGTACCCTCAGGTTTTTAATTCTGCATTCACAATCCAAATGACAATTGTTTTTCCTAAAAACAATTATACAAAATTATTGCCAGGTCGTACAACTGATATAGTGGTCAGTAATACTGTTATTATTCTTCATGTACTCACAGTTAACTGATGCAAAGTTTGTTGCAAGGATAATACTTCTTACAGTCTTCCTCTTCTGAGTAGCAGGCAGCTGTGAGATACTTGGAAGACGCACACCTAGTATGATCTAGTCTAGAGGAGGAGCTTTACTACAAAGAATTTGCAACACATTTTCACTTTCAGTTTCATACATTGTAAGTAGGGGGGTTGGGGCAGCATGAGGTTAACCAAGTATAAGATTCGATAAGGGCAGTGGAGAACAGTGACACACAAGAAGTAAGAAATGCCTCTATCTCCAGCAGAACTGCTTATCACTGTTGTTTATAGTTTGATAGAACATATATATTTGATTAACATTTGTAAAATTCATATGAAAGTTCAATTATGAAATATTAATACATTTTTTTTAAAGCTGGAGTCGGTACATTTCTACCGACTCCAACCAAAACTAACTCCGACTCCACGACTCCGACTCCACAGCCCTTGTTGTCCAAGGCCAAGAGTACAGATTGAAAAAAGTAGGGGCCCTCAAACCTGAGGGACCCCAACAGAGAGAGGGCGGGATGAGGAGGTCGTGTGGGAATGGGAGACACTAAATGTGCGATCGGAAAGTTATGAGGCAATTCAGGAGAGGGCAAGGTCTTTGATGCCAAGAGAAGAAAGAATCTGTAGCAGTAGGCAGTGGTCGACTGTGTCGAAGGCAGAGGACAGATCTAGAAGGAGGAGGATGGAGAAATGACTGTTAGCTTTGGCTGTAAGGTCTGGTATATGGAGTAGTTGGGGTGGTGGAACAGTAAAGGTTTGCCTTGTTTGGTCGATCTTATTTTTAAATTATATGGCGAAGTCCTCAGCAGGGATGAGGGAGGTCGGAGGGAGCAGTGGTGGGCGGAGGAGGGAGTTGAATGTGAACAGTTGTTTGGGGTTGTAGGATAATCAAGATACAAGGTTTGTGAAATAGGTCTGTAAAGGTGGTGTGGATTGATTTGAAGGCAAGTGTAGCTTGTTTGAAGGCTGTGAAGGCTGGCAGATGCGTTTTCTTCCAGCGCCGCTCGGCGACCCTGGACACTTATCAAAGTTTTTGGGTGAGATTCTTGTACCAGGGTTGATTCATCGCACTTTGCCATGCGTGAGATAGAGGGAGAGGGGAGGTTGTGAGATTAGATAGGGAGCAGAAGCGGACCAAGATGAGGTCTAGTGTATGTCTGTCTGTGTGGGTGGCTGTGGAGGACCACTGATTAAGTCCAAAGGATGAGGTAGGTGAAAGGAGTTTGGAGGCTGCTGGTTGGCGGGTGTCATAGGGATATTAAAGTCACCCATGATGATGGTGGGGATGTCAGCAGAGAGAAAGTGAAAACGCTAGGTGGAGAAAGTCGGGGAAGCAGAGACAATGCAACCGCCCTCCTGATATGATAGCATTGGGCCCACATCTAGTTAAACAGATAATTGTGGAATTGCACTTTGCTTTTCTTTCCCCATTTCCAGTACACTATGTGGCAGAATGATTGTGTCATGCAAAAACATGGATTTTTGTGTACTCACCGTAAAATCCTTTTCTCCTAGCTCATCATTGGGGGACACAGGACCATGGGTGTATGCTTTTCTGCCACTAGGAGGCGACACTAAGTAGAATTAAAAGTTAAGCCCTCCTTCCTGCAGTATACACCCGTACGTAGGCGTAGCTATTCAGTTTAGTACTAGAGCAGTAGGAGAGCACGTAAAGTAATAAGGTACAAATAGCGTAAGGTAAGGTAATGTACAGACTACGTACAAATAGTGTAGGGCAATGTTCTGTACAGACTTTTGAACACTTATATAGGGTGAGTGCTGTGTTCCCCCAATGATGAGCTAGGAGAAAAGGATTTTACGGTGAGTAACACAAAAATCCCTGTTTCTCCGTCGCATCATTGGGGGACACAGGACCATGGGACGTCCTAAAGCAGTCCCTGGGTGGGAATTAATTGAGTAGCGGTCAAGCATCATGTGCCGGCTGCTTACAGATGCGCGGCTGCTGCCTGCAGAATTTTTCTACCTAGGCTTGTATCCGCGGAGGCCTGGGTGTGAACGTTGTAATGTTTGGTGAAGGTATGCAGGCAGGCCCAGTTTGCTGCCTGAGTTGCCTAGGCTTGAGAGCAAATGGCCTATGAGGCACTCCTGATCGAGTTGACAGCGTTTTGCCTCGTTCTTGAACTGGCATGCCGTTGATGCGGCAGTAATCTTGGATTGCGGAGCAGGTCTAACTTGCCAATGTGGGCTTAGACGCCGCCTTAACCTTTGTAGGTCCCTCGGGGCTGCCGAACAACATCTTTGTATTGCGGAATGGGGCTGTTTGGCAGTTGTAGTGTCTGAGGGTCCTTGCCAGGTCCAGGGTGCGGAGCTACTTTTCGAGGCGGTGTACTGTGTTTGGGCAGACGGACGATGTCTATGTCAAGGTGGAAGTGTGATTCTACCTTGGGCATTAAGGACGGAGATGGCCAGAGGACTACTTATCCTTGTGGAAGGATAGGTAGGGGGGGCTGACAGGATAAGGTGTTTGGACGCACACCTAACTGACGTGATAGCGACTGAGAGGGCGTTTTTTTTTTAAATGAGAGATGGGGTAATGGTACCTCTATCAGAGGTTCAAATGGAGGCTCCTGAAGAGCGCTTAGTACTAGGTTTAGACCATAGGCAGTCACGGGAGTCCTGTAGGGAGGCCATGTGTGAGAAGCTCCTTGTATGAAAGTCATGGCCTGTGGTTTAGGAGCAGTCCTCCTTTGGGGAAGGACCCTTGAGACTGAGGTTTAGGCCTTTGATTGAGTTTAGTGCCATGCCAGAGTCCAGGCTGTTTTCAATTAATTCTAGAATTGTGTGGATGGAAAAAGGAGGTTGGGTTGAGGTTGTGGCCCTCACGCCACCGGAAAAACATTTTTTCAGGTGTGATGGTGAAAGCGTGAGGACATTGACTTTCGGGCATTAACCTTGGTGGGTATGACGTCTGGTGTGAACCCTGCTTGGGTCAGGATCCATTCGCCACGCTATTAGGGGCAGAGCTCCTGAGTTCTGGTGGTCAAGGGGAGCTCTAGGATAGGAGGGACAGCCGGTTTGGGAGTGGCTGGGCGCGTCAGCGAGGAGCTGGACGAGCTTTGTGAACCACGGCCGTTGTGGTCAGTCTAGGTGTATTACTTGAACCCTTTACGCTTTGATCCATGTGATCCCTTGATGGATTAGCGGGAGTGCGGGAAGGATGTATGGGTGTTGGAATCGACGCCAGGGGAGGACTAGTGAGTCCACTATTTAGAGCCGGCGGGTCCCAGGCCCTGGTTACAAAGGCCAGGACCTTTGTGTTCATTCTTGACGCTATGAGGTCCACGACGGGGGTTTCACAGCGTCGACAGCCTTGTAGACAGATTTACGGTTGAGGAGCCCATCTTTCTAAGGCCTTTCTCTTGCGGTTAGGAAGTGCACTGCCCAGTTATCCACTTCAGGGATGTGGGCTGTGATATGAATGAGTGGGTTTTTTTTTTTTTTTGTAAATCTGTGTTTATTAAATTTTCATAAACAAGACATAAAGAAACAAACAGTACAACCGTTCTGGAACGGTAAACTCAAAACAAATGATGGTCTAATTATTCATTCTACAAAAGATTACACATATATACCAATCAAAGGTCTCCATCGAGGGCAAGACCAATATGTGATTCACAGAGTACCTCTAAAATCTGGTACCCAAACAAAAAAGAAAGAGAAATTGAATATCATTCCATAACAATGTTTACAGTATAAAAGCAAAAGGAGCCTGTGTAAAGACACAGGGCACCCTCCTTATTCCCTTTCATAGACCACCCGGTTTAAGAGGAGAATACTAAAAGAGTTGAGAGAATAAGAAGAAGCATAGGGAAGGAGAAAGTCAGAGAGAGAAAAGAGACGAGAAACAGAAGAGGAGGAGGGGAAGTGAAAACACCCGGGGGGGGGGGGGTCCAAGAGGCAATGCGGGCGCCGGTCCCACCACTAGGAGAGAATCCCCAGGCTTCAGAAGAGGTAACCGATGGGCTCCCTCTGATGCCAAGAATAGCGGGCATTACCCTTCAAACCAATAAACGACACTTCCAACTGTATCCTACATCCCGGAGGACAGGGGCCTAAGAAAACAGGTCCCTGAAATTGGGAAGGTCCCTTAATAGGATCCAATCCGTCCACGTTGCGGTAAATGAGTTTTGAGTACCCGCATACTCAGCTGAGAGTTCTTCCATTCGACAAAGGTGTTCCATCTCAGTGTACCATTCTAGAATAGAGGGCTGGGTTGACTCCTTCCAATGGCGCGGAATAACGTTCCTGGCTGCGGCGAAGCAAAAGCGCAGGATATCTTTTTTGAGATTTTTAAGAGACCCAGGGATCAAGGAGAGCAGCGCCATTTCGGGGCCGCTCGTCAACCGTTTGCCGGTGACTAAGCCATAATTCCTCACTACCTTGTCCCAGAACTCTCTGATCAGGGGACAATCCCACCAAATGTGCAGTAAAGTGCCTATATCAGACCCACACCTCCAACACTGGTCAGAAACCGCTGGATAAATTTTATGCAGTTTGTCTGGCGTATGATACCATCTCACAATCAATTTGTAACATTTTTCTCGAGATTCCCCATTGCTAGACAGTTTGTGGGACAGTAGGAAGCACCTCCCCCACTCTTCCTCAGATAATTCTCTACCCAATTCACGTTCCCACATAGACTGAAAGTGAAATTTGGTACCCGTGTCTTCTTCTACCAGAGTTTTGTACAGAGTGGAAATTTTACCCGGGGGAGCATGTTCACATACGAAGAGTTTCTCCATAGGGGAGAGGGAGGATCTATGTAATCCCGACGGGCTCAAGGAGGCCAAAAATGACTGGAGTTGAAGAAACTCCCACCATTTTAACTTCACGTTATGCGACTGGCCTTGAAGTTCTGAGAATGAGGGGGCCCTACCATTACTTATTATTTGGTAAAGTCGGGTGTCCATCTCAGCTGTCCATATAAGTAGGGATTGGTTGTAAACCCCTGGGGGAAATGACGGATTATGAAACAGCGGAGTCAAGGGACTGGAATCTCGACGTGCAATGGATAGACCACGTGAAGTCCACCAGGCCCCCAAGCACTCTTTTGTAAGAATGGAGAGACCCTCCAGGCCCCGAACCGCCCGCTGTGAAATCCAAGGTAAATACCGCAACGGGGAGTTCACACCCTCCTGCTCCACCTGGATCCATTTTTTAGTGCTACTATGGTAACACCAGTCCAATAATCTGACCAGTAGGGCGGCTCGACAGTATTTACTAAAGTCTGGGAGGCCCGCCCCCCCCCTTGTGCGGGAGGCAGATAAGATTCTTAAGCTGGTCCTCGGTTTGGTTTTCCTCCAAATAAATTCCGATATAAGAGAGTTTAAATTCTTAAAGAAGGATCTCTTAGGCCAGATTGGAACCGCTTGGAAGATATATAATAGACGGGGTAAGATGTCCATCTTAATAACTTGTATTCTTCCAAACCAGGATAAACACAACGGGCGGTATCTGGCCAAGAGAGCCCGTACTCCCTCGTAAATCACCTTGTGGTTCAACTCAAATAGTCTCTTTAAGTTGGAAGGGAGATTCACCCCTAAATAAGTAATCTGGTCATTACTCCATCTGAAGGGGAAATTATCTTTCAAGGAGGATACCACAGTGCCAGGAATACTTATGTTCAACGCCTCGGTCTTGGTATAGTTAACTTTAAAGTTACTCAGTGCCCCAAACGCCTCGAACTCCAACAATATAGCCGGGAAGGAAATCCGTGGGTTAGTCACATAAAGAAGGATATCATCTGCAAACATGGCTATCCTATGTGGCTCCCCACCCACCACAAATCCCGGAATACTATCGTTTTTCCGTATAGCATTAGCCAGGTGTTCAATGACTAGTACATAGATTAGAGGCGACAGAGGACAACCCTGCCGAGTCCCGTTACGGATTTTAAATGGGTCGGAGAGTACCCCATTGACACGGACCCTAGCGGATGGATCGGAATAAAGCGCCATGATCTTGTTTAGGTACTTTGGACCCAGACCAATATGTTCCAGGGCTTCCCTTATAAAAGTCCAGTGGACTCGGTCAAAGGCCTTTTCTGCGTCAACTGACAGTAAACATAGAGGGGACTTCCATACCATCGCCTTTTCTACAATGAGCAAGGATCTGATGATATTGTCCCTCGCCTCTCGGCCCCTGACAAAGCCCACCTGGTCCAGATTGATAATACTAGGTAAAACCCTGGACAAACGGTCCGCCAAAATTTTTGCGAATAATTTGACATCTACGTTAAGTAGAGAAATAGGTCTATAATTTGCCGCATTAGACGAGTCCTTGTTGGGTTTAGGTATGACACAGATATGGGCTTCTAGGGATTGCGGGGCAAAACTCTCACCCGAAGCCACAGAGTTGAAAGTCCGAAGCATCTGAGGCACCAGGTTACACCGAAGCGTCTTATAAAAAATGGGGGTGAACCCATCGGGTCCTGAACTCTTTGACCCAACTGTATTCTTAATAGCCTCCTCAAGTTCCTGGACCGTGATATCCTCTTCCAAACTGTCTATATCGGATGCTTTTAAGGCCGCTATTCGCGTCTTCGCGATATAATCCCGGGTTTTCGCTTTCAGGTTTATCGGGTCCATGTCAGCATATTTACCTTTTATGTTGTAAAGATTTTCATAGTAACCTTTAAACACCCCCAAGATGTCTAAATTGTTATACACCTTCTGACCGTTAGCAGTTGTAATAAACGGGACATACGTGGGACCGGCTCTGGGATGGAGGAGACGCGCCAACGGTCTTCCACAAGTGTTGGCTCTTTTATAGAAGAACGCCGACATATGTTCCTTGGCCCTCGCATATTTCCGGTCTAAGAGGGTTTTGAGTTCCTGTCGTTTTAGCGTCAATTCAACATGAATCGGATCTAGAGATGGGGTTGTGGCAGACTTTTTGTGTATACTTTCCAACCGTTGGATCTGAGACAATAGATTAGATACGAGTTCATTGTTATTCTTTTTCAGGCGCGCGCCATGTTTTATTAGGGTACCGCGTAGAATACATTTCAATGCCTCCCATTTCATGGGCTGGGGATGTGGGTCGTGTTCGTGAATTGAATCAAACGAGGACAGATTGTCTCGTAACTCTGCCAGACAAATCTCATCTGTAAGTAAATTGCTGTTAAGTTTCCATGACCAAGGTCTCTGGAAGAGACCCGGGATCTGGACCGTGAGGTAGATGGGGCTATGGTCGGATAAAACTATGTTTCCAATGGAAGCCTCTGGATTCCAGGATAACACTCCATGGCTCACCAAGAAGAGATCTATCCTACTGTAGGATCGGTGGACAGGGGAGAAAAAGGTATAGTCTTTGCCTTGTGGATTCAAAATGCGCCAAACATCGACCAGCTGGAGGGTGTGTAAATATTTCTTTAAGGAATACAATTTCTTTAGCGGGACTGACCCCCTCCCAGTTGAGGAATCGATCCTGGGATCAAAAGTGAAATTAAAATCTCCCCAATAATTATCTTTCCTTCAGCAAACTGAGCTAATCTTTGGAGGATAGCTCTGCAAACTCTCGGTTGTTCCCTGTTGGGTAGATACCAATTAACCAGTGTAACCACCGATTCCTCTAATTTCAATTTCAGGAAGATGTAACGACCCCCCTTGTCACAAATGGAGTCTAATACGGTATGTGCCAGCCCCCTATGAATGGCCACGGATACACCCTTTGACCTGGATTCCAGGTTGGAGCTGTGCGTCCAGGAAGAATAGTATCTATCGTGGATGTCGGGGATGTGGTCAGTCTTAAAGTGCGTCTCTTGGAGAAAAACAATTTGAACTTTTTGTTTATGCATGTCGGTCAGGATGTGGGATCGCTTTTGCGGTGTATTGAAGCCCCGCACATTTAAAGAACCGATTTTCAGGGACGCCATTGCGGGAGAAAAATTGGTTGGACCGGATGCCGCAGTCTCCCCAACCCCCAGGTATAAGAATGGGGGGGAGAGAAGAAGAACAGTAAGAAAGTGAGGAAGAAAGGGCGTTAGGTAAAGAGGGAACAAAGAAAGAGAGGAACCGAGTGGTCCAGAAGTTAGGTGGGGTAGTTTGTTTTAAAAAAACCACCTCTACAGCAGAGGGTGGAAACCCCAATGGAGCGTGTCCTTTTCAACAGGAGCAAGAAGAATGGGAATAACCATGTATATAAAAAGTTAACGAACCAGGTTCAAACTATCAAAATTTTAAAGGTAGAGCTCTCCCCCACCAAAACCCAACATAAGTTATTAGAAATCACAAATTATAACCGCTGCAACCGCACATAGTCATAAAATTACATAGCTTGACACAAACCTGTAGGGGAAAAATAGAGGCAAAGAGGGAAGTGGAAGGCGGGAATGGGGAGGAAGGGAGGGAGGGGGAACGGGAATGTAGACGGGGGAAGGGGAGGGGGGTATACGGAAGGGGGGGGGGGGAAAGAAAGACCAAGCATGAAATAAATCAATCATTTAGTGAGCCATACTATAGACAACGTGACCGAAGAGGGTCCCAAACCTTGGGGGTCAAGGCTATGCAAACCATACTAGTTTTAAAAGGGAAGATTTAATTATTTGTAAACAGTCACCCATCTTCCCCCAGGTCAGGGTTCCTCTTTCTTCGGCCTCTCCAGCCGCCAGCTCTCTTGCCACGCCTCCCTTGGACCCTTCGTTCTCTTGGTGCCGTCTGAAAAATGTTGAACCCACGAACACCCGGCCAGTCTGGAAAAGATATGGAGACACCGGGAATCCCTAAAGCCGAGAGGAACTTCTGGTACTCCCTTGGATGCGACATATAGAACCATTGACCCTCCCGCCGCACTTGAAGGCGGAATGGGTATCCCCATGAGTAGGTCAGTTCTTGTTCCCTGAGGATATCCAAGATCGGTCTCAGAGCCCTCCTCTTCTGGAGGGTCCTACGCGACAGATCCGCCAATAGTTGTATCTGTTCCCCTTGGTATGATAAATCGTCAAGTCGTCTGGAATGAGACAGTACTTCATCCTTAATCTGATATCTGTGAAACCGACAAATGACATCTCTAGGCCTATCTCCATCCGCAGGGGGGGGGCCCAGTGATCTATGGGCTCTGTCAAATTCTATTGGCGATTCGGAAGGCACGTTCCGTATTTTATTAAAGAGGTGTTGTAGGGTGATGTTCAACTCTTTAGCTGGCACTGTTTCAGGTAGACCCCGGACCCTAATATTTTGCCGTCTCTCCCTGTTTTCTAGGTCTTCCAGCGAGTCTAAGAATGCCTCAAAGTCTCTGGACTGATCAGTTAGTTGGTTTTCCAAATATGTCACCTGCCGTGAGAGGCCCTCCACGGCCACGTCAGTGTTGGAGACAGTATTAGATAGATTCGCCACCTCTCCCCTTAGCCTCTCCGCCTCTGCACTAATAGATGCTTCCAGTTTATTTACAAAATTTTCAAGGTCCTCCTTAGAGGGAACGTTACGAATTCGTGCTCGCATATCCTCCCAGATTGCCATGTTAGAGTCTTGTGGCATTGGGGTCTGGCTTCTACCCTGTATCGCTGAGGCTGGGAGAACTACAGATCCCAAGGGTGTGCCAGGGTTGTGGAAATAGAAGGTAGCTTGTCTGGAATCAGCTCCCTTTAGATTGTAGGGGTAAGGAAGCAGTGGTGGTCCCTCGGCTATGGGGTTGGACCGGGGTAGATCACTGGCATCAAAGGCAGACTGGTTCTGAGGATGGGGGGACATCAGCACTGATGACCCATCTGTGGACCCTGATTCTGGTCTCCTAATGGATTCTCCAGGACTGGAGAGATCCTGGCCCCTGTTGCTGCATCCTGACTGAGGGGCTGAGAGTGTAAAGCACATAGTTCACTTTGGTAATAAATCCCTGATGCCTGTCTAGGGGTCAGTACTCCTCCCCCCTCCATTAATAGATTTACACCTAGGCACGGATCCACTCCGTCCTCCCTCTGTACTTGCGGGCTTTGCTGCATTCCTCCAGGCTGAGTCATCAGGGCGGGAGGGGCTCCTCTGCTGTCGGGCTCCTTGCTATGATCACCCCCCTCCATTGAAAGCTGTCCTCCCTGGCTCAAATCACCTCCGTCCACTCTCTGTACCTGTGGGCTTTGTTTACTTCCACCAGGCTGAGTTTGCAGGGCGAGAGGGGCTCCTCTGCTGACAGGCTCCTCGCTGTGCAGTCTCCTTCTAGTCTCGGTGTGCTCCTCCTGTCCCTGCAGGCAGGCGGCCGCCATCTTAGGAAGCACGGCAGTTTGCTGTGGCCTGCCCGTGCTGCGGAGAAACCTTGTAATCCTGCTCTCCTGCGGCCCCGGAGTTCGGGAATCTTGCGGTGGGCGCTTCCCCTGTCGTTTAGCCGACATGGGGTAACTCAGTGCGGCTTGTGCGGCGGCTCAGACCGGGTTTCTTCAGGTCGGGAGAGGAGCTCAGCCTTCAGCAGCCTTTCTCCTCCATGACCAGGACACGCCCCCGAGTGGGTTTTTTGGTTTAGTTAGGTATATGTTCCATTTTGCGCAATGACCATTTGCTGCGTGTGCCGCCTTGATGTACGTCTCGCCGTAGCGTTGTTTGATTTGATGCCGCTGGGGCGACCAGCGCGAAGTTGGTGAAGATGTTGGAGTGCAAAGCGAATCACTCGCAGCACCAGAATGTTGATTGGGAGACGTGCCTCGTGGGGCGTTCATCAGCTAGCAGCTATGGGCCGTGTGCTGACAATAGGCGGCCCCCCTGTTCTATTTGAGCAGGCTGGTATCGGTCGATACCGCCAGTCACCGAGGTGGGAGAAGTGGTTTTCCCTGTGTGAGTGCTGATGACTGTGTCCACCATGAGAGTGCTTTCTTGCCTTGTGTGGATAGGTGGTGCTTGTAGTCGGGACTTCGGGGAAGAAGTAACGCTGGTAGGAGGTGTAGGGACTGGCAGTGTTGATGAATAGCCATCTGCCAGATTAGCTGACTGTAGTCTATTGTGTGAGAGGTTGGTCCTGCCGGAGAGTCTCTGAGTGGGACAGCCACTAGATGGTGCCGTTAACATCTATTTGAGTCATGTTCTAAACGATCTATCGATTATACGGCGGGTAAGGATTTTACCGAGCTAGAGGCAGGAGTGGGTAGCCATACCTAGCGTGGGAGGCTAACCCAGCTTGTCTGACGGGGACCTGATGAATGTTGATTACCTTATGTGCAGACATTAGAGACTTCGATGGATTTGAAGTTGTACCTCTGTTGCGGTCATCTCCAGATCTTGGTTGAGGGAACTCGACGCCTGTTGTTGGAGTTCTGACTTCTGGATGAGGTCTGGTTACTTGTTAATGCTCTGTGAAAGAGAATTAAGAAACGACAGATGGACCTGGGCACTGGACCAGAGACCTTGTTAGCTGTGGGTCTAATATGGTCCGAGTGTGGTGGGAGTAAACTTAGGTATACTGAATGGGCTGTGAGTCATGTGCGATTGCGTAGCTAAAGCCTGGAGTGGTAGGGATATACGCTAAGGATATACGCTATATCCGAGCACTAGCGCGGAATTCAAGGTTTAAGTTTTTATACATGTAATAGAGGTTTGGATTCTGAGCCCATAGGCGGTTTAGCAGATGTTACATACCGCCGGGGTAACTGTCGGAGTGCCCTGATCACTGCTTTTGTCAGTTGCGCCGTGGCAAGAGGTGATTTGACCTGGCTACTGACGGTTAGATGAGTTCTGCCGAGGTCGGCCTGTGTAGGGCTGTATCCAGTTGGTGGATGTGAATACTGTCTAACTGTGAGTCGGGCCAGATGCCGTAAGCCGCTGAGGTGGAGGGCTAAGTAACGAGTGGCAGTGGTGTTTTCTGCACACTGCCTGATTGGAAGCATATGGACTAATGTTGTGGGCAGTTCGTGCCCAACTGTAACTTGCAAGATCACCCTGCAATGACCACTGGAGCGTGTTGAGGATTATGTTAGCCATCGAGATACCCAGATTTTTAACTTAATCGTGTAGGCGGTTCTGTGATGTGTACAGTTATGTGCACTATACGGTTTTGGTTTTTTGGCTGCTGGCTTTACCTACTTTGCCAGCAATTATGACATGTCCTGTGTTAAGTGCTTGTAGTTCACTGTCTGTGGCCTGCATTACCGTAGGGGTTGCTGATGGTTACTGCTATGGGTGTCCGAGGGTAGCTTGGACTGTGAGGCAAGTTCTGTCCGCCAGTGCAATTTGACTGAGGCGTGTGGCTAGGTCGCTTACTGACAGAGTAGAGGGATCCCTGAATCCGTTAAGGATGGTTCTCAGTGTGGGTTGCAGTAACCCGTTGTCACGAGCCCATATGGGGTGGGGTGTTAACCGTTTTACAAAATGCCGTTTGTAGCGGCCGCACATTACGAAAGAGGTTTAGCGGATGCTCTGCAAACGCGGCTGTTTTGGACGGTGATAAATTATCCTTGCGGGCTGATGATTGACATTGGATGGGAATAGCCATTAATTTGGTATAGGTGTATTAATCTGTTATAGGTAACCGATACTGAGAGAACTGAATGAGAGGGTTCTCTGGGCACAAAGCTCTTACCTGTCCAATGGACGTCATGGATATGAGCTGATCTACAGGACCTGAACATTTGGCATGGAGCGGAGTTGTGGTTTTACGTTCGGCCAGAGCTAACAGCCGGTCTAGTAAAGAGCCGGTGTCTGACTGGTCACTGCGACCAAAAGGTGACACCAGGTCGCTGTGTAAAACTGCACTGTACGTGGCCCATGACGGTCTCTTAACTATAACTGTACAGGGTCAATTTATCTGTCACCACAGGGGCAGTTACCTTAGGCTCCCCTGCCTCCCCTGTGTCAGGGCCGCAGGCAGGGGGGATGTGAAAGAATAATGTCACTAATCATTGTTCAATTCTAGGCTGTAAGGGGGCCGGATGGGCACCGGCTGCGGTCTCCCCCGTGGTGGAAGGAGTACTGGGACTTGTAGTGCGGTACTGAGTGAGTGATCCTATCAGAGGCTCCTATATCCCCAGGGGGCCTCAGGTGACAGTACCCAAATCCAGGCTGTACAGGGCTGGGTGGGCCCAGACTGCAGCTTCACCCGGGTAGGAGAGTTGGTGGAGGCAGTGCTGGGACTTGTAGTGCCCACAGACTGAGCTCCCGACAGCGGCTGCTATATCCCCAGAGGGCCCCAGGTGACAGTCACCATATTCTTCTGGGCAGATGCTGTGGCCCATTTAGGATGCTTTGTTCTTAGAATCCTTAAGATTCGCGCCCTTTTGGGGGCGTGGGGTAGGGTGTGCAGGCCAATGAGGCCATGGCTTGTGCCCCACCAGCGCGTTGTTAAATTTCGCGCTGGTCCGGTGGCGTGGCTTTTGGCGTGGCTTATCTGGCCCAGCATCATGGCAGAGGGCGTGTTGCCGCGATTGACGCTAGCATCGGCAATCGCGGCTATCCCTGTCCCGCCGCGTCATCGCGTCCGCCCCCATGACGCCAGCGGTCACATGGTGAGCGGCCAATCACGGGCAGGCTGGGCGGTGTAGTGCGTGGGCCTAGATTAGTGTGGGCTACTGGGAGCGTCGCCAGGGCTCGCGATGCCCGCAGACTGCAGCCCTGCTGCTCCCCGGCTACATGCCTTGGACGCGCGCCCTGGAATGGCCAGCAGCGCGCGCCCAAACGTGGAGCCACCGCGGGGTGCTGTGAGTTGAGGAGGTGGCGGCTGCTGCTGAGCCCCTGATCCTTTGGGGCTATTGTGGCCAGGATAGAGGGTGAGAGGTGGTAACATGAGCGCTCCTCGCATTCCCCTGTTGTGCAGGGGGATGTAGTGACATGTGCTGCCAGAGGCTCTGAGCAGGGAGAGCAGAGCCCTTTGTGGGTTTCCTCTCTTTTCCTGTAGGGGAGCAGAGGTTCTGGTAGGGGCTTAGACTCCATGCCCTGGGCGTGCGCCCTGAACTTACCCGCGGTGCGCGTCCCGGCCTGGGGCCGCCGCAGTTGAAGGAGGAGATAGGACCCAGTGTGTGTAGGCTGCTGGTGCTGCACCGGATCCCTTGGGGATGGATTGGTGCGGTGGCTGGGCACCCTGGTGGCCTCAATCACCTGCTTCTTTGTTGGAAGAGGTGAGAGGTGCTGCACATGTGCCTCCTTGCGTCCCCCTGTCCTGCAGGGGGATGCTATGGGTATGCACGGTGTTGCTTGCCTGGTCTGGGGTAGTACGAGTGGAGTCCCTTTATGGGGATCCGTCGACCCTCCACCGGTGGTGTGTGCTGCCTTGTGGGTCCTCATACTCTATGCAGAACAGCGCCTTTTGGCGTGTAGTAAAAAGTAGAAATAAGAATTAAGTAGCAAAATGCAAAATAAAAGTATGAGTAAAAATGGTAGCTGTGGTCTGGCTACAGACACACATGTGCCTCCAGCGACACTAAGCTAAAAACTGAATAGCTACGCCTACGTACGGGTGTATACTGCCGGAAGGAGGGCTTAACTTTTAATTCTACTTAGTGTCGCCTCCTAGTGGCAGAAAAGCATACACCCATGGTCCTGTGTCCCCCAATGATGCGACGGAGAAATACAACTATTCCTGCTCAAATAAAAAAAAAAAGACCTTGTACGGCTATATGGCTGGAAGAATAAAAAATAAAAGGTTTTATCTTTTGGAAAAAGGGAAGGAAAAAAAAAAAAAGAAATTGCCCAGGATGTGAAGGGGTTAAACAGGAGAATTACAGTGAGGAAGCAGTGACATCTCTAAAAAGTGGGATGCTTTCGTTGGTACTGCCCAGAAAGATTATCAACAGATTAAGAGTCCAATAGACCTCATCGATGGAAGGCTTAGGACTTATTGAAAAGAAGTGTCACTATAAAGGTCGCAAATTGTTTTTTTTGTTATATATATTTTTAAATATATTTTGAGTTGTTTGGTTATTACTCTCACCTCGATAAAAAAAGAAAAAAAAAACAATTGAGATGGGAAAACTTACATTTTTTATTTTGTTACATAATTGTGCACACATTGATATTTTCCTACCGCCATGTGCACATGTTGATTGCTTGAAAAGACATGAACGTGAAATGTAGCCTTAGGCTGGCTTCACACTAGCGTTTGTGTCTGCATGCGTCTGACATGCAGACACAAACGCAGTCCAAACGCTGCCATACTGATGTGAACACAGCGGGGATTCTCTGCATGCGTTCACATAGTATGGTGCCCGGCCACCCAATCAGTGGTCTAGGCGGTGACCGGGAGATCAGCTGCGGCTTCCAGGAGATCAGCGCCGGCTGCTGGGAGACCAGCTGATCTCTCGGCGGCCGCCTCTGATCTCCCGGCGACTGCTGCTGATTTCTATGAAGATTTCAATGGATCCGCAGCGTCTGCCTGCGCTGTCATGCGTATGACACTGCGGATCTATTGAACTCCATGCATTCTTTGTACGCTTGCTGATAAAACAAGCTCCCGCGAGCGCAAAAAAAAAATGCAACATGTTGCGTTCGGAGGGTGCTTTTAAAAAACGCATCCGAACACAAACACAACCAAACGCAGCCATACGCAGGTACTATGTGTTCCCATATTAAACATAGGAACGCAATGCAAATACATTTGGCTGCGTTCCGAATGCAAATGTGAAAACAGCCTAAGACAGACAAAGCCTCAATAGCGGTGGACACCGCCTGCACGTTCCACACCTGTTTGCATGCAGTTTCCTATTTGCAGCATCTGAACTGAAAAAGGTCTATGTTTTGACTAAAATCTCTCATAATCTGGATTCTATGCCTTTCAAAAAATATGATATTTTGCATATTTTCTGTGAGCTTAATTATATTCTCAAAACCTCAATATTAAACTTTTTGAATTTTCTGCCTTGTAGTTCAATAAGAAAATTAATCATGAAAAACAAAATTGTGAAAAAAACTGTATATGGCTATGGATGTGTGTTCAAAAGCATTTTTTTGTGTGTGGAAAACTGATTGGTTTTCAATGGAAATCTAGGTCAGAAAGTAATATATTTTTTTAATAGTAGTTTTCAGTTAAAGTGAACCTTTCACGACAATTATGTAAAGTAAAAACATAGCTGCAATGACTCTAACACTGATTAAATTGGATGCAATTGGTGAAGAAATCCGCTTTGTTGTTGTTCTTTAATCACCATTTAAAAAGTTTTCTGCCAATTAGATTTTGGTGCACAGGAGCCGGTCCTCTCCACCCAGTCTTCAATCCCCCAGCCCCTCTGACAGCTCTTCGATCTATGAATGACCTGCCTTCTCTATTTTATATCTATAATAATAAAAATATATTTATTCATTTATACAGCACTATTGATTCAATAGCGCTTTACATACATTTGCAACACTGTCCCTATTGGGGCTTGCAATCTAAACATCCTATCAGTATGTGTTTAACGTGTGGGAGGAAACCTACACAAAGATGGGAAGGACATACAAACTCCTTGCAGCTGTTGCCCTTGGTGAGAATTGAACCCAGAACCCCAGTGCTAACCACCAAAATCTCAGAAGTGACCTGTCAGTCACAGACCAGAGTTAGGTGGAAAAGCTGGGGAATCACAGACAGGGTGGAGAAGACCTAGTGTAGAGTCCGGTCCCTCTGCACTGAAGTCTAATTACATTGTGTTACAAATTATTATGCAAATTGGTTTTAAGTGTCATAGGGTTGTTTTTTTTTAATGAAACCCATTGATGGGATTGTGTCTCTGTTCTTTGGATCACTAAAGTCAATCTCAGATATCTGTGATAATTAGTTTGGCAGGTGAGCCCAATAAAAGAAAAACTGGGTGTTCCACAATATTACGCAGGCTACAGTTTTCAAGTAACATGGGAAAGAAAAAGGATCTCTCTGCTGCCAAAAAGCAACAAATAGTGCACTGCCTTGACCAAGGGATGAAAACATTTAATATTTTATTAAAACTTAAGCGATCATTATACTGTGAAGAGATTTGTGGCTGATTCTGAGCACAGACGTGGTCGTGCAGATAAAGGCAGAATGAGCAAGGTTTCTGCCAGGCAAGTTCATCGGATTAAGAGAACGGCTGCTAAAAAAAGCCTTACAAACCAGCAAACAGATATTTGAAGCTGCTGGTGCCTCTGGAGTCCCTCGAACCTCAAGGTGTAGGATCCTTCAAAGGCTTGCTGTGGTGCATAAACCTACTATTCGGCCACCCCTAAACAGTGCTCACAAACAGAAACGGTTGCAGTGGGCTCAGACATACATGAAGACTAATTTTCAACCAGTCTTGTTTACTGATGAGTGCCGAGCAACCCTGGATGGTCCAGATGGATGGAGTAGTGGATGGTTGGTGGATGGCCACCAAGTCCCAACAAGGCTGCGACGTCAGGAAGGAGGCAGAGGAATCATGTTTTGGGTTGGAATCCTTGGGAAACAGCTGGTAGGCCCCCCTTTAAGGTTCCTGAAGGTGTGAAAATGATCTATGCAAAGTATGATAGAGTTTCTGACTGAGAACTTTCTTCCATGGTACAAAAAGCAGAAACGTGCCTTCAGGAGCAAAATCACCTTCATGCATGACAATGCACCATCTCGTGCTGCAAAGAATACCTCTGTGTCACAAGCTGCTATGGGCATAAAAGGGGATAAACTCATGGTGTAGCCACCATCTTCCCCTGACCTCAACCCAATAGAGAACCTTTGGAGTATAATCAAGCAAAAGATCTATGAGGGTGGGAGGCAGTTCACGTCAAAACAGCAGCTCTGGGAGGCTATTCTCACATCATGCAAAGAAATACAAGCAGAAACTCTCCAGAAACTCAAGTTCAATGGATGCAAGAATTGTGAAGGTGATATCAAAGAAGGGTTCCTATGTTAACATGTAACTTGGCCTGTTAGGATGTTTTGGAGTTAAATAGCTTTTTATTTCAGTGAATGTGACCTCCTAATGCTGCAAATTCAACAAATGAGCATTTTTAGTTATTTAAAACGGTTCCCTGAAAAATGCCCACAGGAAAATTGCCCACAGGAAAATTGCCCACACGGAAAATTGCCCACATGGAAAAATGCCCACACGGAAAATTGCCCACATGGAAAATTGCCCACACGGAAAATTGCCCACAAGAAAATTGCCCACATGGAAAATTGCCCACACAGAAAACTGCCATTTGCAGCATCACAAAGTTTCAGATCTCTGAGGTGCAAGATGAGGATTCCCATGATCTGTGATCATCTTGTGAATTACAGTTGACCTAGTGCAGAAATGCTGAAGATCTGTGGTTTGTAGCAGTCAGTCATTATCTGCAATAGATAGATCCAGTCTGCTCTCATCTCTCAGTGATTCTGCCTTACTCCTCCCTCCCACCAGCCCAAAACAGCAGAACCGAACCAGTAGCAGATTCAGAGAAGCCATCACCGCTATCTGTACTCACAGGAGTATCACTGGATTATCTGTGGAGTTACATGGGACTGCATGTCTAATACATTATCATCCTAGTGGGCAATTTCCGCTGACATTCTTCTTTGCTGCACAGCATCTCACCTATAATTCTATACCATTCTTCTGCCTGCAGAACATCTCACCTATAGGGTACAGGCACACTAAAGGCTCCGTTACACATAGTGATGTTTCAACGATCCCACCAGCAATCCCACCTGACCGGGATCGCTGGAACATGGCTATGTGATCGCTGGTCTGCAGTCACACTGGGTGATCCACATACCGATGCTGCGTCCCCTGACGCTCACTGGGATCGCTCAACGTCTCGGGCGCAGAATGAGGATCGCTGGTCGTTGCCCGTCACACATGCCGATGGATGCTGGACAGCGGGAGACCAACGATGGGAAAATGGTCCCGGCCAATCCGCAGCGACTAGCAATCAGTGAGCTCATCGTTGATTGCTGCGGCATGTCACTCGCAGCGACTTCGCTAGTGAGGTCGCTGCAACGTCACAAAACCTGTGACATTGCAGAGATATCGTTAGCAATCTCGCTGTGTGTAACGCCGCCTTAAGGTATGCATTATCAGAGGGATTTTGATGATTGACAGTCGCGTGAGTGCTTTCCGTATGGTCATGCGACTGTGGTACGAGTGTGATGCAATTATGCATTTTTTTATCAGCTACCATCAGTGTGACATCCATGTGACCTATACCTCTATACTATCCCCCTGCCCTGCAGAGCATCTCACCTACACCTATACTGTTCCCTGTTCTGCAGAGCATCTCTCCTACACCTCTATACTATCCCCCTGCCCTGCAGAGCATCTCACCTATAATTCTTTATTATCCTACCCTGCAGAGCATGTCACCTACACCTATACTGTTCCCTTTTCTGCAGAGCATCTCACCTACTTCTCTATACTATGCAGAGCATCTCACCTACACCTATACTGTTCCCTGTTCTGCAGAGCATCTCTCCTACACCTCTATACTATCCCCCTGCCCTGCAGAGCATCTCACCTATAATTCTTTATTATCCTACCATGCAGAGCATGTCACCTACACCTATACTGTTCCCTTTTCTGCAGAGCATCTCACCTACTTCTCTATACTATCCCCCAGTTCTGCAGAGCATCCCTACACCTTATCATCCCCTTTTGCAGAGCATTATACCATCCCCCATCTTGCAGAGCATCTCATCTACACTCTACTATCCCAATTCTGCAGAGCATCTCACTACACCTCTATACATCCCCATCTTGCAGAGCATCTCACCTACACATCTATACCATCCCATCTTGCCAGAGCATCTCACCTACACCTCTATACCATCCCTGTCTTGCAGAGCATCTCACCTACACCGCTATACCATCCCCATCTTGCAGAGCATCTCACCTACACCTCTATACCATCCACAGTCCTGCAAAGCATCTCACTTACACCTCTATACCATTCCTCGTCTTGCAGAGCATATAACCTATAAAATTTCTATATTATTCACCAGTCCTGTTTTCCTGTTGGCATTCATGTCTGTGGGCATTTTTCACATATCAGGTGAACATCCTCACTTGCACCTCAATACAGAGATCTGAAACTTTGTGATACTGCAATTAGCAATTTTCTGTGTGGGCAATTTTCCTGTGGGCAATTTTCCATGTGGGCAAATTTCTGTGTGGGCAAATTTCCATGTGGGCAATTTTCCATGTGGGCAATTTTCCATGTGGGCAATTTTCGTGTGGGCAAATTTCTGTGTGGGCAATTTTCCATGTGGGCAATTTTCCGTGTGGGCAATTTTCCTGTGGGCAATTTTCCTGTGGGCATTTTTCCTGTGGGCATTTTTCTGGTCACCATTTAAAACATATCAAATGTTTAGAAACTCTACTGTGCGTGATAATTTGGAACACTGCTTTTAGAGTTTTTTTAATTTTTAAGATTATACTGTTATCATAGGCAGATTTCTTCAATAAAATTCCACTGACTGTCATTTGCACTGACCATTTAGGAAAATCAGAGAAAAAGAACATTTGCATAATAATTTGGAACACAGTGTAGAAGAAAACTTCAAATGATTATTACAGAGAAACAAAAACAAAGCTGATTTCTTTACAAAAGCTATCAATGTAGTAAGTATTACAGCCATGTCTATACATTACGATAAAGGAGTTATCCAGGATTTAGCCAAAAAAAAGAGCTTATATGGAACCTGTCACCTCCGAAAAGCCACCTAACCTATGAATATATGTCCCTGCACCTTCCTATTACCATTATAACTATCCCTCTCTCTGATAAATGCTTGCTTTCAATCTGCTAAAAAACGTTTTTATACTTACTAATTAGGATGATAATGAAGCGGTGGCTATAAGCAATAGTCCTCCTGGGTGTGTTGGTTTGCAGCCTGAATGATCGTTTATCATGTCCCCATGGGCGTGATCTTGAAATTAAATTTCGCGCCCCCAGCCTGGCTCCCTCTGCTCTGCTATGCTGCCTTCCTGTGTTAATGACGCTGAATGCGTCATTTCCGGAAGCGCGGGTCCCTTAGCAACCTGATATTTACCTTAGCAGCACATAGCGCTGCTAAGCGGGGCTCCATAGAACCCCGCATAGCAGTGCACATCGCTGCTACAGTAAACATCGAGTTGCTAAGGGGCCATAGCAACCTGATATTTACCTTAGTAGTGGTGTGCGCTGCTAAGCACGGTTCTATGGAGCCCCGCTTAGCAGCGTTATGTGCTGCTAAAGTAAATACCGGGTTGCTAAGGGGCCCGCGGTTCCGGAAAGGACACGTTCAGCGTCATTACCACAGGAAAGCTGCATAGCAGAGCGGAGGGAGCCAAGCTCGGACACAAAATTTAATTTCAAGATCACGCCCATGGGGGCATGATAAACAATCATTCAGGCTGCAAACCAACACGACCAGGGTAACTATTGAATATAGCCACCGCTTCATTATCATCCTAATTAGTAAGTATAAAAACGTTCTTTTGGCAGATTGAAAGCAGGCATTTAGCAGAGAGAGGGATAGTTATAATGGTAATAGGAAGTGCAGGGACATGTATTGATAGAGTAGGTGGCTTTTCGGAAGTGACAGGTTCACTTTAAGCACTTGCAGGCAGGTAGCTGCCTCCTACATGCCTGTTGTGCCTGGCACCATTCACCGCTAACGGAGCGGGCACAGACTACTACGGTCAGCGATTTTGCCACTTCCCCTGACATCACGTGTTCAGAGAGGCAGCTTTTCCCCTCTGTCAACAGTCATTAAAGCCGATGTCACTGTGATTGACAGCCGAGTTCCCCAATCAGGTAGCGGGAGCTGGCTGTCAATCAGCAGGAGACGGCTGTCCCGCCCCTTTCACAATGAAAGCAGAAAAGCCGCCGCTCTGTTTAACCCCACCATGCTGTCTCCAGCAGGAGCAGTCTGTACCCACTTTGTGTCGGGGGTGAACAGTGCCATGCACAACAGGCAGGTAGGTGGCAGCTACCTGCCTGTTAGTGCTTAGGCACTTTTTTTAATAAAAATCCCAAATGACTTTTTTAAAAAATAGTGTTAATAGGTTCTGTAATGCATTTTTTTTTTTTGCCATAAGTTTTTTTTTTTTTTGCTGTTCTTCGACTTACTTGGTATAAAGTTTGATGCAGATTCCACAAAAAAAAAAAAAAAAAAAAAACACAAACAATATGACGCCCATTTTTCCCCAATGTATTTATAGCAATGTCTAATTTAGAGTTCCAAAGTCCACATTAAATAATATGTGAACATATCCAAATGGACTAGAACCTAAGCACCAACCAGCTAAAGTACTAATGGAGAAGTAACCTAGTCTGCAGATCTAGTAGATCTATGTGCATAGTGTGTAATACGTGCACTTTACAAACACAAAATACACCTCTTATGAAAAGTCGGTTTCATTAATATTTAATGCTGGTGAAGATTATTACAAAATCTAAAAGTAAATATGATCAAAAGTAAATATGGAAGCATGTTACATCATTACAGACTATCTGTATTGAGCCACTTTTTCATATCTTCACACATCTGTTGTAGGCACAAAATTTTCTAGTCACAAATGAACACAGCTCAAAGTGGCCAAATTAATATGTTATATTAATATTATGGTCAGACTTGAAATAGTAAAAAATATCCATATCTGCAAAAATCTATCCATAAGTACCAAATCCAATTTTCTATAATATTATATAATCTATTTTATATACATACACTGAAATGCATTTCTGAAGATACAGTGATCCCCAAAGTAAAATCTTCAAGTGTAAAGATAGGAAAATTTAGTTCACCTCATAGAAAATATATTCCTCATTAGTAAAGAGGGTCATTTTCCTTTAATATGGATAAAACACACAAAGATAGCAATCGTGATGCTAAGTAAAGCTTATATATACTCTCATATTACATGTAATACAATACATATAGTACAATAAGGAAGCTCATACAATAAGTAAGCATGGTTTTCACATTT
Organism: Allobates femoralis; assembly: GCA_033576535.1. NCBI lineage: Eukaryota > Metazoa > Chordata > Amphibia > Anura > Aromobatidae > Allobates > Allobates femoralis. The sequence goes on along the minus strand of JARQOC010000008.1, from coordinate 82,846,398 downwards.
AGTAATCCACTAATAAAAAAAACCAAACTCCTGAAATGTCTTTTTAATTGTATTTTTTGAATTTATGTTTCTAATAAAAATAGTAAATGCCAAAACCAGCAAAAAACGGAATAAATCTGCGCTGCTGTAGACAAAAGGATCCGAGTCTTAGAATATGATAAGGTGGTTTATTGCTATGCGTTTAGAAGTAAAACCCCCTTCTTCCTCAGGAAAATACACAACTTTTGTATCATTTCCTGAGGAAGAAGGGGGTTTTACTTCTAAACGCATAGCAATAAACCACCTTATCATATTCTAAGACTCGGGTCCTTTTGTCTACAGCAGCGCAGATTTATCCACATTTTTTCCTGTTTCCAGTGGATCGTGCAGCAGCTGTATATCTGTAGAATACTAGTTGTGTGTCACACAACCTTACAACGATGTTTATAATTTAGGTAAGATATTATTGCACTTTTTTATCAGCAGAATTTCTTTCAATAGAAATAGTTGGCACATTAGGCTTGAGCATTTAAACTCCTTAGTGACGTAACTAGTTTTAGCCTAAAATGGCATCTCATTTTATAATAGCAACATCCCATCATTAGGCTATGATATCAGATTATGATTGGTAAGTTCCCAACATCTGGGTCCCCAACAAATTCCAAGAATGAAGGATCCACGGTACCAATTTAGCACTGCGGTAGATTTGGCCTTAGTGAATTTGAACATTTCAGAAGTCTGAAATTTCCATGACTGAAAACCAAGTCTATCTGTATAATAGGTGAATGAGGTTTCAGATGAATGGGACAGATGCAGACCTTTCCCCAACTAAATCTGAAGCCTGTGAATTCACTGCACAGTGGTACTAATACCCACCAGGGTACACAGGGAAACACAACTGGCCTCACTCATTTTAATAGTGAATGTAAAAAAAAAAAAAAGCCTGTACTCCCTTCAGCCCTGAGCTTTTTTTCACCTTAATGACCTGACCATTTTTTGCAATTTTGACCAGTGTCACTTTATGCAGTCACAACTCTGGAACGCTTCGACAGACCCCAATGATTCGGAGATCATTTTTTCGTGACACATTATACTTCATGGTAATAGTACATTTTGGTAGATATGATTAGCCTTTATGAAAACATAACAAAAAAAAAAAAAAAACTTTGAATTTTTCTGCTTTTAAGCCAGAGAGTGCTGTCACACAAAATCGTTAATACATTTCATTTCCCACATATCTACTTACATGAACACACTTTTGAAACAATTATTTTTTTAGTAAGTTAGAAAAGTTAAAAATGTATCAGCAATTTCTAATTTTTTCAACAACATTTACAAAGCCAATTTTTTTTAGGGACCACATCACATTTAAAGAGATCCTGTCACCCCCTTGGTGCTTTCCAAACTGAAAGCACCACTGAATGCAGTGTGTCTGCTGCATTAAGAGAAGAGGTCTATAATGTTTCTACCCATCCTGTAAGCTGTAAACAACGCTTAATACATTTTAGAGATAATGAGTCCGGAGGGACTTACTGATTATGGAGTCCTCACTGTTCCCGAGGTCCTCCCTGCCTCTCTGTGCCGCCTCCTGCCTGTGACGTCAGCGTCGGAGTCCGCCCTGATACAGATTATGCTGTATGCATATAGCAGGGTGGGCTCCAGCACTGACATCACAGACAGGAGGCGGCACAGAGGGCAGGGGGCGGCACAGAGAGGCAGGAGGACCCCCGGGAACAGCGAGGGCTCCATAATCAGTAAGTCCCTCCGGACTCGTTATCTCTACACTTTCTAAAGTGCTTTTTACAGGTTACGGGGCGAGTATAAACATGGGAGACCCAATCTTTGAATGCAGGAGACACGCTGCATTCAGTGGTTCTTTCAGTTTGTACAGCACCAGGGTGGTGACAGGTGCTTTTTAAAGTGACAGAGGCCTACGTGAAAGAAAATTTCCAAAAGTGACACCATCCTAAAAACTGAACCCTTCAAGGGCTTAAAACCACTATGTTTATTAACACTTTAAAGCAATTAAAGCAATGCAGAAACAAAAAAAGTTTTTACTTTTTCACAAAAATATTGATTTAGCTCCAAGATTTTGATTTTCATAAGGATAACAGGAGAAATTGCTCATAAATTGAATGGCCCATTTTCTTCTGAATACATACCATATGTGGTGGAAAACTACTGGTTGGGTGCATGGTAGGGCTTGAAAGTGAAAGTGTGCTATTTGAATTTTGGAGAGCATGTCATGTTTGCAGAGCCCCTAATGTGCCTAAACAATGGAACCGCCCCCATAATTAACTCCATTTTAGGAATCTAGACCCCTCAAGGAGTGGATCTATAAGGTGTGGTCAGCAACTTGGGGTGTCACTGTATTTTATACCATTGGGTATTGAACAAATAATCATATTTCACTAATATGTTGCTTTAAGCTCCAAGTTTTTCATTTTTATAAGGTCTAGTAAGAAACAAATGGACCATACAGTTTGTTGTGTAATTTTGTTATCAAAGGTCTAATACTCTCCATGTAATCAGAAACTACTTTTGATGAACAGTGCAAAGCTCAAAAGGGAACAGCACCATATTGTATTTTAGAATTTTCTGAAATTGTTAGTGGGTGCAATGGCACACTGGCAAAGCCCCAGAGGTGCCAGAACAGCAGAACCTCCACAAGTGACCTCATTTTACAAACTACAAATAAGCTCTTCTAGTGCCACACTTCCTGAGTGAGCTTCCTCACTATAACCAAGCCCAACATGTGAACATTAACTGTGGTTTAGGCACATTGAGGTTTTCAGAGGGGAAATGAGCATTTAAATTTGGTAGTGCGGATTCTGCTGGTTTTCAGTTTTGCGGGGCAAGAAGCCATATCTCTTTTCCAGAGCTTTTGTTCTACCCGTAATGTGGAAGCCCCAGTATTTCCATTAACAGATGATAGACCATAGTGTATAAATACAAAAAGGGGGAGACAAGAGGCGCAATAGTGCCCTATCACTACTGACACACTGAGTATATCAATAGGTGTACACTCACCTGGTCCAGTTGTGTGACCCACAACTGGTTTATAAGCCTTCGGTTTATAGCTGCTGCAGGACCTCCACCAGCCACTCGTACGTGGAAAAACGCTCCTGTATAGGGAAGATGGTGTGTCACTGTCTGCGCTGCTGTCTCAGTGGGATCCCAAGGGATGGATGTCTCCAGGAAGTCACAAGGAAGGCAATGGTTCCAAAGCAAAGATCTACAAGGAAGGCAATGGATCCTGATGAAGGTGCCGAAACGCGTTGGTGAATAAAGGAGATCTTTTCTTTGGAACCATTGCCTTCCTTGTGACTTCTTGGAGACATCTATCCCTTGGGATCCCAGAGACAGCAGCGTGGACCGTGACACACCATCTTCCCTATACAGGATGGACCATAGTGGGGACTTGTTTTTTTGTGAGCTGAGTTGAATGTTTTTGGTGGCAATTTGGGGTACAGAACATTTTGGATCAGTTCACATTTATCTTGTGCTCTATGCTGAGCATTTACATTAAGGTTTACATCTTCAGCTACAAAATACGGGATTAAGGTGAAACCATCGACAGATCTATTCACCAAGAGGCAGCAGTCATTCTGGACTCCATTTGGCCTCTGTTCAGCAGTATACTTTTCAATGGTGTACAAAACTGTGGTTCACTGAACTTTTGTGCACGCCTAAAAATGAGCAAAAAGATGGACACTGCCAGACCACAGGCCAGCTGGGAGTTTCATATGACACCATTTATCTCCTTCCAATGAATTTTCCATCGGGAATTTTGTCTGAATTAAGTTTTTCAGAGATTTATACAAACTCCCATATAAGCGATCAGAATACAGCACTGGATAAATTGTGAGCCGAGCCTTTGGAAGGCGGAATGAACACATTAATAGTTGATGTATTTGCTTTATTTAGTTTCTATCCTGTTCACCTTGCAGTATAAGTGATAAGGCGGCTTTATTCCTCAGGTCAGTACAAGTACAACAATACCAGTTTAACGCTTTTTTCAAAATAAAGGATTTTTGCATCACTGAGTTTTGAAAGCTATAGTTTATTTTTCTGCCATTTGAGGTCTTCTTTTTAGGCTGAGTTTGGAGTTTTTATTAGTTCCAGTGTGGGCCACATAATTTTTGATCGCTTTCTATTCTGCTTTTTGTGAAGCAGAATCAAGAAGAAACAGCAATTCAGGATTAATTTTTTTAACGCCGTTCACTGTGACGTAAAAGTGATATGGCAGCTTTATTCTTTGGGTCAGTATGATTAAAATTTAGTTTGTTTTCTTGTTTTGCCACTTTTACACAATAAAACAATTTTCTAGAAAAAAAAATGTGTTTGCATTGCTATATTCTGACAGCTACAGCTTTTTTCCCACTGATTGAGTTGTATGGGGGATTCGGGGGATTTTGTTGCATGATAAGATGATATAACTTGATCACATTTCTTTCCTCCTTTTTGTTGGCTGTATGATGAACATTTTTTTGGGTGTTCACTGTAGTGGTTAAATAGTGTGACAGTTTTATATATCAGGTCGTTCCGGACACAGCAATACCAAATATGTGTGTAAATATACACATTTATTGATGTAATTTTTTTTTAATCTTTATTCTGATTTGTTTTATATATTATACACTGACCGAAGCCTTTTAGATCATGCTACTAGCATGGTCTGAATAATAAGAAAAAAATTCAGCTCACCCCCGAGATGCTGCTCCAATCCAGGAGGAGCACGGTGTCCTTTCTGTTGCATAGTGCTAAAGGCAATTGTGGAAATTAAGAGTTGGAACCAGCTCAACACACTGGAGAAATTAAAATTTCCCAAAATCTTTATTGGAAATCCTTTAAAAATAAAAGTGACGAAAATAGCCCAGTGTTCAAGAGCCATGTAGCTTGAAACACGAATCGATTGATTCCTGTTATACACACCACCCCTCTTTATTGCTTTGTTGTCTGAGATGCCCAATGTTTCATCACATTTATTTTAAAATGATTTCGAATAAAGATTTTGTGAATTTTTTATTACTCCGTTGTGTTGAGCTGGTTCCAACTCTAATTACCTTACTGGCATGGTCTAACAGGTCACCATAGCTGGTAAGCTGGAGGTCATTATTTTACCTTGAGCTGCCATGACAATGATCAGGACCCCTCTCTCCCATCCTCCTAAATACTGCAATCACTATATTTAGGGGGTTAAAAAGCAAGAGGTGCACCGATGTGGGCTGTAGCCTCGTCTGTGAAGCTGGAGCTAAGCTATCACCTAACCCGAGTTGCCAGTGGCAATCCAACTGACACAGTTCCTTTGCCTGTGGGATCACCATGACGTATTAGTACGTACATTTGTGGAAAGGTGGTTAAATTGACAAATTAATATTGCATAAAGTTTCCAGCATAATAAAAAAAATGCAGGTAATATATACTTGTAAATAATAATTTTAAAAAAGATGTTTGAAAAAAAAAAAGATTGCTCTGTCTGAACAACTCACTGTAATAGAAGAATCTTCTGGTGGGGTAAAAGGTAAGTGATTTATCTTTCCCATGCTTAAATTAAACATTATCTAGCATCTATTATAATGAATATTGTATGAATGTGCACGATCCTCCAGAGAGCTGCGATTTGTATTGCCTCTCCATCTGAAGAGATTGTTTTAGTCAACCCATTTCAAAATGTCGCCGACAGGGAAAAGGGTCATCTTTCTCATGGTTCATTGATTAGCGATACTACTGCTCCTCATACATGGAATATTCTTGTCATAGGCAGATTCCAAATATTAGAATCATTGCTGTACTTATCGCTACTTAACATTTTCAAGTTGTGTAATTGAATTTTTATTCTGCTTTGTATTAAAAAATTTTAAAAAATGAAAATAAATTATGCTGACTTTGCCAGAGAGAACAAGTCAGCCACAATGACTTCAGCGGGGATGATATAGTGTAAACATGGTAGCCATTAGAATGAATACACTGACATCTGCTAAAATAGAGTATCTTGAATCTCCTCCTTTTTGATATCTTGGCTCATAGTGGCATGTCTTGAAGGCGTTGGTCTCCCTCTAACATCCTTAATTCCTAGCACAGAGGCAGGAAAAATGTATTATTTTTATTAAAGCCATCATATTATATAGCACTGTGTATATACATACCATTCCTTGTTTTGTCTTTCTATACAGTTAATTCTGCTCTTTTCCATTTGGTCTATGACATCACTTGATTAAAATCAAACTCACAGAATCCTAAGCTCTATGTAGAAACAGGAAGTCTCTTTTCCCTGCATGATCATCACTGCAAAAGTCAATGTTGGGGGGAGGTGTGGAGCAGCTGGGTCAGGAGTTGAAGATAGTATAGCAAGAGAGGCGACAAAAAGGGCAAATAGGGTCTTATCTGTGAATAAATGAAGACAAGGATCCAAAAAGACTCGCCTTTGCGGGTTGTGAACAGTCACAACCACTACAATAGCACACAGCAAATGATCCACAGTTGCCGCAGTAACCCAGGAGTAGATAGCATTGTAAACTGGAATAAAGGGTTAAAAACACTGCGCTGCCGGAAAATAAATACGTCCAAATAAAGTGCTGGAATGTGATCTTGAATGTCAATGTGTTTCAGAGTAAAACACCATTTACTCAGGACTAGAGATGAGCGAGTACTAAAATGCTCGATGCTCTGGCCGAGCATCCCAAGATACTCGTGTACTTGGCCAGAGCACCGAGCCCAATGTAAGTCAATTAGTGACAGGCTCCGCCCACAGACTTCCGGTTATAAACTGAGTGTTCCTGGGAAAGGGCGGGAGGGTGGGCTTTTTCAAATCGCCACAGCATACAACACCTTGCTGTGCCCCCCAGAGGGATCCTAACAATCAATCTGCTCTCTGTGAGGTGCCAGCTCACTGTGTGCACTGAAGGGAGCTGTGTATTTGTGTCAGAGAGATAATTATTAGTGAAGAGTCCGAGTATCTTGGCGGTACTCGCCGAGCATCCCGAGTACAGGGATACTCGTGCGAGTAACGAGTAGCGCCGAGCATACTCGCTCATCCCTACTCAGAACATAAAATCACTCTAAGGGTACCTTTACATGCCGCCACCGCGGCGAGAAATATTGACGGGGATAGCGAGCATTGCCGTCAAAATCTCTCCCAATTGCGGCGTGTAATTGGGGAATTTGGTGGCGATTTTTCGCCTCGCCATGGTCGCCTAATTTCAGTGCACTGCTCTGACATCAGGTGACCGTGGCGAGGCGACAAATCACCGCCAAATTCCATGCCGTAATTGGGAGAGATTTTGGCTGCGATGGTCGCAGGGCGACATATCGCCGTCAATATTTCTTGCCGCGGCAGCGGCGTGTAAAGGTACCCTAAGGGTACCGTCACACGGGGAGATATCGCCGGCGATGTTGCCGGGAACACAGGGGCGTGGCCTAATTGTGGCGACATCGCCGGCGAATTGCCGCATGTGACAGGACGATAATCAGGCGATGAATCGCCTGAGCAACATCGCCAGGTTTCCCAACAATGTTGGGAAACCTGGCGATGTTGCTGAGGCGATCATGCCTGATCGCCCTGTGTAACGCTGCAACCTGCAATGTTGCGGGCGACACCGCCTATCTCCAACATTGCGAGTTACCGCTCGCTGGGTTGCTGGGCAACCCAGCGGGCGATAGCCGCGGCAACTAGCCGGCGCCATCGCCGGTAAGTTGCTCCGTGTGATATCTCCCCGGCGATGTTGCCAGGGATGCGCGCATGCGCGCATTGCCGGCAACATCGCCGCAACCGTCGCCCCGTGAGACGGTACCCTAAGAGTGAAGGGTGATTTTTGTCCTAAAGGAAATAGTGTTTTTACTCCGTAATGTGTTAACATTAAAGATCACGTTCCTGTACTTTATCTGGACCTATTTATTTCCCATGAGCGTAGTTTTTAAACCTTTATTCAAGTTTTATATTGTTACGAGTTGAAGATACAGAGAGCAGAGAAAAGAAGAATGTACTGGTTAAAAAGGCAAAATGAGCAATTTCAAGTACACAGTGCTATATAATGTGGGGATTACAATATATTTAGGGTGATAAAAACTATGATGGGGAGCGCTTCTTTAATCTGGGACATATGTTCAGGGTTTATAGTAATGTAATGGTAGCCTGGCACACTGGTGACTCGGTGCTCTGAAGAAATACATACAAATCAATAAAGGATAATCTTCCGCACACTAAAAGGGGAATGACAATAGAATTTTGCAGCAGAAGTTTTTATTTGGTGTATGTCAGTAAACATAAGACGTTTCAGCTGTTCCAGCCTTTCTCAGAAAAAACTGATACTATATAAACAAAAGATAAAAGCACAAAAACACACAATTACATGGTTGCATACATTCATCATACAATAACAGTAATTATGTAATTGTGCTTCTGCTTGCAAAGTTCTTTTGTCATTTCCCTTTTCTTGTGCAGAAATGTTCCTTTATTGACTTACATGTTCAGGGTTAGGCCGGCTTCACACCACGGTTTTTGAGCTGTCAGGCTGTGTCCAGTGTTTTGCAGGAAGCACCGGACACAGCCTGACAGCTCCAGACAGAACCGGAGGGCAAATATGCCCTTCAGTTCTGTTTTCTGCCGGAATTGACAGTCCGCAGCTGCAGGAGCTGTCCAGTGCTGACATTTCAAAATCGAGCTAGCCGCGGTTTTGAAATTTCAGCCAGGAGCTCTCCAGGTGCTGAAGTTCAGCGCCGGGCGCCGCTGAACTTCAGCCCCCGGCATCCGTATCAGATTTTCTGTCAGATTCGGTGCCCACAGACTCCCATGTTAATGGGCGCCGGATCTAGGAGGATCCGGTTCTGATTAACTTTTTGCCCCAGACACAAAAATGCTGCAAGCTCCGATTTTGTGTCCAGGGGAAAAATTTAATGCAGCCTGATGCTGCCGGACAAGGACAAAACTGGATGGCAAATCACTGCCATCCGGCCCTATCCTGCACCATAGGGCTACATTATGTTCAAAATCAGGTCCGGGGCTGTCAGGTTCACACAGGACAGCCCCGAACCTGATAAAACTGTGGTGTGAAGCCAGCAAGTTTTTTTTTTTTAAACCAGTTATTTTTATTGTTTCCATGTTACATAACAATATCATAAAATACATTGTACTTTGTATTTATACAACTTATCCAATAAACATATAAAGTGTCATATTCCCTCAACCCTTCCCCCCCTCCCCCCCCTCGGTACGCTCAGTCAACTCCTTTTGACCATTTATCTTAGAATGGGTATTTCAATGTATCTTATTCAGCAGTTTCCAACCAGGGTGCCCATATTTTGTCAAAGAGGTGTTCTGAATTTCTTTTTCTATAGATTTTCCCTTCTAGTCTGATGACATGTCGTGCTCGGTTTATGAATTCTCTTCTAGTTGGAGGGGTTGTATCAATCCATCTACTGGCTATCAGTTTTCGTGCAATGTATAGAAGCCTGGCTATGGCAGTTTTACTGGTCTCCATTGTCAAGATTTCAGACACCTCACCCAGTATACATACTATTGGATTCCTTTCAATTTTGCATTCATATGCTCTTTCTATTTTGGAGATCACTGTTATCCAGAACGCGGCAAGACGAGGGCAAGACCACAACATATGTAGCAGTCCAGCCCCCTCCGAACCACATCTGGGACATTCAGAATCTCCCCTTAGTCCAGCCTTGTATAACATCTCCGGAGTTTTATAAACCCTATGTATTATATATAGCTGGGAGAGTCTAGCCTGTTCACTGAGTGATAGGTCTGGTACAGTTTCTAATATAGTCTCCCATTGTTCCCCCGACAATTCCCCCACATCTTCTTCCCATTTGCTTTTGGCTTTGATTGTGAATCGTCCCAGATAGGCATGTAGTAAGTCATTATAAACACTCGAAATCACTCCCTTAGAGTCACCTGCCATGCATACATAATCTAGTGTGATATCTTTTTGAACAGTCATATCTTTTATTTTCCGCTGCGCCTTCCAAGCATGTTTTATTCCGGAGTATTGAAACTCCCATGCACACGGTATGTTGTAGGTATTCTTCAACTCCGAAAAAGACTGCAGCCTTCCTTCCCTAATTAGATGCTCCAGATTCCTTATTCCCTTCTTCTGCCAATGTGTCATCTCTCCCATTTTATAAAATTCCTTTAAGTTCACATTCCCCCAAACCGGTGAGTATACTGTCAATCCCTCCACACCACGCACTTTTTTAATAGCATTCCAACTCTTTTGGATGAGATGTATCGTAGGGTATTGCGAGCTCAGCTTATCAAAAGTACCATCCTCTAACCCCTGAACCAACGGGTCTCTGCCAGAAACATGCCCAAGAAGTCGACCAGTTGACCCTCCTATACCACGTTCTCTCCATCCCCGTATGTGTTGGCCCTGCCCCGCCAAGAAGTACACCCAAGCATTCGGGACTGCCAATCCCCCCTCCTCCTTTGCCCTCTGCAGGTTTTCAAGTTTGATCCTAGCAGATCTTTTGCCCCAAATCAATGACCTGAAGATGGTGCTAATTCCATGAAACTTTTTCTTTGCTATCCAGACTGGGGAATTATGTAACAAGTACATTAATTGAGGCATCAACACCATCTTGAGCAAGTTGACCCTGCCCGTCACCGACAAAGGTAACTTACACCAGGCACTAATTTTCCTTTTAAAGGTCTCCAGAAGTGGAACAATATTCAGCTCCCAATATTTCCCCACCGGAAGGGTTACCCACACTCCCAAATATTTAAACTTTGACACAACCTGCAATTGTCTCCCCTGGTCATCTATATCTTCCCTTATGAGTTCCCCATCTACTGCCATAATACATGATTTATTCCAATTGATCTGTAGACCTGAGATAATGCCGAACTCCTTTATAATCTCCATTACCCTTCCCAGTGCCTCTCCCGCATTCTCTAAGAACAGTAAAATATCGTCTGCATATAACGCTATTTTCTCAATAATGTCTCCAAATTGGAATCCAGCCACCTCCCCAGTCACTCTGATTTTGGCGGCCAAGGGTTCCATCGCCACCGCAAACAATAGCGGAGACAATGGACACCCCTGTCTGGTCCCCCTATACAGATTGAACATCTCAGATCTTGCCCCATTCACCCTAACCATCGCTCGTGGAGAGGAGTACAGTAGTTTCACCCAGCCAGCAAGTTTTTACTGTTTAATCTGAGAGCAGCACTTACTGGGCTGTGTGTTGTAGCTTCAATACAATCAGTGTTTTATCAGCAGCAGTTTATCACTCTCTAACTAGGTCTCATGTGCAGGTCTGTGTAATCCTGTTACCAAAACTGACTGGCAGCTTGATGGCAATGTACAGTGTACAAAGGGAGCAGCCAGTTAGGGGTGTGGGTTGGGGCTACCCACTGCTCAGCATTCTGACCAATGCTACATCTACAACAGGGATTCTATCAAAATCACACCCAGCAGTCCAGTAAGTGATACATCACTGGAATCAGGCTCTCTGCCCCTATATGATGTGTTTTTTTCAGAATGATTTCCAAAAACCTACTGACAAATTCCCTTTAAGAGTACCTACTTGCATATTGATCTGAATGAAATTCAAATACATTTTGAAATATTAAACACCACAAGCTTTTTAAAGGTCTTATCATATGGTTGCACACATCTGTGAATGCTGTAAAGCCTAGAATGTTCCTCAAACTATATGTTGTCACATAGATTTCTAATAGTTTTAGTGTCATGTGACAAGTCAATAAAGCAGGTCTTATGGATTTGGCTGCTAACTTCCCCAAGGAGTTAAAATGAACTAACTTCAGTCCAAACCTTTCATACCAAAAATGCCATATATTTGCAGTAATGGGTGCACGACCCGAATGAAGACACGGGTCAGAGCAGCCAGGTCCACACATAGATCATTGTCTTATTGATGGGACATTTAAGACTTCCTTGGGAAAAATCTTCTAAAATTTAGCAATCTTGAAATGAAGGAACTGTAACATCAGGGGTATCATAGCATCAAAGGAAGCAGCTCATTGGACGCTATAAAGGTCTTTGCAGCACTGAGCACCAAATAAGTTACTTCCTCTTAAGCCAGACTATGCGTTCGTCTTCAATGCACTTACTGCTTACTCGTCTGCAGCAGGACACAAGAAGCACTTCCCTGCCATGTGCGCTCTCGGTGGTGGTGGTGGCTGCCAGCAATCTTACTTTTATAACTTATCTCAATGACTATATGGGGGATTTTGAACTTTATATTAGAAAATCATAGCTCAACTAACTGAAATATAATTTCTAAATAAATCAGCACATAATTGTAGTTATACTTAGACAAAAAAAAAAAGAAAACGGTTTTAGGTGTGGACATTTGCTTTACAAATGAGAAATCCCCAAGATGACAAAAGCATCTGATGTTTTGGAACTGCACCCTTAGACCACGGAAACTGGAAAGAGGTAGCAGATGTTTCAAACTTTCTTTATTGGGTTGATCACACAGATGAACTGTTGAGAAATCTGCTTAAACTCCACTAGCAGGACAACCCCAATCTCATTTCCCATGTTTGCCCAAATTAAAATAAAACAGTTTATACTCACCTCCTATGTAGGCATTCACTTGAGGTTGTGAAGTCACACGAGCCCAATCACTGCTGGCTTTTCTCTACATCTTTAGACATATTAGTAATTAGCAGGAAGGGACTGCCAGCCGCAGGTCTCACCTTCCATTGATTACTTCTACGTGTGAAGGTGGAGAGGGAAGCCGGCAGTGATTGGGCTCGCGTGACGTCACATCGCACGTCAGCCCTGGGAGAACAAATGCCTGCATGGAAGGGGAGCAGAATTTTTAGTAAACATGGGGAATAAGGAGGAGTTATCCTAGTAGTGGAAAACACCTTTAATTAACATGAAATGCTTTATTATGGGGATCCAATACCCCCATAAGACAGTTCTAAAAATGTGGTCATTAGAACGCCCTCCTAATTTTCAACTACATTAACAATGAATGTAGCCGTATTACTCAACATTGGAGATGAAACTAAGGAGCCGATTATTATACAGTTAATTTTTAGGCTGTTTACCCTGCCATCGGGGGCTGCCGTCAGGGCCTCAGAAACACAACACATTATGTGAAAATGACGTGAATGGGGTTCATTCACTATGCTAACACATCCTTAGCCCCATTCACTCGTCTGTATTCTACATCAGTATTCGTATGTCAAAACCAGGAGTGAAAGTTACAGAGAACAACTAGAATTGAAAGTAGACACCAGTTCAGTGTTTTGGAGACACTCCTGGTTTCGGCATACAAGTACTGATCAAAAATACTGAGGTGTGAATAAGGCATTAATGTGATTCCAAAATGTGTGGTTTTACTACGGCAAGTATAAAATCTGTAGCTTTTATAAGGCTAGAAATTCACATCTACAGATTTCATAAACATTATAGCATCACACCTTATATACATTTCTGGTAACATATGCAGTACTATTACATCTACCTTTATAAAACATTTCTAAATATATACTAAATTAGAAATCTTACAGGGGTTATCCGGTGTATTAATCAAAGTTGCCAAAAATCAGGCAAACAAAGAAAAAAAACACATGAAAAAAATAACCAGAATTCACTTAAAGTGTTCCAGGGCTGCGACTCCAAGCTGGTCCTGCAGCCAAGTCACACACAGTGTTCACGTGATTGACAGCGTGGCATGGACCACCAAGCTAAAGGCTAATAAGTGCTTTTCATTTATGGGACTTACAAAAAAATGTAAAAATCCTAGAACACTTTTTAAAACAGTGTATGCTTATTTCTGTAATTCATGCTGATTACAAAGATATGTTGTGTGAAAATGTTCAGAAATCCCAGGCACACAATTTTGCTCATTTTGAAGTACGGTGCAAGTATTGTTGCAAGCTATGAAGTATAAAAAATGAAAACATGTAAACTTGATTCTCAGCTGTAACTATGGCTGTATCACTTCTGTCTTTCATCTTCAAGGGGTTGTCTGGATTAGGAAGGAAAATCTGAAATCACTGTGAGGAGTGCCAAATCCTGACACTGTGCAATGCACACACTGCCATGATTCTCCTGTATGCTCCATGTTCACATGTCTGCAATTTGCGTACTTGCGGTTATGTGCAGACTATTTTCATTTGGCTGGACGAGATAAACTGGCATATAATAGCAAGTCTGGAAATTGCAGACATGCAGTGATATGCCCGCCTGCCCACTCGGAGCACAGAGGGGAAACCTGACCATGTGCGCCTTTGAATACTATCACAATTCCCAATTCAGCAGAATGCATCCACATAGTGTGACTGCAGAGTATTTTTCTTAAGCTGGACTAACCCTTTAGATCAGATAATAGCTGGTTCACATAAACATTTTAGTGTTTTTAATAAGTTATTTGGTGCAGTGAAGCAAAATTGGGCTATGTACATCCTTAAATCAACTAAAATTAATTAAAATGCTGCCTAAGAGTAAGAGAATATTAAAAGCAGCCTAAAAAATTAAACAGCAAAACAGGTTGTCCTGGTGTAGCTTCATGATAGCTCAGGAATAACTATGGCTATTTCAATGTATCATTACACTGGACAAACATTTTAAAGAGATATCCACTTAAAATGTGAACAACCACAGCTTTAAAACATGTATCTTAACTAAGCAAAACCTTAAAAACTTGATCTTGGCATTAACATAGTATACACTATAAAGATTGCGACACCCAGAGAAAATGAACCAGTTGTGGCGTCACGACAGCACTTTATCGTTTCTTTGGGGTGTATGTAAGGCAGCTAGGAATAGAAGGCGGCTTTTGATTTACAAATACAAAGGGGCCGATTAATAAACAGAACAAATATCGCCAACGTGTTTTGTGGCTCCCATAAACTAGGATGATCCAAATAAATAAAAGTCAACCTTTAAAGAAAATTTCAGTATTCTGTACCTAGAAAAAAAATGTACCATGTGGCTAAATTTATATGAAACAAAACTAAAAGGGAAGGCTTTCTAAAGCCTTTTTAATAATGTATGTAGCTTGCATTGTGAAGCCTGGTGATGGATACACATTAAAGACATTACCAGGGCTACATTCTTTTTATTACCAGGAACAGCTCCAATAGTGGACGTCACTGTGCAAGTATTGCAAGTCAGTCCTATTTAAGTTCAAGCGGCAATACAGCCGCAAGCAAAATGACAGAGCAGGGCCTGGTGAGCAACGAAGGGTGCATTGCACAGAGTCCCCTAAATCAGCTGATGACAGGTGACTAGAAATAAAATCCAATCACCTTAGCCATAACGTAGTAATCCTGGAAAACCCCCTTTAATAGACAAAATGAAACATCTACATTAGTACTGTGCCACGATAAAAGTTGAAATGTTGAGCTAAAAAGTTGAGCAAAACAAAATAAATAAAAAGGATCAGACAAAAAACAATGCTGAAGGAAAAAACAAAAAAAGTAATGACTAGAAACTGTGACCCCCTTCTTCCACATCTGCATCTTTAGTGTTTTCACAAGTTGGAAAGTACCCTCGAGATCTACATTTGTATAAAATTAGCTTTTTAAATTAAAATACGGTATGTACTTTCTTAGGTCCATTTCTATTCTGAGGGTAGACTAGGTTTGTGCAGACAGCTCTACAACATAGTGCAGGAGGGCAATGGTTTGGCAGCTGGAAGTCTCAGTGACCAGATTTGTAGTTCTGCCATCAGTACGTAAGCGTCAAAAACCTGTTGTTTAGTTAATATGAAAAGTTCTGAATCTTGCTGGTTTACCTCCAACAACAAAACACTAATTCCTAGTATACGTCCATTTTGTTTGTAATCAAATCTTATGATGCATTATATTGAATCTGGCAATAAAAATTTTTTCACTTGTGACACATGATAGGCAACATATTATGCAACCATAGGAATGGCAGAGGGAACAAGAAAATATGCAATGCACATCAGCCCTGGTGAACATGTTTATAGTGCTATTTGGAGGCATTATATAGTGCGGTTGGCTGGAGAGCTGAGTCAATGGCTCTTCTATGTCTACACACCATGTCCATGACACAGGACTCTTCATGGGATCCACAAGAAAGACGCCTCACACTGGATCTGCATACAAAAAAAAAAAAAGATACACACGTTAAAAATTGTTAGAGTAACTACACTTCTTTTTTTTTTATCTAATTATTGAACAGCCTTTGTAATTTACACCATGATGTTCTTTTCCTATCTTCTCTCTTTAATACAAGTCTGCCTGATTTGCCTAGTAGTCCATGTGGTCTTAGTAGGTGATCTGAACAGCATGTCTAACAAACTGTACTCATCCCCAATGTTTAGGCACCATTTACAAACATTCTCCTTGTCTGGGCGTTGAAAAGTTGAGTGTAAATATAAAATAGGTGACAGCTCAACGGTAGTAGTATGGCCACTTTATTGAGGCTACATGTTTCAGCCATGAACACATTCCTTCAACAGGCCTCGTCTCAGGAAGCTGAGAAGCTCACACAAGAGCAAAGGCGGCGGCACACGCAGTAACCAAGGCTGCGATTTCGGAAGTGATGCGCGGGTGCACGCTCGCTTCCAACATTGCAGCCTTGGTGTCACACGGCAAGATGTTGCCGGTGATGCCGCTGCGTTGCGGGCGGAGCCATCGCTCGCTGGGCTGGGATCAACCCAGCGAGTGATCCGCAGCAATGCTGCGGAATTATTATTATTATTTATTTATATAGCGCCATTAGGTTCCAAGGCGCTTTACATGAGGATAAGGGAGACAAGAACAAGTACACTAAATCTAGGCGATCAGGACGTACAGGTACAGGAGGGGCAGGGAACCTGTCCACGAGGGCTCACAGTCTACAGAATAGGCTGGATCGCCGCCAACATCGCTATTGCAGTGTCAGACGGCGCGATCCAGCCTAATCGCTGGTTGCAGATTGCCAGGTTTACATTATTCCTCGTAAACCTGTCAACCTGCGACCAGCGATATATCGCAGTTGCGTGGTGCTGTCACACAGCACTACGCACTTGCGATATCGCTAGCAACATTGCTGAACACATCATTTTCGGCGATGTCGCTAGCGATATTGGCACGTGTGACGGCCCCTTAAGGATCTTTGTTAGACCTGAAAATCAGCTACCAAAGACAGAATTAATGAAAAAACAAAAGATATAGGAGTTTACAAAGGTAAAATACAACCGTAATTAAACATGTTAGATTTACCCTACAGATGATGTGTTGTCCTGCTCAGCACAAGAGGAACAGCAGGCTCAGACATTGCATGTACTTGGCTGAGGAGCCATGGGAGAAGATACCATCTGTGGGATTATGACTGTTCAGACTTCCCCCTAAACATAACGATATGGCAGTACCATGAAGCCCATCCCAGGATAACTGGGGGCCTACCCACCCCCGGCGAATAAAGCCGCATCGCACATGGACTGGAGAGTGGCCGGAAGCTGCACCACCTCTCTACCAGAGCACACCGCAACTTCTGCAGGGAAGCAATTGATAAATCATTCGTAGACGACCTGCTTCTGTCTCAGGATTTTGCAGAGTAGCTCCCCTTGCTGCGATCTACTGAAAGTCATCCCTTGAGACAAGGTTTTAAAAATAATAAGAAAAAAATTACCATAGTTGTTTGCAAATTAAAAAAACAATTAAGGAACATATACAGTGGGGGAAATAAGTATTTGATCCCTTGCTGATTTAGTAAGTTTACGGTAGGGTAGGGTAATTTTAACAGTGAGAGATAGAATATCAAAAATAAAATACAGAAAATCATATTGTCAAAATTATATAAAGTTATTTGCATTTTGCAGAGGGAAATAAGTATTTGATCCCCTACCAACCATTAGGCGTTCTGGCTCCTACAGACCAGTTAGACGCTCCTAATCAACTCCTTACCTACATTAAAGACAGAGGTCGTAAATTGTCACCTATGTAAAGGTTTTCTGTCCACACACACACACACAATTACACAGTCAGACTCTAACCTCTACAACATGGGCAAGACCAAATAGCTTTCTAAGGGCCCTTTCACATCAGCGTTTTTCGTAATTCGCGGCAGATGCGGTGAAAAAACCGCATCTGCCGCGTTTGCCGCATAACCGTTCCACTTGCGGCACGGTTGCGGTTTTTCCCATAGGAAGTATAGGGGGACTTGCGGCAGATGCGACAAGTGCGGTTTTGCAGTTGGGCAGTTTCGGCAGCGAAAAAAACCGCGGTCAGCCGCGTTTTTTTTCGCTGCCGCACCTGCCACAAGTGCAAAACCGCACTTGCCGCATCTACCGCAAGTCCCCCTATACTTCCTATGGGAAAAACCGCAACCGTGCCGCAAGTGGAACGGTTATGCGGCAAACGCGGCAGATGCGTTTTTTTTCACCGCATCTGCCGCGAATTACGAAAAACGCTGATGTGAAAGGGCCCTAAGGATGTCGGGGAAGAGATCCTAGACCTGCACAAGGCTGGAATGGGCTACAAAACCATAAGTAAGACGATGGGTGAGAACTAGGAGACCTCTGTTGGTGCAATAGAAAGAAAATGGAAGAAATACAAAACGAGTGTCAATCGACATCAATCTGGGGCATAATGCAATATCTCACCTCATGGGGTATCCAGGATCATGAGGAAGGTGAGATCAGCCTAAATCTACATGGGAGCAACTTGTTAGTGGTTCCATCTGCCTTGAGATCATTGTCACCAAGAAAACAATTGGTAACACGTAACACCGCAATGGATTAAAATCCTGCAGTGCCCACAAGGTCCCTCTGCTCAAGAAGGCACATGTACAGGCTTGTCTGAAGTTTGCCAATGAAAACCTTGGTGATTCTGAGAATGATTGGGAGAAGGTGCTGTGGTCAGATGAGACAAAAATTGAGCTCTTTGGCATTAACTCAACTTGCAGTATTTGAAGGAAGAGAAGTGCTGCCTATGACCCAAAGAACACCATCCCCACAGTCAAGCATAGCGGTGGAAACATTATGTTTTCAGGGTGTTTCTCTGCTAAGGGCACAAAACTACTTCACCGCATCAAAGGGACAATGGATGGAGCCATGTACCGTAAACTCCCGAGTGACAACCTCCTTCCCTCTGCCAAGACATTAAAAATAGGTCATGGCTGGGTCTTCCAGCACGACAATGACCCAAAACATACAGCCAAGGCAACAAAGGAGTCTTTCAAAAAGAAGCACATTAAGATCATGAAGTTAATTTATGGAGGGAGCTGAACCTCCAAGATGCCAAGCGACAGCTTCAAAATCTTAATGATTTAGAGATGATTTGCAAAGAGTAGTGGACACAAATTCCTCCTAACATGTGCGCAAACCTCATCATCAACTACAAGAAACATCTGACTGCTGTGCTTGCCAACAAGGGGTTTTCCACCAAGTGTTAAAGATAACCTGTCACCTCCTTTGGGCATTTTAAAACTGTGCCCACCAGCATTAACATAATGTAAATGGGGTTCTTGTAACCCCTCTATGTGCCCAGATGTCCCCCCTCATACCGGAGAAATAAACTTTTATTCTGTTGCCCTGCTTCCTATTAGGTCCGGGAGGTATGCTCATCGCCCCTTGCCAGCAACACCCACCTTGCAATTTGAAAATCACCTCCTATGCACAGCGCGCTGAGTGACAAGGCGCACTCGCGCAGGTCACCGTGCTCCTCCATTGAAGTGCCAAAGTCTCGCAAGACTTCACAGATATCGAGAAAATTCAGCACTATCTTCAATGGAGGAGACTGTGACCTGCTCCACTGTGCAGGCGTAAGTGCGCCTGTCACTCAGCACACCGTCCACAGGAGGGGTGGGAATTTTCAAAATGCAAGGCGGGTTTTGTGGCAAGGGGTGGCGAGGACCTAATCCACTAGGACCAGAAAGCATACCTCCTGGACCGATTAGGATGCAGGACGACAGAGAATAAAAGTTAATTTCTTGGGTATGAGGGGGATGTCTGGGCACATAGAGTGGTTACAGGAAACACATTTACATAATGTTAATGCTGGTGCGCACAGTTTAAAGGGAACCTCTCACCTCATTTAGCCCCCCAACCTATCAATACCTGTCCCCGCAGCATCCTACTTTAGTAACCATCCCTGTATGACCTATATGGGATTTATAGAAGTCGAATAAATTGATTTATAAACTTACATTATCCATTTCCAACAACCACCACTCCAGTGTTTTAATGGTACATTGTGTTTGCTAACTGTGTAAGGCCGGTTTCACATTAGCGTTCGCTGCCGCTGCGTATTGCAGCGGGCAAACGCCGCCCATCCCCATGTATAACATGAGGATGCTCGGTGTATGCGGTCGGGTGCGGATGGCCATGTGTTCCCATTGCCCTCCATGTATGATTTGTACGCATGCAGAGGCTTGCGTACAAAACAAACATTCCCAGGCTCACAATATCTGCAACATGTATGTAACATGTTGCTGATTCGGTGCGGACGCGAATGTATGATTTGTATGCAAGCCTCTGCATGCGTACAAATCACACATGGAGGGCAATGGGAACGCACAGCCATCTGCACCCGCCGCAATACGCAGCGGCGGCGAACGCTAATGTTAAGCCAGCCTAACAAGGCTAATGGATGTTTAGAAAACCCTAGAAAACACTTGTACAAGTATGTTAGCACAGATGAAAATGGTTTGGCTGATTAGAGAAGCTATAAGATTGACCTTATTTTGACCTAGTTTAGAATTTGGAGCATTACATTTGTTTGTTCTATGAAACTCTCAAAATGGCCAGAAAAAGAGAACTTTCATGTGAAGCTAAACAGTCTATTCTTGTTCTTAGAAATAAGGCTATTCCATGCGAAAAATTGCCAAGAAACTGAACATTTCCTACAATGGTGTGTACTACTCCCTTCAGAGAAGAGCACAAACAGGCTCTAACCGGAGAAGAAAGAGAAGTGGAAGGCCCGCTGCACAACTGAGCAACAAGACAAGTACATTAGAGTCCCTAGTTTGAGAAATCGACTCCTCACAGCTTTTCAACTGGCAGCTTCATTAAATAGTACCCGAAAAATGCCAGTTTCAACGTCTACAGTGCAGAGGCGACTCCGGGATGCTGGCCTTCAGGGCAGTGTGGCAAAGAAAAAAGATTAATATAGGTAAAAGAACACAGACATTGGACAGAGGAAGATTAGAAAAAAGTTTTATGGAAAGACGAATCAAAGTTTGAGGCGTTTGAATCACACAGAAGAACATTTGAGACGCAGAACAACTGAAAAGATGCTAGAAGAGGCCTGATGCCATCTGTCAAGCATGGTGGAGGTAATGTGATGGTCTGGGGTTGCGTTGGTGCTGGTAAAGTTGGAGATTTGAACAAGGTAAAAGGAATTTTGAATAAGGAAGGCTATTACTCCATTTTTCAACGCAATGCCATACCCTGTGGACAGGCGCTTAAATGGAGCCAATTTCATCCTACAACAGGACAATGACTCAAAGCACACCTCCAAATTATGCATGAACTATTTAGGGAAGAAGCAGGCAGATAGCATTCTATCTGTAATGGAGTGGCCAGTACAGTCACCAGATCTCAGCCCCATTGAGCTGTTTTGGTAGCAGCTTGACCCAAAAAGTGCCCATCAAGCCAATCCAACTTGTGGGAGGGGCTTCAGGAAGCATGGGGTGAAATTTCTCAAGATTACCTCAGTAAATTAACAGCTAGAATGCCAAATGTCTGCAATGCTGTAATTGATGCAAACGGAGCATTCATTGACGAAGGCAAAGTGAGAAAATTATCTCAAATAAAAATCAGTATTTCTTACCTTGTCAATGTCTGGGCTATATTTTCTATTCATTTTGCCTCCAATTTGATAAAAGTGTGATAAAAGTATGAGTGTTCATGGAAAAACAAAACTGTCTGGGTGACCCCAAACTTTTTAACGATAGTGTATATATATGTGTGTGTGTATGTATATTTACATAATTGCCTTGTGGCCTCTTCCGTAAGGTTGTAATGCTACATTCTGCCACATATACACCCTGAAGTGGCCACAAGGCAATTATGTGGGGTGTAACAATATGTCCAACCCCCCGCTCCCAGCAGTCCGCCAGGTCTCCCCACCCCCTGCTCGGTCTCACCTTCCCCCTTGCTCGGTCTCCGCCTCCCTCACATGTACTCCGGCTCACCTCTATGCGTCTAGGACCTCTTGTGATGTCGCAAGCACGTGACTGATCACGACTGACATCACCACAGGTCTGTGACAGCCACAGACATTAATATGGCGTCCGTTGGCGGTAGTGCTGCCTACCAAACCGTACCGCAGGCAGAAACCCCGCACACACTCACATCTGTGCAGCACACACTCATACTCTCCTCCGCTCACCTCACACTCACCCCCACTCAGCACACACTCACACCGCTCACCTTATTCGCAACCGCTCAGCACACACTTGCATCCGCTCACCTTATTCGCAACCGCTCAGCACACTCACTCACCCACTCAGCACACGCTCGCACTCACCCCCACTCAGCACACTCACATCCACTCAGCACACTCACTCACCCTGGTTACCTCAGTCACCCCGCTCAGCATACACTCACCCCACTCACCCCCACTCAGCACACACTACTCAGTACACACTCACACTAACACCCACTCAGCACACACTTACACTCAGCACACACTCACTGCTCACCTCACACTCTCCCCCACTCAGCACAAACTCATCCCCACTCACCCCTGCTCAGCACACACATCCGCTCACCCCCACTCTGCACACACACCCCCCCACTCACTTCACATTCAACCCTGCTCAGCACACACATACACTCACCCCACTCAGCCACACTCACATCCGCTAAGCACACACTCAGACGCACTCAGCACACTCTCACCTTACACCCGCTCAGCACCCACACATCTCCGCTCACCTCACACTCACCCCCGCTCAGCACACTCAACCTGCTCAGCACACTCAACCTGCTCAGCACACACACACCCGCTCAGCACACACTCACCATCACTTTCAGGTCCTGGGCCTGCACTCACTTCAGCCCCCGCTCACCTCAGCCCACACTCACTTCAGTACCTGCTCACCCCTCGACCCGCTTGCCTGCAGCCTATTCACCCCACAGCCCGACGAATGAGGATCTGCATTGGTTCCTCATACCGCCGTCATCTACCTTATGCCACCTCCACATGAGCCAGCACAGAAGAGGCAGAGACGGACCACAGGAGGGAAGGGCGGGGGCGCGTAGAGTTAGGGGGAACAGCGGACAGGAGAAAGAGCCCAGGGGGAGAGATGGCCGACGCCCCCATCAGGATGTCACCACCCACCCGATGCGATAGCATCGGGCTCCCATCTAGTGTGTATATCCTATATAATAAATCCCCTAAGCCAGCTTCCGTCACTATGTAACGTTTATGACGTCACATCCGACTGAAGCTGGTTTAGGGGATGATTGTCCTTAACTAATATGGCCGCCGCTTACTGGTAGTGGGGACTTTCAATGCCCCACTACCGACTCTACACTGCTCCTCTGCCCCTCCACCCCTCTGCTGCTATACTTACCACTCCATGGCACCCGCCGCCGTCTTCTTCCGTCCTCTCTCCTCCGTCTGCATCTGCGATGTCGCCGCCCTGTAAATAGTGAAACCAAGATGGCGGCGGTCAATTCTCGCGAGTCGCGAGAGTTCCCTGCTGCCATCTTGTTTCGCCCTATGCATAGCGGCGACATGCAAGATGGCGGCCGCGAAGTCTTGCCTTGCGAGACTTCCCGGCCGCCATCTTTAATGTCGCCGCTGTGCACAAGGAGAAGTGAGTATGTCGCCGCCACTCTGCCCACCCCCCCCGGCCTCCGCTGACCACTCTTCCCCCTCCCCCCGCTGACCACTCTGCCCCCTCCCCCGGCCTCCGCTGACCACTCTGCCCCCTCCCTCGGCCTCCGCTGACCACTCTGCCCCCTCCAAAAGCCTCCGCTGACCACTCTGCCCCCTCCCACAGCCTCCGCTGACCACTCTGCCCCCTCCCACAGCCTCCGCTGACCACTCTGCCCCCTCCCACAGCCTCCGCTGACCACTCTGCCCTCCCTCCCCAGCTCCCTACCACGCTGACCACTCTGACCCCCCCCCGCCTCCGCTGACCACTCTGACCCCTCCCCGGCCTCCGCTGACCACTCTGACCCCCCCCCGCCTCCGCTGACCACTCTGACCCCTCCCCCGGCCCCCGCTGACTACTCTGCCCACCCGGCCTCCGCTAACCACTGAGCCACCGTACAGTGCTAACCACTGAGCCACCGTACAGTGCTAACCACTGAGCCACCGTCCAGTGCTAACCACTGAGCCACCGTCCAGTGCTAACCACTGAGCCACCGTCCAGTGCTAACCACTGAGCCACCGTCCAGTGCTAACCACTGAGCCACCGTACAGTGCTAACCACTGAGCCACCGTACAGTGCTAACCACTGAGCCACGATATAAACTGCTAACCACTGAGCCACGATATAAACTGCTAACCACTGAGCCATCATACTGTGCTAACCACTGACTCACCGTATACAGTTCTAATCACTCAGCCACCTTATACTGCGCTAACCACTGAGCCACCTTATACAGTGCTAACCACTGACCCAACATACTGTGCTAACCAATGAGCCTCCATACAGAGTTAAGCACTCTGCCTCCATATAGTGCTAACCACTGAGCGGCCATATATTGTGCTAACCACTGAGCCACCATACTTTGCTAAACACTAAGCCACCGCGTAGTGCTAACCACTGAGCCATCGCTCTGTGCTAACCACTGAGCCACCGTGCTGTGCTAACCACTAAGCCACCGTACAATGCTAACCACTGAGCCACCATACTGTCCTAACCACTGAGCCACCGTGCAGTGCTAAACATTGAGCCACCATATAGTGCTAACCACTCAGCCACTGTATAGTGCTAACCACTGAACCACCATACTGTGCTAACCACTGAGCCACCATATACAGTGCCAACCACTGAGGCACTATACAGTGCTAATCACCGAGTCACCGTATACAGTGCTAACCACTGAGCCACATTACTGCTCTAATTATTGAGCCACCATATACAGTGCCAACCACTGAGCCACCATACAGTGCTAACCACTGAGGCTCCGTATACAGTGCTAACTGTTGAGCCAGCGTATACTGTGCTAACCACTGATCCCTGAGCTACCGTACAGTGCTAACCACTGAGCCACCGTACAGTGCTAACCACTGAGCCACCGTACAGTGCTAACTACTGAGCCACCGTACAGTGCTAACCACTGAGCCACCGTACAGTGCTCACCACTGAGCCACCGTACAGTGCTACGCCACTGAGCCACCGTACAGTGCTAACCACTGAGCCACCGTACACTGCTAACCACTGAGCCACCGTACACTGCTAACCACTGAGCCACCGTACACTGCTAACCACTGAGCCACCGTACAGTGCTAACCACTGAGCCACCGTACAGTGCTAACCACTGAGCCACCATATAAACTGCTAACCACTGAGCCATCATACTGTGCTAACCACTGACTCACCGTACACAGTGTTAAACACTCAGCCACCATAGAGTTCTAATCACTCAGCCACCTTATACTGCGCTAACCACTGAGCCACCTTATACAGTGCTAACCACTGACCCAACATACTGTGCTAACCAATGAGCCTCCATAAAGAGTTAAGCACTCTACCTCCATATAGTGCTAACCACTGAGCGGCCATATATTGTGCTAACCACTGAGCCACCATACTTTGCTAAACACTAAGCCACCGCGCAGTGCTAACCACTGAGCCATCGCTCTGTGCTAACCACTGAGCCACCGTGATGTGCTAACCACTAAGCCACCGTACAATGCTAACCACTGAGCCACCATACTGTCCTAACCACTGAGCCACCGTGCAGTGCTAAACATTGAGCCACCATATAGTGCTAACCACTCAGCCACTGTACAGTGCTAACCACTGAACCACCATACTGTGCTAACCACTGAGCCACCATATACAGTGCCAACCACTGAGGCACTATACAGTGTATACTCTGCTACCCACTCAGCCGCCGTATACTCTGCTAACCACTTAGCCACCATAAAGTCTGCTAACCACTGAGCCCCCATATACTCTGCTAACCACTGAGCCGCCGTATACTCTGCTAAGCACTCTGCTGCAGGCAGGAGAGGGCCGGGGGACTGCGGCCGGGTGCGGCCAGGAAGGCCGCCCCCTACTGTCCGCACCCGGCCGTTGTTCCCCGGCCCCCTCCTGCCCGCACCTGGCCGCTATCCCCCTGGCCCCCTCCTGCCCGCATCCGGCCACTGTCCCCCGGCCCCCTCCTGCACGCACCCGGCTGCTATTCCTTGGCCCCTTCCTGCCCGCACATGACCGCTGTTAACCCGGCCCCCTTCTGCCCGCTGTTCCCCGGCCCCCTCTTGCCCGCACCCGCCTTCTGTCTCCTCCTGGACTCCGTCACCGCTGCACACCGCTACTGCTGTATGTATTCTATCTATTATAATAAAAGCCCTAAGCCAACTTCCGTCACTATGTAAAGGTATTGCTATGTCACATCTGTGACAGAAGCTGCCTGTACACCCGTCGTGTGATCCAAGATGGTCGACCTTTGGCGGTAGCGGTAGCTTCCAAAGCCCCACTACCGCCATCAGAGGCCTCTGCTGTGCCTCACAATCACACTCCTCACCACACCCCTCTCTCTTTCTGCACCTCCCAACACACGCGATCCCCTAGCCACTTCACATACACCTGCCCCTCTCTCTGTACAGTCTCACACTCCTACCCCCACACTCATACCCCCATGTACTCTCACGCCGACATCTATACTCACCGACACCCGTCCGCTAACTCACCGCCGACATCCGATCGTCTCCTGCACGCCGCCCCCAACACCTGATCTTCTCCGCCGACATTCCATCTTTTTCTCCGCGACGGTGACGCCATGTTAGATCTGCCCTGTCTGGCGACATCCATCCTCGACGATGATTTCTCGCGAGACTACCCGCCTGCCATGTTGGATCTCGCGAAATCCAAGATGGGTGCCGGGAAGTCTCGCGACACTTCCCACCCGCCATGTTGGATCGCACCACATCCAAGATGGCGCTCTGGAAGTCTGGCGAGACTTTCCGGATGCCATCTTGGATGTGGCGCAATCCAACCCTCCCGATGCGATAGCATCGGGCCTTAATCTAGCATAATATAATATAATATAATTATAATTATATATATATACACTAGCTGTAGTACCCGGCTACGCCCGGGTTAATAAATAACTGCTGTTAGCTATAACAAAATAGAGTTTGAATATGTCATATTAATGACCTGTAGGAAAATAGAAGCTGAGCTGTGATTGGTTGCTATAGGCAGCCTAATAAATCTCCAGCCAACAGTAAACCCACCCCCTGGCCAGGCAGTATATGTTACCTCACACATACACATAATAGACAGCTCATGTGACTGACATCTGCCTTAATTCCCTATATGGCACATGTGTTGCACATTGGCTGTTTTTAATCAGATGTTTATGTTTGGAAAATAAAGATAGCACACGTATGAGGCGAGTTATGTGAGGTGATTTGTGCACATCTGTGTCTGTCTGTGTGGTGTGTGTGTCCCTGGGGTGTGTATGTGTGTGTCCCTGTGGGGGGGGGGGAATTGTGTGGTGTGTGTCTGTTGTGTGTGTCTCTTTGTGGTGTGTGTGTCCCTGTGGGGTGAGTGCATGTGTCCCTATAGGGTGTGTATGTGTGTGTCCCTGTGGGGGGGACTGTGTGGTGTGTGTGTGTATCTGTGTTGTGTGTGTCTCTTTGTGGTGTGTGTCCCAGTGGGGTGAGTCCATGTGTCCCTATAGGGTGTGTATGTGTGTGTGTGTCCCTGTGGGGGGGGGTGCCTGTGTGGGGTGTGTGTGTCTCTGTGTTGTGTGTGTCTCTGTGTGGTGTGTGTCTCTTCGTGGTGTGTGTGTCCCTGAGGGGTGAGTGCATGTGTCCCTATAGGGTGTGTATGTTTGTGTGTCCCTGTGGGGGGGGGTCTGTGTGGTGAGCGTGTGTCCCTGTGGGGTGAGTGCATGTGTGTCCCTGTGGGGGGGGGTCTGTGTGGTGTGTGTGTCTGTGTCATGTGTGTCTCATTGTGGTGTGTGTGTGTGTCCCTGTGGGGTGAGTGCATGTGTCGCTATAGAGTGTGTGTCCCCTTGGGGGTGTGTGTGTGTCTCTGTGTTGTGTGTGTTCTCTTTGTGGTGTGTGTGTTTGTTCGGGTGCGTGGTGAGTATCCAATGTTGGGGCTGCACCTTAGCGACTATACACTTGCTGTTACTCTTTGTGTGCGTGTGTTGTGTATACATGTCCCCGTGCGTGGTGAATATCTCATGTTGGGGCCCAACCTTAGTGACTATATGCTGGTATGTGCTGTTAGTCTTTGGCGCTATCATTAAGCCCCTCTCATTCACAACTGTCAACTGGTAACTGTCACTTTTTCCCCATTATGTAGATAGGGGCAACATTTTTTGGTGAACTGGAACGCGCAGGGTTAAAATTTCGCCTCACAACATAGACTATGACGCTCCCGGGGTCAAGACGTGTGACTGTGCAAAATTTTGTAGCTGTAGCTGGCAGCTGTCGATTTTCCTCCCACACGTTTTCTTTCCCTTTTTCCCCCATTATGTAGATAAGGCCAAAATTGTTTGGTGAACTGGAACGCGCGGGGTTAAAATTTCGCCTCACAACATACCCTATGACGCTCTCAGGGTCCAGACGTGTGACTGTGCAAAATTTTGTCTCTATAGCTGACAGCTGTCGATTTTCCTCCAATATTTTTCCATTCACTTTTTCCCATTATGTAGATAGGGCCAAAATTGTTTGGTGAACTGGAATGCGCAGGGTTAAAATTTCGCCTCACAACATAGCCTATGACGCTCCCGGGGTCGAGACGTGTGACTGTGCAAACTTTTGTGGCTATAGTTGCGACGGTGTAGATGCCAATCCCGGATATACACACATACACACATTCAGCTTTATATATTAGATATACATACATACATACAAACATACACAAACACACACAAAGAATTATGATGCCCATCGGGGCGTAACTGAAGCAGTGAGGCAGGGGGGAGCATGGACCTGGAGACACCGCCTACCCATCGGAAAGCACTGTAAGAACACCTACTCGCTGTAAATAATGTAAGTTTATAAATTGATCTATTAACCTTTTATAAATCCCATATAGGTCAGACAGAAATGCTTACTAAAGTAGTACGACGCTGCAGGGACAGGTTATGTTAGGGGGGCTAAATGAGGCGACATGTTCCCTTTAAAATGCCCAAAGTGGGCGACAAGTTCTCTTTAAGTCTTGTTTGCCAGGGGGATCAAATACTTATTTTTCTCTGCAAAATGCAAATACTATTATATAATTTAGACAATGTGATTTTCTAGAGTTTATTTTTTATATTCTCTCACTGTTAAAATTAGCCTACCCTTAAAATTATAGACTGTTCATGTCTTCGTCAGTGAGCAAATTTTCAAAATCACCAAGGGATCAAATACATATTTCCTACTGCTTTAAAGATGAGAAAAAGGAGGCACTCACCATTTGATGTTCTGCGTTTGTCATGAACCTTTTTTTCGGGTTACATTACAACCAGGGAGGGGGGTGATGGAGGCCGACAACGGCACCGTTTCGCGGTAATTCCGCTTCAACGGCACCCCCTCCCTGGTTGTAATGTAACCCGAAAAAAAGGTTCATGACAAACGCAGAGCATCAAATGGTGAGTGCCTCCTTTTTCTCATCTTTAAAGCAGCACACTAATGGACTTATAGGGGCTGTGCAACACCTTGTCCTCAACAGAGCCCTATGTGCGCACGTCCCAGTGGTCTGGGTTGTATATATGGTCAGGAGCCGGTAGTGTCTGGATATATCTTTGGACTCAAATACATATTTCCCCCACTGTACAAAAAGAGACACTATTTAAAAGTAAGAAAAGTTCAGGTGTGAATGGACACCAAGTGAATATATTTGAACAACCAAATTTAGACGGGCAAAAAAATGCCCCTATGTATAGATACATATTTACTTTCATAGCAAGTATATATGGTAGAAATGCTTTGTCAGACATGAAGTTCAACTATGAACATGTGTCTTAATGAAGGTGCATAAAAATGACTAAGGCTGTGCTCACATGCTGCGTATTTCTCGCATGTTTTTACGCGCGGTTTTTTAAGGCGTTTCTTCCAGTGCTTATAATGGGGCCTATGGAAGAAACGCGTGTAAAAAAGACGTGTTCATTCTTCATTGTTGACATGTTCATTCTTTTTACGCACGCTTTTTTTGCTGTAAAAACGCTGCATAAAATTATGCGACGTCTGAATAGCACAAAGTGAATGTCCATTCACTTTGCTGGGAAATGGAGACGCACATGCGTTTTTGTCGCAAAAACAGACGTAAAAAGACACGAAAAACATGCAGCGTGTGAACTGGGCCTAACACGTAAAAAAATATTGGAGTCTGGGAGTCCTCAGTGGTTCATACCTTTACTGGATAACTGAAAAGATGGTAAACATAGCAAGCTTTCGGGACACTATGGTCCCCTCGTCAGGCTTATAATGACACAAATTCTGAAGACACGTACATACATACATAAAAGCAGGGTTAGGTGATTTAGTAAATATGACAGGTGACATAAAGCAGAGTCAGTCTAGGGAGGAGGAGAGGAACTGGGAAAGTAAAGTCAAAATTCTAAGATAAGAGGAACAGATTGTATTATTGTTCTAGGATTAGCGGCCTGTGGAGACCTGAAGATTCCTCAGGGAGTTGTAGAGGGCCATAAATCGAAGCGAGACATAAGAAGTGTCAAAAGTTCATTGTCCTCTAACTGGGGTCTGTAGCAAAATGTGACATCCCCAAATGTCCTTTCATTTTATATAAAAACGCATGAATCCATGTGAAATATTTAATCCTGTTTTCAATGTGTCAAAGGTCATTATCAATTTGTATTCCCAAATTCTTCTCTGAGATTTGAAATTGCTTTTTAAAATGAGCAGCCTCATATCTGTTTCACTGCTGTGGCCAGGGCGGCAAAAGAGCTTTGAACATATAGATCCATACGCTTTTCTTTTATTGAGTGACAATGAGAATTCATTTTCTTTATGAATTTAGTCTGGTCTCCCCTATGTATATGCCACCTGTTAGACATTTGGTATTTGGCACATATAATTAAATACACCACATTGCTTGTGGTGCAACTGAAGTTAACTGGGATCTTGTAGTCCTGATCTGTCCCAGGAATCCTTATCTTGTCCGTTGTCATTATAGATGGACGGTTTTGCACTTTCTGTGGTTGCAGGGAAAGGTTCCTTTTGTTGGAGAGGACAGGGTGTTTCTTCTAATGATGTTTTTTAGATTCGGAGATTGTCTAAACACACAAGAGTGAGGTATCCGGAAATATTGATTTTAGTCGGACATATTTTTGTAGCAGTGGTTGCAGTTTCCGTGCGGCTCCTCTTAGCACCTCCAGACTTGGATTGTAGGTGACTACGAGAGGAACTCTGTTGTTCTCTTCTCTAGTTTTGTAATGTAGGAGATGATTCCTTGATATTTTGGTGGCTCTTGTAATCTGGTTCTCGATTGCTCTTGGATGGTAGCCCTGGTTCAAAAAGGTCTTTCTGATGTCCTCAAGCTTTGGATGAAAACTGTCCCATCAGAGATATGTTGGACGGTCAATTGGTTTCCGGTACAGGGATGTCTCTATTTCATTGTTCTGTAGCTTAATGATGGTGTCCAGAAAGCTGATTTTAGTGCAGGAGTAATTGATGGTAGGATGAAACTGATTAAAGTGTTCATGGAATGTCTTCAGCTGTTGCTCAGACTCTGTCCAGAAGATTAAAATGTCATCGATACAACGGTAGTAGGCCAGAGGCCTGATAGGACAAAAGGGTAAAAAGTCACCTTCAAGCTTGGCCATAAAAAGATTTGCATATTGTGGTGCCATTTTGCTTCCTATTGCTGTGCCAGTCTCCTGTAAATATATGTTGTCGTCAAAAGTAAAATAGTTGTGCATGAGGATGAATTTTGTAAGCTTCACCACAGAATCAGCATCAATCTCTGTGTTTTCCAGGAAGGTTTTGCAGGCATTTAATCTATCTTCATGTGGGATGTTGCTGTACAGAGATTCCACATCCATGGTGGCAAGGATGGTTCCTTCTGGTAGAGGACCTATTGCTGACAGTTTATTCAATAGATCAGTTGTGTCCTGAATGTAGCTGGTTGTCTCTTTTACCAGGGGTTTGAGAACACCCTCTACCACCCAGAAATTTGTTGGTGAGGGTGCCCACACATGAAATTATCGGTCTTCCTGGATTTCCTGGTTTGTGAATTTTGGGAAGCATGTAGAATGTGCTTGTAACACGTAAGAAATTCAAGTGTAACTATGCAACTTTTAAATGTATTTAAACAATCAAGTGTAAAGGAACATGGAATACTGCAGGTTTATAAATATTTTACTGCTATAAAAGGTGTGCACCGTAAAAAGGACTAAGGAGTCTTATTTAAATACATTTAAAGGGAACCTGTCAGCTAGTTTCTTTCCCCCCCTAGCTATCACTGTCTGTAGCTGCAGCTTTATAATACCAGTCTAACCATTCCTATCTGAGCTCATAATGTAATGTGAAAGGTGAAAGAAAAGCATTTATACACTTACATTTCCTTATGCAATGAGGCAGTCATTCTCCAGCTAGGAGGACGGAGACTGTTTGGCAGGTTAATAGTTAACATTTCAGCCTTATGTTAGAACATATTGGGAGATCTGATGTGATGTCACAACCATGTGACTACAATAGGCGGAGCTAAGTCCCTATAACAATGAATTTGCTCGCCTGGCTCCGCTCACTATAGTGACATGATTGTTACATCACACAGGTCCTTTAGCCATGCAAGTTAATAGTGAGCTAACCATTATCCTGCCAGACAGTCTCCCTCCTCCAAGCTGTAGACTGAAATGTAAGTGTATAAATGCTTTTTTATTTTTCACCTTTAACATTACATTTTGAGCTCAGACAGGGATGATTAGAATAGTATTATGAGGCTGCAGCTGCAGACAGTGATAGCTGGGGGAACATAAGGGTATGTGCACATCAGTCGTTTCTGCATCTTTGCAGAACGACCGGGAACCGGTGGAGAATGGCAGATACTGAGTTTTCTGAACTCGGCAGTGTCCCTCGTTTTGTTAGCGTTTTGCTAACGATTTCGCGATCGGGTTATTAGCGTTTGTACAGCGTGTTCTTGGCGATTTCCCCGGCGTTTTTCTTAGCGATTTCCAGACTGGTCTTTGGTGCACTTGTTCAGCTGGACCCGGTGGAAAAACGCTGAAAAGAAGTCACTTGCTCTATCTTTGACAACCGGTGGAAAACCGGTGAATAAACTGAAAACGACCAGACAAAAATCGTTCTAATGTAGACAGCGATTTCTAAACTCCATTGACTAGCATGTTAATCCAGCCGGTGGCTAGGATTAACATAAATTAACATAAAACTCAGCGGAAACCGCCGACAGAAAACTTCCAAAAACAGCCCACAAAACGACTGATGTGCACATACCCTAAACCACCTGACAGGTTCCCTTTAAGAAGTACATATTCACACTAGAAATTATCTTACGTTAGTGATTTCTATGCACTTCATTAAAACACATGTTCACACTCGCATTTCATGTTTGACGTAGCATTTCTAACACATATCATACTATATACCAAATCTTTTTAGGTCCATCTAAATTTGGTTGTTCAAATATTCTCACCTTGCGTACATTCACACCTGAATGTTTCTAACTTTTCGGTAAATTTTATGCATTTTACTATGATACACGTTCACATGTGAATTTTTTTGTATCAAATTGTATGCACCTTAACCATGCCTATTCTTGGTTGTCAGAAGTACTGGTTGATGTCTGTCTTTGTATATATGCCTATTTTTTTTTTTTTTGCAAACAATAAAAGTGTTTTTATTTGTATTTTAGCCATAAAAATTCCTATTTATCCTGTTTTTCACTTATATTCTTTGGAGTGGAGGGTTCAGAGATACACTGGTATTTTATCTGTAATCCCCATTTACGATAATCAAAATGCACTTGTCGGATTAGCCTTTTTTCTCAGGCATAATTAACTAGAAAGATAAGCCAATACTTTCAGCATGGAATTAAAAATATAAACCTTCTATCTGCTCCCGATGCGCGGCGTCCTCTTCTGATGCCGGACACTGACTTTGGCGTATGATGTCAATGCAATGTGCCCCTAGATTACATGCGAGTTGCTAGCTAATCCAAAATGATTTTTCACTGCTTCACACGCCAGGATTTTGGGAGGGTGGAGCAGTGAATATTCTGTTCTTTAATAGAGAAGCCACATAATCGCCACAGTCTTTGCAGTAAGCCAGCAGCTGGGGCTATCAGTCCATCCACTAACACAAAAAAAAATATTCACTGCTCCCCACACTTATAATCCCAACCACCTCTCAGCACAGTTTTACTGCCAAGAGGTGACTGGGATCATGAATGTGGGGAGCAGTGAATATTAATTTTCTTTATTAGCGCGCACACATACATTCACGCCAGCCACCTGCTTACTGCAGCAATGACCCACTCTACAATCACAGTGAGCCAGATGCATCCAAGATATAAGAAGCACCCTCACTTTCCTTCCATTTTTTTTTTTTTTGGAGGGGAGAGTTAGGGGGATGCGGTTTATAGTCCAAAAGATGCTGTAATTAAGTATATTTAAAAGATTCATAACTTTTTAAATGCCGATATACAGTCATATGAAAAGGTTTGGGCACCCCTCTTAATCTTACTCTTTTAAAAAAAAAAAAAAAAATGTTGTTTTGCAACAGCTATTTCAGTGTGATATATGTAATAACTGATGGACACAGTAATATTTCAGGATTGAAATGAGGTTTATTGTACTAACCAAAATGTGAAATATGCATTATTTCAAAATTTGACAGGTGCCAAAGTATGGGACCCTTCTGATTTTCATGATTTGAATGCTCCTAACTACTTTTTACTGACTTACTGAAGCACTAAATTGGTTTGGTAACCTCATTGAGCTTTTACTTCATAGCCCGGTGTATCCAATCATGAGAAAAGCCATTTCAGGTGTCCACTTGCAAGTTATTCTCCTAGTTGCATCTTCCCTGAGGAGTGGCATCATGGGCTCCTCAAAAAGCTCTCAAATGATCTGAAAAAAAAGATTGTTCAACATAGTTGTTCAGGGGAAGGATACAAAAAGTTGTCTCAGAAATTTAACCTGTCAGTTTCCACTGTGAGGAACATAGTAAGGAAATGGAAGACCACAGGGACAGTTCTTGTAAAGGCCAGAAGTGGCAGGCCAACAAAATATCAGAAAGGCAGAGAAGAATGGTGAGAACAGTCAAGAACAATCCACAGACCACCTCCAAAGACCTGCAGCATCATCTTGCTGCAGATGGTGTCACTGTGCATCGGTCAACAATACAGCGCACACTGCACAAGGAGAAACTGTATGGGAGAGTGATGGGAAAGAAGTGTTTCTGCATGCACGCCACAAACAGAGTCGCCTGAGGTATGCAAAAGCACATTTGGACAAGCCAGTTTCATTTTGGAAGAAGGTCCTGTGGACTGATGAAACAAAGATTGAGTTGTTTGGTCATACAACAAGGCGTTATGCATGGCGTAACAGCATTCCAAGAAAAACACTTGCTACCCACTGTCAAATTTGGGGGAGGGTCCATCATGCTTTGGAGCTGTGTGGCCAATGACGGCACCAGGAATTT
Source organism: Allobates femoralis (assembly GCA_033576535.1). NCBI lineage: Eukaryota > Metazoa > Chordata > Amphibia > Anura > Aromobatidae > Allobates > Allobates femoralis. The sequence continues at coordinate 82,810,715 of JARQOC010000008.1, read as the reverse complement.
TGTTTAAGTTGAGGGTCGCATGGATTCCACTCAGTATCAGCAGATTCTTGAGAATAATGTTCAAGAATCAGTGTCAAAGTTGAAGTTACGCCGGGGATGGATCTTTCAGCAAGACAATGATCCAAAACACCGCTCCAAATCTACTCAGGCATTCATGCAAAGGAACAATTACAATGTTCTGGAATAGCCATCCCAGTACCCAGAGCTGAATATCATTGAACATCTGTGGGATGTTTTGAAGCGGGCTGTCCATGCTTGGCGACCATCAAACTTAACTGAACTGGAATTGTTTTGTAAAGAGGAATGGTCAAAAATACCTTCATCCAGGATCCAGGAACTCATTAACAGCTACAGGAAGCGACTAGAGGCTGTTATTTTTGCAAAAGGTGGATCTACTAAATATTAATGTCACTTTTCTGTTGAGGTGCCCATACTTTTGCATATTCCACATTTTCGGTTAGTACAATAAGCCTCATTTCAATCCTGAAATATTACTGTGTCCATCAGTTATTACATGTATCACACTGAAATAGTTGTTGCAAAAATACAATTTTAAACAAAAAAAAAAAAAAAAAAAGAGTAAGATTAAGAGGGGTGCCCAAACTTTTTCATATGACTGTATGATTAAATAAAAAAGTAACTATTTTTGGTGCAACCATGCTAAAATTTTCTATGAATAAGTATACCTGTCCTTAACTTGGTACCCAGCTATGGTTGTTGTTCTGGTTGGTGCCAGTATGTAAGGGCTCAAAGTTGAAATCCAGACCACTTTCATCCATCAGATCATTGTTAATTATGTATTCCATGTCACATTCCAAATTCTCTAGAAACATGTCCATGTCCAAATCTGTAGGAAGACGTTCTGAAGGTGTCCCAAAGGAATTTGGTTTGGGTGGTGGCAAAGAAGAGGCTGAAGAAAGCTCTATCATGGTAAGAGTGTTAGGAGGCACCAAGGTATTAAGAGAAACAGGTAGCTGATCAGACGTGTTGCCTTTACTCAGACCGCCCAGCATGAGGAGATTTTGTCCTCTACTCTGCCCAAGCACAGGATCAACCTGTGTCATCATAACGTCACTAGGCGGAGGAGAATCAGAGGTCAAAAGGGCTTCTAGAGTCTGAGGACGTTGAAAGCGTCCAGAAGGGCCCAGCACAGGAGAGGTATCAGTTGGGCCAAACAGAGAGTTACCAAAAGACAGAGTTTGAGGTGGATGCATTGAGAAATTGGGGGCTCCTTGTATCAAAGGCTGTGGTGCAGGTAGTGTTGCTCCTGAAGACAGCATTGTTAAACTGTCAATAAGCTCCAATTCCTCTGATACAGTAGGGGGTACACTGTTAGAAAAGCTGATTGAAGAGTGGAGGTCTTCGTCACCAACATCATCAGGTTCTGTCAAAATAGGAGACAGACGAACACTAAGATTACTAGCATTGGAACCTGTGCGTGGTCGAAAGCTGGTCCACACATCAGGATCATCACCACTGCGTGAAGATGGGCTTCCAGGCCACTTCAGGGGTTGTGAACTAGGACTTCCTGCAGTTGATTCTCCAGGACTTTGAGCCTTTTTCTTGGAAACTTTACTTCTGACTTTTGCAAGCTTGCTGCTGTTGTCCATGGAGGCTGCTCTTCTACGTGGTGCTTTACCGCTTTTCCCACCCTCTGGGTTTAGCATCCACCAGGAGCTTTTACCAGTTGCTTCATTGTGCACCTTAATAAACTTGCTGTGCAAAGACAGGTTGTGACGGATTGAATTCTGCATAAAGAAAATACAATAATTACTGTAGGGAATGGGAGGGGGCAGACCATAAACATGCAAAATGTAAAGATAGGTGGAAATATTCAACATTTAAAACATGTACCATTTTAAAAGAGGATTTTTGCCCGAAGCCTGAAAATAAACATACCGTATATACTCACGGATAAGCAGAGTTTTTCAGCCCAAAAATTGGGCCGAAAAGTCCCCCCCTCGGCTTATACGCGAGTCACTGTATACACTGTATACAGTGCCCTCCCCATCAGTATACAGGGCCCCCCATTGTGTAGCAATCCTGTAAAGGAAGAGATTAGTATACTTATCCCTGCCGCTGTCCTGCCGCAGCTATCGCGCTCCTCCAGCTTCATCCAGCGTCTTCCGGCTTCCTCCGATGGGCGCAGGCAATGACGTAATTGTCTGCGCGCCAGAGGAGGAAGCCGGAAGACGCTGGAGGAAGCCGGAGAAGCGCTATAGCGGCGGCGGGACAGCAGCAGGGATAAGTATACTAATCTCTTCCTTTACAGGATTGCTACACAAGGGGGGGGCCCTGTATACTGATATGGGGGGGGGGGGCTGCTGCTGTATACTACCACTGGGGCTGCTGCTGTATACTACCACTGGGGCTGCTGCTGTATACTGCCACTGGGTGCTGCTGTTACGCACTGGGGCTGCTGCTGTATACTGCCACTGGGGCTGCTGCTGTATACTGCCACTGGGGCTGCTGCTGTATACTGCCACTGGGGCTGCTGCTGTATACTGCCACTGGGGTGCTGAACACTGGGGCTGCTGCTGTATACTGCCACTGGGGCTGCTGCTGTATACTGCCACTGGGGCTGCTGCTGTATACTGCCACTGGGGCTGCTGCTGTATACTGCCACTGGGCGCTGCTGTATACTACCACTGGGCTGCTGTATACCTCGGGTGCTGTATACTACCACTGGGGCTGCTGCTGTATACTACCACTGGGGCTGCTGCTGTATACTACCACTGGGGAGGCTGCTGTATACCACACTGCTGGGGGCTGTATACCTGTGCTGGGGTCCACCCTCAGCTTATACACGAGTCAATAGGTTTTCCCAGGTTTTGGGGGCAAAAGTAGGGGGGTTGGCTTATACACGAGTATATAGGGTATATTATTAATTGTAAAGTCATTTCTTTTACTTAGACACACTGAAATGCATATTGAGCTGCAGCAGCCATCATGCCATAGGGAGGACAGGAAGACCAGCCATTGTGAATACAACTTTTGAATCATCTTTTTGCCTTGTATTTGGTTTGGTTTTCCATTACTTTCCAAGAAACCAGTTCAGGTGTGGCATTTAATATGATGACATAAAATCAATTTAGCAAGAATGGATGCAGGTAAAAAAATATGTATATTATATATATATATAATTGTGTGAGCATACTTACCAAAATTTGTCAACTACTCCAAATGACTAACTAATTCTTATCGACTACTAAAAAAGTGAACTTGGTAGCTACAGTGAAACTACTTCTAAGACATGGCCCACAGAACGCTAGCAAAATCGTGTTGCCATACAATTATAATTATGAGAGACAATTACCTTTCACAACTGGTTCAGGACCCAACAAAAAGGGGGGCACTGCTGAACCTAATATTAACCAACAGGCTGGAATGCATATCAAATATACGGGTTGGCAGTCACTTGGGTAATAGTGATCACAAAATAATACGTTTTCAAGTATCCTTTAATAAGATGTGTAGTAGAGGGGCTACAAGGACACTAAACTAGCATCCTGAATAGGACCTGTGCACAATATATACCTTATGGCAGAGGTCCCCAAATCCAGGCCTCGAGGGCCGCCAACAGTGCAGGTTTTCAGGATTTCCTTAGGATTGCACAGGGCTTGGAATCATTAGCTGTGCAGATGATCACATTAACACCTGTGCAATACTAAGGAAATCCTGAAAACCTGCACTGTTGGCGGCCCTCGAGGCCTGGAGTTGGGGACCTCTGCCTTATGGGAATAAACATGCTAGAAATAGGAGGAAACCACTATGGCTAAATAAGGCTGTAAGGGGCGCAATAAGTGACAAAAACAAAGCATTTAGGGAATTAAAGCAAGTAGGTAGGTAAATAAATACAGAAAAATAAATAACAGTTAGCTTAACCTCTACTGTTGGTAAAATCCTAGAGGGTTTTCTAAGAGATGCTATACTGGAGTATCTGAAGAAAAATAACCTCATGACCCAATATCAACATGGGTTTACGAGGGACCGTTCCTGTCAAACTAATCTGATAAACTTCTATGAAAAGGTAAGTTCTGGACTGGACCAAAGAAATGCAGTGGATGTTGTGTATATGGACTTTTCAAAAGCTTTTGATACGGTGCCACACGAAAGGTTGATACATAAAATGCGAACAATCGGTCACAGTTAACAGTGTGGTACCACAGGGGTCTGTATTGGGCCCGCTTCTTTTTAACATATTTATTAATGACCTTGTAGGGGGCATACAGAGTAGAATCTCAATATTTGCAAATGACACTAAACTCTGCAGGGTAATCAATACAGAGGAGGACAATTTTTTATTACAGAAGGATTTATGTAAACTAGAAGCTTGGGCTGATAAATGGCAAATGAGCTTTAATGGGGATAAATGTAAGGTCATGCACTTGGGCAGAGTAAATAAAATCTATAATTATCTTAATTGTAAAACACTGGGCAAAACTACCACTGAAAAAGACCTGGGTGTATGGGTAGATGACAAACTCGCATTTAGTGGCCAGTGTCAGGCAGCTGCTGCAAAGGCAAATAAAATAATGGGATGCATTAAAAGAGGCATAGATGCTCATGAGGAGAACATAATATTACCTCTATACAAGTCACTAGTGTGAGCACACTTAGAATACTGTGTACAATTCTGGTCTCTCTGTATAAGAAAGACATAGCTGAACTAGAACAGGTGCAGAGAAGAGCGACCAAGGTTATTAGAGGACTATGGGGTCTGCAATGCCAAGACAGGTTATTAAACTTGGGGTTATTCAGCTTGGAAAAATGAAGGCTTAGGGGTTATCTTATAATAATGTATAAATATATGAGGGGACAGTACAGAGACCTTTTTAATGATTTCTTTACACTTAGGCCTGAGACTGGGACAAGGGGGCATCCTCTGGAGAAAGGAAGGTTTAATCATAATCACAGACGCGGATTCTTTACTGTAAGAGCAGTAAGACTATGGAACTCTCTGCCACATGATGTTGTAATGAGTGACTCACTACTAACATTTAAGAAGGGACTGGATGCCTTTCTTGAAAACTATAATATTACCAGTTATATATACTAGATTCTTTGATAGGGCGTTGATTCAGGGAATTAGTCTGATTGCCGTATCTGGAGTCAGGAAGGAATTTTTTTCCCCAATGTGGAGCTAGTGTTGCCACATGGTTTTTTTTTGCCTTCCTCTGGATAAACATGTTAGGCTATGGGTTGAACTAGATGGACTTAAGGTCTTCCTTCAACCTTAAAAACTATGTAATACTATATATAGCATACTTACCAAACTTTGTCAACTACTCCAAATGACTAACAAATTCTTATCGACTATTAAAAAAGTGAACTTGGTAGTTACAGTGAAATGACTTCTAAGACATGGCCCATAGAGCGTTGGCAAAATCATGTCACCATGTGGTGCCATATAACCAAATTTCCAGTGTAGCAAATCGCTATATAGCATATATTGAAGCAAGTTTGGGCTATTTTGTTAAAACATGCACTGCTAAAATTGTCAGGCATGTATAAACTTCACTGTGCCTTTTGTGACCAATACTAAAGCCTAGATTTATTACAGTGCCAAAACTGTATAATTCTGCATTTTCTTCAGGTTATGTGCACAGTAATTTGAGGTAACTACACACAACATGAGCGAAACTAAAGTTTTAGCTTTAAATCTAACCCCAATTACTCTAGCTTCTTTTAGGTTGTGTGTGGTTACCACAAGTTACCATACATTTAACACCTGTTTTAGGCTGCATTCACACATTGCATATTTTGCCGCGCTTTTTTACGCGCGCTTTTCAATATACGCAATGTGCCTTTTGTCTGCCAGCAAAGTGAATGTGAAATTCACTTTGCAGTGCAAACATTGCGCAAAAATACGCAGTGCGTGTTCAGGGAGAAAGCGCAGCTGCGTAAAGAATTGATATGTCAATTCTTTACGCAGCTGCTCCTGCGTTTTCCCCCTCCGATGTCCGAATTCTGCCACCTCCTCCCCTCTGTGACATGTATGACCGCCCATTAGATTTCACAGTGTATTAATATACACTGTGAAATCTAAATTAAACAAAAGCAAGTGTATGAAAAATAAAAAAGAATGAATACTTCACCTGTCCGACGCCTTTTCCGGCAATCCGACGCTGTCCGGTATCCGGTTCCAAGTGAGATGTCTTCTGACAGGACCTGTGGTGACGTCAGAGGGGCGTTCCCGGGCACTCACGGTCATGTTATACATATCACATGACCGCGATCAGCCAATCAGCGCCGGGAACGCCCCTCTGACGTCACCACAGGTCCTGGCAGAAGATATCTCACTTGGAACCGGATACCGGACAGCGTCGGATTGCCGGAAAAGGCGTCGGAGAGGTGAAGTATTCTGATTTTTTTTTTTTTCATACACTTGCTTTTGTTTAATTTGATTTCACAGTGTATATTAATACACTGTGAAATCTAATGGGGCTGTCACAGAGGGGAGGAGGAAGCAGGATTCTTCCTCCCCTCTGTGACATCACTGCGCTTTCTGGAGTAAAGAAAGCGCAGTGTGTGAAAGCCCCTGTGTATTTTGTTGCGCTTTTTTGCGTGGCCGAAAAACGCGGCAAAAAGCGTGCGCAAAAAAGCGCAGCAAAATACGCAAATGTGTGAACGCAGCCTTAGGCGACTTTTTAGAATAAGCCATTGTGTGCGTACATGAGAAATAACACAATTGCTGGTCAATGTTTAACATTTTTACCAGTTGTCCCCACTGCAGGCCTCTCTAAGACCATGTTGCCCACGCTGGCACTTCTGCTGCGCATTTTCACAGTGTATTGTAAAAATATGCAGCAGATGAGCATGGTATATTGGCCAGCCAGTAAGGTTAATGTGACTTTGTGCGTGCTGTGCCCATGTCTGCACTTTGTAGCGCAGCGTTTTAGGTGCAGATTTTTATGGATCTTTGATCCATAAAAATCTACAGCATGTCAATTATGTACAGCATTTTCCACCCGTACTCCTAACACTTACTTTTGTGTTTCGGCTGAGGATGGAGTGGCCACACCCATCAGTCACATGATCGTGACATCATTGCAAGTCCTTTTGCTTTTAAGTCTACGGCCGGCATAGGAGAGTAAGCGGACTCCAGCTCATAGCGGGCGTAATCATTCAGAAAGTAATGTAGAAGTTTCTGCACCTATACAGCAGCAATAATGCAGCAAGTTTTTGCTGTGTAGTTCTGCAAAAAAAGCAGATGCAGGTTTGGTGCTGAAAATTCAGTTTTACTTTTTGACAAGGCCTAATTCTACTCTAATTGTCAGTTTCAACTTCTATCAACGTCTTATTCCGGTCACACTACAAGGGGGTCACAGAGGGCAAAAGTCCCCCATTTTGGTAATTGGGCACACAACAGTCTCAACAATTCTCACTTATCCAGTGGATCATTTCTATAGCCTGGAATACCCCTTTAATTTTCATGTGTCACTAAAGTACTAACCGGGCAGCCCAGTGGCTCAATGAGTAGCAAAGCGGCTCAGTGGTTAACACAGCAGCTTTGCAGCATTGGGAACCTGGGTTCAATTCCCACAAAGGACAACATCTGCAAAAAGTTTGTATGTTCTCCCCGTGTTTGCATGTGTTTCCTCCGGGCACTCCGGTTTCCTCCTACACTTGATAGACATACTGATAGGATGCTTAGATTATGAGCCCCAATGGGAACAGAGTTGCAAATATATGTATAGTGTTATAGAATTAACAGCACTATATAAATGAACAAATATTATATAGATTATAAGATGCTAGCTGGCACAAAATTTGTGACAGGATCTGCTGTTAAAATGAATCTAAAGCGTGGTATTTGATGTGGCGTAAGGCTAGGGTGACCCACATACAGTGCTCTCTGCTGAGCCTTATGGTGGGGCTGTCACAGAGCCATTCACTGTTATGAGGTTGTTGTCACTTTCAGATGTGGCAAAAACTTGTCACACCAGATTTTTGTCACACTAGGGTGTTTGTTCACATCAGAAAAAGAGAAATACATAATTACAAAGCTATCCTCAGAAAGAAAAAGCAAAACCACATCTCCACCAAACTCCTCCAACTCCAAGACGCCCTTGAAGACAACAAATTCTGGGAACTGTGGAATCACCTTGGATCCAACCAGAAAAGCAATTGCCTCCACATCCAGAGCAGCAACATCTGGCTCCAGTACTTAAAGGACCTTTACAAAGACATCCCAAGCAAAGACCAGAAGCTGACACAAAAAGAGCTTGTGAAAAAACTGAAAGATCTGGAGGAAAAGATCAAAGCTTTCCAAAATCCTCTGGATACACCAATCACACTGCCAGAAATAACAGAAAGGATCACATGGATAAAAGGTAAAAAAAAAACAAAAAAAAAACCAGTGGTCCAGATGGGAACCTCCCAGAAATGCTAAAATACAGCCCGCCAGACATCCAGGCTGTGATAACAAAACTATTTAATATCGTACTGCAGGCTGGCTACTTCCCCAAAATCTGGAACCAAGGCCTCATAACCCCAATGCACAAAAACGGGGACAAGTACGACCCAGCAAATTACCGGAGAATATGTGTCAGAATATGTGTCGGGCAAACTCTTCAACAGCATCCTGAACAAGAGGATCCTCACCTTCCTCACTGAGCACAACGTCCTCAGCAAGAGCCAAGCAGGGTTCATGCCGAACCACCACACCACTGACCACATCTACAGTCATGACCAAAAGTTTTGAGAATGATACAAATATTAATTTTAACAAAGTCTACTGCTTCAGTTTTTCTAATGGCAATTTGCATATACTGTAGAATGTCAAAGAGTGATCAGCTTAACAGCAATTACTTGCAAAGTCAATATTTGCCTAGAAAATGAACTTTAACCCCCAAAACACATTTCAACATCATTGCAGTCCTGCCTTACAAGGAGCAGCTAACATCGTTTTAGTGATTGTTCCATTAACACAGGTGTGGGTGTTGATGAGGACAGGGCTGGCGATCAATCAGTCATGATTAAGTAAGAATGACACAATTGGACACTTAAAAGGAGGCTGGTGCTTTGTATCATTGTTTCTCTTCAGTTAACCATGGTTATCTCTAAAGAAACACGTGCAGCCATCATTGCACTGCACAAAAATGGCCTAACAGGGAAGAGTATCGCAGCTACAAAGATTGCACCTCAGTCAACAATCTATCGCATCATCAAGAACTTCAAGGAGAGAGCTTCCATTCTTGTCAAAAAGGCTCCAGGGTGCCCAAGAAAGTCCAGCAAGCGCCAAGACCGTATCTTAAAACTGTTTCAGCTGCGGGATCGGACTACCAGCAGTGCCGAGCTTGCTCAGGAATGGCAGCAGGCTGATGTGAGTGCTTCTGCACGCACTGTGAGGCGGAGACTCATTGAGCAAGGCCTGGTTTCAAGGAAGGCAGCAAAGAAGCCACTTCTCTCCAGAAAAAATATCAGGGACCGACTGATATTCTGCAAAAGGTACAGGGAGTGGACTGCTGAGGACTGGGGTAAAGTCATTTTCTCTGATGAATCCACTTTTCGATTGTTTGGGACATCTGGAAAACAGCTTATTGGGAGAAGAAGAGGTGAGCGCTACCACCAGTCTTCTCTCATGCCAACTGTTAAGCATCCTGAAACCATTCATGTGTGGGGTTGCTTCTCAGCCAAGGGAATCGGCTCACTCACAGTCTTGCCTAAAAACACAGCCATGAATAAAGAATGGTACCAGAATGTCCTCCAAGAGCAACTTCTCCCAACCGTCCAAGAGCAGTTTGGTGCCCAACAATGCCTTTTCCAGCATGATGGAGCACCTTGCCATAAAGCAAACGTGATAACTAAATGGCTCAGGGAACAAAACAGAGATTTTGGGTCCATGGCCTGGAAACTCCCCAGATCTTAATCCATTGAGAACTTGTGGTCAATCATCAAGAGACGGGTGGACAAACAAAGACCAACAAATTCTGCCAAAATGCAAGCATTGATTATGCAAGAATGGACTGCTATCAGTCAGGATTTGGTCCAGAAGTTGATTGAGAGCAGCCAGGGAGAATTGCAGAGGTCCTGAAGAAGAAGGGTCAACACTGCAAATATTGACTTGCTGCATTAACTCATTCTAACTGTCAATATAACCTTTTGGTACTCATAATATGATTGCAATTATATTTCTGTATGTGATATAAACAACAGACAAACACAAATAAAAACCAGAGGGCAGCAGATCATGTGAAAATATAATTTTGGTGTCATTCTCAAAACTTTTGGCCATGACTGTACACTCTGCACAGCCTCATCAAGAGCTACGTCCACAATATAAAGAACAGGAAAATATACACTTGTTTCGTGGACTTCAAAAAGGCCTTTTACTCAGCATGGCACCCAGGATTATTCATAAAACTGCTGGGGAGTGGAATAGGAGGCAAAACATACAGTTAGGGCCAGAAATATTTGGACAGTGACACAAGTTTTGTTATTTTAGCTGTTTACAAAAAACATGTTCAGAAATACAATTATATATATAATATAATATGGGCTGAAAGTGCACACCCCCAGCTGCAATATGAGAGTTTCCACATCCAAATCGGAGAAAGGGTTTAGGAATCATAGCTCTGTAATGCATAGCCTCCTCTTTTTCAAGGGACCAAAAGTAATTGGACAATGGACTCTAAGGGCTGCAATTAACTCTGAAGGCGTCTCCCTCGTTAACCTGTAATCAATGAAGTAGTTAAAAGGTCAGGGGTGGATTCCAGGTGTGTGGTTTTGCATTTGGAAGCTGTTGCTGTGACCAGACAACATGCGGTCAAAGGAACTCTCAATTGAGGTGAAGCAGAACATCCTGAGGCTGAAAAAAAAAGAAAAAATCCATCAGAGAGATAGCAGACATGCTTGGAGTAGCAAAATCAACAGTTGGGTACATTCTGAGAAAAAAGGAATTGACTGGTGAGCTTGGGAACTGTAAAAGGCCTTGGCGTCCACGGATGACAACAGTGGTGGATGATCGCCGCATACTTTATTTGGTGAAGAAGAACCCGTTCACAACATCAACTGAAGTCCAGAACACTCTCAGTGAAGTAGGTGTATCTGTCTCTAAGTCAACAGTAAACAGAAGACTCCATGACAGTAAATACAAAGGGTTCACATCTAGATGCAAACCATTCATCAATTCCAAAAATAGACAGGCCAGAGTTAAATTTGCTGAAAAACACCTCAAGAAGCCAGCTCAGTTCTGGAAAAGTATTCTATGGACAGATGAGACAAAGATCAACCTGTACCAGAATGATGGGCAGAAAAAAGTTTGGAGAAGAAAGGGAACAGCACATGATCCAAGGCACACCACATCCTCTGTAAAACATGGTGGAGGCAATGTGATGGCATGGGCATGCATGGCTTTCAATGGCACTGGGTCACTTGTGTTTATTGATGACATAACAGCAGACAAGAGTATCCGAATGAATTCTGAAGTGTACCGGGATATACTTTCAGCCCAGATTCAGCCAAATGCTGCAAAGTTGATTGGACGGCGCTTCATAGTACAGATGGACAATGACCCCAAGCATACAGCCAAAGCTACCCAGGAGTTCATGAGTGCAAAAAAATGGAACATTCTGCAATGGCCAAGTCAATCACCAGATCTTAATCCAATTGAGCATGCATTTCATTTGCTCAAATCCAGACTTAAGACGGAAAGACCCACAAACAAGCAAGACCTGAAGGCTGTGGCTGTAAAGGCCTGGCAAAGCATTAAGAAGGAGGAAACCCAGCCTTTGGTGATGTCCATGGGTTCCAGACTTAAGGCAGTGATTGCCTCCAAAGGATTCGCAACAAAATATTGAAAATAAAAATATTTTGTTTGGGTTATGTTTATTTGTCCAATTACTTTTGACCTCCTAAAATGTGGAGTGTTTGTAAAGAAATGTGTACAATTCCTACATTTTCTATCAGATATTTTTGTTCAACCCTTCAAATTAAACGTTACAATCTGCACTTGAATTCTGTTGTAGAGGTTTCATTTCAAATCCAATGTGGTGGCATGCAGAGCCCAACTCGCGAAAATTGTGTCACTGTCCAAATATTTCTGGCCCTAACTGTATGATGTAATCCGAAGCTCCTACACTGAGAAAAGCTGCAGCATGAGGGTCAATGGAAGGACAGCTTATTTCCAACAAAGCCAAGGAGTAAGACAGGGCTGCAGCCTCAGTCCAACGCTCTAACATCTACATCAATGAGCTGGTGGTGGCCCTAGAGTCCTCTTCAGCACCAGGACTCGCCCTCCATGACACCCAGGTTAAATTTCTTCTGTATACCGATGACCTCATGCTGTTATCACCAACCGAGAAAGGCCTCCAAGATCATCTGAAAATCCTAGAGACCTTCAGCAGCACATGGGCAATGCCAGAAGAAAACGAATATCATGGTGTTCCAGAAAAGAAAGCAAAACCTGCTGGCCATCCTCCCTTTAGGATAGACAACTGTCCACTTACAGAAACCAACAAGTACACCTACCTGGGCCTAGAACTCAGCCAATCAGGGAGCTTCAAGCAAGCCATAGAGTTACTGAAAGACAAGGCATCCAAAGTCTTCTATGCCATCAGAAGACGTCTGTACCTCCTCAAGGGACCAGTAACCGTCTGGCTAAAAATCCTTGACTCCACCATTGCCCAAATCCATCTATACGGCAGTGAGGTTCGGGGCCAAGTCTCATACCCAAACTGGTCAAAATGGGACGCTGGGCCAACAGAAATATTCCACCTAGAGTTCTGCCCTATGCCTGCTATAGAGCCCTGTGCCTGCTATGGAGCCCTGTGCCTGCTATAGAGCCCTGTGCCTGCTATAGAGCCCTGTGCCTGCTATAGAGCCCTGTGCCTGCTATAGAGCCCTGTGCCTGCTATAGAGCCCTGTGCCTGCTATAGAGCCCTGTGCCTGCTATAGAGCCCTGTGCCTGCTATAGAGCCCTGTGCCTGCTATAGAGCCCTGTGCCTGCTATAGAGCCCTGTGCCTGCTATAGAGCCCTGTGCTGGCTATGGAGCCCTGTGCTGGCTATGGAGCCCTGTGCCTGCTATGGAGCCGTGTTCCCACTCATGGTGGCATCACTCTTTGTATGTTACTGCTTATAGTTGACACATTTAGGACTTCTACCGTATGGGTTCAGACCTGATCAGTGCTGTTGACTCTCTCCTCTCTGTCATCTCCTGTGTATCCTTCCTTTGACCAGTCTCTGGGTGGAATTTGCTGAACGTCCCAAATATTGGTTGAGTTGTTGATTGATGACAATGATGGTGGCAGGATAAGGCCACGCATTGGTGACAGACACTTCCTGTATATATTATATACAGCCCAGCAGAAGCCTCCAGATGATATATACAGCCCTGCACAGCCTCATTATTACATATACAGCCCAACCTGCAGCCTCTATATTATATATACACAGCCCGCAGCTTCCATATTATATTCATGAATTGTGTTATGTGTTAAAGGGGCCCACTGAGACTGTTTCGCCCGGGGCCCACAAAAACCTGGAGCCGGCCCTGACGGTACCTTAAGAGCCTTTCTAGTCTGATAATACCAGCTTGTAGCTACCTGCTTTACTTTGGCTGACCCAAAGTTGTTTTTTTTAAAATATTTATTAAGTTAAACAAGGCAGAATACATCCTTCAGAGCCACATGAAAGGCACTAAAAGGAGCAAGTGCACAATCCTGCCTTTATGCCTAATACATCCTTCAGAGCCACATGAAAGGCACCAAAAGGAGCAAGTGCACAATCCTGCCTTTATGCCTGCTCTAATCTAAGCTCTACCTCTTACATCAACTCTCCCTGAACTGCTTCCTGATGCAAGTGTGGTGAGCATCACATCCCTGGGTCTCAAATAAGACCTGATCACGCATTACGACCGACCAATCTCAGTAATGGCCACCGTATTACAGTGTATGGCAGGCAATCCCAGCATGGTGATTAGCTAACTGCAATGACACATGTGGGGCAAGGACTCAAGCTTTCACTTGGGCACTTGTTACTCTCAATTGAGTATTGAACAGTGGTGAGAATGTTCGCTTATCACTAAAGAGGACCTATCATCAATTTTGGCCTTTAATGAGTTAACATTTTTAAGTCGAAGTGGATGTTATCAGACAGTTTTCACTGGGGTGTGTATTCACGGTATGACACTGACAATTTAGCAGTATGCAAACACAGAATAAGAAGAACATGCCCTCCCAAGGTATCTTAGAGCAGATTTTCAGTGTGTGAGATGTAATGACAGCCAACCCTGATCTCCTGGTCTAAAGTCCTGCATGAGTAAGTGTAGGGGAGACGCAGCACAGCTGAGTTTAGCTGTGTCACATTACAACCCCTTCTATAAGCTCTCCTGAATACTGTGTGTCAGTAATCACAATTATGGCTATTGTGCTTAAAGGGAACCAACCACCCCAAATGACCCCCCCGGACTATTAATATCGTTCCCTACACCCAGCACATACATGTGCTGCAAGGTTTTTTGCTAAAAAAACTGCTTTTTAAAAGTTGAGATAATGCTTTATAAAGTATTTAACGAAGGGACGGGTGGGCGTTACTTAGCTGGGGCTAAAGCCGGGTTGCAGCTGCCAGTCATCCTCCTGTGTCCCCTCGCAGCAGTAACGGCCAGCCCTTTCTTGTCGTCACAGCCTGCTGAGCCGGGTGCACGGGATCTCATGCCCGTGCACACGTCATCAGCTACAGCCGGGTCGCGAGCACACACGCTCTGACTTCCTGCGCTCGGCTGTGGAAGTCAGAGTGCGCGCTCGCGACCCGGCTGTAGCTGATGACGTGTGCACGGGCATGAGATCCCGTGCACCCGGCTCAGCAGGCTGTGACGAGAAGAAAGGGCTGGCCGTTACTGCTGCGAGGGGACACAGGAGGATGACTGGCAGCTGCAACCCGGCTTTAGCCCCAGCTAAGTAACGCCCACCCGTCCCTTCGTTAAATACTTTATAAAGCATTATCTCAACTTTTAAAAAGCAGTTTTTTTAGCAAAAAACCTTGCAGCACATGTATGTGCTGGGTGTAGGGAACGATATTAATAGTCCGGGGAGGTCATTTGGGGTGGTTGGTTCCCTTTAAACAATGTGTACATCACTCTTCGGTTAGATCAAAGCTGTTATTACATCTTACTAGGAGTTATCTGTTTGTTCTGGTCTAACCCTGGACCCTGCTGTGATTTCACATCAGAGTGATTACAAGTTGAGCCCTGTAGACATAAATGTGATTACTCACAAATCTTAAATAGGCTAGTGTTGGACAACAGAGGTGACCATGCTAAGAGGAGGGCTGACAGATGGCTTTGTAATGTGACACAGCTAAACTCAGCTGTACTGCCCTTTCCCCATCAGAAATCTATTGGAATGGTGTTTGTGATCTGTGCTTACTAATCATGCAGGAGGTTAGACCAGTAGATCAGGGCTGTATCACTACATCTCACACACTGGAAAATCTTCTTTCAGCTATGGTGGTGGCGTAATCTTTTCTTTGAGTGTTGATGCCTGCTTATGATTGGTTACCATCATACAGGGGAAAGTCCCCACACCTCTAGAGAAAACTGTCTGATAACACCCACTTGAATTTTAGGTTAACTCATTAGGCGCCAAATTGCTAATATGTCCACAACTGATAGCCACAGATTGAAAAAAAGGTTTATTCTGCTATACAACCACACTGTGCTATATAATTACATCCTGTGTCCAGTTCAACATGAAAAATGTGGTGAAAGGTCTACTTCTAATGGGACCTGTCATTGGATTCATACTTCCCAACCACAAGCAACAAGTATGTTTTTATGGTGCAAAATTGCAAAAAATAAGATAGCTTAAAAACCCAAACGGGGAGTATAAAAAGACCAGATTTGTTTGATATGGCCTCCAAATGTTTTTCCCCTGCCTCAGATGATTGACAGGTCTTCCACATGTATGTACATAAGGTAACTGTCAATCCCTTGGAGCAGAGCAGAGCTGGCCAGCCAGGAACCTCATAAAACTAGTCTCGTCTCCCCTTATAGTCCTGGATCAGCTTTTCAAACTTCAGCTTTTCAGAGTAAAACGCACACGGCTGCAAATGTACAGCCTGACTGATTAATAAGAAAAATAAAAGTCTGCTCACCTGTTCTCCTCCATTTCTCCTGTATCTCCAAAAGGACAGCAGCGGGCTGCTGCTGCACCAAATAAGTTTCAGAAGTAGGTCCAGCAAGTAAAAGGAGTTGTTAGCAATCCAATTCTTATAAAATATCCATTTACTGTATTTTTCGGATTATAAAACGCACTTTTGTTCCCCCAAATTTTGGGCAACAGTGGGGGTGCATTTTATAATCTGAATCTACATGTACTGAAGGGATAAGGTGCTTTGGAGAGGACTGGCTGCAGGCCGCAAAGGCAGCGGGAGGTCACATGCTGCCCCTCATTAGCCTCATGTAATATGCACTGGCACCAGCTGTCCATCACCTCGGTGCTTGAGCAGCGCTGGGTTGTGGACAAGGGAGAGGCGCATATTACCTGCAGTAACCCACGCATCCTGGATATGCTCCCCCAGTCACTATGCCCCCAGCTGGCACGCACATAATAAAATAAACTCTTATAACTCACCTTCCGGCGCTTGCTCTGTGCTCCCAGCACCTTGGTCTCTTCCTGTGTCTGCCCAATCTGATCAATTGACTGGGCACACAGTGATGTGGAGTGGGCATGGCTAGGTGGAATGGGCGTGGCTATGCAGAGTGGGCATGGCTATTCGGAGTGGGTGTGGGCAACAGACGCACACCTTGCTATATAATACAAGAGGATCTTTGTTAATATTTTACCCATGCGAATGCAAAAGCAAAATTTTAAAACGCATTTCCGAAAAAAAAAAGATTTAATTTAACAGTTTCCAAAGCTGCACATGTGTCTGCTTGCTCTTAGCCACATCTGTACCAAAATTCATGTTGGGATCGCGATGGGATCATATTTAAAAATATTTAACTATTATAGTGTCAATGGGTCATTCCATATCAAGTGATCAAAATATGAATTTTTTTTACCTGATTTCTTTATATTATTTTTTATTTTTTTCCTATATGAAGTACAACTTTAGTTACCGTATAAAGTCGTGTATAAGCCGAGTTTTTCAGCCCAAAAATTGGGCTGAAAAGTCCCCCCCTCGGCTTATACACGGGTCTATACGGTATGCTGTGGGGGGAGGGGGCTGTGACCGGGGGCTGGAGGAGGCAGGAGGGGGCCGCGGTGACCGCAGGCAGTCACGTGGGGCCGCCTCATTAGTGCAATGAATATGCACGGCATCCCCCCGTCCATCAGCGGCGGGGGGATGCCGTGCATATTGCACTACACAGCCCCCCCCCTCCTTAATATGGGTCCCCCAGTAGTAATAAACAGCCCCCCCCCCCTCCTTATCATGTCCCCCCCAGGCTGCGGCAGCTGTCAAAATAACACACACTTTATACATCACCTTCCGGCGCAGCTCCTCCGGTCCTCCGCTCGCCGGCTTCTTCTTCCTTGTTGTGCCGGTGTCATGTGACCGGGCGCAGGAGATGACATAATTTCCTGCGCACGGTCACAGAAGCCGGCACAACAAGGAAGAAGAAGCCGGCGAGCGGAGGAGCGGAGCGGAGACGGAGTAGCGGAGGAGCTGCGCCGGAAGGTGATGTATAAAGTGTTTGTTATTTTGACAGCTGCCGCAGCCTGGGGGGGACATGATAAGGAGGGGGGGGGGGGGGGGCTGTATACTACCACTGGGGCTGCTGGATACTACACTGGGGCTGTATATACCTGTGGGGCTGCTGTATACTACAATGGGGCTGTATATACCTGTGGGGCTGCTGTATACTACCACTGGGGCTGTATATACCTGTGGGGCTGCTTATACTACCACTGGGGCTGTATATACCTGTGGGGCTGCTATATACTACCACTGGGGCTGTATATACCTGTGGGGCTGCTGTATACTACCACTGGGGCTGTATATACCTGTGAGGCTGCTGTATACTACCCCTGGGGCTGTATATACCTGTGGGGCTGCTGTATACTACCACTGGGGCTGTATATACCTGTGGGGCTGCTGTATACTACACTGGGGCTGTATATACCTGTGGGGCTGCTGTATACTACACTGGGGCTGTATATACCTGTGGGGCTGCTGTATACCTCTGGGCTGCTGTTACTACCACTGGGGCTGTATATACCTGTGGGGCTGCTGTATACTACACTGGGGCTGTATATACCTGTGGGGCTGCTATATACTACCACTGGGGCTGTATATACCTGTGGGGCTGCTGTATACTACACTGGGGCTGTATATACCTGTGGGGCTGCTGTATACTACCACTGGGGCTGTATATACCTGTGGGGCTGCTGTATACTACCACTGGGGCTGTATATACCTGCGGGGCTGCTGTATACTACCACTGGGGCTGTATATACCTGCGGGGCTGCTGTATACTACCACTGGGGCTGCTGTATATACCTGGGGCTGCTGTATACTACCACTGGGGCTGCTGTATACTACCTGGGGCTGTATATACTCTGGGGCTGCTGTATACTACACTGGGGCTGTATATACCTCTGGGGCTGCTGTATACTACCACTGGCTGTTTACCTCTGGGCTGTATATACCTCTGGGGCTGCTGTATACTACCACTGGGGCTGTATATACCTCTGGGGCTGCTGTATACTACCACTGGGGCTGTATATACCTCTGGGGCTGCTGTATACTACCACTGGGGCTGTATATACCTCTGGGCTGCTGTATACTACCTACTGGGGCTGCTGTATATACCTCGGGCTGCTGTATACTACACTGGGCTGCTGTATATACCTCTGGGGCTGCTGTATACTACCTACTGGGGCTGCTGTATACTACCACTGGGGCTGTATATACCTCTGGGGCTGCTGTATACTACCACTGGGGCTGTATATACCTTGGGGCTGCTGTATACTACACTGGGGCTGTATATACCTCTGGGCTGCTGTATATACCACTGGGGCTGTATATACCACTGGGGCTGTATATACCTCTGGGACTGCTGAATGCTACCACTGGGGCTGTATATACCTCTGGGGCTGCTGTATACTACCAATGGGGCTGTATATACCTCTGAGGCTGCTGTATACTACCTCTGGGGCTGCTGTATACTACCATGGGACTGTATATACCTTGGGGCTGCTGTATACTACCATGGGTGCTGTATATACCTTTGGGGTGCTGTACTACGTTATATACCTCTGGGGATGCTGTATACTACCACTGGGGCTGTATATACCTCTGGGGCTGCTGTATACTAACTACTGGAGCTGCTGCTGTATATACCACTGGGGCTGCTGCTGTATACTACCACTCAGGCTGCTGCTGTATACTACCATTGGGGGGCCTGTATACCACACTGCTGGGGGCTGTATACCTGTGCTGGAGTCCACCATCGGCTTATACACGAGTCAAAAGGTTTTCCCAGGTTTTGGGGGCAAAAGTAGGGGGGTCGGCTTATACACGGGTCGGCTTATACACGAGTATATACGGTAATTACAAATTAAAAGTTTTGAATTTTTTTCATCAGTTAATTTTTTACAGATTTTTAAAGTGCAAATTTTGGCCTGGTATGACTTTACATTTTTATCATATCTCGGGCTAGAATTAAGATAATGAGGTGAGAGAGGCATCATTTTACTCAGAACGGTAACAGCTTTCATTTGATATGTCACAAGACTATGTTTCTTCATACTTTGTTTTGGAGAAATCAAATTCAAAATTTTGATGCGCAATTGTGAAAGAATGCCTGTGTGTGTTACTTGTGTTCTTGGTTATATTTGTACAGAAATTCAACTTTGGACCTATCAAACTTATATATTTTTTATTTTATGTTTGTGTGAGTTTCTTCCTTTTTCCTTTTCAAATTACAACTTATTGAATTCAACATTTATAGGCAACAATAAACACAAAAAACAAATCCTATAAGTGCCAGGATAAATATATCTTAATCATCAGAACATAACGCTCAGCATTTTCAACCTGAATGCATTGAACAAACCAAAAGAATAAAGGTGATCATATCCTCAAGTGTGATTAAACAAGATTAAAAGAGCCAAGATTTTTAACACCTATTTAAACATGTAACAATTTTTTTTCTATTATATCACTAAACATGTCATTTATGAAGTGTTTAAGAATAGTACAGTAGTTAAATCCTATAAAATATGGAACTAATCAAACAATTAATAGCACATTTTTAAAGTGATTGACCTTTATTTTACAATTTTCTATCAAATATGAACTAATCAAACAATTAATAGTACATTTTTAAAGTGGCCTTTTATCATCAATTTGTCCCTTCTAGTGGGTGAAATGTAATCTTGTCCATAAGCGCTTACTAGCAATCGCCATTTCCTTTTGTGTCACAGTATGTACGGCCTGTCACGGTGTTATTATCTGACTTTTGTGCACTTTTAAAATGTCTGGTTTTCTTTGATACACAAAGGATGGCGCTGCACCAGAAGGATACAGAAAAGTCAATCCTAATCTTCATTTTCACAATCTTTGGAGTGTACAGTAGCCGCCACCAGCGCCAATCATATTCACAGGTCACATAGCCAGTTATGTCATCCATTGCCAATCTTGTGCCGCCTTCTACCACTTCATGGACTTCACTGTCTTTGCTGAATGAAAGAATCCTTGTTTTTATTTCTGTTTCACTACATGGAATGAAAGTGTGGTATTGCTGAGTCCCTATGATGGGTTCTGCTTCCTGTAACCGATGTTTCAACAAACTCTCCTCCTCTTCGTAGTCCTGGTTTGTACAATACATGAACTGGATGTTAAAAATATTTTTCTCACTCCATTTGAAAAGTTGCATGGGTGTTAAGATTTGGTCTGAATATGGCCTCTGGAGGCTAGCATGAGCTGCAAGGCGTTTCACGGTGCCTCATAAATAATATATAAATTTGACATGTCCCAAGTGGAATCTCTACATAAATATAACCAAGAACACAAGTAACACACATTCATTTTTTCACAATTTTAAAACAAACATTGTTTTCACAATTGCACATCAAAATTTTGAATTTGATTTCTCCAAAATAAAATATAAAGAAACATAGTCTTATGACATATCAAATGAAAGTCAGTAAGGTCATTCCATATCAAGTGATCCAAACATGAATATTTATTTCCCTGATGTCTTTAGATTTTTTTTCTACATGAAGTACAACTTTAGTTCATTACAAATAAAAAGTTTTGAATTTTTTTCTTCATCAGTTAATTTTTTACAGATTTCTAAAGTTTTAAAAAAGTGTGAATTTTGGCTTAGTATGGCTTTACATTTTCTATCATATCTCGGGCTACAAATAAGATAGAGAAACAAAATAAACACCGTTCTACTCAGAACTGTACAGGCTTTCACCAGATATGTCACAAGAGGATCTGTGTTAATATTTTACCCATGCGAAAGCAAACGCAAAATTTTAAAACCCATTTCCGAAAAAAATTATAATTTAAAATTCCCAAAACTGCACATGTGTCTGCTTTGCTCTTAGCCACATCTGTACCAAAGTTCAAGTTGGGATCGCAATGGGATCATATTTTAAAATATTTAACTATTATAGCGTCAATGGGTCATTCCATATCAAGTGATCTAAATATGAATTTTTGTTTACCTGACGTCTTTAGATTTTTTTTTACATTTTTTTCTATATGAAGTACAACTTTACTACCGTATATACTCGTGTATAAGCCGACCCGTGTATAAGCCGACCCCCTACTTTTGCCCCCAAAACCTGGGAAAACCTATTGACTTGTGTATAAGCCGAGGGTGGACCCCAGCACAGGTGTACAGCCCCCAGCAGTGTGGTATACAGCCCCCAGCAGTGTGGTATACAGGCCCCCCAATGGTAGTATACAGCAGCCTCTCCAGTGGCATATACAGGCCCCAGTAGTATATACAGCAACCCCAGTGGTATACAGCAGCCTCCCCAGTGGTATATACAGACCCCACCAGTATATACAGCAGCCCAGTGGTATATACAGCAGCCCCAGTGGTATACAGGCCTCAGCAGTATATACAGCAGCCCCCAGGGGTTATACAGCAGCCCCCAGGGGTTATACAGCACCCCCCAGGGGTTACACCCAGCGGCCCCCTGGGGTACCCAGCAGCCCTCAGGGGGTACCCAGCAGCCCCCTGGGGTACCCAGCAGCCCCTGGGGGTACCAACAGCCCCCTGGGGTACCCAACAGCCCCCTGGGGGTACCAACAGCCCCCTGGGGGTACCAGCAGCCCTCAGGGGTACCCAGCAGCCCTCAGGGGTACCCAGCAGCCCTCAGGGGGTACCCAGCAGCCCTCAGGGGGTACCCAGCAGCCCCCAAAAGCTGGCACTGTCCCCCCTTGTAAGGCTTTCCCCCCCGCTGCTTATACATTACCATCCCGGTGTTCTGATCGGTGCTCCTTCTTCATCCCCCGTCCTCGCTGGCTGCATCCGGGATCTCCGGCCGTCGCGCGATGACGTCATATGCCTGCGACGGCCGGAGATCCCGGATGCAGCCAGCGAGGACGGGAGGATGAAGAAGGAGCACCGAGGAGCGGCGCCGATCAGAACACCGGGATGGTAATGTACAAGCAGCGGGGGGGGGGCCCTTACAAGGAAGGACAGTGCCAGCTTTTGGGGGCATATATGAACTGCTCTCCCCCTGCCGCTGATTGACAGGGGGAAGCAGTGCATATATAATGAGCGGCCCCATGTGACGGGGCCGCTCATACAGCAGCCTCCCCCCGCCTCCTCCAGCCTGAGGTACCGTATTGACCCGTGTATAAGCCGAGGGGGGGCTTTTCAGCCCAAATTTTGGGCTGAAAAACTCGGCTTATACACGAGTATATACGGTAATTACAAATCAAAAGTTTTTAATTTTTTTCTTCATCAGTTAATTTTTTACAGATTTCGAAAGTTTTAAAAAAGCGTGAATTTTGGCCTGGTATGGCTTTAAATTTTTTTTTGTATCATATTTTGGGCTAGAAATCACAGGGTTAAAAAAACATGAAGTGTTTTTTGAAACATTCAGAGAGTGAGTAAATCTCTGTTTGCATTACTTTTTGATCGCTGCAGTAAACGCAGCATTTATTACTATTTATATATAAAAAAAATTAAAAATCTGCCATCGTTTTTCACTAGGTATTAAAAAAAGTAATGCAGGGTCATTCCATGTCAAGTGAACCAATGATTATTACCTCTATATTTTTAATTATTTTGAGATTTTGTTATTTGATAATAGCATGTCAGACAATGCAAAATGTGAAGAGAAAATTTTTTTTAAAAATGTAGTTATTTTTTGTAAATTATTTTCAAAGTTTGGAAAAAGTGCGAATTTCGCTGCTGCTTGCCTTTACGTTTCTCCTCATAACTAAGGCTAGGAATAAGATAGAGAGACAAAATAAACACCATTCTACTCAGAACTATACAGGCTTTCACCAGATATGTCACAAGAGGATCTTTGTTAATATTTTACCCATGTGATCGCAAGCGCAAAACTTTAAAACGCATTTCCGAAAAATCGGAGCGCTTTAAATATTTCAAAAACTGCCCATGTGTCTGCTATGCTCTTAGCCACATCTGTACCAAATTTCAAGTTGGGATCGCGATGGGATCATATTTTAAAATATTTTACTATTAATAGCGTCAATGGGTCATTCCATATCAAGTGATCTAAATATGAATATTTTTTTTTACCTGACGTCTTAGATTTTTTTTATTTTTTTTCCTTTATGAAGTACTACTTTAGTTAATTACAAATTAAAAGTTTAGAATTTTTTTCTTCATCAGTTAATTTTTTACAGATTTTTAAAGTTTTAAAAAAGTGTGAATTTTGGCCTGGAATTGGCCTTACATTTTTTATCAAATCTCGGGCTAGAAATATGATAAACAAAATAAACACCATTCTACTCAGAACTGTACAGGCTTTCACCAGATATGTCACAAGAGGA
The DNA here is from genome assembly GCA_033576535.1 of Allobates femoralis. Lineage (NCBI taxonomy): Eukaryota > Metazoa > Chordata > Amphibia > Anura > Aromobatidae > Allobates > Allobates femoralis. The sequence goes on along the minus strand of JARQOC010000008.1, from coordinate 82,786,777 downwards.
TCTTTTTTAATATTTTACCCACGCAAACACAAAATTTTAAAACACATTTCCAAAAAATCGGTTTAATTTAAAAATCTCCAAAAATGCCCATGTGTCTGCTATGCTCTTAGCCACATCTGTACCAAATTTCAAGTTGGGATCGCGATGGGATCATATTTTAAAATATTTAACTATTATAGTGTCAATTCAAAAATCTTGAATTCAGATCTGTTCAACCTGTGGTCTAAAAGCGTGGGGTCTATATTTATCAAATCCATTATTTTTAGACATTACTGTATTATTTTGATATGTTACAGCTTAGAAGCAGGAGAGGACATATAGGAAAAAGCTTTGTTAGGGCTCAACCTGAGAAAGCACAGGGATAGACAGTGAATGCAGAGCAGATGATAGGCGAGCAGCTCTGTCAATCATGTTAAGTGTCTACCCACTGCATTCAGGAAGTAAGACAGCTCGTTCAGACGTTTTTATGTCCTGACATGTCTGGACATCTTCACTCCTGAACAAACAATAGTCTGTACAAAGCCATCAAGGCTGTGTACTAAAATATGGGTGAGTAAATATATTAATAGTTTAATGCTTTTATTATTAAGGGCGAATACACACAGTGCTATTCTTAGGGATCATCATTCAGAAAAACAGCCCCATTGATTTCTATGGGGTTCACCACATGTAGTGTTTTTGGAAACACTCAAGAGTGAGTAAATCACTGCTTGAACTACTTTTTAATCGCTGCAATAAACGCAGCATTTATCATTTATATAAAAAAAGCTGCCATTTTTTTCACTAGCGATTAAAAAAACTAACGCATATGTGGTAAAAACTTGGTAGAAAAACAAGCTGCCAAAACTGCAGCGTGTATCTGCAGACAGAAAAAACTGTGCGCGCTAGCCCTAAAACTCACTTTATAGTAATACAGTTCTATCTCAAGTGTACTGTAAATCTTTATTTTTATTACCTATCTTCCTTACTTAATATTAACTGTATTTTTCCCACACAGCAATGGCTGCTACTTCTCAAGAAACAGCATTTTATCATAGACACTGTTGCAATCCTTTTGAAAAAAATATGAATATGATTGGCGCTGGTGGCTGGCTACTGTACTCTCCAAAGATTGTGAAAATGAAGAAGTAGAATTGACTTTATTGCATCTTTCTGGTCCAGCGCCATCCTTTGTGTATCCAAGAAAGCCAGACATTTTAAAAGTGCACAAAAATCAGATATTAACTCAGGCGGAGCCTAACACCGTGACAGGCCGGACATACTCTTTGACACACAAGGAAATGGCGATTGCTAGTAAGCGTTTATGGACAAGATTACATTTCACCCACTAGAAGGGACAAATTGATAAAATGCCACTTTAAAAACATGCTATTAATTGTTTGATTAGTTCATAATTTATAGAACGATGATTTAACTACTGTATTATTCTTATTAAACACTTCATAAATCACATGTTTAGTGATAGAATAGAAAACAAATTTATATGTATAAATAGGGGTTAACATTTTTGGTTCTTTTAATCTTGTTTAATCAAACTTGAGGATATGATCACCTTTCTTCTTTTGGTTTCTTCAATACATTCAAGTTGAAAATGCTGAGCGTTGTGTTCTGATGATTAAGATGTATTTATCCTGGCACTTATGGGATTTGTTTTTTGTGTTTCTTTTTTGTTGCATATAAATGTTTTATTCAATAAGTTGTGATAACTCATACAACCATAAAATAAAAAATATATAAATTTGACAGGTCCCAAGTTGAATCTCTGCACAAATATAACCAAGAACACAGTCAGTCATTTTTTCACAATTGCCCGTCAATAGTTTGAATTTGATATAAAGAAACATAGTCTTGTAACATATCAAATGAAAGCTGTTATCGTTCTGAGTAAAATGATACCTCTCCCACTTCATTATCTTATTTCTAGCCTGAGATAAAAAAATGTAAAGTCATACCGGGCCAAAATTCACACTTTTTTTAAACTTTAAAAATCTGTAAAAAATTAACTGATGAAGAAAAAAAATTCTAAACTTTTAATTTGTAATTAACTAAAGTTGTACTTCATAAAGAAAAAGAATTAAAAAAATCTTAAGACGTCAGGTAAAAAAAAAAATATTCATATTTAGATCACTTGATATTGACGCTATTAATATTAAATATTTTAAAATATGATGCCATCGCGATCCCAACTTTAAATTTGGTACAGATGTGGCTAAGAGCAAAGCAGACACATGGGCAGTTTTTGAAATATTTAAAGCGCGCCGATTTTTCAGAAATGCGTTTTAAAGTTTTGCGCTTGCGATCACATGGGTAAAATATTAACAAAGATCCTCTTGTGACATATCTGGTGAAAGCCTGCACAGTTCTGAGTAGATTGGTGTTTATTTTGTTTCTCTATCTTATTTGTAGCCCGAGATATGATAGAAAATGTAAAGCCATACCAGGCCAAAATTCGCACTTTTTTAAAACTTTAAAAATCTGTAAAAAATTAACTGATGAAGAAAAAAATTCAAAACTTTTTTTTTGTAATTACCGTATATACTCGCGTATAAGCCGAGTTTTTCAGCCCAAAATTTGGGCTGAAAAGTCCCCCCTCGGCTTATATGCGAGTATATAAAAAAAAATAAAAAAATACAGCCGCAGCCCCGGAGGTATACAGGCCCCCCCATCAAGTTCCAGGGCCCCCCCACCTTGCGCGCAGCCTGTAAAGGAAAATCATACTTGCCAGAGTCCAGTCGCGCCGTCCGCAGCTGCCGACATGACGATCCCGGGCTCCATTCAGCGTCTCCCGCATTTCCTGTAGTCGCGGGCAATGACGTCATTGCCCTGCGCGCACAGGAAGTCGGAAGCCGGAAGACGCTGAATGGAGCCCGGGATCGTCATGTCGGCAGCTGCGGACGGCGCGACTGGACTCTGGCAAGTATGATTTTCCTTTACAGGCTGCGCGCAAGGTGGGGGGGCCCTGGAACTTGATGGGGGGGCCTGTATACCTCCGGGGCTGCGGCTGTATACAGCCCTGGGGCTGCGGCTGTATACAGCCCTGGGGGCTGCGGCTGCTGTATATACCTCTGGGGCTGCATCTGGGGCTGCATCTGGGGCTGATATGGGGCTGCATATACCTCTGGGGCTGCATATACCTCTGGGGCTGCATCTGGGGCTGCATATGGGGCTGTATATGGGGCTGCATATACCTCTGGGGCTGCATATACCTCTGGGGCTGCATATACCTCTGGGGCTGCATATGGGGCTGCATATACCTCTGGGGCTGCATATACCTCTGGGGCTGCTGTATACTACCACTGGGGCTGCTGATGTATATACCACTGGAGCTGCTGCTGTATATACCTCTGGGGCTGCATCTGGGGTTGCATATACCTCTGGGGCTGCATATACCTCTGGGGCTGCATATGGGGCTGCATATACCTCTGGGGCTGCATATACCTCTGGGGCTGCTGTATACTACCACTGGGGCTGCTGATGTATATACCACTGGGGCTGCTGCTGCTGTATATACCTCTGGGGCTGCATCTGGGGCTGCATATGGGGCTGCATATACCTCTGGGGCTGCATATACCTCTGGGGCTGCATATATCTCTGGGGCTGCATATGGGGCTGAATATACCTCTGGGGCTGCATATACCTCTGGGGCTGCTGTATACTACCACTGGGGCTGCTGATGTATATACCACTGGGGCTGCTGCTGCTGTATATACCTCTGGGGCTGCATCTGGGGCTGCATATACCTCTGGGGCTGCATATACCTCTGGGGCTGCATATACCTCTGGGGCTGCATATACCTCTGGGGCTGCATATACCTCTGGGGCTGCATATACCTCTGGGGCTGCATATGGGGCTGCATATACCTCTGGGGCTGCATATACCTCTGGGGCTGCTGTATACTACCACTGGGGCTGCTGATGTATACAGTTAGGGCCAGAAATATTTGGCCAGTGACACAAGTTTTGTTATTTTAGCTGTTTACAAAAACATGTTCAGAAATACAATTATATATATAATATGGGCTGAAAGTGCACACTCCCAGCTGCAATATGAGAGTTTCCACATCCAAATCGGAGAAAGGGTTTAGGAATCATAGCTCTGTAATGCATAGCCTCCTCTTTTTCAAGGGACCAAAAGTAATTGGACAATGGACTCTAAGGGCTGCAATTAACTCTGAAGGCGTCTCCCTCAATAACCTGTAATCAATGAAGTAGTTAAAAGGTCAGGGGTGGATTCCAGGTGTGTGGTTTTGCATTTGGAAGCTGTTGCTGTGACCAGACAACATGCGGTCAAAGGAACTCTCAATTGAGGTGAAGCAGAACATCCTGAGGCTGAAAAAAAAGAAAAAATCCATCAGAGAGATAGCAGACATGCTTGGAGTAGCAAAATCAACAGTCGGGTACATTCTGAGAAAAAAGGAATTGACTGGTGAGCTTGGGAACTCTAAAAGGCCTGGGCGTCCACGGATGACAACAGTGGTGGATGATCGCCGCATACTTTATTTGGTGAAGAAGAACCCGTTCACAACATCAACTGAAGTCCAGAACACTCTCAGTGAAGTAGGTGTATCTGTCTCTAAGTCAACAGTAAAGAGAAGACTCCATGACAGTAAATACAAAGGGTTCACATCTAGATGCAAACCATTCATCAATTCCAAAAATAGACAGGCCAGAGTTAAATTTGCTGAAAAACACCGCAAGAAGCCAGCTCAGTTCTGGAAAAGTATTCTATGGACAGATGAGACAAAGATCAACCTGTACCAGAATGATGGGAAGAAAAAGGTTTGGAGAAGAAAGGGAACGGCACATGATCCAAGGCACACCACATCCTCTGTAAAACATGGTGGAGGCAACATGATGGCATGGGCATGCATGGCTTTCAATGGCACTGGGTCACTTGTGTTTATTGATGACATAACAGCAGAAAAGAGTAGCCGGATGAATTCTGAAGTGTACCGGGATATACTTTCAGCCCAGATTCAGCCAAATGCTGCAAAGTTGATTGGACGGCGCTTCATAGTATAGATGGACAATGACCCCAAGCATACAGCCAAAGCTACCCAGGAGTTCATGAGTGCAAAAAAGTGGAACATTCTGCAATGGCCAAGTCAATCACCAGATCTTAACCCAATTGAGCATGCATTTCACTTGCTGAAATCCAGACTTAAGACGGAAAGACCCACAAACAAGCAAGACCTGAAGGCTGCGGCTGTAAAGGCCTGGCAAAGCATTAAGAAGGAGGAAACCCAGCGTTTGGTGATGTCCATGGGTTCCAGACTTAAGGCAGTGATTGCCTCCAAAGGATTCGCCACAAAATATTGAAAATAAAAATATTTTGTTTGGGTTATGTTTATTTGTCCAATTACTTTTGACCTCCTAAAATGTGGAGTGTTTGTAAAGAAATGTGTTCAATTCCTACATTTTCTATCAGATATTTTTGTTCAACCCTTCAAATTAAACGTTACAATCTGCACTTGAATTCTGTTGTAGAGGTTTCATTTCAAATCCAATGTGGTGGCATGCAGAGCCCAACTCGCGAAAATTGTGTCACTGTCCAAATATTTCTGGCCCTAACTGTATACCACTGGGGCTGCTGCTGCTGTATATACCTCTGGGGCTGCATATGGGGCTGCATATGGGGCTGCATATACCCCTGGGGCTGCATATACCTCTGGGGCTGAATATACCTCTGGGGCTGCATATGGGGCTGCATATACTTCTGGGGCTGCATATGGGGCTGCATATACCTCTGGGGCTGCATATACCTCTGGGGCTGCATATGGGGCTGCATATACCTCTGGAACTGCATATACCTCTGGGGCTGTATATACCTCTGGGGCTGCTGTATACTACCACTGGGGCTGCTGCTGTATACTACCACTGGGGAGGCTGCTGTATACCTCACTGCTGGGGGTTGTATACCTGTGCTGGAGTCCACCCTCGGCTTATACGCGAGTCAATAAGTTTTCCCAGTTTTTGGGGGCAAAAGTAGGGGGGTCGGTTTATACACGGGTCGGCTTATACACGAGTATATACGGTAACTAAAGTTGTTCTTCATATAGAAAATTTTTTTTAAAAATCTGAGGACGTCAGGGAAAAAAAATATTCATTTTTGGATCACTTGACATGGAATGACCCTGCATCCTTTTAAATCACAAACTTCCAAATTCCAGTGGGGCCTCTGAAAAGGGGTATAAACTACAGTTTCGGTGGTATTTAACCCCGGACAGGTTACATAAAATCTCTCCTACAATCTCGAACTGCTGTTGGAGGTGCGGACATGGAATTGAGACGCTTCTACATATCTGGTGGGACTGTCCGTTGATTAGACGCTTTTGGAGCCAGGTGTTTCGGAACTACAGTTTGATTTCAGGTAGAGATGTTACTGGCACACCCGAGATGGCTCTGCTTTCCATTATTCCTGGTTCAGTGAGTTACCAGAAAAAAGAAACACTCAGATTCTGTCTAGCGGCTGCTAGAACTGTGATCCCCCGACGCTGAAAGGATACTGTTCCCCCCACCATCCTGGAGTGGTATACGGAATTGGAAACCATTTTCAGGATGGAGATTAATGCAGATATTTCCCAAACAACAAGTTCCTTGTCACCATCTGGTCTGAGTGGATTCTGTTCAAGGATTCTGCCCGCTTTCATGACTTGTTTGCCTGAATTTATCTAATCTACCTGAAATCCTTATGGACTTACTTCTTCTTTCTATCTCTACCGGGTCATTCCATGTCAAGTGATCCAAAAATGAATATTTTTTTTCCCTGACGTCCTCAGATTTTTTTAATTTTTTTTCTATATGAAGAACAACTTTAGTTAATTACAAAAAAAAAAGTTTTGAATTTTTTTCTTTATCAGTTAATTTTTTTCAGATTTTTAAAGTTTTAAAAAAGTGCGAATTTTGGCCTGGTATGGCTTTACATTTTCTATCATATCTCGGGCTAGAAATAAGATAGAGAAACAAAATAAACACCAATCTACTCAGAACTGTCCAGGCTTTCACCAGATATGTCACAAGAGGATCTTTGTTAATATTTTACCCATGTGATCGCAAGCGCATAACTTTAAAACGCATTTCCGAAAAATCGGCGCCTTTAAATATTTCAAAAACTGCCCATGTGTCTGCTATGCTCTTAGCCACATCTGTACCAAATTTCAGTTGGTCTTGAGGATCTTTTAAATATTATTATACGCAAGGTCATCATAGTGATAAAGATATTTTTTTACCTGCTTTTACATTTTTTTTCTAGTAATAGATACCGTATATACTGTATAAGCCACTATAGCCCCTATTTTGCCCAAACTGGAAAACTATGCTCGTTATACCGGTGACCCAGCACAGATACAGCCCCCACATGTGGAACCCTCCGTTATCACCCCGTGGTATGCAGCCCATATATAGCACCCAGTGTACCACCAGGTTAAAGCAGCCAGGGAAGCACCAGGTGTACACAGCAGCCCAGGGTGACACGACCCGGGTTACACAGACCAGGTGACAGCCCCAGGTGTACACAGCAGCCGGTGTACCAGCACCAGGGGTGTACTATGCAGACCAGGGTAGTACAAGATCCAGGTATAAAGCGCCAAGGGTCAGTCACACAGCCCCAGGGTATCTAACAGAAACCCCAGGTGTAGTACCTGCAGCCACAGGTTTTACTCAGCGCCCAGGTAATAACGAGCACACCAGGGTAATACACCACCCAGGGGTAAAAACACAGACCCCAGGTATTACACAGCAGCCCCAGGTATACACAGCAGCCAGGGTATAAACAGCAGCCCCAGGGTAGTACACACAGCCCCAGGGTAGACACAGCAGCCCAGGTATACACAGCACCCCAGGGTGTACACAGCACCCCAGGGTAGTACACAGCAGCCCCCAGGTGTACCAGGCCCCAGGGTAGTACACAGCAGCCCCAGGTGGTAACAGCAGCCCCAGGGGTGTATACAGCAGCCACAGGGGTAATACACAGCAGCCCCAGGGGTAGTACACAGCAGCCCCAGGGGTAGTACACAGCAGCCCCAGGGGTAGTACACAGCAGCCCCAGGGGTAATACACAGCAGCCCCAGGGGTAATACACAGCAGCCCCAGGGGTAGTACACAGCAGCCCCAGGGGTAATACCAGCAGCCCCAGGGGTAATACACAGCAGCCCCAGGGGTAATACACAGCAGCCCCAGGGGTAATACACAGCAGCCCCAGGGGTAATACACAGCAGCCCCAGGGGTAGTACACAGCAGCCCCAGGGGTAATACACAGCAGCCCCAGGGGTAATATACAGCAGCCCCAGGGTGTAATACAGCAGCCCCAGGGGTAATACACAGCAGCCCCAGGGGTAGTACACAGCAGCCCCAGGGGTAGTACACAGCAGCCCCAAGGGTAATACACAGCAGCCCCAGGGGTAATACACAGCAGCCCCAGGGGTAATACACAGCAGCCCCAGGGGTAGTACACAGCAGCCCCAGGGGTATATACAGCAGCCCCAGGGGTGTATACAGCAGCCACAGGGGTAATACACAGCAGCCCCAGGGGTAGTACACAGCAGCCCCAGGGGTAGTACACAGCAGCCCCAGGGGTAGTACACAGCAGCCCCAGGGGTATACACGGCAGCCCCAGGGGTAGTACACAGCAGCCCCAGGGGTATATACAGCAGCCCCAGGGGTAGTACACAGCAGTCCCAGTGGTAGTACACAGCAGTCCCAGGGGTATTTACAGCAGCCCCAGGGGTAGTACACAGCAGCCCCAGGCCCCCCTCACTTTTTGGCGCCCCCACCTCAGGATGGCCCCCCCCCCCCCGCACGCAGCGCTGCGCTCATACATTACCAGCCTGTCAGCTGTCATCCTCCGGTGGCGGATCGCGGCTCCGGCTTCCATCTTCTTCTGTGTCTTCCTGCATTGTGACCGGGGCTCATCACGATGACGTCATCGCGACGCCGGCCGGTCATGTGACATGCAGGAAGACACAGAAGAAGATGGAAGCCGGAGCCGGGAGCCGCGATCCGCCACCGGAGGATGACAGCTGACAGGCTGGTAATGTATGAGCGCAGCGCTGCGTGCGGGGGGGGGGGGGGGGGGGGGGGCATCCTGAGGTGGGGGCGCCAAACAGTGAGGGGGGCCTGGGGCTGCTGTGTACTACCCCTTGAGATTTTTTTTTTTTTATATACCGTATATACTCGCGTATAAGCCGAGGGGAGACTTTTCAGCCCAATTTTTGGGCTGAAAAACTCGGCTTATACGCGAGTATATACGGTAATGAAGTGGGAGAGGCATCATTTTACTCAGAACGGTAACAGCTTTCATTTGAGATGTTACAAGACTGTTTCTTTATATCAAATTCAAACTATTGACAGGCAATTGTGAAAAAATGACTGATTGTGTTCTTGGTGATTTTTGAATTGACACTATAATAGTTAAATATTTTAAAATATGATCCCATCACGATCCCAACTTGAAATTTGGTACAGATGTGGCTAAGAGCATAAAAGACACATGGGCAGTTTTGGAAAATTTTTATTAAAACGTTTTTTCGGAAATGCGTTTCAAAATGTTGCGTTTGCGTTCGCATGGGTAAAAAATTAAAATTAACAAATATACTCTTGTGACATATCTGGTGAAAGCCTGGACAGTTCTGAGTAGAATGGTGTTTATTTTGTTTCTCTATCTTATTTTTAGCCCGAGATAAAAAATGTAAAGTCATACCAGGCCAAAATTCACCCTTTTTTTAAACTTTAAAAATCTGTAAAAAATTAACTGATGAAGAAAAAAATTCTAAAAACTTTTAATTTGCAATTAACTAAAGTAGTACTTCATAAAGGAAAAAAAAAAAAAAAAAAAATCTAAAGACGTCAGGTAAAAAAAAATATTCATATTTAGATCACTTGATATAGAATGACCCATTGACGCTATTAATAGTAAAATATTTTAAAATATGATCCCATCAAGACCCCAACTTGAAATTTGGTACAGATGTGGCTAAGAGCAAAGCAGACACATGGGCAGTTTTTGAAATATTTCAAGCGCGTCGATTTTTCAGAAATGCGTTTTAAAGTTTTGCGCTTGCGATCACATAGGTAAAATATTAACAAAGATCCTCTTGTGACATATCTGGTGAAAGCCTGTATAGCTCTGAGAAGAATGGTGTTTATTTTGTCTCTCTCTCTTATTCCTAGCCTGAGTTATGAGGAGAAACGTAAAGGCAGGCAACAGCGAAATTCACACTTTTTCCGAACTTTGAAAATCATTTAAAAAAAAAATAAATTTTTAAAAAAAAATTTCTCTTCACATTTTGCATTGTCTGACATGCTATTATCAAATAACAAAATCTCAAAATAATTAAAAATATATAGGTAATAATCATTGGTTCACTTGACATGGAATGACCCTACCCTCCTTTTCTTTTATTTTCTACATTAATCTCTCTTTCACCCCTTTCCTCACATGTCCCCTTTCCCGGGAGAGCTGACCAGTTTGTACCACATGGAGGAGTTGGTCATGTTTAGATTTATTAATTATTTTCTTAACGATTTTACTGGTCGTTCATAGCCCTGTGATTGGGGTAGTGGACGTCATGTTGAAAGTTTAAACTAGAATATACCGTATATACTCGTGTATAAGCCGACCCGTGTATAAGCCGACCCCCCTACTTTTGCCCCCAAAACCTGGGAAAATTTATTGACTCGTGTATAAGCCGAGGGTGGACCCCAGCACAGGTATACAGCCCCAGCAGTGTGGTATACAGCAGCCTCCCCAGTGGTATATACAGGCCCCAGCAGTGTTACAGCAGCAGCCCCAGTGGTATATACAGCAGCAGCCCCAGTGGTAGTATACAGCAGCCCCAGAGGTATATACAGCAGCCCCAGTGGTAGTATACAGCAGCAGCCCCAGTGGTAGTATACAGCAGCAGCCCCAGTGGTAGTATACACGCAGCCCCAGTAGTATATACAGCCCCAGTGGTAGTATATAGCCCCAGTGGTAGTATATATACAGCCCCAGTGGTAGTATATAGCCCCAGTGGTAGTATATAGCCCCAGTGGTAGTATATAGCCCCAGTGGTAGTATATAGCCCCAGTAGTAGTATACAGCCCCAGTGGTAGTATATAGCCCCAGTGGTAGTATATATACAGCCCCAGTGGTAGTATACAGCCCCAGTGGTAGTATATAGCCCCAGTGGTAGTATACATACAGCCCCAGTGGTAGTATATAGCCCCAATGGTAGTATATAGCCCCAGTAGTAGTATACAGCCCCAGTGGTAGTATATAGCCCCAGTGGTAGTATATAGCCCCAGTGGTAGTATATAGCCCCAGTGGTAGTATACATACAGCCCCAGTGGTAGTATATAGCCCCAATGGTAGTATATAGCCCCAGTAGTAGTATACAGCCCCAGTGGTAGTATATAGCCCCAGTGGTAGTATATATACAGCCCAGTGGTAGTATACAGCCCCAGTGGTAGTATATAGCCCCAGTGGTAGTATACATACAGCCCCAGTGGTAGTATATAGCCCCAATGGTAGTATATAGCCCCAGTAGTAGTATACAGCTCCAGTGGTAGTATATAGCCCCAGTGGTAGTATATAGCCCCAGTGGTAGTATACATACAGCCCCAGTGGTAGTATATAGCCCCAATGGTAGTATATAGCCCCAGTAGTAGTATACAGCCCCAGTAGTAGTATACAGCCCCAGTGGTAGTATATAGCCCCAGTGGTAGTATATAGCCCCAGTGGTAGTATATATACAGCCCCAGTGGTAGTATATAGCCTCAGTGGTAGTATATAGCCCCAGTGGTAGTATATAGCCCCAGTAGTAGTATACAGCCCCAGTGGTAGTATATAGCCCCAGTGGTAGTATATAGCCCCAGTGGTAGTATATATACAGCCCCAGTGGTAGTATATAGCCCCAGTGGTAGTATATAGCCCCAGTGGTAGTATATAGCCCCAGTGGTAGTATATAGCCCCAGTGGTAGTATATAGCCCCAGTGGTAGTATATAGCCCCAGTGGTAGTATACAGGGCCCCAGCAGGGCCCCCCTCATAATTTGGCGCCCCCACCTCAGTTTCTGGGCCCCCCCGCATGCAGCGCTGCACATATACATTACGTGTCTAGCAGCTGTTACCCTCCGGTGGCAGATCGCGGCTCCCGGCTCCGGGCTCCATCTTCCTCGCTGTCTTCCTGCTTTGTGACCGGCGCGATGACGTCATCGCGCCGGTCACATGACAACCAGGAAGACAGAGAGGAAGATGGAGCCCGGAGCCGGGAGCCGCGATCTGCCACCGGAGGGTAACAGCTGCTAGACACGTAATGTATATGTGCAGCGCTGCATGCGGGGGGGCCCAGAAACTGAGGTGGGGGCGCCAAACTTTGAGGGGGGCCGTATGACTCGCGTATAAGCCGAGGGGGGGACTTTTCAGCCCAATTTTTGGGCTGAAAAACTCGGCTTATACGCGAGTATATACGGTAGTTTTGATTTCACAACAACGCTCACATAAGTGTGAGTAGAGTTATTATTTGTATTTGGAGGACACTACACCTAGAATATGGGGACGCAGTCTCTAGACCTTTATGGTCCTTCGTGTTTTTGTACACGCATGAGGGTACGTCAATATTACTCCAACCACTTTATTTATGTATGTATATTACAAATGAATATTTGTTCCATTGTAGTTTTACAATACTGTATACTTTGATAATAAATATTAATAAAAACATATTTAACAAAAAAAAAAAAAAGTAATGCAGATATAGTGAAAACTCAGTAGAAAAAAAGCTGCCAAAACCGCAGCGTTTATCCACAGACAGCAAATGTTGTGTGTGCTCTATCTCTAAGGGTACCGTTACAAGTCCCAACATTGCATGCAATTTTACTTGCAACTTACTGTGAAATCATGGACACATTGTTACATTTGTACACGGCAACAAAATGGAACAATGTGTCAATGATTTCACTGCAACCAGTAAGTTGCAAGTGAAATTGCATGCAATGTTACGACGTGTAACGGTACCCTAGTACTTTATAGTAATAGTTATATCTCAAGTGTACTGTAAATGGGTCATTCCATGTAGAGTGATCTAAAAATGAATATTTTTTTTACCTGACAGCTTTAGATTTTTTTTTCCTATATGAAGTATAACTTTAGTTAATTACAATAAAAAAGTTTTGAATTTTTTTCTTCATCAGTTAATTTTTTACAGATTTTTAAAGTTTTAAAAAAGTGTGAATTTTGGCCTGGTATTGGCCTTACATTTTTTATCAAATCTCGGGCTAGAAATATGATAAACAAAATAAACACCATTCTACTCAGAATTGTACAGGCTTTCACCAGATATGTCACAAGAGGATCTTTTTTTAATATTTTACCCACGCAAACACAAAATTTTAAAACACATTTCCAAAAAATCGGTTTAATTTAAAAATCTCCAAAAATGCCCATGTGTCTGCTATGCTCCCAGCCACATCTGTACCAAATTTCAAGTTAGGATCGCGATGGGATCATATTTTAAAATATTTTACTATTGTAGCGTCAATGGGTGATTCCATATCAAGTGACCTAAATATGATTTTTTTTACCTGACGTCTTTATATTTTTTTTTCATATATGAAGTACAACTTTAGTTAATTATAAATAAAACGTTTTGAAGTTTTTTCTTCATCAGTTAATTTTTTACAGATTTTTAAAATGTTAAAAAAGCGCGAATTTTGGCCTGGTATGACTTTACATTTTCTATCATATCATATTTTTCATGCCTGTATTGATTGATGGATTTATATGAAACATCCAATCTTGTTCCAGCCTAATGGCCACTTTACATGTCCCAACGTCAGTCCGATATTGGATCCGACGCCGCGGGAGCGCGCTTTTTCTGGGCAGATTTCCAAGATCGCATCGGAGATTTACACAGCGCGATATCGGCAGACAACGCCAGTACGATGTGTACGCCCCCTTGTACGGCCGACCCAGGAACGACCATTTAACATGGGACAGGATAGGTGAAGTTGTACTCCACATCGTAGTTGGGCTTTTACACAGCACGATCCTGCCACAAGGCCCATCCAATATCGGGCCGTTGGAGAGCAGGCTCATTTGATCCCCGATATCGTTTTGGCATCGTTCGTGCATCGTATTGGACATTTATACCATACAACGCACGAACGATATCGGGGACAACGCACGACCCACGTGACTTTTGGTCGGAGTTGGACGCCGATATCACAACGTGTAAACCCACCATAAGATTTTTTTCTTGTTGGGTGTCCAGTTTTTTCAAAAGGATTGCAACAGCATATATGATAAAATATTGTTCCTTGAGAAGTAGCAGCCATTGCGTGTGAGAAAAATACAGTAAATCTTAAGGAAGATGGGTAATAAAAATAATGATCTACAGAACGCTTGAGATAGAACTGTGTTACTATAAAGTGAGCATTAGGGCTAGCGCATACGCAGATTTTTCTGTCTGCGGATAAACGCTGCGGTTTTGGCAGCTTGTTTCTACCAAGTTTTTACCACATCTGCATTAGTTTTAGAGCTTCAGAGCTTTTATGTCCTGACATACCTGGACATGTTCACTCTTGAACAAACAATAGTCTGTACAAAGGCATCTAGGGACTCGGTGTACTACAATATTGGCGAGTGTGTTTTACAGATTGAGTAAATTTATATTAATAGTATAAATGGTTTTCTTATCAAGGGCTAATAAACACAGTGCTATTCTAAGTGATCGTTTAGAAAAACGCCCCCCATTGATTTCAATGGGATTAAACACATGCAGTGTTTTTTTAAACACTCAGTGAGTAAATCACTGTTTGCACTACTTTTTAACTGCGGCAGTAAACGCAGCATTTATCACTATTTATATATTAAAAAAAGCTGCCATCGCTTTCACTAGCGATTAAAAAAATTAATGCAGATGTGGTAAAAACTTGGTAGAAAAAAGCTGCCAAAACTGCAGCATTTATCCGCAGACAGAAAAAGGTGTATGTGCTAGCCCCGATACCCACTTTATAGTAACACAGTTCTATCTCAAGCGTACTGTAAATCTTTATTTTTATTACCCATTTTCCTTACTTAATATTAATTGTATTTTTCTCACACAGCAATGGCTGCTATTTCTTAAAGAATAATATTTTATCATATATGCTGTTACAATCCTTTTGGAAACATTTTTTGAAAAAGCGCTGGTGGCGGCTACTGTACTCTCCAAAGATTGTGAAAATAAAGAAGTAGAATTGACTTTATTGCATCCTTCTGGTCCTGCGCCATCATTTGTGTATCCAAGAAAGCCAGACATTTTAAAAGTTAACAAAAATCAGACATTAACTCAGGTGGAGCCGAACACCGTGACAGGCCGTACATACTCTAACACAAAATGAAATGGCCATTGCTAGTAAGAGCTTATGGACAAGATTACATTTCACCCACTCAAAGGGACAAATTGATTATAACAAGCCACTTTAAAAACGTACTATTAATTGTTTGATTAGTTCATATTTTATAGGATTTAACTACTGTACTATTCTTATTCAACACTTCATAAATGACATGTTTAGTGATAAAAAATTTGTGGAAAACAAATTTACATGTATAAATAGGGGTTAAAATTCTTTGTTCTTTTAATCTTGTTTAATCAAACTTGAGGATATGATCACCTTTTTTTGTTTTGGTTTGTTCACTGCATTCAGGTTGAAAATGCTGAGCAAGTGGTGTTCTAATGATTAAAGGGAACCTGTCACCAGGTTTTTGCCATCCCATCTGAGAGCAGCATAATGTAGAGACAGAGACCCTGATTCCAGAAATGTGTCATTTACTGAGCTGCCTTCTGTCATTTTGATAAAATTAGTGTTTTCTCTGTTGCAGATTTAGCTGTTTGCGAATATGCCGGTCTACATGGCAGCAGGACAAGTAGACTGCTAATGATAATCTTCAGCTGATCAAACAGTGATTTCATCAAAACTACACCCAGCAGCCCAGTAAGTGACACATCGCTGGAATCAGGATCTCGGGTCTTATATTGTGCTATTCTCAGATTAGGTTGCAAAAACCTGGTGACAGGTTCCCTTTAAGATATACTTATCCTGGTACTAATGTTATTTGTTTCTTGTGTTTCTTTTTTGTTGCATATAAATTTTTTATTCAATAAGTTGTACTAACTCATACAACCATAAAATAAAAAAATATATAAATTTGATAGGTCGGTCCCAAGTTGAATCTCTGTACAAATATAACCAAGAACACAAGTAACAGACAGGAATTTTTTCATTTTTGCGCATCAAAATTTTGAATTTGATTTTTCCCAAACAAAATACAAACATAGTCTTGTGTCATATCAAATGAAAGCTGGTACCGTTCTGAGAAAAATTATGCATCTCCCACTTCATTATCTTAATTCTAGCCCGAGATAAAAAATGTAAAGCCATACCAGGCAGAAATTCACGCTTTTTTAAAACTTTAAAAATCTGTAAAAAATTAACTGATGAAGAAAAAAATTCAAAACTTTTAATTTGTAATTAACTAAAGTTGTACTTCATACAGAAAAAAAATCTAAAGACGTCAGGTAAACAAAAATTCATATTTAGATCACTTGATATGGAATGACCTATTGACGCTATAATACCGTATATACTCGTGTATAAGCTGACCCGTGTATAAGCCAACCCCCCTACTTTTGCCCCCAAAAACTGGGAAAATTTATTGACTCAGAGGGTGGACTCCAGCACAGGGTATACAGGCCCCCAGGCTCAGGGTGCACAGGGTGCACAGGCCCCCAGGCTCAGGGTGCACAGGAGGTGCACAGGCCCCCAGGCTCAGGGTGCACAGGCCCCCAGGCTCAAGGGTGCACAGGCCCCCAGGCTCAGGGTGCACAGGCCCCCAGGCTCAGGGTGCACAGGCCCCCAGGCTCAGGGTATGGCACCCCCCTCCATGCTGCCGCTGCTGTACAATAAATACAGTGTTATTATCTCACCGGCCCGGTCTCAGTGAATACTCCCTCCTCCCTGCGAGGCTGCGTGTCATGTGACCTGCCGGTGACGTCATCGCCGTGAGCCCCGGTCACATGACACGCAGGGAGGAGGGAGGATTCACTGAGACCGGGCCGGTGAGATAATAACACTGTATTTATTGTACATGGGGGGGGGGCTGTATACCCCGTGCTGGGGGGCTGTAAGGCGATATGCACTGCTCCCCTCGCGATGGGCGGGTGATGCAGTTGCATATCATGAAAGAGTTCATGAGCGACTCCAGTCAGAGCGTCATATTGCAGCCTTCCCCCACTCCTCCAGCCTCCTCCTGCTCCGGACACAGCCCACTTCACAGAAAAGTATATGACTCGTGTATAAGCCGAAGGGGGACTTTCAGCCCAATTTTGCTGAAAAAGTCGGCTTATACAGAGTATTACGGTATTAAAATTTAAATATGATACTAGATAAAACTCGGCACACAATATACCGTATATACGGTGTATAAGCCGACCCGTGTATAGCCACCCCCCTACTTTGCCCAAAATCTGGAAAAATACCTATTGACTCGTGTATAAGCGAGGTGACCCAGCGTCAGCCCCACATGTGTATACAGCCCCCCAGTGGATACAGGCCTCCCCAGTGGTATATCCTGTAGTTGCAGCCCAGTGGTGTTAAGAAGCCAGCAGCCCCAGTGGATATATAGCAGCCAGTGGTAGTATATAGAGAGCCCGCAGTTAGTATATAGCAGCCCCAGGGTAGTATATAGAAGCCAGCAGCAGTGGCAGTATATAAAGAGCCGCAGCGGCCCCAGTGGTAGTATAGAAGCCCCAGCAGCCCCAGTGGTAGTATATAGCTAGCCAGTGGTAGTATATAGCAGCCTAAGTGGTAGTATATAGAAGCCAGAGCCCAGTGGTAGTATATAAAAGCCCCAGCAGCCCCAGTGGTAGTTATATGCAGCCCAGTGTAGTATATAGAAGCCCAGCAGCCAGTGTTTAGTATTGAAGCCCGCAGCCAGTGGTGTGATATAGCAGAGTGGTAGTATATCAGCCAGTGTAAGTAATAGAAGCCCAGCAGCCACAGTGGTAGTTAAGAAGCCCAGCAGCTCAGTGGTAGTATATAGCAGCCCAATGGTGTATTAGGAAGCCACAGTAGTATATAGAAGCCCGCAGCTCAGTGGTAGTATATTAGCAGCCCAGGGGTAGTATTAGAAGCCCAGCAGCCCAGTGGAGTAATAGCATGCCCATGTAGTATATAGAAGCCCCAGCAGTAGTATATAGCAGCCCCATGGTAGTATATAGAAGCCCAGCAGCCCGTGGTAGTCTATAGAAGTCCAGCAGCCCCAGTGGTAGTATATAGCAGCCCAGTGGTAGTATATGAAGCCCAGCAGCCCAGTGGTAGTATTAGAAGCCCAGCAGCCTCAGTGGTAGTATATAGCAGCCCAATGGTGTATATAGAAGCCCAGCAGTAGTATATAGAAGCCCCAGCAGCCCCAGTGGTATTTATATAGCAGCCCAGTGGTAGTTATAGAAGCCCCAGCAGCCCCAGTGGTTAGTATTATTCAGTCCCATTTGGTAGTATATAGAAGCCCCAGCAGTAGTTATAGCAGCCCAGTGGTAGTATATAGAAGCCCAGCAGCCCCAGTGGTAGTATATAGAAGTCCAGCAGCCCCAGTGGTAGTTATAGCAGCCCCAGTGGTAGTATATAGAAGCCCAGCAGCCCCAGTGTAGTATATAGAAGCCCAGCAGCCCAGTGGTAGTATATAGCAGCCCCAGTGGTGTATATAGCCAGCCCAGTGGTAGTATATAGCAGCCCAGCGCCTCAGTGGTAGTATATAGCAGCCCAGTGTTTAGTTTATAGAAGCCCAGCAGCCAGTGTAGTATTTAGCAGCCCAGTGGTGTTATAGAAGCCCCAGCAGCCTCAGTGGTAGTATATAGCAGCCCGTGGTAGTATAGAAGCCAGCAGCCTCAGTTGGTAGTTTATAGCAGCCAGTGGTATTTATATAGAAGCCCAGCCCAGTGGTAGTATATAGCAGCCCCAGTGGTAGTATATAGAAGCCCCAGCAGCCTCAGTGAGTATATAGCAGCCCCAGTGGTAGTATATAGAGCCCAGCAGTAGTATATAGAAGCCCAGCACCCAGTGGTAGTATATAGCAGCCCAGTGGTAGTATATTAGAAGCCCAGCAGCCCAGTGGTAGTCCCGCTCGCCGCTGCCATCCGCGATCCTCATCTTCATGCGTCTTCTTCCGACGTCAATTGCGGCGACGAACACAGGAAACCAGAAGAAGCGCATGTTTTGGGAATTTTTAAATTATACCTTTTTTTGGAAATGCGTTTTAAAATTTTGCGTTTGCTTTCGCATGGGTAAAATATTAACACAGATCCTCTTGTGACATATCTGGTGAAAGCCTGTACAGTTCTGAGTAGAATGGTGTTTATTTTTTTTCTCTATCTTATTTCTAGCCCGAATTATGAGGAGAAATGTAAAGACAGGCAACACCGAAATTTGCACTTTTTCATAACTTTGAAAATCAATTTAAAATTAAAAAAAATTAAGAATTTTTTTATCTTCACATTTTGCATTGTCTGACATGTCATCAAATAACAAAATCTCAAAAGAATTAAAAATAGAGAGGTAATAATCATTGATTCACTTGACATGAAAGGATCCAGTAACGTTCTGAGAAAAATCATGCCTCTCCCACATCTTTATCTTAATTCTAGCCATACGAGGCCAAAATTGGCGCTTTTATAAAACTTTAAAAATCTGTAAAAAATTAACTGATGAAGAAAAAAATTCAAAACTTTTAATTTGGAATTAACCAAAGTTGTACTTCATATAGAAAAAAAATTAAAAAAAATAAAATCTAAAGAAGTTTCAGCACGTAAAAACAAATTCCACATCTGTTCATGATGGTCACCGGTACATTAAGGTATCGTTACACGGCACGACGCTGAAACAATGTCAGCAACAATCACAGGGGCGCGTGGTCATTTTTGACATAATTTCAACATCGCTGGTGAGAGGTCACACGTCTAGATATCGTGAACAACTCACCACCGACGTTGTGAGCAGGTATAGTTTGCAAACCCCGCGAACGATCCCTGCTCATTGCTGTGAATGGGCGAAGTCGTGAATGACAAAGTTATTGCGGTGTCACACAGAACGATGCAGCAGGTTGCTGGAGTGGAGATCGTCAGGTTTACCAACATGTTGGTAAACCTGTCAACTCCGATCCAACGACTGATCGTAGCAACTTGCCACAATCACATGCAAAGAGGTCGCAATGACGTCGCTGGTACACCACCAAACCCAAGACGTATCAGTGATGTCGTTGACGATGTCGTGCCGTGTAACGGGGCCTTTAAGGTGCCATGATTCAGCTAGCTGGTAGCCTTATTCATGATCATGAATAAGGCTTCCAGCTAGCCGAAACATGGCACCTTAATGTACCTGTGACCAACATGAACTGATCTGGAATTTGTTTTTACGTACTGAAAACCGTTTTTCTAAACTTTTGCTAAAATAAATGGATGTTTTATAAGAAGTCGGATTGTTGACAACTCCTTTTACTCGGCTGGACTACTTCTGAAAATTGACTCTGATTAATGTTGCCTCTGGTTGAGGAAGCATGAATCTGACAGGCTCTCTTTAAAATTTTTAAAACCGGAGTTAGTCTTACCGGTAACAAATGTTTCCAGGAGTCCACATGACAGCACCACAGGAGGAGTAATCCCATATCCTTCTGTAGGGACAGGAAGCACAAGAGGTTAAAAGCCCTCCTATGACCCCACCTCCTCAGTGATTTTCCAAGAACCACATTGGCAGGGTACAATGCAATTTTATTCCAGTAAAATCATATATATGTTAAAGTCACATACAGTAGAACACTAGGGAAGGAACTAAGGGTGCTGTCATGTGGACTCCTGGAAACATTGTTACCGGTAAGACTAACTCCGGTTTTCCAGTACGTCCCCATGACAGCACCACAGGAGTATACTCAAGAACTCATAGCTTAGGGAGGGACAATAGTTGAAGCACTTTACGACCAAACACCGTTCGCTGGTTCAAAAGTACATTTAACTTGTAATGCCTGCAGAAGGTCGTAGGGCCTGACCAGGTTGCAGCAGCACAAATCTGTTCAAAAGTAGCACCAGCTCTAGTAGCCCAAGACGTGGAAACAGCCCTAGTAGAATGTGCCTTGACAATAGCAGGGGGAGACAGCCCGTCTGAAAGATATGCTACAGTAATCATGGACTTAATCCATCTAGCTAAAAGTTGGCTTGGAAGCTTTCCTACCTCGATTTTTACCCCCGAACTGAATGAAAAGATTAGAGTCTAATCTCCAGTTCCGAGTGGCTTCCAAATACGCCAGTACTGCAGCGCGTACATCCAGACAGTGAAATTCTTACTCCTTCTGATTCTTAGAGCTGTCACAAAACGAGGGAAGAACCACCTCTTGATTCAAAGTGAGCGATGACACAACCTTCAGGGAGAAACTGGGGTCTAGCTTCAGAATGAGACAATCATCCCGTATCTGCAGATATGGCTCGACCACAGAGAGGGCCTGAAGCTCACCGAAACGTTTAGCAGAGGTGATGGCAACCAAGAAGACCGTCTTCAGAGTCAAGTTCTTTATGTCCAAGGCCTGAAACGGAACAAAGGACGGACCGCAAAGGACCTTCAAGACAAGTGTCAGATCCCACGGAGGAGAAGAAAGTCGCTGGGTCGGACAAAGCCTCTGGATTGCTTTGACAAAGCGGACAACCCACGGATGTGCAGACAATGGTGTGTCGAAGAACGTGCTGAGTGCTGCAATCTGAATCTTCAAGGTACTGGGACATAGACCGTTGTCAAATCCGGCTTGTAGAAAATCGAGAATCCCTGGAAAGTCCGGGTGAGAGGCGTCGACAGATTTATGAAAACGACAGAACGTCTTCCAGATCTTGAGATTAATTGCCTGCGTGACGGGTTTTCTACTAGCCTGCAAGGTCCGGATCACCGGATCGGATAAACCCTTAGCCTTCAAGATCTCCCCTTCAGAAGCCAGGCAGACAGCTGGAGCTGATGAAGATTCTGATGCAACAATGGGCCCTGCGTCAGCAGATCCTCCCTCAGAGGCAGCAAGATTGGGTCCTCCACTGGTAGGTGCCGTAGAAAGGAGAACCAGCTTCTCCTTGGCCAGAAAGGCACAACCGTTATTGACTGTTGCCCTGTCCTCCTGAATTTTTCTTAGGACCCTCGGGATCAGAGGAGTAGGAGGAAAAGCGTACTCCAGGCAGCCACCCGAATTCTGGGAAAGAGCGTCCACAGCCAGAGGACAATCTCCAGGGTCGAGAGAGAAGAAATAGGCCATCTTCGCATTTGCCCTGGAGGCAAACAGATCCAGGCGAGGCTGACCCCACCTGCGAGTCAGGTCCGCCAACATGGCTGCGTTCAGCTCCCAGTCTGAAGCCCGCATCTGATGCCTGCTGAGGTAGTCGGCTTCGTGATTCTCGGAACCCCGAAGATGAACCGCCGAGATGGAGCTCACCAAGGGTGCCATGTCCAGGAATATCTTGGCGGCCAAGGACTGGAGCAGCGGATGTCGAGGACCGCCCTGATGTCTAATGAAGGAGACCGCAGTGATGTTGTCTGATAGAATCTTCACATGGCAATCCCTCAGGACGGCACGGCTGCGACGTAGGGCTTCCCAAATCGCCTGTAACTCCCGATAATTCGAAGACCGAGCCTGAATCGTGGTGGACCAAGTCCCCTGAAGGTAACGTTCCCCCACCTTGGGCCCCCATCCGTAGAGGCTTGCATCCGTGGTGACTAGAAGACAAGGCTCCAGGTGCCATTCTACTCCCAACCGAAGATTCGGGTCCAGCCACCAATGCAGGGAGTCCTGGGCGTCGGGTGAGAGAAAACTTCATGTCCAGACGCTTCTGGTGTCTGTCTGTTACTGCCAGGAGGGGACTCTGTAATGCCCTGAAATGGAACTGGCTCCATCTGACGCATGTGATGCAAAAAGTCATGATTCCCAAAATACTCATGGCCTCTCTGATGGACGGACAAGTCTTCCCCATAAAGGACCGAATCCTTTGAGGGATGGAGAGCAATTTGTCCTCGGGGAGATAGGATGTTCTGGTATGTGAATGCAGATGAACCCCCAAAAAGATGCAGGAAGTGTGTGGGACCAGATTTGACTTTTGTAAGTTCACCATCCATCCCAGGCTGTCGAACGTCCGCTGGACAAAATCCAGCTGAAGAGTCATCTCCCGAGGGGACTGTGCCACTATCAGGAAGTCGTCGAGGTATGGAATAATTGTAATATTCCAGAGTCGAATGTAGGTCACCACTTCCGCCAGGAGTTTGGCAAGAATTCTGGGAGCAGATGACAGGCCGAATGGAAGGCATCGGAACTGGAAGTGGAGAACCTGGCTGCCTACGGGGAGAGCAAACCTCAGATGTTGTTGGCAGGAGGAGTGAATCGGCAGGTGGTAATATGCATCCTTTAATTCTAAAGTGCACATTACCGCCTCCGGGTCTATCAGGGGAATAGCCAATCTGACTGATTCCATGCGGAACTTCTTTTACCGAACCCACCGGTTTAGCGGTTTTAGGTTGATGATGGTACGGAACTCCCCGGAAGGCTTTTTTTACTGAAAATAGAGAGGAGTAGAGGCCCATACCCTGTTCGTGTAGGGGAACGGGAGCAACTACCTTTTGTGCAAGAAGCCGATCCACGTCCGTATGCAGCTGGGAAAGAGAAGAAAGGGAACCCTTTGTGAGAAGGAACACCCTTGGAGGAGGCCGAGAAAACTCTATTCTGTAACCCGAGCAATAGTGGTCAATACCCAGGGATTTTGAGTAATCCGACGCCAACCTTGTGTAAACAACTTTAGCCTCCCCCCACGCTGGCATAGTCATTGGCGTCTTGTTCGGGGGCCAGTACTGGGTTGAAACTTTATATCTTTACTTCCCTTATTAAAACTCCAGCTTGTGGAACCCCCCTTCTTATGAGTGTTAGATCTATGAAAGGGGAAGGGTTTACGAAAAGGCTGCACTTTCTTTTCATCCTCCAGGAAACGCTTGTTCCTATCGGATGCTTTGTCTAAAATATCATCCAGCACAGGACCAAAGATTCTGAGCCCTGAAAATGGAATGGAGCACAGCTTATTTTTCGAAGCCTGTGTCACCAGACCACGTCTTCAACCAAACCGCTCTCCTGGCAGAGTTGGACAACGCATTACGTCTGGCCATGAATCTGACCGATTCTGCAGAAGCGTCAGCCATAAAGTCCGTAACCAGTGTTAACAGAGGCAAAGACTCAAGGAGAGAGTCCCGTGGAGTGCCACACCGTAGGTGACCCTTGAGTTAATCGATCCAGACCTTCATAGATCTGGCAATGGATGTAGCCACGACATTGGATGTAATAATCGCCGCCAAGGCCTCCCAGGCCTTTTTCAAAAGCCCATCTGCCTTCCGATCCATAGGATCCTTCAAGCCCAAGGAATCCTCAAACGGGATAGCAGTCTTTTTCGGCACTCTGGCCACTGGGACATTGATCTTAGGGACAGTGTCCCACACCGAGACGTCGTCTGGATTGAACAACAGGCGAGAGTGAAATTCCCTAGGAACAGAGAGTCGTTTTTCCGCGTAATCCCATTCTTCCAGGATCATGTCCTTAACATGGGAGTTAACCGGAAAAACCAAAGATTGCTGAGACATAAGGTCCTGCAAACATAATATCCTGAATGTTCGTGACCTGCTCCGGTTCCTCCACCTGCATGGTGTTCCGAACTGCCCGCAGAAGAATCTCCATGCCATCTGCGTGAAACAGATACTGCTTACGTTCCCCACCCCTTGTAGGGCTAAAGGTACCTTTACACGCCGCCACCGTGCCTAGCAACAGGTATCAACTGCATGTGCACGTTTTTGACGGTTGATACCGATCGCCGATGCCGCATATACACGCCGCCATTGCGTTGTCAACTGAAGGTATCTTTGTTCCCCGGAAGTTCTGACAGATCCTGCAGCTAACTTCCTGTTGAATACCTTCGCTGCTTCACACATCGCTACCACAAAGGAATATGGGCGTACATCTTTCGCGCCGCAAGTACATAGGCGTGACAGAGCTTGCTAATACATGACGCCATTCCAATTGTGTAGTGTGAATGGATAGCTCTTTAAATATGGCGTCCTGTGAAGGGACAGCCAATGGAAACACTGTAGCCCCCACCAATGATCGCTGATGGGGCGCGGTATCCAGCACGCTGTGGCACGCCCCGGGGAAATCACTAGGCGACGCAAAATCCATCCCTGTGCCCCGTTTAGACGCCACTACCATGGCAATTGTGCCTTTGTGCTGCCTTCGGTTTTTGAGCACGGCTCAGAAACAGGTATCTGAGTCAACTGCAGGACACCTGAAGAATTTCCCTATTTACACGCCGCTATTTCGTAGCAATTTCATGGCAACAGGCACAATTATCCCCATTGCCAGGCAGTTGCTACCACGCAGTGGTGGCGTGTAAAGGGGTCCTTAGAGTCACATTGGAGTCAGACTCATCCGAAGGGTCAAGTTCACTCTCTGAAGATGGCACGACATCCACTCTGGGACGCTTGTTCTGAGCAACCTGGACCCCAGGAGTGAACGGTTGTAGCGATGTTATAGAAGCCTGAACCTGCTACTTAATCATAGAGTGCATCTCCTTCAATAAGGCACCCTGCTCCTCTTAACATGGAGGCTCTACATTCAGCACAGAGACGCTTAGTGTAGGTGTCCGGAAACTTGATATTACAATCCAGGCACCTCTTGGACTTCCCCGTGACCTTCTTCCCCACCTCCTTCTTACAAGGCGATATGTGCCCTGATACATCCTAAAAAAGGGGACATAGACAAGAAAGGGCCTAATGAGGGCAATGTCCATTAAACCCTGAATAAGGCAATGATACACTTACACGGCTGTGGGGCGAACCAGGGAGGGTATCAGGATGGGACACGTCTGCCATGATGGAAGCCCGCCAGATGCCAGGGACATAAGCCGCAGCATGCTCAGGTGCTCCCCAGACCCCCCCTTTATAGTATACCTGGTTGTCCTGCCATGTATGCCTGCTCCATAAGCGCCCACCGCGTCCTGCGCCCGGATTCACCGCCACAGACCGCGGACCAGAAGTATGTCATCCGAACTTCCGGTTTTGCGCAGAGCGGTCCCCGCGGCCAGGAGAAGCGCGGGAACCGCCGGAACAGGCCGCCCAGAACTTCCCACGGATGAAGCGGCAGACCGGAGGCTCCTGCCTCCCAGAAGGCTGAGGGACTCCCGGCAGGGAGTGTTGGCCCCAGGACCCTCTTGACGGCGGGAAGGAGAGAGGCGCAGTTCCCCAGCTCCCACCGGGTCCCGGTGAGTAGAGTAAGTGCATCCCGCACTCTCCAGCCAGTGCGTCCCCGCACCAGCACCTCCGTACTCCTTGTCCTTGTGCAGGGGACAGGAAAAACACTGAGGAGGTGGGGTCAGGTGGGGTTTTTTAACCCCTTGTGCTTCCTGTCCCTACAGAAGGATATGGAATTATTCCTCCTGTGGTGCTGTCATGAGGACGTACTGGAAACTAATGTTTTCACCCTAGGTCAAGGCCACACTTAAGACTTATTTGGGTTTTTATGTAGATAAAAAAAAAAAAAAAAAAAAAAAATAGGGGAAAGAGCAGACCACTTTTCCTCCCAATGCCCCCATATACATGAGCACTACTCATCTTGGCAAACCATGGTCCATGAGGTGATGAGAAAGCCACTACCACTGTTCTCCAGGCCCATCTCCTCTGAAAACAAAAGGCTAGGCTGTTTATGTCCTAGTGCCCAATCCTTCTCTCTTCTGCCATTTTTTCTCTTGGTAGAGTCGGGAGAACCATATACATATTAGCAGGTCAACCAATTCCAGAGATGTCATCCCAGGTTAATACCATCAAAACTAGCTCCTGCTGGCAAATCATTTTGAGTGTATGGAAAAATGTAAAATTGCCAGTCGTTATATTTAGTTAAATACTATGATTGTAGATAATGATTAGTAACCCTAGTTTCTAACTAGTAGAAGAGATTGGAAGAAATCACTGTTTTAATAGTAGAAGTTCAGTAATTTCTCCACTGGATACTTAGTGCAAATGTGCACTTCCCAAAGGCAATTACCCTATAGCTAGGCTTGCACGAAGACACTGAAATCACAGCATTTAAACATTGCATCCAAGGGCTCACGTATTTACACATCAGACTGTGGCATGCAAGTGCCATTTGTGTTTTTCACTGAAAGTCTATGAGGCTGTTCACGTCAGTGTTTTTCTGTGGACAGAGTGGGATGGGCACCATCACAGAGAAATGTCCCATTAATCCAAGTGTTGGATCAAACTCAGCAACGAAAGACTACGTGTCCATAAAAAATAAGATAAAATAGACCACGCTTTAATAACATCTGTGTGCTATTCGGTTTTCACTGGCTGATATATAGGAGAAACTTATTTTTCTCATCAGTGAAAAACAAATTATGAAAATCATTGATAGGTTTTTCTCAAACGTAAAAAAAAAACCCTGATACCTGAATGAGGCCTAATTTCTTTAGATGTCTCATTGTGACCTGCAACCTCCTGAGGCCGAATTGAAAATGTTTAAATATGTATTGGGTTTTCTGCCATACACGACTCACAAGCCATAGACTCCCAGTGGAAGTAACAAGTGACCTTACTGCAATTTTTCTATTTTTTTTACAGCAAAAACATGTGCTCTGAAATATGTGTGACAGCAAGTTGCACATGTTTTTGGACACGACACAAGTGTAGCTCTAGCCTCACTGTTCTTGTGAGTTGAAATAGCACTACAAGTTCATAAGGTTCACAAGCAACAAATTTGTTTGAAACATTTTATACAGCAAATCTGCAGAAAAATCCACATCAAACCCCAATACTCTACAAACAAGTAATCTCACCTTCCCGCTTACTGCCCCACCTGACCTTATCTTCTGCCCTGCTCCTAAACCTCAGATCTCTCCTACAATAACACAAAACAAGCCATACAGCTTCATTCTCCCACTTGTTTGCTCTCTTTGCTTCTCCTCACGGCTGGCAATGTCTCCCAATCCTGGACCTCCGCAGCAGATAACCCCCTTATTTCTCCCTTCCAACTAGAAACTATCAAAATTTCTCCAACATAAAAACTCATTCCCCTGACCCCTATTGCCTTTCTATGGAGTCCTTTGGAACGTTTGTTCCATCCGTAACAAGCTTCCTCATTCATGACTTCTTTACATCTCACAACCTGTTCTTCCTGGGCATCACCAACACATGACTATCGACCTCAGTTACAGCCGCACCTGCTGTGCTATGGTGGCCTTCACTTCACCCACACTCCTCACCCTGGCAATAAACATGAAGGAGGAGCTGGTCTATAACTCCACCTCTACCCTCCCTTCTTTTGAATTGCACTCTATTTCCACTCTCGTTCCAATCTCTAAATGGCCGTCATAAACTGACCCTCGGACACAGCCTCTTACTTTATTCACCAATTCTCCACCTGGCTTCAGCAACCTTGCTGACATTCCCACCATTACCATGAGTGACTTCAAGTATCTCTACTAATACTCAGTCCTCCAAACTCCTGTCGATTACTTCATTCTTTGCTCTTACTGAGTGGTCCTCCACACGTTAAACCATTTATATATCTTCACCTGCCACTCCTCCCTAGCTAACTTCAGAACCTCTAAACTCCCTCTGACCACTAGCTACTGATATTTCCATCCCTATCCTCTTCACCTGCCTATTGAGTCCAGCATGTAGCACCCTCCAAAGAAACCTTGCACACCTAGACATTCACACTCAACTCTCATACTGCTGTGCTCTTTATCTTCACCCCACAACACAGTCAGTGCCACCATTTTCTAAAACACCACACTCACGTCAGCTATTGAGTCAGTCTTGCCCTGACCAAAATTAACAAATTTTAACAGACAATTTTTAACCCAATTTTAAACCCACCACTGAAGCTGCTGCCAGCCCAGAACTTGCAAGCTCCATGGTATAGACTGTAAGCCCACAAGGGCAGGGTCCTGTACTGTCTGCTCATTGATGCTGATGAAATTTTAACAGACAACAGAGAACAGGCAATTCTCTATACTCCTCCTTCTAGATTTGTCCTCTGACTAACAGTCGATCACTTCCTCCTTCTACAGATCCTCTCTTCCTTTGCCATTAAAGGCCATGCCCTCTCACCTCATCGCACTTCTATTGTCTCCCATTCCCACACTATCTCTTCATCCCACCCTCTCTCTGTTGATGTCCTTAAAGGCTTTCTTGGGACCCCTACTCTTCTCCATCCATAACTTTGGCATGGAACAATTCGAAGACCCATGACTCAGATCTACCCTTCTGGCCCAGACGTCACTTCCATGCTGTCCAGAATCCCGAAGTGTCTATCAGCCAAATCCTCCTTTTCCTCTTGCTCCCTAAAACTCAATGGAAAGACTGAAATCCTCTAGCGAGCTCAGAACGAGTGCATATAAAAACCAGTCTTATTTTTTATGATTCAAATTTAATGGTACTGGCAGTGGATACCCCAGGTTAGAGGAAACAATCCCATGCATTTCGATTGTATATAGTCTTAATCCATTATTAAGACTATAGAGTCGGAGCGAGTGGGATTGTCTCCGATAACCTGCGGTATCCACTGCCTGTACCATGACATTTTAATCATAAGGAAATAAAAGATTGTTTTTATATATACTTGTTCTCCTGAGCTCGCTGGAGGATTTCATTATTTCCTGTTGGATACTGATTGCCTGGATCAGGCGGCTCCCTGCTCTTCAGAGAAGCTGAATTTTCAGTTTTATAGCTAAAACTAAATGTGAACAAAAAATTGAACTCACCATCTTTCCTACATCTAACTTAACTCCGCTACCCCCATCTACCCAACACAATAAAGAACATCCCACTTTCACTGGATAGTATGCTACATTCAGAAGCTTAGAGCCTACAAAAACCCACCACTGAAGCTGCTGCCAGCCCAGAACTTGCAAGCTCCATGGTATAGACTGTAAGCCCACAAGGGCAGGGTCCTGTACTGTCTGCTCATTGATGCTGATGAAATGAAGCTGCTGCCATCCCAGAACTTGCAAGCTCCATCGAATAGACTGTAAGCCCACAAGGGCAAGGCCCTGTACTATCTGCTCATTGATGCTGATCACATGAAGCTACTGCAAGCCCAGAACTTGCAGGCTCCATCGTATAGACTGTAAGCCCACAAGGGCAGGGCCCTGTACTATCTGCTCATTGATGCTGATCACATGAAGCTACTGCAAGCCCAGAACTTGCAGGCTCCATCGTATAGACTGTAAGCCCAAAAGGGCAGGGCCCTGTACTGTCTGTTCATTGATACCGATTACATGAAGCTGCTGCCAGCCAGAACATGCAGGCTCCATCTTATAGACTGTAAGCCCACTGTACTGTCTGCTCATGATGCTGATCACATGAAGCAGCTGCCAGCCAGAACATGCAGGCTCCATCGTATAGACTGTAAGCCCACAAGGGCAGGGCCCTGTACTGTCTGCTCATTGATGCTGATCACATGAAGCTACTGCAAGCCCAGAACTTGCAGGCTCCATCGTATAGACTGTAAGCCCACAAGGGCAGGGCCCTGTACTGTCTGCTCATTGATGCTGATCACATGAAGCAGCTGCCAGCCCAGAACATGCAGGCTCCATCTTATAGACTGTAAGCCCACAAGGGCAGGGCCCTGTACTGTCTGCTCATTGATGCTGATCACATGAAGCTACTGCAAGCCCAGAACTTGCAGGCTCCATCGTATAGACTGTAAGCCCACAATGGCAGAGCCCTGTACTGTCTGCTCATTGATGCTGATCAGATGAAGCAGCTGCCAGCCCAGAACTTGCAGGCAGGGCCGGCTCCAGGTTTCTGTGGGCCCCGGGCGGAAAGGTCTCAGTGGGCCCCCTTTAAGTACATATCGCGGACTATATATATATATATATATGTATATATATATATTGCCGCACACTTACCGCAAGCCCCATAGACAATGCATGGGGCTTGCCGCAAACGTGCAGCAAGTGCAACCGCTAGACGGAAAATGCGGCAGATGCGGGGGTTTTTTTTACCGCAACTGCCACATTTTTTAAAAAACTCCTATGTGAAGGCAGCCTTAGGGCCCTTTCACATCAGCCGTATTTTCAAATCGCGGCAGATGCGGTGAAAAAAAACGCATCTGCCGCGATTACCGCATAACCGCAACACTTGCGGCACACTTGCGGCAAGCCCCATGCAATGTCTATGGGGCTTGCGGTAAGGGTGCGGCAAGTGCTGTTTCGGCACTTGCGGCAGGTGCACCAGCGAAAAAAAAACGCCTATGTGAAGGCAGCCTTACAGGAACAGTGACTGCTGAAACCAGGAAGAGCTGTTTCTGACAGTGAGTATATTACACGTGGTTAGGAGCGGGCTAAAATGCGATTGCGTTCCCTTGCGCTTTTTAAAAATACCCTTCAAATGCAAAATGTTGCATTTTTGTGCGTCTGAGGATGCTTGGTATATACACAAGCATTCTCAAGCACACAAATAATGCAAGCAGCTCAATGGAGCCACACTGCCATATGGGTGGCACCGCAGCCAAGCGGAGTGTCTGGCCGTCCAGATCTCTCTTTCTCCTCACCTTTCTTCTTGCCGCTCCGGTCTCCTCCGGTCGCTCTGCACATATCAGCACAGTGATGACAACATCGTGCCCCTCCATGCTGAGCTGCAGAATGCAGACAGCGGCAGAAGAGACTCTGGAGAAGAATGCTGCTGGCAAAGGCGGCTGGGACTATAGGAGCGGAATCCACGGGGGGCTACCACTGGTACACATACTT
The DNA here is from genome assembly GCA_033576535.1 of Allobates femoralis. NCBI lineage: Eukaryota > Metazoa > Chordata > Amphibia > Anura > Aromobatidae > Allobates > Allobates femoralis. The sequence continues at coordinate 82,754,965 of JARQOC010000008.1, read as the reverse complement.
CGTACACACGCGGCTCTGCTCCGCACACCTCATACACACCGCGGCTCTGCTCCGTACACCTCGTACACACTCGGCTCTGCTCCGTCCCCACCTCGTACACACACGGCTCTGCTCCGTACACCTCGTACACACTCGGCTCTGCTCCGTACACCTCGTACACACTCGGCTCTGCTCCGTACACCTCGTACACACTCGGCTCTGCTCCGTACACCTCGTACACACTCGGCTCTGCTCCGTACACCTCGTACACACGCGGCTCTGCTCCGTACACCTCGTACACACGCGGCTCTGCTCCGTACACCTCGTACACAGGCGGCTCTGCTCCGTACACACTCGGCTCTGCTCCATACACCTCGTACACACTCGGCTCTGCTCCGTACACCTCGTACACACGCGGCTCTGCTCCGTACACCTCGTACACACGCGGCTCTGCTCCGTACACACTCGGCTCTGCTCCATACACCTCGTACACACTCGGCTCTGCTCCGTACACCTCGTACACACGCGGCTCTGCACCGTACACCTCGTACACACTCGGCTCTGCTCCGTACACCTCGTACACACCTCGGCTCTGCTCCGTACACCTCGTACACACTCGGCTCTGCTCCGTACACCTCGTACACACACGGCTCCGCTCCATGCACCTAGTACACACTCACCTCTGCTACATTCACACTGTAAATGCCTCCTGACCACACACAAACTTCACCTTATTTGAGCATCATTCATAGTGGCCAGCACAGTCCTGGATACACTGAGGAGCTGATCATGTGATCCCTGACTCCTCCCCTCCATGTGACATCATCCCAGGTCCTGTAAGCACAGAATGGGCAGCTCTGTCGGCTCCCGTGGAGGGGGGGGAGGAGGGAGACCTCCGATGTGCAGGAGCCTGAAAATGACCCCCCAGGCCCAGCTGCCCCCTGGATATAGCTCTGGGTGTGGGGGCAGTGCTAAGGGGCCCCTGAGGCTAGGGTCACACTTGCATTGTGACCCTAGCCTTATGCAAGTATTGTATGTTGCAGCGCATAGCGTTTAATGCTATGCGCTGGAGGCAGCCCATAGAAACCCGACGTTTAACTTGACAACCACTGGTTGTCAATGTAAACGTCGGGTTTCTATGGGCTCAGTTGCTGGCAGCGCATAGCGTTAAACGCTCTGCGCTGCAGCAGATAATACTTGCGTCAGGCTAGGGTCACAACACAAGTGTGACCCTAGCCCTCAGCCCTCCAAGCAGTCGGGCCCCGGCATTTGCCCGGGTACGCCGGGTGCTGACGCCGGCCCTGCTTGCAGGCTCCATCTTATAGACAGTAAGCCCACAAGGGGAGGGCCCTGTACTGTCTGTCATTGATGCTGATCTCATGAAGCTACTGCAAGCCCAGAACATGCAGGCTCCATCGTATAGACTGTAAGCCCACAAGGGCAGGGCCCTGTACTGACTGCTCATTGATGCTGATCACATGAAGCTACTGCAAGCCCAGAACATGCAGGCTCCATCGTATAGACTGTAAGCCCACAAGGGCAGGGCCCTGTACTGTCTGCTCATTGATGCTGATCACATGAAGCAGCTGCCAGCCCAGAACATGCAGGCTCCATCTTATAGACTGTAAATGTGGCACCCCATGGGTTAATGTGCCACAGAACCAACACAGGTTTACAACCCACACAACACTACACTAGAAAGTGGGAGGAGTTTAGGTGGCACCTGCACTAGTGGGAGGAGCTAAGTTGTTTACCACAGAGCAGGAGTGACAGTTAGTTCAGTTTTAGTCAGAGTTTAGTTTGAGTCTGGAGCAGGAGCAGAGTCAAGTAGAAGTGGAGGTCCTGAGAGGTCTGGGGAAAGGAGACAGAGGAACAGAGGAACATCCCCGGGATAAAGAGTTACCCCAAACTTAACCCCGGAGAGGCGCTTAAGACGGATACCGGATCCGAGGCTGTGCATGAGACAGACAGGACAGTAAACACCGGCATAGTGAAGGTCCACCATCTTCACTGTACCATAGCAAAGCAACACGGAGGGGTCTGTGACAGAGAGGACTCAAGTTGCCCAGCATATTGGTACCCGTGAGCAGAGACAGGGCCAGCAGTACAGCTACAAGCGGCAGCAGGGCCACACACAGCGCTTAAGTAGGAAGCCAAGGACCCGGTCAGGGTGAGAGCAACCCGGTACAGACTCCGTGGACAATACTGTGTAATACCATCTGCAAGTAAAGACTTGGAAAGCAACAGAAACCGTGAGTGTGTGTCATCCTTATGCTGAAGCCCCACTTGCCCTCATATACTGCGATTACCTCTACTCTCATCATCTCTACTGCTACCCCTACTCTCCTGCAGCATCAATAACATCCTCACAGACTTTAACTACTATCATCCCTGCCCCGGGGAACCCAGTTCTGCCCACAGGAACTATTCTATCCAAGCTGCTATCCCATCATCCCCGGAGGTTCTGCAGCAGCGGCGGCCCCATCACTGACCGCATATAGTGGGTGGCGTCACGAGTGACAAATCCCCTGTAAATAAAACCCATTTTATTGTGCAGGCCCGGGACACGGTCCGGACCAGGACCGCTGTGACATCCCCTAGCAGCACCTCGGTCCGACACAGAGTACCCCGTCCCAGTGGGCTCCACATAAGCCCACAAGGGCAGGGTCCTGTACTGTCTGCTCATTGATGCTGATCACATGAAGCAGCCGCCAGCCCAGAACATGCAGGCTCCATCTTATAGACAGTAAGCCCACAAGGGCAGGGCCTGTACTGTCTGCTCATTGATGCTGATCTCATGAAGCAGCCGCCAGCCCAGAACATGCAGGCTCCATCTTATAGACAGTAAGCCCACAAGGGCAGGGTCCTGTACTGTCTGCTCATTGATGCTGATCACATGATCACATGAAGCAGCCGCCAGCCAGAACATGCAGGCTCCATCTTATAGACTGTAAGCCACAAGGCAGGGCCTGTACTGATCACATGAAGCAGCCGCCAGCCCAGAACATGCAGGCTCCATCTTATAGACTGTAAGCCCACAAGGGCAGGGCCTGTACTGCTCACATGAAGCAGCTGTCTGCATATACTCACCTCCTCTGGGGTCACGTCTGTATGGCGGTGATCACAGAGGTATGGCCATGTTGGTGAGTATTTTACACACCAGGTGGATTTAGCTGCAGATTACACCCAAGCCCTGACATGAAAAGCAGCAGAGCCTGTGAGATGGAGACGGTGTTACCTTCCAGCCCGCGGAGCTGTTGCTGTCGCCCTTGTCCTTGAAGTAGGGGATCGTCTTCACCATCCACTCGTAGATCTGGGACAGGGTGAGCCTCTTCTCGGGGGAGCTCTCGATGGCCTGGCTGATCAGCTCCGCGTACGACTGGTTGCCCCAGGCATTCCTCCTGGAGCCGCCCTTCCTGGGAGTCGCTGTGCCCAGGAGCCCCTCCGCCGGCAGCAGGGAGGGGGCATCGGTGGGCTCCGCTCTGCCCTCCTCCGAGGGGGTGGAAGGCTGCACTACGGACAGCTCCGGCCTGGGAAGCGGCCATGTGCACGAGCGAGGTCTGGACTGAGGCTCGAAGTCTGGGTCAATGTCCAGGGGGGCCACCTCCGACCCGTCCATGGCTGCAGGCCCCGGAGCGGCGCTAATCGTCAGCGGTGAGCGCTCAGCCAGCACACGCCATCTGCGGAGACCCGGGCACAGGTGTATGGCGGCGGCCAGGTGAGCTCTGCCCTCACCGGCTGCCTAGGCGCTCATGGCCGGTACCTCCTCCGGGGACCCCCAGGCGCGCTCCCGCGGCTCCTGCACTCTGTCTACCAATTCCGTAAGCTAAAAGTCACTTTCCCTTTTGTTTTGGACACCACAAAACTTCTAGCTGACGTCTCTGTTTACCAGAAGCCGCGAAGGAACTAGTGCGCATGCGCCACAGGCGTCACACACACTACGCCGCTTTGCCTTATGGGTGTTGTAGTTTATTAGGAGGGGCAGCCGTCACTATGTAATGGGAAAAAACTTCAACTCCCAGAAGACGTTGCGTGTTGGCCACGTGATGGGTCGCGGCCGTGCAGGCTGAGGCGGACTACAGCTCCCGTGGGGCTGCGCGGCGAGGTGGCATTTGGCCTCTTCGGTTATGTAAGAGTTTTGGCAGAGTGGGAGAATCGGCAGTGGCCGAGGCTGTGCCATGTGTGTGCCATGTCTGTGGCCGAGGCTGTGCCATGTGTGTGTGCCATGTCTGTGGCCGAGGCTGTGCCATGTGTGTGTGCCATGTCTGTGGCCGAGGCTGTGCCATGTGTGTGTGCCATGTCTGTGGCGAGGCTGTGCCATGTGTGTGTGCCATGTCTGTGGCCGAGGCTGTGCCATGTGTGTGTGCCATGTCTGTGGCCGAGGCTGTGCCATGTGTGTGCCATGTCTGTGGCCGAGGCTGTGCCATGTGTGTGTGTGCCATGTCGGTGGCCGAGGCTGTGCCATGTGTGTGTGCCATGTCTGTGGCCGAGGCTGTGCCATGTGTGTGTGCCATGTCTGTGGCCGAGGCTGTGCCATGTGTGTGTGCCATGTCTGTGGCCGAGGCTGTGCCAGGTGTGCTGTGTGTGTGCCATGTTGTGGCCGGGCTGTGCCATGTTGTGTGCCATGTCGTGGCCGAGGCTGTGCCATGTGTGTGTGCCATGTCTGTGGCCGAGGCTGTGCCATGTGTGTGTGCCATGTTGTGGCCGAGGCTGTGCCATGGTGTGTGCCATGTCTGTGGCCGAGGCTGTGCTGTGTTGTGCCATGTCGTGGCGACGTCGTGTGTCCATGTCGTGGCCGAGGCTGTGCCATGTGTGTGTGCCATGTCGGTGGCCGAGGCTGTGCCATGTGTGTTGTGCCATGTCTGTGGCGAGGCTGTTGCCATGTGTGTGTGCCATGTCGTGGCCGAGGCTGTGCCATGTGTGTGTGCCAGCGTGCCGAGGTGTGCCATGTGTGTTGCCATGTCGTGGCCGAGGCTGTGCCATGTGTGTGTGCCATGTCTGTGGCCAGGCTGTGCCATGTGTGTGTGCCATGTCGTGGCCGAGGCTGTGCCATGTGTGTGCCTGTCTGGGCCGAGGCTGTGCCATGTGTGTGGCCATGTCGTGGCCGAGGCTGTGCCATGTGTGTGTGCCATGTCGGTGGCCGAGGCTGTGCCATGTGTGTGTGCCATGTCGTGGCCGAGGCTGTGCCATGTGTGTGTGCCATGTCGTGGCCGAGCTGTGCCATGTGTTGTGTGCCATGTGTGGCAGGCTGTGCCATGTTGTGTGCCATGTCGTGGCCGAGCTGTGCCATGTGTGTGTGCCATGTCGTGGCCGAGGCTGTGCCATGTGTGTGTGCCATGTCGTGGCCGAGGCTGTGCCATGTGTGTGTGCCATGTGTGGCCGAGGCTGTGCATGTGTGTGTGCATGTCGTGGCCGAGGCTGTGCCATGGTGTGTGCCATGTCGTGGCGGCTGTGCATGTGTGTGCCTGTCGTGCCGAGGCTGTGCCATGTGTGTGTGCCATGTCTGTGGCCGAGGCTGTGCCATGTGTGTGTGCCATGTCTGTGCCGAGCTGTGCATGTGGCATTGTGCGAGGCTGTGCCATGGGGTGTGCATGTCGTGGCCGAGGCTGTGCCATGTGTGTGTGCATGTCGTGGCCGAGGCTGTGCCATGTGTGTGTGCCATGTCGTGGCGAGGTGTGCCATGTGTGTGTGCCATGTCTGTGGCCGAGCTGTGCATGTGTGTGCATGTCGTGCCGAGGCTGTGCCATGTGTGTGTGCCATGTCTGTGGCGAGGCTGTGCCATGTGTGTGTGCCATGTCTGTGGCCGAGGCTGTGCCATGTGTGTGTGTGCCATGTCTGTGGCCGAGGCTGTGCCATGTGTGTGTGCCATGTCGTGGCCGAGGCTGTGCCATGTGTGGTGTGCCATGTCTGGGTGGCGTGCCATGGGGTGTGTGCCATGTCGTGGCCGAGGCTGTGCCATGTGTGTGTGGCCATGTCTGTGGCCGAGGCTGTGTGCCAGTGGGGTGTGCCATGTCTGTGGCCGAGGCTGTGTGCCATGTGTTGTGTGTGCCATGTCTGTGGCCGAGGCTGTGCCATGTGTGTGTGCCATGTCTGTGGCCGAGGCTGTGCCATGTGTGTGTGCCATGTCTGTGGCCGACGGCTGTGCCCTGGGTGTGTGGTGGTGCCATGTCTGTGCCGAGGCTGTGCCATGTGTGGTGTGCCATGTGTGTGTGCCATGTCTGTGGCCGAGCTGTGCCATGTGTGTGCTGTCGGTGGCCGAGGCTGTGCCATGTGTGTGTGCCATGTCGTGGCCGAGGCTGTGCCATGTGTGTGTGCCATGTCGGTGGCGAGGCTGTGCCATGTGTGTGTGCCATGTCTGTGGCCGAGGCTGTGCCATGTGTGTGTGCCATGTCTGTGGCCGAGGCTGTGCCATGTGTGTGTGCCATGTCTGTGGCGAGGCTGTGCCATGTGTGTTGTGCCATGTTGTGGCCGAGGCTGTGCCATGTGTGTGTGCCATGTCGGTGGCCGAGGCTGTGCCATGTGTGTGTGCCATGTCGTGGCCGAGGCTGTGCCATGTGTGGTGCCATGTCGTGGCCGAGGCTGTGCCATGTGTGTGTGCCATGTCGTGTGGCCGAGGCTGTGCCATGTGTGTGTGCCATGTCTGTGGCCAGTGTGCCATGTCGTGGCCGAGCTGTGCCTGTGTGTGTGCCATGTCGGTGGCCGAGGCTGTGCCATGTGTGTGCCATGTCGTGGCGAGGCTGTGCCATGTGTGTGTGCATGTCTGTGGCCGAGGCTGTGCCATGTGTGTGTGCCATGTCGTGGCCGAGGTGTGCCATGTGTGTGCCATGTCGTGGCCGAGGCTGTGCCAGTGTGTGTGCCATTCTGTGGCCGAGGCTGTGCCATGTGTGTGTGCCATGTCTGTGGCCGAGGCTGTGCCATGTGTGGTGCCATGTCTGTGGCCGAGGCTGTGCCATGTGTGTGCCATGTCGGTGGCCGAGGCTGTGCCATGTGTTGCCATGTCGGTGGCCGAGGCTGTGCCAGTGTGTGTGCCATGTCGTGCAGGCTGGCGGCTGTGCCATGTTGTGGCCGCTGTGGCCGAGGTGTGCCATGTTGTGGCCATGTCCTGTGGGTGCATGGTGCATGTGATGTGTGGCCAGTGTCTGGTGGCCAGCGGTGCCAGGTGTGTGTGTTGCCATGTCGTGGCCGAGGCTTGTTGTGCCATGCTGGCGGTGTGCCATGTGTGTGGCCAGTGTGCCATGGTGTGCATGTTGTGCCATGCTGTGCCAGGTGTGCATGTCTGTGGCGAGCGTGCATGTTGTGCCATGTGTGGCGACTGTGATGTGTGGCCATGTGGGGCCGAGGCTGTGCATGTGGATGTCTGTGGCACTGTCTGTGGCGGCCTGTGTGCGGCTGTGCCATGTGTGTGCAGCTGTGCCGAGTGTGTGCATGTCGTGGCCGAGGCTGTGCCATGTGTGTGTGCCATGTCTGTGGCCGAGGCTGCAGTGTGCCATGTCTGTGGCCGAGGCTGTGCCATGTGTGTGTGTCCATGTGGTGGCCGGCTTGGGGGCCATGTCGTGGGGCTGCTGTGGAGGCTGCCATGTGTGCGGCTGTGCCATGTGTGTGGCCAGCTGTGGCGGGTGTGCCATGTTGTGGCCAGTGTGCCAGGTGTGCCATGGTGTGCCATGTGGCCGGGCTGTGCCAGTGTGTGTGCCATGTCGTGGCCGAGGCTGGCCATGTGTGTGTGCCATGTGTGGCGAGGCTGTGCCATGTGTGTGCTGGTGGCCAGGCTGTGCCGTTGTGTGTGTGCCATGTCGTGCCAGCTGTGCTGTGTGTGTGCAGTCGTGCGAGTGTGCTGTGTGTGCAGTCGTGCGAGCTGTGCCATGTGTGTGCCATGTGTGGCAGCGTGCGTGTGCATGTCGTGCGAGGCTGTGCCATGTGTGTGCATGTCTGTGGCGAGGGGCATGTGTGTCCAGTGTGCAGCTGTGCCGTGTGCTGTCTGCGAGCTGCCGTGTGTGCCTGTCGTGGAGGCTGTGCATGTGTGTGCAGTGTGGCGAGGCGTTGTTGCCATGTGTGGCCGGGCTGGCAGGGTGATGTTGTGGCGGGCTGTGCCTGTGTTGTGCTGTCGTGCAGTGCCATGTGTGTGTGATGTGGTGCCTGTGCATGGTGTGATGTGCAGCGTGCATGTGTGTGTGCATGCGTCGGCTGGCATGTGTGTGCATGTGTGGATGGTTGCATGTTGTGGCCAGCTGTGCCAGTGTGTGTGCCATGTTGTGGCCGAGCTGCTGTGCCATGTGTGCAGCTGTGCCATGTTGCCATGTGTGGCCGAGGCCTGTGGCATGTGTGTGTGTGCCATGTTGTGGCGAGGCTGTGCCAGTGTGTGTGTGCCATGTCTGTGGCGAGCTGTGCCAGGGTTCTGTGGCCGAGGCTGTGCCATGTGTGTGTGCCATGTCGTGGCCGAGGCTGTGCCATGTGTGTGTGCCATGTCTGTGGCCAGGCTGTGCCATGTGTGTGTGCCATGTCGTGCCGAGGCTGTGCCATGTGTGTGTGCCTGTCTGTGGCCGAGGCTGTGCCATGTGTGTGTGCCATGTCTGTGGCCGAGGCTGTGCCATGTGTGTGTGCCATGTCTGTGGCCGAGGCTGTGCCATGTGTGTGTGCCATGTTGTGGCCAGGCTGTGATGGTGTGTGCCATGTCTGTGCGGGTGTGCCATGGTGTAGTGCATGTGTGTGTGCCTGTCTGTGGCCGAGGCTGTGCATGTGTGTGCCATGTCGGTGGCCGAGGCTGTGCCTGTGTGTGTGCCATGTCGGTGGCCGAGGCTGTGCCATGTGTGTGTGCCATGTCGTGCCGAGGCTGTGCCATGTGTGTGTGCCATGTCTGTGGCCGAGGCTGTGCCATGTGTGTGTGCCATGTCGTGGCCGAGGCTGTGCCATGGTGTGTGCCATGTCTGTGGCCGAGGCTGTGCATGTGTGTGTGCCATGTCTGTGGCCGAGGCTGTGCCATGTGTGTGTGCCATGTCTGTGGCCGAGGCTGTGCCATGTGTGTGTGTGTGCCATGTCTGTGGCCGAGGCTTGTGCCATGTGTGTGTGCCATGTCTGTGGCCGAGGCTGTGCCATGTGTGTGCCATGTCGTGGCCGAGGCTGTGCCATGTGTGTGTGCCATGTCTGTGGCCGAGGCTGTGCCATGTGGTGTGCCATGTCGGTGGCCGAGGCTGTGCCATGTTGTGTGCCATGTCGTGGCCGAGGCTGTGCCATGTGTGTGTGCCATGTCGTGGCCGAGGCTGTGCCATGTGTGTGTGCCATGTCTGTGGCCGAGGCTGTGCCATGTGTGTGTGCCATGTCGTGGCCGAGGCTGTGCCATTGTGTGTGCCATGTCGTGGCCGAGGCTGTGCCATGTGTGTGTGCCATGTCGGTGGCCGAGGCTGTGCCATGTGTGTGCCATGTCGTGGCCGAGGCTGTGCCATGTGTGTGTGCCATGTCGTGCCGAGGCTGTGCATGTGTGCCATGTCTGTGGCGAGGCTGTGCCATGGTGTGTGCCATGTCGTGCGGGCTGTGCCATGTGTTGTGCCATGTCGTGGCCGAGGCTGTGCATGTGGTGTGTGCCATGTCGTGGCCGAGGCTGTGCATGGGTGTGCATGTCTTGGCCGAGGCGTGCCATGTGTGTGTGCCATGTCTGTGCCGAGCTGTGCCATTGTGTGTGCATGTTGCCGAGCTGTGCCATGTGTGTGTGCCATGTCTGTGCGAGGCTGTGCATGTTGTGTGCCATGTCGTGCGAGGCTGTGCCATTGGTGCGCCAGGCTGTGCCATGTGTGTGTGCCATGTCGTGCCGAGCTGTGCCATGTGTGTGTGCCAGTGTGGTGTGGCATCGTGCCAGCGTGCATGTGTGTGCCATGTCGTGGCCGGCGTGCCATGTTGTGCATGTCGTGCCGAGCTTGCCATGTGTGTGTGCCATGTCGGTGGCCGAGGCTTGCCATGTGTGTGTGCCATGCGTGGCCGGCTGTGCCATGTTGTGTGCATGTCTGTGCCGAGGCTGTGCCATGTGTGTGTGCATGTCTGTGGCGAGGCTGTGCCATGTGTGTGTGCATGTGTGCCGGCTGTGCCATGTCTGTGGCCGAGGCTGTGCATGTGTGTGTCCATGTCGGTGGCCGAGGCTGTGCCATGTGTGTGTGCCATGTCGTGGCCGAGGCTGTGCCATGTGTGTGTGCCATGTCTGTGGCCGAGCTGTGCCTGTCTGTGCTAGCTGTGCCAGTTGTTGCCTGTGGGCCGAGGCTGTGCCAGTTGTGTTGTGCCATGTCGTGGCCGAGGCTGTGCCATTTGTTCTGTGTGGCCGAGGCTGTGCAGTGTGTGTGCCATGTCGGTGGCCGAGCTGTGCCTGTGGTGTGTGCCATGTCGTGGCGAGGCTGTGCCATGTGTGTGTGCCATGTCTTGGCCGAGGCTGTGCCATGTGGTTGCCATGTTGGGCCGAGGCTGGTGCCATGTGTGTGCCATGTCTGTGGCCGAGGCTGTGCCATGTGTGTGTGCCATGTCTGTGGCCGAGGCTGTGCCATGTGTGTGTGCCATGTCGGTGGCCGAGGCTGTGCCATGTGTGTGTGCCATGTCGTGGCCGAGGCTGTGCCAGTGTGTGTGCCATGTCGTGGCGAGGCTGTGCCATTGTGTGTGTGCCATGTCGGTGGCCGATGGCTGTGCCAGTGTGTGTGCCATGTCGGTGGCCGAGGGCTGTGCCATGTGTGTGTGCCATGTCGGTGGCCGAGGCTGTGCCATGTGTGTGTGCCATGTCTGTGGCCGAGGCTGTGCCATGTGTGTGTGCCATGTTGTGGCGAGGCTGTGCCATGTGTGTGTGCCATGTCTGTGGCCGAGGCTGTGCCATGTGTGTGTGCCATGTTGTGGCCATGTCTGTGCCGAGCTGTGCCATGTCCGTGGCCTGAGGCTGTGCCAGTGTTGTGTGCAGTCCGGTGCCGAGGCTGTGCCATGTGTTGTGTGCCATGTCGGTGGCCGAGGCTGTGCCATGTGTGTGTGTGCCATGTCGGTGGCCGAGGCTGTGCATGTGTGTGTGTGCCATGTCTGGTGGCCGAGGCTGTGCCATTGTGTGTGTGCCATGTCGTGGCCGAGGCTGTGCCATGTCGTGGCCGTAGGCTGTGCCATGTGTGTGTGCCATGTCTGTGTGCCGAGGCTGTGCCAGTGTGTGTGTGTGCCATGTTGTGCCGAGGCTGTGCCATGTGTGTGTGTGCCATGTCTGTGGCCGAGCTGTGCCATTGTGTGTGCCATGTCTGTGTGCCATGGCCTGTGCCATGTGTGTGTGCCATGTCTGTGGCCGGCTGTGCCATGTGTGTGTGCCATGTCGGTGGCCGAGGCTGTGCCATGTGTGTGTGTGTGCCATGTCGGTGGCCGGCTGTGCCATGTGTGTGTGTGCCATGTCTGTGGCCGAGGCTGTGCCATGTGTGTGTGTGCCATGTGTGGCCGAGGCTGTGCCATGTCTGGTGGCCGAGGCTGTGCCATGTGTGTTGCCATGTCTGTGGCCGAGGCTGTGCCATTGTGGTGTGGTGTGTGCCATGTCTGTGGCCGAGGCTGTGCCATGTGTGTGTGTGTGCCATGTCTGTGGCCGGGCTGTGCCATGTGTGTGTGCCATGTCTGTGGCCGAGCTGTGCCAGTGTGTGTGTGCCATGTCTGTGGCCGAGCCTGTGCCATGTGTGGTGCCATGTCGGTGGCCGAGGCTGTGCCATGTGTGTGTGTGCCATGTCGTGGCCGAGGCTGTGCCATGTGTGTGTGCCATGTCTGTGGCCGAGGCTGTGCCATGTGGTGTATGTTGCCATGTCCTGTTGGCCGAGGCTGTGCCATGTGTGTGTGCCATGTCTGTGGCCGGGTCATGCCATGTCTGTGCCGAGTGTGCCATGTGTGTGTGCCATGTCGTGGCCGAGGCTGTGCCATGTGTGTGTTGCCATGTCTGTGGCCGAGGCTGTGCCATGTGTTGTGCCATGTCTGTGCCATGTGTGTGCCATGTCGGTGGCCGAGGCTGTGCCATGTGTGTGTGGCCATGTCTGTGGCGAGGCTGTGCCAGTGTGGTGTGCCATGTGTGTGTGCCATGTTCCGTGTGTGGCCGAGGGCCTTGTGCCATGTGTGTGTGCCATTGTCGGTGTGCCGAGGCTGTGCCATGTGTGGATGTGCCATGTCCTGTGGGCCGAGGCTGTGCCTTGTGTGTGTGCCATGTCTGTGGCCGAGGCTGTGCCATGTGTGTGTTGCCATGTCTGTGGCCGAGGCGTGCATGTGTGTGGGGCCATGTGTGTGGCCGAGGCTGGTGCCATGTGTGTGTGCCATGTCTGTGGCCCGAGGCTGTGCCATGTGTGTGTGCCATGTCTGTGGCCGAGGCTGTGCCATGTGGTGTGTGCCATGTTCCTGTGTGGCCGAGGCTGGTGCCATGTGTGTGTGCCATGTCTGTGGCCGAGGCTGTGCCATGTGTGTGTGCCATGTCTGTGGCCGAGGCATGTGCTGTCTGTGGCCGAGGCTGTGCCATGTGTCATGTGTGCGAGGCTGTGCCATGTGTGGTGTGCCATGTCTGTGGCCGAGGCTGTGCCATGTGTGTGTGCCATGTCGTGGCCGAGGTTTGTGCCATGTTGTGTGGTGCCATGTCGGTGGCCGAGGCTGTGCCATGTGTGTGTGCCATGTCGGTGGCCGAGGCTGTGCCATGTGTGTGCCATGTCGGTGGCCGAGGCTGTGCCATGTGTGTGTGCCATGTCTGTGGCGAGGCTGTGCCATGTGTGTGTGCCATTGTCTGTGGCCGAGGCTGTGCCATGTGTGTGTGCCATGTTGTGGCCGAGGCATGTGCCATGTGGTGTGCCATGTCTGTGGCCGAGGCTGTGGCCATGTGTGTGTGCCATGTCTGTGGCCGAGGCTGTGCCATGTGTTGTGTGCCATGTCTGTGGCCGAGGCTGTGCCATGTGTGTGTGCCATGTCTGTGGCCGAGGCTGTGCCATGTGTGTGTGTGCCATGTCTGTGGCCGAGGCAGTGCCACGTCTGTGGCCGAGGCTGTGCCATGTGTGTGCCATGTGTTTGGCCGAGGCTGTGCCATGTGCAGGGACGGACTGGGACCAAAAAGCAGCCCTGGAAAACAAGCCCCACCAGCCCACACACTATAACGCCCATCAGCCTCGATCAGTGAAATTTGCTTTTACGTTGTCATGACCTCATCACTTTCGCAGGCTGCTTTCACATCAGCGGTAAACTGATGTTTGCAGCCAATCCAGCAAGTGGCACCACATCTGCCGGATCAGCCGACTTGCAGCCCAGATGCGGCAAGCCCCATGCATTGTGTACGGCAAGTGCTGTTCTGCCAGGTACGGCAGATCCGCCACTTGCGGCGGCGAAACCCCCCCCACCAGCTTACAGCCACGTTTCTTGGGATCGTGGGGTCCCAGTGGTCAGAAGGGCAAGTCACCATCTATACAGAAGAGACGTGATGACTCCATATTGGGGATAATTAATTTAAACAACAGTTAAATGCTGAAAATCAAAGTCCAATACCACCTCTGACAACTGGACAGGAGAAGTGGTACTGTGCAGTGTGTATATATACAGAATAATACAGATACTGAGGATTACACCCAGTAACCAGGACAGGAGAAGTGCTACTGTGCAGTGTATATATACAGAATAATACAGATACTGAGGATTACACCCTGTATACAGAACAGGAGAAGTGGTACTGTGCAGTGTATATATACAGAATAATACAGATACTGAGGATTACACCCAGTATACAGGACAGGAGAAGTGGGTTCCCTGAAAATTGCCCACAGGAAAATTGCCCACAGGAAAAATGCCCACAAGAAAATTGCCCACAAGAAAATTGCCCACATGGAAAATTGCCCCACGGAAAATTGCCCACACGGAAAATTGCCCACACACGAAAATTGCCCACATGGAAAATTGCCCACATGGAAAATTGCCCACACAGAAAACTGCCATTTGCAGCATCACAAAGTTTCAGATCTCTGAGGTGCAAGATGAGGATTCCCATGATCTGTGATCATCTTGTGAATTACAGTTGACCTAGTGCAGAAATGCTGAAGATCTGTGGTTTGTAGCAGTCAGTCATTATCTGCAATAGATAGATCCAGTCTGCTCTCATCTCTCAGTGATTCTGCCTTACTCCTCCCTCCCACCAGCCCAAAACAGCAGAACCGAACCAGTAGCAGATTCAGAGAAGCCATCACTGCTATCTGTACTCACAGGAGTATCACTGGATTATCTGTGGAGTTACATGGGACTGCAGGTCTAATACATTATCATCCTAGTGGGCAATTTCCGCTGACATTCTTCTTTGCTGCACAGCATCTCACCTATAACTCTATACCATTCTTCTGCCTGCAGAACATCTCACCTATAGGGTACATGCACACTAAAGGCTCCGTTACACATAGTGATGTTTCAACGATCCCACCAGCAATCCCACCTGACCGGGATCGCTGGAACATGGCTATGTGATCGCTGGTCTGCAGTCACACTGGGTGATCCACATACCGATGCTGCGTCCCCTGACGCTCACTGGGATCACTCAACGTCTCGGGCGCGCAGAATGAGGATCGCTGGTCGTTGCCCCTGTCACACATGCCGATGGATGCTGGACAGCGAGAGACCAACGATGGGAAAATGGTCCCGGCCAATCCGCAGCGACTAGTAATCAGTGAGCTCATCGTTGATTGCTGCGGCATGTCACTCGCAGCGACTTCGCTAGTGAGGTCGCTGCAACGTCACAAAACCTGTGGCATTGCAGAGATATTGTTAGCGATATCGCTGTGTGTAACGCGGCCTTAAGGTATGCATTATCAGAGGGATTTTGATGATTGACAGTCGCGCGAGTGCTTTCCGTATGGTCATGCGACTGTGGTACGAGTGTGATGCAATTATGCATTTTTTTATCAGCTACCATCAGTGTGACATCCATGTGACCTATACCTCTATACTATCCCCCTGCCCTGCAGAGCATCTCACCTACACCTATACTGTTCCCTGTTCTGCAGAGCATCTCTCCTACACCTCTATACTATCCCCCTGCCCTGCAGAGCATCTCACCTATAATTCTTTATTATCCTACCCTGCAGAGCATCTCACCTACACCTATACTGTTCCCTTTTCTGCAGAGCATCTCACCTACTTCTCTATACTATCCCCCAGTTCTGCAGAGCATCTCACCTACACCTCTATACCATCCCCCATCTTGCAGAGCATCTCATCTACACCTCTATACTATCCCACAGTTCTGCAGAGCATCTCACCTATACCTCTATACCATCCCCATCTTGCAGAGCATCTCACCTACACATCTATACCATCCCCATCTTGCAGAGCATCTCACATACACATCTATACCATCCCCATCTTGCAGAGCATCTCACCTACACATCTATACCATCCCTATCTTGCAGAGCATCTCACCTACACCTCTATACCATCCCCTGTCTTGCAGAGCATCTCACCTACACCGCTATACCATCCCCATCTTCCAGAGCATCTCACCTACACCTCTATACCATCCACAGTCCTGCAAAGCATCTCACCTACACCTCTATACCATCCACAGTCCTGCAAAGCATCTCACTTACACCTCTATGCCATTCCTCGTCTTGCAGAGCATATAACCTATAAAATTCTATATTATTCTCCAGTCCTGTTTTCCTGTTGGCATTCATGTCTGTGGGCATTTTTCACATATCAGGTGAACATCCTCACCTTGCACCTCAAATATCAGAGATCTGAAACTTTGTGATACTGCAATTAGCAATTTTCTGTGTGGGCAAATTTCCATGTGGGCAAATTTCCGTGTGGGCAAATTTCCGTGTGGGCAATTTTCCGTGTGGGCAATTTTCCGTTGTGGGCAATTTTCCGTGTGGGCATTTTTCCTGTGGGCAATTTTCCTGTGGGCATTGTTCTGGTCACCGGAGAAGTGGTACTGTACTGTGTATATATACAGAATAATACAGATACTGAGGATTACACCCAGTATACAGGACAGGAGAAGTGGTACTGTGCAGTGTATATATACAGAATAATACAGATACTGAGGATTACACCCAGTATACAGGACAGGAGAAGTGGTACTGTGCAGTGTATATATACAGTATAATACAGATACTGAGGATTACACCCAGTATACAGGACAGGAGAGGTGGTACTGTGCAGTGTATATATACAGAATAATACAGATACTGAGGATTACACCCAGTATACAGGACTGGAGAAGTGGTGCTGTGCAGTGTATATATACAGAATAATACAGATACTGAGGATTACACCCAGGATACAGGACAGGAGAAGAGGTGCTGTGCAGTGTATATATACAGAATAATACAGATACTGAGGATTACACCCAGGATACAGGACAGGAGAAGAGGTACTGTGCAGTGTATATATACAGCATAATACAGATACTGAGGATTACACCCAGTATACAGTACAGGAGAAGTGGTACTGTGCAGTATATATATACAGAATAATAAAGATACTGAGGATTACACCCAGTATACAGGACAGGAGAAGTGGTACTGTGCAGTGTATATATACAGAATAATACAGATACTGAGGATTACACCCAGTATACAGGACAGAAGAAGTACTGTGCAGTGTATATATACAGAATAATACAGATACTGAGGATTACACCCAGTAACCAGTACAGGAGAAGTGGTACTGTGCAGTGTATATATACAGAATAATAAAGATACTGAGGATTACACCCAGTATACAGGACAGGAGAAGTGGTACTGTGCAGTGTATATATACAGAATAATACAGATACTGAGGATTACACCCAGTATACAGGACAGGAGAAGTGGTACTGTGCAGTATATATATCTAATATATAATTGCCGTAGCGCACTTCCGTCATTTTCGGCGCTACCTCCGTCGTTGTGGACGTGGCTGCCTTGCAGCCACGCGACCCATGAAGCATTACCCGCGTAGCGGGCATTGTGAGCCGTTGCCGGGCGCGAGCAATAGCCGCGAGGCGGCCATTGCGAGCAGCTGCTGAAGCGCGAGCAATGACCGCGAAGCGGCCATTGCGAGTCTCCGGCCCCGTGGAACGACCGACCAGAGCCGAGCCCCGTGGCCGAAAATAGAACCAGGGGCCCGGCCATAAATTCGCCGAAACACCGCTATGTATCTCTATGGGAAGTGAGGCGCTATTCTGATTGGTCGCTGTGTGCTGCCGGCGACCAATCAGAATAGCGCCTCACTTCCCATAGACATATAATGGACGACTTTGACTTTCAAATTTACCGCTGAAAGTGAGGGGCTATTCTGATTGGTCGCCGCCAGCACACAGCGACCAATCAGAATAGCGCCTCACTTCCCATACAGATACATTGCGGTGTTTCGAACAATGCATGGTCGGCCCCTTGGTTCGATTTTCGGCCACGGCGCTCGGCTGTCGCCGGCCCAAGAAAATCGCAATGGACCTACGTGCCGGACTTCCCGCGCCTGCAACGACTCACCTATCTCTCTATCTATCTATCTATATATCTATCTATCTATCTATATCTATATATCTCTATCTCTGTATCTATCTATATCCATATCTATATCTATCTATCTATATCCATATCTATCTATATCTATCTGTAATACTAATGTATAGGTTTGAGGAGTCTGATCGCTTAAGGGCAATGAAGAGCAGAGACGGGTTCTTGGGTGCAAAGTATTTATATACACACAGCAAAACAAGGTGAACTTAGTACACAGCAAAAGCACACAAACATAACGCGACCCCAATATATACTGCCAAGCACAGTCCTTATGAAAACAGTCCGATAAACAAATAGTCCAAAGTATGTAAATCCGGATGAATGTAGTCCATAGCACAAGTCCTTGTACTGGAACGACCGGAAAGATATAGTCCATGGCAAAAGGTCCCCACACCCGGATGACCGGGTAAAAAGTTCAAACACAGTTCCGAGTAGGAAATGAAACACAAGTCCAGAGAGCAAACAGTACATAAAGTAATGACCGGGAAGTTGCTTACACACACTTGAGATGTCCAAGCCTGAAGATAGAAGCAGCGGTACCAGGAGCACACTGCAGGAAGCTTTAGGCTGGGGTCACACACACAGATATCTGGGCAGATATTGTTCACAGATCTCTGGTTGCAGTGAAATCATGGACAGATTGCTCCATTTGTACACAGCCACAAAATGGAACCATGTGTCCATGATTTCACTGCAACAGAGATCTGTGCATTTGTACACAGCCACAAATGGAACCATGTGTCCATGATTTCACTGCAACCAGAGATCTGTGAACAATATCTGCCGAGGTATCTGTGTGTGTGACCCCAGCCTTAGGAAGAACAGTGATCTCACAGAGCTCCAGGGAAGTAAGTGGGCCAAGGAGAACAGCTGAGCAGGAGCAGACCAGGAACCAGTATACTCAAGCAATTAATGATCACCTGAGCCAGGTCTTTATGCAAACGAGACAGGAAGAAGGGCAAACAAAACAATGATCTCCATGTTGACTGAGGGCAATATGGTCAAACGGCAAGCTGGAAAACCTGGAATACTGACACTATCTACCTATATCTATATATCTCTATATCTATCTCTATATCTTTCTATCTATCATCAATATCTATATCTATCTATGTATCTCTATATATCTATATCTATTTATCTATATCTATCTATATCGATCTATATATCTCCATCTATCTATATCTATCTATCTATATCTATTTATCTATATCTATCTATCTATATCTCTATCTCTCTCTCATGTTACACGCTGGGACCTGGGCACGTTACACACTGCTGACTCTGGGCACGTTACACGCTGCTGACTCTGGGCACGTTACACGCTGCTGACTCTGGGCACGTTACACGCTGCTGACTCTGGGCACGTTACACGCTGCGGACTCTGGCTCGTTACACGCTGCGGACTCTGGGCCGTTACACGCTGCGGACTCTGGGCTCGTTACACGCTGCGGACTCTGGGCACGTTACACGCTGTGGACTCTGGGCACATCTGAGACTGTTGGTTATATCTTGCATACACAGCACTATACTGTATATACAGGTCCACACTACATATACACAGTATATGGGCACACTAGTACAGCATGTAGTGAGGACCTGTATATACTGTATAGTGTTGTGTAGAGACAGAGAGACACACAGACAGACACTGTCAAACACACAGATAGAGACACTCAGACAGACAGAACAACACTCAGAAAGACACACACAGACATGATACTCACATATACCAGTAGGTGATGATGTCACATGGAGGGGAGGCATCAGGGGTCACATGATCATCTCCGAGAGAGATCAGGAATGTGATGAAGATGGTGGGAGGGCTTGGGACCTGCCCCTGTCATCCTGATTGCTGAGAGAAGGGCACTGCTTTGGGGAAAAAGGCCCCGCCCCCTTCACGTCCAAGGCCCCGCCCCCTGCATGCCATGGCTGCTCGGTGACAGATTTAAAGCAATGCTGAGGCTGGAGGAGCGGGCGGCCCCCGCACCCCACAAGTGGGCGGCCCATAGGGAAAAGTCCCGCCCTCCCGCCTGTCAGTCCGGGCCTGGCCATGTGTGTGCCATGTGTGTGGCCGAGGCTGTGCCATGTGTGTGCCATGTCTGTGGCCGAGGCTGTGCCATGTGTGTGCCATGTCTGTGGCCGAGGCTGTCCATGTGTGTGCCATGTCTGTGGCCGAGGGTGTGCCATGTGTGCCATGTCTGTGGCCGAGGCTGTGCCATGTGTGTGCCATGTCTGTGGCCGAGGCTATGCCATGTGTGTGCCATGTCTGTGGCCGAGGCTGTGCCATGTGTGTGCCATGTCTGTTAATTGCCGCGATACTTAGCCATATCCTAGTTCTTATACATAATGTTATGTTCATGGCTATGTACAGCTAAGGTGGCATATATGATACAGGAACACAGTAAATGCTGCTATAGATTATAAAGTAAAAATGAGAGTCTTAGCTTCAACAATGGCCATTGGTGAAGAGCCCGGTAATTGCGCCAAAGTGCTCTCTTCCTACCGGGTCCTAACGCACTGTTGCTTCATGTGGTCTGCAATTGCTAGTCTGGGATTTTTATGCCTGTGGATTGCAATTAAAACCTGCTGGTATAGTGTGTCTATGGACTGGGGCTACAGCAAGATGGAGTAGAGGGCGAAGTTACTGGGCTGGGGGAGGGGAAAGGGAGCTCGTCAAGAAAATCATACTATATATCATGAAATGACGGCATCACCTGGACATGAAAAGGTGCTGGCAAAAAAAACTGCAATCCATAGGCATAAAAATCCCAGACTAGCAATTGCAGACCACATGAAGCAACAGTGCGTTAGGACCCGGTAGGAAGAGAGCACTTTGGCGCAGTTACCGGGCTCTTCCCCAATGGCCATTGTTGAAGCTAAGACTCTCATTTTTACTTTATATTCTATAGCAGCATTTACTGTGTTCCTGTATCATATATGCCACCTTAGCTGTACATAGCCATGAACATAGCCATATGCTAGTTCTTATACATAATGTTAAGTGTCGCGGCAATTAACCCTTTAATTCATGTGTATTTTTTGCCAGCACCTTTTCATGTCCAGGTGATGCCGTCATTTCATGATATATAATGTGCCATGTCTGTGGCCGAGGCTGTGCCATGTGTGTGCCATGTCGGTGGCCGAGGCTGTGCCATGTGTGTGCCATGTCGGTGGCCGAGGCTGTGCCATGTGTGTGCCATGTCGGTGGCCGAGGCTGTGCCATGTGTGTGCCATGTCGGTGGCCGAGGCTGTGCCATGTGTGTGCCATGTCGGTGGCCGAGGCTGTGCCATGTCGGTGGCCGAGGCTGTGCCATGCGTGTGCCATGTCGGTGGCCGAGGCTGTGCCATGTGTGGGGACATAATAAAAAAAATGAAGAAAAGGAATAAATATAAACAATGAAGACAATAACTTATTAAGCAAATATTTTGGAGATGTATAAAAGGTTTCTTGAAATATATGTAGATTGGAATGTATAAGGAAAGGTTTGAAAAACAAAAATATGTAGATAATAGGAATGAACACATTCCATATAACCAGCTGTATATTATGTTTATCTGAGCATTATAGGTGGGGAATGAACGTGAACTATATGTAGATAATAGGGGAATGAACACATATCCCATATAACCAGGCAGGGTGGATAAAAATCAATGTTTTGTTTTTTTTTTTAAATCAGATTTTTTTTAATTTATATCGGATTTTTTTCAATAAACTGCTTTTTGAGGAAAATATTTTACCATCCAAAGGTTCTTCCATCATGAGATAAAGCTGAGTTCTTTAACTCAGTAGAATAAAGGCTGTATATGTGTAACATTCACAATGCAATGCTCTTCCGGTTTCTGTAGGATTAGTGGGCAGTTTCTCTCTTACTTACGCAGTTCTCAAAACTGAATTTGACTCCGCAGAGGTCCCAGCCTCTTCTTTACGGCAAAATGTTACAACATGAACAGAGTTGAGAAAAAGACCTTAATCCTATTGTTCTACAAACCTATGAATACAGAATCAACCCCTTCAGTGCCAAGTCCAAGAAGTTAGACAATATGTTTCTGATTGTTTGGAGTGGAATAGATCTGCACAACACAAGAAGAATGTGAATCTAAGTGTGAGGAGGAGGAAGGGCAAGCAGACAAGAAAATGAAAGTGAAACTTTGAGCACAATACTGCAGCATAGCCACAGACAGACAAGTCTGAATCTGTTTGTGTGTACGATCTGAGGTTTATTACATTCTTTCCTTATAATGGCAGCAGGCCGTAAAAGAGACCCAGTTTGGGAATATTTTAATGAAGCTCCTTCGCCTATCGGTAAGGCAGGCATGCGTGCAAAATGCAAACGACGCAACAAAGAGATGCAAGGCCTGGTGGTGCGAATGAGGCAACATCATGAGAAGTGCGGTGATGAAGATGACCAAAGAAACACTTCTGAACAGGCAGGATCTTCAGGTTGGTAAACATTTTTATTGAATCCTATTTCTAAAGACTGAACTGTCATGTGTGAGAAAAATTATATTTCTTATTATTACTGCATGTTACTGTCATTTGGTACAGTTATGAAGAAAAACAAATATTCCTTTTGGGGCAGGGGCAGTGATGTGTTGTGTACAATAAGCAGAAATTGTATAATAAACAATAAAATAACAGCATTGACTTTTGTTTAGGGGAATTCATAGATTCTGGAAACTATCCACCTCCAAGATCACCATCATCCTGTTCTACAGTTTCAGAGTTATCCATCCAGGATAGTGCTTCATTAGCAGCAGCAGCATCATCAGACACCCACAGCCACATATTACCATCACCCAAAAGGAAGGAAAAACCTTTACCTCCTGGAACCACCATAGATAGGTTTGTGATAAGAACTAGCAGATTAGAAAAAGAGTTGATTGATGAAAAAATTGCCAGTTTATTTATGCAACAAACTCTTCTTTCCGTCTGACTGAGAACCCACATTTCATTAATATGGTTCAGTCACTGAGACCAGGATACAGTCCACCCAGCAGAGCTGATGTTGCAGGGAAACTGCTGGATCAAGTGTATGACAGAGAAATGGAGCAACATGCAACAGCTCTGGAGGGTAAAATTGTTAACCTAAGTATTGATGGGTGGAGTAATGTCCACAATGATCCTATTGTATGTGCTTGTATAACAACAGAAGAAGGTAAAGTCTTCCTTGCACAAACAACTGATACGTCAGGAAATGCCACACACAGCAGAATACTTACAAGAAGTGGCAGTAAAAGCTATAACAACGTGAACAAAAATTCAAATGTCTAGTACTCAGTTTGGTCACTGACAATGCTGCAAACGTATCCAAGATAAGAAGAGATTTAGAAGAGCAGGGAGGGAATACAAAGCTGCTAATAACATATGGTTGCAGTGCTCATTTGCTGCACCTCTTAGCCAAAGACTTAAGTGTTCCAGAAATAAAGGCTAATGTTGTTGAAATTGCTAAATACTTCCGTAATAATCATTTTGCTGCAGCAGCTCTGAAAAGGATGGGTGGAACCAAACTAACGCTCCCACAAGATGTTAGATGGAACTCTGTGGTGGACTGTTTTGAGCAGTATATCAAAAACTGGCCTATTCTGATGACACTTTGTGAAGAAAATCGAGATAAAATAGATGGCACTGTCACGGCCAAAATCCTCAACATTGGGCTTAAGAGAAATGTTGAACATATGCTGAGCTTCCTGAAACCCATCTCTCAAGCTTTAAACAAAATACAGAAAAATAGCTGTTTTATTGCGGATGCTGTTGAAATTTGGAAGGAACTGAGTGAACACTTAAAAACAGAACTACACATGGACAGAATTAAATTACAAGCAGTAAACAAACGAATGGGACAAGCACTGACTCCAGCTCATTTTTTGGCAAATATTGTCAATATCCAATATCAGGGTCAAAACCTAAGTGCTGAGGAAGAGGAGTTAGCTATGACATGAGTATCCAGCAATCGTCCATCTTTAATGCCAACTATAATAAACTTCAGAGCTAAGAGGGAACCATTCAAGAAATATATGTTCGCTGAAGATATTTTAAGGAAGGTCACACCAGTAAACTGGTGGAAGTCACTTAAGCGCTTGGATTTAGAGACTGTTCAAGTATTGATTTCACTTTTAACAGCAGTAGCTTCTCTTGCAGGCGTTGAAAGAATATTCTCTTCCTTTGGACTCATTCATTCTAAATTGAGAAATCGGTTGGGACCCAATAAAGCAGGAAAGCTTGTTTTTCTTTTCCAGATTATGAATAGGAACAGAAGAAGATGATGATGAAGATGACGACAAGTGAGCTACAGAGGACAGCAGGGACAGTAGTATTTAAGTTTTTCATGTGTCGGCTGGGCTGACAGTCTAAGTTTCTTAGAATATATATATATTTTGTTTAGCCAAATTAGTTAACAAACATGGATGTTTGTTTAAGCAAATAACTTATGCTGTAATGTTGTTATTGTTTCAGTTGAATAAATCTATTTAAATTGTTATTAAGGTCAGGATTATTTTTCTCCTTCCTAAGTACAACAGAACAGTGGTGTCCAAATATGAATGATTAACCCATTAAACTGGGGAGAAAAAAGTAATATAAAAAGTGATTCTAAAAATCTTCATCTACTTGCATGTTAAAGTAGCAAGAACTAGTTTAGGTAGAAACTTTGATTTAAATCACTGATTTAAATCAAGCCTTACTGACTAGTGATTTAAATCGTGATTTAAATCAGTTAGATTTAAATTAAATCCACCCTGTAACCAGGTGTATATTATGTTATCTGAGCATTATAGGTGGAGAATGAACGTGAACTATATGTAGATGATAGGGGAATGAACACATATCCCATATAACCAGGTGTATATTATGTGTGGGGCAGCGCCTGGATTGCAAGTCAGGAAACACGTGGAGCCTGGTAGTAGTTCAAACAGGACCCGGTGTTTATTGCTGATACACACACAGCGGTGGCACAGTCTGCCGGAATCCGGGTCGCAGCCGGGTACACAGGACACAGTTCATATAACGTACCCGGGTCCTTCAGGCCAAAGACCTCCGTTATGGGTCACCCCGAGTTCCTCCAGCCCTCCTGGGCTAGGCCGTGTTAGTCTAGCACACGGCCCCCCTGGAACTCTAGACCTCTCCTGTCTATCTCTGCTGCTGCTGCATCTAAGGCACAAATCTGTGTACAGGGAACCCCGCCCTGCCTCCTGACTAGGCTTTTAACTCCGTGTCTACTTCCGGGACCTTGCAAGACCCGGAGCGGAGGGAGCGGACCGTCCCTTTCTCTCACACCCTATACCGGGCTCAATACGTGACAGTGCGCATTCTGGGGGAGACATAGCGCCCCTCGCATATGATCCCCCGCACTGTCTCACAATATACAACTACAGTAACCCGGGACCTGTAACCACCTCTCTTTCCCCATTGGAGCACTAACAACCGCTCCCGTGGTGGCTACGGCCACATATGTTATCTGAGCATTATAGTTGGAGAATGAACATGAAAAATCCAAGGCCCTGCAATTTATCAGGAGACAAGTGGTTAAGTCAATTTAGAAACAAAGCTGAGACCGAAAAAAGTAGTAAAGTGAACAGGCCTGTATAGCAAGTTCCATTTGGACACAGTTCACACACTGCACCCTGCTGCTTGTGAGGTTGATACGCACAGTAGCAGGTCATAATATGGCTAGTGTAGGGTCCCTTCCAAAGAGGGTCACCTTGTCACGGTGGAATCACTTAAAATACGCTTTTTGCAAAAAAAGTATGTACAAGTACCCTTGTTTTTACAGAATTAGCTTTTACTTTTTTATTGCAAGGTATTTGGAGACATGTTACATAAGTTGTATTGGTTAAAAAAAAAAAAACGTTTTTATTCAAATTTAGCATAGAGAAAAGAAACAACAATTGGCTCAGCCAGAACAAACTGGCGAGCCGGCCAAATAACAAATTCAAAGAGCAACAAACAAACTGTGAGACAGACGAAGAGAGAGAAGAAAGAATAATAAAAGTGAGAGATGGTAGACCAAAGAGGGGAATGGCAATAGGTATCGAAGAGGATAGTGGTGGAGATCAAGAGGGGAAAGGAGGGGGTGGATAAGGACGGGGAGGGAGGAGTGAGGGGGGGGGGGATGCGTTCCATTGCCTGCCCCGATAGGGACCAAAAATCCCACAATCTTCCAGGTCTGTTATAGGTTTTGCAATTCAAGCGGACATATGTGTGGGCAAGCAGAGATCACTTTGGATAACCTTTATAAATTGTCCGAGTCGTCAGCATGAGGTCCAACAGGGCAAGCAAGGTGAGAGGGACAGGGTCTGGGAAGGAGCCCAGAGGGGACCGGAGAGGCTTGCGGGTGGGAGGCCCAAACCTTCCATTTCTCCCGAGCATTCCGTCTGGCAGGTTTAGTCAAGGCTAAGAAATACTCTTGGTGAAAGATCCAGTTAATCTTTTGAATTAGCTCAGACAGGGTGGGAGGGGAGGGAGCCTTCCACTTCGCAGCCAGGCACAGCCGAGCAGCTATGAGTATGTATGCGACTGTGCCGCGCAGCGGCAAAGGGAAATCCTGCATGCCGATATTTAGCACTGCCAGTTGTGGCATCATATCTTGTCATAGTCCTGTGACAGAATGAATCAGACTTTGAACTAATGTCCAAAAGGGGCGTATGTGCGAGCAAGACCACCACATGTGCGCCAGATCACTTCATCCCGCACACAGCCTCCAACATAACGAGGACTGTCCTGTGGCGAAGCGGGTAACTCAAACCGGAGATAAATACCACCGGAGATGATTTTTTGATGTTCTCCAGGTGGTTCACACAAATCTGGTGGCCCTCCTCACCTCCGTAGTCGCCGAGTGCCAATCCTCTACTTCAGCGGAAAAGCCTAGGTCAGCCTCCCACCTCCTCATATATGGAAGCTTTGTCTCCCCTTCTCCCAACACCAGGTCTCTATATATTCCAGACAGAGTTCGGGGTTTTGGAGGGTCTGCTGTAATCAAATTTAGTAGTGTTGACAGGCGGGGGGGTGGGGGGAAGCCAAGGGGATACATCCGGAACTGCGGAGTAAGTGGTCTAACTGGAAAAATTGCAAGAAGGCAGGGCGGCACTCCAGGAAGTGTTCACAGAAGGTCTCAAATGAGGGCCACCGTCCCTCCAGACAGAAGTCTCCCAAAAATTGTAATCCCGTGTCCCCCAAGTCCGAGTCTGCAGGGACGGAACAAGAAGGCGTAGCGCTTGGGTGGGGATGTCTTTTGGGGGGAGTCGGGTCCAGGCACGCGGGACAGACCTCCAGTAATGTAGGAGGATCTGGGTTGTCTCAAGGCGGTGAGCCCGACTCACCGGGCGAACAGACACAGCTGCCAAGAGGTCCCGCAGTGTGCCACCACCCAGAAAGGAGGCCTCAATAGAGATCCACCTAAGGTGATCAGGGCTGCGCCACCAGGACCCTGCCTTCTCCAAAACAACAGCTTTGTGGTATGCCGACACGTCGGGAATGCCCATTCCTCCTGCCCCTATTGGTAGATACATAACCTCCCTTGCTACCCGAGGTGTTTTATGCGCCCAAATATATGCATTAATTACTCCTTGTAGTTTAGCCAGGGGGCTCTGGGTATCTTAATAGGGAGACACCGAAAGATATAGATGATCTTTGGTAGTCATCATTTTGAAAGCATGTAAGCATGCAATCCATGATAGAGTTTTAGAATCAAAAGTGGCCACATCTGAGAGGACTTTGGAAAGCAAAGCCTCATAGTTTAATCGCATTATGAGACGAGATGGTGCTAAAATAACACCTAGGTAAGGGATGCCGTCTCTAGACCATTGAAATGGCAGATCGTTTAGAAAGGTCTAAAATTTCCCGCTGTGTAATGTTAATCGGGAGAAGTACTGATTTATCCGCGTTAAGCTTTATAGTAAGAGATTAACGAATAATCTCTAAGAATCTGCATGATCGCCGGGAGGGACCGAGCTACCTCTGTGCAAGTGATGATGATATCATCAGCGTACAGGCCAATGGTGTGGATTTCCCCACCCACCCGGACCCCGGAAACGTCCCGGGTAGATCGTATTTTTTCCGCCAGGGGTTCCACCGCCAGAGTGAATATCACCGGGGAGAGCGGACATCCCTGTCGCGTTCCATTTGTGATTGGGAAGGCAGGCGAGAGAAAGCCAGATGTAAGGACTCTGGCGTTAGGATGGGAGTAAAGAGACAGGACTGCCGAATGAAAGGAGCCCGTGAAGCCAAATTTACGAAGGACAGCCTCTAGGTATCCCCAGTGCACCCTGTCAAACGCTTTTTCGGCATCAAGAGACAGGAATGCACCAGGGGTTCCCTTCAGTTCCAGGGACCTAATAAGGTTCAACATCCTTCGTGTCCCGTCTTTCGCCTGCCTCCCAGCCACAAAGCCGACCTGATCCGGGTTTATTAGGCGGGGCACCACACCCCTCAACCTATACGCAAGAACTGCGGCAAAGATCTTGAGATCACAGTTCAAAAGGGAGATAGGTCGGTAGCTCCCGGGGAGATCAGGGGCTTTGCCAGTTTTAGGGATTGTAACTATTGTAGCCTGGAGTTGCAGCGGGGTGATCGAGCCTGTGTCAGTCCAATATTGGAACGTTTGTTGAAGGAAAGGGGCCAGCGTCCCATCAAAGGCTCTCAGATATTCATTAGGCAGTCCATCTGGGCCTGGGGCCGAGTGGGGCTTAGTATCCTTAATGGCTCGTAAGACTTCTCCTATATCAATAGGTCTGTTTAAGTGTTCTAGATCTGAGGCCGAGACAGAAGGCTGGCTCAGTCCCTCAAGGAAGGTCCTAATCAAATTGGGGGTGGGCTGGGGAGTCGTGGCGTCATTTTTCAAGTTGTAAAGGTCAGAGTAGTATTGGCTGAACACTTCAGCTATATCAGCGGGGTTTCTCACCACCTGTCCCTGGTTGTTTTTAATGTGATCTATCATAGAGCGCGCAGACCTCTTTTTTTAGTCGTTTTGCTAGGATAGTGCCCGCCTTATCCCCCGATTCATAGAATGCCGATTTTGAAAGGCGTAAGGTCCGTTCGTGACGGACAAGAAGCATAGTTCGCAGCTGCATTCTGGTTGCGGTTAGTCGGGACGACAGAGCCGAGGTAGGGTTATGTTTATTTTCAGCTTCCAGTCTGGAGAGCAAGGAGAGCAACTCAGCCTGTTCCTTCTCGCGCGCCCTCTTGAGCTGCGAGGACTTCTGTAGGAATAGACCCCTAATATATGCCTTATGTGAGGCCCACAACGTCTCATCCGACACACAACCATTGTCGTTAAGGTGGAAATACTCCACCAGGTGGGTCTTAATGTCCTCCACGATTCCTGCATCAGACAAGAGAGCGCGGTTCAGTCTCCAGGAGCCCGGGGGAGAGGGGTGGGAGTGGATAGTCAGGTCGAGGGACACCGGGGCGTGGTCCGACCAAGTGATCAGGCCCACTTCAGCTCTAGTACATGTTGTTAGAGTATTATCGTCTACCAGGAAATAATCCAATCTGGAGTATGATTTGTGTCTATGTGAATAAAAGGAGTAGTCCCGTTCTGTAGTGTGCAGGTACCGCCACGGGTCGTGAAGGCGATACTCTCGGCACACGGGTCCTGACTCCCTACTAGACACAGGTGCCCCTCGAGACCTGTCCAGGATCTTATCAGGGACCAGGTTAAAGTCTCCACAGAGAACCTTATAGCCGCCTCTGGGGGCAACAACTTTATCAAAGAGTGATCTGAGGAACTTCACCTGGCCCTCGTTAGGGGCATATGCAGTCACCAGGGTCATGGGTATTCCAGAGATCGTGCACGAGAGTACAATAAATCTACCAGCCGGGTCAATGCAGAGGTCTATTAGGGTGAATTGCAGTGTATGTTTGACAAAAATACAGACCCTTGCCCTCTTGCCCGTTGCATTAGCATAATACGCCGTGGGGAACAGGCGGTGACACAGCCTGTGGTTATCTGCTCGTAGGAGGTGAGACTCCTGGACACACACAATATCCGCCCTTGCTCTCAAAACGTCTCTCCATAGGAGAGAGCGTTTAAAGGGGGAATTCAGCCCCTTTACGTTGAAGGAGACAATTCTCATGATATGTATGAATAACTAAAAGAGCAGTAGTTGTTAGAGGGTCCAGACCTCGGGGGGCAGGAGCCAAACGCGCGTACAGGGGAGTAAGGGTTGGGGAGGAAAGGAGGGGGGTACAAGCGAGGGGAGGGGGAGTCCAAGGAAAGGAAAGTAAGGGTGAGGAGGGAAAGAGAGGATTGTTAGAGAGAGAAGAGACAAAAATAAGTGCTATCAAAGAGGCCTAGAGCGGATGTGAGATCCAGAATAGGCAAAAAGAGACATAACATTAAGAACATAAGTAACATAGAGGTAGATATATCTTCAAGCACAGGCCCCTGTAGGGGCCCCTCCGTCTCAGTGGGGGAGTAGGGGTGGAGGTATCAACTTCCTCACAAGACACCCATGGCAACAATCTTGGTGGCTGTGGTCAAAATTTAAGAGTCTCTTTAACGGAGAAAAAGAGTCTTAGTCAATTAAGAAAGTCCCGGTCTGGGGTCCAGATCTTGCCCCAAGACAAACTGTCATCTTCAACATCAACCGAACAAATCAGTTCAGGCAATAGTGGGGGAGGAGTTCTCTTTTCTAGTTGGTGAGCGACGAGGTAGGGGGACAGAGGTTGGTCCCCTGATGAGGGAGACGAGTGTTGAGGAGGCGTCCTCTTATCTCCAGTGAGGTTCCATTGCTTGAGGGCTTTCCCCAGCTGGCTGGGGGACAAGAAAAGTTGTGTCGTTCCTTTATAGCGGAACTTGACTCTAACAGGAGTCCCCCAACTGTAAGCAATTCCTCTGTCTCTGAGTACTTTACAATGTGGGGCGAACTC
This sequence comes from Allobates femoralis, assembly GCA_033576535.1. Taxonomy (NCBI): domain Eukaryota; kingdom Metazoa; phylum Chordata; class Amphibia; order Anura; family Aromobatidae; genus Allobates; species Allobates femoralis. The sequence continues at coordinate 82,724,632 of JARQOC010000008.1, read as the reverse complement.
TTTCCGCCGGGCCAAGGTCCCAGGAGAGAGGTCTGAGAAAGCTTGGATAGCAGCATAAGGGGCTGCGGGGGCACCCAAGCGTCTCATTGTCTGCATTATCAGTTCCTTAGCTTTTATGGAGGCAAACGAGGGTAGTGCCTTATTAATATGGGGGGGTTTTGGAATGCGGTACACTCTGTCAATAAGCAATTCAGCTTTAGGAGTCTCTGGAAGGAGAGCCTGCAGAAAGTGCTCCACTGTCCGTCCCAAATCCTCCTCTGCTCCCCCCTCAGGGAATCCCCTGAGACGTAAGTTATTGGCTCTGTGTTTGTCCTCTAAGTCCCATAGTTTCAGTTTCATGAGTTTTATATCCCCCGCAACAACAGAGTAATCATCTGCTAGGTTATTATGAGCCATTGCATATTCCGCCATTTTCTCTTCTAGCTTTGTCGTCCGCTCCTCCAAAACCGCCATTTCACCTCTCAGTTCCTGTAGTATGGCCCTTCCTGGATCGATTGGCGCAGCGAGCTGATTACCTCCATCAGGAAACTGCGGGTCACTGGGGCTTCGCCTCCGATGTTCAGCGTGCACTCTTCTGGGCTGCGGGGAGCGCGTTGTCCAGCAGCTTGTGGGGAGGAGCGGGAGGGCGCCATGGTAGTGTTCAAAGCTTGGTGTCGCTCTGGCGGGAAAAAGTCTGTGAGCCTGGTGGGTTCCCCACGTCTCCGGGCGGACTGCCTAGGCATCCCTGCGGTCTCCAGCCTCTACCGATCTCGGAAATTTGGTCTCAGGTCGGATGATGTGCTTTAATTTGCCACTAAGTCTCGGGGCAAGGTCAGGAGCTCAGCACATTGTGGCTGGCGCCATCAGTTTCCAAGCTACGTCCCCCAGGTGAAGATTTTTGAGATCCAGAAGATGAGGTGTTCTCAGGGTAAAAGCATGTGTAATTGTATGTAGAAGATAGTTGATGTGTTTGTGTGTATACACACTTTTCCCTGTCAGCGTAGTGGGAGGCTAGGTCACTGTGTGACACAGTCAAGAGTTAATTTCTTACAGAGGGCAAGATTATGTGTTGTAATTCCACTCTGATGCAATAGATGGTGCTGTTGTCATACAGTAGGCTAGAGTAGAAGTGCTAAAAGCTCTATGCTCCTCAACTGTGCTGCTTGAAGGCACCGATGTAACTCAGATGGTATGGAGGGTACACACAACATCAAAGCCGCAATAGGACCCTGTATAGAGCCACCCGGGACCACCTGCAGCCCTGCAGCCTGGGGCACAGGACCCAAGGCTTCCAGCCTCTGCCACACAGATGCGATCCACAGGGGCTCCGCGCCCAAGGCTTGCTATCCAGCAGCTTCTGCCTGTGTTAAGGGCTCAGCACAGAGTCCAGTCCCTGGTATCTTCCCTCCACATGTACCGGAGGTTTCCCTGCCACTCCGGGGGCCCCCTCGGGTCAGATTAGCACACCCTCCGTTCCCGGCTGGTCCCTGTGTCCTCCAAAGGGGCCCACACTGCAGAGATCCTCACCAGAGGTCTGGCTCTCGATCTCAGCCCCTGCTGTGCCCCACTCACCGCGCCACGAACTGCAGCAGTCACTTCTCTGTATCTGCGGCTCCAGAGAAGCCCGACCCTGTCCTCGCTCCCAGCAGACTGGTCACAGCCAGGCGGGCGGGAGCTGTATGTGAGCTGCTTGAAGGTTAGTGTCCCGTTCGTGTGCAGTGACAACCGCTTCTCCAGCGTCGGTGCTGCTTTCAGGGCTGTAGTGCTCACAGGTCTTGTGGTGTCGGGGGTGTCTGGTGGGCCCAGGGGGAGCGCCTCGTGGCAGGTCCAGGGACTCTTGCAGATGGGTCTGATGATCGCAATTCTCCCTCAGTCTGGGTCCTAGTTGGTGTGTATCAGTGTGAGGGCAAAACTTGGGCAGCGGCAACGTCCCTACAAGGCTGGATGGTGTGGATTCTGATGTTGCAGTGGGAGAGCTATTTGGTGCAGCCACCCACATCCGCGGCCATCTTGGATCTCCGTTTTTGTTTTGTTTTTTTATACGCCTTCCACGACAGCATTGGAGGATGTCGTCCATACCCTGTTGGGGGGACAGGAACGCAGAGAGGTTAAAAGCCCCTCCCCACCGCCTGTTCACCAGTGTTTTCCTTGGGGCATGGAGAGGTTCTGCAGTGCTGCCGGGGCCGGCAGAAGCAGCATTGGTTTTTGATACTTGTCGGGCCTAGGCTGGGCGACAGGATCAATCTCCTCCTCCTTCCTGGGCAGCCCCGGACTTCCTGCGCTCCAGGGCAAAGCAGGCCGGGTACTGGAGCGCTGGAGGTCTGCTACAGCTCTCCGGTGTCTCCCTCCTCCAGCTGCTGCGGTCCCAGGGCGCGCGCACGGTGGATGTGACGTCAGACGCGTCACTTCCGGTTTCCGGCCGCGCTGTGCGCACCACTTCCGTGTGGTGGGGTGGCGTGGTGCTAGCGATGGCTCCAGCAGGTGCCTGGGGACTGGACTGCACGAAATGCGTGCCGATTGGCCTGCTCTGACCTTGGAGGAGGGAGGGAACATCTTGTTCCTCGCTGGGGGCACGGTCCTTTCCTTAAAGGCCTGCCAGAAGCACTTTTCAGGTAAGCAAATAAAAGGAGAAGGGCGGCACTCACCGGGTAAACGAGATGGTCTCTTTATTCCAAATATCGGAAACAAACGGGGTGCAGGGAGGGGGCAAGAGGAGCGGCTCCTCTTGCCTCCTCCCTGCACCCCGTTTGTTTCCGATATTTGGAATAAAGAGACCATCTCGTTTACCCAGTGAGTGCCGCCCTTCTCCTTTTATTTGCTATCGCTGGTACTTTGGCTGTGCACCCCCGGTGGGAAATCGCCATTCCTGGAAGGGAATTCAACCGTGACCTTGGCCCCGCTAAGTGCCCTGATTGACTTGCTTACTATTGACTTTTCAGGTAAGGCTGATCCCAATGAAGGGTGAAAAAGCTTCAGCTGCATCTGCAGACCCCAGCGCTCCCCCGGCTCATGTACATGCTTAGGGGGTTGGTCACTTGTGGGTAACCTGATATAGGACCCCTTTAGTTACTCTGGGTCTCTTCTTTCCCCCCTTTTTCTCTATAGGGAGACAAGGGCCCAGCAGCAAAGAAGGATAAGCCCTCACTGTATGTGCCACTGAACTGGCCCCTTCCTATAAGAAGAAGTTGTGCCAACCATGTACAGGCAGCGTGGTCAGGGAGAAACAACCCTCGTTGGATGAGCTGAAGGCTATGGTTGGGCATGAAGCTCAGGCAGGAGGTCCAGGCATCCATCTCTGCTCTGCACCTCTACTCAGCTACTTCCAGGCCTTCCCCTCCTAAGAAAAGGAAGCTCCCGGAAGATGAGTCAGATAAGGCCTTGAGCATGCCCAGAGGTTTTTTTTTGTCTGGAGAAGACGAGGACCTGCTCTCAGTTTCCTCTTAAAACAAGAGAACCTGGGAGATATTATTTTGCCACGGAGCACATGGATGAATTGCTGTCCTCTGTCAGAAGTACAATGGGTGTTGAGGAAGTGGAAGCCCCTTGTTCTGTTCAGAATGATATGGTCCGGGGTCTGAAATCTTCCAGACAGCTGGGCATCCTGGTTTATGAGGTGATCCAGGAGCTCATCCACCGGGAGTGGGAGTCTCCTGAAAAACGCTTGGTCATTCCCTCTGAGTTAAAACACAGCTTCCCCTTGGAGGGAGACTATTTTGTGTGGGATGTCCCTAAGGTGGACATCCAAGTTGCTAGGGTGGCGAAGAAAAGACCTCGCTTCCCTTTTGAGGATTCCTCCCAGCTGAGGGATTTTACAGAGTGCACGCTAGTAAGGGCTATATAGCGTGATGGGGGGGGCCATATCCGGGACAGTGGGGCTATGTGTGCCAGCACAGGGGGGCATTTAGGGTGACGGGGGGGGACATGTGCCATCACATGGGGCTGTGTGCCGGCACTTGGCCGTGTGCCATCACAGGGGATGGGGGACGGATATACCAGGATGGGGGGGGGGGGGAATCATGTACCAGGATGACGGACATATATACTGATTGTAAAGACATACTGATAGGATGTTTAGATTGTGAGCTCCAAGAGAGACAGAATTACTCATGTATGTAAAGTGCTATGGAATTAATAGCACTATATAAATGAATAAATATTATTATTATTTCTCCGTCGCATCATTGGGGGACACAGGACCATGGGTGTATGCTTTTCTGCCACTAGGAGGCGACACTAAGTAGAACTAAAAGTTAAGCCCTCCTTCCTGCTGTATACACCCGTACGTGGGCGTAGCTATTCATTTTTTTGCTTAGTGTCGCAGGAGGCACATGTGTGTCTGTAGCTCAGACCACATCTACCATTCTTACTCATACTTTTTATTTTTACTATTTAATTTTTATTTTTACTACACGAAAGGACGCCGCTCTGCATAGAGCATGGGGGCCCACAAGGCAGCACACACCACTGGTGAAGGGGCGACGGATCCCCACAAAGGGACTCCGCTCTTACCACCCCAGACCAGGAAACCACCGTGCATGCCCATAGCATCCTCTGCAGGACAGGGGATGCAAGAAGGCACAAGTGCAGCACCTCTCACCTCCTCCAACAAAGAAGCAGGTGATTGAGGCCACCAGCGTGCCCAGCCACCACACCGATCCATCCCCAAGGGATCCAGTGCAGCACCACCAGCCTGCACACATGGGGCCCAGTTCCTTCCTCCAACCGCGGCGGCCCCAGGCCGGGACGCGCATCGCCGTAAGTTCAGGGCCCACGTCCAGGGCATGGGGTCGAAGCTCCTACCCCTGCTCCCCCTACATGGAAAGGAGATGGAACCCACAAAGGGCTCTGCTCTCCCTGCTCTCTCCCAGAGCCTCTGGCAACACGGGCCACTATATCCCCCTGCACAACAGGGGAATGTAAGGAACGCTCACGTCGCCACCGCTCAACCCTGGAGACAATAGCAGGTGCTGCGAGCGCGAATCCAGCCCCAAGGAATCAGGTGCGCAGCGATGGCCTCCACCTTCGCAATTTACGGCACCCCGCAGCGGCTCCACGTGGGCTGCCGGGAATCCTGGGGCGCATGTTCAAGGCGCATGTCCAAGGCATGGGGCTGAGGAGCAACAGGCCGCAGCCTGCCAGCACCGTGAGCCCCGGCGCCACTCCCAGCAGCCCACATAATCTAGGCCCCAGTCTGGGCCCACGCGCTGACGCCACCCAGCCCGCCAGTGATTGGCCACTCATCATGTGACTGCCCAGCGTCATGGGGGCGGGCATGATGACGCGGCGGGACAGGGATAGCCGCGATTGGCCGCTGCTAGCGTCAATTGCGGCTACACACGCCCTCCGCCATGATGCTGGGCTAGAGAAACCCTGCCCCAAGCCACGCCCCCGGACCAGCGCGAAACTGAACAAAGAATGTGCTTGTGGGGCACATGCCACAGCCTGCACACTGCTACACCACGCCCCCAAAACGGCGCGAATCTTAAGGACAAAGGATTCGCGCATGGGCCACAGCAACTGCCCGGATAAACAGAAAGATAGTGACCGGACAGCTGTGAGTGGTGGCTCCAGCCCACACTGGGTACTGTCACCTGGGGCTCTCTGGGAATATAGCAGCCTCTGATAGGATCGCTCAGTCAGTGCCGCACTACAAGCCCCAGCACTCCCTCCACCAAGTTCCCTAACCGGGTGAGGCTGCAGCTTGTGCCTATCCTGCCCTTTACAGCCTAGAATTGAACGATGCTAGTGACCATGTTCTTCCACATTGCCCCCTGTCTGTGGCCCTGGCACAGGGGAGCCTAGAGTAACTGCCCCTGTGATGACAGATAAGTTGACCCTGTAAAAGTTATGGTTAAAGGGCTGTCAAGGGCCACGTACAGTGCAGTTTTACATAGCATCCGGGTGTCGCCTCCTCTTTTGGTCACAGTGACCAGTCAGGCACCGGCTCCTTACTGGACCGGCTGTTGGCTCTGGCCGAACGTAAAACGACATCTCCGCTCCATGCCAAATGGTCAGGTCCTGTAGATTAGCTCATATCCATGACGTCCATTGTGACAGCTAAGAGCTATGGGCCCAGAGAACCCCCTTAGTCAGTTCTCTCAGTATCGTTTATCCATGACAGATTAATGCACCTATACCAAATTTATGGCTATTCCCATCCAATGTCAATCTTCAGCGAGCAAGGATAATTTATCACACCGTCCATCAACCCGCTAAACCTCGTTCGTAAGGTGTGGCCGCTACACACGGCGTCCCATAAAACTGTGAAGACTCCACCCCCATAAGGGATCATCACAACGGGTTACAGCAGCCCATACTGGGGATCATCCACAACGAAATCAGGGATCCTGCTACTCTGTCAGTAAGCAGACATAGCCACACGCCTCAGTCAAATTGCACTGGCGGACAGAACTTGCCTCACAGTCCAAGCTAGCCTCGGACACCCATAGCAGTAACCATTAGCAACCCCTACAGTAACACAGGCCACAGACAGTGAACTACAAGCACATAACACAGGACATAGCATAATTGCTGGCAAAGTAGGTAAAACCAGCAGCCAAAAAAAAAAAAAAAAAAAGAGCCTTACCCGTATAATCCATAGCCTGTTTAGAACATGACTCAAGTAGATGTTAACGGCACCCTCTAGTGGTTGTCCAGCTCAGATACTCTCCGGCAGGACCAACCTCTCACGCAATAGACTACAGTCAGCTTATCCGCCAGATGTCTATTCGTCAACACTGCCAGTCCCTACGCCTTCTGCCAGCGTTACTTTTCTCCCGAAGTCCCGACTACATCCACACAAGGCAAGAAAGCGCTCAGATGGTGGGCACAGTCATCAGCACTCACGCAGGGAAAACCCCTCCTCCCACCTCGGTGACTGTCGGTATCCACCGATACCAGCCTGCTCAGCTAGGACAGAGGGGCCATCTATTGTCAGCACACAGCCCATGGCTGCTGGACGCCCCAGGAGTCATGTCTCCCAATCAACATTCTGGTGCTGCGAGCGATTCGCTTTGCACTCCAACATCTTCACCACCTTCTGGCGGGCCGCCCCAGTGGCATCCAATCAGACAACGCTACGGCGGTGGCGTACATCATTCATCAAGGTGGCACACGCAGCAAATTGCCATTGCGCAAAGTGGATCTTTGTAGCCAGGTCCTGGGACCCGCCTGCCCTAAAGAGTGGACTCACAAGTCCTCCCCTGGCGTCGATTCCAACACCTTTACATCCTTTCCCCACTCCCGCTAATCCCTCAAGTGATCACAAGGATCAAAGCGGAAAGGGCTCAAGTAATACCCCTAGACTGGCCACAACGAGCATGGTTCACAGACCTCGTACAGCTCCCCGCCGACGCGCCCAGCCACTCCCAAACCGGCTGGCCCTCCTATCCCAGGGCTCCCCTTTACCACCAGAACTCAGGAGCTCTGCCTTTAATGGCATGGCTAATGGACCCTGACCCAAGCAGGTTGACACCAGACGTCATAACCACCAGGATTAATGCCCGGAAGACAATGTCCTCACGCATCCACCACCACACCTGCAGAAAAAAAAAAAAAAAATAAATAACTTTTTTTCCGGCTGCGTGAGGGCCACAACCTCAACCCCCCCCCCCTTCCTTTTTTTTCCATCCACACAATTCTAGAATTACTTCAAAACGGCCTAGACTCTGGTATAGCACCAAACTCCATCAAAGGCCAAACCTTAGCTTCAAGTGTCCTTCCCCAAAGGAAGATTGCTCCTAAACCACAGGCCATGACTTTCATGCAAGGAGCTTCTCACACACGGCCTCCCTACAGGACATCTGTGACTGTCTGAGGCCTAAACCTAGTGCTAAGCGCTCTTCAGAAGCCCCCATTTGAACCTCTGAAAGAGGTACCATTATCCCATCTCTCGTCAAAAAAAAACAAAAAAACGCCCTCTCAGTCGCAATCACGTCAATTAGGCGCGTGTCCAAACATCCTATCCTGTCAGCCCTCCTACCTATCCTTCCACGAGGATAAGTAGTTTTCCGACTATCTCCGTCCTTCTTGTCCAAGGTAGGATCCCACTTCCACCTTGACATAGACATCGTCCGTCTGCCCAACCCCAGTACACCGCCTCGAAAAGTAGCTCTGTACCCTGGACCTGGTAAAGGCCCTCAGACACTACATCTCCCGAACAGCTCCATTCCGCAATACAGAAATGCTGATAGTCAGCCCCAAGGGACCTACAAAAGGAATGGCTGCGTCTAAGCCCACATTGGCAAGATGGATCCGCTCCACAATCCAAGATTACTGCCGCATCAAGGGCATGTCAACTCAAGGAGAAGTCAAAACGCTGTCAACTCAATCAGGAGTGCCTCATAGGCCATTCGTTCTCAAGCCTAGGCAACTCAGGTTTACAAGGCCGCAAACTGGTCCAGCCTGCATACCTTCACCAAACACTACAACGTTCACACCCAGGCCTCCGCAGATACAAGCCTAGGTAGAAAAATTCTGCAGGCGGCAGCCGCGCATCTGTAAGCAGCCAGCACATGATGCTTGACCGCTACTCAATTGATTCCCATTCAGGGACTGCTTTAGGACGTCCCATGGTCCTGTGTCCCCCAATGATGCGACGGAAAAACAGGGATTTTTTTGTGTACTCACCGTAAAATCCTTTTCTCCCAACTCATCATTGGGGGACACAGCACCCACCCTATAATTCTTAAAGTCTGTACACTACATTACCCTACACTATTTGTACTTAGTCTGTACAGTACCTTACCTTACCTTACGCTATTTGTACCTTATTACTTTATGTGCTCTCCTACTGCTCTAGTACTAAACTGAATAGCTACGCCCACGTACGGGTGTATACTGCAGGAAGGAGGGCTTAACTCTTAGTTCTACTTAGTCGCCTCCTAGTGGCAGAAAAGCATACACCCATGTTCCTGTGTCCCCCAATGATGAGCTAGGAGAAAAGGATTTTACGGTGAGTACACAAAAATCCCTGTATACTGATTGTAAGACTCACTGGCATTATAAGATGGACCCCATTTAACATTACATTTTTTTTTTTCTTTTTCCTTCACCAAATTTGGGGGTGCATCTTATAATCAGGTGCGTCTTATAAACCGACAAATACAGGGGCGGACCTACCGCGGTGCAGCTGGTTCAGCTGCATCAGAGCCCCGACCGGCTACGGGGCCTCTCAAGCCTGCAGGGGGGGCCCCCAGCCGACCCCGTGACCCTGTGTCAGAGGAGAGGAGGTTAACTGAGGCTTCCCTTGGCTGATCCCGCCCCTCCTCTCCTCTGCCGCCCCGGCTCCCAGAACAGCAATGCGCGGCTCGGCACAGGTAGGAGCCGCATCACCTACAGCCCCCCCTTCCCGCTCCCTCGCCGACATCTTCTAGCTTAACCCCCCTTCCCCCCCCATCCCCCGGTCCTTAACAGCAGCTGCTGCACCAGGGCCCGCCAGGCTCAAGGTCCGCCACTGGACAAATGTACTTTATAAAAAAAAAAAAAAAAAAGTGACATTTTACATACAAAGAAAGTAATCGAGTGTATATAAATACAATGATGGTGTTTACATACATATGGTGCATGTTACAGTGCAATTTTACATAGACAACTGCATCCATAACTGTGAATACAATTAGATTAACAGTAATTAAGAGATGTGAAATACCTTTGTGAATATCTAAAAGACTTATGCATTACTAGATGGGAGCCTGTTGGGCGGTGAAATGACGATGGGAGCAGGCTCTGTGCCACTGGGGCAGCGGTCATTTTCCCCCTGTGCATACTGTCTGCCCCCACCTCTGATGTCTTTCTGCCCCCCTGTGGTGACTCTCGGACCTCCCTCTGTGATGTTTCTCTCTACTCCCCCTGTGGTCGCTGCAACACCCTGTGGGGAATCTGCCAACCCCCCCCCCCTCCTCCTGCAGTGGTTGCTTTCTGCCCTTCCCCCGTGCTCGCTCTCATGCTGTGCGCGGGAGTGGAGAAGAGCATGGCAGAGTTTACAGGGTGGGGGAGAGCAAAGCATAGTAGGGGTGAGTGGAGCAGAGCTGGGGGAGTGCAGAAGCGGCACAGTAGAGAGGAGCAGAGTGATGGAGAGTAGAGCATAGCAGGAGGAGAGCGGAGCAGAAAAGGGGGGAAAATGGACTAGAGCGGGGAGTGAGCACGGGGCAGAGGGGCAGAACAAGGAGAGTGGAGTAGGGGTGAGTGGGGCACAGGGGGAACAGCAGGGCTGGGGGCAATGGAACAGAGCGTGGGGGAAGTGGAGTAGAGCAGGGGGCAGCGGAGCAGAGCGATAAGACAGCAGAGCAGGGGGATAGTGGAGCGCAGCAGTGGGGGGAGCAGCAGAGCAGTGAGGCAGTAGAGCATAGTGGGGGGGGCGGACAGCAGCAGTGGGGGGGACAGTGGAGCAGAGCAGTGGCAAGAGTAGCTTTGGGGGGGCAGTGGAGCAGAGTGGGGGGGCGGACAGTGGAGCAGAACAGAGGTACAGTGGAGCAGAGCGTGGGGGCAGAACAGCAGTGGGGTAGTGGAACAGAGCGGGGGAACAGAGCAGCAGAACGAGGGAGAGAGGAACAGAGCAGGGAGAGCCACTGTGTGTACTTGTTCTCTGCTCCCCCACTCTGTGTCTGCTAAAGGATCTTTAGTGATGTCAGTTATGTGACATCACCACAGGTCCTGGAGCTTCTCTATTCAGTCTGTGCATGGCAGCGACTATTCTGTGGGGGTTTGTGGGGACCTGGCAGGGGTGATCGGGTGGCAGAGGTGGGTGTCAGCTGGAGTGTGGTGATTGCCATATTGTGACACCCATCACTTGGGTGTTCCAATATGGTGTCTGGCGCATTTACAGTCGGCGCGGTGGATTGTGGGATTCGGAGATGTCCAAACGGTAGTGGATGACGGACAACATAAGACAATTATACTGGTGATTTATCTACTTACATAAGTCCCTTTCAGTTATCTCTTTCTATTGCTTATGGGAGGTAAATATGGCTGTTTTGGCCCTCATCCTTCATATGTAGTACATGGTACTCGGTAGAAATGAGGGGGGTATGATAGTTTTTGCGTTCAGTCCATGGAGTCTGGTGGCAGCACATTAGGTGTTAACCTGATGTTGTTGCTTTCCATACACCAGTATTTCTCTTGTGTCCTCTAGGGGGCATAGTGCGGGATATTTGTGATGTCTGCATTACCATTGATTGTATGGATCAAGTGTCCAAGTTATCACATAGAAATAATATATAAGTAGCCCTTGATTAATAAAGTATTTTATATGAGGTCTGCTGCTGAAAACGCTGGATAACTTTAGTATGTTGAGTAAGGGCACCGCTTGCCAGTAAACACAATGGTGGAGCGAGATGTGGAAGTGTTGAGTGCGCATGCGCACTTACGTCACCGTTAATGGGTTAGTGGGAAACCTCCTATTATGGACATGCGCAGATGAGCACTGAGAACGGCGTTCTGCTGAAATTACAGTACACCATATGGGTTTGAGCATTGCAGGTGATTTATAATGTGTATGTCTTTTAGATATTTACAAAGGTGTTTCACATCTCTTAGGCTGCTTTCACATTGCGTTTTAGTTAAATCCGATGCTGTCTGATGAAGATCGGACAGCATCGGATCCGAATCAGCCCCCATGTTATCCAATGGGGATCTGATCGGATTTGGCATATTTGCCATCCGATTTGCCTGCTATGATTTTTGGCTCCTGAAAAAAATCGGAGAGAATCGGATCGGAGGCAAATCGGATGGCAATTATGCCAAATCTGATCCGTTGACTTTAACATGGGGCCCTATGGAGCAGGGTCTGAGGAAACATCTGATGTCTCCTCGGAGCCAATTTTAGTGTACTGAGCATTTATTCTCACCTGCCAGCGCTCCCCCGGCGTCTCCATTAGCTTCCCGCTCGGTAACAGGACCTGGGATGATGTCACAACCCGATCAGCTGATCGGGTCACATGAGCGGTTACCGCGGTAACCGCTCATGTGACCCCATGGCGCTTCTGACATCATCGCAGGTCCTGTAAAACTGATCGGGAGCTCTATGGACACGCCGGGGGAGTGCTGGCAGGTGAGAATAAAGATTTTTTTTATGTTGGAATGACAGGAGGAGCGGGGAGAGCAGGGGACAACGAGATGACAGGAGGCAGAGAGGAGGTGACAGGAGACCAAACTGATCCTGAAAAATGTCGGAATCCGATGCCTATATGGCATCCCATTGCAGGGATCAGTTTGGATCCGATGCTGTCCGATTTTTATCAGACTGCGTTTTAGTTAAATCTGATGCTATGTGAAACCAGCCTTAATCATTGTTAATCTAACTGTATACAATGTAATATGCACCTTATGTATGTAAACACCATCATTGTGTTTGTATACACTTGATTACTTTCTATGCATGTCAAATTTCACTATTTTTTTTTTCTTTTATAAAGTATATGGTAATTTTGGAATGTGAAAGATTGGAAAGATATCATCGAATACTGCACTTTTTATACATAACACTTTTGGCTTGAGAAAGACTTTTGCATAGGCCGAAATTTCGCACCACTTGGGGCTGGATTAAAGTCCACCCTTTTCTACTTTCTGGAGTGCTGTCTGTTAGATAATGTCTAAAAGTAGGTGGACAGAAAATAAAATAAAAGCCTCTTTGGGGCTTGAGTACCAAATGTTTCAACCCAATTTGCTCTAACGGTTTCAGCATTTTGAGATTTCCAAAACTCTTTTAAAATCCATGTTCTTTGATCTGTATTTAAATTATTTGCCATTATGGGTTATCTAAAAATAACAAACTTGGGGAGATCTATCTAATCTGTGAAGGTGGCTCAGTCACCCTTAGCAACCAATCAGATTTTAGCGCCCGGGGAACCCGCTTGCATAACGACACATGTGCTTATAAGTTTGCAAATGACTACCCGTTTATTGCTCACATATAACTTATAACCCGGGCAGTACATTAAACACTGAACATAAGCACGACACATAATACATTACATGACACAGTACATTACATATATTATTACACATATTGTAGGGCAGTGCCGGGATTGCAAGTCAAGAAAACGTTGAGCCCGGTAATAGTTCAAACAGTACCCGGTTTTATTGCTGATAAACACAGCGATGGCACAAGCTGCCGGAATCCGGGTCGCAACCGGGTACACAGGATACAGTCCACACATAAAGTAACCCGGTTCCTTCAGGTTATGAGCTTTCCGATATAGGTCGCCCCGAGCTCCCAGCCCTCCTGGGCTAGACCGTGTTATTATAGCACACGGCCCCAGGAACTCTTGACCTCTCCCGTCTGTATCTGCTGCTGCTTCAGCTTAGGCAAAAAGCTGTCCACAGGGAACCCCGCCCTGTCTCGTAACCAGGCTTTTAACCCTGTGTCTCCTTCCGGGGACCCTGCAAGACTCTGAGCAGAGGGAGTGGACCGTCCCTCTCTCTTACACCCTATACCGGGTTCAATATGTGACAGTGCGCATTCTGGGGAAGACATAGCGCCCCTCGCATATGATCCCCCGCACTGTCTCACAATATACAACTACAGTAACCCGGGACCTGTAACCACCTCTCTTTCCCCATTGGAGCACTAACAACCGCTCCCGTGGTGGCTACGGCCTCCGGCCTATCTACACGTTCCACATACATTTAACAGTACATATTTAACCATATATATCAACAGGCCCTGTGGGTCCCAATGGCGGAACCAGCCGCCTGGCTTTATTTTCCCCAGCTCAACACTACCCCGGAATACAGGCACCAGCCTGACCGGGTTCTTGCACACTGTATGTGATCCATCCTATAAACATCCATGGATCATACACGTCCTTTCACACGTTCACAGCCCATCATATAAATATCCATGGACTGTGGCTCCTCTGGGTTCAGAACAGGGATTGAGCAACCTGAGTCCCGGTAACGCCAAGCATCCCCAAGGGGCTCCTTCCTGGACGTATCTCGCCCACACGTCCAGATCAGAGTCCACCAAGTTCAACTACAGTTTCCCCACTCTAGGAGCCCTTCTAACCCCTGCTTCTGACCTCCCGTATATTCACTTCATCGGGTCCCTTCACTGACTATTTTAGTCAAACCCAATGGCGACTATGCCCGCCTGGCACACTTTATACATCTGCCTCCCGTAGGGCTACATACATTTCAACAGGTCCCTTCACTGACTATTTTAGTCAGACCTAATGGCGGCTATGCCCGCCTGGCACAGGTTGCACAGTTCACACTAGCATACGGGAACTGCCTTCTTACCGGGCACAGATCCGGGTCTCGCTACCTGGGTCACGGGTACACCAAGCATTCTCAAGGGGCTCAAGCGGCCTTCCCGGGCGTATCTCGCCACACTTCCGGACCAGCGTCCACCTGGGTCAGCCACGGCTTCCCCACTCCAGGTGCTGTGACAACCCCGATCCTGGCTACCGGTATGGAGATAGCAGGCTCCCTTCATGTCCGCACACCACAGAGCTCTGGACTGCTCTGCACTCAGCGTCCCTCAGTCTGAGACTCAATCACACACAGACTGGATCTCTGGCTGATGATCAGGATCACGCTCAATCATTTGGCTGGCTCTTTATCGTGCCTGTCACTCCCACACTGACACATCCATCTGGGCTGCTATTACTCAGCACACACCCACCTGGGCTGCTACCAATTAGGACACACAGTTCCCATACAGCCGCTTATCAGGATCATCTATGTGTTAGTTCAAAACACAAACTCAAAGGAGTCAGGCCAGATCAAAATGCAATATCAATTTATTAAAATACAAACACTATGTAAAATGACAATGTCAATGAGATACACAGAAGGAGGACCACATGAAATAATTAAAACCACAATTCAGTTCAATCCTCAGGTATATGTAGTCAAAAAGAGTAAGTGCCCCAAAACTGGGTGCACCAAGTATACCAAAGGTGAGAATTCAATATCAATATCAATCATGGGTCCATTTACCTTACTGCGACCGCCCCCTGACTCGTTTCGCACCAGCTTGTTCAAAGGAGGGTGACTGTTCTGATTGGTCGCCGCGGCTTGGCGCGCGGTTTGAATGCCGCTCTTCTGATTGGTCGCCGCGTAACGCACCGACCAATCAGAGGAGCGGCATGCACCATGCCGCACATTGTATTTGAAATATGGCGCCACGACCCGCGCCATATTTCAAATACAATATGGTGCGAGCTGCTCCTCTGGTCGGCGCTATCAGCGCTGACCAATCAGAGGAGCGATATTCAAACCGCACGCCATTTCTCTCATTGATCACAGCGTTCAGCGCCGACCAATGAGAGCAGCGGCGCGCGGTTTGAATGCCGCTTCTCTGATTGGTCGGCACTGAACGCGGCGACCAATCAGAATAGCTCTGATTGGTCGCTGCTGAACGCGGTGACCAATGAGAGAAGCGGTACGCGGTTTGAATGCCGCTTCTCTGAGACGCTGCATTCAAACTGCGCGCCAAGTCTTACTGGTTGTCGACAGCCGCGGCCACCAATGAGCATCGCTGTATTCAAATTGCGATATTGGCGCACAATTTGAACTGCCACTCATAGTATGACACAGTTCACTCCTGTTTACAAGGTCTGTCAGTCAGTGTGACATAGTTTACTCCTGTGTATAAGGCTGTCAGTCAGTGTGACACAGTTTACTCCTGTCTACAAGGCTGTCAGTCAGTGTGACGTCCTTCACTCCTGTCTACAAGGCTGTCAGTCATACTGTGACAAACTTTACTCCTGTATACAAGATCTGTCAGTCAGTGTGTTGCAGTTCACTCCTGTTTACAAGGTATTCTAGACTACCTGATGCTTTACAACAATCGGGCTACCATCTAGTGTATGTGTGTGTGTGTTTGTGTGTGTGTGTATATAGTTGTTTGTCCTTCCTCATTCTCAGGTCACACAGATTTCAAGCAGCAGACAGATCTCTACAACAACTGTTAAGAGGAGACTTTGTTCAGCAGGCCTTCATGGAAAAATAGCTGCTAGGAAACCACTGCTAAGGACAGGCAACAAACAAGAGACTTGTTTGGGCTAAAGAACACAGGGAATGGACATTAGACCAGTGGAAATCTGTGCTTTGGTCTGATGAGTCCAAATTTAAGATCTTTGGTTCCAACCACCGTGTCTTGTGCGACGCAGAAAAGGTGAACGGATGGGCTCTATATGCCTGGTGCCCACCATGAAGCATGGAGGAGGAGGTGTGATGGTGTGGGGGTGCTTTGCTTTTGACACTGTTGGGGATTTATTTAAAATTGAAGGCATACTGAACCAGCATGGCTACCACAGCATCTTGCAGCGGCATGCTATTCCATCCGGTTTGCGTTTAGTTGGACCATCATTTATTTTTCAACAGGACAATGACACCAAACACACCTCCAGGCTGTGTAAGGGCTATTTGACCAAGAGGAGAGTAATGGGATGCTACACCAGATGTCTCCACCGTCACCAGACCTGAACCCAATTGAGATGGTTTGGGGTGAGCTGGACCGCAGAGTGAAGGCAAAAGGGCCATCAAGTGCTAAGCATCTCTGGGAACTCCTTCAAGACTGTTGGAAGACCATTTCCAATGACTACCTCTTGAAGCTCATAGAGAGTATGGCAAGAGTGTGCAAAGCAGTAATCAAAGCAAAAGGTAGCTACTTTGAAGAACCTAGAATATAAGACATATGTTCAGTTATTTCACACTTATTTGTAAAGTATATAATTCCACATGTGTTAATTCATAGTTTGGATGCCTTCAGTGTTGGCCAAAAGTATTGACACCCCTGCAATTCTTGTCCGATAATACTCAGTTTCTTCCTGAAAATGATTGCAATCACAAATTCTTTGGTATTATTATCTTCATTTAATTTGTCTTCAATGAAAAAAACACAAAAAGAATTGTCCTAAAGCCAAATTGGATATAGTTCCACACCAAACATAAAAAAGGGGGTGGACAAAAGTATTGGCAATGTTAGAAAAATCATGTGATGCTTCTCTAATTTGTGTAATTAACAGCACTTGTAACTTACCTGTGGCACCTAACAGGTGTTGGCAATAACTAAATCACACTTGCAGCCAGTTGACATGGATTAAAGTTGACTCAACCTCTGTCCTGTGTCAATGTGTGTACCACATTGAGCATGGAGAAAAGACAGAAGACCAAAGAACTGTCTGAGGACTTGAGAAACCAAATTGTGAGGAAGCATGAGCAATCTCAAGGCTACAAGTCCATCTCCAAAGACCTGAATGTTCCTGTGTCTACCTTTTGCAGTGTCATCAAGAAGTTTAAAGCCCATGGCACTGTGGCTAACCTCCCTCGATGTAAACGGAAAAGAAAAATTGACAAGAGATTTCAACGCAAGATTGGGCGGATGATGGATAAAGAACCTTGACTAACATCCAAACAAGTTCAAGCTGCCCTGCAGTCCGAGAGTACAACAATGTCAACCCGTACTATCCGTCGGCGTCTGAATGAAAAGGGACTGTATGGTAGGAGACCCAGGAAGACCCCACTTCTTACCCCGAGACATAAAAAAGCCAGGCTGGAGTTTGACAAAACTTACCTGAGAAAGCCTAAAACGTTTTGGAAGAATGTTCTCTCTTTTTGGGCAAAGGCATCAACATAGAGTTTACAGGAGAAAAAAAAGAGGCATTCAAAGAAAAGAACACGGTCCCTACCGTCAAACATGGCGGAGGTTCCCTGATGTTTTGGTGTTGCTTTGTTGCCTCTGGCACTGGACTGCTTGACCGTGTGCATGACATTATGAAGTCTGAAGACTACCAACAAATTTTGCAGCATAATGTAGGGCCCAGTGTGAGAAAGCTGGGTCTCCCTCAGAGGTCATGGGTCTTCCAGCAGGACAATGACCCAAACACACTTCAAAAAGCACTAGAAAATGGTTTGAGAGAAAGCACTGGAGACTTCTAAGGTGGCCAACAATAAGTCCAGACCTGAATCCCATAGAACACCTGTGGAGAGATCTAAAAATGGCAGTTTGGAGAAGGCACCCTTCAAATATCAGGGACCTGGAGCAGTTTGCCAAAGAAGAATGGTCTAAAATTCCAGCAGAAACTCATTGATGGTTACCGGAAGTGATTGATCACAGTTATTTTGGCTAAAGGTTGTGCAACCAAGTATTAGGCTCAGGGTTCCAATACTTTTGTCTGGCCCATTTTTGGAGTTTTGTGTGAAATGATTAATCCCAAAGAATTTGTGATTGCAATCATTTTCAGGAAGAAACTGAGTATTATCTGACAAAACTGCAGGGGTGTCAATACTTTTGGCCAACACTGTGTGTGTGTGTGTGTGTGTTAATATATATATATATATAATATATATTGTGATGTAGTGAGTGGCGGCATTGTGCATGGCCGGTGTGTTTTGCACAGGCAGAAGTCTGCTGCACTGATTTTATGAATGTCTTGCCAGTACCTGGAAGCAAGTCTGCTTAACAGCATAGCAAGTGTTAAGCTTGCAACTTGCTGGAGATGTGGGTGTGTCTCAGGATAGTTAATGGAGTCTGTGTTTGACATGTGAGAGACTGATGGTGGGTTTACACACACCAATTTATCTGTTCAATATCTGAACCAATCTCTGGTTGCAATGAAATCATGGATACATTGTTCCATTTTGTGGCTGTGTACAACATGGAGCAATGTATCCATGATTTCACTGCAACCAGAGATTGGTTCAGATATTGAACAGATAAATTGGTGTGTGTAAACCCACCATTACAGTGATTGAGACATTGAGTGCCTGCAGGCTGCTGGACTGTGGGCAGAAGTCAGACATCCAGTCTGAAGGAGCAGTGTTTCAGAGGCCCTGTGAGGACTGACAACAGGCCCGAGTGGAGGCTGAGATACAGCGGCAGAAGTGTATCTGAACCTGTGACGTTCAACAAGCTGTATACCAGGCGGTATGTACTTGTAAGCCGAAGAAAAGCTCCTGTTTATGTGCTGGAAGGTGGTTTATGCTGACAGAATAAACCAACTTGACTTTTAATTAAATGGAGAGACTGTCGCTGTGTTTAAATATAGCTGCCAAGTGAGTGAACCCCAACTCGGTCCTTGAACGCGATACCATAATATATATATATATATATATATATATATATATATATATATATATATATATATATATATATATATATATATATATTTATATTTATATATATATATATATATATATATATATATATATATATATATATATATATATAATAACAAGAAAAAGAAAACTGCACATCACTCAAAGACAAATGTGAACTGGTGCTAGCAAAGCTGCAGGGTTATATAATATGAAAAAGATCCTTGCAGCACACAGCTACTACCAATGATGTACATAAGCTACTAGCTATATATATTTGAGGAAAAAGTTTAAAAACTTACGTTTTTTTCAAAAAACTCAAAAATCTCCAATTTTTTATTTAATTCTGAAGTTCTTGGTACATACATTGGCCAATGTCTGTTTGCTCATCAACTGCGACAAAGTGACTTCAGGGTCTGATGAGTCCTACGCTGATATCCCTATCCTCCTTGTCCGCTACCCCACTACTAAGTGGGCAGACACCATCTAGACCCTCCATCACCTGTAGGTAATGAGGGTGCACATTGCAGCATGGATCCTGCAACTCCATATGATAAATAACAAGAAAAAGAAAACTGCACAGCACTCAAAGACAAATGTGAACTGGTGCTAGCAAAGCTGCAGGGTTATATAATATGAAAAAGATCCTTGCAGCACACAGCTACTACAAGCCTACAGCTTGCTGAGCTGTGAGGAAAAGGCAGACATCCATTCTGAAGCAGTCTCTCAGAGGCCCTGTGTGGACAAATTACAGGCCATGTGTGAGGTAACCGGACTGAGTTTTTGTAAAGCAAAAGGAAGGCTCATGTTTTACTTTGCACTATGCGGTTTATGCTGTCCTAAATAAACCCGCTGGACTTAGTTCATGAAAGAGACTGCTGCAGTGTTTATGGTTTTGTGCTGCTAAGTGAGTGAACCCCAACCTTCATATTTATATATGCACTCACACATATCTATACACTACCGTTCAAAAGTTTGCGATCCTCCAGATAATTTTGTGTTTTCCATGAAAACTCACTTTTATTTAGCAAATGAGTTGCAAAATGAATAGAAAATATAGCCCAGACATTGACAAGGTAAGAAATACTGATTTTTATTTGAGATAATTTTCTCACTTTGCCTTCATCAATGAATGCTCCCTTTGCATCAATTACAGCATTGCAGACATTTGGCATTCTAGCTGTTGATTTACTGAGGTAATCTTGAGAAATTTCACCCCATGCTTCCTGAAGCCCCTCCCATAAGTTGGATTGGCTTTATGGGCACTTCTTGTGTACCATACAGTCAAGCTGTTCCCACAACAGCTCAATGGGGTTGACATCTGGGGACTGCGCTGACCACTCCATTACAGATAGAATATCAGCTGCCTACTTCTTCCCTAAATAGTTCATGCATAATTTAGAGGTGTGCTTTGGGTCATTGTCCTGTTGTAGGATGAAATTGGCTCCAATCAAGCACTGGCCATAGGGTATGGCTTGGCGTTGCAAAATGGAGTGATAGCCTTCCTTATTCAAAATCCCTTTTACCTTGTTCAAATCTCCCACTCCACCAGCACCAAAGCAACCCCAGACAATCGCACTACCTCCACCATGCTTGACAGATGGCGTCAGGCACTCTTCCAGCTATCTTTTCAGTTGTTCCCCGTCTCATAAATGTTCTTCTCTGTGATCCAAACAACTCAAACTTTGATTCGTCTGTCCATAAAACTTTTTTCCAATCTTCCTCTGTCCAATGTCTGTATTTTTTTGCCCATGTTAATGTTTTCCTTCTATTAGCCAGTCTCAGATATGGCTTCATCTTTGCCACTCTGCCCTGAAGGCCAGCATCCTGGAGTCGCCTATTCACTGTAGATATTGACACTGGCATTTTGCGGGTACTATTTAATGAAGCTGCCAGTTGAGGAGCTGTGAGGCGTCGATTTCTCAAACTAGAGACTATAATGTACTTGTCTTGTTGCTCAGTTGTGCAGCAGGGCATCCCACTTCTCTTTCAACTCTGGTTAAAGCCTGTTTGTGCTCTCTAAAGGGAGTAATACACACCAGTGTAGGAAATCTTCAGTTTCTTGGCAATTTCTCGCATGGAATAGCCTTCATTTCTAAGAACAAGAATAGACTGTCAAGTTTCACATAAAAGTTCTCTATTTCTGGCTATTTTGAGTGTTTCATAGAACAAACAAATGTAATGCTCCAGGTTCTCAACTAGCTCAAAGGAAGGTCAATTTTATAGCTTATCAAATTAACCATACCTTTTTCAGCTGTGCTAACTTGTACCAGGGTTTTTCTAAACATCCATTAGCCTTCTTACACAGTTAGCAAACACAATGTACCATTAAAACACTGGAGTGATAGTTGTTGGAAATGGGCCTCTACACCTCTGTAGATATTGCATTAAAAACCAGACGGTTGGCTTCCGGTTCCGGCGCCTCGATGTGCGCAGCATCTAAGCCCCGCTCCGCCACCCGCCTCGGCAATCCGCCACAATCTGCAGATAAGCGACCTCCAGCGCCGTACCCTGTCCCAGCCACAGTGAAGACGAGACCGCCGCGGTCACGGAGAGCCCCGAGATGTCCACAATGGACAAGTATGTAACGAGGGGCAGGGAGGGAGACAGAGGCGGGAAGCAGGGAGGCGATCACAACAATGGCGCCCATAGTAAACACAGCGTTCAGCACATGCAGAAGACGCTGCTGGAGGGAAACATGAAATCGATACCTGGGCACAAAGAGACAGAGGCTGTGGAGGAAGAGGTGACAGGATCAGTTGAAAATGCCATTGAAGGAGAGACAGATGGAGGGCAGGAAAGACCCGCAGAGCAGGCACTAATGTTACCAGATGCCACTGGTGTTTACATCAGCCCTTGCTACAGTGCCATCCACATTCACAAGCTGCAGAATCAGTAGAGAAACAAGATGCAGCAAGTGGAAAAGATAATAAGGGAGGAAGCTGGAGTGCACAACATATAGATTACAAAAGACTGGCAAAAGAATTGGCCATATACCTAGCTGAGGAGTTTAAACAAACAGTAGCTACAATGGTGGCAACAACAACTAAAGATCTGAGTGTGAGGGTAGAGACTCATGAACAGCAACTCCTAGAGGCTGAAAATAGAATAAGTGCTGCAGAGGATAGAATCCAGGAACTGGAAGATCAGATACTGTCTCTGCAACAGCACGCGGCATATACTCATAATAAACTAGAGGACATTGAAAATAGAACAAGAAGGAGTAATTTAAAAATTGTTGGTCTACCTGAAACAATACCATTGTCCCAGCTAGATGACATTTTTGAGGTCGACCTACCTAAGGCCCTGGGTCTAACTCACAGATGCAAGACAGAACGTGTCCATAGGATTGGCCCTCCTAGAGAAATAAAGGAGAGATCGACTAACTCGAGACAATCAACCTCGGCACCAGCTTCTAGAGATCTCAATAAACCTAGACATGCTATAGCGAAATTCCTTAACCATCGAGATAAGGAAGAGATTCTTCGGGCTTACAAGGCTAAAAGGCATCCTCTAGTGCTGCATGGACATAAAGTATTGATATTTGCGGATTACTCAGTGGAGGTCACACGTCGCAGACGGGCTTTCAGTGAAGCATGCTCAATGCTCTATAGGAAAAATGTCCGCTTCCAACTAAATTTTCCAGCAATACTTAAATTCAGATCCAAAGAGGGAGCCTTGCTGACCTTCTCAGATTCAAAAGAAGCTATGTCTGCCATCAGAGATAATACAGCATCACCTAGAAGAAATGAAACACTGCCTGGGTCTACAACTGAGACATCTGTTCATCTTACTTCTAATCAAGAACCAGAGACCGTGCCAGATAGAGAATCCACGAGCTCCTATAGACTCAGATCACAATCCCAACTGGGAGAGGGGACGCCGATGAAAACAATCCAGGAAACTCCCAGACAACAGAGGCAGACGGGAGCGAGATGGCAGAAGAGAAAGTGAGAAAAAGTCTGGACTGGTGGACACCCATATTGCCTGAGATTGACGGACTTAGGTCATGAAGGAAGAAGAAAGGAAGAAAGGATACGTGAAAGCGGCTGTTTGCGGTTTTGATGTCTTTTGTCCCCCCCCACCCCTTCTTTTAATTTAAACCTTCTCTCCACCCCCCCCCCCCCCCCCCCTTTTAAAAAATTTTTTTTTTTTTTTTCTCCTCCTATTTTTATCATTGCTCACTCTCTCTTCTTATAGTCTTGTAAAATCTTGTCAAATTGCTTGCATTTAGCAAAAATACTGTTGCTAAAGAGGAATGGGTATTGGGGGTATACTGTGACCAAGATGAGAGTCACTTGAGAAGCTAGTCTGAAGGGCTGATTTGGGATGGTGGGATGTTTACCTGATTGTTACATTGAGTTATGGCGCTGGAGATACAGCACATTGTTATTTCATTCTATGTGGGGTCGAGAGCCGAGGCGGGAAGGAGCTATTTATGCTGGTAGCACTTGAGGGAAGAAGAGAAGTCACTTAATTTGAAGGTAAAGAGGTATTGGAGTGTTAGGGGGTGGGAAGGGTGGGTGGCAAGGGGGGAAAAGTAAGTAAAAATGGATATTATCCTAGGAATTAAGTTTCTAAGACACTGTACTACCGTTGTTAGACATATACTATTGCTGAGCACACCAGACCACATCGTTTGTCCCTGGAGGTCTAGGAAGAAAAAACGTGAGACCCCTCAGGGGAGAGCTTCTGATGGTTAGGTGGGTCTCCTGGAATGTTAAGGGTATGCGCTCCCCAGCAAAGCGCATGATGGTTTTACGCCATCTTAAGAGGTTACATACAGATATAGCTTTGCTCCAGGAGACTAACCTGACCGCGGAAGATTTCTTTCGCCTGAAAAAATTATGGGTAGGTCATGTCTATGGGTCAGGTGCGGTGGAGAGGAAAGCGGGGGTCTTGATCTTGATTCACAAATCTTTGGCCCATTCGATCCTATCTACCTCCACGATAAAGAGGGCCGAATACTCCATATAACTATGCAAATTCAAAATGACACCTATTCTGTATACAACATATACGCCCCTAACGACAAGCAGAAACCCTTTTTCCAGCAATTACAAAATACGATACTTATGGATAATTTAACTAATAAAATAATAGGGGGAGATTTCAATTCAGTCATGAGGGTAGAGGAGGACAGACGCCCTATACCACACTCACAACAACAAGGGGGGAGGGGTATAGGAACTGAGAGTGTTTTAGAATCTCTGGCTAGGACAGCTGCTTTAACTGACGCATGGAGAACTGCGAATCCACTTGGCAGAGAGTATACCCATTTCTCGCACCTCCATGGGTCGTGGTCCAGATTGGACATGTTCTTCGTGTCATCTAAAATACTTCAGCAGATGACGGAAGTTAAAATTGAAGATATGCTGATCTCGGACCATAGCCCGTTGGTGCTGGAAACCAGAGACAAATTTGAAAAAGGCTCAGACTATCTGTGGAGATTCCCAGATACGTTTGTGAGGGAGGAAAATTTCCTGACATTGAAAATTTCCTGACATTACTCGGTGAGTGGTGGTCGCACTTCTCCATTGACAATATGGAGCACAGATCAGATCTGGGTTTATATTGGGAAACAGCAAAGACAGTCAAGAGGGGACACATAATGGCATATAGTATGAGGATTAAAAGACAGATTAAAGAAAAATTTGTTAAGACCAGTATGAGAGTGAGAGAAGCGTATCTTAAGTACCAATACACAATGGCGGATCCCGACAGAGAGACATGGATGCTAGCTAAGAAAGAATTTGATATTTGGGCGGGGAAAAGAGAAGACATATATAAAAATAGGCTAGAATTGGAACTTCATAAATTTGGAGACAAAGCAGGGCGTCTACTGGCGCGATTGGCAGGGGGCAGACATAACCCCTCCCCAATCCAAGCCATAGCAGATCAGCATGGTAACATCTGGAATGATCCTAAGAATATTTCCCGAGTGCTGGGCAAATTTTATGCATCCCTTTATGCAGAGACGAATACGGAGGAACCAGAAGGCCTCGCCTGGTTAAACAAAATTGAATTACCAACCATTTCCCAGGAAGACATCCAATTTCTCAATGGCCCAGTTTCCACTGATGAGATTGAGATGGCTATAAAAAATTTGAACACGGGCAAAGCCCCTGGGCCGGATGGTTATAATGGTGCTTTCTTTAAAGCACTAAGGGAACAGATTTCACCGGTCCTCTGCGATCTGTATAATGGGATACTGCAGGGGGCTCCTATACCGGAGAGAATGAACCTGGCCTATATCAAATTAATTCCCAAAACGGGAAAGTCACCTACTGACCCAGCGAGCTACAGACCGATTTCTTTAATAAATCAGGATCTGAAGCTCCTTTCTAAATTACTGGCCGATAGACTAGCAATAGTTCTACCTAAATTAATACCCACACACCAGGCAGGCTTCATAAAGGGTAGATCGACTACCACAAATATACGAAAAACGATGCTTATGATGGATATCATGGGGAAAAAAACAAGAGGAGAGAGGGGAACCCAGCCATGATCACTCTGGACGCCGAGAAAGCATTCGACAATGTCAGATGGTCATGGCTGGGTAGAGTGCTAGACTCTATGGGCCCTTTACACGCGGCTACATTTCTTGGGTGGCTACAGGTAACTTATGGTTGCAGTGAAATCATGGAGAGATTATTCCATTTGTACACAGCAACAAGATAGAACCTTGTCTCCATGATTTCACTGCAACCAGTAAGTTACCTGTAGCACCCAAGAATGTAGCCGCGTGTAAAGGGGCCCTATGGGTTTGGAGGGTCCCTTTCGACAGTATATTTGTGCCCTTTATAATAACCCTAAAGCTTGTGTTAGCACACTTGGCTTTCTGTCTGATTCCTTCTTCCTTCAGAAGGGAACAAGACAGGGGTGCCCACTGTCACCCCTTCTTTTCAATTTAGCCATAGAACCTCTGGCCTTATATCTGGAACGTCATAATGTTTATGAAGGTTTTAGAGTGGGAACGGATGAGATTAAGCTCGCGCTTTTTGCAGATGATGTGATCTTATATGTCCAAAACCCAGAAAGAGACCTTCCGGATGTAATGTCAAATATAGAGGAATGGGGTAAATACTCAGGATTTTCGCTTAATAAAAATAAATGTGAAATCCTTTTTATTGATCAGGAAGAAGGTTTAAGGAAGGGGAAATACTTTTATGGCCTGCCAATAGCAAAAAATACCATCAAATATCTAGGGATACATATAGCTAGATCTAGCAGACTGACATATAGGCTTAATTTTTCGCCTATTATCGTTAAGATTGAACAAGAATTGGCGAGATGGGAGGGGCTACCACTCTCTGATGGGACGCTGCCATTTACTTAAAATGGTTAGTTTTGCGAGATTGCTTTATCCTCTTCAGACTATCCCAATGTTGTTGAAACATGTCGATATAATGAGGCTAAATAAAGCCTTCTCTAGATTTTTGTGGGGGGTAAGAAACCCAGGCTGGCCTTTAGAGTCCTGATTCAACCCAAGCACGAAGCAGGCTTGCAACTTCCAGACATCAGGGGCTACAATCTAGCATGCATTCTGCGTAATGTTCTGGATTGGAATAACGGCACAAGTAAATTCTCAGATATAAAATTGGAGGGAGGTTGGGCCAGACCCTGGGACTTATCTGCCTTGCTACACTCCCCATTGTCTTGTCTTCCTGACTCCCTGAAAAATACAGTAATATATAGGGATACTATTATAACATGGAAAGAGATAAGAAAAAAGCTTAAACTATCGTGGAAGATCTCTAGACGACTTAATCCATGGAGATGTCCGGCTTTCCCGTTGGGACGTGAAAACTCCCTATTTAAGATTTGGAGAGATAAAGGGGTCCATACATTGGAGAACCTCATGAATTTTGAAGAAAAAAGATGGTTTACTGAGAGGGAGGTATTATCTGTTTATAATCTACCCCAGCTACATGTCATGCAGTTTCGCCAATTGAACTACCATCTCCTTTCCCAATTGCGGGACCTCTCTGGAGAAATTGATAATAAATTATGGTCCGAAGTACTAAACATAACGGAAAGTGATGTGTCCATCACCTCATTATATGCTAAACTACAACAGGTTCTAAGACCACAGAGAGGAGGAGGGTTGTTCAATAAATGGCGCAAGGGTGGGGAGTAGTAAGACGCTACATAACCAATGAGAGATGGAGAGATTCTCAGTTCAGGATCATGCATGGTACTATTCAGGGCTTTAATATACCTCCTTCTCAGACAAACCAGGGGAGATGGGTTCATTGCCCAAAATGCAAGGCACCTATGACGGACCTGGAACATGGCCTGTGGTCCTGCCCTGACTCACAAAAGCTTTGGAAAGAGGTAGAAACCTGGGCCAGGGAACTATGTGGGGACATGGAAAGTCTAGTCCCGATGCGTTGGATTTTTCATTATCAAACAATCCCTGACACCAGCAGACACCCTCATGCCCTGTGGCATTATATTGCATTGATAGCCAAAAGGCTTCTCCTCCAACATTGGCTCAATGATAGACCCCAGACTTGTCTCTGGTCAAAAACTTGATGCGTCACACATTGACACTCGAGTCTCTAGACACATTACGTAACCCAAATAAATTAGCAAAAAAATTATTCTTCAAGTGGAGAACATTCATTGTAAAAGAATTCACAGATGGTGAAATTGACAATTTTATGAGATCTTTTCGTTCCTCAGAGTGGTATGCGTTGGAAGATTTAGGTTGAACATTGGGCAGACTGAGATGCGGAGTTTAGGTGATTACGGTGAGAATAGATGTCTTATACTACAGACTTAATAATAGATTCAGAAAAACCCTTTTCAGTATAAAAGGCCCTCCAAAAACAACATATAATTCATATAAAACAACCAGGAGTCAGGCCATAATTGAAAAGCAAGTGCACTTTATTAAAATAGCAGCATCAGCTGCATTAAAAAGTGATGCAACACTGCACACACATATAGGTGACCACATGAACATATGTGATTAACATCCAAAAGATTTAGCATAACATTGCAACCAGTGTAATACAATGACTTGCCCCACAAAGGGTGCACAGCAATTTCACAAATCACAAGGTACACATAAACAACTTAGTTCATGGGTCAGATTATTACCTATTGGTGGCAGTGGCCCCCTGACGCGTTTCGCCAAGCTTCTTCCGAGGGGGGTGACAAAGAAGGGAAAGAACGGTCCTTTTATACACAATGTGTGGAGTTAATGGCGTCCGTCGTCACTTCCGGGGGTAAAACCGGAAGCGACGTACACGCGCCACCTATAATATCGTCCCCTAATGCAATTCAATCTGCCAGGACATAGCAGAGACTCGTGGAGGCGCGGAACGTCACTTCCGCCCTCACCAGTGTCATACTGTCCTATCGCGTGATGCGGTCCCGATCATGTGATCGGCCGCGTCATAAAGACGCCCACATCGCTTGTTAAAGCCATAGAGGCTGACGCGCTGTTCAGGGCACAACATCTGTGGGGAGTCTGTAACAGTGTAAAGAATTTCAACCTCTAGTTAGGCAGAAGGTTCAGGGGAACAATGGAAGGTATTTAAGTAATTTACAGAGAAATTGAACCAATATAAGGCTAATTAATACTAGGTCCGGATGATTTGGACCCATAAGGTGCAATAGTGCCATACAAAACAATCCACACGGCCGGTGTCATACACACAACATACATACTCAGTATAAGATATAGGTTATGAGGAGCCCCAATAATTGGGGACTCCAAATGTGTAAACAATATAAGTTATACATAGAAAGGACTCTTAATGTTATACATATACAATTAAAGTGATAAGTGCATCAGATAAGAGCCTCTGGTCAAATTCTCTGTATTCTTCATTAACTCCAAACAACAGGTTCCTGCAATAAAAAGGACATTTATTAATCAATTAAAAAAACGGACACAATTTTGTTAAAAAACTTTTTTATTACCCACATACTGTCTACAAGAATGGTGCAAAGCTCACTACATCGTTGAGACCATTGGGGCGTAAACTCCCCATCTTCATTATCCACCTGGTCTCCAACTGTGCCAAGGTCTTCTTAAGGTCGCCCCCACGAATATTTAAATGCACCTTGTCTATCCCAAATGCTCTCAACAAGGTAGCATTACAATTATGCACAGTTTTGAAATGTCTGGCAATAGGTTTCAACAGGGAAAGATCTTCTTCTGTTTCCGCTTTTATAATATCCAGAACATGTTCCCTGATCCTTACCTTCATCTGTCTAGAAGTTAAACCAATATAAACCAATTTGCACGGGCAGGTGGCATAATAAATGACACCAGTCGTATTGCAATTTATGTGTTGGGTGATCCGAAATTTCTCGGACCCATCACATGAAAAAAATTCAGTTGCACGCACCAAGTTTGGACAAGTGACACACTTTCCACACGGGTAAAAACCCCACTTTGATTTTATTGACCCAAAAATTCCTTCCTTCCTTGGGCCCTCGTATAGACTGTGCACTAAGATGTCTTTAAGGTTGGGCGATCTCCTATAGGTAATTGTCGGATATTTATAGATATGCTCACTCAACCCTAAATCAGAGGTTAAAAGTGGCCAAAACTTTTTCAAAGCCCCTTCCATCCTATGCCGTTGGTTATTAAACCCCGCAATCAATCTCACCTGATTATTCTGTTCGTTCTTCTTTACTTTGGACTGTAAAAGGAGATTCCTATCGGATCGTGCAGCTCTACGATATCCCCTTTGGATCACCTTCCCAGAGTATCCACGAGCCAAAAATCTATCCGTGAGTTCTTCAGCCTGCTGATGGAACATATTATCATTAGAACATATCCTTCTGGCCCGTAAAAATTGTCCCACTGGAATACCCCTTACCAGATGGGACGGGTGAGCGGAGGTGGCATGTAGTATCGAGTTGACAGCTGTGCTCTTCCTGAAAAAGTCCGTCCTCACCTTCCCAGAGTATCCACGAGCCAAAAATCTATCCGTGAGTTCTTCAGCCTCACCTTCCGTCCTCACCTTCCCAGAGTATCCACGAGCCAAAAATCTATCCGTGAGTTCTTCAGCCTGCTGATGGAACATATTATCATTAGAACATATCCTTCTGGCCCGTAAAAATTGTCCCACTGGAATACCCCTTACCAGATGGGACGGGTGAGCGGAGGTGGCATGTAGTATCGAGTTGACAGCTGTGCTCTTCCTGAAAAGGTCCGTCTCTCTCTCTGTAATCTCACATCAAGGAACTCGGCATCCATCTTACTGTATGTCATAGTTAACTTAATGTTGAGTGTGTTGTTGTTCAGTTCTTCCAGAAATAATTTCAGGTCACTCTCTTGGCCCTGCCAAATGACAAACACGTCATCAATATAACGTGTCCACAACACCACTTTCTCCCCCAACTTAGTGGGATTAGTTACAAATACTTCGCGTTCCCATGCCCCCAGAAACAGGTTAGCATATGAGGGGGCGAAGGCCGCCCCCATAGCTGTACCCTGTTTCTGGAGGTAGTACTTGTTACGGAAAACGAAAAAATTATGGGACAATGCGAATTCCAGAAGATTCAACAGAAAACGTACCAAGGAACTATCCAAGTCAGACATAGACAAATACATCTCAGTAGCCTCAACACCATCTTTGTGGCGTATAGAGGTGTATAGAGACTCTACATCTAACGTAACCAGCCACATATCTTCTTCCAATATCACACCTTCAATTTTATTGAGAAAGTCCTTGGTATCACGAAGATAGGCTGGTAATGTTTCCACCACCGGTTTGAGAAAATGGTCTAAATATTTTCCCACCTGCTCACAAAGGCTGCCCACCCCCGACACAATTGGACGCCCAGGTGGATTACGGGTGCATTTGTGTACCTTTGGTAACAGATATAAGCAGGCTGTCTTTGGTGACACTGGAATCAACCCGTCGCAAACTTCCTTGTCTATGGTACCCGTTAGGAACGCATCTTCAACCAGTATTTGCAGTTCTTTAAAAAAAGAAGTAGTTGGATTAAATGTCAAAAGTGTATAGCATGACTCATCACCCAATTGGCGCATCGCTTCCTGCTCATAAAGCTTGGCAGGCCATATGACTATATTTCCACCTTTATCTGAAGCTTTTATAAGCACATCTTTCATTTGTCTCAATTCCTTGATGGCACACCTCTGTTTCTCGGTGATATTATCCCCAAAGTTTCCCCTTGGGATCTTTTGAAATTCATTAGTAACCAGCTTCACAAAAAGTTCTATATTGGGGTATAGATTTAAAGCTGGAAATTTCTTCACCTTTGGAAAATTGAACTTACCCTTTGGTATATCTATCCTTGTGTCATCCCCTATTTCTTCAAGTGCTTTAATAGTGTCCAATTCTTGTGTTGTCCACACGTGATCAGTGCTTTCACGTTTCCCATGCAATTTCTTCAGGACGAGTTTCCGGGCGAAGAGATGCAGGTCCTTCACTGCAGAAAAGTAATCAAAACTACATGAGGGGGAGAACGTTAAGCCCAAGCTCAGTACTTCCACCTGGCTATCCGTCAAGATTTTATCAGATAAGTTAATTACCTGAAGGTTGGATGTAGATGGTTTTACTACTCCTGTCCTTCTCCTTTTCCCAGCTTCCCTCATGAAGAACCTCTTCTGTTTCCCTCTCCGGGTAGGGTACCTCTGATTCCCACTAGATGTCTCCCCTTCCTCGTCTGTTGAGGCCACAGATGATACAGATGTGTCCCCTACATTCTGACTACTACCTCCATTGGTCTGTTTCCATTTGTAAACCGTGCGGGATTTGTAGTCATGTAAATCGCGCTGGAACTTCCTCGCCTTATTATCCTGCACTTCCTTCTCCCAAGAGATAAACAATTTATCTACCTCTACCTTGAAAATTTCAATATCTTCAACTGATAATGCTTCTTTCAATTTATTTTGGTTCAACTCAATTTCAGTCTCAAGACTATCCAGATTTTTCTTATTTAAGCCGATTAACAATTCAATAAACGTACGGGAGCAGATGTTACTTGCTTCCTCCCATTTACCCCGAAAATTAACATCCTCTACGGGGAAGGAGGGCAAAACCCTTACCCTAAGACCCCTTGGAACCAAATTTTTGCACAGATAATTCTCTAATGAGGCTTTGTTCCACCATAATCGTAGCCTCTTTTTATAGAGCACCTTTAAGGCATTCTTGATCTCAACCTGCCCATTACTTGTAGACCTAGTCACACCAGCATCACCATTAAAAACAGCATTAATGCGAGATAACCAAGTCTGGTCTCTAGATCTAATGTCCATCTTGTGACAAACAAGGGTTACCACAGGGAATCTGTGAACACAGAAAACAACAGTAGATTCAGAAAAACCCTTTTCAGTATAAAAGGCCCTCCAAAAACAACATATAATTCATATAAAACAACCAGGAGTCAGGCCATAATTGAAAAGCAAGTGCACTTTATTAAAATAGCAGCATCAGCTGCATTAAAAAGTGATGCAACACTGCACACACATATAGGTGACCACATGAACATATGTGATTAACATCCAAAAGATTTAGCATAACATTGCAACCAGTGTAATACAATGACTTGCCCCACAAAGGGTGCACAGCAATTTCACAAATCACAAGGTACACATAAACAACTTAGTTCATGGGTCAGATTATTACCTATTACCTCCGCTCACCCGTCCCATCTGGTAAGGGGTATTCCAGTGGGACAATTTTTACGGGCCAGAAGGATATGTTCTAATGATAATATGTTCCATCAGCAGGCTGAAGAACTCACGGATAGATTTTTGGCTCGTGGATACTCTGGGAAGGTGATCCAAAGGGGATATCGTAGAGCTGCACGATCCGATAGGAATCTCCTTTTACAGTCCAAAGTAAAGAAGAACGAACAGAATAATCAGGTGAGATTGATTGCGGGGTTTAATAACCAACGGCATAGGATGGAAGGGGCTTTGAAAAAGTTTTGGCCACTTTTAACCTCTGATTTAGGGTTGAGTGAGCATATCTATAAATATCCGACAATTACCTATAGGAGATCGCCCAACCTTAAAGACATCTTAGTGCACAGTCTATACGAGGGCCCAAGGAAGGAAGGAATTTTTGGGTCAATAAAATCAAAGTGGGGTTTTTACCCGTGTGGAAAGTGTGTCACTTGTCCAAACTTGGTGCGTGCAACTGAATTTTTTTCATGTGATGGGTCCGAGAAATTTCGGATCACCCAACACATAAATTGCAATACGACTGGTGTCATTTATTATGCCACCTGCCCGTGCAAATTGGTTTATATTGGTTTAACTTCTAGACAGATGAAGGTAAGG
The DNA here is from genome assembly GCA_033576535.1 of Allobates femoralis. NCBI lineage: Eukaryota > Metazoa > Chordata > Amphibia > Anura > Aromobatidae > Allobates > Allobates femoralis. Next base: position 82,691,325 of record JARQOC010000008.1, on the reverse strand, counting down.
ATCAGGGAACATGTTCTGGATATTATAAAAGCGGAAACAGAAGAAGATCTTTCCCTGTTGAAACCTATTGCCAGACATTTCAAAACTGTGCATAATTGTAATGCTACCTTGTTGAGAGCATTTGGGATAGACAAGGTGCATTTAAATATTCGTGGGGGCGACCTTAAGAAGACCTTGGCACAGTTGGAGACCAGGTGGATAATGAAGATGGGGAGTTTACGCCCCAATGGTCTCAACGATGTAGTGAGCTTTGCACCATTCTTGTAGACAGTATGTGGGTAATAAAAAAGTTTTTTAACAAAATTGTGTCCGTTTTTTTAATTGATTAATAAATGTCCTTTTTATTGCAGGAACCTGTTGTTTGGAGTTAATGAAGAATACAGAGAATTTGACCAGAGGCTCTTATCTGATGCACTTATCACTTTAATTGTATATGTATAACATTAAGAGTCCTTTCTATGTATAACTTATATTGTTTACACATTTGGAGTCCCCAATTATTGGGGCTCCTCATAACCTATATCTTATACTGAGTATGTATGTTGTGTGTATGACACCGGCCGGTGTGGATTGTTTTGTATGGCACTATTGCACCTTATGGGTCCAAATCATCCGGACCTAGTATTAATTAGCCTTATATTGGTTCAATTTCTCTGTAAATTACTTAAATACCTTCCATTGTTCCCCTGAACCTTCTGCCTAACTAGAGGTTGAAATTCTTTACACTGTTACAGACTCGCCACAGATGTTGTGCCCTGAACAGCGCGTCAGCCTCTATGGCTTTAACAAGCGATGTGGGCGTCTCACATGATCGGGACCGCATCACGCGATAGGACAGTATGACACTGGTGAGGGCGGAAGTGACGTTCCGCGCCTCCACGAGTCTCTGCTATGTCCTGGCAGATTGAATTGCATTAGGGGACGATATTATAGGTGGCGCGTGCACGTCGCTTCCGGTTTTACCCCCGGAAGTGACGACGGACGCCATTAACTCCACAGATTGTGTATAAAAGGACCGTTCTTTCCCTTCTTTGTCACCCCCCTCGGAAGAAGCTTGGCGAAACGCGTCAGGGGGCCACTGCCACCAATAGGTAATAATCTGACCCATGAACTAAGTTGTTTATGTGTACCTTGTGATTTGTGAAATTGCTGTGCACCCTTTGTGGGGCAAGTCATTGTATTACACTGGTTGCAATGTTATGCTAAATCTTTTGGATGTTAATCACATATGTTCATGTGGTCACCTATATGTGTGTGCAGTGTTGCATCACTTTTTAATGCAGCTGATGCTGCTATTTTAATAAAGTGCACTTGCTTTTCAATTATGGCCTGACTCCTGGTTGTTTTATATGAATTATATATACAGACTTAATAACTGTATATTATCTTATATTTCTGTTGAGTAAAATTGCCATAATTGAAAGGAGATATCCAGGGGAGGGGGGAGGGAGGGTTAATAAAAACTATTGTTCATTTTTGAAATGGAGATATATCTTTGTATCTAACAGCTATGTTCAGCTTCTGCTTAATTTTCATTGGATATATATCTTGAGACTTTTCTAATGTTTGGAACTATGTTTATATGTAAAAACTAATAAAAAGATGGTTAAAAAAAAAAAAAACAGACGGTTGCGGCTAGAAAAGTAATTTACCACATTAACAACGTTTAGAGTGTATTTCTGATTCATTTAATGGCAGCTTCACTGAAAAAAAAGTGGTTTTCTTTCAAAAATAAGGACATTTCTAAATAACACCAAACTTTTGAACAGTAGTGTGTGTATACTCGTGTGTATATATATATATATATATATATATATATTATGCGTGTATGTATATACATACTGTTTTGCACAGTGCGCATGCGTGGGTGATAACCAATCAGAGTGAAGCACTCGGCACATGCGCAGTGTGACCACTAGATTTTTAATTTAGACACGTTCATGGTCATGTTTCCACTGCATTCTATTCCGATCTCAGTCATGGTGCCCATAGTTTGTCAAACATTTTAGTAGCATTTTTCTTTCGGTACACATTTTATTCTGTGCGTATTATGCAAGTCACCTGTTGCAAATATTCCACTCTAGAGGGTGGCTCAACCCTGATCTAACCTCTAGCTATCACTTTCCTTGCGATAAATCGTAACCTAGCCACTGCTAGCTTCTGTGTGTTCGTGATTCCAATTTCTTCCACATACCCCAACACATATATTATCGGCTTCCGTGGAACAACACATCCATATCTTCCTTCAATTAAATTTATCACCATCATCCAAAACGCTTGTAATCTCGGACACTCCACATCATATGTAACACTCCTTCACCCTCATGCATACATCGCGGACATTCAGAGGTGTTCCTCACACCGATCTTTAAATAAGAATTCTGGGGATCTATACGCCCTATAAACCAAATAGAGCTGCGACAACCTACCTGGCTCACTCAGACATTTTTGGGCCATATTCCAGAATGGTATCCCACACCTTATCACCTATCACCCCAACTTCTTTTTCCCATTTGTCTCGTGCTTATATAGGGTGCCGCAACAACAAGGTATGCAGAAGATCTCTATACACAGTTGAGAACTTCTCTTGTACCACCTTCCATACAGATGTAGTCCAATACAATGTCTGTCTGCACCCCAGGTTGCTTATTTTCTGCCTTCCATAAGCATGCCGATTTCTGAGGTATAAGAACCTATCTGTCTCCAGAAACTGGAATTCCTCCCTCAGGGATTCAAATGACCTTGGTGTTCCATTCTCTACAAGTTGCCATAGATATTTTATTCCCACACGCATCCAGGACTTTTGTTCCCCCAGTTTATAAAATTCCACCAAATTTTTATTCATCCATACAAGGGTGTATTTTGTCACTCCATTGACTCCTCTTAACTTTCTAATTGTAAACCATATCATCTGTACCAGACCCAGGGTGGGAAGCCTACCCCCCCCACCCCCCAATCATCCCACATGTCCTGCCTCCAAACCCTGTACTAACGGGGATCTTTTTGTCATTTCCTCTAGAATTGTCTGTGACGAATTCCCCTTCCCCCTTGAAGCCCATCCTCTAACATGTCTGGGATGCTAAAAAAATAGATCCATGGGTTTGGTAAAGCAATACTCCCCTCTGTCATTGGTCTCTGCAAAATTTACAGTTTAATTCTAGGTTGGCCTCCACCCCAAACCAGATCCCTAAATAAGGTGTTGAGTCTCTGAAATAATCCCCATGGGAGCCAACCAGATTTACTTTTACCGATTTAAAAAAGTTTACTAGCGGTGGGAAGGGGGCGCCTTTTTGCCGTTCGGCTTAGGCAGCAGAGAGGCTAGGTTGACCCCTGTATATATAGTGATAGTTCGGACTATGTCATGGGGTTACTCGCTTGCCAGTCGATGAGGTAGCAAAATGTCCAGTGTTTTTTTTTTTTTATTTATTTATTTATTTTTTTAAAGTTCTATAAACTGCAGAATGCAACATAAACAAAAGCCTTTCCTCAGCTTTCACAGCAACACAAAAATGTCCATGGTGTAATCCCTTTAAATCAGAGGGGGGTATAGTTTAGCTCTGCTCACTCAGAGCCACACTCTGGAGGACTACTGCCTCCAGTACACTGAGCACATGCCAAACAGACGCCATCTTATCCACTGAGACACACCTTTGGTGGAGAGATGTTGTCACGCTTCCGGGGGAAGGCGCCCTAGAGTGGACCCACTGGGCCGTGGTACCGAACTCCCCTGGGTGAGCTGGTCCTAGTTTAACCAACCCCTATACAGGGATTGTCAGGGGCAAGCCCAGGGGGTCTAAATACCACAGCTGCTAGTACCAGGGGGGTGGCTCGTAAGGTTAGCCTATGCTACAGCACAGCTAAGGATTCCGGGTAATGGTACAAGGCTAGGCGAGCAGGAATGGTGCTACCGGGAAAGAACACAGCTAGGGTTCCAGGTAACAGGGTACAAGGCAAGGAGAGCAAGGCAAGGCTTTACTGGAGGAGAGTACAAGGAAGGCCTGACCAACAGTCAGCAAGGCAGAAGCCAACTAAATAATCAGGCACCTCCCATCAGTGGAGGTGGCCTGATATACCAGAGGAAGAGCAGCTATTGGTCAAGGGGAGTGTCAGGTTGGACAGTGTCGGCCCCTAGAGTCACAGGGGAGGAGTGCACCGCTGAATGGTCACATGAATACGACCATTGTAATGTGCTCATGTGTGAGCCCAGTGGTTAGCTGACAGGAAGGGAACCTGGCGACGGCTCCGAGACACCGTACGCCTGGACGCCGGATGCCCGGTCGGCAGAGGACCAGAGGATGCCGACCCGGGAGAGGGGAGCAGTGCCAGGGGACCTAACAGATGTGTTTAGTCAGACACTGTCGGGTCTTTCTCAGCAGACATAATATGGGCTTCAATGCATTAACTCTTAGGGTGCCGTCACACGCTTCAATTTCCTGCACAATATCGCTTAAGCGATCTGCTTTTTTGATCGCTTAAGCGATATCGTTTGTGCGTCGCTGCATGTAATCAAGCGATTTTACAATGTAAAATCACTTGATTGTTTGATCGCAGATTTCTGAGCAGGAGCTCAAATCAAGCGATAGTCGCTTGATCAATCTGCATCATTGTGGTGTCTGACACTGCAACGATCCATCTCCCAGCGGCAGAGCCTATGCTGGGAGATGGTAACTATGGTAAACTTCGGGTTACTAAGCACTGCGCGGCGCCTAGTAAGCCGATGTGTACCATGGTTACAAGCGATCTCACTGGGGTCCACGTCGTTGGTGAGTCTGCCTGTGTGACAGCTCACCAACGATGTGAACGATATTGTTAGCAATCGCGGTGCATGTGATCGCTAACAATATCGTTCTGAAAATTGATGCATGTGACGGCACCCTTATGGTACTGCAGGTCCTAGATGAACCTTGCTGTGATATATTCTGTCCGTTTATAATGCAGCCGGTCACTATATCACATATCCTCCCTCTGCATAAAGCCGTATGATTTAGCATCAATCCTTACCATATCAGAGAGTCTTCTGTCTTGACTTTGGGCTCTATAGCCCTTAAGACATAGTTTGCCACTGTCACCAGACCCCTTTTAGTCATCCCACATCTTAGGTAATCATTTCTGACAGACCTCTGCCCCCATGACCGTCTCCAACCGTTAAGGTACTGTTACACGGAACGACATTGTAAACGAGATCGCTCAAGCGTCACAGGTTTGGAGTTGTTCAAACGACATTGTTACGACGTCGTTGAGTGTAACACCGAGATTTTATTACAATAAATCGTTGGATCGTTGATCGCAGATGTGAGAACATGTTCTCAAATCAGACAATCCACGATCAGCCAACCTGCTGCATCGTTCTGTGTGACACCGTGATAATGATGTAGTTAACGATTTCCAGCATTCACATCAATGAACAAGTATCGTTCGCTGGGTTGTGAGAATGATACCTGCTTGCTTGTTGCGTCGTGCACGATAGCTAGGCGTGTAACATCTCACCAACAATCTCTAAACGATGTCCTAACGAAAGCGCGCCCCCGTGATCGTTAGTGATATTGTTTCCACATTGAAGCGCCTAACGGTACCTTTAGGGCCACGTCACACGCATCAATTTACTGAACTATATTGTTTAAGCGACCTGCTTTTTTGATTGCTTAAGCGATATCGTTTGTGCGTCGCTGCGTGTAATCAAACGATTTTTCTTTGAAAAAATCGTTTGATTGCAGATTTGTGAACATGTTCACAAACCCATTGTTGGTCGGCCGGTGGACAGGCAGCATCGCTGCGTGTGACACCAGCAGAGCAACGATGAACAAGCTCCCAGCGCCTCGCAGCCTATGCTGGGAGCTCGTATCCATGGTAAACATCGGGTTGCTAAGCGCTGCGCGGCGCCTAGTGACCCGATGTTTACCATGGTTACCAGCGTTCTCGCTGGTCCACATCGTTGGTGAGTCTGCCTGTGTGACAGCTCACCAACGATGTGAACGATATTGTTAGCGATCGCGCGTGCATGTGATCGCTAACAATATCGTTCAGTAAATTGAACCGTGTGACGTGGCCCTTAGTGTGCTAATGAAATTCACTTGCAGTTGACTCTATTGTCTGGTCTGACTCAGTTATCTAGACTACAGGTGCTACTGTCTAGGTTCCTCAGCCTCAAGCTGATAGCAGATTTGCCATCCCTAATGGTACCTTTACACGCCGCCACAACAGGATGGATACAACCCGCTACAGGCTACAAATGTAGCTTGTCGCGCCAATATCGCCCGTAGTAGCGGCGTCTGAAGACGGGACGACACAGCCGGCTACAGATACATCTGTATCCGTGCACTGCCCATAAACAGATGGCAACAAAGCCGATTGTAGCGAGCTGTATCGGCGTGTAAAGAAGGAACAGAAGGGTTGTTTCTACACCATGCTATGTAGCTGGGGCGTGACACAGGGTCCGGGTTTCCGCGCCCCCTTCAGCGATCATTGGAGGAAGCTCCTGCGTTGCGATTGGTTGTCGCCGCACAGGGCGGCATATTTAAGGAGCTGACGAGTCACACTACACAATTGCTCGAGCGTCAAGTATTAATCTGCCTCCTGCGATGCCTGTCCAATCATGGTATTTTTGCTTTCTCCTATCAGCGTACGGACGTTTCGTAATCCACAATTGGAGCACGCCTATGTGCTGTCCCTGCTGCACCAGGTACGCCCATAGTAGCTGGTTGTAGCGGTGTGTAAATGAGCTACAGATGGCTACTTGAGACACCCGGCGATGTATCTAGCTGTAGATGTAGCGTAGCGTAGCGCACCTTGTGGCGGCGTGTAAAGAGGGTGCGTTTCCCGTTTGTAACCGTTTGGGCGTGCACGTGAAGTAGCGGTTGGTATCCATCCTGTTGTGGCGGCGTGTAAAGGTACCATAAGTGTGCCATATCCTTGTTTTGCAGATCTACCATGGCCCCTTCTTCCTGGATGTCTTCGACCATATCTCTGTCAGCAAACATTTCCTTTTGGATTCAGTTTTAGAGAGCTTGGATGGCTCAGAATTTACATCATAGCCTGACATGTAAAGAGGCTTCCAGGTCCTTGGCTTAACGATGGATAAAGACCCAAAACAACCTTGCCGAGCTGTTTCTTGATTTGATGACATTCCAGTCTTAAGGCCACGTTACACACACGGATATCTGTTCAGATATTGGTCACAGATCTCTGGTTGCAGTGAAATCATGGACACATTGTTCCATTTGTACACAGCCACAAAATGGAACAATGTGTCCATGATTTCACTGCAACCAGAGATCTGTGACCAATATCTGAACAGATGTGTGTGTGTGTAACGTGGCCTTTAGCTGTTTTACTTCGTCAAGATACGCAAGTTGATATTCTAGAAGAATTCATACATTTTCAACACAATCTTTCATTCTGGTGATGACAAATGCAACCATCCCTACTTTACATGGAATCTTAGCTTAATTGTGACTATCAACTCTCACTCTTGTCATACCATGCTTATACATGATCTCGTGAATGATTCTTCTATTTCTTCCCACACTTTTACCACTTGATTTCTGGACACATCTTTTGAAATCTTCCACAAACTCCAAGAACGTGCTAGCTTTCTTAACTGCTTCTGCACTCTCTCCTCATATTCAGAATGTTCCCATGCCATCTTCAGATTCGATAGCGAAGATACCCGAAATCTTCCCGACTTGCTGAACATTATTTTTTAGTGCTTTAGTGCAAGCCCCATTATTTGTTTCTTAAGTACACTTACTTCCTGAAACACGGCGGTTAGTTCTTTCGTATGCTTCAAGCTTCTGGTGGCTTCTTTTTTCTAATGTGATCATCCACTGCATGCAAACATAGCGTAGATGTATGTCACTCAGGATAGCCACCCACCTCTCTGTGGTGTCATTGACAGATAGATAGTACCACCAACCGATTAGCTCCTTGGGCAAAGTACACTTTACACGCTCTATCAACTTCTTAAATTTTCCATGCACTGTCTCACTGGTACAAGCTTCTCTCAAGTCTTCAGCCACATCCACCCTGCACTCAAAGATGGGATCCTCTGACTGATTGATTCAGAGTTGTTTCTGCACTATCCTCATCAGTTTAAAATGAGCTCCCAGCTTCTGAAGAGACCTTGGAGTGTAAGGAATTTCAGAGGTTTTTTACAGCAATGTCACCCTGTTCTGAGGCTACACCGTTTTTAACGGTCACATTATTTATTCTTTTAAATATCAGTTCGCTAAGATGGGTACGTCCACCATTTTCTTTGGTCACCCCTAACTCAGGACTGACTCTTTAAGAGGCCCCAACGCTGCAATATTATTAAACAACGTATCAGAAGGAATCCTTTCAGCCTCCCAATGTGGTGGAACTTCCTCAGAGCTGTGCTGGCTCTTACTCAAACAATCAGACACTTCCCCCATCTCCCATAGTTTAGAAAATAATTTGGAGTCTTGGCCTATTATAATTGAAAGGGGTAAGTCCAGGACTACGCCAGCAAGCTGGAACTCCATATACTTGTCTGTCTTAATGACAGCTCTAGACACCAGATACTCTTTAGCGCCCCCAAGAATACAATGGTCGCCAATCTGCTTTCCGACAATCAGTTGGAGAGGGTGTGTGTCTAGAAGTCCAGTTGGATGGGCAAACGATATCGCAGACTGTACATGTGTAAAATGGACACTGTTGCTCCTGGCTACCGTTTATCAGTTCAATAATCTGGGAACATCCGTCTGCTGATTGACCTGAACCCTAACATTTGTTGCAAATTATGTCCCCAAGTGAGTCTGTCGGTGCCACTGCCGCTGCCCTTTTGGACTTTGGATGCTCCACCCCTTTTTGAGTGGCCACACTCTTTTGGGCCAGCATCCCTTTTGGAGTAACCACCCACTCCTTGGTATCTACCCCCCCTTTTGGGTTTCTGCCCCCTTTTGGGTACCCCAGTCTAGAGAGCGTACATTTCGCTTACTCCCCAGGGAATTCCCAGGCATTCATCGGCACAGTTCCTCGGTGGTCTCGGGACCTCCCTGGGTATCCAGTGTCTGCAGTGGACTCACAAGGGATTGCACACACTGGTCTATTACCGTTTTGTCACGACACTCCATTAGCTCCCTTGGTTGCTGCCGCTGGACCTCCTGGCACTACTGCTTCTCCTGTGGCCATCACTGGATCTGCTGGCAAGTCCAAGCTGCTGGTCCCCCTCTGACTGCTGCTGCCGGTTTCGCTCCTTCTGGACTCCAGACTTCTTGCACCACCTCCTTTAACAGCATTTAAACCAAATACACTGCTCCACTCATGGCCACTCTACACCAGGGCTGTGGAGTCTGAGTTGGAGTTTGTAGAAAATGGACCAACTCTGACTCCTAAAATATATAATAAATTGGGTACAGTAGTTCAGTGTAGAATGTGCTGAATATTATTGTGAGTTATTAATATGTTCTATCTAAATATATTGATTATTGCATCATAATAATGATTAAAAGCCTGATGTTCACATTGCATTACAATAAATGTATAACTTAAAAATGAGCCATGAATGAAGGCGTCGGAGTCTTGGAGCCTGAGTTGAAGTCGGAGACAGGGAAATTGAGGAGTTGTAGTCAGAGTTCGTGGTTTTGCTTACCAACTGCACAGCCCTGCTCTGCACGCACAGCTGTGTCCGAAACTTCGTGGACCCGCCGAACCATTGCTGTCATCCCCACACATGCTTCCTGGACCATTGCCTGCACTCTAGCACCACATGTGACAGTTAAAACCATATCATGGAGTTACCCACCTGCTTGTCAGTCGTTGAGGTAGCAAAAAATAAACCCTTTCCATTTAAACGTTCAGCAGGTTTATTAAGAGTTTGATACAAATCCCACAATGTCTGTCTGCCATTTCATCTTTCTTTTCTGCTCGAGTTCTATACCATGTTCCAAATTATTATGCAAATGTTCTTATTCTCTGATTTTCCTAAATGGTCGGTGCAAATGACAGTTAGTGTAATAAGTCATCACCCTGTGAAGGATGGATTATATCTTATCTATTAATCTTAGCTTTTATACTTATATAGTATTAAATGAAACAATATGTTTTTTCTGTATTCAGGTACGTATCCAACATCTCTCTCTTTCTCTTCTTTTTCTCTTCTCTCTTTGTCTCTCTTCCCCCTCCATCTATTTCTTTCTTTCCTTCTTTCCCACTATGAGTCTGTGAATAAGGAGCTGTTTTGTAAACAAAGTGTCTTCTTAGATGCGTATGCTGGAAAAGAAGATATAGCTGTGCAGAAGCCTTGAGAATGGACAAGCTGATTGGTCACTACTGTGCCGGTTCCAGATTGTACCATGGGAAGCTAGAGATAGTCTGCATACCAGAGGCCAAGAGAAGACATCATGACGTGATGAAGGATGGACTCAACACAGAAGACAAAGGACTAATTATTACTAACAGAGATAGATGTATTAGCCTAAATCCCACCTAACTCCCACCCTGCCATGGACATTTACATGCTTATCTTTTAGACTACAAAATGCCCTGTACCCGGATATTGAGTTCAGTTGTTGTTGCCGTGTATGTTGTCATTATTAAACCTGGACACGCTATGAGCGTGAACCGGACTCTCTCAGTCTGATTTACTCTTATCTGGTACCACGTGTTCATAGTCTAATTTGGGATGACTGGCGAAGGAGTGGAACAGTAAATCTTCCCCATCAATTGGCGACCACGAAGGGACCTAGTTAGCGGCTCGTGGCCCCTACGGACCCATGCTTGGATACCTTGGATGATACCTGTACCGGCTGACCTCGAGGCCTGATCAACCTCAAAGTACGGTAAGTGGACAACGCATTCATATGTGTCGCCCTTACTGTGCTTCTCAGCCGCTATTGGTTGTTCTGGGGGTGTCTGTTGGGTCTGGGGGGGTGATTGATTAAGTGGTGAAATCGAGCACGAGCCCACGCTAGGCTCCGGACCCGGCAACAAAGTGACGTAGCCCCCGGCTCGTCCCTGTGTGTACACCACGCCTCCCTCGCCAGTCATTGTTCCTCATCCATTAACCCTGCCTGTGACTGTCAGTAGCCAGTGATTCAGAGAGAGGTTAACAGCATCTCAAGTTTCACACATTGGGGCCGGCACTGTGAGAGAAAGAGTGAAAGTGAAAGAGACGCACACATGATAATATATAGAATTTAAGGATAAGCACATGGTGTACTAGGTTCTGTGCTTATGAGACGGTGACTCGAAAGTCCGAGTGCGTTGTGTATGTAGTTCCGCACTCACGAGAAGACTATGGGGGGGGCACGTGGTGTAGTTTGTTCCGTGCCTGTGAAGGATTATGAGCACGTAGTGTATTAGCTCCGTGGCTTATGAGTTAGAGATAAAGAGAAGGGTCTCTTTCAGAACTGTCGTTTGAAGCAGTTCTGAAACCTTCAGAATACCGTGGCAAGGCGATCTGTAAGCACCAAGGAGTTGGGACGACTAATAGTGTCCTGTGGTGTCGTGCTTAGGTACTGGAATTGCTAGAAACACGTTGTGTACTGGTTCCGTGTTTATTGGTTGTACTTAAGTGCTGAGAGCGTGGTTAGGTGGATTGTAAGGGATCTGGTGTTGATCGCTGTTGCCAGCGTCCTAACTGCAGTAGGGACGTAGTATTCTGTGAGTATTCTGTGAATCATGTTGTCATGTTGCGTCATTTTCAGCAAAAAAGGTCCGTGCCCATAGCTTAAATGAAGATGCTGTGGAAATGAGAACACTGGTAAAATCACGGGAAGGGAAGATTGCAGTCAAGAATGTGGACAGACTATACAAGTATGCTGGTCTACCAGCGACAGGGCGACTGCAGCCCTCTGTGTGGAATGATTTAATACAGAGGGAAAAAGGCAAGCTGAAAGATAAGGGGCTGTTGGATCAGGCTCAGGCTCATTTACGGGTAGCACGAAGCTTGCAGAGTGAGGGGTGGAGGGAGGTCGATGGAGAAGGAGGGACAGACGATGCAGAGCCTGTGTTTGGTTATAAAAAGCCTTTGGGCAATAGCACTGTACAAGGTGAAATGGCCGCCGTGCCTTTGTTGTCAAATACACCGTCCTCGCCGCCGCCCTATAATGGTGGAGACATGAAGTCCTCAGGAATGTGGGTGTGTCCTATGTGCAGTGAGCAAAATCCAGTCTGGGTGGGGAAATGCCGTGTGTGTGAGCCGCCCTGTTTGCCGGGTCCCTCCCAGGGCGTGGAAGGAAGTGGGACGTTCATCACTTCCACCGGTGGCCATCTTGGGGCACCCGGATATCCACCCCAGCCGATGTATCCACTGTTGACAGCTTCCGGTGGATATTACCAGGGCCCGCCCCTTCCTGAGAATATGCCGGCTTCCGCTCCTCCCACATCCGCCCCCGCTCCTCCCACAATTCCACAGGGCAGTTTGGGCCTTGATATGCAGACCCTAATGAACACTCCAGCCTTCCGGGCGACACTGTGGGCGAGAAGCCAAGCCATAGGTCCCACTGATTTATAGGATGATGATGACTGAACCCCTTTCCCTCTTCCCCATCTCTTTTTCCGGTACCATCCAGCTTGATCTCTAATGCTCTGCTGCAGCCGCTGGACCTGATACAGGCTCCTCAAATCCCCTCCCATGTATGAAGTTCAGGCTAGCCTGTGCTTACTCAAACATCCTACAAAATACTGTGCAGAAATAATTATTATATCAGATTTGGATTTAACTAGGCTATATGCAGTGTGTTCAGATGCAGAAAATGTTTTAGGTTAAATAAAATGTTTTTAGCCTAGTAGAAAGGGTTAAGTGAGGTTTGTAATGTCCAAGAGACATTCCATTGTTTTGTGTGCCTGTTATCTGTATGACTTTGCTTGTACTCCTGTGTTTTCAGCTCTGGGAGGGGCTGGGCGCGAGGCTGCGTTCCTCTTTACATGCAGTCATCCAGTTTTCCGTAATATTGAGGTTCTTTCCTTAGATGAATAACTAAAGTTTTTCTGGAGCCTAGAGGGAGGGGAGGAGGTGAGCTGCTTTGTAGGCATTAGCTTGTAGCTCAAGGTCAATATATTGTAGTGAGGAATAAACTACCCCCACGTCTCCCTAAGATTTTTCTTAAAGCAATTTCTAGTTTCAAAATGGTTAAAGTAAATTAGGGAAAGAGCCAGAGAAGGGTGGAATTTGCAGATGCCTGATATGAACACTGGAATCTTATCCATCTTTCCAGGGATTCTGAAAGGCAAAGATGGATTTTTCATATTTATGGTACTTGGGTATATGAGTGAATGTTGTCAATAGCCACCTGCAGCACAGGGATAATTTAGCTAGAGATGTAGTCATGGCAGGGGGGAAACTTTCCCTTATTTATGGTTGTTGTGTGTTTTAAAAATTAAGCTATCTAGAGGGAAGATTAATATACTGAGCGCCCAAGGGGAAATAATATATATATTGACGCTGTGGGGAGGTGGTACTAGACAGGAAAATATAACTACAAGGTGATGAAGTTATTGTTAAGTTAATGGATCCAGAATGTATAAGGTATGTCGATAAGCAGGAATATAGATTGTATTTTAAGGGGACACTCAATTGAGTCAATGTGAGATGTTAGAGATGGAAGTTAGCAAGTTTGATGAGAGAAGCAACAGAAAGTATAGTTTAGAAGATAACACAAAGTCGAAAAAAAAAAAAAAAAAAATGGTGGAAAGAAGAAAGTAGTTAGGTCCTTTATCAGGATTGTGGATATTTTGTGGGTTTATCTAGGCCAAAGGATTTGAAAATATGGAAGGGAGTGAACCACTCCCCCACACCTCCTTAAATTCTTTCTATTAGAGCAGTCTTTGTTCTTTACTATGTGAGAATATTTTTTGTAGTCTTTCTCCATATGGGAGGGGTAAGGAGCTTTCTGGAGAAAATGCTGGTAGCAAGAATTTTGAATTAAAGGTGATGTTACACATGTCTGCTCTGATGTACAGCGCCCATATATTATAAGAATTTTCTAATCTCTGAAATTAATACAAATTTCTTTAAGTTTTTTTATTGCAGATATGTTTATAGACCAAAGAGATTTTATGCTGGATAATGGTAGGATCCTCACATGAGGTAATCAGAATGTTTGGTTCTGACTTGCACTTTCTGAGCGAATGGAGCGATTTCCGGTTGAAGAATTCCTTAACAACACGGTAAGCCTACTAAATGCAGTATTGGTAAATCACAGTGAGGTAAACACCATGTTATCAGTCTAGGATGGTATAATCACACTGACAATCACCACAGGTGTCCTGTCCTCTCGGAGGTAGAAGGCAAGCTACAACAAAAGGAAGGAAAGGTAGTGGCGGGTGGTTGCCCCATCCCAGCCGGATTGCGTCTGGCGGCCTGAGCCCTCTCTATAGTCGACTGCCTTATAGGGACTGACCGAACCACTAACAGTGTTAAACTAGGAGTCGTGAGAGTGGACAGGGCAGGCCATGATGTCTTTATCAGCAAAGGTTAGACTGGTCTCTGCTTGGCCTCACTTTACGCCTCAAAATAGGTCATGGGTGAGATCAGGTGAGTACCTCCTAGTTCGCTCCTGGTACAGGTAAGCTGTGTATACTATCCTGCATTATTCTTGCGCACAACACAACTCAGAAAGGTACGGGCTTCGAGCGGCGGTCGCTCCATGGGTTTGGAAATTGCAAGTAGTGAACGGACAAGGAAACCAAGAAAACTGTATAAAAATTATCCTAATATGTGTAAATCTCTTTCTATAAACAATTGTGCTTATTTGCAGATACTTCAAAGGTTTTATATCCTTTATATATTCTCCTTAAGGATGATGATGATATAAAATATCATCAAGGGAAAAATATATGGATTCACGCTTCACACTGCAAAAGAGACAAAACCAGCTACCAGGTGATGTTACTGTTATTTTTAATTTTGGGGGTGGGAGTTGTATTTACTCCTGTCCTTTTAGCCCCAGTAAACACCCCAACAAGAGCCCCAATTATAAGTAAAAATGCAGACGGCACTATTTTTTGGGTAAATTTGACATCCCCTGTAAATATCTGGCATTTTGATTTCTGTGATATTGCCAGGTGTCCGGTGGCGGATGGAGTTATACAGTTTTACCTATGTGTTACCAGAGCTAACAATAAGAACTGTTATTATTGGTCAGATGCTGCCTGGAACACGGGAGAAGATTGGGGGTATAAACCAAATGAAGCCATGACTCCCAAGGATAGAATAGGTCGTAGCCTTCACCAAAGAATGAGTTTGTCAATCTCCTTCAAACCAGTCCGGGGTTGCACATGGGGCAAAAATTGTCACCCTCTTTACCTTGTTTTAGAGAGCGCTCAGCTCGCGGATTTACAAACCTTTGTGCTGGGGAGACACTATAAAAAGGTTTTTGATAGTGGATATTATGTAAGCCTGGGGCTCATACATCTTCGTAATATTAGTTCCAAACCAACTAGCACCCCTATCATTGATAAGCAGACACCTGGGTCAGGAGACCAGTTACAAGCTATACTTGATGAGGTAGTCCCCGTCCCAGGCCTTAATTGGAAAGAGGTCTTCTCTGTAGAAACCCAGTTTACCCCCAGGAAAAATTTATGGTTAGAATGGATGAGATATAATGTAAGGGCCCAAAATATCTCTGTGGGTTGTATTGCCTGCGCTGCTGCAAATACTCATCTGTACACTCATGCTTTGGTCTTTCCAAATGAAAATGTAACCATTTGTGTTCTAAATTTTTTGAAAGGTAAAGCTTCTTCTGATTGTCCAGGATATGCCCCATTAATCTACAGAGAACCCAGAATGAGATCTCCGGGGGAAGTGGTTATTCTAAAGGACAATTATATATGCTATACCTCCAACAACAACAAAACGTTAGTGGGAACCTTTAAATTAGGATTCTGTAATGAAAACAGCTCCGTAAGTACAGAATTACTTAACCAACATGTACGATATATGTATGATATTTACTGGTTGTGTGGAGATGGTAAGCTCCGATCCAGGTTGCCCAATGCCTGGACAGGTCAGTGCACCCTGGTTAAACTAGCTATGCAGTTCAAAATCTTACCATGGGACCCGGAGCCTTCCAGTGAGACCATCAAGAGAAGGAGAAGTATTGATCAACTCCACATGGGCTATGAGGAAGACCCTCAGGTATACATTGATGCTATTGGTGTGCCAAGGGGGGTGCCTGACCAGTTTAAGGCCCAAAATCAGGTATATGCTGGATTCGCTTCCTTAATTCCACAGGTACAGATCAATAAGAACGTTGATTGGATTAATTATATATATTACAGTGAGCAAAGGTTTGTCAACTATAGCCGAGATGCTTTCCAGGGTATAGTTGAGGAACTAGGTCCCAATACTAGAATGACGCTACAAAACAGATTGGCCCTTGATATGCTCCTAGCTGAAAAGGGCGGGGTCTGTGGAATGGTGGGGAAGGAGGAATGCTGTACATAAATCCCACAAAATTCAGGGAAAACGGGAAAACCATGATAGCCCTTAAGAAAATTACTAAGTTGGCAGCCGAATTAAAAGCTAATGCTGGGGTAGATACATCCTTCTTTTCTAGCTGGTTGGGTGGGCTCAAAGGGTTCCTTCAACAGGTTTGCCTGATATTAATTGCCATAATCCTAGTTGGGTTAATATTCCTTTGTTGCGTTATTCCTTTATATAAAAAGGTTATCACCAAGGCAGATACCACCGGTACTTATCTCTATCAGGAGGTTGACCCGTTAGCCAATGGGAGTGTCACTTTGGAAGATATGCCCAAGGGTGTGTCCCTCAAACAGCCAAAGAATTCCCCCTACTTAAGTATAAAGTTAAGGGAACTGGTTTAGGGACAACGGGAGGGCTCCATGTGAAGATAGAGTAGAGTAGTGTCCTGGGTGCCTGGGGCCCTTCATAAGGGAGGAGTTACTGAGGCGCCCGGATGAACAAGCCCACAATCCTTCTCGTTTCCCATCACATGGACAACCTCAAAGGTTCCCCTAGGGACAAACTAGGGATAGACTTCCAGAAAAAACGTAATTGTTAGGGGGGATTGTGAAGGATGGATTATATCTTATCTATTAATCTTAGCTTTTATACTTATATAGTATTAAATGAAACAATATGTTTTTTCTGTATTCAGGTACGTATCCAACATCTCTCTCTTTCTCTTCTTTTTCTCTTCTCTCTTTGTCTCTCTTCCCCCTCCATCTATTTCTTTCTTTCCTTCTTTCCCACTATGAGTCTGTGAATAAGGAGCTGTTTTGTAAACAAAGTGTCTTCTTAGATGCGTATGCTGGAAAAGAAGATATAGCTGTGCAGAAGCCTTGAGAATGGACAAGCTGATTGGTCACTACTGTGCCGGTTCCAGATTGTACCATGGGAAGCTAGAGATAGTCTGCATACCAGAGGCCAAGAGAAGACATCATGACGTGATGAAGGATGGACTCAACACAGAAGACAAAGGACTAATTATTACTAACAGAGATAGATGTATTAGCCTAAATCCCACCTAACTCCCACCCTGCCATGGACATTTACATGCTTATCTTTTAGACTACAAAATGCCCTGTACCCGGATATTGAGTTCAGTTGTTGTTGCCGTGTATGTTGTCATTATTAAACCTGGACACGCTATGAGCGTGAACCGGACTCTCTCAGTCTGATTTACTCTTATCTGGTACCACGTGTTCATAGTCTAATTTGGGATGACTGGCGAAGGAGTGGAACAGTAAATCTTCCCCATCAACCCGTTAGAGTATACATCAAATTTTATTGAAGAAACCTCCCAATGATAACAGTATAATCTTCAAAATAAAAAAGAAACTCTAAATGCACTGTTCCAAATTATTAGGCACAGTAGAGTTTCTAAACATTTGATATGTTTGAAAGAACTGAAAATGCTCATTTGTTGAATTTGCAGCATTAGGAGATCACATTCACTGAAATAAAAAGCTATTTAACTCCAAAACATCCTAACGGGCCTATGTTAACATTGGAACCCTTCTTTGATATCGCCTTCACAATTCTTGCATCCATTGACCTTGTGAGTTTCTGGAGAGTTTCTGCTTGTATTTCTTTGCATGATGTCACAATAGCCTCCCAGAGCGGATGTTTTGATGTGAACTGCCTCCCACCCTCATACATCTTTTGCTTGATTATACTCCAAAGGTTCTCTATAGGGTTGAGGTCAGGGGAAGATGGTGGCCACACCATGAGTTTATCTCCTTTTATGCCCATAGCAGCCAGTGACACAGAGGTATTCTTTGCAGCACGAGATGGTGCATTGTCATGCATGAAGATGATTTTGCTCCTGATGGCACGTTTTTGTTTTTTGTACCATGGAAGAAAGTTCTCAATCAGAAACTCTATTTAATTTGCAGAGGTCATTTTCACACCTTCAGTAACCTTAAAGGGAACCAACCACCCCAAATGACCCCCCCGGACTAATAATATCGTTCCCTACTTGCAGCACATACATGTGCTGCAAGGTTTTTTGCTAAAAAAACTGCTTTATAAAACTTAAGATAATGCTTTAGAAACTTTATAACCAAGGGACAGGTGGGCGTGACTTACATGTGCAAAAGCCGAGATTCCTCTGTCACTCATTCTCCTCTCTGGCTCGCAGCAGTAAAGCCCGGCCCTTTCTGCAGCGTCCCAGGCTGGTGCACGGGATGTCATGCCCGTGCACACGTCATCAGCTACAGCCGGGAAGCGAGCGCGCGCTCTGACTTCCACAGCCGAGCGCAGGGAGTCAGAGCGCGCGCTCGCTTCCCGGCTGTAGCTGATGACGTGTGCACGGGCATGACATCCCGTGCACCAGCCTGGGACGCTGCAGAAAGGGCCGGGCTTTACTGCTGCGAGCCAGAGAGGAGAATGAGTGACAGAGGAATCTCGGCTTTTGCACATGTAAGTCACGCCCACCCGTCCCTTGGTTATAAAGTTTCTAAAGCATTATCTTAAGTTTTATAAAGCAGTTTTTTTAGCAAAAAACCTTGCAGCACATGTATGTGCTGCAAGTAGGGAACGATATTATTAGTCCGGGGGGGTCATTTGGGGTGGTTGGTTCCCTTTAAAGGGGCCTACCAGCTGTTTCCCAATGATTCCGGCCCAAAACATGACTCCTCCACCTCCTTGCAGACTTGTTGGGACATGGTGGCCATCCACCAACCATCCACTACCCCATCCATCTGGACCATCCAGGGTTGCTTGGCACTCATCAGTAAACAAGACTGTTTGAAAATTAGTCTTCATGTATGTCTGGGGCCACTGAAACCGTTTCTGCTTGTGAGCACTGTTTAGGGGTGGCCGAATAGTAGGTTTATGCACCACAGCAAGCCTTTGGAGGATCCTACACCTTGAGGTTCGAGGGACTCCAGAGGCACTAGCAGCTTCAAATATCTGTTTGCTGTTTTGTAAGGCCTTATTAGCAGCTGTTCTCTTAATCCGATGAACTTGCCTGGCAGAAATCTTCCTCATTCTGCCTTTATCTGCACGAACACGTCTGTGCTCAGAATCAGCCACAAATCTCTTCACAGTACGATGATCATGCTTCAGTTTTCGTGCAATATCTAATGTTTTCATCCCTTGTCAAAGGCATTGCACTATTTGTTGCTTTTCGGCAGCAGAGAGATCCTTTTTCTTTCCCATGTTACTTGAGAACTGTGGCCTGCTCAATATTGTGGAACATCCAGTTTTCTTTTTATTGGGCTCACTTGCCAAACTAATTATCACAGGTATCTGAGATTGATTTCAGTGATCTAAAGAACCCTGAGACACAATACCATCAATGGGTTTCATTGAAAAAAAAAAAAAAAAACAACCCTATGACACTTAAAGCCAAAAATAATTTGGAACATGGTTTAGAACATGGACAAAACAGAATTCATCATCTTTCCTCCATCTCACTCTACCACACCACCAGACCTATCCTTCAAGGTCAATGGCTACTCAATCGCCCTGGCCCTGCATGCTCGCTGCCTTGGAGTAATCCTTGACCCCACACTCTTTCAAAACACATATCCAAGTCCATGCCATCTCCTGCTGACTCCAACCCAAAAATATTTCCCGGATCTGTACATTCCTTTAACACTAGAAGTCCCAGAGACGGGTCATTTGACCTTTTTACCATTGAAAGCCAAGGATCCTTTAAATTCCCGGGACTTCACTCGTGCATGCCCTCATCATCACCCACCTTGACTACTCCAACCTCCTATTCTCTGGCTTCCCCTCTAGCACTCTTGCACCCCTCCAATCTACCCTAAACTCTGCTGCCAACTAATAAATATGTCTCCACGCTATTTCCCGGCCTCTCCTTTCTGCCAAACCCTTCACTGGCTTCCCATTGCCCAGAGACTCCAGTTCAAAACCCTTACCATGACATACAAAGCTATCCACAACCTGTCCCCTCAATACATCTGTGACATGGTCTCCCGTTACTTACCTTCACGCTACCTGCTATCCTCTCAAGATCTCCTTCTCTATTCCCCTCTTATCTCTTCTTCCCTCAATCGCATACAAGATTTCTCCCGTGCATCCCCCATACTCTGAAAATGTTTGCCGCAACACATCAGACTCTCGCCCACTGTGGAAACCTTCAAAAGGAACCTAAACACCCACCTCTTCTGACAAGCCTACAACCTCCAGAAAGCCTCAGTCCACCAATCTCCGCACAACCAGCTCCACCCTCACCTAGTGTATCCTCACTCATCCCTTGTACTGTAGACTGTGAGCCCTCGTGGGCAGGGTATTCTCTCCTCCTGTACCTGTGAATGGCCTTGTATTGTTCATGATTATTGTACTTGTCTATGTAATGCCCCTTTTCACACGTAAAGCACCATGGAATAAATGGTGCTATAATAATTAATTTATAAATAAATGGGGTATAGTTTAGCTCAGCTCACTCAGATACACATCTATGGAGGACTGCTGACCACATGTTAAATAGACAGATGCCATCTTATCCACTGAGACACATATGTGGGTGGAGAGCTGTGTTTAGCCAGACACGGTCAGCTATTTCTTAGCAGACACAATATGGGCATGTATGCATTAACCCCTTCTGGTATTGGCAGTCCCAGATGAACCTTGCTGTGATGTATACCAACCATGTATAATGCAGCCGGTCACCATATCACAAATTATATATATTATATATTATTTTGTTTCAACTTTGTTTTTATTGAAAAAATTTTGAATTTAAAACATGGAACAAAAGACAATTTCAAGCGAATAGGCAAACTCCACTTGTCTGTTACAGAGAAAAAATATACAGAAACAAAACAATAATAGTATATTCAGCGTGTCCACTACTCCTCCTTCGTCAACTAGAATTTCAAAGTTTTTAGCTCACTTGTATGAGGTCCCGAACCCAGGCTGTGCACTTTAACCCCTTTTTTTCTCAAAGATGAATAATCACGCCCCGTTCTGGGTCACCACTCACTTCCGTTTATTAAGTCAAGTCGTTCCCCTCGTCTCTAAATACAGTCCACGGCGCCCACACCCTGTCGAACCTATCCATTTCGTTATGTATAGAAGCTGTCATTTTTTCCATAACGTACACATCCTGGACTCTGGTATAAAGATCCAGCTGCGTGGGAGCAGCTTTTTTTTTCCAGTATAGTGGGATGAGACATTTGGCAGCTGTCAAAAGGTGGATCAGTAACTTTGTGCGGGGCTTTTCCATCCTCTAGGTGTTAGGTTTAACAAGTACATATGGGGGTCAACTGGCACCTCAACTTCAAAAACCATGCTCAGCAGTCTCTCCACTCCCTTCCAGAAACCTTCCAAGGTTGGGCAATCCCAGAAAATGTGGAAGAGAGATGCACCAACGGCACCGCATCTCCAACATACATCCGGAATGGACCTGTTCATTCTATGAAGGACCTCAGGAACGCAATACCAGTTCATCAGGAGTTTAATCTGGCTCTCCTTGTGAAGGGTATTGATAGAGGTCTTGTGGGCTCTCGACCAGACCATTTGCCACTGCCTCAAAGTCAATGGGTGCCCCAACCACGATTCCCATCTCGTCATATATATGTGACAGCTAGGCATCAGGGAGCTGGGGCAATGGAGTAGGGTGTATACATCAGAAATGAGCCCCTTAGTTGAGGCATTAGTTGCACATATCCTCTCAAAATCAGTCGGTATAAGGGATTCTGGGGAACCCATCTTTGTTTTAAAATAGTGTAATATTTCTTGGTATGAGTAGGAGGAAGTCCTCTGTAGGTTATGCTTCTGGGATAGCTCATGAAAGGTCCTAAATCTCCTAGTCAGGGCGTCCACCAGGTCCCTGTACGTGAAGAGGCCTGATGATGCCCAGCAAGATCCCGCCCCGACTCCATGACACCCTGCAAATGTGGGTTATAGAGAAACGGGGTCAGGAACGATGCATGCGAAGCTAGCTGGAATTTGATTCTTAGAGAGGTCCACATGTCCCTGGTAAACACCATAGGCCCCAAAAGTGCAGTCCGAGAAATCTCGTTAGGCCGGACCCCATATCAGGGCCGTGGGTGATAAGTAGCTCGCCACAATTTTTCGATTTCCATCCATTTGCTGAATGCGGGGAGAGTCGACCAGGAGGGGATGAGCCGTAAATGTCTGGTAAAATAATAATTAGTTATATCTGGGCAGGCCAGATCCCCCTGAGATTTGGGGGCGCACATCACCGTTCTAGGAATACGATGTCTCCCCAAATGCCAGACAAAGTTCAAGAAAATCGACTGCACCTTCTTTAAGACTGCCTGTGGGACTTTTGATGAAATTGTTTCGAACAGGTACAGGAACTTGGGGAGAATCGACATTTTTAAGATTGCTATTTTACCCAAAAAGGAGACTGGCAATGAGGACCACTTCTGTAGTCGTATTTCAGTATCTCGGATCAGAGGTGGGAAGTTTGCCCCATACATCTCGCCATATCGTGGAGTAATGTGTACCCCCAAATATTTAATGGAAGATATTCTCCAAGTGTATCTATGGGACTTCTGTAAATACCCCAGTTTAGGTTCCGGTATATTAAGAGGTAGCGCTTCAGTTTTACTCAGATTCACTTTATACCCAGATAAGCGTGAATAGGATTCCAGAATTTTGCTCAGTGATGAATATTGGTAAGAAATATTGCCATATCCCCCATATTCCATCCCTCCCAGAAAGCAATTGACAAGGCACATCTCACTCACAAAGAGATAAGCCCCAACCCTTGGAAGGCAGAGTAATTAGCACCTAGCTGCCAGCCAACAAGGCCACACAAAAGGAGCCATCCTCACCTTTGATATGCAATCAGGTAGGTGTATAGAGCTTCCTCAGAACTGGGGTTTTGCCAAAAGGTGACACGTCCAATTTAAGTCTCTTTCTTCCCAGGCAGACTGGACGGCGCCGTGACTATAACATTAATATCTCATAAGCCGTCCACCCTGTGATGCTATCGAATATAAAAATGAACTCCACACATCTAGACGGAAATAGGGCTATATTAACATGAATGTAGGACGACTGTAAGCCATCTAAACAGGATATTGGCTACTAGGCTGCTACCAGAGTAGCCATGTTTCATATCCAGACGAAGAGAAAATCATAACTAAAAATATGAAAGTATTATCTTCCGTCTGTGATGCCGATGGACAAGGCTAGGGAACATTATGGAATCTGGGTGTCCATATCTCCCCTCAGAGGGGTGGGAATTGTGAGACAGCCCAGTGGTGTGAGATGGGTGGAGACAGGGGTCAGCCCATAGTGTATAAAAATCATCTGCTCCATCTCCACCTGGTATTTCTTCTGAATGGGCATTTTTCCACCAAGGCCAGAGATTACCCAAGGAACAGATTGGTGCCACGCCGTCCTTGTGGTGCCATCAGCACTAAGGTAACTGCTCACATGTGTATGTAATTCTGTGTATTCCATTCCTCCTTTTATTGGCATATCTGACTGTAATATTTGTAACATCTGAATAATAACTGTAAATATTAATATCTATTGTACCATTAGGGTGATTAAATATATAAATTTAATCTTGAGTTGCTCTTTTAATCTTGATCACGATTCCCACGTCCGTGTGCTCATATAACGCTACCTGGGTTGGTTTCTGACCCAATATAAGCCCGACCACGGACCAGACTTATATTAAACGAGAAGCTGGTGGCAGCATTTGTGCTTGGGGTTATTCAGGGTCTCTATCAGTGACGGGGTGGAGGAGATTATATGTGCTTCTAGCTGCGGGCTAGAAGACATATACCACACTCACTGAGAGGTGCCTTAATAAGCCAGCACAGGCAAGGCAGTTGCGGCCCTTCTTTATCCTCAGGCAGTTCTCTGACTGATCTGGGTTTAACTGGAGGCGCTGTGGAGCTGCCAGGTTCAGTGGTCACGATTCACCACAAGTGGTGGCAGCGGTGGGATCAAGATAATAGTGTTGTGGACCCAACTCCCTAACACTAAGGACTGCTGGCAGTAGCTTTTGCTGTCAGGGTCCTAAGATCAACTCAACACTAGACAGTCAGAGTGCAAATATAAGGTGTGTGGGTGCATCAGGTTGCAGCTGTGTGTCAGTGACCAGGAGGCCCTAAACTGGCCCAGGGTACCAGGAGCCAAGCGCTGCAGAGGGCACTTGCTGTGGCTGATATGCAAGAGGTGGTGGAGGACACTGTTGATCTAGGCGAGGAGGATACCATGCACAGGTCCTCAAGGAGCCAATCCCCAGTGGTCGACTCTGCAGTGGGCCAATACCCACTGTCCTCAGCCCCGCAGTGGGCAGATCACCACCTGCTGGTCGCTCCAGCCAGATGGGCTCGGATGCCCTTTTTCGAGCTGCCCTGGCTCGACTTGAAGCTGGAGACCAGGGCGCCTACGAGACCCTCATGGCAGCTGCAGAACGACGTGAGGCTGTGGAGCGTGAAGCTGCAGAGCGACTTGCAGAGCGAGAAGCTGCAGAACGACTTGCAGAGCGTGAAGCTACAGAGCGCCGTGAGGCTGCAGAGCGCCAGCACCAGCTCACCTTGGCTCAGCTCGGGTGCTCGCAGCCCGTTCCAGCCAACCAGGAGCCCAAGCCACCGAAGGTCCGAGTTGAGAACTTTCCCCTTCTGGAGGCAGGCGGAGACCTGGATTCTTTTCTGCTGGCCTTTGAGCAGACCTGCAGGCAGTACAACCTGGACTCAGGCCAGTGGGCCCAGTACCTGACACCCCGTCTGAGGGGTGACGCCATAAAAGCCTTGGGGAACTTCCCTGCCGGGGAGTCGCCAGACTATGCGAGCATCAAGCAGGCCCTGATCCGACAGTTCAACCTCACCCCGGAGTCCTACCGCAAGAAGTTCCGAAGCCTGCAGAGGGGTCCAAAGGATACCTGGACCGACCACATGCGGGCCCTCCTGAGAGCAGCTGACCACTGGATCAAAGGTTTGGAGCGCAGCACAGCCCAGGAGATCCAGGAGTTGTTCGTGATGGAGCAATTCCTGTGGAACTGTCCTGAGGACCTCCAACAGTTCATCCGCGACCGGAAACCGAAGGGGGCCTGTGAGACAGCGGTCCTGGCGGACGAGTACACGAACAACAGAGTACCCGAGACCAGGAGGACCAGCAGCAGCACCTGGAGAGGGGGTAAGACCAACCCTGCACCCGTGACCCCAGCCCCCAGAATGCAGGGGGCAGCCCCTCTATTACCCCCTGTTCCCCTCTCCAGGTTGGCAGCAGAACCCAGACGGTGTCACCTCTGCAACCAACCAGGACACTTCAAGGCCATGTGTCCTCAGCGCCATAAGACACCGTCCCCAAAAACGGCCACTGTTTTGTGTGTGGGTGGGGTGGTGGTAGGTCCCTTGACAATTTTCAACCCGTCACCATAGGCTGCTCAGTGGCCATGGGACTGCGGGACACCGGCGCAGAGATGACTTTGGTGCGACCAGAGATGGTCTCCCCCCAGGACTTGATCCCCGGAAAGTCCCTCGCCGCCTCCGGAATTGGAGACGTGGAACCCCCATTGCCTGTTGCCAGGGTTTATCTGGACTGGGGTGCGGGGAGGGGAGTGAGGGAGGTGGGGGTCTCGGCTAATATCCCTGCGAATGTATTGCTTGGGTCAGACTTGGGGCGGCTAGTGTCCAAGTATGTGGCCACTGACCCCCCCAGTTCTGATCCACCAGAATGTGTACTGTCCAATTTTGGGAGTGTTGATGGGGATGACGTTATTAATGATGATGTTATTATTGATGATGTTGATGATGTTTGCAGTGACACTCCACACAACACAGCACACAAAGGGCTGACAGTGACAGGGAGGGGGGAGGAAGATAAAGAGAATTGTAGAACGGCCTTAGGCCAGGATCAGCCAGCTCACCTTTTGTTCTCAGAGGGGAGACAGAGGGGGCTGAGGGGGCTGATAGCTGCAGAACGAGCAGGACAGATGGCTGTGACACTGCTCTCTGCTGTATTCAGCAAGGTATTGCAGCCAAGGAGCCAACGATCGAGGTCGGAGTACCCACAGGGAATGTGGTGCTGCCAGGTAAGGCCCAGACGCTGCGCTCTGAGGAGCTGCAAGGGGTGGAACATGTCGGGGAGTATGGGGCTGTCACAGGAGAAGTGAAGCCACCAGGTGAGGTCCCAGGGCAGGAACCCCCCGCCACCGGGATGTCAGGAGGCCAGGATAGTCCGCCTGAACCGGCGAATTGGTCAGGAGCGGAGGGGAAGCAGGCATTGCCCATGGTTACAGAAGCCATAGCTGTTGTCACCAGGAGTGGGGGTGCCAGAGCCCAGGGAACCTCGGGGAGGTCCGACGGCTTCCCTCCTTCAGACCAAGTGGCTGCGGAGTCAGATGGAGGCCAGGAGAACTGACTAAGGACAAGGTGGTCCCATCCACTCTGGCCACGTCAAGTCAGGAGTTTCAGGCTGCGTTGGAAGCAGATGACAGCCTGAAAGCTCTTAAGGAACAGGCGGCACAGCCTCCCCTGGAGTCAGACCGTGAGCGGGTGGTCTTGGACCAGGGACGGCTGTACCGAGAAACGGTCCAGCAGGGCTCACCGGAGGCGTGGCCCAGGGACCAACAGCTAGTGGTACCCTATCCATTCAGGGCGGAGTTGTTGCGGGTTGCGCATGAGATTCCGATGGCCGGACACCTGGGGATCGCCAAGATCAGGTCCAGGCTCTCTCAGCATTTCTACTGGCCTAAGTTGGGGACCGACGTGGCCGCCTACTGCCGTTCGTGTGATACCTGTCAACGAGTGGGTAAGGTGGGGCGGCACCCTAAAGCGCCCCTAGTCAACCTGCCAATCATTGACAAGCCTTTCCGGAGGGTGGCGGTAGATCTGATTGGACCGCTGTCCACTACCAGCCGCTCTGGGAAACGCTACATCCTAACGGTAGTGGACTATGCCACCCGGTACCCAGAAGCGGTAGCCTTGTCCTCCATCCGGGCTGACAAGGTGGCCACCGCTTTGCTGGAGATTTTCTTCCCGAGTGGGTTTTCCCCACGAAATGCTCACTGACCGGGGGACCCAATTCATGTCGCAGCTGATGGAGTCCCTCTGTCGGCAAACACAGGTGCAACAGCTGAAGGCCAGTCCATATCATCCACAGACAAATGGTCTGTGTGAAAAGGTTCAATGGCACTCTGAAGCAGATGCTGAGGATGCTGGTCGACTCCCATGGGAATGATTGGGAGCGGTATCTGCCGCACCTGCTGTTTGCCTACCGGGAGGTCCCCCAGGCCTCAACAGGGTTCTCGCCCTTTGAGCTCCTGTATGGACGACGTGTGCGGGGGCCCCTGGCCTTAGTGAAAGAAGCTTGGGAAGGGGACTTGGCTGCCCCCGGAGTGTCAGTTGTTGAATATGTCATGCGCTTCCGGGACAAAATGCAGGCCTTGACGCAGCTGGTACACGACAACATGGAGCAAGCCCAGGCCGACCAGAAGCGGTGGTACGACCAGAACGCTTGTGAGAGGACCTATCAGGTGGGTCAGAAGGTGTGGGTACTGGTCCCTGTATGGCAGAACAAGCTTCAGGCAGCCTGGGAAGGCCCATATCTCGTGCACCAGTAGCTCAACCCTGTGACGTACCTGGTCACCCTGGACCACGCCCGTGGGAGGCGTAAGGCCTTTCACGTGAACATGATGAAGGCTCATCATGAGCGGGAGGCCTGCGCCCACCCAGTGTGCAACCTGCCCGAGGAGGGGGAGGCAGACACCCTCCTGGACATGCTTGCCCAGGTAAAGGTGGGAGGGTCCATTGAGGATGTGGAGCTTGGCCAACAGCTGTGGGCCACCCTTCACCCCTTCCGGGAGCTGTTCAGCAGCCTGCCCGGAAGGACTCAGTCTGCTGTCCATCATGTGGACACTGGGGATCACCCCCCGATCCGGTGTTCAGCCTATCGGACTACTCCCGAGGTCAGCAGCAAATGCGCCAGGAGATCGATGAGATGGTGAAGCTGGAGGTGATCCAGGCATCCAACAGCGCGTGGGCCTCACCCGTAGTCCTCGTCCCTAAGAAGGACCGAACTACCGGTTCTGCGTGGACTACCGTGGGCTCAACGCTGTCACAGCCACCGATGCGTACCCTATGCCGCGCATCGATGATCTGCTCGACCGGCTGGCCGGGGCAAAGTACCTGACCATAATGGATCTGAGCCGGGGGTATTGGCAGATTCCCCTGACCCACCAGGCACGGGAACGCTCTGCCTTTATTACCCCTTTCGGACTGTACGAGTCCACGGTCATGCCATTCGGCATGAAGAATGCCCCTGCCACTTTTCAGCGGATGGTCGATATCCTGCTCCAGGGACTCCAAGGGTACGCGGTTGCGTACCTGGATGACATTGCCGTCTTCAGCCTTACCTGGGAGGATCACCTGGAGCATCTGGCGCAGGTGCTCAGGCGGATCCACCAGGCAGGTTTGACCATCAAGCCAGAGAAGTGCCAGCTGGGCATGAGTGAGGTCCTTTACCTGGGTCACCGGATAGGCAGGGGGACAGTGAAACCAGAGCCTGGGAAGGTGGAAGCCATCACCTCCTGGCCCACCCCAAGGACCAAAAAGCAAGTGATGTTGTTCCTTGGGACTGCTGGGTACTATAGGAGGTTCGTTCCACACTATAGTGCCCTGGCGAAGCCCCTGACGGACCTCACCAGGGCAAAGCTGCCATCTGCAGTCAACTGGACCGCTGATTGCGAGGCGGCCTTCCACGCACTCAAGGCTGCCCTCTCGAACTCCCCAGTACTACAAGCTGCCGACTTCGCACGGCCGTTTGTGGTACAGACCGACGCCAGCGACTTTGGCCTCGGGGCGGTGCTCAGCCAGGTTGACACCACAGGTCAGGAACATCCTGTTTTGTACCTGAGCAAGAAGCTGTTGCCGAGAGAGGTGGCTTACTCCACGATGGAAAAGGAATGTCTGGCAATTGTGTGGGCCCTGCAGCGTCTGCAGCCATACTTGTACGGACGCCACTTCATCGTGGAGACAGACCACAACCCCCTCAGCTGGTTACACTCGGTCTCTGGGACGAATGGGAGGTTGCTGCGCTGGAGCCTTGCGCTCCAGCAATACGACTTCACCATTCGCCACAGGAGGGGCCGGGACCATGGTAACGCTGATGGGTTATCCCGGCGAGGGGAGGTAGCGGACGGGCGTGCGGGGGAACACAGGAATGTGCTACCCCCTAGTGCCCTCTAAGAGGGGGAGGTGTGATGAATATTGGTAAGGAATATTGCCATATCCCCCATATTCCATTCCTCCCAGAAAGCAATTGACAAGGCACATCTCACTCACAAAGAGATAAGCCCCAAGCCTTGGAAGGCAGAGTAATTAGCACCTAGCTGCCAGCCAACAAGGCCACACAAAAGGAGCCATCCTCACCTTTGATATGCAATCAGGTAGGTGTATAGACCTTCCTCAGAACTGGGGTTTTGCCAAAAGGTGACACGTCCAATATAAGTCTCTTTCTTCCCAGGCAGACTGGACGGCGCCGTGACTATAACATTAATATCTCATAAGCCGTCCACCCTGTGATGCTATCGAATATAAAAATGAACTCCACACATCTAGACGGAAATAGGGCTATATTAACATTAATTAATGTTATTGTTGATGATGTTTGCAGTGACACTCCACACAACACAGCACACAAAGGGCTGACAGTGACAGGGAGGGGGGAGGAAGATAAAGAGAATTGTAGAACGGCCTTAGGCCAGGATCAGCCAGCTCACCTTTGATATGCAATCAGGTAGGTGTATAGATCTTCCTCAGAACTGGGGTTTTGCCAAAAGGAGACACGTCCAATTTAAGTCTCTTTCTTCCCAGGCAGACTGGACGGCGCCGTGACTATAACATTAATATCTCATAAGCCGTCCACCCTGTGATGCTATCGAATATCCACACATCTAGACGGAAATAGGGCTATATTAACATGAATGTAGGACGACTGTAAGCCATCTAAACAGGATATTGGCTACTAGGCTGCTACCAGAGTAGCCATGTTTCATATCCAGACGAAGAGAAAATCATAACTAAAAATATGAAAGTATTATCTTCCGTCTGTGATGCCGATGGACAAGGTTAGAGAACATTATGGAATCTGGGTGTCCATATCTCCCCTCAGAGGGGTGGGAATTGTGAGACAGCCCAGAGGTGTGAGATGGGTGGAGACAGGGGTCAGCCCATAGTGTATAAAAATCATCTGCTCCATCTCCACCTGGTATTTCTTCTGAATGGGCATTTTTCTACCAAGGCCAGAGATTACCCAAGGAACAGATTGGTGCCACGCCGCCCTTGTGGTGCCATCAGCACTAAGGTAACTGCTCACATGTGTATGTAATTCTGTGTATTCCATTCCTCCTTTTATTGGCATATCTGACTGTAATATTTGTAACATCTGAATAATAACTGTAAATATTAATATCTAGTGTACCATTAGGGTGATTAAATATATAAATTTAATCTTGAGTTGCTCTTTTTATCTTGATCATGATTCCCACGTCCGTGTGCTCATATAACGCTACCTGGGTTGGTTTCTGACCCAATATAAGCCCGACCACGGACCGGACTTATATTAAACGAGAAGCTGGTGGCAGCATTTGTGCTTGGGGTTATTCAGGGTCTCTATCAGTGACGGGTGGAGGAGATTATATGTGCTTCTAGCTGCGGGCTAGAAGACATATACCACACTCACTGAGAGGTGCCTTAATAAGCCAGCACAGGCAAGGCAGCTGCGGCCCTTCTTTATCCTCAGGCAGTTCTCTGACTGACCTGGGTTTAACAGGAGGCGCTGTGGAGCTGCCAGGTTCAGTGGTCACGATTCACCACATACCCAGATAAGCGTGAATAGGATTCCAGAATTTTGCTCAGTTTGGGGAGGGATACTATGGGATTAGTCAGTGTGAGCATAACATCATCGGCGAATAAAGAAACTTTAAATTCCTTTGATCTAATCCGAATTCCAACTATGTCAGGACTCCTGCGTAAGTGAGCTGCAAGAGGCTCAATGCTTAAAACGTATAGCAACGGGGAAAGAGGACATCCCTGGCGTGTGCCGTTATGTATTTCCAGTTGCTAGAATGCGCATGGGATAAGCGGACCGTCGCCCTCGGGGCAGAATACAAGCCCCGCAGTGCGGTAATGAAGGGCCCCGACAGGCCGCAGTGATGCAATGCAGAGAACATAAAGTCCCAGTTCAGCCTGTCGAAGGCCTTCTCCGCGTCTAGACTCAACAGGATGGCCTCGTCTCCTCTCTTATTCACCACGTCTATCAAGTCCAGCAGGTGGCGATGTTGTCGCCCGCCTGGCGGTACCGAACGAAGCCGACCTGGTCTTTATGGACTAATCGAGGCAACCAATTATTCAATCTCTCCGCCAGAATTTTTGTAAAGATTTTTAAGTCTGAATTTAAGAGGCTTATAGGCCTATAACTTGCGCAGTCTACGGGGTCCTTACCATCTTTTAGAATAACTGTTATATAGGAGTGAAGCATAGAGGCAGGAATTTCCCCTCCAGTCATGAAGCTATTAAACAAGGAGACCATATACTGCGAAAGCAAGGGTAGATATGTTTTTTGTAATAGAGATACGGCAGACCGTCGGGACCTGGGGCTTTAGTAGAGGGCAACTTTTTCACGATTTCTTCAATCTCCTCAGTAGTGATCTTATCATTTAAGTCTTCGAGAGCAGACCGAGGTAGTTTGAGTAGCTGACAGCTATCGAGGTAATCGTTTAGTATTGTATCTCTAGTCTGATGGTCATTTGGCAGTGGGGAGGGCAATGAGTACAAAGAGGAGTAATAATTGTGGAAGGCCATAGCCATCCCTTCAGGATCATATCTAATAGCGCCGTCAGAGCCTCTAATCCCGGAGGGGTTTCCATTTGTGGCTTTATTCTGCAATTGTCTCGCAAGCATCGTATGGGGTTTACCATATTCATAGTATCTTTGGCGGGAGAATCTAATGAGTTTCTCCACTTTCCCCAGAGCCAAGTCCCTTAGCTTCGTTCATAATTCAATCACCTCCCTCAGACCACGTCGCGTGGGCCCCGCAAGGAGTTTCGCCTCGGCAGCCCTCAGTTTCCCCTCGCAGATGGAATATTGCAGTTTGCTATCTTTTTTTAATCTAGAGGAAAGAGCCATACACTCAGTCTGAAGACCGCCTTATGTGCCTCCCATGGGACCCGAGCGAGGGGGCCGACGGGGCATTTTCAGCAAAATAATGTGTCAGTGAGGTCTGTAGGGCCTGTCTCGTCACATTGTTTGTCAGTAAGGACTCGTTAAGTCTCCAGTGAGTCGATCTCGGGATATGGGGGGTGATTTCCAGATTCACTAGTAGGGGAGCATGGTCTGACCATGTAATATGTCCTATGTCAGCTTTTTTCAAAGTTCGGAGGGTCAGAATATTTCCAAAAATATAGTCTATTCTGCTATGAGATTTATGTGTATGGAAGTAGAACGTATACTGTCGGGTAGTCGGATTATCCACTCTCCATAAATCGTAAAGACCGTAAGAGTGGATTAATTTACGGAAGATCACTGAGTCACGCCCCTCTCCTCGAGACAGGCCCGTGGGAGGTTGCAGATGGAGTCTGTCGACGCAGTTGGAGAAGGATAAATTGAAGTCTCCTCCAATGATCTGAAGAGTATCTCGCTCAGAGTGTATTTGCTTCAAAATAGAGGATAGAAATGTTGTTTGTGCTGTATTCGGGGCATACAGTCATGGCCAAAAGTATTGACACCCCTGCAATTCTGTCAGATAATACTCAGTTTCTTCCTCAAAATGATTGCAATCACAAATTCTTTGGAATTATTATCTTCATTTAGTTTGTCTTCAATGAAAAAAACACAAAAAGATTTGTCCTAAAGCCAAATTGGATATAATTCCACACCAAACATAAATATGGGGGTGGACAAAAGTATTGGCACCCTTAGAAAAATCATGTGATGCTTCTCTAATTTGTGTAATTAACAGCACCTGTAACTTACCTGTGGCACCTAACAGGTGTTGGCAATAACTAAATCACACTTGCAGCCAGTTGACATGGATTAAAGTTGACTCAACCTCTGTTCCTGTGTCCTTGTGTGTACCACATTGAGCATACAGAAATGAAAGAAGACCAAAGAACTGTCTGAGGACTTGAGAAACCAAATTGTGAGGAAGCATGAGCAATCTCAAGGCTACAAGTCCATCTCCAAAGACCTGAATGTTCCTGTGTCTACCGTGCGTAGTGTCATCAAGAAGTTTAAAGCCCATAGCACTGTGGCTAACTTCCCTAGATTAATACCCAAGTTAGTGAAGGACGTATTGGACCTCATAAGTAAGTGGTGCTACGTAAAGCCTATTCCAACAAACAACGAAAAAAACGTATAATGCACCAAAATAACGGGTATAGGAAATTTTTTTGGTTGCAAGTAAAAATCTTCAGTTTATTACAATTAAAAACAAACAGACAAAATCCGAAACCAGTAAATACATAAAAGGAGGGTGCAGACAAGTTAGGAGACAGAAAGCACTCTGTGCCTCAATGTTCAGCAAACCACCTAAGGTATAGTTCAGAGCCAAAGTACAATGCACAACAAGAATGACGGGTTACAAACAATTACAATCCATATAAATATAATCAATGTATTCAAAAGTAACATCACATCGTTAAAAGGGTGTAATGAATAACCCAATGAACCTTACATGGTGCTGCAGCTGAGGTGGATTAATACCTACAAAGGGTAGATGGAGAGGCACACAGTGTCAGAGCCCCGACACATGTGTTTCCCTGTTTTCTTCAGGGGGTTTTCTTCCCTAGATGTGGACGGAAAAGAAAAATTGACGAGAGATTTCAACGCAAGATTGTGCGGATGGTGGATAAAGAACCTCGACTAACATCCAAACAAGTAGAATCTGCCCTGCAGTTCAAGGGTACAACAGTGTCAACCTGTACTATCCGTCAGTGCCTTCATGAAAAGTGACTGTATAGTAGGAGACCAAGGAAGACCCCACTTCTTACCCCGAGGCATAAAAAAGCCAGGCTGGAGTTTGCCAAAACTTACCTGAGAAAGCCTAAAACGTTTTGGAAGAATGTTCTCTCTTTTTGGGCAAAGGCATCAACATAGAGTTTACAGGAGAAAAAAAGAGGCATTCAAAGAAAAGAACACGGTCCCTACAGTCAAACATGGCGGAGGTTCCCTGATGTTTTGGGGTTGCTTTGCTGCCTCTGGCACTGGACTGCTTGACTGTGTGCATGGCATTATGAAGTCTGAAGACTACCAACAAATTTTGCAGCATAATGTAGGGCCCAGTGTGAGAAAGCTGGGTCTCCCTCAGAGGTCATGGGTCTTCCAGCAGGACAATGACCCAAAACACACTTCAAAAAGCACTAGAAAATGGTTTGAGAGAAAGCATTGGAGACTTCTAAGGTGGCCATCAATGAGTCCAGACCTGAATCCCATAGAACACCTGTGGAGAGATCTAAAAATGGCAGTTTGGAGAAGGCACCCTTCAAATATCAGGGACCTGGAGCAGTTTGCCAAGGAAGTATGGTCTAAAATTCCAGCAGAGCATTGTAATAAACTCATTGATGGTTACCGGAAGCGGTTGATCGCACTTATTTTAGCTAAAGGTTGTGCAACCAAGTATTAAGCTAAGGGTGCCAATACTTTTGTCCGGCCCATTTTTGGAGTTTTGTGTGAAATGTTCAATGTTTTGCTTTTTGCTTCATTCTCTTTTGTGTTTTTCATTGAAGACAAATTAAATGAAGATAATAATACCAAAGAATTTGTGATTGCAATCATTTTCAGGAAGAAAACAGAGTATTATCTGACCGAATTGCAGGGGTGTCAATACTTTTGGCCAACACTGTAGAGGTTACACATGAGGATCGGCCTGCCTTCTAGATCTCTAAGAACTATAAATCGGCCATGTGGATCAAGTTCAGTCGATTGTATGTGTACTCTATACGAGCGGGATAATAGGACTGCAACCCCAGCCCTCTTTGTTTTAGCTGTAGCCGAATAGGTCCTGGGGAAATAGTGCTGGGCAAATTTAAGTGATCCGCTAGGTGTGAGGTGTGTTTCTTGTAGGAATATAATATCCGCTCCAGAGTCTCTCATTTCTCTCAGAGCCAGTCTCCTCTTAACAGGTGTGTTAAGTCCCTTGACATTAAGTGAAAGTAATCTAACCATAATGGCGATGGGTATCGGCCTGCAAATAAATCTCTACCGAGATCCGGGGGGTCTCCTCCCCTCCCGCTATCCTCTCTAGAAGCTCAGAGCTTCTCTGCGAAAGGGAGCTATAGACACGCTGCAAGCATTGAAATCCAAAATATTGCAAAACATCTGCAAAAACTAAAATAAACAAGTAACAAATAACAAAACTTGAATTTGTAAGGATCCGACTCATAAGGATCCCAGGGCAAGAGTCAACCTATAAAAGTCAGTCTCCAATTGGAGATCAGAATATCTAAATATAGCACTACACTCCACAAAGGGGTGCGATTTCTCTGGTTTGTACTCCGGGGGTCGTGGCCTTCTGGCCTCTAAGGTAGAGAACAAAGCATCATCTACAGCCCCCTTCCCCGGGGACAGTGTACAAGACAGGGTCCCCTTTAAGACATAGGGGAGGGTAAAAGGGTCTAGGAGAGGGGAAAGAGGGGGGGGAGAAAGGGAGGAGAGGAGGAGGAAAGGAGCGAAGAGGGAAGGAAAGCAAGAGATAGGGGAAGAGAAAGAAAGAGAGAGACAAACAAACAGATCCCCCTCTCATGGGGGCCATTTAGGCATCAGGTATCCCATTGGGTAATGGGGAGTCAAGCCAGAAACCCCTCAGAAAACAGCAGCAAGAATCTCGCGTCTGAGCTTGGAAAGTTCAGGTATTGCCCCTGGAGGTTCTCGCTCTCCGCTTCCTCGAGGTCGCAGTTTGCCAGGTCCGCTGAAGAGTCGAAGGTAGCAGCGGCGAGGTCCAATCCAGCAAAGCAGGTGCCTCAAAGCCAAAGGTCTTACAGAAAGCCGGGACCTCATCCGGATACCTCAGGGTGGCAGTTGTATTGCCTCGACGAGCTGATAGACTGAACGGGTACCCCCATTTATATAGAACCTCCCTGTCGACTAGGCATTTGAGAAGAGGTCTCAGGGCCCGTCTACGTTGCAACGTGATCCAAGAAAGGTCCTGGTACAGGGCAATTTTGGCTCCTCTGAAGGACGGTGGTTTGGATGGTGAAATCTTGGCCATAATGTCCTCCTTTAGGCGAAAGTCAGTAACGTGGCATATAATATCCCTAGGTGCTCCATCCATGTTTTTGGCCTTTAATGCTCTATGTGCTCTATCCATGGGAATTGGGTGGTCCAGGGGGCGTTTTAGTAT
Organism: Allobates femoralis; assembly: GCA_033576535.1. Lineage (NCBI taxonomy): Eukaryota > Metazoa > Chordata > Amphibia > Anura > Aromobatidae > Allobates > Allobates femoralis. Next base: position 82,654,601 of record JARQOC010000008.1, on the reverse strand, counting down.
AGTATTAAAAATCGTGTTAAGCGTAGTCTCTATGTCCTCTCTCTCCTTCACCTCCGGCACCCCCCTAACCCGGATGTTGTGTCTACAGCCTCTATTGTCAAGGTCCTCAATGTGGCATTGCATGTCGTCTATCATTCTAGCCTGGAAGGACACAAGCGACTGTAACTGCGTGATAGCCTGTCTAGCTTCCGTGTGTTCCTCCTCTAACTGATGAATTCGTTGGGTCAACCCTGTTACCTCCTGACGGACTAGTGCTATTTCTTGGTGGCATGTAGACTTTACCTCCTGAATGAGAGCCTGAAAGTCCTGTTTGGTAGGGAGGTGTTGTATTAGAGTCCACCACTCCTGGGGGGGCTGCGTGGATGGCTGAGAACTGTGGGGTCGCAAGAGGGCTGTAGGATCTATCGTGTCAGCAAAATCCAACAAGGAATCCTGGCAGGTGTCAGGAGTAACAGCAGAGGGGACCCCACCTCACCTCTACATCCAGATTGCTGCAAGCGAGGCATCTTGGGAGACCTCTGGGGTCTAGGTGGCTCTGCATACATAGCCCCCCAACTGAATGCAGGGTTCTCACCAATAATGAACCGGGATTGCTCCGGGGGGGACAGGGGGAGCCAGTCCCCAGATGTGCTATATCTGCCATGTCCTGTAGGGATGATGGGGGACCCCGTAGGTCTCCTGGGGGTCTTTTCTCAGTGCTGTCTGCCGGATAGGGGGGTCAAAGAATTTCCCCCCCCCCTCGCCCAGCCCTGTATAGATATTAGACTCCTCTAGGTGTAAGTCACCCATGTGTCCCTCCACAGGACCCAGCACCGGGGAGATGAGAAGGGTGTCACCCACCTCTGCTGTGCCAGTCTCCCTGGAAGCCACCGGTGACATTTCCCGGCTCGGTGTCTGGAGCACTGGGGAGGAAGAGGAGCAGCCCCCCCGCTGTGTGAAGGAGACGTCCGGGGCCGCGCGCTGCAGCAGGGAGCTGGAGAAGGGGGGGCGGGACCTCCACCATCGGTGCCATCTTGCTGTGCTGCAAAGATGGGGCTGCCCGAGTCCCGGCTCTCGTGCCTCTGGGCGGCAAGGAGATGGCCTCTGGTTGCATAGGTCGGGCAGATGTGCGCTGCGGGCCGAGGCCATCCAGGGTGGACCGCCCCCGATATCTCCACGGCGGCTCCCTCCACTACATGCACTCCGTCTGCCCGCCGCTCCAGCTGCTCCCGCTGTCCTTTAGAAAGGTAACCATCCAGGGTGCCCGACACAGACGTCTCCGGGTCCCTGGCGGCCTTAGTTGCCCGTTTTCGGCCCATGAGGGGGGTCTAGGCTATATTAATTATGTGTATTATTGTCCCCGGGTCAGGAGCTCCCGATCCGCACGTCCTCACATGTAGGCTTCCGGGCACGCCCCCCTATATATTATATATTCTTTTATATGTATATAATTGCTTTTTTCTATACTGGGGTCTCCTGCTTACATATTTGTATTTGTGTTGTTTTTATCATTTACCCACATTTTGTTGTGTGATTTAATTATACTATTTTTATATTTGGCTTGGTTCTATGTTTTTCTTTTTTGGTTAAATTGTCAACATGCATAGTAGTCTAAGTGGATTTATTGGGAGTAGGATTTAGCCAATGAATGATGACTTCAGTGTTTTAAAAAGCCACGTTAGGCCTTGTTCCTTTGCCACACTGGTGAAGACAAAGGAGCTGTCTGAGGACATCATAACTACTATTATTAGCAAACACAAGACTTCCAAAGGGTATAAGGCCATCTTCAAAGACCTTGGTATCCCAGATTCAACAGTGTGCAATGTTATTAAGAAGTTTGCCGAGCATGGAATCATCAAGATCCTTCCTGGACGTGGAGGACAGAGGAAAATTGACAAGAGATGACTTCGAAGGTTGGTGTAAATTGTGGAAATAACACCACATCAAAAATACAAAGACCTGAAGGCCAACCTGAAACATTCAAGGGTCATGGTTTCAACAAGTACCATGTGCCACACATTAACTAGTGGTAGGGAACGCCAGGCCTTGAGAACCGCAAACAGTGCAGGTTTTCATGATTACCTTAGTATTGCACAGGGGTTGTAATTATCACCAGTGCAGGTGATAATATAATCACCTGTGTAACACTAAGGAAAACCTGCACTGTTGGCTGCTCTCGAGGCCTGGAGTTCCCTACCCGTGCACTAAACCAAGCAGAGCTTTATAGGCGAAGGAAGGAAGAAACTATTGCTGAAGAATAAACATAAAAAGGAATGCCTGATCTTTGCTAAACAGTACCTTCACAAGCCACAATCCTGGGAAAATTCTCTGTAGACAGATGAAACAAAAATAGACCTTTTTGGCAATGGAAAGCAACAGTTAGTTTACAGATGGCGTAATGAAGCTTTAAAAGGAAAAGAGTACACTACCAACAGTTAAGCATGATGGAGGATCCATAAAGCTGTGTGGTTGGTTTGCTGCATCCTGTACTGGAGGCCTTGACCGTATCACAGGAATCATGAAATCCGAGAATTGTCAAGAGATTTTAGAGCAAAAATGTCTTAACCAGTATAAGAAAACTTGCTTTGAGTCAAAGATCATGGGTCCTGCAGCAAGACAATGGCCCAAAGAACATATCCAAAAGTACACAGGAATGGTTGAAAAAGAAAATATAAACTGTTTCAAAGGGTGAGCAATGAGTCCTGGCCTCAATCCCATTGAAAACCTTTGGGGTGAGCTTAAATCTGCCATTGGGAAAAAGAATCCTGCAAATATTCAAGAACATGCAAAGGAAGAGTGGGGAAAATACCAGCTGGGAAGTGCAAGAAGTTTATAGATGGCTACAAGAAATGTTAGGAGGCTGTCATCAATGCCAAAGATGAGCAACCAAGTATTAATTAGGGGTGCCTTTATTGCTGCACATGCTGTTTACTCTGTTTCTTCTTTAAAATTTCAACATGTAAGTTAACAAACAATATTTCTGAAGATATTGTACAGTCTATGAAAAAAATGAAGTGGTGCGTAGCACTATATATATCAGGATGAAGGATATATACAACAGGATGGGGAGGACATATATACCTGGAAGGAGTCCATGATGAAGACATTAATACATGAGATTAACCCTTTAACACTATAAAAGTGTCAGCATCATATCCCCCATAACAATGTGTTGTGACCACATTTTTTTATTCAATTTTTTCCTATTTTACTTTATAACCTAGGTGCACCCAGTGGCGGATTATAATGAGGTCAATATGGGCTTTTGCCCCGGGCCCAATGGTGTCTAGGGGCCCGCAGTCCAGGGGGTAAATTGCCCCATTATAATCCGCCACGGCGCCATCACACAGCACTCTGCACGCAGGCACAGCATCCATGAGGTGCTAGTTGACAGGGAGCGGCAACCGCAGGGGGCCTGATGGTGCCGCTCTCTCTCCTACAGTCCCGGCCGCCGCTGCCGTTGTGTTACACTCCCCCCGCAGTGTGAGCCCACCTGTAGAGCCGCACAGGAGGACCTGTGCTCACAGGACCTGTGATGATGTGAATGGAGGGGAGGAGTCAGGGATCACATGATCAGCTCCTCGTTATGCAGGCCTCCACTCTGTGATGGTTGTCATAGTGCTGGAGAGGTGAAGAAGATGAGATGAAGGTTATGTGTGGGGTCAGGACTCAGGAGGGATTTACAGTGTGGATGTAGCAGAGCTGAGTGTGTACTAGGTGTACAGAGCGGAGCCATGTTTGTACGAGGTGAATGGAGTGGAGCCGAGTGTGTACGAGGTGTACAGAGCTGAGTGTGTGCGAGGTGTACGGAGCAGAGCCGTGTGTGTACGAGGTGTACAGAGCTGAGTGTGTGCGAGGTGTATGGAGCGGAGCCGTGTGTGTACGAGGTGTACAGAGCTGAGTGTGTGTGTACGAGGTGTGCGGAGCGGAGCCGAGTGTGTGCGAGGTGTACGGAGCAGAGCCGCATGTGTACGAGTTGTACAGAGCAGAGCCGCGTGTGTACGAGGTGTACGGACCGGAGCCACATGTAAACGAGGTGTACAGAGCAGAGCCGCGTGTGTACGAGGTGTACGGAGCGGAGCCGCATGTAAACGAGGTGTACGGAGCGGAGCCACATGTGTATGAGGTGTATGGAGCAGAGCTGAGTGTGTACGAGGTGTACGGAGCAGAGCCGCGTGTGTACGAGGTGTACGGAGCGGAGCCGCATGTAAACGAGGTGTACAGAGCAGAGCCGCGTGTGTACGAGGTGTACGGAGCGGAGCCGCATGTAAACGAGGTGTACGGAGCGGAGCCACATGTGTATGAGGTGTATGGAGCAGAGCTGAGTGTGTACGGAGCAGAGCCACGTGTACGAGGTGTACGGAGCAGAGCCGAGTGTGTACAAGGTGTACGGAGCGCAGAGCGGAGCCAAGTGTGTACAGGGTGTACAGAGCCAAGCCGCATGTGTAGGAAGTGTATGGAGCAGAGCTATGTGTGTACACGGTGTATGGAGCGGAGCCATGTATGTACAAGGTGTGTGGAGCGGAGTCGTGTGTGTACGAGGTGCACCGAGCAGAGCCGCGTGCGTACGAGGTGTATGGAGCTGAGCCGAGTGTGTACAGGGTGTATGGAGCAGAGCCGCATGTGTACAAGGTGTACGGAGTGGAGCCACATGTGTATGAGGTGTACGGAGCAGAGCCGCGTGTGTACGAGGTGTACGGAGCGGAGCCGAGTGTGTTCGGAGCAGAGCCGTGTGTGTATGAGGTGTACGGAGTGGAGCCAGATGTGTATGAGGTGTACGGAGCAGAGCCGAGTGTGTACGGAGCAGAGCCGCGTGTGTACGGAGCAGAGCCGTCTGTGTACAAGGTATACGGAGTGGAGTTGCATGTGTACGAGGTGTACAGAGCAGAGCCACGTGTGTACGAGGTGTACGGAGCCGAGCCGCATGTGTACAAGGTGTATGGAGCGGAGCCGCGTGTGTACGAGGTGTATGGAGCAGAGCCGCGTATGTACTAGGTGTATGGAGCGGAGCCGCATGTGTATGGAGCCGAGCGTGTACGAGGTGTTCGGAGCAGAGCCGAGTGCGTAAGAGGTGTACGGAGCAAAGCCGAGTGTGTATGAAGTGTATGGAGCGGAGCCGAGTGTGTACAAGGTGTATGGAGCAGAGCCGCATGCGTACAAGGTGTACAGAGCAAAGCCAAGTGTGTACGAGGTGTACAGAGCTGAGCCATGTGTACGAGGTGTATGGAGCAGTGTTGAGTGTGTACTAGGTGTACGGAGCGGAGCCATGTATGTATGGAGCATGTGGAGCTGTGTGCTTACAAGGTGTGCGTACCGGTGGTAGCTGCCTGCGGATGTTGCTCCCACTCCTATAGTCCCAGCGGCCTCTGCTGGCAGCATTGTTCTCCTGATTCCCGGCTGCCGCTGTCCGCCCTGCTATGCTGATTCTGCCGGGCCCGACCGGGCTTTGCTGAATCCTCCTACTCTAGGAGGACCCAGACCCAGGCAGGCAGCTGATCTCAACTGAGGCTGAGCAGACTCCTCCGTCCTCCTGACTGAGTCTGTGTCTCACCCGCTGACCGCCGTCCACCACCTCCTGGGTCGCCGCCTGCATGAAGAGAGGGAGTCTGAGGAGAGGGACCGTCACCTAATGCCGACACAGAGCAGAGAGAGGACGTGCCCGTGTGACAGAGAGGTGAGTGATATGTCCACTCATGACTCCTGCCCTGCTGCTGCAGCTGCTGCCTGTGGCTGTGCTCTGTGTGTGCACTGCCAACCAGACCTGGTGGCTGCTGCATGGCAGGGAGGACTCAGTCAGTGTAAAAAGAATGTAAGCAGTAATTAAATGATTTGTGTACTAAGGCCCCTTTCACATCTGCTTTTTTTCAGATTGTGGCAGATCCGGCAGATTTACCGCATCTGCTGACTAACGGCCGCACTTGCGGCACACTTGCGGCAAGCCCCATGCATTGTTTATGGGGCTTGCGGTTTGGTGCGGCAAGTGCGGTTCTGCTGGGTGCGGCAAGTCCGGCATTTGCGGCGGTGGGAAAAAAACCGCTGCTGACCGCGTTGTCATCCATCGTCGCAACGGCTGTTAGGCAGCAAATGTGGCAAATCTGCTGGATCTGCCGCAATTTGAAAGACACGGTGATGTGAAAGGGGCCTAACGAACGCTGCTTTCACATCAGCGTTTAGCTGATGTTTGGGCCTTTCCAGCAGGTGGCGCCGCATGTGCCGGATCGTCCGCCTAACGGCCGACTTGCGGCCCGGTTGCGGCAAGCCCCATGCATTGTCTATCACAAGTGCGGTTCTGCTGAGTGCGGCAGATCAGGCACTTGCCGCACCGGACCGCAAGCCCCATAGACAATGCATAGGGCTTGCCGCATCTGGACCGCAAGTCGGCCATTAGGCGGCTGATCCGGCGCCACCTGCCGAATCGGCCGCACATCAGCAAAACCGATGATGTGAAAGGCCCCTTAATCACTGGAGTGGTGTGCCCCACCATCTTGGATAATACAGAAACATGTGAAATGGCTATACATGGTGTATCATGTGCCCCTCTAATAAGTGGCTATCTTGCTTGGATCATGTACGTATGGAGTCCATGCATTCATGATTCAAGAAAAATATCCACATAGAGGGGCACATACAACATGTAGAGGTATTTCACATGTCTATCCAAGGTGGAGGGGTAGTGGGTGCGCACATTGTGTATTTTGTGAGTTTTTACCTCAGTAATTGTAAGGCCTCGTGCACACGCTGAGTATTTGGTCAGTTTTCTCCTCGCTATCTGTAAAGCCTATTGCACACGCTGAGTATTTGGTGGGTTTTACCTCAGTATCTGTAAGACCTCGTGCATATGCTGAGTATTTGGTGAGTTTTTACCTCAGTATCTGTAAGACCTCGTGCACACGCTAAGTATTTGGTGGGTTTTACCTCAGTATCTGTAAGGCCTCGTGCATATGCTGAGTATTTGGTGGGTTTTTACCTCAGTATCTGTAAGACCTCGTGCACACGCTGAGTATTTGGCCAGTTTTTACCTCAGTATCTCTAAGGCCTCGTGCACACGCTGAGTATTTGGTGGGTTTTTACCTCAGTATCTGTAAGGCCTCGTGCACACGCTGAGTATTTGGTCAGTTTTTTCCTCGCTATCTGTAAGGCCTCGTGCACACACTGAGTATTTGGTGAGTTTTTACCTCAGTATCTGTAAGGCCTCGTGCACACGCTGAGTATTTGGTGAGGTTTTTACCTCAGTATCTGTAAGGCCTCGTGCACACGCTGAGTATTTGGTGAGGTTTTTACCTCAGTATCTGTAAGGCCTCGTGCACACGCTGAGTATTTGGTGAGGTTTTTACCTCAGTATATGTAAGGCCTCGTGCACACGCTGAGTATTTGGTGAGTTTTTACTTCAGTATCTCTAAAGGCCACTTCACACACACAGATATCTGAGTCCAATATCTGAACAGATCTCTGGTTGCAGTGAAATCATGGATACATTGCTCCATTTTGTGGCTGTGTACAACATGGAACAATGTATCCATGATTTCACTGCAACCAGAGATCTGTTCAGATATTGGACTCAGATATCTGTGTGTGTGAAGTGGCCTTAAGGCCTCGTGCACACGCTGAGTATTTGGTGAGTTGTTACCTCAGTATTTGTAAGGCCTCGTGCACACGCTGAGTATTTGGTGATTTTTTTTTTCCCCTCAGTATCTGTAAGGTCTCGTGCACACGCTGATGCTGCATTATAAGAAGCAGGCTATTATGCCCTGAATGCCCCTGTACACAGAATAAATAACTTATAAAAATCTTGCACCCTGTATTCTAACCTATTACCGGTCTGAAATTCTTGCTTGCAGATTGGTCCATTCAGCCTCTCCTCGCCGTCTGACAGCCTCTTCTTCTGAATGATATGGATCACGCCTTTGTTATCCACGTCCCACTTTCCCATCTCACGTCTGTGCAGATGCCTCTCTAGCTTGCGCAAACGCACCGTGCTCTGCCCTACTGCAGCTACAATGTAAACTCCTCTACACATGCACGAGTCGCAGGGGTCTCTGCACATGGCTCCAGGCTCCCAGTCTGCTGCGTGTAATGTATGGTGACATCACTGAGATTAAACTTGTAGAATAATCCCATGATGGAGCACATTGCACCTGCACATGCCGGAGAGGTATGGGCGTAGCATAGGCAATGGGAAAATTGGACGTGGTCACATGGATAACACGGATGGCAGGAGGCGTTATCTACATCATTCAGAAGAAGACGCTGTCGGACCGCGAGGAGGCGGGACGGACCAATCTGCAAGCAAGTCCATCAGACTGGTAACAGGTGATTATCATTCAGGGTGCACACCGTTCGAGATATTTATAAGTTATTTATTCTGAGTACAGGGGCAGTCAGGGCATAATGGCCGCCTTCTAATGGACTGCTCAATACTATGGCTTAAAGTGTTTGTTTTTTTTCCTCCTAACTGAAGGGTAAATTGACCAGATCAATGGATGTTTGACAGGTTAGAGTTTCACTCAGCAGCTATTTTTCTGGAATAATCTATTTCAGGTATATGATAACCTCCGTCACATGACTCCCGCGACCCCGTCACGTGACCCCGTCACATGACCCCCGTGACCCCGTCACATGACCCCGTCACATGACCCCCGTCACATGACCCGGGGGGGGGCCCACAGAGTCTGAACAGCCCCGGGCCCTGGCTACCCTTAATCCACCCCTGGGTGCACCCTATGGTCCAGTGCATCCTATAGTCCAAAAAAGACAGTATTTGTTGCATCATTTTATCCTTTACCTGTTCAGCTATATTATGAGATTTATAGCAAACTCCAATTAGCAGCTTCCCATTATTGCCACCCCAAGTATATTTACTCATACTGACTCTACATTGTCACAGCTCCTTCAGATGTCATTGAGCACAAGTCTTATGGTACCTTCACACGCCGCAATCTCGCATGGCAATATGAGGCGATCTAACGTGCGCATGCACGTTTTTCATGGTCGCCTCAGAGCGCCGATGGCCTCACACGGCGCAATTTTGCCCTGAAAGTAAGTCGATGTGTCGCTCTGGAAATCGCCTCACCCACAGTGGAAGCAATCCTGCCGAATTCCCTCACCGCTTCACACGCCGCAATTCCAAAGGCAATGTGGGCGTACATGTTCAGCGCGGCGAGGAGATAGGCGTGCCGCAGTGGTTTACACCGCGCCCCATACACGCTCATTGGACAACGCAACAGCATTACAATTGGGCAGCCTGCTCTGGAAGGCTGCCTAATACATTACACCATTGCCATTGTGTGGTGTTGAATGGACAGCTCTTCAAATATGGCGCGGTGTCAACTGACAGCCAATGGGAACACAGTAGCCCACACCAATCAGTTAAGATGGGGTGTGGACTCCAGCACGCTGAGGCACGCCTACGGGAAATCATAGGCGACGCTCTTTCCATCACTACCGCCCTATCGTACGCCACAACCCGGAAATCTCGCCTTCATGATTGCGGCTGATTTCAGAGCAGTGCTCCAGAATCAGGCGACATCTGAGAGGCGATTTATCGCCGCGAAAGTCCCCAATCACACGCCACAACTGTGAGGTAATTTTATGGCGATTGCTCCGGAGCGACGTATCGCTTTTAGGATTGCCAGCCGAGATTGCGGCGTGTGAAGGTACCTTTAAAGGGAACCAACCACCAGAATTTAACCATGTGTAGATCAGTGCAGGAGTTCATTGACGTGCAGAATGTCATCACTATTTGGGTTATTTTTCTTTTATTCCTCTCCTGTGGGCTTGGTAGTATCTGTAATGATACCTTCACACGCCGCAATATCGCCTGGCGATATGAGGCGATCTAACATGCGCATGCACGTTTTTCATGCTTGCCTTAGATCGCCGATGGCAGCATTACACACCGCAATTTCGCCCTGAAAGTAAGGCGATGTGTCTCTCCGGAAATCGCCTCACCCACAGCAGAAGCAATCCTGCCGAATTCCATCACCGCTTCACACGCCGCAATTTCAAAGGCAATGTGGGTGTACATGTTCAGCGCGGCGAGGAGATAGGCGTGCCGCAGAGGTTTACACCGCTCCCCATACACGCTCATTGGACAACGCAACAGCATTACAATTGGGCAGCCTGCTCTGGAAGGCTGCCTAATACATTACGCCATTGCCATTGTGTGGTGTTGAATGGACAGCTCTTCAAATATGGCGCGGTGTCAACTGACAGCCAATGGGAACACAGTAGCCCACACCAATCAGTTAAGATGGGGTGTGGACTCCAGCACGCTGAGGCACGCCTACGGGAAATCATAGGCGACGCTCTTTCCATCACTATCGCCCTATCACACGACACAACCCGGAAATCTCACCTTCATGATTGCGGCTGATTTCAGAGCAGTGCTCAGGAATCAGGCGATGGCCGAAAGGCGATTTATCGCCGTGAAATTCCCCAATCACACGCCGCAACTGTGAGGCAATTTCACGGCGACATATTGCCTTTAGGATTGCCAGGTGAGATTGCGGTGTCTGAAGGTACCATAAGCCAACTTCCCCCGGATGAGTCTGAATGAGAGGGAGAGGAGAGGGGGTTCGATAAAAAGACAAGCAGGGGAGGAAAAAAGAAAAAAATAACAGTCGTGTCATGCTGCACACGTCAATCACCTGCTTCACTGATTTACAGGAGGTTAAATCCTGGTGGTTGGTTCCCTTTAGAGGACCTGTCACCCCCTTACTGCATGGCAATCTAAGTGCAGCACTGAATGCAGCATGTCTGCTGCATTCAGGGAAGGGGTCCCCCATGTCTGTGTGTGCTGTGTACCCTGAGATATAGCCTTTGTAAAACTTACAGTTAGAAGTCATGGAGGTAGTCACTCTGGCTGGAGGGAGCTCAATTGACTGTAGCCATTCCATCCCCCACTGCCTCTGTGTGCTGCCTCCTACTGTGCTGTGTGAGAGGGGGAAAGCATAAACAACACAGCAGGAGGTAGCACACAGAAGCAGTGGGGGATGGAATGGTCAATCGACCTCCCTCCAGCTGCAGTGACTGCCTCCATGGCTTCTAACTGTAAGTTGTCAAAGGCTGTATGTCTGGGTACACAGCACACAGACACAAGGGTGACCACTTCCCTCAATGCAGCAGACATGCTGTATTCAGTGCTGCATTTAGATTGTCATGCAGCAGGGGGGTGCCACCTTTTATGCTTTTCCTGTCCTTTCTGTATGTGGTATAACCCTCTGTTTGTCACCCAGTAATGGATTTCATCCAGCCAGGTTTCTGTAATGCCCACCACACCATAACCCGTGGCTGATATAATAGTCTGTCACATACCCTCTTCTCAGCTTCACAAGTCGCTGCCAACATTCATCGAACATACAGGGCTATGAGTCCCTGAACTAATATTGTCAGCCAATCCACTGGATCACACACTTCCTAGGGCTATGAATTATTTTAGATAATGCAAGGTTCAAGCCTATTAAAGTTTTATGCTTTAATATAAAAAAATTATAGTGCTTACAATAAAAAGATACAAAAGATAACAATAAGGTGGACATACAGATATGCAAAACAGTTATAAAATAAAAGGGAGAAATACCCAGAAATATCTAAAGTTGGCAGTCTGGTTCTTTCTGCATCCTATTGTGAAGGAGGATTGAAATATGGATCACAGCAGTATTTCCACTGCCCCATCTGTGACTCGAAGACCTCATGGCTTGCACGCATTTTTAAAGGCTTGAGCTGAGGCCGAATTTCTAGCACACCCTTTCATTTTAATATTCTAATGCCAGGTATGTGACTGGACCATGGCTACTTTAGAAATGAATACATTTTTTTCAAATGTTCTTAGTCTTCTTACATTTTTCTGTCCATCTCTGGACATTTGTCTGTTTCTTTGAAGCTCCCAATAGGTGGAAGGGCTTTCCTTCTCAGGAAGACCATCTGGGGTCTTTCCTGAGTACAAGAAGTCCTACTCAAGATAACATAGGTTATGACCTTGGTGTAGTGACACAAAATTTAACCATTAACTGCTGCTGTCTTAATTCCCCTAGAAATACATATTTTCCTCTACACCAGAGGTCCCCAAATCCAGGCCTCAAGGGCCGCCCACAGTGCAGGTTTTCAGGATCTCCTTAGTATTGCACAGGGCTTGGAATCATTACCTGTGTAGATAATCACATTAGCACCTGTGCAATACTAAGGAAATCCTGAAAACCTGCACTGTTGGCGGCCCTTGAGGCCCGGAGTTGGGGACCTCTGCTCTACACCTCCCTCCTTATGAACAGGGAGGCTGACTTACTGGTCTGCTCCCAAGCATGTCTCTAGTTCCGGCTCACCTCGCCGAGATAAGCCATCGGCTTTGCCGTGATCAATTCCTTTTACTATGTTAATTTGTAAAATCATATTGCTGTAGTATTAGGCTCCATCTAAGCAATTTCCTCTAATCCCCAACTACTCTGTTAAACCAACTCAGTGGGTTATGATCTGTTATCATAGGGAAGTTTCACCCTAATAAAAGCGGGGAAGGTGTGGCTGCGTGCACCCTAGGCACAAACAGGAACCCAGTATACCCAGCACAGGAACTGAGGCTTAAGGCACCTGGCAGCAGCTGCAAGCTTGGACACACATGGAAAGTCATACACCACAGCAGAGGACCTTGCAACTCGAGGATAGCTTCCACAGCAGAGCAGCCAGGGACCACACACATGGATGGTCATGCAGTTCAGCAGAGGACCTCAAAACACACGTACAGCTACACAGCAGAGCAGGGAACCAAGCAGCATCAATAAAGGTAACACAGAACAGTATCCCAGCTGGTTAGGGGGAAGGAGCATAGGGTAAGAGCACTATCATGCACATTAACGCTGGGGAAACAAGGAACAAACAGACCAGCGTTACACTGCCATGTCTTGGTTGGTCACAGGTATAGCACCAGCGGAGATCAGCAGAACAGGCCAGGTGCTGGCAGATGGGACAAGGCCTCCTGAAGGTCTGCCGGCAGGGGTGGTGGTTGATGGCTTATCTGCTTTCCAGCTGGCGACGACCGGCCCCTGCACCTCAGGTTTGCAATTGTCCTCATATGTATTCACAATCTGCTCTGCTTTATCAGCCTTATTTGGCTCCCGGACCATCACGATCTGGCGCACATTTTTTTTTTTTTTTTTTTAAATTATGAATATGAAGGACTGTGTTACTAGATACACTACCGTTCAAACGTTTGGGGTCACCCAGACAATTTTGTGTTTTTCTATAAAACAGCTGATGGGGGTGGGGAATAGGAAGCTGTTCACCTCAACACTCGTCGGATTTCCAGGCACCTGGAACAGTGGCTGGCTCCACCAAACAGTTCAGAAGAAAAAAGGTATTTTCCAGGGCCACTGGACCATACTGACAGCAACTTTATTAGAACATATTTAAAAACACTTACATCCCGCTGGACGCGTTTCGGACAAGGTCCTTATTCATCGGCGTATATACAAATATCAAATAATAAGGACCTTGTCCGAAACGCTTTTCTATAAAAGCTCATACTTTTATTTATCAAATGAGTTGCAAAATGAATAGAAAATATAGTCCCAGGCATTGACAAGGTTAGAAATAATGATTTTTATTTGAAATAATAATTTTCTCACTTTGCTTTCGTCAAAGAATGCTCCTTAGCAGCAATTACAGCCTCGCAGACGTTTGGCATTTGCTGAGGTAATTTTGAGAAATTTCACCCCATGCTTCCTGAAGCCCCTCCCACAAGTTGGATTGGCTTGATGGGCACTTTTTGCATACCATACGGTCAAGCTGCTCCCACAGCAGCTCAATGAGGTTGAGATCTGGTGACTGCGCTGGCTACTCCATTATATATAGAATACCAGCTGCCTGCTTCTTCCTTAAATAGTTCATGCATAATTAGAAGGTGTGCTTTGTGGCAATATACTTTTGTAGGATGAAATTGACCCCAATCAAGTGCTGTCCACAGGGTATGGCATGGTGTTGCAAAATGGAGTGATAGCCTTCCTTATTCAAAATCCCTTTTACCTTGTTCAAATCTCCCACTTTACCAGCATCAAAGGAACCCCAGACCATCACATTACTTCCACCCTGCTTGACAAATGGCGTCAGCCACTCTTCTAGCATTATTTCAGTTCTGCGTCTCACAAATGTTCTTCTGTGTGATCCAAACACCTCAAACTTTGATTCGTCTGTCCATAAAACCTTTTTCCAATCTTCCTCTGTCCAATGTCTGTGTTCTTTTGCCCATATTAATCTTTTCCTTTTGTTAGCCAGTCTCAGATATTGTTTTTTCTTTACCACTCTGCCCTGAAGACCAGCATCCCGGAGTCGCCTCTTCACTGTAGATGTTGACACTGGCGTTTTGCGGGTACTATTTAACGAAGCTGCCAGTTGAGGAACTGTGAGGTGTCGATTTCTCAAACTAGAGACTCTAATGTACTTGTCTTGTTGCTCAGTTGTGCAGCAGGGCATTCACTTCTCTTTCAACTCTGGTTAGAGCCTGTTTGTGCTCTCTTCTGAAGGGAGTAGTACACACCGTTGTAGGAAATCTTCAGTTTCTTGGCTAGTTCTCGCATGGAATAGCCTTCATTTCTAAGAACAAGAATAGACTGTCGAGTTTCACATGAAAGTTCTCTTTTTCAGGTCATTTTGAGAGTTTCATAGAACAAACAAATGTAATGCTCCAGGTTCTCAACTAGCTCAAAGGAAGGTCAATTGTATACCTTCTCTAATCAGTCAAACCATTTTCAGTTGTGCTAACATATTTGTACAAGGGTTTTCTAGGGTTATTTTAAACATCCATTAGCCTTCTTACATAGTTTGTAAATACAATGTACCATGTATTTCTGATTCATTTTTTGTTAGCTTCATTGAAAAAAAATGTGCTTTTCTTTCAAAAATAAGGACATTTCTAAATGCCCCAAATAATTTTTCAAATTCATAACGGACAGAAATCTGGTTATTCCAGATTCAGCGCCTGGTCTTTTTGAGATGCGGCATATCTTGTGTTTTTTTGAAAAGTAAAGTAAAAATAAAAAAAAAATAAAAAAATTGTTTTCTCTACACATGTGCATCCATACAATTATTTCCTGAATAACTGAATACATTTGGATAAACTCAATTCTCATTAATTATCATGTACCGTATATACTCGCGTATAAGCCGAGTTTTTCAGCCCAAAAATTGGGCTGAAAAGTCCCCCCCTCGGTTTATACGCGAGTCACTGTATACTGTATACACTGTATACAGTGTATACAGTATACAGGCCCCCCCATCAGTATACAGGCCCCCCCCTTACTGCCGCAATCCTGTAAAAGAATCCATTATTATACTTATCCCTGCCGCAGTCCCGCTGCCGCTGTCCCGCCGCCCCCATCGCGCTCCTCCGTCTTCATCCGGCTTCTTCCGGCTTCCTCGGGTGGGCGCAGGAAATTACGTCATTGTCTGCGCGCCAGAGGAGGAAGCCGGAAGACGCTGGATGAAGACGGAGGAGCGCGATGGCGGCGGCGGGACAGCGGCAGCGGGCATGCAGCAGGGATAAATATAATAATCTATTCCTTTACAGGATTGCGGCAGTAAGGACGGGCCCTGTATACTGATGGGGGGGGCCTGTATATACCACTGAGGCTTCTGCTGTATACTACCAATGGGGCTGCTGCTGTATACTACCACTGGGGCTTCTGTATATACCTCTGGGGCTGCTGTATACTACCACTGGGGTTGCTGCTGTATACTACCACTGGGGCTGCTGTATATACCTCTGGGGCTTCTGTATACTACCACTGGGGCTGCTGCTGTATATACCACTGGGGCTGCTGTATATACCTCTGGCGCTGCTGTACACTACCACTGGGGCTGCTGCTGTATATACCACTGGGGCTGCTGTATACTACCACTGGGGCTGCTGCTGTATATACCTCTGAGGCTACTGTATACTACCACTGGGGCTGCTGCTGTATATACCACTGGGGCTGCTGCTGTATACTACCACTGGGGCTGATGTATACTACCACTGGGGCTGCTTCTGTATATACCACTGGGGCTGCTGCTGTATACTACCACTGGGAAGGCTGCTGTACATACCACTGGGGCTGCTGTATATACCTCTGGGGCTGCTGTATACTACCACTGGGGCTGCTGCTGTATACTACCACTGGGGCTGCTGTATATACCTCTGGGGCTGCTGTATACTACCACTGGGGCTGCTGCTGTATATACCACTGGGGCTGCTGCTGTATACTACCACTGGGGAGGCTGCTGTATACCACACTGCTGGGGGCTGTATACTTGTGCTCGGGTCCACCCTCGGCTTATATACGAGTCAATAGGTTTTCCCAGGTTTTGGGGGCAAAAGTAGGGGGGTCGGCTTATACACAGGTCGGCTTATACACGAGTATATACGGTATATTCATAGTGTATATATTTCTACTGTATATATATTTTTTTCTACTATAGAGCGCTGGGATGTTTATACTTTATATTGTGTATGCTATTTATGGACTGTTTTATAGTATTTTGTGAAGTATATGTAGCAAAATGAATTTGCCCACCACAAATATGCAATACATGAAGGTAACGTTTTGAATTGTATTTGTATCTTATTTTGTATCCTATCTGCATATTATACTGCAATGGTCTACCGCAAAAATCTCTGATTCATATGTTTGGTTGTCACACCTGCATGTCATTTACCTCTATGCTCAGTTTAATTGGTTCACTCATTTTGTTCATCTTGGATATCATTATTATTATTGTTATTATTTATTTATAGAGCACCATTGAATCCATGGTGCTGTACATGATAAAGGGTTACATACAAACAAGTTAAAAATACAATGAACAAACTAACAGTGACAGACTGGTACAGAGTGGAGAGAGACCCTGCCCTTGCGGGCTTACATTCTACAGGGCAGTAGGAAGAGACACAGTAGGTTGGGTCTGCTCTGGTGGTGGTGGAGTGCCGGGTCCAATGGTGGTGGAGCGCTAGGTCCAGTGCTGGTGGAGCACCGGGTCCAATGGTGGTGAGGTGGCACCGTGGTCATTACAGGCAGTAGGCAGTTCTGAAGAGGTGATTTTTCAGTGTTGAAGGTTCCGAGTGTAGGGGACAGTTGGACTTGTTGGGGTGCAGAGTTCCAGAGGATGAGTGATGCTCGGGCAAAGTCTTGCAGGCGGTTAGATGAGGAACGTACAAGTGTGGAGGAAAGAAGGAGGTCTTGGGAGGATCAAAGATTACGAGTTGGATGATATCGGGAGATTAGTTCAGAGATATATGGGGGAGACAGATTGTAGATGGCTTTGTAAGTCAGTGTTAGTAGTTTGAATTGGATACGCTGGGGAATTGGAAGCCAGTGGAGGGATTTGCAGAGAGGAGAAGTGGAAAGCAGCGAGAAGATAGGTGGATTAGTCGGGAAGCAGAGTTAGGACGGATTGGAGAGGTGCAAGAGTGTTAGAAGGGAGGCAGCAAAGGAGGAGGTTGCAGTAGTCGAGACAGGAGATTATGAGGGAATGCACTAGTAGTTTAGTAAATTGAGGGTTGACGAAAGGACGGATTCTGAAAATATTTTTTAGTTGGAGGCGGCAGGAGGGGGCGAGAGCTTGGATGTATGGTTTGAAGGATAAGTCAGAGTCAAGGGTTATTCCGAGGCAGCGGACTTCAGGTACAGGACAAAGTGTGATGTCATTTATTGTGATACATAGATCAGGTAAAGGAGGTGCGCGAGTAGGGGGAAAGATGATGAGTTCAGTTTTGTTTACATTTAGTTTAAGGAAGTGAGAGGAGAAGGAGGATATGGCTGATAGACACTCTGGGATTCTGTACAGCAGAGAGGTGACGTCTGGGCCAGAGAGGTAGATCTGAGTGTCGTCAGCGAAAAGGTGGTACTGAAATACATAGGACTTTATGAGTTTTCCTAGGCCAAGGGTATAGATAGGAAAAAAAGGGGTCCCAGGACAGAGCCTTGAGGGACCCCAACAGAGAGGGGATGGGGTGAGGAGGTTGTGTGGGAGTGGGAGATGCTAAATGTGCGGTTGGAAAGGTAGGAGGAGATCCAGGAGAGGGCAAGGTCAGTGATACCAATGGAAGAGAGAATCTGTAATAGGAGACAGTGGCCGACTGTGTCAAATGCAGAGGACAGGTCAAGAAGGAGGAGGATGGAGAAGTGTCCTTTAGCTTTGGCAGTAAGTCGTTAGTAATTTTGGTTAAGACAGTTTCAGTGGAGTGGTGGGGCGGAAGTCAGATTGAAGGTTGAGTTAGAGAGAGTTAGATGAGAGGTGGGAGGAAAGTAAAGTGTGGACATGCTTTTCAAGAAGTTTGGAGGTGAACAGGAGCAGCGATATGGGGCGGTAGCTGGATGTGAGGTAGGGTCAAGGGATGCCCTCTTTAAGATAGCTGTGATTGTTGTGCGTTTGAAAGCGGAAGGAAAGGTACCGGAGATTAGTGATAGGTTGAAGAGGTGGGTTAGGGCTGGAATAAGTGTGGTGGTGAGGTTGGGGAGGGATGGGGCCCGATGCACAAGTGGTGAGGTGCGATTTTGAGAGGAGGTGTGTAAGTTCTTAAGTGATGAAGAGGAGGAGGGTTAGTGGGGGAGGAAAGGGGTCTGGTATACATAGGGGTTGTGATGCTTGGTTAGCTAAGACTTGTCTGATCTGATCAATCTTGCTGGTGAAGAGTGTTGCAAAGTCTTCTGCAGAGATACGAGAAGTAGGAGGGGGCAGTGGGGGCGCAGGAGAGAGTTAAATGTGTTGAATAACTGCCTGGGGTGGTGAGACAAAAAGGATATAAGGGTAGTGAAGTAAGTCTGTTTAGTGGAGGTGAGTGCTGACTTGAACTTGAGCAGTGCTTGTTTGAATGCTGTGTAGTCTTCTTGTGTTTTCTTTCAGCGCCGCTCAGCTTCCCTAGACTCCCGCCACAGCTTTTTAGTGGTGTCTGTGTGCCAGGGTTGTTTGATGATTTGTTGTGTTCTGCCGTAAATGAGAGGGGCAACTGCATCAATCACTGCTGTGAGTGTAGAATTGTAGAAAGTGATGGCGTTATTTGTGTCATTGAGTGAGAACATGGTGGATAGTGGCAGAATAGAGTCAGAGAATATGTGAGTATCAACGTGTGTGAGGTTTCTGCGAGAGTGTGCTAGTTGGTGGACATGTTTGGCAGGTGAGGAGGACAAGGATGAGAAGGTAAGAAGATGGTGGTCAGATAGGGGGAGAGGGGAGATTGTGGGGTTAGTTAGGGAGCAGAGGCGGGTCAAGATGAGGTCTAGTGTATGTCTGTGTGGGTAACTGTGGAGGACCATTGAGTGAGGCCAAATGTTGAAGCAAGTGATAGGAGTTTGGAGGCTGCTGACTTGTGGATGTCATTGGGGTTGTTGAAGTCACCCATGATGATGGTGGGAATGTCAGAGAGAAAGTGAAGAAGTCAGATGGAGAATTGGTCAATGAAGACAGTGGTTGGGCCTGGGGGTCAATAAATGACAGCCACTTGGAGGTTGGAAGGAGAGTATATACGAACAGAGTGCACTTCGAAGAATGAGAGGGTAAGGGAGGAAGGAGGAGAAGTTGGGTTGAAGGCGCAGTTGCTAGAAAGAAGAAAACCCACTCCCCCACCATGTTTTTGTTGCCAGTGCGAGGTGGGTGGGAGAAATTAAGTCTGCCACAGCACAGAGCAGCAGGGGAGGCCGTGTCAGAGGGTGTCAGCCATGTTTCTGTGAGGCCCAGGAAGGAGAGTTTCGAGAGGTAAAGAGGTTGTGAATAAAGTGGAGTTTATTACAGATGGAACGGGCATTTCAAAACTCTCCAGAGAGAGGGGTGTGGTGTAGAGGGGGGTCAGGGAAATGGGTTTTATGTTCAAGTATTTTTTATTGAAAACAAATCAAATCAGATAAACAGAGGTACAATAGACAATATAAAATTGCTGGGAAGGCAACATACATTATATGAAAAACATCTTATAACATTAAAGTCAAGAAAAAACATTGATGTAAAATTATATGTACCTACAAAATAGAGAAATATTTCAATAAATAAAATAGATTCAGTAGCAAAAAGAATAAATGTAATTGTGAATACAATTATAAACAAAATGTAAGGAAACAAATTGAGTCAAAGATAATGCATTTAAGAAAAAAAAAAAAACACAAGAAGTAGAGGGGGAGGGGAAAAGGAAGGGTAAATGTAGACAAGGTAATCAGAATTAACCCACTATGTACAATTGATATTAAATATATCAAATTGTACTAGTCAAAGTGAATAGCATTTCAGAAGATATTACATAACTTTAACTTTTATCTTGAACAACGCAAAGATTCCCCTATAATGGTTCAGGATTCATAATAATGTTCCAAACTTCCCACTTCCTGGAATATTTTTTTTGCAAATTATTTCTAAGTGCATATGAATATTCATAAATGTTATGAGATGCTAGCTTGTCAACTACATCTTCAATAGTAGGAGGAAAAAGGTCTTTCCAGTGTGAAGCAATAAGAGATTTAGCCGTCAACAAAATATGAGCAAGTATGGGTCTGAAATTATTTGGTATAGTTTCAAGACCTATTAGGAGGAGTACCAGCTCAGGAGAAAGTTTTACATTTAATCCTGTCAGGGAATTAAATAAGGATTCAACATCCTCCCAGAAGGGTCTGAAAACCTCACAACTCCAAAAAATATGAATCAAATTCCCAACACGTAAGCAATTTCTCCAACATAAGGGGGAGTTAGAAGATTGTATTTTATGTAGTCTGGAAGGTGTAAAGTACCAGCGTGTGTAGACTTTAAATTGCGTTTCCAATAGAGAAGAACAAGTTTTTTCAAACGTTTCAGTAGAGATCTCTATATTTAACTCTCTATTCCACTTCTCCAAGTTATTTTTTCCAAGATATCAAGATCAAATTTATTTCATAGTAGTGTGAAAGGTATAAGTTGTTTATTTTCATTTATAATATCTGAAATAAAATTAATACCCAGATTCCTCCAAGAAGCAAGTTTAATTCTTGAGGATATTATTTCCAAAACTCCTATATCTATCCAGGACAGGGAACATAAAGGATAACTCTTGAGAGAAGAATTTAGCAATAATTTCCAAGCCAGGATAGCAGATCTTATAGATGCTAGACTTGGCAATCGTTTAGTTTTATCACATATATGAGCAAGGGTAAGTAGATCCAACCCAACCTGAGACTGCAGAGGCTCCTCCACTTCAAGCCACATAGGTCTCTCCTCACCTGCCCACCAAGCCTGACTCAGTCTAATTAAAGTTGCGTGAAAATAAGCAGAAATGTTAGGTAATGCAAGTCCACCTCTCTTTTTACCCTTCTCCAAGAGTGATCTAGCGACTCTAGGTTTTTTATTGGCCCAAATAAATGTGCTTAATTGTCTTTGTAGCTTTAGTAACCATTTCTTTGGAATTATTAGCGGTATAGACCTAAAAACGTAGAGGAGTCTCGGTAAGAGGCACATCTTATAGGCAGCTATTTTACCCAACCAGGAGACCTCCAGTTTATTTAAATAAGTAATCTCTGTTTGGAGAGTTTTATAAATGTCATTCATATTGACCTCCACAATAGATGATATAGGTTTAGTAAGTTTAATCCCCAAATAATCTATGAATTTACTATCCCAGGACATCAGAAGCTTCAATCTCAGAGATTCTAAGGTCTGGGAATCAAGGTTGAAGTGTAATAACTGAGTCTTTGTCAAATTGATTTTATAACAAGAGACTTTGGAATATTGGTCAATTACGTTCATCAAAAAATCAACAGTGTGAAGCGGGTCAGAAATAGATATGAGGACATCATCTGCAAATAAAGAGATTTTAAGTTGGCCTCAAGGCAATGGAATTCCCTTAATTAGGGGGTTAGATGTGATAGCTTCTGCCAGAGGCTCTATGTAAAGATCAAAAAGAGTGGGAAAGAGAGGGCAACCCTGCCTTGTACCGTTTGAAAATGAGATTTTATCCGATAAAACATTATTGGTCAATATCTTAGTTGAAGGGCTAGAATAGAGAGGTTATTGCGGTCAGAAAATTACCCTGGAATCCAAACCTCCTCAATGTCTGAAAGAGAAAGCCCCAATGAACTCTGTCGAACGCCTTTTCAGCGTCAACAGAGATCACCAGGGCGGGAGCTCCAGACCCCTCAACATGACACAACAAATCAATAGCTCTTCTAGTAGCATCTGAAGTACTCCTTCCAGGAACAAACCCCATCTGATCTCTCTGACGAAGTTTATGGGAAATTTTTTGAAGTCGTAAAGAGTGTGTTTAGGCAATAATTTTTATATCAGTATTAACCCCTTAACGACCTAGGACGTTGTGCATCGTCCTGGTGTTTCTGCCTGTTAACGACCCAGGACGTTGCACAACGTCCTGGCAGATTTGAGCTGCTGCAGCTCCTGTGAGTGGGGTCGCTCAGGTGTCACAGATGCTGCTGCTCTGTGACAACCTGTAGATGACCCCACAGGGGGTGGATTAACCCCCCCATGCCCAGGACCCCTCCGATCGGCAGTGTAAAAGTGAAACTGCCGATCGGAGGAAATCATAGGGATTCACCCCTCCAGATCTGATTGGAGCTCTCCAATCAGATCTGGAGGGGCGGATCGGCAAGTGCCTACCCCTCCTCAGCCCCCTCCAGCTCCAGGACTGTCCAGGGGGCCCCCCCGTTCCCCCCAGCCCGCCCGCCCCCCTCTATTATAATGTATCTGCCGGCGGGCTGCACCCACGTGCGCCCGCCAGCAACACTGCCTGCTCCCCTGCTCCAGTGCTCCCCCCAGGCTGCCCCCACCTCCGGGCCCTGTGCCTGGCCCCCCCCCTCACCTCCTGCGGCGGGCTGCACACTTCGGTGCACCCGCCGCTGTGGCCGCCCTATCGCCGCCGCCGCTGCTGCAGCTCCTCCTTCTCTGCCCGGCCCGCCGGTCTGTGGCCCCGCCTCCTCTCCCGGCCTCCTCCTGCTCATCGGTGGAACGAGGGAGGTAAGTATGTATGTGTATGTATGTATGTATGCATGTATGTATCTATGCATGTTTGTATGTATGCATGTATGTATCTATGCATGTATGTATGTATGCATGTATGTATCTATGCATGTATGTATGCATGTATGTATCTATGCATGTATGTATGTGTGTGTATGTATCTATGTATGTATGTGTGTATGTATGTGTATGTATCTATGTATGTATGTGTATGTGTCTATGTATGTATGTATGTATGTGTATGTATCTATGTATGTATCTATGTATGTGTATGTATCTGTATGTATGTATGTATGTGTGTGTGTATGTATGTATGTATGTGTATGTATCTATGTATGTATGTATGTATGTGTATGTTTGTATGTATGTATGTGTATGTATGTGTATGTATGTATGTATGTATCTATGTATGTATGTATGTATGAATGAATTGATGGTGGGTGAATGGATAGGGGGTGCATGCGTGGACGTGAGCGTACATGAGCGTGCGTGGACGTGAGTGTGCGTAGACGTGAGTGTGCATAGACGTGTGCGTGCGTAGACGTGTGCGTGTGTGGACATGTGTGTGGACGTGTGCGTGCATAGATGTGTGTGTGCATAGACGTGTGCGTGCGTGGATTTGTGCATAGATGGATGTGTGCGTAGACGTGTGCGTGTGTGGACATGTGTGTGGACGTGTGCGTGCATAGATGTGTGTGTGCATAGACGTGTGTGTGCATAGACGTGTGCGTGGATGATGGGTGCATAGGTGGATGGATGGGTGCAACAAGGGATCAGGTGTCCTCTTGTTGTAGTCTCTGGGATCATAGTCATGGTGCACTGTATGACAGGTCATTGTCATACAGTGCACCATAAATCTGACCACAGAGACTGTAGGAAGAGGACACTTCATCCCTTGCTGCAGTCTCTGGATTGACCAGAGGCGATCGAGCGTCGTGGGACCTTCGTTGTGGACTACGTCGGATCTTTATAATAAAGATGGAGTCCGAATTTTGTTTGTGTTTTTTCTTCAAATAAAAAGATTTTTCTCTGTGTGTATTTTCTGACTATTTACCAGAGATTCCTAATGGCGGGTCTAACATTGGCCCTATATTATGAATCTCGGGCTTAGTGCCAGCTGACAATAAAAAGCTGGCATTAACCCCTTTATTACCCAGTTTGCCACCGGCACCAGGGCAACTGGAAGAGCATGGGTACAGCGCCAGAAAATGGCGCTTCAATGAATGCGCCATTTTCTGGGGCGGCTGCAGGCTGCAATTCGCAGCATGGGGGGCCCAGAACGCTTGGGCCTCTCCATGCTGCGGATTCCAGCCCCCAGCTGCCTAGTTGTACCTGGCTGGACCAAAAATATGGCGGAGCCCCATGTCATTTTTTTTTTCTAGAATTAGTTCTAGAAGAAAAAAAAGGGCTATGCTGTATTTTTGGTGGCTAGCCAGGTACAACGAGGCAGCTGGGGGTTGGTGGCAGTCTGTAGCTGCCAAGTTGTACCTGGCTGGACCAAAAATATGGCGGAGCCCCACGCCATTTTTTTCTAGAATTAGTCCTAGAAAAAAAAATAAAAATGGGCTTTGCTCTATTTTTGGTTGCCAGCCAGGTACAATGAGGCAGCTGGGGGTTGCTGGCAGTCCATAGCTGCCAAGTTGTACCTGGCTGGACCAAAAATATGGCGGAGCCCTACGCCATTTTTTTTCTGGAATTAGTCCTAGAAAAAAAATAAAAATGGGCGTCGCTGTATTTAGATGCATAGTGAACGCTTTAAACCCCCAGGTGCTTCACAAATTGATCCGTAAAAATGGAAAAAGAAAATTTGTGTGAAAACAAATGTACTTTTTCCTTATTACGAATCAATTTGTGAAGCACCTTGGGGTTCAAAGTGTTCACTATGCATCTAGATGCATTCCTTGGGGGGTCTAGTTTCCAAAATGGGGTCACTTGTGCGGGAGCTCCAATGTTTAGGCACACAGGGGCTCTCCATACACGACATGGTGTCCACTAACGATTCCAATAGTTAGCGGACACCATGTTGCGTATGGAGAGCCCCTGTGTGCCTAAACATTGGAGCTCCCCCACAAGTGACCCCATTTTGGAAACTAGACCCCCCAAGGAACATATCTAGATGCATAGTGAGCACTTTGAACCCCCAGGTGCTTCACAAATTGATCCGTAATAATGAAAAAAGAAAATTTGTGTGAAAACAAATGTACTTTTTCCTTCTTACGGATCAATTTGTGAAGCACCTTGGGGTTCAAAGTGTTCACTATGCATCTAGATGCATTCCTTGGGGGGTCTAGTTTCCAAAATGGGGTCACTTGTGCGGGAGCTCCAATGTTTAGGCACACAGGGGCTCTCCATACATGACATGGTGTCCACTAACGATTCCAATAGTTAGCGGACACCATGTTGCGTATGGAGAGCCCCTGTGTGCCTAAACATTAGAGCTCCCCCACAAGTGACCCCATTTTGGAAACTAGACCCCCCAAGGAACATATCTAGATGCATAGTGAGCACTTTGAACCCCCAGGTGCTTCACAAATTGATCCGTAATAATGAAAAAAGAAAATTTGTGTGAAAACAAATGTACTTTTTCCTTCTTACGGATCAATTTGTGAAGCACCTGGGGGTTCAAAGTGCTCACTATGCATCTAGATGCATTCCTTGGGGGGTCTAGTTTCCAAAATGGGGTCACTTGTGGGGGAGCTCCAATGTTTAGGCACACAGGGGCTCTCCATACACGACATGGTGTCCGCTAACGATTCCAATAGTTAGCGGACACCATGTTGCGTATGGAGAGCCCCTGTGTGCCTAAACATTGGAGCTCCCCCACAAGTGACCCCATTTTGGAAACTAGACCCCCCAAGGAACATATCTAGATGCATAGTGAGCACTTTGAACCCCCAGGTGCTTCACAAATTGATCTGTAATAATGAAAAAAGAAAATTTGTGTGAAAACAAATGTACTTTTTCCGTCTTACGGATCAATTTGTGAAGCACCTGGGGTTCAAGGTGCTCACTATGCATCTAGATGCATTCCTTGGGGGGTCTAGTTTCCAAAATGGGGTCACTTGTGGGGGAGCTCCAATGTTTAGGCACACAGGGGCTCTCCAAACGCGACATGGTGTCCGCTAACAATTGAAGCTAATTTTTCAGTCAAATTGTTAGCGGACACCATGTCGCGTTTGGAGAGCCCCTGTGTGCCTAAACATTGGAGCTCCCTCACAAGTGACCCCATTTTGGAAACTAGACCCCCCAGGGAACTTATCTAGATAGGTGGTGAGCATTTTGAACCCCCAGGTACTTGACAAATTCATCCATAAAAATGAAAAAACACCTTTTTTTTCCTTAAAAATTTTCTTTTTTCATTTTTACAGATTAATTTGTGAAGCACTGGGGCATTCAAAATGCTCACCCCCATCTAGATAAGTTCCCTGGGGGGGTCTAGTTTCCAAAATGGGGTTACTTGTGGGGGAGCTCCAATGTTTAGGCACACAGGGGCTCTCCAAATGCAGCATGGTGTCCGCTAACAATTTGACTGAAAAATCAGCTCAAATTGTTAGCGGACACCATGTCGCGTTTGGAGAGCCCCTGTGTGCCTACACATTGGAGCTCCCCCATAAGTGACCCCATTTTGGAAACTAGACCCCCCAGGGAATTTATCTAGATGGGTGGTGAGCATTTTGAACCCCCAGGTGCTTCACAAATTCATCTGTAAAAATGAAAAAGTACTTTTTTTTCTACAAAAATTTTCTTTTAGCCTACATTTTTTCATTTTCACATGGGGAACAGGATAAAATGAATCCTAAAAATTGTTGGGCAATTTCTCCTGAGTACATTGATATCTCTTATGTGGTTATAAACCACTCTTTAGGCGCACGGCAGGGCTCAGAAGGGAAGGAGCGCCATTTCACTTTTTGAATGGAAAATTAGCTCCAAAAGTCAAATTGCGCTCCCTCCCTTCTGAGCCCTGCCGTGTGCCCAAAGAGTGGCTTATGACCACATATGAGATATCGATGTACTCAGGAGAAATTGCCCAACAATTTTTAGGATCCATTTTATCCTGTTCCCATGTGAAAATGAAAGAATTGAGGCTAAAAGAACATTTTTGTTGGAAAAATTAAAATGACCATTTTTTCCTTCCACTTTGCTTTAGTTCCCGTGAAGCACCTGAAGGGTTAATAATCTTCTTGAAGGTAGTTTTGAGTAGCTTGAGGGGTGCAGTTTTTGGAATGGTGTCACTTTTGGGTGTTTTCTGTCATGTACACCCCTCAAAGGGACTTCAAATGTGATGTGGTCACTAAAAAAAATGGCTTTGTAAATTTTGCTGGAAAAATGAAAAATTGTTGATGAACTTTGAACCCTTATAACGTCCGAACAAAATTTTTTTTTTTCTCCAAAATTGTGCTGATGTAAAGTAGACATGTGGGAAATGTTATTTATTAACTATTTTGTGTCACATACCTCTCTGGTTTAGCAGAATAAAAATTCATAATTTGAAAATTGCTAAATTTTCAAAAATTTTGCCAAATTTTTAATTTTTTCACAAATAATCGCAAAAATTATCAACCTAAATTTAATACTAACATGAAGCCCAATATGTCACGAAAAAACAATCTCAGAATCGCTAGGATCGGTTGAAGCGTTCCAGAGATATTACCTCATAAAGGGACACTGGTCAGAATTGACAAAAATGGCCTGGTCATTAAGGTCAAAATAGGCCGGGGGCTGAAGGGGTTAAGGAGTGAAATAGGCCTATAATTAATAACATGCTCATTATCCCCTTTATTCTTGTAAATGACTGTAATAGTCGCTTCTTGTAGATCTGCTGGCAAGGACACTTTAGAAGAGGCAATAGAATTGATTAGCTTAGTGAGAAAGGGGACAAGTGAGTTTTTAAAATGTATAGAATATTCATTCTGTAAGCCATCAGGGCCAGGAGATTTGTATTTTTTCAACGAATCAATTGTCTCCAGAATTTCAGACTCAGTAAAGGGGGAGTTAAGAAAATCAAGGTCTTCACTAGATAAAGAAGGAAGCCTGATGGAATTTAAAAATTTATCAATCTCAAGACTCGAGGGCTGGATTTCTGTTGAATCTTCTTTTAAATTATATAGATTACTATAGTATTTAGCGAAAATATTAGAAATGTCTTTAGGGTTTTTATGAATAATATTAAATGAATCTTTAACAGCCAGAATTCTCGTTTTATTCCTATGAATTTTAATTTTATTAGCAAAAAATTTGGAGGGCTTATTCATAGAATTATAAGAGTTACCTTTCATGATACGAATATACTTATCATAATCAGCTGATAACAAAGTTTTCAATTGAACACTTAACTTGAGGATGTCAGTATGGAGAGTATCACTATGAGAGCTTTGCTGTAAGAGTTCTAAGTCTTTTATTTGTTTTATAATGCTTTCTGTGTTTTTTATGTTATCTCTCTTTAGTCTAGCATTTAATTGAATTAATAAACCTCGCAATACCGCTTTGTGGGCAGCCCATAAGGTTGAGATCGTGACATCTTCTGTATCATTTTCTTTAAAATATAAGTCAATAGAATTTTGAATTTCTTCTCTAAATGTTTGGTGAAAAAATAGATAGGAATTTGCCCTCCAAACTCTATTCTCAGATCGCGAGTAACCCTGAGCTATCTCAAACAGTACTGGAGAATGGTCTGACCATGACCTAGGGACAATTGTAACCGATTTAATGTCATGTAAGGTGCGGATGTCAGTCAGGAGTAAATCAATTCTAGCAAAAGACTTATGAGCATCAGAATAATGGGTAAATTCAATTGACGAAGAATTAATACATTCTGAAAATCTCGTATGGACGTAATTAATCTTTTTAAAAAAGTAATTTGGCCTTTGTTCGGGGCATAAAGATTAACTAAAGTATAGAAAATATCATCTATTTTGCAAATGAGAAATAAAAAACGGCCCTCCTTATCCTCAATTAAATTAATCTTTTCAATTTGACCGAGTCCCTAATAATAATGCCACTCCCGATTTCTTTTTAGTATTTGATGACATAAAGATATGTGGATAGTTTTTGTTGGTAAATTTAGGGGGATTACTAATGGAAAATTTTGTCTCTTGTATACCCGCAACATCAACGTAAATTTTTTTTAGATCTTTCCAAAGTAAAAATCTTTTCTGGGGGGAATTTAAACCCTTTACGTTGTAAGACAAAAATCTCTTAGCCATAATCTAAATCATATGCTTGAAACAAATTGTGGGTTTTCCAGTGGATAGTAATAGAGAAAGGAAAAAAGAATATTAAGTAACCACGAGGGATCCAATCTGTATCTTCCATATTCTTAGGGAGGGAATAGGTGAAATATGGGAATTAACAGTAACAAAACAAGTATCCGGAAGGGAAAAGAAAAACCGATGAAATCTTCCGTAAAGAAGTCAAGTTTTAGCCTTTTTATTTACCAAAATTTAGATAAAGTTTGTGGGTAAGCGAAGTAAGTGGAGTCAAGTATCAGAGATACGCAAGTCTTTGAGGAGCTTAGGTCCTGCCGATGTCTCATCTATTGTGACAGTCTTTTGCTTAAAGGAGAAAATGATACCAGTAACTGGTCGTCCCCATCTGTATGGGATCTCCTTTTTTTGAAGGATATCTGTGATTGGCTTTAACGCCTTCCGTTTGATCACAGTATCTTTCGAGATATCCGTAAAGACCTTTATTGCCTCAAATGGAGAAGGCAATGTCTGATTGACCCTCAGGAAGTTAGTTAGAAGCTCCCTCGTCTGATAAAAGAACTTAACAATAACATCTCTTGGGACATCCACCGGTAGACGGGCAGGTTTAGGAAGCCTATGTGCTCTCTCAATTTCGTATTGGAAATCTGGCAGGTCAAGTATAGTTGTTTTAAGTAAATTCTTTATATATGAAATAAGTTCAGGGTTTTTGTTTTTTTCTGAAATACCCCTAAATTTGAGGTTATTACAACGGTCTCTATCCTCCCTATCTGACAATTTATCTTTTAAAACTTTAATTTCTTCTTTCATTTGAGCTTGAACCCTTTTTGCATCCCTAGTCTCTTTATTTAAGTCTCTTCGTTTCTATCTACTCTTGAAACCACAGATGCCAAAGAACTCCTCATATCGTCGAACTGCTCTGTGAGATCTTCCCGTAAAGACCTTTTAAGAGCAGAAAAAAGCTTATGAAAAAACTCCCTGTCCGTAGGTTGGCCAATATTAAAATTAAGTAGGGGATCATCCTCAAAATTATCCCTCTTCGTTCGACGTCTAGCTGGGCTTTTAAATTTAACATCGTCATCAGAGTCCACAATATCCGCACGGTTAGAAATGGGATAAGGTTTAGTTGGGGTCTCTCGTTCTTTACGTTTAGTAATGCATTGTGAGGTATCTAATATCATTAAATCCTCTGAGGGAGTACCTCTATTTTTGTTTTGTAATTTTCCCGTCAGCTCAATGTCACTATCTCCTTCATGAGCTGAAGGATGCTGAACTAAGGAAGCATGGGTATGAGACTGAGAATCCTTACTAGAATCAGTAATTCTATCTGGAGAGGTCATCTTGCTTTGGTTGGATTTAGATTTTGGGGGCATTTTAGCCATAAAAGATAAGATTAAGATCAGAAAACCACTACTGCCAGATCAGTACACTGTACATCAATCAAGTTATATTACAATTGCAAATATAGTTTCAGCAAATATTAACTAATACTATTAGTAATATTGACACTACAGGTAAAGAACAATAGTAACCAGGGTAAACAAAACCATTTTCCTCCTTTTTACCTCCTCTTCTCCTCCCCCAATCAAAATAGTATAGTATATGTCAATTTGGAGTACTAATGCCTATTTTTATTTTCTCAAAGAGGTCCCCCAGAACAGATATCATGCAGCAATCATATAGTACACCCTGAAAAGCATCTAACCCAAGAAGCCCAGAGCTCCAGCAATAAAATCAATAAATCAGAGCATAGTTTAATAAACAAAATGCCTGTAAGGTAAAATGTAAAACTGCCTGTAAGGTAAAAAAAACAACAAAAAAAACAAAACAAAAATAAAACATAAACACTTATGCCTATAAGGTAAAAGTAGAAATCTTCAGTCTTCTATCTTCTAACCAGAATCCTCCATCTGCGAAGCCTGTGAACGGAGGAGGCTCTCCAGCCTCACTTGCTAGGAGACTCTACCCGTCTCAGAAGAAGTCTCTGTCTGAGAGCTTAAATAATAATCTTATTCATGAAGCCGCAGGCCACGCCCCACCAAATATAGATAGTTTTCTGTCTTCTCTCTGCGCAGCTTGGGCTCGTGGGAGGGCTCACAAGCCCTACTTGCTTGAAGATCTATTCTTTACTGAGTGTCTATTCTTTAGTGCTGCAGGAAACTTTAGCTGCTCAGTTGCAGGAGCCAGCACTGGTTGTCATGGTGACGTCAGCCAGACTATTGAGCAAGTTGATGACAGAGTAAGATATCCCTCCGCTGCTGAGGCTGCTGTATAATGCTAATGAGGGTCTTTCTACCTTTAGCAGTTAGTTTAAAAGACTGTTCTCCTCAGTAATAGGAGAGGGAAGATCTCTCTTTATGATCTCACTTGATCAGCTCCTCCTTCTGAGCTTTAGGAGCTGACAGGCTGCAGAGTTAAGTGGAGATGCAGGTATCCCTCCGCCGACAAGGTTGTAAAATGGAGGAGGGAGAAGGGACTAATGCCGATGATCTTCCTCTCATTGGCTTTTTTCCAGCGGGTCTCCCTGCCAACAGCACTGTATGTAGAATGAGTGCTCCAGTTCTAGGGAGAGTAAAGGCTGTGACTGGGGGGGGGGGGGATCAGCTTCACCACATATAGGGTGTATCAGTTCTTCAATGCTTCCAGCAGTGGGTAGAATAGGGTGAGAGGTAGGGTGAGGAATGCCCCTTTCTCTCTGGTGGGGACTTTAGGTTCTTCAGAGACTTCAGAGGCCTCTTAGAGGGCAGAAAGATAACAAGTTTTTCCTTAAAATGGCGCCCAGGATAAGCCTCTAGTCCTCTCCTGAGTATGAGGGAGCTGTGTGGAACCTAGATCTCTGGTCAAATTGGACCAAAATGATCTTGAAAAGTTGAATGATGTGGTCCAGTAGTTTAGAGTGAGATATGAGCCTTAATAAAGGCTATAATGTCCATTGCTTAATATTAGGCACAGGATTCCTGTAGTTGTGACTTACATGAAGCGGCAGGCCACGCCCCTCGGGAAATGGGTTTTATATTTAGGAAATTGTGTCTGTTTCTTGCAGGCGTGTGGAGGGAAGAATGGTGGGTAGTGTTGGCTGTGGAGGTCCTGGGTTAGGAGATATGTCGCTAGCTGATGGAAGAAGCAAAGAGAGAGCAAGCAGGTGGGAGAATGAAAGTGGTCGGCTTGTTTGTGTTTCTGCAGGAGAGGTGTGAGATTGAGGAGCAGGTCAGCAGAGGAGCTTAGGTGGGGAGGTAAGAGGGATGATGAGATAAATATTTGTGTTGGGAGTGGTGGGGTTTGGAGGTAGTGGAAGAGGGTAAGGATTACTGAAGCAGTTACTTTTAGGGCATATGTAAGCATGGTGAAAGTGTTAATGGGAGAGGAAAGTAGCAGACAGTTAGCAGTCGGATATAGCTGGTAACTTCTGGTTACTTCTGTGTTTTTTCTGGGATATTTCTGGTACTTAAAGCGACACGATGAGACCACGGTCTAGGAGACATCCACGTATTATATGTATACAGTATATATATATATATATATTTACAGCTTTAAGAGTCGGAAAATGAGTTTCAGGTGACCAAGGGGGAGGGGCAGGAGGGTATATAACTGTGTATCTTTGTATTTTATATATGTTTTGACAAAGAGTACTTTGTACTTGAAACGCGTCTGCTGTAAGAATGTTTTGAACTTTTTAAAACCATTTATTAAAGCTCAAGATTTTATCGAAAAGATTGTGCCTCACCATAGTTGCCTCACCTGACCTATTCCATGATTGCTAATGCATACCAGTTTGCACCTGGCACCTTTCGGAAGAACTCCCCACACTCACTACTGAAACTGGAATAACGTGGAAGCTCTCTGAAAAAATCTTCTCTTGCTGCTGTCTTAATTTCCCCAGAAATACATATTTCTCTAGGAACCTTCCATGACAGCATAGGAGGTTGCCTCTCCACGCCCTAATAGGGACAGAAAGCACAAGAGAGGTTAAAAGGCCCCTCCCACCTCCCATTAGCCAGTGTCTTTACTGTCCCTATGGGGCATGGAGAAGTTTTTTCTCTCCTATGCTGTAGTGGCGGCCAGCTACAGTGTACCTGGGAGTTTTTTGCCAGGCGGCGTTGGTCGAGCCCCTGCTCCTCCTCCTGTTGTCTCTTGGTCCCCTTCAGTGGCGCTGCATCTGGCCCTGGCTGCTGAGAGGGTCAGGGACCAGCCCTGGTCCTCTGGATCCCTCCTGGGGTGAAGCGGGTCGGCGGCTCCCTGGTCGGCGGCCTCCAGCTCTGCTGAGCCCGCCGGTCGCCTCCTGCATGCACGCGCTGCTGCGGACCAGGAGGTGACGTGGTGGAACTTCCGGTTGCGCGTATCTCCGGCAGGGAGCGCAGCACTTTCGGGTCTCGGCGGGAGGGACCCGGTGCGGCAGCGTGCGGGCTCACCGCCATGTTTGGGGCCTGCCTAGCCCCTGTGCAGGGGGCAGGGAACGAGTTTTGGCGCTGGGGGCAGGCCTTTTTTTGGCATAAAAGGCTGCCCTGAAGACATCTGACGCCAGGTATGCCCATACTCTCCTGCGTCATGTCGTCCTCTGCCTCTGCAGAGCCCAGTGCTCCCCCGGCCACAGTGAGTTCTGGTGCGGGGGGGGGGGGCCTTTGTGCTGCCATTAGGGGCTTTTGGCTGATGCGGCTCTCCTGTGCTTTTTTGTAGGGTGACAAAGAAGCCCCCAAGAAAGCTGCTGGGAAGTCTGCTAAGTGCCCTATCTGTGTAAAAAAGTTCCCCCTGGGTGGGATAAGAAACTTTGCCAAGGTTGTACAGACAAGGTCGTCCGGGCTGAACACCTAGTCTGGTGGATGACCTGCACTGCATGGTGCAACAGGAGATTAGAGCTTCTCTGGCCTCCTTGGGCCCGTCCGGCCCTGTGTTTGGCCTACCCCTCCTAAGAAACGCAGGCTCCAGGCTGACCCCTCTGACTCTGAGGATGACAGGGACTCGGACTCGAACTGGTCCATCCCTTGGTGCAAGATGAAATGTTTGCTGGCCTTCAGTCGGCCAAACAGGTTGGGTTCCCAGCAGGGCTGTGGAGTCGGAGTCGTGGAGTCGGAGTCGCTGCCCAATTTTGGTGGAGTCGGAGTTGGAGTCGGTAGAAAATGTTCCGACTCCGACTCCTAAAATATATAATAATAGTTCAATGCAGAATGTGCTGAATATTATTATTATAATTTATTATTATGTTCTATCTAAATATGTTGATTATTATTTCATTATAATGGTTAAAGCCTAATGTTACCATTGATCTACAATAATTTTATCACTTAAAAACGAGCCATGACTGAAGGAGTCGGAGTCAAAGGAGTCGGAGTTGGAGTCGGAGTTGGTGGTTTGATTTACCGACTCCACAGCCCTGGTTACCAGTGCATTCCACCCTCCGGGATTTAATTGCCCAGGAATGGGAATTCCCTGACCGCAAATCTCGGGGTGATCCAGGTCGTCGGTTCCCCCTTGAGGATAGTGAGATTCACTGGGGGGTCCCGAAGGTGGATGTGCAGGTGACCCGTGTGGCCAAAAAGACTGCCCTCCCCTTTGAGGACACTTCCCAGTTAAGGGATCAAATGGACCAAAAAATTGAGAGCTTTATGAAACGGTCCTGGGAAGCCTCCTCGGCCACCATTCAGACTAACATCGCCTCCACTTGTGTTTCCCGGTCTCTGCTGAAGTGGTTGGACCTGTTGGAATCCCATGTGTCGCAGGGCACCGGTAGGGCAGAGCTTCTCACTTCCCTTCCCCTCCTTCAGAAGGCTTCCTGCCTTCTCGCTGATGCTTCAGTGGAATCGGCCCGCCTGGCGGCCAGGACTTCAGTGTTGTCCAACTCCGCCAGGCGAGCTTTGTGGTTGAAAATGTGGAGCGGTGATGCCACTTCTAAAGTGTGTCTATGTTCCCTACCCTTCAAGGGGGATTTAGTGTTCGGTCCAGCTCTAGATGACATCCTGGACAAAGCTACAGACCGCAAGGCTCATCCCGAACAGGCTTCGGAGAGGAAGCGATCTTTTCGTCCCCCGGGGCCTTCGGCCTCCCAGCCCAAGAGCAAGGGTAAATCTGGCAGGTGGAGTTATCCCAAAG
Source organism: Allobates femoralis (assembly GCA_033576535.1). Classification (NCBI taxonomy): domain Eukaryota; kingdom Metazoa; phylum Chordata; class Amphibia; order Anura; family Aromobatidae; genus Allobates; species Allobates femoralis. The sequence goes on along the minus strand of JARQOC010000008.1, from coordinate 82,619,391 downwards.
GGCGAGGCAAGAATATCCTCGTCCCTGCTCAGCCGCACCCTCATCCCGACAAACAGTGATTCGGTCCCAGTGGGGGGGAGACTCTTGGCCTTTCTTCCCCAGTGGCAGGGTGTCTCCGATTGCCATTGGGTCTTGAATGTCATCTCCGAAGGTTTGCTCATAGAGTTCGAGTTTCTCCCTCTGCTGGGCCTTCGGGTCACCGCCCTGCCCTCTCCGGGTGCCTAGGATCTTCTGTACTCCAAAGTACAGGTGTTCCTGCGCTCCAATGTCGTCTCCTCTGTTCCCAGTCAAGAGGTGAAGCTAGGTCACTATTCCCGTGTGTACATGGTAAAAAAGCCATCCGGGGATTCCAGGGTCATCATCAACCTGAAACTCCTCAACCGTCATGTCCATGTGGCACCCTGACACCTTGTTGGGCACCACAGAACTCTTGGTTACGCAAATGGAGCAGTAACAGCAAGCATCACTCACAAACAAAACACCTAACAACACCTAGACACCTGTTTCACCCCAAGCCCCTAGGGGGAGCTCCACTGGTTGCCTTAAGCCAGTTCCCCCTGTAAATAGGGTCCTGGAGGGAGAAACACCAAAGTGTGCAGACGCTAGAAGAGCTGCAGGACGTGTGCAACCACCGGTTCTGGCGCTATACTAGGCCCAAACCAGCACACCTAGCAAGTGAGAGACCCTTGCAATTGGGGTCATAGGAAAAGAGAAAGCACCTCTCAGGGACACTGGAGTTACCTTAACTCTCCCTCACCAACCGGTTACCGGAACCGAGCTGTGAGAGCTACCAAGCCACCACAGAGAACCAGCACACCTAACAGGGAGTTTAACCCTGTTCACCTGATGCACCTACCGACGAGAGCCCAGGGAAGAGGATAGAATTATCACCATCCCTTTAACAGAGCCCTCAGTGCAGTTACCCAGGTGAATCACGTCCCACTGGACGTACAACCCGGTCTGGCAGGATTTCACATCCACCCGACCTCACAAGAAAGACAGAGAAAGGAAGCCTACACACTGCTTGCTGTGAAACTCCAGGAGCGACAACCTCATCACCCGGTCCGAGTGTACCTGCTTTCCACCAGTAAAGATACCCAAAAGACTTTGATGTGTCTGCGTTTGATTCCTAAGAGCAGTACTACTGAGCTGCCTCACAACATCTTGTGCAGCTCCTGGCTCCGGGGTCTTCCGCTCGTCCTGTGGGGAGCGTTCCATCTGGCTGCATTCCATCCCCCAGAGGCCTCAGCAGCGCCGGTGAGATCACCGGATTTCCCGCAGGTGGCGTCACGAAAACAATTAACCCCTACTGTTCAGCCATCATATTGATTTGTACCACCGGGCCCCACAGCCGCAGGCGCGGTTCCGTGACAAGAGGAAGACGAAAACGCCTGCAACGTGCAAGTCCCGGCTACGGTGAGTCATCCACTATCGGCGGTTCAAGATGGAGTCCATCCGTTCTGTGATTCCGCTAATCGGGCTGCATCACCAGATGGCTACAATAGATCTGACGGATGCCTACTTTCATGTGCCCATCCACTCTCGGCACAGGAAATTCCTGAAGTTCGCCATCCTCTATGAGGGGGCTGTCCTCCATTTCAGTTCAACGTTCTCCCCTTCGGAATCTCCTCGGCTCCCAGGATTTTCTCCAAAATCATGGCGGAGGTGGTGGCCTTCGTTCGTGGTCGAGGCATCTCTATTGTGCCTTATCTGGATGACTTCCTTCTCATTGCTCCGACGCCACAAGCCCTTTGGAGCAGTGTGGAAGAATCCCCGCACATTCTTCGGTCCCTGGGTTGGCTCCCGAACCTCCGGAAGTCCCATCTGTAGCCTTCCTCCCGGAGACAGTTTCTGGGGGTGTTGCTGGATTCCGACCGGCAGCCCTCCTTTCTTCCAGACTCTCACTGATTGACCCTCCTGGCCAAAGTTTCCTCCCTGAGGCGTCTGGCATCTCCCACCCTTCGGGATCAAATGTCGGTCTTGGATTCAATGACGTCCTGCATCCCGTCAGTCCTGTGGGCTCAGGCTCACTCTAGGGTGCTGCAGGCTCATGTCCTGTCTTGCTGGGACGGGCTTTCTTCATCCCTGAATGGTCGGGCTCGCCTCCCGGGGTCCGTTTCCGCGTCCCTCCTCTAGTGGTTGGATGTCCGACACCTGCAGCAGGGGGTTTCGTGGGATCAGACTCCTCTGGTGACTGTTACTACAGATGCCAGTCAGCGGGGGTGAGGGGCCATGGTGGGCCCCACTCTGCTCCAGGGGCTCTGGGATCGCTTAGTCCGGTCCCGGTCCTCCAGCTCAGGCTCAGCTCACGGGTGCTCATGTCCTGGTCTACTCGGACAATGTCACCACAGTGGCTCACCTCCGGCACCAAGAGGGTACGAAATCCGAGTCCCTCTCGTCAGTATCCTCCTGGATTTTCCTGTGGGCCGAACAGTTCCTGCTGTCCCTCTCAGTGGTCCACTTAAAGGGGTCCTTGAATCTACAGGCGGATTTTCTCAGCCGCCAGGATGTCCACCCAGGGGAATGGAGTCTGGACCAGGCTGTCTTTTGCTCCCTAGTCGCCAGATGGGGCACTCCGGGCATCGACCTCTTCGCCTCCAGCGCCAATCGGAAGGTCGCAACCTATTTCTCCCTCAATCCTCGGGACCCGGCCGCGGGGGTGGACGCCTTCTCCCATTCCTGGGATTTTCCTCTGGTTTACGCCTTTCCTCCGATTCCCCTCCTCACACGTACTCTGCGGAAGGTCAGGGTAAACAGAGTCCCCACTATCCTGGTGGCCCCCCCTTTGGCCCAGGAGGAGTTGGTACAGCCTGATCATGGTGCTCAAAGTCGACGGTCCTGTCATCCTGAGTCCGGATCCCAGCCTGTTGTCTCAGGGTCCCTGTTCCATCCAGACCCGGGGAAACTCAGCTTAGCTGCCTGGCTTCTGAAGCCCGGGTGCTGAGGGCTCAGGGTCTGTCTGACAAAGCGGTGGCCACCCTGAATCGCAAACCTGTCACAAATGCGATTTATAATAAAATTTGGCGGACGTTTTCCTCCTGGTGTGGCTCCAATACTCCTGATCCGCTTCGGCCCAATGTCTCCCAGATTCTGGATTTTCTTCAGAATGGGTTGGATCTCGGTCTTAAACCTAGCACGCTCAAGGTCCAGGTGTCTGCTCTCAGTTCCGTGTTTGATTCTGATTTGGCTAATCATCGTTGGATTCGCCGCTTTATGGTGTTGGCTGCTCGTCTTTGTCCTCAATCTCGGGTCCTTCCTCCCTCCTGGGACCTCAATGTGGTCCTCACGGGACTTTCTAGGCCTCCCTACGAACCTCTTTCGTCCTGTGACCTCTGGTGGTTGTCTCACAAGACGGCGTTCCTGGTGGCGATTACTTCTGCCCGTCGTGTTGGGGAGCTCCAGGCTTTGTCCATCCGGGATCCATATCTCACCATCCGGGATGACTGCATTGTGCTTCAGTTGGATCCTTCGTTCCTTCCTAAGGTGGTTTCGGACTTCCATCGCTCTCAATCGATTGTCCTTCCGTCCTTGTGTCAACAACCCCGGACCCCGAAGGAGGAAGTATTCCATGCTTTGGATGTCCGGCGTGCAGTTCTCCATTATCTGGACATCTCGGCGCCCTGGCGCGTTGACCACAATCTCTTTGTTCAGCCCTTTGGTCCCCATAAGGGCTTGAAGGTTTCCAAGAGCACTATTGCTAATTGGATCAAGAAAGCTATTACAGATTCCTACGTTTCCCAGCAGTTACAAGCTCCTTCTGGGTTTACTGGCCATTCCACCCGGTCCTACCGCTGTCTCCTGGGCTGAATGGGCTGGGGCTAATCCTGAGCAGATCTGCAAGGCTGCTACCTGGTCGTCCCTGCATACCTTCACGGAGCACTACCGTCTGGACCTGGGCTTCGGTAGGGACTTGGCTTTTGGCAGGAAGGTCCTGCAGGCCATTGTCCCACCCTAGGTATTTATTCATTGGTATTCCTCCTATGCTGTTGTGGAAGGTTCCTAGAGAAAATAGAATTATTCTTACCGTTAATTCGGTTTCTAGGATACCTTCCACAACAGCACTTAATTCCCTCCCTGTTATTCCTCGTATTCTTCCTGGAATGTTTTACCATGTACTTTGGTTTTCTCTCATGCTATGGTTCTTTGTAAGACACTGGCTAATGGGAGGTGGGAGGGGCCTTTTAACCTCTCTTGTGCTTCCTGTCCCTATTAGGGCTTGGAGAGGCAACCTCCTATGCTGTCGTGGAAAGTATCCTAGAAACCGAATTAACGGTAAGAATAATTCTATTTTTCCTTTACAGTCTCCAATTAATTAATTTTTTTTTGCAAGACTTCAGCAGATATTTAATACTGTTAGAACATTTACAAGCCTATGTGCACACCTAGTATTTTTTGATGCATTTTTTTTAACAATAAACTTTTTATTCAAATAAATCATTTTAACATCATATATAACTTGTTTACACAATTATATCAATATAACAGTCATGTCCAAATAATCACCACCATTGTAAACCAATTCCAAACTGGATATTATAGGGAAGGAGAGGGAAAGAAAGGACCACACAGAAGGAAAGGGGCAGCCAGGATTGGACACAAAAGATAAATTAATGCAAAGTGTGTGTGGGGTGGGGCGGAGGGGGTTTGGGGAAGGAATAAGCTTTAGGGGCATTGTTTTAAATATTTTTGCATACCAATCTAATTATGAGAAAGCCAGAATTAATAGGAAAAATATTAAAACCATCCTAAGTGTGAGCTACCGCCAATCCAGAAGTCTCCCAAATCTCCCACTGGCGACTGACATTTTGCTTTATCGAGTTAACCAAACAACATTCATGTAGATAGTGAGAATTTATCCTACCAATGAGTTCCTCCTGTGTGGGGGTAGAAGCTTCCTTCCAGTGCCTTGCCAAGCTCTGACGGGCCGCTATCAAAACATGGGTTACCACTGGAACTAAGTTTGAGGGAAGAAGGTCCAACCCAATATTTAGGACTGCCAAGGGCCTCTCTAAAGTTAAAAGGAAACATGTCAAGGTTCTGATTAAGTCCGCCACTCGATTCCAGAATTCTCCTATCTTGGGGCACCACCACTGCACATGACCCAGATCCCCTTTTTTACCACATCTCTTCCAGCATAATGGGGAATATGATTTGTTAAATTTGAAAATTTTATAAGGGGTCAGATACCTGTTCATATGTATTTTCTTTATTTGTTCAAGATGATTAATGCAGGAAGAGTGTCTTTGAGTAAATGTGGACGCAGTCCACCAGTGTTCGGGGTGGATGAAAAAGAGAGTGCCTCCTCCCAGATATTCATATAAGGGAGTTTGACCGACTCTCCTGGTGAATTAAGAGTCCTATAGAACAGAGACAATCCATGCTCAGTTGGGTATTCTACTTTAAAGTATTTCTGCATCATGTCTGATGGGTCAGGGCTCCACCAAGCTGGAAATGTGCACAACTGGATAAAATGAATGATTTGGAGGTACTGATAAAAGCGTGTTTTGGGAATCTTGTAAAGTTGGGACAAGTCTGCAAAGGAGGGGAATACAGGGCCATCTAAGAGTTTGTTAAGCGTGCTTACAGCTGATTTCACCCACAGGTCTAGAGACAACCCAGAGATGTGTGCCTTGATCGCTTTTACAGAAATGTATTAAAATAGGGATTTTGTCAGTGTTCTATCAAGGTTATTCCAATAACAAATCAATGGCGACATCGTATGTAAGGGAAAATTTGTTTTCAGTTGCTTCAGAAGCTCGATCTCTAGCAAAAGTCTAGTAGACCTGCGAGGAGCAAACTGTCTATTTGGAGCCATCTATAATTAAGATCCCCAGCCCACCAATCTTTTGTGGCCTTGAGTATGGCCGCCTTGTGGTACAAAGATAGATTTGGTACACCCATTCCACCATGAGGATATTGGAAATGTAGAGCCTTGACCGCCACTCTTGGTTTTTTGTTTTTCCAAATAAACTTACCAAGTAGGGATTGCAGGAGCCCTATCCATGTAGATTGGAATTTGAGAGGGAAACATCTGAACAAGTAGGTAACATTAGGCAGCAACATCATTTGTATAATTTGTATTCTGGCAACACAGGATAGTGGGAGAAGGGTTTGCTTTTCCAAGTCCCCACGAACTTTCGAAATCAGTGATTCGCAGTTCAACTTAATTAGATTTACAAATTTTGTAATTTTAATTCCCATATATGTAAATTCTGCTTCCTCCCTTTTAAAAGGAAAATGCTCTAGTATTCTATCCTTTACCAAAGGTGTAATATTTATGGGAAATATGATAGACTTTGTGGCATTTAATTTGTAATATAAGATTCTTGAGAATTCAGAATTCAGCCAGGGTGTCCATGACACCCACTAGGGACCCCTCCACGCCGGTGAGAGATAGTATCACATCATCTGCATACAATCCCACCACACGGACTCCATGTATGTTGGATTAGTTCTAAGAGCCTCTGCCAGCGGCTCCATTAACAAAGCAAAGATAACCGGCGAGAAAGGTCAGCCCTGCCCGGTGCAATTAGTTATCATAAACTGGTCTAAGGTGAAGCCAGACGCACTCACCACCATGTTCGGATTAGGCCTTTTTAATATCTCCCACAAAACCAAATTTATCCAGAACATCATCCATATAACCCCAGTGCACTCTGTCAAACGCCTTCTCGGCTTCAAGAGACAGCAGTACACCGAGGAGTTTATTAGTCTCCATTATCTCCAACAAATCTATCACTTGTCTAGTGCCATCCTTGGCTTGTCTCCCAGGGACAAACCCAACCTGGTCAGGTGCTATTAGAGAGGGAAGGACAGACATTCTGGCTGCAAGGATTTTAGATAACACAGTTTATTTAGGAGATAGGCCTAAACTTACCAGGGTTGTTCAGGGGTTTCTCAGGTTTAGGAATGGTTGTGATTACTGCCTCACAGTTTTCATGGCTTATTGAACAGCTACATTTCCAAAAATGTAAAGTTTTTAGGAGGTAAGGAGCTAAAGTTTTGATGAAACAATGATAATAGGTGTTAGAAAAACTGTCTGGGTCTGGAGCAGAGGACTTTTTAGTAGAACAGATTATTTGTTCTATTTCAATGATAGATATAAGAGTATTTAGATCACTTAGCTGAGCCGCTGATACTTTGGGGAGTGAGATTTTTTTCTAGGAAGTTACCAATTTCTTGTGAATTATGCTGAACTGTATGGGGATCCTCTTTTTGGTTGTAACGTGAATAATAAAATTGCCTAAATTCTTTAGCTATGTTGATTGGATTTAGTACTTTAGTCACATCAGGTTTATTTAAGTACTAGATGGTGGCCCGAGTCTAACGCATCGGGTATTCTAGAACAGGGGTCCCCAACCACCGGTCCGCGGACCGGGCCGCGGGGGTCTGTGTGCCGGTCCGCGCCGCCGCAGACCAGCACTACACAATGTGCTGAGCTCTGCGACGGCTCTGAGTGCTGGGATGCGGCCCGCCTCCCGGGGTGATGTCACTGCCCCCCGCTGCTGCAGCAATTAGGTTGTCTCGGCTGTATGCATAGATGTATGGGAGAATCTCTCCGCCCATCACAGTGCAGAAGCCGGGCCAATCACGGTGCAGCAGCCAGGCCCTGATTGGCTACTGGCTGTTGCACTGTGATTGGCCCGACTTCTGCACTTTGATGGGCGAAGAGCTTCTCCCATACATCTATGCATACAGCCGAGACAACCTAATGCTGCAGGTGCAGGGGGGCTGGTGACTGCTATTTGTGTGTGCTGGAGATGGTGGGGGCTGGAACAGGATAATAAGGGCTTTAAGTGCATGGTGGGGACTAGAAGAGGAGGATGGTGGGGCTGGAAGAAGAGGATACTGGGGCTGGAAGAAGAGGATGGTGGGGCTGGGAGAAGAGGATACTGGGACTGGAAGAGGAGGATACTGGGGCTGGAAGAGGAGGATGGTGGGGCTGGAAGAGGATACTGGGGCTGGAAGAGGAGGATGGTGGGGATGGGAGAAGAGGATACTGGGGCTGGAAGAGGAGGATACTGGGGCTGGAAGAGGAGGATACTGGGGCTGGAAGAGGAGGATACTGGGGCTGGAAGAGGAGGATGGTGGGGCTGGAAGAGGAGGATACTGGGGCTGGAAGAGGAGGATGGTGGGGCTGGAAGAGGATACTGGGGCTGGAAGAAGAGGATGGTGGGGCTGGGAGAAGAGGATACTGGGGCTGGAAGAGGAGGATACTGGGGCTGGAAGAGGAGGATGGTGGGGCTGGAAGAGGAGGATACTGGGGCTGGAAGAGGAGGATGGTGGGCTGGAAGAAGAGGATACTGGGGCTGGAAGAGGAGGATGGTGGGGCTGGGAGAAGAGGATACTGGGGCTGGAAGAAGAGGATACTGTGGGCTGGGAGAAGAGGATACTGGGGCTGGAAGAGGAGGATATTGGGGCTGGGAGAAGAGGATACTGGGGCTGGGAGAAGAGGATACTGGGGCTGGAGAAGAGGATACTGGGGGATGGGAGAAGGAGGATACTGGGGCTGGAAAAGGAGGTACTGGGGCTGGAGAAGAGGATACTGGGGCTGGAAGAGGGGATACTGGTGAAGAGAGGATGGGGTTGCAAGAGGAGGATGATGGGGCTGCAAGGGATTATGATGGGGTTATGGTATTGGGGGCTGCAAGGGATTATGTGTATACCACATTGGGTGAAAGGGATGGAAAAATAAAACAACCCCTGAAAATAATAAGTAACACATCTTTTGGGGGAAGCAGAGTGCTAAACACCACCCCTTATCTATGGCCACGCCCCATATGACCAAAGCCCCGCCCCCCCACCGGGCCACGGACAAATAGGCTTGCATGAAGCCGGTCCCCGGTGCAAAAAAGGTTGGGGACCACTGTTCTAGAATATAGAAATAGAGATTGCATGGAGAAGGCGGTGAGGGCTGAATTAGGAGGAACTTTGAAGAAGGAGCGATGGAGGACAGAGGAGGTAGCGGCGGGGTGTGGGAGGATGCAGCGGCACAGGCAGGGGGAGGAAGGAGTGGCAGGGGGGAGGATGGAGCACAGAGCAGCAGGGGGGAGGAGGACGAAGGACAAAGTGGCGGGGTGGGGGAGGACGGAGCAGCACAGGCAGGGGGAGGACGGAGGATGGAGTGGCAGAGGGGAGGAGGACAAATGAAGGAGGAGGAAGCGGTGGGGTGGGGGAGGATGGAGCGGCACAGGCAGGGGGAGGACGGAGCAGCAGGGGGATGATGAAGCACAGAGCGGCGGGGTGGTGGAGGACAGGATGAAGCCGCGGGGTGGGGGAGGACGGAGCAGCACAGGCAGGGGGAGGACGGAGGATAGAGTGGTGGAGGTGAGGAGGAAGCGGTGGGGTGAGGGAGGATGGAGTGGCACAGGCACGGGGAGGACGGAGCGGCAGGGGGAGGACGAAGCACAGAGCGGTGGGGGGAGGAGGATGTAGGATGAAGCGGCGGGGTGGGGAGGACGGAGCAGCACAGGCAGGGGGAGGATGGAGTGGCGGAGGTGAGGAGGACAAAGGAAGGAGGAGGAAGCGGTGGGGGAGGATGGAGTGGCACAGGCAGGGAGAGGACGGAGCGGCAGGGGGAGGACAGAGCGGCAGGGGGAGGACAGAGCACAGAGCGGCGGGGGAGAGGAGGATGGAGGACGAAGCGGCGGGGTAGGGGAAGACGGAGGATGGAGTGGCGGAGGGGAAGAGGACAAAGGAAGGAGGAGGAAGCGGAGGGGGAGGGTGGAGCGGCAGGGGGAGGACAGAGTGGCAGGGGGAGGATGGAGCACAGAGCGGCGGCGGAGAGGAGGATGGAGGACAAAGTGGCGGGGTGGGGGAAGTCGGAGCAGCACAGGCATGGGGAGGACGTAGGATGGAGTGGCAGAGGCAGGGGGAGGACGCAGCACAGAGAGGCAGAGGGGAGGAGGACAGAGGACAAAGCGGCGGGTGGGGAGGATGGAGCAGCACAGGCAGGGGGAGGACGGAGGATGGAGTGGCAGAGGGGAGGAGGACAAAAGAAGGAGGAGGAAGCGGTGGGGTGGGGGAGGATGGAGTGGCACAGACAGGGGGAGGATGGAGCACAGAGCGGCGGGGGAGGAGGACAGAGGACAAAGCGGCGGGGTGGGGGAGGCCAGAGCAGCACAGGCAGGGGGAGGAGGATAAAGGAAGGAGGAGGAAGTGATGGGGTGGGGGAGTATGGAGCGGCACAGGAAGGGGGAGGACAGAGCAGCAGGGGGAGGATGGAGCACAGAGCGGCGGGGGGAGGAGGACAGAGAACGAAGCAGTGGGGTGGGGAGGATGGAGCAGCACAGGCAGGGGGAGGATGGAGGATGGAGTGGCGGAGAGGAGGAGGACAAAGGAAGGAGGAGGAAGCGGTGGAGGAGGATGGAACGGCACAGGCAGGGGGAGGATGGAGCACAGAGCGGTGGGAGGAGGAGGATGGAGGACAAAGCGGCGGGGTGAGGGAGGATGGAGCACTGTACGGCAGCTCAGTGGTTAGCAGAGTATACAGGGGCTCAGTGGTTAGCAGAGTATATGGTGGCTCAGTGGTTAGCACTGCGCGGTGGCTCAGTGGTTAGCACTGCGCGGTGGCTCAGTGGTTAGCATTGCGCGGTGGCTCAGTGGTTAGCCCTGCATGGTGGCTCAGTGGTTAGCACTGCGCAGTGGCTCAGTGGTTAGCACTGCGCGGTGGCTCAGTGTTTAGCAAAGTATGGTCGCTCAGTGTTTAGCACTGTACGGTGGCTCAGTGTTTAGCACTGTACGGTGGCTCGAGTGGTCAGCGCAGTGCTGTGGGCAGAGTGGTCAGCGCGATCAGTTTTTAGCAGTGAGTGCGGTGGGCAGAGAGGTCAGTTTTTGGACTTTTTAAGTGCTTTTTTGTACTTGAATAAAAGTAGAGCATGCAGCCTCATTCTATGTTCTGTTATTATTGTGGACAACTGTGGAGTGGGGTTTTTCTTGTTGATTTGTTAGAGATTGTTAATTTGAGCTAATAGGTCTGATAATGCTGCCTCTCTTCTTTTCTTTTCTACTGCTGCCATCTTAATAAAAATACCTCTCATGTATGTGTCGGGCCCACTGGGACAGGGGTACTCGGTACCGGACTGGGTTACTGCTGGGGAAGTCACGGGTGGTTCTGGTCCGGGCCGTGTCCCTGGCTCGACAATAAAAGGAGGATATTTACAGGGGATTGTCAGTCGTGAAGCCACCCACTATGTGCGGCCAGTGATGGGGCCGCCGCTGCTGCTGCAGAACCTCCGGGTATGATGGAATAGCAGCGTAGATGGAATAGTTCCAGTGGGTAGAACTGTGTTCCCCAGGGCAGTAAGGGTTAAAGTCTATGGTGTAGTGTGCGGTACACTTACTATGCAGACGCTGCAGGAATCCTTCCTCTGCGCTGGAGCTGACAGGCTGTGGCTCTGCAGGTGGGGGAATGTCACTTAAGCAGATGGAATCAGACAAGGGAAGCAAGTTCAGGGTCTCCGTGTTTACTCTCAAAGTTCTTCAAGACAATTTACACTTCAGTTACAGTCCTTACAAGTCTCAGTTCAAGTACATGGGCACACTCTCCCCTCCGGGGTTCCCTTAATCCCTGCAGCCTGGTCTCTCTCTCTGTGACCCCTCACACTATCTCTGTGTCCTTTCTGGGCTGTTAACATTCTGTGTACACTTGGTGGGATGTGGGATCATCTGGTATATGTGATATATAAGTTGTGGTTGTATGACACATGTAATACCCTGATGACGGTGCCCGGAGTGGCACTGAAACGCGTAGGTGGAAATAAAGAAGGGGGGTCTTTTACCTAAAGACTTGTGACTGATTATTTAAAGCAGCGCGGACTGTCTTTACACCATCCCTGAATCTGATCATCTTTACACGTGCTACGTGGCGGTGGAAGTCCTGCAGCAGCTTATAAACTACATGCAATAAAAACTAGTTGTGGGTGCACACAACTAGACCAGGTGAGTGCACCTCTTTTTGATCTGAGTGTGGAATCAGTGTCATATTGATAGGGCACTATTGCGCCTCGCTTGTCTCCTTTATCTTTTTCTAATGGTATATGGGCTTTTGTGAGAGGGGACCAAAGGGCCACTCGCCTATCCTGGTTGTGCCCCTCTGCACAACCAGAGTAAGAGGCACTGGATAAGAGTGCAGGGCTGGGAGCATCCCGGAGGGTCCAGGGCTGGTTCAGAGTTCTCCCTGTGTCACGTCCTGTTTTTCCTGTAGATATGAGATAATGCGCAATAGGGTCTTATCTCAAAAATAAAGAGATGAGGTGGATAATAAGTGTGAACTGCTCACCTGGTGCGGTTGTGTTACCCACAACCGGTTTTGATAGCCTGTAAGACAGCTGCTGCAGGGCTGCACTTTCACGGTTAACCGTGGAGAGAAGATCACTTCTGTTGGACAAAATGCCGCAATGCCCGTGCTGCCGTCAAGAAACACCAAAACAATGGATGATCTGGGTGCAAATGTCTTTAATCTTCCAACGTGTTTTGGAGCTAAATCCCAGCTCCTTCCTCAGGGAACATCCTAGTTCAGAGTTCTCCCTGTGTCACTTCCTGTTTTTGTGAAAATGAGAAAATGCGCAATAGGGTCTTATCTCCAGATAAATAGGTAAATGAATATGTGAGTAAAACTGCTCACCTGGTCTGGTTGTGTCACCCACAACCACTATGAAAGCCTGAAATCAATGTAGTCACCTGTAAAAGACAGCTGCTGCAAGGACCGCACCTCCACGGATAATCGCGGCGAAAAGCCTGTAGTTCTGTAGGACAAAGTGCCGATGTGTCCGCGCTGCCGTCAAAAGGATCACCAGAGACAAGAGAGAATCTGGGCTGAATTGTGTCTTTATTCTTCCGACTTTTATGGCTGGTCTCAGGAAAAGGCCGAAACTTCCAGATAAGGTGGCCCACCTGAAGGTATTCCCTGACTTGTCGGCAGGTACTTTAGCTCAGAGGAGGGAGTATATGCCGTACACTACAGCCCTCAGAGAACAAGGAATAAAGTACCACTGGGGATTCCCCACGAAATTGAAAGTCTTAAAGGACAATTCCATATTTGTCTGCACATCCCCGGATAAGGCAAGAGATTTATTGCTAAAAAATGAAAGATTCAGCCTATATATCCGACAAAAGAGCTCCTCATGTGGAAAAAACAAGTGGCGATCTTTTAGGAGCGCTGGGGCACTTGGGCAATTGTAACACACTCAGAGTGCATAATTTACAAACCTTTAATGCAATAAAGGTTTGCAAATCAAGCACTCTGAGTGTGTTACAATTGCCCAAGTGCCCCAGCACTTCTAAAAGATCGCCACTTGTTACTTCCACATTGCTATGTTCCCCCTGTGAAGGATTGGCGACAGGAGCGGCTCCAGGAGATCCAAAACACACTTGAAAACCTGGCGTTGCCTGGGTAACACTTAGAAGCACTCAAGGACCTGCCGTGATGTCATCAGCTTCTAGATCATGTGACAAAAACAGGAAGTCTGTAGTTCTGTAGGACAAAGTGCCGTTGTGTCCGCGCTGCCGTCAAAAGGATCACCAGAGACAAGAGAGAATCTGGGCTCAATTGTGTCTTTATTCTTCCGACGCGTTTCGGAACCTTCACCTGGCTCCTTCCTCAGGGACATTCAAGATGCAACTGACAATGCTTCTATTTATACAGAACCTAAAACCATGTTTCTGCTGAATCACTGTGACATCACACTCAGGGAGGAGACTGAGTCATGTGATCATTCTTTTGTAAACAAATAATTGCCATCGAGTGCATTTAGTTACAATACATAAAAAATATTCAGATAATGAACATAAAACATAAAAAAGAAAGATCAACAAGTCATAGTCCTCATTTTTTCTTTAAAAACTTAAAAAATAAGCAGCAACAAGTCAAATTGACTAAATGTATGATTGGGGAATCGAACCTTTATGCGTATAGTGGAAAAAAGGAGAAAAATCAAAGTGCTGATAATTGTTAAGGAGCTACTTGTGGAACTGCAAAAACTAGGTGCACAGTGTAAGTGGAAGGTATCAGTGAGGGTGGACAATCACTTCATATGACCCTAAAATATCTGGGTATCGTGTTTTGTAATGTTATTTGTCCTAGTGCACAGTGTAAAAACCTCAACGAAAAAGGATGAGAGAAATAGTGTAGGCCATTCAGCCATAATGAGAAGCGATGTTCCCATCTAGCAATCTATTGTGTGATGCAGATTTAAGTGTAACTATGCTGTGGACAACTATGTCTGTGTATGGGGCAGTGGTAAGAAGCTTTGTCTGAAGCTGTGATGAGTGCAAGAGAACTGAGATCGCGACCCCCATCAACCTGAAAAACAACATACAAGGAAATGAATAGAGTGCAGAGGTGAAAAATTTAGGAAAGAGAAAAAAGTGAAAAGGCTGAAAATAAGTTATGAAGCCGTCAGCAGTATGCTTAATGACTTTGATGGATTGGACCAATACAGAAGAATCTTAGTGTTGATAATATTATCAAAAAATTAATTAATGTGAAACCATGATATTGATATATCATAAAAAAAAATAATACTAATAATAAATAAATAAAAATGAACATGATGTATTCTTGATTAGTAAAGCCCTGATCTATTAATTGGAAGTCCATATAAAGGTTGAACATGTATAGTCTATTCAAATCTGTTTAAAAAATGTATTACTATAAAAAATATATACCGTATATTTATTACTATAAAAAATAAATTAAACTCATTAAAAATGAAATATTTATTCTTATAAAAGTAAAATGGAATATTTATAATAAAAATGGAGTACCGTATATACTCGTGTATAAGTCGACCCGTGTATAAGCCGACCCCCCCTACTTTTGCCCCCAAAACCTGGGAAAACCTATTGACTCGTGTATAAGCCGAGGGTGGACCCCAGCACAGGTATACAGCCCCCAGCAGTGTGGTATACCGACCCCCACAGTGGTAGTATACAGCAGCCTTCCCAGTGGTAGTATACAGCAGCCTCCCCAGTGGTATATACAGGCCCCAGCAGTATTACAGCAGCCTCCCCAGTGGTATATACAGACCCCACCAGTATATACAGCAGCCCCAGTGGTATACAGGCCCCAGCAGTATATACAGCAGCCCCAGTGGTATATAGCAGCCCCAGTGGTATATAGCAGCCCCAGTGGTGTGGTATACAGCAGCCCCAGTGGTATATAGCAGCCCCATGGTGTGGTAAACAGCAGCCCCAGGGGTATATAACAGCCCCAGTGGTATATAGCAGCCCCAGTGGTGTGGTATACAGCAGCCCCAGGGGTATATAACAGCCCCAGGGGTATATAACAGCCCCAGTGGTATATAGCAGCCCCAGTGGTGTGGTATACAGCAGCCCCAGGGGTATATAGCAGCCCCAGTGGTATATAGCAGCCCCAGGGGTATATAGCAGCCCCAGTGGTGTGGTATACAGCAGCCCCAGTGGTATATAGCAGCCCCAGTGGTGTGGTATACAGCAGCCCCAGGGGTATATAACAGCCCCAGTGGTATATAGCAGCCCCAGTGGTGTGGTATACAGCAGCCCCAGGGGTATATAACAGCCCCAGGGGTATATAGCAGCCCCAGGGCTATATAGCAGCCCCAGTGGTGTGGTATATAGCAGCCCCAGGGGTATATAGCAGCCCCAGTGGTATATAGCAGCCCCAGGGGTATATAGCAGCCCCAGTGGTGTGGTATACAGCAGCCCCAGGGGTATATAACATCCCAGTGGTATACAGCAGCCCCAGCGGTATATAGCAGCCCCAGGGGTATATAGCAGCCCCAGGGGTATACAGGCCCCCAAATGCTGGCACTCGCCCCCCCTGTGTGGTAAGGGCCCCCCCGCTGCTTAACTTACCATCCCTGGTCTTCTACACTGCACCGCGCCGGTCTTCTGTGCTCCGTCCTCCATGCTCCCGTCCGGCTGCATCCGGGATCCCCGGCCGTCGCAGTTACGATGACGTCATCGTGCGACGGCCGGGGATCCCGGATGCAGCCGGATGGGAGCATGGAGGATGGAGCAAAGAAGACCTGCGGTGCAGAAGACCGGGGATGGTAAGTTAAGCAGCAGGGGGGCCCTTACCACACAGGGGGGGAGAGTGCCAGCATTTGGGGGCCATTACCGTATTGACCAGTGTATAAGCCGAGGGGGGGACTTTTCAGCCCAATTTTTGGGCTGAAAAACTCGGCTTATACACGAGTATATACAGTATTTATAGTAAAAACTAAAATTTATCTATAATCATCTTTGTGTTTAAAAGTGAATTGTATCAATTTCTATATGTTTGTTAGTTCATGTTTAAAATTGATAATGTGAAGTAAAAAAGCCCCAAAAAACTATATTATAAACAATGCACAGAAACATGGATGAGTTAAAAATAGGAAACACCCAATGGAGACAAAGACCACAAAAACCTCGATCCCTTAGGTAACGGGTGAGGGTCGAACTGATGGAACTGTAGACTTATGGTGATGTTCAGAAGATGAGTTAGATTGAGAGCAGAGGACCCCAGTGTGATATCCTTAAAAGAATGGCATGATTAATAAGAAGAAGGTTGCTATTGTGCTAGAGCTTCTTGGAGAATGTGTAATTCTGTAAAAATTATTTACCTATATACTTCATAAAAAAAGGACTATGAATTTGACCCAGTACCAGGTTATAATTAAAATCATTATTAGTAATCAGTTGACACACTAGAGCAATCCCATCACTTTGTTATATGGGATCTATTATGATTCTATTTTATGATATGATCTCAGATATGAGGTTAAGTCCTCTGGGTGCTAATGTGTTCAATTTGTGCATCAAATATTTTTCTTTTCTATTTAATGCTCCTAGTCTATTGGTATTGGTGGCAGAAATATGGTCAATAGCAGTGACCCTCAATTTGTTGTAATCTTTATTATGGACCATATTGAAATGATCCGATACTCCATGTTGCTTGAACCCCTTTTTAATGTTGGATCTATGTTTATTTATTCGACAATGAAGTTCTTGGACAGTACGTCCAATATATTGAAGTTTGCAAGGGCACTCAAGTAGATAAACTACATAGGAGGTATTACAGGTTATATTGTGCATAATTGGATGTGTTTCACGTGTTGTAGTGGACTTGAACTCATGGGTTTATTGTAATATTTTGCAACATAGACAGCGTTTTCTACCACACTTCATGGATCCTTTTGGGGGGATGGAGCTTTTTTTTACTAATGTGGTCAGATTTTTTTAGTCTACTTGGTGCTAGAATGTTTTTGATGGTTGGAGCTCTTTTATATATGATACCTGGTTGGTTGGGCAACACTTTTCTTAATACTGGATCATTAAGAAGTATTGGCCAGTGTTTCATCAAAATATTTTTAATCTCACTGTGTTTTTTGTTAAAAGTTGTGATGAAATTAAAGGTATGCTTGCCCCCTACTTTCTTTTCTTTTCAAAATTCTTTTTATTAGGAGAAAATGAACAATACATAGTATATTATCACATATAGAATATGAAATACAAGCCATACTATCGTAATCAAAATAAGACGTAGTTAAGTGAGCTCTTCTGGTAGATAGGTCATAACATCTGTTCTACATTTCAGGCTTGTTTAATGAGCTTAGGTTAAAGTAATTGTTTTCAATAACAAGTACAAACGGTAAATAATGTTAACAAGAAAGAAATAAGCTAAGGTAGTGAAGGGTTAGGATAAACATAGTAGAAATAGGGGTATTTGAGTAAGGTATGTGAGGTGGGAGGGGGGGTAATCTAGTAGGGGGGGGGGTAGGTACAAGCAGGCGTGTGTTCCTGTTTTCATAGGGTTATTTATATATTCAGGTTTGAAGTTCTATATTTGATCCATGGTTGCCAAACATCCAAAAAGGTGGCTCGGGAATGGTTCACCACGGACACCGTTTCGGCCACGTGGTACAATGAGTGTATCTTGTCCTTTAGTTGCAACAGTGTCGGGAGACCAGTAGTTTTCCAGTGTGTCGGTATTAGTAGTTTAGCCGCATTAAGTATATGTTGGGCTAAAAGAGATGCTTTTTGATGGTCAGGCCAGATACAAAAATTCAGTAAGGCTGTCTCTGGTTTTAGTATTAGATCCTTTCGTATTACAGTGCCAATTAGGTTCTCAACCTGCCGCCAGAATACCATTATGACAGGGCATTGCCACCAGATATGAAGGTAGTTACCAGGGCCCGCTCCACATCGCCAGCACAGGGTGTTAGCATTCTCGCACCAACCAGAGCTCCGTATTGGTGTGTGGTACCATCTGGCAATTATTTTAAATGTGTTTTCTTGTGCACGGACACACTGGGATGGGCCATGGGATTGCTTGTATATGTGATTAATCTGGGACGTTGTGAAATTGTAACCCAAGTCTCTCTCCCAATGTGAGACATATGCTCTTTTTAGGGCATTGTCAGAAGTCACTAAGGCTTGATAAATGGTGGAGTATATTTTTCTGGGTTTAGAGGTCTTGGCACAAAGCATTTCGAAGGGTGTTAAAGCTCTAGTTAGGTTAGTGTTTTTAATATGACGTTTTAGAATTGCATTGATGGAGCCATAATGGACGAAATTTAAAGACGACAAGCCTGGAATTTGTTGTAGTTCCGATAATGGGAGAAGAGTTCCCTCCTGCATTAATTGGTCTACATAGGTGTTGGAATATTTTAATTCTCCCTCCAACTGTCCTGGGCGTGTCAATGAGTGGGCGAGAATGTCTGAGAGCTTAAGTAAGAGAGATAGAGGTGGGGCCAGAATGTTTATGGAATCTTGCCATATTTTGAGAGTAATTTTTGTGTGTGGGTTTAATATACAGTCATCTTGATTTAGGCGCATCTGTATTAAGAATAGATATCTAAGGGGGAGAGGGGAGAGCGCTTCCTCCACCTCGAGCCATTGTTTATCCTTGGAGCTACGGATTATATCTACTGTTCTAGTTAAAATGGCCGCTCTATAGTATCGTTTGATGTCCGGGGCGCCCATTCCTCCATCCTTCCTTGAGAGCGACAGTAGACGATAGGATATGCGTGGTTTCTTATTTTTCCAAATGTACGTGGAAATAAGAGAGTTCACTTTTTGAAGATAGGATAATGGGGTTTTTATGGTAGCATCTGAAATAAGTAGGTGAATTTAGGCAGGATCAGACTTTTTATTATATTTTTCCTCCCCATCCACGACAAGTAGGAGTCTCTCCATTGTTTGACAAGAGCTACTACAGAGTCAAGTAGATGTGGAAAATTCAATCTAAACAAATCTGTATCCGATCTGCCTATCTTCACTCCGAGGTAAGTAATATGGGACTTAGGCCAAGTGAATGGATATAGTTTTTTCAGTTTTGTCAATGAGTGTGTAGTTATGTTTAGGTCTAGAGCTTCGGATTTGGACATGTTTATCTTGAAACCAGAGAGGTTGCCATATCTCCCCATCAGGGCCATCAAGGCTGGGAGTCCCTTTAGTGGATTAGTTAAAAGGACCAGTAAGTCATCAGCAAAGGCTGCCGTTTTAAATTGTGATTTATTTATTTTAATACCCTCTATTTCTTTATTTTCCTGTATAGAAATCAATAGGGGTTCTAGCGCCAGGATAAACAGTAGTGGGGACAATGGGCAACCCTGTCTGGTTCCGTTATGGATAATAAACCTTTGTGTTAATGAATTATTGATTTTAATACGTGCGGTTGGGTCTTGGTACATTGCCATGATGGCTGTAACTATTATGGGTGGGAAACCGAAGTGTAAGAGTGTTTCCTCTAGGTAAGCCCAGTCCACCCTGTCGAAGGCCTTTTCAGCATCTGTGCCCAGCAATACTAATGGAAGTTTGTGCGTTTTAGTATATTGAAGGAGATGTAGTATTTTATGGGTATTATCTTTTCCCTCTCTCCCGCCCACGAAACCAGTTTGGTTTAGTGATATCAAATCTGGCAAGAATTCGGCGATCCTTCTTGTAATCATACTGGCTAGGAGTTTCAGATCCACATTTAGCAATGATATTGGTCTGTAACTGCTACAGGAGGTCGGATCCTTGCCTTCTTTGTGTATTAAGGAGATTTTTGCTTCCAACATTTGTTGTGGGAGTGGACGTCCCTCTAACGTATCATTACATAACCTTAGGATATATTGCGCCGAAAACCCATCTGGTCCAGGGGCTTTACCTTTGGGGCACTTCGACAGGGCAGACTGGAGCTCACTCTGTGTAAAAGGCTTAGTTAGCTTTTGTTGTTGAAGTTGTGTTAGTGCAGGAAGGTTCAACTTCTGTAAAAAAGTAACAGTGTCTAATTTTCTCTGAAGTTTAGTGGCTTCGGTGTCACTTGGGCGTAGATTATATAACTGTTTATAATATTCTAGAAATGCTGTCTCTATGTGTGTGGTATTCTGTGCTGTCACACCATGAGCATTCTTAATGGAATGAATTTGTGTGCGCGCTTGCCTTTTACGGAGCTGCGTGATAAGGAATTTAGAGGCCTTATCTCCATGTACAAACATCCTATTTTTCCATGTCGCATACCATTTTGCAGAGTTGGCATTAATGATATCTTTCAATTCTTGTCTCTTAGCAATCAGAGATTCCAGAGTAGCCTGGTCAGTATTTTTTTTGTGTCTCATCTCTAGCTCAGCTATGTCGTCATATAAGCTCTGAACTTTCTGATGCCTCTTTTATTTGTAATAGGAAGCTATGGAGATAAGTTCACCTCTCAGTACTGTTTTATGTGCCTCCCAAAGCGTTTGGTGTGAGATTTCCTCTGTTTCATTTTGTTGGAAGTATTGTTGCAGTCTGTTGTTAAGTCGTGATCGCACCTCTGGTAGGTCAAGTAATGATTCATTAATCTGCCAAGATCTGGCTCCTCCGTGTGATTTGGATATGTTTATGGACAGTAATACGGTAGCGTGGTCTGAATATACGTTAGGGGTTATATTAGCTTTGGAAAGTCTGGAAAGGAGTGATCGTGGCACGAGAATGTAATCTATACGGTGATAGGACCTATGGGGGTTGGAGTAGAAGGTGTAGTCTCTCACGGATGGGTTCAAATATCTCCAAGAGTCGATTAACTGCATTGAATTGAGAGTAGTGCGCAGTCTTGACAGATCTCTAGGAGAGAAAGCACTTTTTTGCTTTGAGGTGTCCAGCATCGGTTCCAATGCTATATTTAGATCCCCTCCGATCAAGAGCTCACCCTCCCTAAATTGCTCTATCTTTTTTAGGGTCGAAATTAACCATTTCATCAATTTTTTATTAGGTGCATATAAGCTACAGAGGGTCATCAACGAGCCATTTAAAAGTCCCTTCACACAGATATATCGCCCCTGTGGGTCTATTAGAGATTCCCGTAACTGGAATGAGACTCCTCTCTGAATAGCAATGGAAACCCCCCTCGAGCCTGACTGAGTAGATGTGGCATGGTACCAATTATCGTAACTTGATCTTTCAAAGTTCGGAAGTTTGTTAGGTTTAAAGTGTGTCTCTTGGATAAATAATACTTCTGCTTTTTGTTTTTTGAGTCTATGTAGTATAGGGTGTCTGGATCTCGGGGAATTGAGCCCATGTGCGTTAATGGATGCAAAGGTAATTACCTTACTGATGTCCGGCATGGAGATTATTTTCTTCTGGTAGATTCAGTGGAGAGTACCCGCTTGTACCTGGGATGTTTGGGGGGGGGAAAGAATGGTAGAGGATAGGAGACATTTAGGAAGGTCAGGAGTCACAGAGAGGGGGAGAGAAAAATGCATTGGTTTTATAAACAAAGAATTAAACATAACAATTCTAGATTCAATATTGAACATGACTGTTAATATGTGGCATTGGTAGCCAGCTTTGAGGGAGTATATGTAAAAAAAAATTGTCTAACATAGTCTTGACACATAAGAAAAAAAAGAAAAAGAAAACGGCATGAACCGGGTCATTCAGACCCCATCTTGCAATTCAAGTTTAGGGTCACTGCACAGTGACAGATGTCTCTCAAGGGGGGTCAAGAGATAGGTTAAAGTCGCACAGTGTATAATGATGTTCATGTGGTATCTTCGGGTTCCTTAGGAGCCGGTGATTTTGCCGTCTTTCTCTTTGTGCGTTGTGATTTCGGGGTCACCTGCTGCCATGGGGTCTGACCCGGAAGAGGACGGAGTAGCGATGCCGAGTGAAATGACTCTAGGTCCGGGTAAGTCTCGAGGGTTATGTCGAGAGCTGTGCAGGTGGTTCTAATGTCCTCAGATGACCTGGCGATGAGCCTCTTATCCCCCGCTGTAATATGGATTCCAAAAGGGAATAGCCAACGGAAGCGGTAACCCCTTTGTAATATGGCTTCTGTAAAGGGTTTCAGCAGTCTCCGTTTTTTCAGGGTGATCGCTGATAGGTCTTGGAAGAGTTGGATCCGTGCGCCATCATAGACTATCTCTTTCTGTTCCCTTGCCTTGCGGAGGATAAGATCCTTGACCCGATAGTCCAAGAACCGACATAGCACATTACGAGGTGCCTCTCCTTGTGTTGGTTTGGGGCGGAGGGCCCTATGGACTCGAATTAGCTCAATGTCTCGGGAATCATCGTCAGCTAGTAAGCTCCTGAAGATCTCCACGGCAGCAGTGCCCAGGGCCTCAAACGCCACAGATTCGGGTAGGCCCTTGATCCGAATATTGTTACGGCGTTCGCGGTTTTCATGGTCCTCCAGTGTGGAGTGGATTAGGTGTAATTGCTGCTCATGGGTATTAAGGCTTTCAAGAAGTACATTGGATTGTTGTGACACCGCATTTTGGGATGTTTCGAGCATCTCAAGTCTGTGGCCCTGAGAGGTTATGTCTTGCTTTATTTCTGCCAGTTCCCTGCCAATCGGCTCAAGGGCTCTAGCTAATATGCGTTTTATGAAGGAGCGGGTGACCATTGCGTCTTTAGACTGGGGTTCTCCCTCTGAGTCACTCTCTCCCTCTGTGTCAGAATCGTCTCCATAGGTCATATTTGCATGTTTGGTTGGTTTTGTAAATTCTGTGATAGTGTTTTGTGCTTTCATAAATTGGTCCACATCGGCCTGGGTAACCGACTTCACAGTCTTAGATGTACTTTTTGGTGGTTTAATACTTGACTTTCCCATGTTGTATCTGGATAGGTCTATTGATGAGACTATTGTCAATTTCAGTACTCTGGCTCCCCCTGCTGGTTCAGGCATGCTTTAGGATGTCATGGTTTATCAGTCAATGTTGTATGAAGGGAATTTAGAATTTGTAGTTGGTAGATCCTACTGATGTTAGGTGTATTACATCAGATGCAGAGAATAGAGAGCAGTGTACACCACTGGGATGAAGAGGGACGGGGGTAGGCTCTATGCACTGTCTCTCTGCAGCCTCCAAAATGTACAAGGCACTAGTTTTGGGTCTCAAGCTGTTACCAGGACAATAAAAGTTAATATTGTGCCTTAATCTGCCCCAGATGCCCCTGCAGCTCCCAGCTTTTATATAGACATCTAGTCTGGAGCTGGTATTGCACTGTAGTTCTTTGCTGTAGTGATGCTCTCAACCCCCGGTCTCTGAGCTGGCTGTTGGTCCGTGGGTAAGCACTGATCCTCACAGTCCTCTGGGCTCCCACCGCCTCTCCCGGGTTCCGCACTGTCAATTCCCTCTCCCCCGGCTCGCTAAACCCGCTGGGCGCTTACCTCAATCAAGCGCTGGTTACAGGCAGGCTTCTGCGGCGTTCATCGGCAGCAGCGGGGAGGGTGGGGGGGGGAGCGGGGATGCGCGCCACTCTCTGGGCTCTCCGTGACAGGCTTGCAGGCCTCACCTCCTGGCTCCCTGGAGCCGCGGGCTGTAGACAGCGTCTCCTCCTCTCCCGGTATCGGCGGTCGCTAGGTTTGCGGTCAGTTGGTAGTCTGGCCTGTGCTGGGAAGCTTGCTGGGGAGCGCGGTGGGTCTGCACCAGGTCTAAGATGGCGGGCGGTGGTGGCACGTGTGGGGATCTCCCGGGATGCGCTTCAAGTTGCCTGATTCTTCTCCCACTCACTTCTCTGAGGTCTTCAGTGCAGGGGGTAGCTGCGGATGGGGTGCTGCGGGCAGTCTGAAGGCTCACTGCTGCTGGATGGCTTGGATTCTGCCGGGCACTCTAGGAGCTCTGTGTAATGCAGCCTCCCAGGTCGGCGGCCATCTTGGATCTCCCCCCCTACTTTCTTATTGATTTGTTTTGGTTTTAATAAATCATTTTGTGAAATTTTTGAACTCATATTGCAGGCATTATTAATGAGTTCCATTGGGTATTTCTGGGTAATGAATCGATTTTTTAATATGATAGATTGTTTGGCAAAAACCTCATTATCAGAGCAGTTTTTCTTGATTCTCTTAAATTGATTAACCGGAATGTTTCTCAACCATTTACTGTAGTGTCCACTGGAGAAGTGGACATAGCTGTTTTTGTCCACTTTCTTGAAAAAGGTTTTTGTGAAGATACGATTATTCTCTAGGTATATTGTCAAATCCAAGAAATCAATGCTGGTATTGTGTAGGTGTGGCTCAAATTTCAACCCCCATATATTGTCTCACCATCCATGCCAAAGACAGAAAACCAAAAGCACTTACAGGACGCAGTCAGAGCCCAATTGTGGAGCAAGCCCAGCTGCTGGCTGATGAGTCGCCTCTACCAGCAAAATGTGGGAGGCGACCTGCCATGCATACACTAGGCCTGCATAGAGCACCATTCACATTGTTAGGACTGGTGAGCATGGGATCCCTTGATCGTGGGTCATCAGCTTAAATGTCTTGGGCCAACACATGAACCAAAATCCCATCTATAAAGGTTTTTTATTTATCATATAAAAAACTTTTGCACTTTTTTATCCATCCAGGGCGCAGTTGGGCCCATAGGGGCGCCGTTCATCCAGTGGTGCAGAAGCATCGTACTGTGCGGCCCAATGCTCAGGCAGCGGAGCGGTTGGGTAGCTTTCAGACACTCTGCATCATATGTATCAGTGTGAATGGTGCTCTATGCAGGCCTAGTGTATGCATGGCAGGTCGCCTCCCACATTTTGCTGGTAGAGGCGACTCATCAGCCAGCAGCTGGGCTTGCTCCACAATTGGGCTCTGACTGCGTCCTGTAAGTGCTTTTGGTTTTCTGTCTTTGGCATGGATGGTGAGTTTTTCTGATGCTTTTTTTTCTAGTAGTTTTTGTACAATTTTGTTAGGACTGGTGAGCATGGGATCCCTTGATCGTGGGTCATCAGCTTAAATGTCTTGGGCCAACACATGAACCAAAATCCCATCTATAAAGGTTTTTTATTTATCATATAAAAAACTTTTGCACTTTTTTATCCATCCAGGGCGCAGTTGGGCCCATAGGGGCGCCGTTCATCCAGTGGTGCAGAAGCATCGTACTGTGCGGCCCAATGCTCAGGCAGCGGAGCGGTTGGGTAGCTTTCAGACACTCTGCATCATATGTATCAGTGTGAATGGTGCTCTATGCAGGCCTAGTGTATGCATGGCAGGTCGCCTCCCACATTTTGCTGGTAGAGGCGACTCATCAGCCAGCAGCTGGGCTTGCTCCACAATTGGGCTCTGACTGCGTCCTGTAAGTGCTTTTGGTTTTCTGTCTTTGGCATGGATGGTGAGTTTTTTCTGATGCTGCTTTTTTTTCTAGTAGTTTTTGTACAATTTTGTTAGGACTGGTGAGCATGGGATCCCTTGATCGTGGGTCATCAGCTTAAATGTCTTGGGCCAACACATGAACCAAAATCCCATCTATAAAGGTTTTTTATTTATCATATAAAAAACTTTTGCACTTTTTTATCCATCCAGGGCGCAGTTGGGCCCATAGGGGCGCCGTTCATCCAGTGGTGCAGAAGCATCGTACTGTGCGGCCCAATGCTCAGGCAGCGGAGCGGTTGGGTAGCTTTCAGACACTCTGCATCATATGTATCAGTGTGAATGGTGCTCTATGCAGGCCTAGTGTATGCATGGCAGGTCGCCTCCCACATTTTGCTGGTAGAGGCGACTCATCAGCCAGCAGCTGGGCTTGCTCCACAATTGGGCTCTGACTGCGTCCTGTAAGTGCTTTTGGTTTTCTGTCTTTGGCATGGATGGTGAGTTTTTCTGATGCTGCTTTTTTTCTAGTAGTTTTTCCCCATATATTGTCAAAACGTTTTCCCAAGAAATCATCAACATTACCCAGATTATTATCCCATATAATAAAGATGTCATCAATGTACCTTTTAACAACACCGTTGGGTGTTTCCTATTTTTAACTCATCCATGTTTCTGTGCATTATTTATAATATAGTTTTTTGGGGCTTTTTTACTTCACATTATCATTTTAAACATGAACTAATAAACATATAGAAATTGATACAATTCACTTTTAAACACAAAGATGATTATAGATACATTTTAGTTTTTACTATAAATACTCCATTTTTATTATAAATATTCCATTTTACTTTTATAAGAATAAATATTTCATTTTTAATGAGTTTAATTTATTTTTTATAGTAATAAATATATATATTTTTTATAGTAATACATTTTTTAAACAGATTTGAATAGGCTATACATGTTCAACCTTTATATAGACTTCCAATTAATAGATCAGGGCTTTACTAATCAAGAATACATCATGTTCATTTTTATTTATTTAATATTATTATTATTATTTTTTTATGATATATCAATATCATGGTTTCACATTGATTAATTTTTTGATAATATTATCAACACTAAGATTCTTCTGTATTGGTCCAATCCATCAAAGTCATTAAGCATACGCTGACTGCTTCATAACTTATTTTCAGCCTTTTCACCTATTTCTCTTTCCTAAATTTTTCACCTCTGCACTCTATTCATTTCCTTGTATGTTGTTTTTCAGGTTGATTGGGGTCGCGATCTCAGTTCTCTTGCACTCATCACAGCTTCAGACAAAGCTTCTTACCACTGCCCCATACACAGACATAGTTTGTCCACAGCATAGTTACACTTAAATCTGCATCACACAATAGATTGCTAGATGGGAACATCGCTTCTCATTATGGCTGAATGGCCTACACTATTTCTCTCATCCTTTTTCGTTGAGGTTTTTACACTGTGCACTAGGACAAATAACATTACAAACACGATACCCAGATATTTTAGGGTCATATGAAGTGATTGTCCACCCTCACTGATATCTTCCACTTACACGGTGCACCTAGTTTTTGCAGTTCCACAAGTAGCTCCTTAACAATTATCAGTACTTTGATTTTTCTCCTTTTTTTCCACTATACACATAAAGGTTCGATTCCCCAATCATACATTTAGTCAATTTGACTTGTTGCTGCTTATTTTTTAAGTTTTTAAAGAAAAAAAAGAGGACTATGACTTGTTGATCTTTCTTTTTTTATGTTTTATGTTCATTATCTGAATATTTTTTATGTATTGTAACTAAATGCACTCGATGGTAATTATTTGTTTACAAAAGAATGATCACATGACTCAGTCTCCTCCCTGAGTGTGATGTCACAGTGATTCAGCAGAAACATGGTTTTAGGTTCTGTATAAATAGAAGCATTGTCAGTTGCATCTTGAATGTCCCTGAGGAAGGAGCCAGGTGAAGGTTCCGAAACGCGTCGGAAGAATAAAGACACAATTGAGCCCAGATTCTCTCTTGTCTCTGGTGATCCTTTTGACGGCAGCGCGGACACAATGGCACTTTGTCCTACAGAACTACAGACTTCCTGTTTTTGTCACATGATCTAGAAGCTGATGACATCACGGCAGGTCCTTGAGTGCTTCTAAGTGATACCCAGGCAACGCCAGGTTTTCAAGTGTGTTTTGGATCTCCTGGAGCCGCTTCTGTCGCCAGTCCCTCAAAGGGGGAACATAGCAATGTGGAAGTAACAAGTGGTGATCTTTTAGAAGTGCTGGGGCACTTGGGCAATTGTAACACACTCAGAGTGCTTGATTTGCAAACCTTTATTGCATTAAAGTTTGTAAATTATGCACTCTGAGTGTGTTACAATTGCCCAAGTGCCCCAGCGCTCCTAAAAGATCGCCACTTGTTTTTTCCACATGAAGAGCTCTTTTGTCGGATATATAGGCTGAATCTTTCATTTTTTAGCAATAAATCTCTTGCCTTTTCCGGGATGTGCAGACAAATATGGAATTGTCCTTTAAGACTTTCAATTTCGTGGGGAATCCCCAGTGGTACTTTATTCCTTGTTCTCTGAGGGCTGTAGTGTACGGCATATACTCCCTCCTCTGAGCTAAAGTACCTGCCGACAAGTCAGGGAATACCTTCAGGTGGGCCACCTTATCTGGAAGTTTCGGCCTTTTCCTGAGACCAGCCATAAAAGTCTCCTTTATTGTATCGAAATGAATGCGGGCAATAACATCTCGTGGTAAATCTGGGTTGAGACCTTTTGGTTTCAGAATCCTGTGTATTCTATCCACAATTAAGTCCTGGCTGTCTGCAGAAGGAATCACTGTGTGTATGAAGGTTTTGCTGAAGACTTGGCAAATCTTTGTCAGGAGTAGATTCATCAATCCCTCTAATGCGAATATTATTCCTTCTGGAGCTGTCCTCAAAATCTAGGGTTTTGTTGTGGATTTGAGAAATCTCCTTTTCTAAAGCCTCATTAGCATCTATTAATTCATTATGAGATTTAGTAAGTTCTGCCAGCTTGTGTTCCAGATGATCTATTCTAGTTCCCAGATCCTTCAGCTCTCCCCTGATCTCTGCCTTAAACTCAGCTATCATTCTTTTAAGATTAGCTTGGGGTTCTTGCCTAAGGGCCTTAAGCAAAGCCTCCATTGTTTTCTGTGTAAAGGGAATATCTGTCTGAGCTTTCTCCCCCCCTCCTGAGACTGCTGTGTGCGAGCCACATTGTGAGGAGGGGGGAGAGGGGGCTAGGGAGTTAGAAGTTGCAGCCATGTTGGAGACTGTATTCAGTACCTGGTCTCTGGAGAAATATGCAGTCACGTTCTTTGGAGATCTCCTTCTTGCTGACTTGCCACGCACCATTTGAACCACTGTGTCCTCAGGTCACCAGGTAACTTATTTAGGGCTTCCCAGTGTGGTTTTCACCTTGTTGTGCAGAGTTAAAGCCGATCTCTGTTGGAGCTACTGCTCTAAGCAGCCTGTGCCATTCAAAGCTCGGCCACACCCCTCTTTGTAATACATTTTTACGTGCAGTTTTCTGCATGGAAAAAACACATACCAGTAAAGTCTATGGGTTTTTGAAGTGCTGTGCCCACCTTCAGTTTTTTAACCTGCAGATTTTGTTTCAGAAAAAAGAAGCAACATGCTAATTTTTTCTGTGTTTTTCTCATATAGTCTATGATCGAACCACATGGGAAAAAATGCACAGAAAAATAAAAGAAAATGCTGTATTTTTTCTGCATTGTATTGCCTGGCAGGAGATGTGTTTTTTGGTGCAGAAATAAACTGATAGGTGGGCACAAACCCATACAGAAGTGATGCTACAAAAAAGTAGACATGGCCCTGTCTTTACTTATTTTCCAATATACTTTTATTAAAAAATCCCAGCCATTCCGTCAATACATTATTTTACTGATCTACTTTTATCTCCTACTTCCTCTCTGATGATGGTTCTTTTAAAAATCCCATTGCATGTTGGGATACTCCAAAGAACTATCATCAGGGGGCAGAGGCTGCAATAACTGCCACAAAGTCTGCCCCCTCAGTGAAACTAAACGAAATGTCATCAGTGACTTTCCTTTCAGAGTCTGGGTTAGTCCTTGCCCTATGAAACATGTTCATTGTCATTTCAACAAATGCTCAGATTCTTGCCACTGTGCAATATGCACAGTTAGAGTGCACTCACTTTCCGGCTCTGATCAGCAGTAACAAGCTGCAGGTGAGTGCATGGTCAGTGCTTATTGTAAGAAAAATTGTCATGAGTGTGCCGTGTCCTGTTGTCACCTCTGAGGGACCTGATGCCAGAAGGCCTTTGTAATGGGACTTATCATTCCCTGCTTTCCAACCCCATGCGGCATGTGCAGCCGATGGAATGATCACAAGCACTGGTCTGGGGGATAACAGTTGCCTTTACTTTAGAAAGAATGAGGGAATGCAACATGGAGTATATGTTACACAGTCTCGTTTCTAAACCACGATCAATACAGTTTGAAGTTGAATACTGACATGGAATTTAGGTTCTCATGCTTTAAGAGCATGGATTCTTTAGAAGTAGTACTTGTTAGTTTATATAGGAAGGCTCAGAATATTTTTGTGGCTTAAAGCAGAAGATTGCATATAGTAAGAGAGTTATACAGACCTGGGAGTCCTTGGTAATTTCTCAGCTAGTCACGGCACATGCAAAAATACATCTGGTCAAGTACATATGTGTCCGGACAGTGAGTATCCAGGGTAGAAAGACTTTAGCATAGTGTCTGTGAAAGACAAAGAATGATTCTAGGCCTTGGGGCCTCAAGGAGATCTTATGGTAAAGGGAATCTTCATGTGTGCTCTGCTCCCAGTGGCATCTTGTCCAGAACTGGGGGATTTCCAGCTCTGCCTATCTAAACAGGATTGGATGTAGCTCCATCTATTGAGCCCTGTGTCTGCATCACCAGCTAATAGGACAACACTCAATGTACATGTCAGATTCTTACAATGCAAAGTACTATAAACTATACATTTTCACTAGCAAATGGTGCTGGAACACAATACATGAGAAATACCTGGGAAAGGCATGAAAAATGCATGAGATATGATTTAAATGAAAATGCATGTCTAACACTCACTAATAACAGTAGAATGGTAGCTAGGGAGTGAGCGGTAGTGTGCAGGGGCAACTTAAAGGGACAGACACAATCTTGACCAGGTCACTACATACTCTTCCTCTGAAGGTTAGCTGTCCTCTGTGATTGTGAAAGTGGAGGGACTACTAAGAAAGGAAGGAAATATGCATGTCCGCTAAAGTAGCAATAAGGCAGGAATATGCAATGAAGAAATGTGAAACATGAAGGCATTAGTGCCAATGTGAGATAGAGTCTCTTTCCGCAATACACTATCGTCCATTTGAAAGGCTCTGGAATGGCACTTTTAGTGGTACCAAACAGTTCATATTAAGTCCATGACTATATATGAAAATAATGCAAAGAATGAACAAGGTGCTTGGTATAACCCACGTGCAGAGCCTTAAACGTTACTAAACTGACTGTCTACCTAACTAAATAAATACAAGGATGTATACACATGGGAAAAGATATGGCTTTTTAGTCTTTGTAGCAGGCTGGAAGTGTTCCTTTTGTGTTTTGCTCTGAACGCCTCAACACTTGATCTTCCTCTTGGGCAAGAATGATACAGTCTGCTGGTTCAGGTGGAGTTAGCGGAGGAGCAGCAACTGGAGCAGGAACTGAGACGGGAACATAATGATAGCACAAAAGGATTAATTGATAATTGTAGAGGGACTCTTTCACCGCAGATTGTCTTGGTGGTGGTTCCAAGGCAGGAATTGGAGCAGGAACTGAATTGGTGTGTAGACCGACATGACTTGTGCAGTAGGTGAGGATATCACCAGTAGATCCTCTTTGGTGCATAACTTAATGCTGTTTCTGTGCACCATCTATGGGGCCATTATGGTTTTCTTCACTTTGCATACATCTGACTCAGGATATGAGATAGCTGTAACTGTCTATGGCTCTGTTTCCCAGAGTGAATCGAATTTCCCCGTACGATGGTACTTTAGCCATACCTTGTCTCCAATTTGAAGTGGCTATGCATTAGCTCTTTGATTGTAGGTCTCTTCCTGTTGATGGCGAGCCTCACCCATGTGGTAACTGACAATCTGTTGCGCTTTGTGTATTCTTCAATGATGTTCTGAGACCCAATCAGTTTTAGGCTGATGATTGATCACATCGGAAACTTGGGTTGCAAGAGCATGATCTTTTGGGAGCTGGCCTTCTTTTCCATACATCAGGTAATATGGTGAGTAGCCTGTAGAACAGTGGACAGTATTGTTGTAGATTTCCACTACTACTCGTTAAGTAATCGAGGCCATTCAGCTTGTTTGGTAAGAGATGCTGTTAGCAGCTAAGTGATGAAGGTCTGGTTGACTTTCTCGCAAAGGCCATTCCCTTGTGAATGATAGGCAGTTGTTCTTAGCTTCTTGCACTCACAGAACTGGCAAAGTTCTTGGAATAATTGTGACTCAAAGGCAGGTCCACAGTCTATGAGAACTGCTTCAGGGCAACCGTAATGTCTCACATATTCATGGTAGATCAAGTGATAAATGCTGAAAAGGAAGGAAAAAGGTGCACATTAGTGGTCATATGTGTGGATTCAAAAGTAGAAAGTACCAAAACAGACTCACCTGGGTCGGTTGTAATCCATCACAACAACTGATATTGCATATCAATATCAAGGTTCCACGGTATACAGCAGTCTCCCGCGTTTTGTAAATCCAGGAGTATACATAGAAGAGAAAGGGGATTTCGAAGCACACTCCTGTTCCAATGAATGAGTGCATTAAGGTTATTAAAAACTCATTTGGTGGTTTATTTCTTCGTGTTTCAAGGTTAAACAATCCTTCATCAGGACAACCACCAGTTGTACATCTTTGCCATGTACAGACAGGTTATATATATAGACCGGTATTTGTATACAATCTGTCAAAGAGAGGCTACAATTGTGACGCATTTGTCAGCTGACATTGAATACATCAGTGCAATAAAAAGACGTATTACTTTTCTTCTTATAAAAACATACAGATATTCTTTTTACAATATGCATACTAAGGTGTCTTAAAAAACTATGACCATTGTGAGGTAGCGCCCCGGGGTACTCGCTTGGCACGGGAAAATGACACCATACTCATCTACTATATAATTGTCCAAGGCGTCTTTCGGAAATCGCGCCTGCCGGAGGCGGCCACCAATGAGCGCAAGCTATGCAAATTCAAAGTTCGAATTTCGCGCCAATTTGCAGCTTGGTGATAGCGGCGCCGGGATACACAGGTCCGGCTGACGGTGGCCGCAGCGCGCGCGAGCCATCCGGGAGATGACCGGTCATCTCCCGGCTGGAGAGCCGCTGACCAGAGTTCAGCCGCGGCTACCTGCGGCACAAAAGTCCGCGGCGAGTAAGCCGGTAGATGACCGGCGCCAGCTGGTGAGCCGCTGACCTCTGTGCAGCAGTAGCCGCGGCTGAGCTCCGGTCAGCGGCTCTCCAGCCGGGAAATGACCAGCGTCAGCCGGTCATCTCCCGGCTGCTCGCAGCGGTGCTGCCCTTCGCGGCATTCAAACCGTGCGCCAAGCCGCAGTACTCTTCTGATTAGTTGCCGCGGCCGCGGCGACCGATCAGAGAAGTAGCGTGGCTTGGTGGGCAGTTTGAATTCCGCGCCTCTGATTGGTCGACCGTGGCGACCAATCAGAAGAGTACTGCGGCTTGACGCGCGGTTTGAATGCAAACCCCAACCATGCAGCCTCCATCCCCTCAGCCTCCTCCGTCCTCACAGCCTCCTCCATCCCCTCAGCTTCTCCATCCTCACAGCTTCATCCATCCCCTCAGCCTTCCCCATCCTCACAGCCTCCTCCATCCCCTCAGCCTTCTCCATCCTCACAGCCTCCTCCATCCTCACAGCCTACTCCATCCCCTCAGCCTCCCCATCCTCACAGCCTACTCCATCCCTTCAGCCTCCCCATCGCCACAGCCTCCCCATCCCCTCAGCCTCCTCCATCCCCTCAGCCTCCTCCATCCCCTCAGCCTCCTCCATCCTCACAGCCTCCTCCAACCCCTCAGCCTCCCCATCCTCACAGCCTGCTCCATCCCCTCAGCCTCCTCCATCCTCACAGCCTCCTCTAACCCCTCAGCCTCCTCATCCTCACATCCTCCCCATCCTCACATCCTCCTCCATCCTCACAGCCTCCTCCATCCTCACAGCCTCCCCATTCTCACAGCCTCCTCATCCTCACTCCTTACTCCTGTCTACAAGGTCTGTCAGTCAGTGTGACGGGGTTCACTCCTGTCTACAAGGCTGTCAGTCAGTGTGACGCAGTTCACTCCTGTCTACAAGGTTGTCAGTCAGTGTGACGAACTTCACTCCTGTATATAAGGCTGTCAGTCAGTGTGATGCACTTCACTCCTGTCTATAAGGCTGTCAGTGTGACGCACTTCACTCCTGTTTACAAGGTATTCTAGAATACCCGATGCGTTAGAATCGGGCCACCATCTAGTGCTTAAATAAATGTCCACCCGTTTACTTTTCACATATCATAAACCGGGTAGCATGTATAACACATAGTACATTTCACATAAGCACATCACATAATACATACATTACATATAACATAGAACCCTATTGCACATATAGGTCTTTCAGTCACTGGGACCTGTAACCACATCTCCCTCAAACCCTTGGAGCAATAACGACAACTCCAATGGTGGTCACGGCCACCGGCCTATCTACACTTTACACATACATTTACAATAAATATTTATCCACGCTTATCAACGGGCCCTGTGGGTCCCAATGGCGGTTCCCAGCCGCCTGGCTTTATTTACCCAGCACAACACTTTAATACTAACCCAGACCCCCCAGGATTCAGGTACAGGCTTTTTCACACAGGTCTCATACAGGCTGCTATACTGTGGATAGCCTTCACACACATACATCCAAGGTCAACGGGACCATATCACGGCCCATGGTCGTTCCCAATGGCGTTATGAAAGCCTGGCCCTTGAGCCGGACTCGGTCTCACACCACATGGCATACTACAGGCTCCAGCCTGACCGGTAACTTCCACACCACATGTGAACCATCATACCATATCCATGGATCACATACGTCCTCACACAAGCTCACAGCCCATCATACGATATCCATGGACTGCGGCTCCTCTGTGTCCATAACAGGGATTGGCAAACCTGAGTTACCAGGTAAACCATGCGTCATCAAGGCCTCCTCACCACGTGTCAGGGCCATCAGCCGCCACCAAACCTCCACACTCAGGTAGGTCTACAGGTCGACTACTGTGCCCCACGCCTGAGTCGAGTGCCCTCCAGGATTGGCCATGATTCCCCACTCTAGGAGCCCTCTTAACCCCTGCATCTGGCCACAGGTTCACACGCACCATCAGAGGGACAGGTGCCTCCCGCATGCAGCAGGCCAAGCCTCCCTCTCAACCCAACGGGACGGAATTCCTCTGATATACATCCACACTGGCTGGGTCTCTCCCACAGACTAAACTGAACTCCCATTGTCCTCTCTAGCCACTTGGCACTGCACATGGCACTCAGTCCACCATTGCATACGTGGACTGCTAGCTTACCGCGGCACCGAACTGGGTCTAGCAACCTGAGTTACCGGGGTATACCAGTCATCCCCTAAGGGCTCCTTCCGGACATGTTTCGCCCCACATCTGGACCAGCGTCCTCCTGGATCAGCCATGGTTCACTGCTCTAGGAGCCATAACAACCCGTTCCCAGCCACCGGTATGGAGCTGGCAGGCTCCCTTCACATCCGCACATCGCAGAGCTCAGGACTGCTCTGATTCCCATCATCTCTAGTCTGACTCACACAGACACCTGGCTGGCTCTTATCGTAGCTGCCACACCCACCTGACAGCCACTCATTGGTCTCATGAACCTCCTAGCTGTTAACTCACTGTGTACCGGACAGGTTTACAGCACTCACACACAGGAAAACCGGCTCATGTGAACAGGTTCCTAAGCCGACAACCCATGTGATGCACCCTGGCCATGGGACCATGCTGGCTGTGCCTCACACCATATAAATATATACATTTTAAGAAAAAAACTTTAATGTATCCAACTTATTGCAAATTGCATACATTTTTTCATAAAGAAGTATATATATACTAGATAGTGGCCTGATTATAATGCATCGGGTATTCTAGAATACCTTGTTAACAGGAGTGAAGTGCGTCACACTGACTGACAGCCTTGTAGACAGGAGTGAAGGATGTCACACTGACTGACAGCCCTGTAGACAGGAGTGAAGTGCGTCACACTGACTGACAGCCTTGTAGACAGGAGTGAAGTTCGTCACACTGACTGACAGCCTTGTAGACAGGAGTGAAGTTCGTCACACTGACTGACAGCCTTGTAGACATGAGTGAAATTCGTCACACTGACTGACAGCCTTGTAGACAGGAGTAAAGTTCATGACACTGACTGACAGCCTTATAGACAGGAGTTAACTGCGTCACACTGACAGCCTTGTAGACAGGAGTGAAGTGCATTACACTGACTGACAGCCTTATATACAGAAGTGAAGTTCGTCACACTGACTGACAGCCTTGTAGACAGGAGTAAAGTTCGTGACACTGACTGACAGCCTTGTAGACAGGAGTGAACTGCGTCACACTGACTGACAGCCTTGTAGACAGGAGTGAAGTTCGTGATGGAGAGGCTGTGAGGATGGGGAGGCTGAGGGGTTGGAGGAGGCTGTGAGGATGGGGAGGCTGAGGGGTTGGAGGAGGCTGTGAGGATGGAGGAGGCTGAGGGGATGGAGGAGGCTGATGGGATGGGGAGGCTGTGAGGATGGAAAGGCTGTGAGGATGGAGGAGGCTGTGAGGATGGAGAGGCTGTGAGGATGGGGAGGATGAGGGGTTGGAGGAGGCTGTGAGGATGGAGGAGGCTGAGGGGATGGAGGAGGCTGTGAGGATAGGGAGGCTGAGGGGATGGAGGAGGCTGTGAGGATGGAGGAGGATGTGAGGATGGGGAGGCTGTGGGGATGGGGAGGCTGAGGGGTTGGAGGAGGCTGAGGAGATGGAGGAGGC
Source organism: Allobates femoralis (assembly GCA_033576535.1). Lineage (NCBI taxonomy): Eukaryota > Metazoa > Chordata > Amphibia > Anura > Aromobatidae > Allobates > Allobates femoralis. The sequence goes on along the minus strand of JARQOC010000008.1, from coordinate 82,582,736 downwards.
TGAGGGGATGGGGAGGCTGAGGGGAAGGAGGAGGCTGTGAGGATGGAGGAGGCTGAGGGGATAGAGGAGGCTGTGAGGATGGGGAGGCTGTGAGGATGGAGGAAGCTGTGGGGATAGGGAGGCTGTGAGGATGGAGGAAGCTGAGGGGATGGAGGAGGCTGTGAGGATGGAGGAGGTTGAGGGGATGGAGGAGGCTAAGGGGATGGAGGAGGCTGTGAGGATGGAGGAGGCTGTGAGGATGGAGGAGGCTGTGAGAATGGGGAGGCTGAGGAGCCTGCACACTGCAGGAACACTCACTGGCGCTCAATTCCGTCGTCTGCCTGGAGGGGATGGAGGAGGCTGTGAGGATGAGGAGGCTGAGAGGATGGAGGAGGCTGTGAGGATGAAGGAGGCTGAGGGGATGGAGGAGGCTGTGAGGATGGAGGAGGCTGTGAGGATGGAGGAAGCTGTGGGGATAAGGAGGCTGTGAGGATGGAGGAGGCTGAGGAGATGGAGGAGGCTGAGGGGATGGGGAGGCTGAGGGGAAGGAGGAGGCTGTGAGGATGGAGGAGGCTGAGGGGATAGAGGAGGCTGTGAGGATGGGGAGGCTGTGAGGATGGAGGAAGCTGTGGGGATAGATCAGAAGAGTACTGCGGCTTGACGCGCGGTTTGAATGCCGCAAAGGGCACCACTGCTGCGAGCAGCCGGGAGATGACCGGCTGACGCTGGTCATTTCCCGGCTGGCTTGCCGCTGACCGGAGCTCAGCCACGGCTACTGCTGCACAGAGGTCAGCGGCTCGCCAGCTGGGAGATGACCAGCTGAAGCCGGTCATCTCCTGGCTGGCTTGCCACGGATTTCTGTACCACAGGTAGCCACGGCTGAGATCCAGTCAGCGGCTCTCCAGCCGGGAGATGACCGGCTGACGCTGGTTATCTCCCGGCTGGCTCGCGCATGCTGCAGCCACCGTCGGCCAGACCTGTATAGCGCCGCTGTCGCCGGGCAGCAAATTGGCGCGAAATTCAAACTTTCTATTTGCATATGCTGCGCTCATTGGTGGCCACCTCTGGCGGGCACCAATGAGCAGCCTCTGTCTGGCGCGCGATTTCTGTGACCGACAGATCCCTTGGACAATTATATAGTAGAAAATATATATCAAAGAATAGCAGAGGCAGCACTCCAATTTTCAAAGCCTTAAAGGCTACTTTGCACGGCACGATATCGTTGCCCAACTACGATAAAAAGTCACGTGGCTCGTGCGTTGCCGCCGATATCGTTTGTGCGTTGTGTGGTGTAAATGAGCAATGCGACGCAAGAACGATGCCAAAACGATATCGTTGAGGAATTGTGCAGGCTCTCCAACTGGCCAATATTGGCTCACCGATCTGACCAGATCGTGCTGTGTGACGGCCCAACAACGATTTGGAGAGCGATTGGTATCGGTGTTCCAGGAAATCCGTAGGCTAGCCGATTTTGTATTTTTTAATGCCGCCCACCTACGTTGATTGGTGGCTAGTAGGCTATGTGATTGGATGTGCCTGGCCAAGTAGCCATATTGTTTTTTTTTGTTATTTTGATGCGCGCTTCATTATCATTCTCTTTGCTAGCTCCCCAATGGTGCGGAAATACATGAATCCAAGGGCAATCATTTTTACACAGCTCCTGTACTCCTCTAGCAAATAGTTTTTGCGCCTTTTTACGACTCCACAACCATCTCGTTATCAATTTTTGAACTGTTTCTTTCAAAGTGCCATGTGAAGATATGAAAGGACTGCTTAATAGCAGCTGTCATCTGTAAACTCCTCCGACACATATATATTTAAAGTATATCCAAAGTGCCTGAAAGCTTCTGGCACTATGTGTGCATGAGCGACGCATTAGCATTGTGCTTTGCATATTTCATGATGTTGTGGCGTTCCCTGGCCTCAGCCACTATTTGTGGGCGACTCCTTTGCGGACTGACAACTTAACACCGCACCCACAATCTGCGCCATGACGTCATGACGTCCTCTTGCAGCAGGCCCAGCCTTCTGGTGGATTCCAGTCACATGCATAAACATGGCGGCGTCCCAGCGTTCTGCAGCATGGGGAGAGCAGAGCTACTCCTGCTGTTTGACCACCTGGACTACTGGTGTGTGCTACCCCACCAGCACCCCCGGCTGCATAAGATGCGCATTGTGCGCAAGGTCCAGCGGGCCTTGCTGCGGAACCTACAAGTTGAGCGCACGCCCAAGCAAATCATGAAAAAGGTGGCGGACATGAAATACAAGGCGAGGGACCGCATGGCCGCCATCCGTGCCCACATCCAGAGCCTGCGTGGTGAGTATGATGTCATTACACATACACGCATGTTACATCTGGGAACAATATACCAGATTACGCAAACTTGAAAATAAACCCTCTATTGTTGGGCAAAGGCTACTCCTACTAGCATGTTTGTGGTCAAGTAATTGTTGTAAAGTGCTTGTGACTATCATTCCCAAACCTAGAGTGTGGCCACAAATATAACTCCACATACATAGGCACCTTGTGTTGGTTTTTAAAAAGCTACTATTCCTTTGTCCAAACATAGATCTGAAGCTGCCATCCAAGCCCACATGCACTTAAATGTCCTCTTGGAGGGAAGGCAATAATGTATGTGACATCATTTTTGGGAGACACTAAAGCCCATTAGCCACACATCACACTATCTGCATATCCAATCAGAAATGTGAAACAAATGCTCCCTTCTCAACCAACAGATGCTGATGACCAAGAAGAGGGCTCGCCACCGGCCTCACCACCACCAGGGCAACCCAGCTCACCGCAGCCATCCCCTCACCCCTCCACATCCCCAGCTGCCGTTTCTTCAAGGGGCACATTGGCCCTGGGATCCCCATCCGCAGCTGAAGGTGGCTCCCGTGGAAGATCCACACCAGCCTCCCCCGCCCCAGCTGAAGGAGCTTCACCAGGGGCATCTTCAGCGGCATCCCCTGCACCAGCTGCAGGCCCATCACATGGGGCAGCCTCATTGGTCTCAGCTAAAGAAGGCCAACCACCACCACCCGGCCAATCGGCGTTAGCGGCTCTTATGGAGGCCTACTCCACATCACCCCCTGACTCACCCATTGAACAACATGGTTTCAATCAGTCTGTTAAGTGTGCAAGGCCTACAGCCCTTGTTTGAGTGTTTTGCACTATGCTTGAAAATGTCTCCAAACACAGACCTAACATCCCTGGTTTTTTGCAATCACATTTTAGGGCCAACAGCTCTAGGGCTGGGCTGGCAGATGAGCCAATTACCCTCCCCTGAAAATGGTGGCCCTCCAGTAGTTGGTAAGTAGTGTTTGGTCGCACCCTTAAACATACTGAACCCACGTTTTTATTTTGGCTCACTGATGTGTGTGTTCCCACACTTTAGGTGTACCATCTTTCATGGACCTCCTGCAGGCCCACCAAGAGGCCCAACACAAGCTGCAAGAGGCAACCACACAGCTGGAGTTGCTGGGTGCAATGATGTACCATTTTTTGCAACACTAGCCAAGCCCTGGCCCTGTTGACCCCCAAATGTGAATGTAGCATCTGCAATGATGTTTTTAAGTTGGCATCCAACTATTTATTTCGTCATGTTGACCAGTTTTGTGTTATGGTATGTTGCCAAGATTCGGTGTGTTTTTTTAACACAATATGTCCACATTGTTGCCCTGACCAAGCCATTGTTACGGCTATGTTTGTCAAGGAGCTTGTTTATCCCAAATTCGGTGTTTTCAAACATGTTTGGCAATTTTAAACACTATACACTAAGTTTGGTGTGTTGATCTTTCTTTCAAAGAAGGTTGGAAATATATTTGGCAAACCACCACAAAAAACGTTGTGTGCGTTTACATGTTCGTCATTTTGTCAAAATAACAAACACGTGCTAATTTGAGACACATGTTCCTAGCAAAAATAAGGGACCTATCTTTATTGTGGCCTCCAAAGCAAACGACGGATTGGACCTGAAACCTAAATTAGTCACAAGCACAGTGGCACAAGACATTCACACATACACAATGCAACATTGGGTGTAGGGCAAGCTAAGGGCAAAACATGTGTGTACACCACTGTTTACCTATGTCCAAGGTGACAAGTATGAATTGGGGCCTATGGCTGATTGTTGCATTGTGCTTGAACTTGTCGCGGGGCCTTGACATCTCCCAAAAACACTTTTTTGAACCAACATTTGAAGAGTTAAGAAATCATCATAATCAATAACCTTCTGGCCCTGCTTGTCTGTGGAAAGTGTATGGCACAGCTGTGTGTGCCCTTTAAACCAGCGTTCCTATTTAACATGGTGTACAACATTTCAATGTAGCACATAAAATACACAGATATTTCAATTACCACAATTTATTACATAATGAGAAAAAAACATACCGTATATACTCGTGTATAAACCGACCTGTGTATAAGCTGACCCCCTGCTATTGCCCCCAAAACCTGGGAAAACCTATTGACTCGTGTATAAGCTGAGGGTGGACCCCAGCACAGGTATACAGCCCCCAGCAGTGTGGTATACAGGCCCCCCCAGTGGTAGTATACAGCAGCCTCCCCAGTGGCATATACAGGCCCCAGCAGTATATACAGCAGCCCCAGTGGTATACAGCAGCCTCCCCAGTGGTATATACAGACCCCACCAGTATATACAGCAGCCCCAGTGGTATATACAGACCCCACCAGTATATACAGCAGCCCCAGTGGTATATACAGACCCCACCAGTAAAATACAGCAGCCCCAGTGGTATACAGGCCCCAGCAGTATATACAGCAGCCCCAGTGGTATACAGGCCCCATCAGTATATACAGCAGCCCTGGGGGTATACAGCAGCCTTCGGGGGTATACAGCAGCCCCCAGGAGTTATACAGCAGCCCCCAGGGGTTATACAGCAGCCCCCAGGGGTAATACAGCAGCCCCCAAATGCTGGCACTCGCCCCCCCTGCTGCTTAACTTACCATCCCTGGTCTTCTGCTTAGCGCCGGTCTTCTTTGCTCCGACCTCCATGCTCCCGTCCTCGCTGCATCCGAGATCCCCGGCCGTCGCACGATGACGTCATATGCCTGCGACGGCCGGGGATCTTGGATGCAGCTGGACGGGAGCAGCGAGGACGGAGCACTAAGGACCGGCGCTGTGCAGAAGACCGGCAAGGTAAGATAAGCAGCGGGGGGGGCCCTTACACAGAGGGGGGACGAGTGCCAGCATTTGGGGGCCAGATATGCACTGCTTCCCCCTGCCGCTGATTGACAGGGGGAAGCAGTGCATATATAATGAGCGGCCCCACGTGACGGGGCCGCTCATACAGCAGCCTTCCCCCCGCCTCCTCCAGCCTCCCCAGCCCCGACTACCGTATTGACCCGTGTATAAGCCGAGGGGGAGACTTTTCAGCCCAATTTTTGGGCTGAAAAACTCGGCTTATACACGAGTATATACGGTAAGTGGTTTATGGCAACAACAAAATAAACAATATATATATCACAAAGCAAAAACCAACAAACAAAATCACTATTGTTGGTAGCGTCCCCAATAATTGGTATATTCTGCTGCAAGATCTGCGATGGTAGCCTTACCAACATCCCTTGCAGGAAGTGAGTTTGGTCGGTGCCGAGGGAAAGGTCTAAAAAGCTCCCTCGGCACCTCAGAAATTCGTCCAGGGCCAAACATAGCCATCAGCGGCGGCTGATGGTACACTGACGGCTGTTGGGGGGCTGCGCCAAGATGGTCTGGGAGTTCAGTGTCCCATTCGCCGATGCCTCCAGGGCTAGATATATGATCCGCTCAAGGTCCGATTGTTGTGGACAGCCCAGCTCGGACACCCATTCACTCACTAGCAGCCCAATCCCAGTCCAAGGGACCCTCTCCATATTCAGCAGCACCCTCTTAGCCCAGTCACCCAGCTGGGTAGGGGGTGGAGCTGGTCTTCGGCGTCTCCCCCCCTCACTGGGCCGAGGGTTCTGCACGGTGGGACTGGGATCAGGCTTCCCCCCCCAGATGTTGTTGGGGGATCTTCAAGAACGGGTGCCCCACCCTGGCTGGGCCCGGCGCCTTGAGGGTCCTGTGGAAAAAGGGGAAAAAACAAAAATCAGCAAGATTGACACAATCACATATCATCAATGCAATAAGAACAAGCATGCCTTTGTCTTGTTTGACTGTGCAATGTAACAAATCAAAGCCAAGGCCATTACTGTGGCCTTGACATATGGCTATGTCTCACAACACACATTGATTACTCTACTCACATAAGTAAGCACCATGGGCATGCATAGCTGTTGACACAAGCACACAAGGTAAGTTAGAATTGAAAAGAAAAAACAACACCATTACCAAATGTGCACCGTGGGAAACAACACACGCTCCTATGTTTGACAAGTGACACACAACACAAGTGTTTCAAACCACCATTGCTGAGTGTGATGACCCTAAACCAATCAAACATACCTCTTGTGGCGGAGCCGGGGCTTGGAGAGTGGCGGAGGAAGTTTGTGCCAGGTCCCTGCTGCATAGTGTAGTCGGAGGGAGATGCTGGTCCCGGAGGAAATGGAGGAGGTTAAAGTACCACAAGCGTGGCACATAAACCTCCCCCGTTCCACTCCCGGACCGCATAGATCTTTCCACCTCATTAAGCTCCCTCTTATACACTGTGCGCAGGTTCGAGATCTTATTCTGCACAAAACATCTTATCCACCCTCTCCCCAGGGTGGTGCTGCTAGGAGAGGGTGATGAGCTGCTCATATGCCACTCTCTTCACCGTTGCATTCTTATAATCTGGTAATCTGGTCCGCCACAAGCACTCTAGCTCCTGGTACTTGGCTATGAAGGCCCTGATAACTTCCTGATTGTCTGCCATCTGTTAAAAGAAAAGAAGGGTGTAAACAGACACATGCACGTATCATGTGTTTTCATGTGTGTATGCGTGGCTACATGTGTCCCTGTGCACATATGATTTGTGTGTGAAGAATAGGTGACATAATTCACCAGCCAAACATTACACATGTGCCACTAAGGACATTAAGCCACATGCACCAACAGTATGTACATATGGCTGTATATCAATGGATGTTGGTCAAGTAATTTCCCAGTTTGGGGGGGCAAGCCCACCAGCCAATGGACATTCAGTGAGGTGGGATGTATATCTCCCTTTCCTCATAGACATGTTGGATTTGGGGTTGGTTGTAACCAACATGGACATTACAAAAACAGGCATCAAGATTAAGGTCATCTACATACATGTTAGCAAAAGGCGTATGGTACTTTCTCAGGAATCTTGCAAACAAAGGGTCCATTTGAGTACCATTTACAAAGGGAATATGGCCCATTAGGACACATAGGTGGGGTATGGCAATGGACTCTGTGTACCTGCAATTAAGAGTGTGAAACTGGGCTCAAGGCACATATCCCTCAGGCAAAGGATGTTGCCCTGTGTTTTAATCCTTGTGGACCCCTCCCTAACCAGCATCTGATTAGGCCGTAAAAATGTCCAAAAAACACAGTTAAAAGATACAGATATGACAAGGGAATTAACACTGCCAGATATCCATCTACACACAGCTCCAACGGGGTATTGGCCCTCATCAGTGTTGTTTTGGATTCTACTTAGGTGGGAACAATGGCTGGTAGACAAACAAGACTAAGCACTTATGAAGTCACAGTCAATGGCCACCAGGCTCCATTTGCATTTATTATCAACATGGGGACAATGCATCATGGATTTCACTGTTTTGGGCGCTTAAAGGCATCTGCCAACAGTGTTTTCCTTGTCCGATCTCCATGACATCAGAATATGCTTGGTGACATAGGTGGTGTAAGACCAGGTCCAGAAAAAACAAAGATACAATATGGTTGCATGGTACTTGAACAGCATACCCAAAATAAAATCATGATGAAGGTGAGTCACCAATACATACCGTCAGTCCTGCAGTGTCAGAAGAGGAACTCTACCATGTTGTGTTTCCATGTGTTTGTAGGCGGATGTTCTCCACGTCGTCTTTAAAAGGACACACAGCCAATGAAATGGTTGAACAGCTGACCAATCCGCGACGTTGGGCGTTGGACTTCACTACGCACTACCATTGGACGGCGCAAGTGGGTTGTCATTGGTGGATTCGCACATAAAAATGGCCCACAGCTGAACGTTGTTAAGTTGCAATAAACAAGAAGGAGAGAGGAGGCGCAATGGTGCAATACCGTCTGTATAATTAATCCCTCAAAAGGATTATATATATGTGCACTAACCTGATAATGTTGTGCAGGCCATGCACAACACTGGTGTGAGCGTTGTTTTTTTTCCTTAGTTACCTCGTGTAACCCCTGGTCCTCACAGTGCTGGAACCGAGCTGCTCCTGCCGTGTAGCTCAATGAGACAATGCAGTTTTCTGAAGGATCCACGGTCTGTAATGGGCGCTCAGGTAAAAGTAAGGGACTCCTAGGTAAATTAAAAAGGCTTTATTCCTCGTGCCTCCATAGCCACAACATGTTTCGACGGCTTATGACCGTCTTCATCAGGTACTTCTGTTCTCCACGTCGTCTTTTAAAGGACACACAGCCAATGAAATGGTTGAACAGCTGACGAATCCGCAGTTGGGCGTTGGACTTCACCACGCACTACCATTGGACGGCGCAAGTGGGTTGTCATTGGTGGATTCGCACATAAAAATGGCCCACAGCTGAACGTTGTTAAGTTAGCTGCCCAGAGCTATTGGGGTAAGTACTGTTGCATACAAGTGTATGTGGATGTTTTGCCATATTAATTGCGTTATGAAAAGATACCTGCATGTACAATTGCCATGAGCCTTCATTATGAGCCTGGACACCATTTGTGAAGTGTTCACATTAGTGATGAGCGAGTACGCTTGTGACTACTCGGTACTCGCACGAGTATCACTGTACTCGGGCTACTCGGCGAGTACCGAGCAATCTCGTGATACTCGTGCTGCACTCGGGGTCCTCATCCCTGCATGTTGGCGCTCTTTAGAGAGCCAGCCCACATGCAGGGATTGGCTGGCAGTCACTGCAATGCCACAGCCCTGTTAGTTAAGGCATTGCAGTGATTGGCTGGCCCGCACAGCGTGACCGAGCTTTTATAAGACCCGGCCACGATGTGCTCTGCACACAGCCATCCAGACAGTCAGTGTAGGGAGAGTGTCTGCTGCTGCTTAAGGGACAGATTTGCGGCCCTCATAGGTAGATCCGGAGCAAGGCTGCAAACTGCTGCTGACCAGAACAGTCCTTCTCAGGACTAATCTGGAGGATATAGGCAGGGTGATCCAGATCGGAGTCCAAGCTTTCCAGTGATCAGAACAGTTCTCAGGAGACTGTTGTAGCTGACTAGCTGTATACAGGCAGGGTGTAATATCCATATCCAGCTTTCCTGTGACCAGAACAGTCAGGAGACTGTTGTAGCTGACTAGCTGTATACAGGCAGCGTGTAATATCCATATCCAGCTTTCCTGTGACCAGAACAGTCAGGAGACTGTTGTAGCTGACTAGCTGTATACAGGCAGGGTGTAATATCCATATCTAGCTTTCCTGTGACCAGAACAGTCAGGAGACTGTTGTAGCTGACTAGCTGTATACAGGCAGGCTATCCATATCCAGCTTTCCTGTGACCAGAACAGTCAGGAGACTGTTGTAGCTGACTAGCTGTATACAGGCAGGCTATCCATATCCAGCTTTCCTGTGACCAGAACAGTCAGGAGACTGTTGTAGCTGACTAGCTGTATACAGGCAGGGTGTAATATCCATATCCAGCTTTCCTGTGACCAGAACAGTCAGGAGACTGTTGTAGCTGACTAGCTGTATACAGGCAGGCTATCCATATCCAGCTTTCCTGTGACCAGAACAGTCAGGAGACTGTTGCAGCTGACTAGCTCTATACAGGCAGGGTGTAATATCCATATCCAGCTTTCCTGTGACCAGAACAGTCAGGAGACTGTTGTAGCTGACTAGCTCTATACAGGCAGGGTGTAATATCCATATCCAGCTTTCCTGTGACCAGAACAGTCAGGAGACTGTTGTAGCTGTATACAGGCAAAATGCGCAAGGGGTTGGCAAGGGACAAGGAAGTGGACGTGATGGTGGTGCAGGCAGAGGCTGAGGTCGTGTGCAAGCACTAATTTCGCAACAACAAAGTGCCACATCTACTCGCTCGCACGTCCTGTCCCAAATTCTTGGGGCCCGCAGCAATACACCGCTCTTGAACCAAGACCAGTGTCAACAGGTTGTTACTTGGATAGCGGATAATGCTTCCAGTCAGATTGGCACCTCCACAAACACCCTGTCTTCCACACGGTAAAGTGTCAGTAGCCGTGATACTGCACCGCACATTTCCCAACCTGATCCTCCTTCCTACCACCAGGCCGAGAACACGTCCACGGACATTACTGATCCCACACTTGGACACTCGGAAGAGCTGTTCACGTATCCATTCGCACAATCTGGCCTCTCGCCAGCTCCTGTTAAAGTGGGTCATGAGGAGATCTTATGCACAGATGCCCAAATATTTGAGCAGCCACGTTCTCACGAAGGAAACGTTGGCAACGTGTCTCAACAAGGGGTGGACGATGATGAGACACAATTGCCAGGAAGTCAGGAGGAGCATCAGGGTGCGGAAGAGGAAGATGACGTGGTGGATGATCCTGTAGCTGACCCAACCTGGCAGGAGGATATGCAGAGCAAGGACAGCAGTGCACAGGGGGAGGCGTAGCTTCCCAACAGGCAGTAGGAAGCAGGGTGGTGGCCCCAGGCAGAAGTCAGGCAACCGTTCCCCGGAACAACAACACAGCACAAGGTGCCTGTGCAAATGTTAGGTCTTCCCGAGTCTGGCAGTTTTATAAGTTGGCTCCCGATGACTCTAAAAAGGCCATTTGCAACACCTGCAATGCCAGCATCAGCAGGGGTACGAAAACTAGCAGCCTGACCACCACCAGCATGATCAGGCACATGTCAGCCAAGCACCCGACTTTGTGGGAAGTACAACAGAGTCGAGGAGTGGTGCTTGCTATGTCACTGCTATGTCTTCGCGTGTTGTGCGTGCGCGAGCCAATCCCCTGTCCATGCTACCCGCGAACAAGCCTCCAGCCCTGCACCTGAAGTTGCCCACGCACAAATAACACCACCATCAAGCACGTCCTTGTCCCAGCGCAGCATTCAGTTATCCATTCAGCAAACATTTAAATGCAGGCGCAAATACGCTGCCAACGCCCCACATGCCACAGTTCTAAATGCTCACATTTCGCGTCTGCTAGCGCTAGAAATGTTGCCTTTCTGGCTGGTGGAGACAGAAGCATTCCGCGACCTGATTGTGGCTGCTGTCCCACGTTACTCGGTCCCCAGCCGCCACTATTTCTCCAGGTGTGCCGTCCCCGCATTGCATAACCACGTGTCACAAAGCATCACATGTGCCCTGAACAACGCTGTTTCAGCCAAAGTCCACCTAACCACAGACACGTGGACAAGTGCTTGTGGGCAAGGCCGCTACATCTCCTTGACGGCACACTGGGTTAATATTGTGGAAGCTGGGAACCCAGTCTGAGCGAGGGACGGAACACGTCCTTCCCACACCAAGGATTGCAGGCCCTACCTCAGTCAGGGTTTCACCCACACTCTACAGCTCCAGAATGTCATGTTCCTCAGCCTCCTCCTCCTCCGCATCCTCATCCACTTTACCCTCCACACCAGTCCCAAGCTGGAAGCACTGCAGCACTGCCTCTGCGAAGCGGCAACAGGCTGTGCTGAAGCTAATATGCATAGGTGACAAACCCCACAATGCAGAAGAGGTGTGGACAGCTCTGAAACAGCAGGCAGATCACAAAAACGTAACATACACCAGCTGTATCTCACTATTGTGTATGTGCCCTTAACAGTTCCACCCTGAATATTCATTTTGGTGTCATTTTGGAAGGTTTTCTGGTGACTCCGTAAAATTGGCGTGAAACTGAGACAACATTGTTCACAGCTGTGACTTTTGAGTGAGAAATGCTTACAGGGGTCTTCCTCATGGTGTTGCCATGTCATTTGAGCACTCTTCTGAGACTTTTGTGACATTTTTAGGGTTTCTACATGCTGCCGGCGGTCATTTCATAAAAATACTCGGGTTTCCCATAGGATAACATTGGGCTCGGTACTCGGGCTGAGTACACGAGTATCTTGGGATGCTCGGCCCGAGCATCGAGCACCCGAGCATTTTGGTACTCGACTCATCACTAGTTCACATCTCCTTGTCGTTGTGAACGCAACAAATTGTGACTGTGTGTGCCTGTTTTGTAACCGCGTCAGGCAGGGCTTCTCATGTGGTGTGGCCTGCAACATTGTTAAGTTGATTGAATTCAAGAACCCAATCATGGGCTTTTGGCAAATGTGGCCAAATGTTTCTACTGCGTTTGCCCACACACATTTAATTTCTGCATAGTCCTGGCCATCCATCATTGTGCTTGAAACATCTGCAAATTTGCCTTTGCCATAAAAATGCATGTGGCAACTGTAGCCTCTTGTGATATGTAATTTCTATGGCTGTCCTTTTTTTTGGAAGGGGGGGGGGAGAGCTTGTCCCAATACATATTTGCAAACAGCTGACCTGGCCCACAGTTTGGCCCTTGATTGTGTTTGAACATGGCCATGATGTCCACACAGGACAGGACTATAATATTCGGGGTGTCAGGAGATGGCTGTTATATGTTTCGATACATGCCAGTGTGATTGTGGGTGACCTGGTAGTGATGTAGTCGATGGTTGTTTGGTTTTTGAGTTTGTGTATCGAGCCATGTTTGGGGGGCCTAGGGGGTAGTTGTGTTTTGACCGAGCGAGGGCAGGAGTGTTTTGGGGGGGGTTTGGCCCTGATTATCCAAATGGTAGCTGCGCTATTTTTCCGTAACCACCCCGGGGAGCGCAGTGTTTCCAATAGCTGCGGCCGCAAATCACATACAGTTGCTCCATATCAGTAATGTTTTTCTGCCAAAATTAGCTCACTTCAAACAGGCATCCGGCCACTTGGCCCCCTGCCACCTGGGCGAATATGATCCTAATTTGTGCAAACACCTTCCACACATATGTAAACCAATGTGCCACTGTGGGGAGTGAGGGCACTACATTTTTGTTTTTAAACATTATATGTTGTGTGAGATCAGACGGGAACAATGTAACTGTGCACTGTAGGCGTCTTTGGGGATACTGTCCATGTAAAATTGTTTTAGCCATATTCATATTAGCACTATATGTTGTTTTTTTTTTACACATTTTCCTGTTTGATTTGCAGATCCTTGCTAACACTGATTGGACGTCATGTATCATTCCGTAATGGCAGTAGTGGCTTTGTCCATGGTTGAGGATGCCTTGTTGACAGATGAGAGGAATGAGAGACTGCGGAGGCACAGACAACGGCGTTTGTGGTCTCGAGACTGGCTCCTGCAAAGGCCCCGCCTGACTCACATGCGCCTTACAAATACAAGAGGGGTGGGAGACAAGAGGCGCAATAGTGCCCTATCACTAGAGACACTTTAGGCTATAAAGGTGGTGCTATGGAACCACTCACCTGATTCAGTTGTGGCACCCACAACTGGTATAAAGAGCATCAGTACTCCAGCTGCTGCAGGACCTCCACCGATCACTCATACGTGGTGCTGTCCAGAAAATGTTGGGAAAGAAGAGGTGTACCACGGTCCGCGCTGCTGGGTCCAAAGAAAACCCACATGGGAGTCAGGGTTTCACAAATAAATCCTTTTTCTTTATTCCTTCACTTCAACGCGACACTAGACCGCTCCACGAAAGTTTAAACAAACACAGGTCTAATATAAAAAATGGATACAGACTACATGGAGTATCACACCACTATGACACGTGCCACAATAGAGATCCAACAATGATCAAAGTTACACCAATTGACCATGTACCAGCAGATGTGAGCAATAGATTTGAGATTCTAAAAAGAAAAGAGAAATACTGGATGTTTCATTTAGACACCCTGAAACCAAAAGGAATGAACCAGATAACAGAATTGATATAGTCATTTTTCCCCTTACTCTTTATCTCACATTAATATATGTGTTTTTTCTTCATCTCTATTTTCTTTATTCATAATTTAAGTTACCAGCAAAGGATATATTATCAAACACTGTACTAAGTTATTGATTGTTTGATCACTTTTATACATTATCACACGGTCCAAATCTTTAAAATATTGTTTGGCACACTATTTTTCAGTTTTCTCACTTTATAACATTCCTTCTGTGCATTTCATATCTCACTAAGTGCTCCTTGCTGCCCCTAGTGGCGGAAATATAGGGTGTAATGAATCTTCTTGGTACCTATCTCCATGGTAACTGCATCCAGGGCTTATTTTGTGCATTACGTCTATCGCCATCTTGTGGTATTTTTTTCAGAATGCAGTTTTTTAATTCTTAATGGATACAAAGGGCATTTGTAATACATTTTTTCAGTCTTGTGTGCTGTATTCAACATACTATGAAATTCGATGTTAGTTGTACAAAAATTATATACAATTTTTATATGTTTCCAATTAGGTGATCCTTAGTGGGAATACAACCAGGGAGCATGTGCATGGAATTTTCAGTCATTTGATCGATGACCCACATCTTAGATAACAATGCTTGGAGGAAATTCCACTTTGACTAATTTGGAACATTATTTTTATAGATTCTTTTAATTACATATGGATTGCCAATTTTTTTTTCATTGTACATCTTAATAAATAGATATTTTTCATATAGTAAATTTTGCATAATTATATATACATTTTTACACTTTTTCCTTTACTCCAATTTTTTTATCTTATTATTACTATTTATATTTTATAGATACTCAATATTTTATTAATATTTTATTAATATTTATTTATTTATTAATATTTATTTAGTAATAATTCCACCACCAGAAAATGTATTGAGCATTAGAACCATACTAAGTGAATCACACCATACCCACAATAGTCCAATGATAACCAAAATACAGAGTGGTGATTCCTACTAATACCTGGACAAAATGGAGTATATGACAGCACACAGTCACAGGTTCTAATCCCATACATGCAAGGGAATGAGAGAAATTTTAGCACTATTTATTCCAATATGGTTTGTCTGTTTAATATATTTTTTACCCTTTATTTGCTTTATTTTTGGAAAAAAGAGTATAGATGCATAAGTATACATTCTAGTATATTTATTAATCATTTTATGATGCAATTTGAGTTTATTTAATACCTTTTTAAAGAAATTGCGCCAAAAATAGAGATCCTCCCATTTTTGATGATGATTATGACATCACAGGTAAACAAATGACACCCATTTCTGTAATATCAGGGGCTATAAAAACCCCACTGTGATGATGTATGTAATATCTCTGAGGAAGGTGCCAGGTGGGGCACCGAAACACGTTGGAGTGAAGGAATAAAGAAAAAAGATTTATTTGTGAAACCCTGACTCCCATGTGGGTTTTCTTTGGACCCAGCAGCACGGACCGTGGTACACCTCTTCTTTCCCAACATTTTCTCACATGCACCTTGTCCGTCAGCTGGAGGACGCAAATTCGCAGGACTTTAAAAATTATTTTAGGATGTCTGAGGACTCTTACAAAATGCTATTGGACTTGCTTACCCCACATATTACCCGTTAGGACACTGTGATGTGTCCAGGAGTACCAGCAGAGGAGCAGTTGGCTGTCATTCTGCGTTTCTTTGCTTCAGGGCGCACGCTGACTGACTTGCAGTATGCTGCTGCAGTCTCGCGCTCCCTGCTGAGCAGCCTTATCCCTGAGACTTGTGAGGTTATTGTGAGGTGTCTCTTGCCAACCTATATGCGGTTCCCAACAACCCCCGCGGAATGGTTGTCAGTGGCCACTGGCTTCCAGGAGAGGTGGCAATTCCCAAACTGCGGGGGGGAAGAAAGGCGGGGGCATTGGATGGCAAGCATGTGAGAATCACACAACCCCCACAACAGCGGGTCATACTATTCTAACTACAAAGGTTATTTTAGTGTGGTCCTCATGGCCCTTGTAAATGCTAACTATGAGTTCCCCCTTGTGGATATGGGGATGAATGGGCGTGTGTCTGATGGTGATGTTTTGGCCCATAACTCATTTGGTTGAGACCTTGTGAGCGGCCGCCTTAACTTACCCACCAATGATGAAACCACTGAACATCTCAACTTTGCTTTTGTGGGGGAGGAGGCATTCGCACTTCACGTCAACCTACTACGGCCATATCCCCAGAGGACTCTGACCCTGAGCAACGCCTTTTCAATTACAGGCTATCCCGGGCACGTCGTGTGGTTGAAAATGCGTTGGGATCATGGCCAATAGATTCCGCGTGTTTCATACTGCTTTAAATTTGAAACAGGAATCTATCCATATGGTAGTGATGGCGTGTTTTGCACTGCATGACTTTCTGTGGTGTAAGGATACTCAATCATACATGCCAGCAAGTTATGTGGATAGTGTGGACCCCACAACTGGGGAACTCAGTCCAGGCGAGTGGTGTGATAACGACCCTGGCCTAGCGCCACTCCAGCCATTGGGCCAGGGCCGACATCAGCAGGATGATGGGAGCAGCAGAGACAGCTACTGCTCATATTTCAATGGCCCTGGGCGGTGGCCTGGCAGGACCACCAGATATAAGGGGGATGTGATGGATCCACACTGTCTCATGTGTTATTATTTGTATTTGTGTTTGTCTGAAACAGTATTGTATAATGTTTTTGCAAATGATGCCCTCTTTCATTTCTGTAATATGTGTGATTCAACATTTTTTTGGGTTCAAATGTGTGTGGCCACACTACTAATATATATTTTTCTGATCTAAAATTCGTGTGTTCTGATTTTCTTTGTAAGCGTAGCCGAGTATGTGACATATAGCATTTTATGTTGTGCTATGAGGTCTCCTACAACAATGGTCTTTGACTGTCCCTGCACCATTGTGTGCACATGTACAGTACACATGTATTTGGTTGGTCAACAGACTGATTTTTCTTATGTGTATTTGTCTGTCCAGATTGAGGCATGTACACATGGCTATGTGTCAACACACATGGTCCATGCTTTGGTGTCTCATTCGGACATATGCACACATGTGTGAACACATACATACATTAGCAAAAAACAGACATGGGATAATGCTATGTGAGGTACATACACATGTGCACACTTCTTGTGTGTAGGTGACCAACTTGGCCAGTAGTCCTAGCAAATTGACCAAAATGGACCAGTTAACAGCACTGCATATCATTAGCGTGCTGATGTGATACTTTCGCGACGCCGCAGTGTGTTGCGGCAGCTGCCACGCATCCCATATTTTAAAAGGTTACAATATCATAGAATGGTCAAGTGCATCCATGACGCCACCATGTTGTCTGAGATGACTGACCAATCATGACGCTCTTTCGCCGTCCAATAGGATTGTTGTGGGTGCGGTAAAATACTACATAATATACGCCTATGTCCTGAGCTCGGTGAAATCAACGCCCACATTGCTTATGTGATTGTGCTGTGTGATGGCCCAACTACGATCTGTAAAGTCGGCGGCCCATCATACACGGCCATTTCCGGAACGCAGGTTCGTCATTGGTCGGAGGTGAAGTTGGTACGTGTAACATCTCCTATGCGATCTTGGACTAGTGCCAAAAACTTGCGCGCTCCCGTGCCGTTGTATACAATATCGTAACGCTATTGCGACGTGTAAAGCGGCCTTAACAGGTGTTTATTGGTCTATACTTTACTACGACATTTCAGTACATCTGACCAGACCGAATCCCATTGAACACCTGTGGAGAGATCTAAAAATGGCAGTTTGGAGAAGGCACCCTTCAAATATCAGGGACCTGGAGCAGTTTGCCAAAGAAGAATGGTCTAAAATTCCTGCAGAGCATTGTAAGAAACTCATTGATGGTTACCGGAAGCGGTTGATCGCAGTTATTTTGGCTAAAGGTTGTAATGTGCAACCAAGTATTAGGCTGAGGGTGCCAATACTTTTGTCTGGCCCATTTTTGGAGTTTTGTGTGAAATAATCAATGTTTTGCTTTTTGCTTCATTCTCTTTTGTGTTTTTTCATTGAAGACAAATTAAATGAAGATAATAATACCAAAGAATTTGTGATTGTAATCATTTTCAGGAAGAAACTGAGTATTATCTGACAGAATTGCAGGGGTGTCAATACTTTTGGCCACAACTGTATATATGTTTATACACAACAATCAAATTTCAATATATGTCCATTTACCAGTTTGTGTAAGAGGGGATTTGGGCACCCTTATATGACCCTCTCCTTTGTCGATCTTCCCTGTCTTTGTTATATGTACCACATGATTTTTCAATATTAATCACAAAAATGAGTTTTACTAAAAAAGTTTTTCTTCATATTACTTTCATTAAGAACAAATTATGTATGTTCAAATCCCCTCTTAAACAAACTGGTAAATGGATATATATTGAGATTTGATTGTTGTACATAGATATAGTTCTTTTGAAAAAAATGTATGCAATTTGCAATAGGTTGGATACATGAAAGTTTTTTCTTAAAAATTATATATTTGTATATTTTTATAGCCTTGAGCCTGAATGAGCCGCAGGGATAGCGGCTGGATCTCAGTTAACTCCCTTCTCACCCCTCCACGACCCCTGCTGCTCCTGAATGAGCAGACTCCTGAATGAGCTGTGGGAATAGCGGTGTGGTAAACAGGAAGTTAACTGTGTTGATTTCCAACAAAGGTAATTTTAAAGTTCATATTAGTCAATAGATCTTGGAATAATAATAAATTCCACAATTGGATGTGTTCAAAAGAAATGTTCCTGTACTGAGATAATCTTATGTATTTGTAACACCCCTTTAATCCGCTGCTGTTGGCAGGGTGCTTAGCAGTTCAGTTGATGTAGCGCAGTGCCTCCACACGAATTTTGCTAGGAGCTCTAGAGGAATGCAGAAGGTCTTTGTCTTCTGCTAGGGGTCGACTAGGGAAACCCCTGTCCATGCTCCATACACACAAAGATGAGGTTAGAAACAGGTTTATTTACAGGAGGATGAGAAGTGGTAATTGCAGGGGGAATAGCAAGTAACAGTACACAGGTAATGTTATACAGTGTTACAAAGGAGCACAAGATGCATTTTGCGATAGACTTGAATGAGGTATGCTTCTCCTTTTTCTTAGGACACACACTCCTAAATAACTACAATTCAGTTACAACTGGCTGCAGCCTAGCAAATGACACAGTCCTATGTTTGGGCCCCAGTTGCCGCAGATGTTGACGTGCTTGCTGTACGGTGGTGCATGTTCTCGGTTTTGACGTTTGACCTCTCGGTACTGCAAGCCAATTCTCACCACCAGTAATTCTAACTGTCGGGTCAATAAAACATATTCTTGTGTCTTCAGTGTATTCTTCTCAGGCCTGTGGCCTCTTTTCACCCACCATCAAACAACTCCCAGAGAAGGGTCTTCCTGTTGAGTCTTTTCAATCTGGTTTAGAGTCAGTTGAGGTAGGGAGCTAGCATCAACGTTGGTCAACTGACAGAATAGTTGTGGAAGAGCTTCCTTTGGAAGCCCTAAAATGGTAGCACGGTACCCTGATGGAACCATATTCCCTTGCTGTCAATGACACATAGCTTTCACCTCTGGAGCTGGAACTTCAATCCAGGCTTCTTCTTCATTCAACATCTGCCTGGGCAATGGGACATCAGCATTAATGTTGATGTCAGCAGGCCAGTACTTCAGGCTGAAATCATATATAGCTAGCACATCGATGGCCAGTAGCATCCAGCTTTGCTGTGGTCCTCACATAGGTCAGTGGATTGTAGTCAGAATGAACTTTGAAATGCACTCCATAGAGGTAGTCATGCAGCTTGTACACCACAGCCCATTTTAAAGCACTCCAATTTATGTGCAGGGTAATTGAGCTCACTCGGAGTCAATCCTCCTACTACCGTACTACTACTGATGTAGTAGACCGGTCACAGGACGCCATTGTGCTCCTGGCATAGGACTGCTCCAAGTCCCTCAAAGGAAGCATCCATGTGAAGTACATATGGCATGTTGGGGTCTGCATAGGCCAGTATTAGTGTGTGTGTGGCACCCCACTCCATGGTTCGGTTACCACAGAAACACCTGGCGCAGGGAAGGATTTCCACATCAGGTAAGCCCACACGCAACCTTTTCCACCCCAGACCTGAAGGGGGAGCTCTACTTGCCGACTTCAGGCAAGGTCCCCTATATATTCAGGTTTGGGGGCGGAGTTAGGCAGTTCAGTATGGAGCAGTACTGAGGAAGACATCCTGGTGAACGGTGCCATCCAGTGAGTGAGCCTAGCCAGCGTGTGGGACCCAAGAGTGAGGGTCAGAGGCGAGGCGCATTAGCCAGGGGGAGCGAAGCTGTACCGGTTTGCCCCAGAAGAGCTATGTCGACAGCCCGGACACCAGAGTCAGAGACGGCACGGGTCCAGTCAGACCAGCAGTAAACCAGTTTAGAAAGTCACACAGAAATCGTCTTATTATCTTGAGGATGCTGTTTTTATTATGTCTGAGTAATCTTGGTCAAGTCACACAAAAAAACATTTTTCAGCCATTCAAGGATTTCATCAGTTTACAGAACTACAAAAAAATATACAGTTGAAAAGAAATCAGTAACATAGTTTCTGTACAAAGGCATTTTTTCATGCGCAATCATCTATAATTTAATACAGCAAAACACATAAATGATGAAAATGTAACAATGAGTAACACCTAAAAGAGGACTAAATCGTCCCTTATATTAAATGAGCAGACTGGGATTCACTTATACAGCCCCAGCAAAAATATTATGTATACCTTGATCAAAAAATCCAATAGGGTACCTTTACACGCCGCCACAGGAAGGCAGCAACTGCCGGGCACTGGGGACAATTGTGCCTGTTGCCATGAAATCACTACGAAATGGCGGCGTGTAAATCGGGAAATTCCTTCCTGTGTCCCGCAGTTCCGCTGTGCTCAAAAACAGGAAGGCACAATTCCTATGGTGGTGGCGTGTAATCGGCGCACAGGCAAGATATTTGCGTTGCCTACGAATTCCCAGGGGCGTGTCACGGCGTCATGGATACCACGCCCCATCGGTGATCATTGGTGGAGGCTCCTGCGTTACAATTGGTTGTCCCTTAACAGGGCGCCATATTTAAAGAGCTATCCCTTCACAGTCCACAATTGCAATGGCGTCATGTATTAGCCAGCCTTCGTGCGCAGGCTGGCCAATCATGACTCTATTGCGTTGTCCAATCAACGCTTGTGCATCATGGAATACACAACTCTGTCACACCTATGTACTTACGGCGTGAAATATGTACACCCATATTCCTTTGTGATAGCGGCGTGTAAACCAGGGAAGGTATTCAACAGGAAGTAAGCCGCAGGAGCTGTCGGCACTTCCGGGGAACACAGATACCTTCTGTGGAGCACGCAGTGGCGGCGTCTATATGCGGCATCAGCGATCAGTATCCACCGTTAAAAATGTGCGCGTGCACGTGCGGTGGATATCTGTTGCTAGCAACAGTGGCGGCGTGTAAAGGTACCTTTAGGGTACCTTTACACGCCGCCACAGTGCCTAGCAACAGGTATCCACCGCACGTGCACGCCCACGTTTTTGACGGTGGATACCGATCGCTGATGCCGCATATACACGCCGCCATTGCGTTGTCAACTGAAGGTATCTTTGTTCCCCGGAAGTTCCGACAGATCCTGCGGCTTACTTCCTGTTGAATACCTTCGCTGCTTCACACGCCGCTACCACAATGGAATATGGGCGTACATCTTTCGCACCACAAGTACATAGGCGTGACATAGTTTTATATTTCGTGACGCTAATACGCTGATTGAACAACGCAATAGAGTCATGATTGGCCAGCCTGCGAAGGAAGGCTGGCTAATACATGACGCCATTCCAATTGTGTAGTGTGAATGGACAGCTCTTTAAATATGGCGCCCTGAGAAGGGACAGCCAATCGTGACACAGTAGCCCCCACCAATGATCGCTGATGGGGCGTGGTGTCCATAATACTGTGGCACGCCCCTGGGAATTCACTAGGCGACACAAATTCCATCCCTGTGCCCTGTTTAGATGCAACTACCATAGCAATTGTGCCTTTGTGTTGCCTTCGGCTTTTGAGCACGGCTCAGCAACAGGTATCTGAGTCAACTGCAGGACACCGGAGGAATTTCCCTATTTACACGCCGCCATTTCGTAGCAATTTCATGGCAACAGGCACAAATATCCCCAATGCCAGGCAGTTGCTACCTTGCAGTGGTGGCGTGTAAAGGGACCCTTAGGGCCCCTTTACACACGGCTACATTTCTTGGGTGGCTACAGGTAACTTACTGGTTGCAGTGAAATCATGGAGATAAGGTTCTATCTTGTTGCTGTGTACAAATGGAATAATCTCTCCATGATTTCACTGCAACCAGTAAGTTACCTGTAGCCACCCTAGAAATGTAGCCGCGTGTAAAGGTACCCTTACTGATTTCTTTTCAACTGTATATTTTTTTGTAGTTCTCTAAATTGATGAAGGCCTTGAATGGCCGAAAAACATTTTTTGTGTGACTTTGTGACTTGATTAAGATTACTCAGACATAATAAAAACAGCACCCTCAAGGTAATACGACTGTTTCTGTGTGACATTCTAAACTGGTGTGCCAGAGCTCTCTACTATTGTCACAATTATTTTTCTCTATGCATCCACCTACCTAGGGTGAGCCAAGCCATCTATTATAATAATTAGCCCAGCAGTATAGACCGGAAGCCAGGGAGATTGTACGTCTCCTGGTGCAGCACCTACAGGGAGCGTAACCATCCTACTGTTCCACCATCACCCAGTAGGTCTGTCCCACAGCGCCGGTAACATTACCATAACCGTATGTGGCGTCACGGACTATTTCTATCATTTTTATTATTTTTCATTGACTCATTTCAGCGACCACCAGGGCCGCGGGACAGGGCACAGGCCCCAGTGACATCCTCAGTAAATCAACGCCTGGAATCGGGTATCCACGGCCCTGGGGTGGGTCAGCTTCTGGCATCACAAACAGGATCTTGTGCCCGGGAAAAACCGGGTACTGTGTGCCGTGTATTGGTTGTGTTGAACTGTTAAATTGGGCCGCCATTACTGTGCCAAACGGAGAGCGGGAAGAAGAGGGGTGTAATTGCTGAAAGGGCGTGAAGATAGGCCCCGCCCCGTGCTCTGCTTAAAGCAGACGAAGTGCAGCGGCCCGATCTGGAAATACCCAAAGTGCTCAACTCCCCGCCTGTGGAGCTGCTGATTGCTTTTTCTTTTTGAGAGACTGGCAATAGTTAACTAGGGGGAGCGAGCATGGATTCGCAAGGGAACGCTAATGTCGGAGCAGCCGCAGCTCCTGGGAGCTGCGTGGCACCGCAATATGATGGTAAACCCAATACCCTGGCTGGGTTTAGGATAAAGATATGCAATGTAGTGGATATGTACGCAATGATTGGGAAGCAAAGAGCGTCTGTTGTGCTAGGAGAGTTAACGGGTGCAGCAGAGCGTGAAGCTGAGTCTTGGTCAGATGGAGATAATTTATTAAATATTTGGATTTCTGAATCTTTAAGACTTTGCTTTTGAAACCCGCACTGAGGCTGAGTTGAGAATGAGGTTTTACCACTGCAGAGGCCGCACAATAATATATGGGACTACGCCTTGACCTCCAGGAGGCGCTGCGAGCCTTAAAGCAGATAGACCCTATTAGTGTGCGGGAGGAGGATAAAATGCTGACTGAACAGTTTATTCAGGGGTTGCATTCACCCACCGATCGTACTCAGCTGCGCCTATGGGCCCTAGAACACCCAGATACAGACTTTGCAGTCCTGAAGGACCGGGTCATTAAAGCGCTGCAAATCCCTGTGACCCCAGACCCCGCACCTCAGCTGCAGCCAGCTAGCACCTCTTCCTTGGAGGTGGCACTCCCTTCCTTAACCACAGCAGGGGCTAAAGGACAGACTGTAACACCTGGTGCTCCTGATAGCTTGCAATCCCAGGTGCAGCAGCTAAGCAAGGATGTGGCCATGATCTTAAAGGCCATGCAGCTCAGACCGGAACCCAAGTCATCAGGAGAGATCCAGCTTGCCGACAGCCCCAACGACGTCCCATGGATGCGAAGAAGGAGGATCCCATCATTCAGAGGAAGAACCAACGACTGCTACGACTCATCAGGACATCCCATCTGCCGCCGTTGCAACGAGGTGGGCCACTTTGCCAGGTCATGTACTTTAAACCAGCAACCCCTGGGGCCGAGGGCCAACCCCTAGGAATAAGACAACCAGGCAGTCTGACTAATATGATAGGTATGTGGGAGGACAGCCAATCTTATCTATCACACTGGACGGCATTCCCATATCTGCACTTCTGGACACTGGCTTGCAGGTGACCGTGATACCACATATCCTTTACAAAAGATTTTGGACTGATTCTGAGCTTGCCCACCCAGACCCGGACCTTACTATTTATGCTGTTAATGGACTATCAGTAAAACAAGTGGGGTTCAGGGAGTTAGCAATAAAAGTGGGGAGGGTGGAGTTAAAGGGCCAAGGACTTATTGTGGTTGAAACTAATTATGGTGAGAAAAATACACAAATGATACTAGGCACTAATGTGATTGAAAATTGTCTAGGTGAAGTGCTTTTCTTACTCCAACAGATTTCTGAAAATGCCAGCACCAGGCACCAAAGGGTCCTACAGAAGGAGATCAGAGCCCTCCTGCAGAGACAACAGGTAAAATTGTCAGGTGGGGAAATTGGCAGTGTACGGGTGACAGACCCCGTTCCCCCTTGTGTTGCCCACAAGAAGCGAAATGATGATATGGTGTCGGGCAGTGATTGGCCTCAGAGGGCAGGATTACCAGACGATTGTCGAGCCCATGTACTCAGAGAATAGCCCTACAATCTTGACAGCCTTTGGGATAGTTGATACGCAAGGGGAGGGTACCTGTACGAGTGTTAAACTGTGGAGAAGAGGAAGTCTAACTGCCCAGATATGCTACCGTTGCCAAGCTGTTCACTGTCAGCAACAACTCAATCCAGGCAGTCGAACCCTTGACCCCATCCAACCAGGCGGAGAGCAACAGCTCCAAGGGACAGCTGAAGGACTGGTGTCAGAAGCTACATGTCAACACTGACTCCACACCTTCTCACCAGAAGCACAGAGTTTATCGGGTAGTACAAGAATATGAACAGGTCTTTAGTAAGCATCCATTAGATTTTGGGCGGATAAAAGGGGTACACCATCACATACCCATAGGAAACCATGCACCCATAAAAGAGAGATACAGGCATGTACCACCAGCTCACTATCAGCGTACCAAAGAAATGTTACAGAAAATCAAGGAGGCCGGGGTTATTAGAGATAGATGTAGCCCCTGGGCAGCTCCACTTGTCCTAGTCAGGAAGAAAGATGGCACAATGAGGATGTGTGTTGATTATAGGCAAATAATGTCCAAAAAAGTAAGAAGACCGGGCACTGACCTGTTAATCCTCTTGACACTCCAGTTAGGTGAGGGTAGGAGCAGGTTGCTCAGCTGTGCAGTAATCAAATGAATATCCAGTTGGAAGAAAAGCAGCGGCACTCATGCGTCCTGGTGCAACCCGGCTTTATTTATTCATCGTGCATAGTTATACAGGGAAGGTGCTCTCAGGGAGGGAGAGAGGCTGGAGGCGATGGTGACCGTTTCGCGGACACTTCCGTTTCTACGGTCATCGTCGCCTCCAGCCTCTCTCCCACCCTGAGAGCACCTTCCCTGTATAACTATGCACGATGAATAAATAAAGCTCATTTGCACCGGGACGCATGAGTGCCGCTGCTTTTCTTCCAACTGATTATAGGCAAATAAACCGCACAACACATAAGGATGCTTACCCGTTACCCCGCATTGAGGAGTCACTTGCTTCACTGAAAGCTGCTAATTACTTTTCCACCTTAGATCTTACTAGTGGGTATTGGCAAGTCTCCGTGGCAGAAGAAGATCGGAAGAAGACCGCGTTCACGACACTGATGGGCCTGTGTGAGTTCAACAACATGCCATTTGGACTCTGCAATGCACCAGGAACGTTCCAAAGGCTGATGGAGTGTTGCCTGGGGCACTGAAACTTCGACACCGTGCTACTATACCTGGATGACGTCATTGTGTACTCCAAAACATATGAAGAACATTTGAAGCACAAGGAGGTATTTGAAGCATTGTCGAAGTACGGTATGAAGCTGAAGACATCAAAGTGCCATTTGCTGAAGCCGAAGGTTCAGTATCTTGGGCATGTGGACAGCGGAGAGGGTGTGGCACCAGACCCAGAAAAGATCACCGTCATTAAGGACTGGCCAAGACCAACAACCGTCAAAGAGGGATGTCAGTTCTTGGGGCTGGTGGGATACTACAGGAGGTTCATAAAGGGCTATATGAAGATGGTAGCGCCTTTGCAAGATCTCGTTGGTAGGCCACACCAAGAAGAGCAAGGCCTCAGGTCCTCCATTTGAATGGGGTGAGAAAGAAGAAGACTCCTTCAAGCAGATGAATTGGGCCCTGACTGGTGAAGAAATCCCGGCCTATCCTGACTATAATCTACCGTTCGTGTTGTACACAGATGCCAGCAACGTAGGATTGGGAGCTGTATTGCATGTGATTGCCTATGCCAGCAGGAAGCTCCATCCTACCGAGAGGAACCCAGAGAACTACAGTTCATTCAAACTGGAATTCCTTGCCTTAGTCTGGGCTATCACCGAATGGTTCAACCATTACCTGGCAGCTGCAAAGTTCACAGTTTCATGGATAACAATCCTCTTACTCACTTTGACTCCGCGAAGCTGGGTGCACTAGAACAGCGCTGGATGGCCCAGTTGTCAAACTATGACTTCACCATCAAATACCGGGCATGCCGCAAGAACACCAATGCAGATGCACTGTCAAGGATGCGTCACCTACCAGATGCGGGATAAGATGTGGATGAGCAAAAAGAGATAGAGCTGCTAGCCTTCCACCGCCACAGTGCATCCCAGTGTCACCAAGGTTGTAAGGACAAACTTCAAGAAGCCACACTGAACCCGTTATCTCACCATGGGTTGAAGGAGACGCAAGACAGTGATCCGGCTGTTAGCCTAGTCAAAGAGCTGATAACCCATCTGGGTTCCTGTCTTAGCCCAGATGTTCAACCAGAGGCGCAACACCTGTGGAAAGAAAGAAGCAGGTTGTTCATCTATCAAGGTAAGCTGTGTAGACACTTCATCAATCCCAGAACCCACAAGATGGTGTAGCAGATGGTAGTGCCAAAGAAAGATGTTCAGATGGTGCTACAGTTAATAGTGTAAATGACTGGCATCAACCTCAAAGTGTAGGTGCAAGCAGAAAGAATTACATCTATTGAAAGAAGGGTGATCTGCTGCAACACTAAACACTATGTGTGAGCATAGATCAGGCACTCCACAGTGGCCACTGTTGAAGATAAGTCTTCCATTTTACATTATATCTAGAGCAGTAATTGCTATAACCCATTTTCATTGTACCTGTATTAGCTGTGCAGTCCGACCACTTATTGCACTCATCTATGTGCACACATAGTGTTTAGTGTTGCAGCAGATCACCCTTATTTCAATAGATATAATTTTTTCTGCTTGCACCTACACTTTGAGATTGATGCCAGTCATTCACACTATTAACTTATGTATCTTTTGTGACTGAGCTCCCTCCTTATTCCCCTTCCCCGCCCTGAGGCCAGCTGAGGTCTCCATCTTGTTGGAGTCCAACACACGCTTTTTTTGTTTTTAATTATAAATAGAGGCATATAAACCCACATCCATTGCATACCTTCGTTAGTCATAGTGTTAGAACCCGATGAGACGGAAGCACCTTGGCGTCGGTCATTGGGCACTCCACAGTGGCCATTGTTGAAGCTAAGTCTTCCATTTTACATTATATCTAGAGCAGTGATTGCTATAACCCATTTTCATTGTACCTGTATTAGCTGTGCAGTCCGGCCAATTATTGCACTCATCTACAGTGTCTACAAGTAGTATTCAACCCCCTGCAGATTTAGCTGGTTTGATAAGATGCCAATAAGTTAGAGCCTTCAAACGGCAAACGAGAGTAGGATTTATTAACAGAAGCATAAATCTTACAAACCAAAAAGTTATGTTGCTCAGTTGAATTTTTATAAATTTTAAACATAAAAGTGTGGGTCAATTATTATTCAACCCCTATGTTTAATATTTTGTGGAATAACCCTTGTTTGCAATTACAGCTAATAATCGTCTTTTATAAGACCTGATCAGGCCGGCACATGTCTCTGGAGTTATCTTGGCCCACTCCTCCATGCAGATCTTCTCCAAGTTATCTAGGTTCTTTGGGTGTCTCATGTGGACTTTAATCTTGAGCTCCTTCCACAAGTTTTCAATTGGGTTAAGGTCAGGAGACTGACTAGGCCACTCCAACAACTTGATTTTTTCCCTCTTGAACCAGGCCTTGGTTTTCTTGGCTGTGTGCTTTGGGTCGTTGTCTTGTTGGAAGATGAAATTACGACCCATCTTAAAATCCTTGATGGAGGAGCAGAGGTTCTTGGCCAAAATCTCCAGGTAGGCCGTGCTATCCATCTTCCCATGGATGCGGACCAGATGGCCAGGCCCCTTGGCTGAGAAACAGCCCCACAGCATGATGCTGCCACCACCATGCTTGACTGTAGGGATGGTATTCTTGGTGTCGTATGCAGTGCCATCCAGTCTCCAAACGTCACGTGTGTGGTTGGCACCAAAGATCTCGATCTTGGTCTCATCAGACCATAGAACCTTGAACCAGTCTGTCTCAGAGTCCTCCAAGTGATCATGAGCAAACTGTAGACGAGCCTTGACATGACGCTTTGAAAGTAAAGGAACCTTACGGGCTCGTCTGGAACGGAGACCATTGCGGTGGAGTACGTTACTTATGGTATTGACTGAAACCAATGTCCCCACTGCCATGAGATCTTCCCGGAGCTCCTTCCTTGTTGTCCTTGGGTTAGCCTTGACTCTTCGGACAAGCCTGGCCTCGGCACGGGAGGAAACTTTCAAAGGCTGTCCAGGCCGTGGAAGGCTAACAGTAGTTCCATAAGCCTTCCACTTCCGGATGATGCTCCCAACAGTGGAGACAGGTAGGCCCAACTCCTTGGAAAGGGTTTTGTACCCTTGCCAGCCTTGTGACCCTCCACGATCTTGTCTCTGATGGCCTTGGAATGCTCCTTTGTCTTTCCCATGTTGACCATGTATGAGTGCTGTTCACAAGTTTGGGGATAGTCAGAAAAGGCTGGCAAAAGAGATAATTAATCCACACATGTGAAGCTCACTGTTATTTGTGCCTGAACTACTTCTTAATACTTTAGGGGGACCAAACAGAATTCTGGTGGTTTGAGGGGTTGAATAATAAATGACCCTCTGAATTAACTTTTAACGCTTTAAAAAAAAAAAAAAAAAAAAAAAGATTTGTGGCACTGCATTTCCCACTTCCAGGCTGATCTACATTCCAAATGTCACAATGCCAAGTTAATTCCGCATGTGTCAACCAGCTAAATCTGCAGGGGGTTGAATACTACTTGTAGGCACTGTATGTGCACACATAGTGTTTAGTGTTGCAGCAGATCACCCTTCTTTCAACAGATGGTGCTAGAAGTGTATCATAATGGAGCAGGACACTTTGGGTGGAAGAAGCTTAAGGTACTGTTACGCTAGAGATTCTATTGGGTTGGCGTGAGAACCGACATTGAGAAGTGGTGTAGAAACTGTGGCCCATGCAACTTATAAAGAAAGGATCGTGACAGTCAAAGAGCTCCACTACAGCCAATCGTCACCATACAGCCCCTGAAGCTGGTAGCCTTGGATCACATAAAGCTGATGCCCAGCAGATCAGGCTATACATATGCCCTCACTATGGTGGACCACTATTCCAGATTTCTAGTGGTAGTACCTGTCAAAGACTTAACAGCAAGAACTTGAGCGAGAACCTTTCAAGCCTACTTCTGTAGACCACACAGGTATCCAGAACAGGTGTTGACATACCAAGGTCCTGCGTTTGAAGCTGAAGTGTTCCAGAAGTTTTGCAATTTGTATGGGTGCAAGAAAATCCGTACCACACCGTACCATCCACAGACCAATGGCATGTGTGAGAAAATGAACCAGGTGGTCATAGACCTGTTAAAAACCTTGCCCTTGGAAGAAAGGAACATGTAGCCGGAGAAATTACTTGACTTAGTGGACATGTACAGCAACATACATGTAAGTTCTACCAATTGTACACCAGTGTACTTGATGAGAGCGAGACCTGGAAAGTTACCAATCGAACTTGAGATGGGAATTGTCATTCCTGAAACCAGATCACCTAATGCTGATTGGAATATTGAATGCCAAGAACAGTACAAGAAAGTACAAGAGTGAGTAGAAAGACGTTTGAATCAAATTAGAGAGAAGCAAGAGAAAGACTACGACAAGAATGCACCAGCTGTTCCCCTAATACCTGGAGTAATGATGCTAAATAGAAAAAGAAGAACAAACAAACTTGATGACCAGTGGGAAGCAGAACCTTACACCATATTGCCCTCTAACTTTGATAACAAGAAAGTCTGTTTGATCAGCAGACAGAGACAGAGGAGAAACATCAACAGCAGTTTCTAGAGACCATCTTAAGAAATATCCAGAACAGTTGAAGTCAAAGGAAGTCATCCCCTGTACACCTCAACCGACAGAGGAAAAGAAAGAGAAGATCATATATACCGTACTTGGAAACTTTCCGGAATGTTGGCCTCAGTACAATGAAGCCATAATAGTACCATTGATCACTTTCCGCAACTAGTAGAAGTCCCAAGAAGACCAGAAGAACCTGTCCAAGTCCCAGAAGGACCACCTGTTGTAGCAGAACCAAAGAATCCTGCAATCAGTGAACCTGCCAGTCCTATAGTAAGACTAAGGAGTCGCAAACAACTGCCACTGCCAAGCCTACCTGTGAGACATAGGCTTACTCATGGTACAGACACTAGTGAGACACCAGCAGAAGACACTAGTCCAAGAGTGAGGGTCGGAAGTGAGGTGAGTTAGCCAGGGGGAGCAGAGCCATACCGATTCACCCCAGAAGAGCTACGTCGATAGCCCGGACACCAGAGTGCAAGACTGCACAGGTCCTGTCAGCCCAGCAGTAAAGACCGGAAGCCAGGGAGATTTCAAGTCTTCTGGCGCAGCACTTCAGGCACAGCCACCCAGCAGAGCTAGGGACCACAGCGAATACAGCGGTGCCCCGCAGCAAAGCTCTCACCACCTGCCATACAAGTGAGGACTACAAGAAAAGGTCAGGGCCTTGCTTCAGACAGCCCAGGACTAAAGTACACACACAGTGTGAAAGTGAGGCCTCATAACTCATCGGATATGGAGATCCCGAACTGCTCCCAGACCACCCGGACTGTACCCTGGACTTCACATTGCTCATCACATCAGTAAAGGTACAGAAACAACAACCCTGTGTGTGTAAAAAAACCAAAATATATTGTTGCGCCACGCTGTGCATCTATCAAGCTGAGGTAATTGTTAAAAGATGTTTTCACTCACCTTGACTAGTTGTGCTTCCTGCACAACTAGGTTTTGCGTTTATGGTGAGATTAATAGCAGACGGAGACTCTTTATTCCAGAGATGAAGTTCCCTTCAGCTTGATCCTAATGGAGCTGCAGCG
The DNA here is from genome assembly GCA_033576535.1 of Allobates femoralis. NCBI lineage: Eukaryota > Metazoa > Chordata > Amphibia > Anura > Aromobatidae > Allobates > Allobates femoralis. The sequence continues at coordinate 82,551,064 of JARQOC010000008.1, read as the reverse complement.
GCTCTCCCAACCTTTAAGAAGGGTAGATCTTATTGTGTAGGTCTGGTTCTGTTCCTGAGCTGCTCTCAAACCACACTCCCCAAAGGGAGGAATTGAACACGATATGAAATAAAATGGCATGATAGTATGAGCGCTGGGAACAGATTACAAGCACTGGATCCTATAATTTATTACCTTCAAATTTAATATGAACAGTGGATGTTACAGGTCCTCACGCCACAACATGTTTCGACATAACAGATGTCTTTCTCAAGTGGATGTTTAGACCCATACTAAAAATCACCTTATAACCTTCAGAAAAGGGGTGTGTCTACTTTTGACATCCTATCTACACATGCACATAATTAGAGGTATTAACATATAACATTCCATAAAAATAATGATAAAAACTTATATAAAAAACTTTATAAAAAAACTTTATAAAAAACTATGAAAAAAAAACAAACAAAAAAAAAAAACTTTTAAAAAAAAACTTTAAATAGACTAGACATTAATAAGTAGTGTTCTCTAAAGTAAGATTTAATCCTTCAGGGGATAGTGTGCCCATCTTAAACATCCAGAACGATTCTTTTTTATTTATTTTATTAACCCTATCCTCTATTTTTTCACAGACATGATCAATTATAGTTAATCGAAGACTAGAGGGGTCTCTATTATGTGTTAATGCATAGTGTCTAGATACACTATGCTTAAGGAACCCATTTTTAAGTGCACTGAGATACAGGCTGATTTGCTGCTAAGGCAAAAAAAACAAAAAAAAAACTCTTTATATCTGATTCTCTAGCGAGTGTGACCGCGAGCTTTGTGTGACAGAGCGCAAGTGCGACAGAAGTAAGTGTGTGACTTGTGATTCAGTGAGGAGGTGTTTGGGAATCCTGCAACAAATACCTGTGTGAATTGCTGACTGTTTTTTTTTTTTTTTTTACCTTTTTAATTTTATTGGGCTTTCTTAACTTTCTTTTCTCTCTACAAGTTTATAGACTCCTATTTTACTACCTGTAAGTTAAAGGGTTAACTACTTGCACTTAAAACCTGTGGTGTAGCTATACTTACAAGGGGTTAATTAAGGGTGGGGGTGCATAATTAAGGGTTTATAAGAAGCAGCTGGTTGGGGCTTCCAGTCCTTTGGAAGTGCACTGAGATACAGGCTGATTTGCTGCTAAGGGAATAAAAGGAAAAAAAAAAAACCTCTTTATATCTGATTCTCTAGCGAGTGTGACCGCGAGCTACGTGTGACAGAGCGCAAGTGCGACAGAAGTGTGTGACTTGTGATTCAGTGACTTTGGATTAAGGGAGTTTGGAAGGGAGGACTTACTGAATTGCTGGTTGTATTTTATTAATACTTTGCATTTCTTTTTACTTATCATTTCTGTCTGGTGCAATCCCCATTAGGAAATGAGCTCCATGATTGGCAATGCCATCCAGTGTACATCTTGCCACATGTATGCATTCCTTGACCAGCCGGCCGAGGGTGCATACTGCTGTGTGAGATGTGAGTACGTTGTGCATTTGGAAGCCCAGATACTGGATCTAAATGAACGACTGACAACGCTCACATCCATAGACAATATGGAAAGGAGTCTGCTGCTCACTGAACAGCTGCTCAATGGGATAGATGTGGGGGAGGATGGTACTATGGAGCCTCAGGACCATGAGGTAGCTAGCTGGGTGACAGTTAGAAGGCGGGGTAGAGGGAAGGGTGCCAGGGAGGCTAGCCCTGATCTGGCACACCCCAATAAATTTGCTATGTTGGCAGATGAGGGGGGTGTGAGTTCAGGGATAGCACTGCTGCAGCAGGGCATGACCTCTGAAAGCCAGAGGAGTGTCTGCTCCAGTAAGGGGGAAAACAGGAGAGTAGGGCAGGCCAGACAGGTGCTGGTAGTGGGGGACTCAATTATTAGGGGAATAGATAGGGCAATCTGTCACAAAGACAGGGATCGTCAAACAGTGTGCTGCCTACCTGGCGCTCGAGTCCGGCAAATCGCTGATCGGGTTGACAGATTACTGGGAGGGGCTGGTGAGGACCCAGCGGTCATAGTGCACATTGGCACAAATGACAAAGTTAGAGGTAGGTGGAAGGTCCTTAAAGATGATTTCAGGGAATTAGGCTGCAAGCTTAAGGCAAGGACCTCCAAGGTAGTATTCTCTGAAATACTGCCTGTACCACGTGCCACACCAGAGAGGCAACGGGAGATTAGGGAGATAAATAAGTGGCTCAGGAATTGGTGTAGGAAGGAGGGGTTTGGGTTCCTGGAGAACTGGGCCGACTTCTCTGTTGGCTACAGGTTCTATGCTAGGGACGGGCTGCACCTCAATGGGGAGGGTGCAGCTGTGCTGGGGGAGAAAATGGCTAGAAGGTTGGAGGAGTGTTTAAACTAGGGATTGGGGGGGAGGGTATTCATTGTATAGGAGGGGAAGATAGTGTAAACAGTAACCTGGGCACAAGTAATAAAATTGGGGGTGGCATGGGGGGTGGGGTTAGAACAGTCAATCTAGTAGGAAGGAATAGAGGTAAAGAGAGATGCATAAAGTGCATGTTCACTAATGCCAGAAGCCTCACCAACAAAATGGAGGAATTAGAATTGATTTTGTTGGAAAATAATTATGACATGGTGGGGATTTCAGAGACTTGGCTGGACGAGAGCCATGACTGGGCTGTTAATTTACAGGGCTATTGTCTGTTCAGAAATGACCGTACAAATAGGCGAGGAGGAGGTGTATGTTTATACGTAAAATCATCCTTAAAACCCATCCTGCGTGATAATATAGGTGAATCTAATGGAAATGTAGAGTCTCTGTGGGTGGAGATAAGGGGAGGGGGAAAAAATAATAAATTACTGATAGGGGTTTGTTATAAGTCCCCAACAATAATGGAAGTGGAGGAGAATATCCTCATAAAGCAAATAGATGAAGCAGCGACTCAGGGAGAAGTCATTATTATGGGGGACTTCAACTACCCTGAAATACATTGGGGATCAGAAACCTGCAGTTCCAGCAAAGGTAATAAGTTTTTGAAAACTATAAGAGACAATTACCTTTCACAACTGGTTCAGGACCCAACAAGAAGGGGGGCACTGCTGGACCTAGTATTAACCAACAGGCAGGACCGCATATCAAATATACGGGTTGGAGGTCACTTGGGTAATAGTGATCATAACTTAATAAGCTTTCAAGTATCCTTTACTAAGACGTGTAGTAGAGGGGCCACAAGGACACTAAACTTCAGGAAGGCAAATTTCCAACGGTTGAGAGATGATCTTAGTGCAATAAACTGGGACGATGTCCTGAGACATAAAAGTACACAACACAAATGGGAGATGTTTATTAGCATCCTGAATAGGACCTGTGCACAATATATACCCTATGGGAATAAGCATGCTAGAAATAGGAGGAAACCACTATGGCTAAATAAAGCGGTAAGAAGTGCAATATGTGACAAAAAGAAAGCATTTAGGGAATTAAAGCAAGTAGGTAGTGATGAAGCATTAAATAAATACAGAAAATTAAATAACATTTGTAAAAAGCAAATCAAGGCAGCAAAGATTGAGACAGAGAGACTCATTGCCAGAGAAAGTAAAAAGAATCCCAAAATATTTTTTTAACTACATAAATAGTAAGAAACTAAAAAATGATGGTGTTGGCCCCTTTAAAAATAGTCTGGGTGAAATGGTGGATGAGGATGAGGAAAAAGCAAATATGCTAAATGACTTTTTTTCAACAGTATTTACACAAGAAAATCCCATGACAGACAATATGATCAGTGATAACAAAAATTCTCAATTAAACGTCACCTGCTTAACCCAACAGGAAGTACGGCATCGTCTAAAAATCACTAAAATTGACAAATCCCCGGGCCCAGATGGGATACACCCCAGAGTGCTGCAGGAATTAAGTACTGTCATAGATAGACCATTATTTTTAATATTTAAAGATTCCATAATAACAGGGTCTGTACCACAGGACTGGCGTATAGCAAATGTGGTGCCAATATTCAAAAAGGGACAAAAACTGAACTTGGAAATTATAGGCCAGTAAGCTTAACCTCTACTGTGGGTAAAATCCTAGAGGGTTTTCTAAGAGATGCTATACTGGAGTATCTGAAGAAAAATAACCTCATGACCCATTATCAACATGGTTTTACGAGGGACCGTTCCTGTCAAACTAATCTAATAAGCTTCTATGAAGAAGTAAGTTCTGGACTGGACCAAGGAAATGCAGTGGATGTGGTGTATATGGACTTTTCAAAAGCTTTTGATACGGTGCCACACAAAAGGTTGATACATAAAATGAGGGCAATGGGGATAGGGGAAAATATGTGTAAGTGGGTTAAGAACTGGCTTAGTGATAGGAAACAAAGGGTGGTTATTAATGGAACACACTCAGAATGGGTCACAGTTAACAGTGGGGTACCACAGGGGTCAGTGTTGGGCCCGCTTCTATTTAATATATTTATTAATGACCTTGTAGGGGGCATACAGAGTAGAATCTCAATATTTGCAGATGACACTAAACTCTGCAGGGTAATCAATACAGAGGAGGACAATTTTATATTACAGGAGGATTTATGTAAACTAGAAGCTTGGGCTGCTAAATGGCAAATGCGCTTTAATGGGGATAAATGTAAAGTCATGCACTTGGGCAGAGGAAACAAAAGGTATAATTATGTGCTTAATTGTAAAACACTGGGCAATACTGTCACTGAAAAAGACCTGGGTGTATGGGTAGATGACAAACTCACATTTAGTGGCCAGTGTCAGGCAGCTGCTGCAAAGGCAAATAAAATAATGGGATGTATTAAAAGAGGCATAGATGCTCATGAGGAGAACATAATTTTACCTCTATACAAGTCACTAGTGCGACCACACTTAGAATACTGTGTACAATTCTGGTCTCTGGTGTATAAGAAAGACATAGCTGAACTAGAGCGGGTCCAGAGAAGAGCGACAAAAGTTATTAGAGGACTAAGGGGTCTGCAATACCAAGACAGGTTATTAAACTTGGGGTTATTTAGCTTGGAAAAACGAAGGCTTAGGGGTGATCTTATAATAATGTATAAATATATGAGGGGGCAGTACAGAGACCTTTCTAATGATCTCTTTACTCTTAGGCCTGAGACTGGGACAAGGGGGCATCCTCTACGTCTGGAGGGAAGAAGGTTTAATCATAATCACAGACGCGGATTCTTTACTGTAAGAGCAGTGAGACTATGGAACTCTCTGCCACATGATGTTGTAATGAGTGAGTCACTACTAACATTTAAGAAGGGCCTGGATGCCTTTCTTGAAAACTATAATATTACCAGTTATATATACTAGATTCTTTGATAGGGCGTTGATCCAGGGAATTAGTCTGATTGCCGTATCTGGAGTCAGGAAGGAATTTTTTTCCCCAATGTGGAGATTAGTGTTGCCACATGGGGTTTTTTTTGCCTTCCTCTGGATCAACATGTTAGGCTATGGGTTGAACTAGATGGACTTAAAGTCTTCCTTCAACCTTAAAAACTATGTTACTATGTTACTATGTTACTATGTAATATTAGAGCGATGTTTGTTTAGTCTTTTATGCATACTTTGGGTCGTTCTACCAATATATTGATATTTGCATGGACACTCTAACATGTATACAACAAATTGAGAGCGACAATCTAGTTTTTCTTTAATATAAAAAGATTAATTGGTTGTGTTAGAGGTAAAAGTCTTGCGTCCATGCATAATGATCTTGCAGCATTTACATCTTGGGAATCCACATTTATAGCATCCTTTTTCTTTATTATCTACTAGCTGGGTGCCCGAGGCACATGCATCGGGATTCTAGCAGAGCGAGTCTCTGACTCGCAATGGCCGCTTCGCGGCCAATGCTTCGCGCTGCAATGCTTCGGGCGTATCTACATGACCACGCTGACTCGCAGCGTGAGCGGAGTCAAAAGGGGCAAAAAACCCATTCGTGATTATATTATCTATTTCTTGTTTTGTTGCTATATGGGGGTTCCTTATTTTACTGGGAGCCACTATATTCTGTAGATTTTTGCATCTTCTAAAAATTATCTTAGGATCTTTTGAAATAATACTAGAAAGAACCGGATCACCTCGTAATATAAACCAATGTTTCCTTAACAATGTATAAATATTCCGGTAAGATTGATTATAGGTAGTAATAAGGTTACAGCTATAGTTCCCCATACTGTCATTTTGTTCTTTTTTTTTTTAATGTTATTATTTTCTTCAGTTCTTTTTATAAAACTACTTTGATCGTATTTTTTAAAAGCATCTGACAGTAGTTGACTGGGGTATCCTTTCTCTTTAAATCTCTTCTTTATTAGAATGGCCTCTTCCTTAAAAAAGTTATCATCAGTGCAGTTTTTTCGTATTCTTAAATATTGGCCATAAGGAATATTTCTTATCCAAACTGGTAAATGACAACTGTGGAATCTTAAATAACTATTGACATCCACACTTTTAAAATGTGTGGATGTACTTAATATTCCTTTTGTATCTATATTTATCATGAGATCCAAATATTGTACATTAGTCTCAGAAATATTCATGACAAATTTTAATCCCCATTTATTAGTATTAAGATGTTGCCCAAAAGTGTATGCCTCTTCTTTAGTGCCTGTCCAGATTATTATTAAATCGTCTATGTAACGTTTAAAAAACTGAATGTGTTGTATTCCCAATGGGGACTGCGCGATGAACAGAGATTCTAATCCAGAGATTCAAATTGTACCAATGTTTTATATTACGAGGTGATCCGGTTCTTTCTAGTATTATTTCAAAAGATCCTAAGATAATTTTTAGAAGATGCAAAAATCTACAGAATATAGTGGCTCCCAGTAAAATAAGGAACCCCCATATAGCAACAAAACAAGAAATAGATAATAAAGAAAAAGGATGCTATAAATGTGGGTTCCCAAGATGTAAATGCTGTAAGATCATTATGCATGGACGCAAGACTTTTACCTCTAACACAACCAATAAATCTTTTTATATTAAAGAAAAACTAGATTTTCGCTCTCAATTTGTTGTATACATGTTAGAGTGTCCATGCAAATATCAATATATTGGTAGAACGACCCAAAGTATGCATAAAAGACTAAACAAACATCGCTCTAATATTAAAAATGGGTTCCTTAAGCATAGTGTATCTACACACTATGCATTAACACATAATAGAGACCCTTCTAGTCTTTGATTAACTATAATTGATCATGTCTGTGAAAAAATAGAAGATAGGGTTAATACTTTAAATAAAAAAGAATCGTTCTGGATTTTTAAGATGGGCACACTATCCCCTGAAGGATTAAATCTTACTTTAGAGAACACTACTTATTAATGTCTAGTCTATTTAAAGTTTTTTTAAAAAAAGTTGTTTTTTTTTCATAGTTTTTTATAAAAGATTTTATATAAGTTTTTTATAAAGTTTTTTATATAAGTTTTTATCATTATTTTTATGGAATGTTATATGTTAATACCTCTAATTATGTGCATGTGTAGATAGGATGTCAAAAGTAGACACACCCCTTTTCTGAAAGTTATAAGGTGATTTTTAGTATGGGTCTAAACATCCACTTGAGAAAGACATCTGTTATGTCGAAACATGTTGTGGCGTGAGGACCTGTAACATCCACTGCTCATATTAAATTTGAAGGTGATAAATGATAGGATCCAGTGCTTGTAATCTGTTCCCAGCGCTCATACTATCATACCATTTTATTTCATATCGAACCCTGTGTGTGTGACTGTTATTGGGGCCCCTGATCCTGCTCCCATCATAGACTGTTCGCCATCCCACTACTTCCACTACTGCCCCGAGGATCCTGCTCCACCTATGGGGAGCGTAACCATCCTACTGCTCTACCATCACCCAGGAGGTCTATCCCACAGCGCCGGTAACATTACCATAACCGTAGGAGGCGTCACGGACTATTTCTATAATTTTTTTTAATTTTTCATTGACTCTTTTCAGCGACCACCAGGGCCGCGGGACTGGGCACAGGCCCCAGTGACATCCTCAGCAAATCAACGCCTGGAACCGTGTACCCCACGGCCCTGGGGCGGGTCATGTGGGTCAAGCAGGACTTGAGTCTCTCAAAGTCTTCATCACAACGCTGACGTCCGTCTCTCTCAAAAGGAGACAACAATTTAACGGTCTGTGGAGCACTAGGATCAGGAAGAGTCAGGAAGATGGAAATATTTGTTTACCTGATGAAGGCAGTGCTGTGCTGCGGAAACGCTTTGTGGCTACCGTCAGGAGCAGCTCTGTGCTGGAGGAGAATCTTCAAACATCATTCCTAAACCACAGCACCTGCTGGAAGAAGCTTGCATTCACCACTAAAGGACCTGTGATGATATATTTCTTGTTTGGTCACATGACCGTAGCATATGTGGTGCCCCTGCGTCCAGGAGGCCACAAAGGGAACTGCAGCCAGGCAGGTAGGACGACAGTTGAACACAAACACCCTCACAGCCGACACACCCACGTAACAGTAGAGGGCAGAACCCAACCCGGAGCCTGGGAACTCTAGGCAGGCAAGGGGTGGTGGGTTTAGAGACAGTTGGTGGGCAAACACGTAGTCAGGTGACAGAGGGTAGATATAGAGCAGGGGGAGGAGAAAGGAGTCAGTAGGCCGGTGTAGGCTGAGATGAAAAGACTGAATCACACGTCCTGGACGAGTGGGGTGTAAGGAGCGCAGAATCTGAAAGAGCCAGTGCGAGCCGCAGAGAGAAAGTACGTTCGAAGCCAGCACCCCGGGAGTGTGAGGGAAGAGAGGGACAGTGATACCGGGCCCTAGAACCACAGCCGAGACGGCAGACTCCTCCTATGATACCCGAAGACACAGTAGAGAGAGCCTGGTAGAGCCTCACATGGGAGGACTGCTGGAGGCTAGGCTAAAGTAGAGTGTCGGCTCTAGAGGGGACCACAGATTTACCCGGCATCCCCAGACAACCGACGGGGGACCACAACTACACGTTAGGGTTCCTACCCCCAAGGACAGGGAGCTCAGTGACAACCCGGAGGACCCACAGGGGCCCGAGTCACCGCCATACTGTCCGGAGACGCACACTAAGTGACCAAGAGAGAGAACAGAAAGCCTGGAAAGGACAGAGAGACAGAGTGAGGGGTCATAGAGGAAGCAACCTGGCTGCAGGGAGTAAAGAGAAAGAGACCCGGATGAGAAAGTGTGCCTGTGTAAAGGCTGTAACTTGTGAACTGGAACTGGAACTGTGAACTGTACTTGAGAACTTTGAGAAGTAAACACGGTGAACCCTGACTCTGACTCCCTTGCCTATCTCTGCCTGAACACGACTCCCTCCATACAGGTTTGCAGCAGATCCCACCTGGAGAGCCACAGCTTACAGGCTCCATCGCTGAAGGAGGACTCCTGCAGCATCTGGACAGTAAGTGTACTACACTCAGCACCAGGCCTGCACACTACACAATAGACTTTAATCAACACTGACCTGGGGAACACAGTTCTGCCCACGGAGAACTATTCCATCCTTGCTGCCATTACATCATCCCCGGAGGTTCTGCGGCAGCGGTGGCCCCATTACTGGCCACACACTGTGGGTGGCGTCACGACTGACATTATCCCCTGTAAATACACCCTTATTATTTGCCAGGGCCTGGGGCACGGTCCGGACCAGGACCACCCATGACTCCACAATAGCAGACCCGGTCCGGTACCGAGTATCCTTTCCCAGTGGGCTCGACACATAGATCTCCAGGCTCTGTGGATACTGCCAGCTGTCCCTGCAAACACCTCCAAGGAGGAGGCATAACACTGAGGCAATACACCGCAGTTGTGCAGGGCGTGCACAACCACCTATGGTGAGTGGCCACACGGCCTCTTCCAACAAATTTCCCTTGTTTAAACTTCCTTCACATGCACTCCCACCCACCTTTCTTGTCTCTCTCAAAAGGGCTCATTTACCGTGAAGTAGGCTTTCATTGCAAGTTTCTTAAAGCAAGCTGTCCCTCGAGGTGGGGGATACCCTTGGGTGAGGGTTGTCAACGGCTTTGTGATTGTGGAGTACTACGGCACAGATCTTCTGTAGTACCCGCAGAGCCTAGAAAAGATCTGAGCTTCCCCAATTTGGTGGTTTGGGTCACTCAACCACAGCTTCTACTTTAGCTGGATTTGTGGAGATTCCTTCCCGGCTGACAATGTGTCCTACATACTTCACAGACTTCTGGTAGAACCAGCACTTATTGAGAGATAGTTTTAACCCAGCTTCTTCTAGCCTTTTAATAACCTCCGGATATGCTCTTCCAAGGTGTGGCCAAATACAATCAGATCATCCAGGTAAACCAGGACCTCATGTAAGTTCATGTCTCCCATCACCTTGTCCATACATCTCTGGAAAATAGCAGGGACACCAGTCACTCCTTGAGGCATCCTCTGGAACTGATAGAAACCAATAGGGCAAATGAAAGCTGTCTTCTCTTGATTCTCCTTGGTCATGGGAATCTAGTAGTACTCACTCCGAAGATCTAACACAGAAAACCACTGGCTGCCCTGCAGGCAATCGAAGGCTTCATCAATCTTAGGCACAGTATACTGATCGGCACAGTGCATTTGTTTAGAGTGCTGTTCGACTCTATGATGACTCCAGTGTCCAGTAAGCCCTGTTAGTGCCTTCAAACATACTCTACATCTTCGGGAGCCAATCATTGGGATCTTTCTCGAAACGGCTTTTCATCAGTCAACCGGATAAAGTGCTCCACTCCTCTTGCAAGGCCCTGGTCCCAAACACCCAATGAGAAGATTCTGGCACGGGTTCATCATACCACTTATAAATGACTGCTTTTACGCCTTCAAGTCCTTATCTTCAAAACAGGGGTCAAAATGTTCAGGACATAGTTCCTTTCTTTCCTCTTCCTCTGTCTTCTCATAAGCAGCCAGACAGGATGGATTGTGAGGGCTGTGATTATCCATCACCTCCAACTTCACGACACCACTGGGCCAGAGTATGGAAAGGGTTAGCATTTGTCCCTACTATAGCAGGCACCACTCTCTGGCCTTCATCTGTGTCTGGACAGATTAATGCAATGATGGGTTCCTCCCTTTCCACCCCAGCTATTGTCTTCAGTAAACGTAGTATGACAGACATGTATTCTTTGTTTTCTGTTTTCACTCAAACCCCAGACTACAAGTCCAGACAGGGGTTGCAGGGGCACGTCTGACAAGTATTTTCTATACCACTTCTCAAAGATGATAGACACTTGTGAACCACTATCCAGCAATACAGTGCAAGGCTGCCCATTGAAACAGTCTGGTACATGTAGTGCTGGTCCTACGAGATCTTTAGGAAATCGCCCCGACTGGGCAGGATTAAATGGAGACGTAGAATACACCTCTGATTTTGAAGGGGGGTCCCGATATCTCTTCGAATTTCACCTCTTCAGACACTGGCGAGCCATATGATGGGTGCTTCCACAGAACAAACACTCTTCTGACTTTGCTATCTTCCACCCGACAGTGGTTATCACTTGCCAATTGCAGAGGCTGTCTTTGGCTCTTGAAAGCTGTCTCAACAATTTGCTTTAGCTGCCCCACCTTCAGAGCCTGCTTCTCAATAATAATAATAATAATAATAATAATACTTTATTTATATAGCGCCAACATATTCCGCAGCGCTTTACAATGTAGGGTTAGAGTACAGAAAATACAGTAAGTAATTACAATATAGAACAAATAAAGTACAATAATTGGATACAATCAATGTGAAAAAAAATACAATAAATAAAGCAAGAAATGAAGGTGACCCTGCTCAAAAGAGCTTACAATCTACAACGGGATAGGGGTTGCACAAGGTGCCGGGGCTTATTGCACTGGTGGTCCAGGCATCTTGAGGAAATGGGGCATAGGGCTAAGCTTACATGGATGGTCATTATACAATCTGTGAAGACCTTTATGGTTTGGTGGAGTTTGTAGAAGAGTAATGTCCAGAGGGATAGCCCCTTCACTGTCTACAGTACAATGGACTTATTAGGGAGTATGATAGGCCGCCTTAAAAAGATGCGTTTTTAGGGATCGTCTGAAACCATGCAAGTTGTGGATAGTCCTGATTTCTTTGGGTAAAGCATTCCAGAGTTTTGGTGCAGCTCTGGAAAAGTCTTGGAGCCGGGAGTGGGAGGATCGGATTAGTGCAGATGTTAGTCGAAGGTCATTTGAGGAGTGTAGAGAACGGGTGGGGTGATAGACAGAGATGAGGGAGGAGAGGTAGGGGGAAGCTGCACTGTGAAGAGCTTTATGGGTGAGAACAAGCAATTTGAATTTGATCCTGTAATATACGGGCAGCCAGTGCAATGACTGGCACAGAGCAGAGGCATCTGAGTAACGATTGGCCAGATGGGTGATCCTGGCTGCTGCATTAAGGATGGACTGGAGAGGAGAAAGTCTGGTGAGGGGGATGCCGCTTAATAGAGGGTTGCAATAGTCAAGGCGGGAATGGACTAGGGCCACGGTGAGGGTTTTTGTTGTTTCCAGGGTGAGAAAGGGGCGGACTCTAGAGATATTCTTCAGGTGTAAGCGACAGGAGCGGACGAGAGATTGCGTGTGGGAGGAGAAGGAGAGATCGGTGTCAAACATAACACCCAGACAGCGAGCCTGCTGCCTAGGCGTTATCGTAGTGCCGCATACTGAGAGAGAGATGTCCGATTTAGGGAGGTTAGTGGATGGGGGGAGCAGAAGAAGTTCAGTTTTGGAAAGGTTTAGTTTCAAATAGAGAGTGGATATGATATTGGAAACTGCAGCTAGACAGTCATTGGTGTTCTTTACTACCGCAGGGGTAAGGTCAGGGGCTGAAGTGTATAGTTGTGTGTCATCAGCATAAAGATGGTACTGGAAGCCAAATCTGCTGATGGTCTGTCCAATCGGGGCCGTGTAGAGAGAGAAGAGGAGAGGGCCAAGGACTGAACCCTGAGGGACTCCAATAGTGAGGGGAAGAGGGGAAGAAGTGGAGCCAGCAAAAGACACACTGAAAGAGCGGTCAGAAAGATAGGAGGAGAGCCAGGAGAGAGCAGTTTCCTTTATGCCAATGGAGTGCAGCATGGAGAGTAGGAGCTGATGGTCGACAGTGTCAAAAGCTGCAGAGAGATCAAGAAGAATAAGCAGAGAGTGGTCGCCATTACGTTTTGCTGTCAGAAGGTCATTGGTCACTTTGATGAGGGCAGTTTCTGTGGAGTGAAGGGGGCGGAAACCAGACTGTAATGGATCTAGAAGAGAGTGAGCGGAGAGGTAACGGGTGAGGCGGGAATAGACCAGGCGCTCCAAGAGTTTAGAGATGAAGGGGAGATTGGAGACTGGTCTGTAGTTATTTGTGCAGGTTTGGTCGAGAGTGGTTTTCTTTAATAATGGAGTAATGATCGAGTGTTTGAAGGAGGAGGGGAAAATGCCAGAAGAGAGGGAGAGATTGAAGATTTTGGTTAGATGAGTGGTGACGACTGGAGAGAGGGACTGGAGCAGGTGTGAGGAAATGGGGTCAGTAGTGCATGTGGTGGGACGAGAGGAAGAAAGGAGCCTGGAGACTTCTTCTTCTGTGACTGGGTCGAATGTGGAGAGTGAACCGGAGGAGATGTGGGGAAGAATGGGGGTGTCAGCGCTTGGAGGCTGAGAGCTGATTTCCTGGCGGATGTTGTCTATTTTCTCCATGAAGTGGGAAGCAAGGTCATCAGCACAGAGGTCAGTGATGGGGGCCTGCACTTTCGGACTGAGGAGAGAGTGAAAGGTGTCAAAGAGTTTTTTTGGATTGTTGGATAGTGAGGAGACCAGGGTGGTGAAGTAGGTCTGTTTGGCAAGGTGAAGGGCAGAGTTGTAGGTTTTTAGCATGAATTTATAGTGGATAAAGTCTCCTGGTGAGCGAGTTTTCCTCCATAGACGTTCAGCACTCCTGGAGCATCGCTGGAGGAATCGAGTTTGTGGTGTGAGCCAGGGTTGTTTTGTTCTCTGTTTGGAGGTTCTGCGGGTGAGGGGCGCTACTTGGTCCAGGGAGCTTCTGAGAGAGTCATTGTAGTGATTTACTGCCTGATCTGGACAGGAGATTGAAGAGATTGGGGACAGAGATGAGATGAGGGAGTCTGTGAGTGCTTGAGGGTTAATGGCCTGTAGATTTCTGGATGTGTGATAGGTAGGATTGGGCTGTGTTGGCCGAGGGTTAGTGAGTGAGAAGGAAAGAATGTTGTGGTCAGAGAGTAGAGTTGAGTTATCCAAGGGGGGAGGATGAGCAGAGCCGGGTAAAGACAAGGTCAAGGGTGTTACCGTTTTCGTGTGTCTTAGAGGTTGAGAGCTGTGATAGGCCAAGAGAGGTAGTTAGAGATAGGAGCTGGGATGCAGATGGGGAGATGGGGCTGTTTATGGGAATGTTAAAGTCTCCCAGAATAAGGGTTGGTAAATCTGAGGACATGAAATGCGGGAGCCAAGCGGAGAAATGGTCGAGGAACTGGGTGGGTGACCCTGGGGGGCGGTATACCACCGCTACTTTGAGGGGGAGGGGATGGAATAGCCTAATGGTATGGACCTCAAAAGAAGGGAATGAGAGTGATGGGGCTGGAGGAATGACCTGGAAAGTACATTGTGGGGACAGGAGGAGGCCAACTCCACCGCCACGTCTGTTCCCAGGTCTAGGGGAGTGAGAGAAGTGTAAGCCGCCGTAAGAAATAGCAGCAGGGGAAGCAGTGTCTGAATCCTGGATCCAGGTTTCTGTGAGGGCCAGCAGGTTAAGAGAGTTGGTAAGGAAGTAATTGTGAATGAAGGGAAGTTTGTTGCATACAGATCGTGGATTCCAGAGAGCGCAATTAAAAGAGGGAGATGAAGGTGTGCAGGTGATATTAATAAGGTTAGTGAGGTTTCTGTGTGAGGTGGGAGAGGGGTTGAAGTTAGCAGAGGGTGGACCAGGGTTGGGAGAGATATCACCTGAGAGGAGCAGCAGTAAAAAGAGAAAGAGCAGATAGTTTTTGGAATTAGGACATGATTTATTGTGACAAACTTTGGAATATGATGGGCTGAGAGTCTTCAGTAAACTGAAGATAGCATGGGAGCTGTACATAGAGTAGGGCAGGAGAGAGAGGCTGATGTGAATGAGTGGTGATGGAGGGGGGATGGGGTGATAAAAATTGGTGGCGAGAGCACATAAGAAAACAAACAGTGAAATACAAGACATGGTAAAGATTAGTAGTGAATGGAGTTATGCACAGTGTTTGAGTGTCCCTCTATGTCATTGTCTTCCAGCAAGAGCGCATAGAACAATAGATATTGAAGTAAAGGACATGGTGATAGGGAAAGGAAAAGAAGTTAACTATTTTTTTTTTCCTCTCCCTTTTAAATAGAGTGGCTTACCTGACTCCTGCCCTGACTAACTGCCATGAAATAACTGCAGCCACTTAGCATTCAATGCCACTTTGCATGAGATGCCACACGTGTACCCCTTAAGACTGAACTAAATATATAGGACACACTATCAGATTCAGGTGAGGGGGAATGTGGGAGGGAACATGGTATCAGGTAATTAACATCTACAAGAAACAGCAGGGGTGAAAGGATGAAAGGCCACAGACATTAGGCAAGGCTTCCTCTACACTATAGCACCTCCAACGAGATAACATTTACAAATGTGGCAAATTGTCATATACTGGTGAGAGGAATGCATACAGGCATACAGAAGACACAGGAAACATTGCAATAAGTGCAGAGATGGAATATTACCATTACACTATATGATTCAAGCTCATGTTACAAGGAGATCATTGCAGCAGTCACAGGTATATTTAACATGCACTGGTACAATGGGTTGAGAAAGTAGATGACAGCAAGCAGTGTTGGAATATTACCAATGATCTTCAGGAATTTTCCCTCTGAATGGCTCGGCTCAAGATGCACAGAGACAGCAGCCACTCGCTGGGTCAGTTGTTCTCTGGTGGCCAGGAAAGTTTCTTCTTCATGCATTTCCTTAAGCAGTGGAAAGAATGGGGAATCTGTTCTTTATTAGAACACCTCAGTTGTTGAGCAATTGGATCGTGAGTCAGAGCTCCTTGGATCACTTGTTCTAGACAACACTGATCAACTTGTTTGGGCCCAAGTCCGCCCTTGAATACAATTCTATGCACCAGTTTGTCCAGTCGATAAAGATAATCTGACATCTTCTCACCAGAGCCCTGGTAAGTGTCATGGAGTCTATAAAGGAGATCTGTGGTATCCATACCTCCCAGCCTTTGAAGAATAGAAAGAGGGACAGTCGATGCGGCGCACGCAAATTTTTAGCCCCACCCCTTGCCCCGCCCTGACCACACCCATTTACAAGTGACGGACATTCGGATGCCCTTATTACTATTAATCTTCTGATTATTGCATTTTTGCTGCATTTTTTTGCCTTTTCCAATTCATTTGATGCATTTTAGTGCCATTTAGTACTGACAGCACAGACTATGGGCTGCCCCATCATACAACACAGCAGGACGGCTGAGACTAGTGCCTGCCCTGCAGCATTGTGCAGTTTATAGCCAGGGATGTGCAGTCAGTAATCAAACCTCTGACTCCGAATCCTCAGTTTCCCTGAATCCAACCCCACCAAAATGGACACCGTCTCAGACTCCATCTCCACAGTCATGGTGTGCAGCCGGTAAGCCAAACCTCCGACTCCACCAAAATGGACACCGACTCTGAGTCCACAGTACTGTGTATAGCGCCCCCTGATGGCAGTCTGCCGTCCACTACAGGACACAATACTAGCTCTGAAAATGCAGTAGGGAGATGGGAAAAAGTTCCACAAGGTGAACTATCACTGCAGCCTCCACCAGTCGGGCCTTTATGGCAGAGTGGCCCAACAGAAACCTCTCAAATGAAGAATTTAATTTGAGTGATCCGTTTTATGCAGTGTACTGCAAATAATGGATCAAAAAATGCAGAGTCTGAATGTAGCCTATATATCTCCATCCTGGTATATATGGTCTCCAACCTGGTATATATGGTGTCCCTGAGGGTCCATTCGCCACAGAGGTACTGCACCTTAGCCAGAGGTGTGGTACCTCCCCCCCACCCCTGGTAAGGAGAGGGCACTACCCGGTACCCACACATCCGCATCCAACACCAGCCCACTCTAGGCCAGGGGTGCTGAGGCAGAAGAAACCCCATGATGGGCAGACCCCATCTCTGGCTGGAGAAGGGAATTAGTAGGTGGAACAGTTAGAAAGTAGTGGAGCACTAGGAGGTAGGCAGTGACAGTTGAGAGTGGGAGGAGTTAAGCCAGACAGAAACAGGAAGTGCGCAGTCAGTGAGTCGGACCCGGGGACTGGAGTTGTGAGTAGCTTGTCCTGGGGAAGAGGATGGAGAGAAAGTTGGACCCGGGGACTGGAGCCAGACGAGCTCGTCCCAGGTCAGAGAGGACGTAGAGTATCTGCAGAGACTGAGAGGGAGCTCTGAGTGGAGGGGGAGCACCTCTGGGTTGCCACAGAGCTCTGTGTGGAGGAACCCCTTTCCAGTGATTGCCTGGAGGGACTTGCTGGAGGAGCTAGGCCACAGAGGGGACCGGCCCCAGACTAGTGGAAGACTTTAAGATTCAGCTAGCAACCCGGAGGCTGCAGTATCTTTATGTGCAGCAGCCAAATCCGCACACAATCGCTGAAAAGGCAGCCGCATAGGCTCGAGGGGACAAGAGAGACGTCGCCGACAGGACCCAAGCTGCTGGCTCTGGACAGTGTGTGTGAAAGGCAGGAGGGTGAGAGCCAGCGCAGTGAGATGACCCCGAAAGGTACACACAAAGGTGGTACCAAACAAGTGCCACCAATCTGCCTAGAAATGGCTGGATCCCTGACTCGGAGTACACAGCACACGGCGGGTCGGCGTACTTCAGAAACTGAGTAAACTGTGAAGACTGCACCCTGCTGTGTCCCCTGATTTATTTACTGCACGACCTGCCCTGGGTTACACCTGTGACCACCATCAATAGACTATAACTGCCCTGGGGTCCTGCTCTACCCGTGGAGAGCTGTAACATCCCTGCTGCATCACCCCAGTGGATCTGAACCGCAGCGTCGGCCATCCAATTGCTGAATACCACAGGTGGCGTCACAAATTTAATCCCATATAAATATCCCCCATTTTTATGACACCACCAGGCTCACGGAGCCAGGTCACGCCACCATGACATTCCCCAAAGAGAACTGAACTGTTCGGCCCGGTTCCGAGTACCTCACGGCCCTGGTGGGCGCGTCAGTATACATGTCCCTATTTTTCTCTAATTTAAGAAAGTATTCTACTCAACTTTCTTCAGCTTCTACATCACCCAGTGTCCTCTGTAACAACGCACAGCTGGTAGCTGACATTGGAGTGTGCGCCTTGATGCAAGAAGTGACTGTCATGTGCTGCCCTGTCACGGCACCGCAGACGTCAGCTGTCAGCCACAGTTTGGCCGTCAGCGTGTATCACAGTGCAGGAACCTAACGGGTCTCTGTACATCAATGCGCTTCAGCTTGATGCATGTCCTCGGATGCACATCCAGCTGCAGTACGTGCTGGGGTCGCCCGGGCCCCTGTATCGCCAGGCCTGGTCTTGACCTCGATCCTTACAATTATGTAGATACTGAATGGAAATTGTTTATTCTTTTATTAGTGTTGTGAAAAAAATTCAGAAATTTGTAATTAAAAATACATTTTTGCTTGTGTCATTTTCCAAGATGTGTAACGTTATTAATCTTTATGATCCGGGCTGTGAGGGGAGGTTTGTTGTGCCCTGTGCTGACATTACTGATACCATGTGGCTGTAGATCATATACTGATTGGCTGTTATATGCCATTCATCGCAAGGTGGAGGAGGCAAAAAAATATATAGGATTCTGGCGATTTAATTGTTGTTTTTTGTTACGCTGTTTACCAATCACATTCATTTATTTTGGATTTTGAGAGGACTTTTATGAATGCAGTGATACCAAATATGGGGGGGGATTATTTATGTTTTGCTTTTTATGGGATATAGGGGTTGGTTATAAATTTTTGTTGTTTTTTCCCATATGTTTAAAAACACTTTTTTTTTTTCTCTGTACTGTAAGGGTACCGTCACACCTAGCCATATCGCCGGCGATCCCATAGGCGACGCACGTGCGCACGTTTTTGCGTGTCGCCCGAGGTCGCCGACGCCCATTTACACGGGGCGACACCTTAGGCGACGCTCATGCGACGACCTGACCGGAAATTGCCTGAGCGTCGCCCAAGCCCCACAGGCGATTAAGTCGCTGGTGGCCGCATCCGCGTCACACAGAGCAACCACATTAGCGATGTGGGCGTAATTTTGAGCCGCATCTCGGAGACAGGCGTGAACATTATGCTGTGTGACGCCTTGAACAAATGTGATTGGCCTGGGTGTCTGATGCAGAATTGACATGTACTGAGACAATTGTGTTGGTGTTAAAGAGACATTTGGCAATGGCACATCTCTGCACTTTGTAGCACACAGTGGGGCATCAATGCGCTGCTTTTTAATAGTATGTACGCTCCTGGGTAAGGCCCCTTTGACATCTGCGTTTTATGCTGATGGCGGCAGTTGCAGTTAAAAAAAACCGCAACTGCCGCGATTACCGCAAGTGTGACCGCACTTGCGGTTCACTTGCGGCAAGCACCATACAATGTCTATGGGGCTTGTGGCAGGTGCGGCAAGTGCGCCAAGTGCGGTTTCGGCACTTGCGGCATGCTGCGGTTTTTTCCCAGCCGCACCTGCCGCAAGCCCCATAGACATTGTATGGTGCTTGCCGCAAGTGAACCGCAAGTGCGGTCACACTTGCGGTAATCACGGCAGTTGCGGTTTTTTTAACTGCAACTGCCGCCATCAGCATAAAACGCAGATGTCAAAGGGGCCTAATACACCTTTCAGCACCATGGAAAGGAAGACTACATTAATGTGGGACGCACACATCATCAAATAGGACGCCGAGGAACAAGACTACCAATCGTAACGCTGGAGCTGCCACCAATCCACGCGACCGCCAGAGATAGTAACTACGCCCTGAAACGCCTACTGAATAGTTTTGGTGATGTGTGCTGTCGCCTTTCACATCGCTCATGAGATGTTACACAGGGCGATCAGCACACATCGCCCAAGAATGGTCGCCTGGTTTCAGTCCTCTGATGTGAAACCAGGCGACCACTCAGACATGTCGCCGTCGCCCATTTACATTAGGCGACGCATTGCGATATCTCCAGGTGTGACGGTACCTTAATAGTCTCCTTAGGGAAGCTGAAGCTGTATCTTATCGCTTCTCCAGAATGCAGCAGTGCTACAGCCGCTATATAGAGTGAAAATCATGTTCTTCTATGAACACCACATAAACGCTGGCCCTCACACAAGAACCGTCACGATAGGTATGGAGGTCTTCAGCAGACGCCTGGCTGTCATGGGAACCCATCACATCCTCAGACCTCACACAATACCGACGCAGCCGACATCTCCTGCCGGGACCGACGTGGCCGACGTCTCGGACCTACATCTCCTGCCGGGTCCGACATCTCCTGCCAGGTCCGACGCGGCCGACATCTCCTGCCGGGACCGCCATCTCCTGCTGGGACCGACGCGGCCGACGTCTCCTGCCGGGGCCGACGCCTCCTGCCGGAGCCGACGTCTCCTGCCGGGGCCGCCACGGCCGACGTCTCCTGCCGAGCCGCCACGGCCGACGTCTCCTGCCGAGCCGACACGGCCGACGTCTCCTGCCGGGGCCAAAACGGCCGACGTCTCCTGCCGGGGCCAAAACGGCCGACGTCTCCTGCCGGGGCCGCCACGGCCGACGTCTCCTGCCGGGACCGACACGGCCGACGTCTCCTGCCGGGGCCGACACGGCCGACGTCTCCTGCCGGGGCCAAAACGGCCGACGTCTCCTGCCGGGGCCAAAACGGCCGACGTCTCCTGCCGGGGCCGACACGGCCGACGTCTCCTGCCGGGACCGACACGGCCGACGTCTCCTGCCGGGACCGTCATCTCCTGCGTTCACTAGTCTGTGGCCCCTGCGCAGCTCCTGCTCCCTCTTGTGCAGGTGCGAGGGATGAACAGACTGTGGAGGACAGAGGAGATGTCAGTCATATCAATCAAGGCAGGAGAGATGGTAAATCAGGACCACAGTGAGCGACTGTCAGACATATAACTCTTGTACCCGGCTCAGCCTCTTTCAACACGTAGCGTATTTACCACTTTATTTTGCAGTGGCGCTTTTTTGCACAAAAAAACACAACTGCATTCACACAGTGCGCTTTTCCTAGCGCGCTTTTCCTGAGCCCATTTTATAATGCGACCCATAGGAAAAGCGCGCTGAAAAAAGTGCAAAGAATTGACATGGTCGTTCTTTTTGCGTGTGTGCTTTGCAGTGAAAGCGTGCGCACATCAAAGAGCAAAAATATTCAACGTGTGAAAGCCATAGCTTTTGCTGGATTGCGTATCCAGTGTTGCGTTTCACTGCATTTACAGCAGCACAAAATAGCAGTGCGTAGATGCAGTAAATACGCCACGGTGAAGCCTTACTCCTGCTCTCTGTTATCAGCTTCTCATTTCCTGCCATATTGGTTACTGGTTTTAGTTCTTCATCCAGTGTCTCGCTCTCCAGGGTCATATCTAGGGGAAACTGGTGGGGCATTTGCCCCGACGCAGCAGGCAGGGGGGCGCCGCTGGACCTCCTGCTGCAGTGGCCAAGGACGGGTCTCCCCGCCAGCCGCCTGTTACGCCCCCCTGCATTGTTCTCCACCAGCAGACAGAGCTGCACACTACATCCACGGCTGCTCTGTACTGACAGGACCTGTGAAGATGTCACATGGAGGGGAGGAGTCAGGGGTCACATTATCAGCTCCTCAGTGTATGCAGGACTCTGCTGTGCTGGTTGTTATGGTGCTGGATAAGGTGAAGGTTATGTCAGGAGGGCTTTACAGTGTGGATGTAGCAGAGCCGATATTGTACTAGATGTACAGAGCTAAGCTGTGGGCGTAAGGAGTGGAGCTGTGTCTCCATGAGGTTTATGGAGCGGAGCCGCGTGTGTACGTGCCTGCATCAGGTGCACGGTGAGGAGCTGCACCTGTATGAGGTGTACAGAGCGGAGCCGTGCCTGTATGAGGTTTACGGAGCTGAGCTGTGTCTGTATATCGTGTACGGAGCGGAGCTGCGCCTGCATCAGGTGCACGTAGCGGAACCGCACCTGTATGAGGTGTATGGAGCGGAGCCGCACCTGTATGAGGTGTATGGAGCGGAGCCGTGCCTGAATGAGGTGTACGGAGCGGAGCCGCACCTGCATGAGGTGTACGGAGCAGAGCTGTGTCTGTATATGGTGTACGGAGCGGAGCCGTGCATTTATGAGGTGTACGGAGCGGAGCCGTGCATTTATGAGGTGTACAGAGCGGAGCCGTGCATTTATGAGGCGTACGGAGCGGAGCCGTGCCTTTATGAGGTGTACAGAGCGGAGCCGTGCCTGTATGAGGTGTACAGAGCAGAGCCGTGCATTTATGAGGTGTACAGAGCGGAGCCGTGCCTTTATGAGGTGTACGGAGCGGAGCCGTGCATTTATGAGGTGTACGGAGCGGAGCCGTGCCTTTATGAGGTGTACGGAGCGGAGCCGTGCATTTATGAGGTGTACGGAGCAGAGCCGTGCATTTATGAGGTGTACGGAGCGGAGCCGTGCATTTATGAGGTGTACGGAGCCTGTCACCACACTCCTCTGTGTTCTGTTATCATCCCCCCTTGTGTTATCCTCAGCCTGTGCTCCCATGTCTTTGATACCTGTGTGCTGTGCTCCTGTCAGTTCCTCCCAGTCACAGGCAGTCAGTGATCCGGGTTCCAGTGTGGAGGCAGAGCCCTCTGTGTCCCGGCTGCTGCTATGCTGATGCTTCCTCCATTGCTGGGGAACTTCACAGAGGCCGCGCTGAGCCGGGATTGGATAACTGAGTTCCGTCCCCTCTACACACAGGGCAGGAGAGGTCACACGACTCAATCTCTGCACTGTGATTGGGTGCTCAGTCCTCCCAATGTGCTGCTGTGAGGGGGCGTGACCGGCAGCCGGAGGGGGCGTGGCCGGCAGCTAGAGGGGCCGTGCAGCAATCAGTGAAGTGCCAGACACCGGGACACTTCTAGTCCCGCACGGGACAGCGGGAAGCCCTGACTAAACCGGGACTGTCCCGCCAAATCCGGGACACTTGGGAGGTCTGGGTATCTTCTGGGGACCCAAAAGCACCTTGTAATCTTTAGAAGTTGTCTCCGACTGACTTCTCCAAGAAGCCTGCACCACTTCCATAGCAGGACCTTTCAGACTCTCCACAATTCTCTGCTTCTTCACAGCATCAAAGCATTGCCATTCTTCTAGATACTACAGAGTAACATCCCTCCACATGTCATACCCTTCTTCACCAGCTGGGATGGGAGTGACACCCGAGAAAATTATCAAACGACAGAAGGCCCCATAAGGCTGCAATTTTGTAAACTGGGTGACTAACATCTCCATAGCTGCCACTACCACATTAACTATATTGACAGTTTTTTCAGGTTTGCCACGTATAGGAGTGGGAGGTAAATATCGGCTAGTCTTCTTATGCTGTGTACTTGTTTCAGGAGATGATGTCCCTGCTTCGGGCCTCACAGGCCAGATGATCTTACAGTGCGGCCCAGTTTTAATGGCACAGCTATGACGGATGGGAAATACCCTTTTTCTAGTGTCTCCTCAGAAGTGATTAGAGCTGCTATAACAGACTTGCTTCATCACTCCTTCTGTCAACCACTCTGGGATGGACAACTCTATGAACTTGGTTCACCATCTGCAGACCTTCTTCATTAGAAAGTTCACCACATACTTTGAAATGGTGTTCCTCAAGTACACCTCTTTCCCCATACCACATGGACACTTGACCCTTGGTTAAAGCCTCCATTTTAGCGAAACCTGTCTTTATCAATCTCAGCAGTGCCTCCACTGCCTCCACTGTAACACCCCATTAATCCACTGCCGTGGGCAGGGTGTTTGGTAGTTCTCACCTTGATATGGCACAGTGCCTCCACCTGCACTTAGCTAGGAGCTCTAGAGGAATGCAGAAGGGTCTTTGTCTTCCGCTAGGAGTGAACTCGGGAAACCCCTGTCCATGCGCCGTACACACAAAAGATGAGGTTAGAAATCTTAACAGGTTTATTTACAGGAGGATGAGAAGTGGTAATTGCAGCGGGAATAGCAAGTAACAGTGCACAGGTGATGTTATGCAGTATTACACAGGAGCACAAGAGGCGTTTTGCAATAGACCTTAATGAGGTGATGCTTTCCCTTTAGCTTAGGATACACACTCCTAACTAACTACAATTCACTTATAAATGGCTGCAGCCTAGCAAATGACACAGTTCCGAGTTTGGGCCCCAGTTGCCGCAGATGTTATCGCGCTTGCTGTACGGTAGTGCATGTAAGGTAATGAAAGCAATATTCCCTATAGTCCAAATATATAAAGAAAGGAGGCACTCACCCATATGTAAAGTTGGTCTCAGGCTTTTTTATTCAGCCTTCCGGCATGAAGCAGGGTGCAGGTCGCAGGGGAGGGGGTGTTGGAGGTGCAGACAACAGTGACTGTTTCGGATGTAATCATAATTACATCCGAAACAGTCACTGTTGTCTGCACCTCCAACACCCCTCCCCTGCAACCTGCACCCTGCTTCATGCCGGAAGGCTGAATAAAAAAGCCTGAGACCAACTTTACATATGGGTGAGTGCCTCCTTTCCTTATATATTTGGACTATTATCTAGTGCTGACACAGGCGAGCACCCCCATTGAATGACTATCTGCTGCTATATTGGTACAAGGTGTCCAGTGCCCCGATTCATTCTTTGTGAATATTCCCTATAGGACTGGTCCTATACGAACTCTTAGTGCAATCAGAAGTCCTTTTAGCACGGCCTTGTAATTATGTTAAGTACACTTCTCAAATGGTAGAACTACAATTACCAGCAATAATACTCACTTCTTTTTGTAGATCTTTGCTCTCTAGTCCCATAGTGCAGCCTCTGGATTTAGTGGTTTGGAAAGGAGGGGAACAGCAGGTGACTCGCCCTGGCGGGGACCGTGGGGTAGTTGGAACCGGGCCATCTCGTCGTCATCTGGGGCTGCGGGATGTCACGGTGGCTTGACTCGCTCCATGATCCCCTCATTGGGCGAGCAGTTAAAAAGGGGATTGGAAAAATGGAGAGAAATAAAATAAAGCAAAAATAAGAGTGTCGTGACGCCATCCATGGAATGCAGCCAGTAGCAGCGTGGATGGTTCAGCTCTCCACGGCAAGAGCGGATCCCCACGGCAACTGTACAGTTTGTGGATGTGATGGATTCATTGGGGATGCAGGACTTAGTGTATGAAATTATTGACAGACACAGATTACTGAAGTCAGAATCAGGTTCATCCAGGGCACAGTTCACAAGTGGTGTTAGGGGTCCAGAGCCTGGAAGCAAGTTCAGGTTTTCCACACCTGGCAAGTCCTGAGGCCTTCCTATTGCGCTGTTCACTGTGGGCCCTGGCTGCTTGAAGCTGTGCTGTGACCCTCTCCTCACTTAGAAAATATGGGAAGCAAGGTGTACCATGGTCCGCGCTGCTGAGTCCACAAAATCACCTGGGATGCAAGATGTTGTAGCAGTATACTTCTTCATTCCTTCCTACGCGTTTCGGCGCCCTTCCTGGCACCTTTCTCAGGGATATCCTGAGCCCTTCCTATTGCGCTGTTCACTGTGGGCCCTGGCTGCTTGAAGCTGTGCTGTGACCCTCTCCTCAATTGTCTGTCTTGGCCATGTGACAGGTGGCTCGAGCCCTTTTTGTGTTACTTCTCCTTTCACTGCGTCTCCTGAGCTCTTTGATGCGTCTGTATCTCTTGGCCTTTCTGGTGGGCGAGCAACTTAGAATTACCCACCCTCCGTGTTAGTTGCTGGGCATAAAGTCACCGGCGACCTCGGACTCCGGTGTTCGTACTGAGCTAGATGCTAGGGCGAGCTGGCACTTCTCCACTCCCCACACCTTTTCTCCACTTCCCTCAGACCCTCACCTCCAGGTCCCTCACACTGGCTAGTCAGTATCCTCGGACGGGCCTAGCACAGCACCCGACTATAGGATGTCTTCTACAGTCCTCCAAGGAACTGAACTGCCTGACCCTGCCCAGAGCAGAATTTATAGGGGACCTGCCCTGAACTCGGGTGTAGAGATTCCCCTTCTGGCCTAGAGTTGGGAAGGTGTTGTGCATGTATTTCGCATGAGGTGGGTACCTTTCCTTGCTTCCAAGCTTAATATTGTGGCAACCGGACCCTTGGGCACCACACAGGCAAAATCCTTCTTTTCAGTGAGGAAACCTGGAGGAGGGGGACAGCTCCTATCTGCAGTTTGTCTTGTAGCTGAAGAAAACAGTCTCTCATTTCCAGGAGCTTCAGATAGCAGCTTCATATCACTCCTCAAACATGGCTGAATCCCCCCACACACATCCGTACCATCCCCACCTCCCTTCTTCTCCCACCCATTCAGTCCATCCCTCCAGTTGTTGGCTCCAGCTTTTCCCCCAGATTGATGCCAGGAGCAAGGGGTCTTGGGACTTGTAGTTTTCAGCAGTTCCCCATAAAAATCAGCAGGTACTACAAATGTATCCCTGTGTCACGCGCTTACATGGCGCTGACATTGTTGGATGCTGCTGTGTATGTGGTTTGTCTTTAAGAGCTGCAAGGTTGATGGTTGTGAAGGTCCTTGTATCCTGTGGTGTGCGCCAGAACTTCAGTCACCATTATGTTCAATTGCTGGTATAGAAGTTAATGTGTGACTCACCTGGAATCCCCTCCCCCTGGCTTTAAATAGCCTTCCCTCTCCTCTTTCAGGTGCGGCTGATAGCTATATGCTCCAGGTCTTGGTGCAGTGCTGTGCTGATGCTTAGTTGCTGGGCTAAAGTCTTTCCTGGGAAGAAGCTGTGATTCCTGACCCGTGGGAGGAGGTAGGAGCCCTCAGCCTAGAGCTAATCAGACGTTTTAGGGTACAGAGTGGCGGCTTGGAACTCCTCACCATCAGAGGTGTCTTCTAGATCAGGGCGAGCCGGGGACCCCAGCATCAGGGTCAGATTAGGCTCTCCTGATCCCCTTTTGCCCAATTCACCTATTCACCTACCTGTTACCTGACTCCCCTACCTCCCAAGCGTGACACCCTGATATGTACTGTAAAATAAAAAAGCTGGAAAGACAAATTAGCGCAAATAGGGTGTTCATATTACAGCCTCCCCCTGCCTCCTCCAGCCCCCGGACACCGGCCCCCCCACACTCAGCCGTATAGTGACTCGTGTATAAGCCGAGGGGGGCACTGTTCAGCACAATTTTTGTGCTGAAAAACTCGGCTTATACACGAGTATATACGGTATTTGGTCACTTACACATATCCATTGCATTTAGCAGAATGCTGTTAGCCCCTCTTAGGGGATAACCCATGCCTCCCAACACTGATACTCAATCTCCTACAACCCTGGCATGGGGGCGATTGTAGCATCTGCGTCCTTCCATGCCACAAGGAGGAAACTGGTGGTATTACTGGACACGAGGTCACCCCAGGGCGGCAGCCACTCCAGGCAAAGTGAAACATAGTGTCAGAGCACAGCCTATTAATGACACCCAGCTGTTAAACAAGGCGGGCTGTTCCGCACCAAAAATATGCTCCACAAGTGACTGACGCCCCTAGAGGGCCCAGCATCAAACTGCAGAAAGATAAAAAAAAATGCAATAAACATTTTTTTTGAAAAAAAATGTGAGGAGTTGGTTTGATATTTTGGACTAAAATAGCGTAAGCTCGTAGCCCCCGTCACGGGCCCTCGCACCTACGAGTACCTAGCCATATGTTAAACCATATGTATAATCTAAATTGAGAATTCACCGAATAGGTTACATAATTATCAGAAAAGGGAAAAAAAAACATATTTGGTCACTTACAAATATCCATTGCATTTAGCAGAATGTTGTTAGCCCCTCTTAGGGGATAACCCATGCCTCCCAACACCGATGCTCAATCTCCTACAACCCTGGCACGGGGGCGATTGTAGCATCTGCGTCCATCCATGCCACAAGGAGGAAACTGCAGGAAGCTTTTTTTTCTCTTTTTTTTCTCTTTTTTTTCTCTTTCCCCTATTCTGCCACCAGCATCTTAGGATCTCCCCGCTCACCTCCTGCATTAAGGGCGCTGGAATCAACGGCTCCGGCAGGCCTGGGGAACTCTCCTCCAAGGCCCCCAGTAGGTCATCCATCCGCATCGGCCCTGCGCACTCTCCTGCAGGCTGGAATTCTTGCCTCCGAACACCCGTCCGGGTGCCGTTTCCTCACCGGGGAACTCTCTCATCTTCCCTACCGGGTTCCTCCACCAACGCTTCCCGCTGTGGGCCCTTAGGGAGCAATGTTAAGATTCCTCATCGAGTGTTCATCTCCGGGTACTCTTCTGCTTCCGTTCAGAGGTCTACATACTGTAATGGCAGCTGCTCACCACGTTGTTCATTCTCTCCTCCCTTTCCTGGGGCGTCGCCGATTCTTGCCGCGCTGTCGGCCGCCCCGCCCCCAGGTGGGGTTACATCAAGTTTATTGGCATTGTGCTCCCTGGAGCGAAGGATGGCGGGGCAGGATCTTCTTTTCCTGCTCCTGGCTGACTCGACCCACAATAAGGGGCACTGGCACGCACCGCGCCATGCACATGGCTTTAGTCTTTTAGGGCCGCCATTATGGGGGTCATATTTGCAAAGTTCATACACAAGTGTCCAATAAAGTCTTTTCGGCACACAGTACCCGGGTTTAACAGGCATAGTATCCTGTTCATGACGCCAGAAAACTGATGCACCCCCAGGCTATGGGGCACTCGGGAACCGGGCCGGTGCTGTCTCTCTGGGGTATCATGGTAGTCGTGACCCGGTCCCATAACTTGGGGTCCAAAAAAGGGTATTTACAAGGGATTTGTCGTGAAGCCACCCGGGGTATGTGGTTAATAGAACCACCGCTGCCATATTCCTGCTGAGGATGGTGACTTGGGCCAGTGTGGATGGTAAGTCCTCCTTGGGTAGGGCTGAGGGTCCACAGTGCAGGAGTAGATGTGATGGATGGGCCTTGTGAGGGATTGTACTGGGTGTAGTGCGCTTACTTCAAAGCTGGTTGCAGATGGTTCTTCCGCACTGCTCCCTCTAAGTCCATTCAGTCCCTGTTAGTCTCTCCTTTAGTACCTTACCCACGGGTTCAGTCTGGTCGTCGCAGGCTTTTGGGTAAATGTTTCTCTCTCAGTCAGGGTCACCAGTCCTAGTATGCCGACTGTGTTCTTATGCAAATTATTATGAATTTTCAACAACTGCATTATTGTGATAAACTATAATAAACTGTAATGAATGTAAATGTAAAATCTAAATGCGGATGTACTGATTGATTTTTTTGTCAAAAAATTTACAGCTAATGGTATGAATAACATCACAAAGCACTCACTGATCTCAGGGAGAACAGTCAAGGAAAACACTGAGAGCAGCCGGCTAAAGCGCTCAAACATAGTGAAATCCATGATGCATTGCCCCCTGGGAATTTGAATATGCAAATGGAGTCCGTGGAGCCTCATTTAAGAGTCTCAAACATGGGACTAGCCAGGTATCCCTCCAGGGAAGGACCTAGCCCTGGGGTGGACTCCTTGCGGGGACCACCATATTAAGTGGCCCTTTCAGTCACTATCCCGCTCAGTTATGAGCTTAAGAATATGACAAGGGAATTACCAAAGCCAGGTATCTACCCACAGACAGCGGTTTCAGGGTATTGCCCCTCATCAGTGTGGAGTAGGATTCTGGCTAGGTGGGAGAAATGCCTGGTAGACCAACATCACAAAGCTCTCACTGATCTCAGGGAGACCAATTGAGGAAAACACTGCGGGCAGCTGGCTAAAGCGCTCAAACACAGTGAAATCCATGGTGCATTGGCCCTGGGAATTTGAATATGCAAATGAAGTCCATGGAGCCTCGTTTAAGAGTCTCAAACATGGGACTAGCCAGATATCCCTCCAGGGAAGGACCTAGCCCTGGGGTGGACTCCTTGCGGAGACCACCATAACCCCTATATTAAGTGGCCCTTTCAGTCACTATCCTGCTCAGTTACGAGCTTAAGGATATGACAAGGGAATTACCAAAGCCAGGTATCCATCCACAGACAGCTGTTTCAGGGTATTGCCCCTCATCAGTGTGGAGTAGGATTCTGGCTAGGTGGGAGCAATGCCTGGCTAGTTCCTTCCCTGGAGGGATATCTGGCTAGTCCTGTCTTTGAGACTCTTAAACGAGGCTCCATGGACTCCATTTGCATATTCAAATTCCCAGGGGGCAATGCATCATGTATTTCACTGTGTTTGAGCGCTTTAGCCAGGTGCCCGCAGTGTTTTCCTCGACTGGTCTCCCTGAGATCAGTGAGAGCTTTGTGATGTTGGTCTACCAGGCATTGCTCCCATGTCTTGCTATCATGCATCTCCGCCATATTTTCACACCCTTGGTGAAGCCAAGTGGTAACTCACCTATAGGGGTTGTACACCCCTGCACAATCCCATTTACAGCATATTGCATAACAGTGAGAGCCAGCATGGTGGAAAGGTTTCCTGGGGAGCAGCGATGTACGGCACTTCCTGGAGGTGGTCACAGGACCCAGCCAAGTGACTGTAGAGGGGCGTTGATAGCCTTCACGTCACCACAGGTCCTTAAGCTTAGGAAGAAGTTGGAGTGTACCCGGAGCAGCTCCTACCACTCACCCACAATGGGGGGAGATACATAAGAACATATAGGAAATCGGTTTAGGTGAGAGATTATTTAAAGGCACAAACCTTTTTATTAGAATACTTTGTATGCCACAACACATTTCAATAGCCACTTGATATTTTCCTCAGGAATAGCAAGTGGCTTTTGAAATTCGTTGTGGCGTACAAAGTGTAGCTTAGCACTGGTTTTGGGACAAACTTACAGACACACAGACAGACAGACAGACTGGATAGGGTTTATTATATAGTAGATTATCTCCGCACAGGAACATTTTTTTAAATTACATCTATTTGTGGAAATTATTATTCCAACATCAAGAAAAACCCCATTAATGCAGCAGCCAGGGTCACCTATCTAGCTAATCATTACAAGTACGCTTTCACTCTGTGACAGTCATTGCACTGGCTGCCTATACATTATAGGATCTAATTTAAATTGCTTGTTCACACCCACAAAGCTCTCCACAGCATGGCACCTCCCTACCTCTCTACCCTCATCTCTATCACCCTACTTGTTGTCTATGCCCCTCAAGCGACTTTCAACTAACACCGGTATTAATCCCAACCTCTCACTCCCAGCCCCAAGACTTTTCCCGGGCTGCACCAACTCTATGGAATGCTGTGCCCCAAGAAAATAGAACTAACCACAATTTACATAGTTTTAGTCGCTCCCTAAAAGCACATATTTTTAGGGCAGCTTACAGGCCCAGACTGACCATTTGGAGAGGCGGGACTTTTCCCTATGGGCCGGTAGTTGTTGAGTGGCCGGAACCACAGCACCTGTTCCTCTGGCCGCAGGTCGGCTTTAAATCACTTTGCAGACACCACCTGCCGGCATAGCAGGGACTGGGGAGCACTAGCGGCTTGGCCGCCAAGCTGATAACAAGACATCAGAGGAGAGCAGCAGGGCCGGCAGAGCATGACTGCTCTGCTCTGACAGCTGTGAGGGCCTGAGGAGATTGACAGGAGAAGGGGCGGGAGGAGAGGTGAGAGGGTGGCCCCAATTTCCTCCAGGCCATGACCCCCTCATCTCTTCTGTGAGCCCTATCTCCAGTCAATCTCTCTGGGCCCCACCTCCTCATCTCTACTGCAGGCCCCGGAAGTTGTTCCACAGCGCAGGAGCCAGCAAAATGTGCAAAATGAGCTTCAGCAGCTGCTGGTGGTGAGCAGTGTGTGTGTGCCTCTCTCTCTTCTCTCTTACTGTGGGGTGTGGCTGACTATGTGTTTGTATGTGGCTATGGCTGGCTGTGTGTGTCTGGGCTGCATGGCTGTGGCTGGCTGACTGTGTCTGTGTGTGTCTGTGGCTGGCTGTGTGTGACAGACTGTGTCTCTGTGTGGCTGCTGACTATGTGTCTGTGTGTGGCTGGGGCTGTATGGCTGTAGCTGACTGAGTGGCAGGCTGCGTGGCTGACTGTGTCTGTGTATGGCTGGGCTGTGTGGCTGTAGCTGACTGTGTGTGGCTGGGGCTGCGTGGCTGACTGTGTCTGTGTATGGCTGGTGGCGTGACGTGGCTGGCTCAGCTGACTGACTGTGTGTGTCTGGGCTGCATGGCTGACTGTGCTGTGTGGCTGGGGCTGCGTGGCTGTAGCTGACTGTGTGTGGCTGGGGCTAGCTGATGGGCGTGACTATGTGTCTGTGTGTGGCTGGGGCTGCGTGGCTGTAGCTGACTGTGTGGCTGGGCTGGCTGTCAGCTGACTGTGTCTGACTATGTATCTGTGTGTGGCTGAGGCTGTATGGCGTGTGGCTGACTGTGTGTGCTGGGCTGTGTGTGGGGCTGTGTGTGCTGGCTGGTGTGCTGCTGTGACTGTGTATGGCTGGGGCTGCGTGGCTGTAGCTGACTGTGTGGCTGGGCTGCTGTGGCTGACTGTGTCTGTGTATGCTGGGGCTGCATGGCTGTGAGCTGACTGTGGTGTAAGCTGGGGCTGCGTGGCTGTAGCTGACTGTGTGTGGCTGGACTGCGATGGCTGTAGCTGACTGTGTGTGGTCTGGGGCTGCATGGCTGACCATGTGTCTGTGTGTGCTGGGGCTGCGTGGCTGTAGCTGACTGTGTGGCTGGCCTGTGGCTGTAGCTGACTGTGTGTGTGCTGGGGCTGCGTGGCTGACTGTACTGTGTTGTGGCTGGGGCTTAGCCGTGGCTGGCTTGTGACTGTGTGTGGCTGGGGCTGCGTGGCTGTAGCTGACTGTGTGTGTGGCTGGGCTGCGTGCTGACTGTGCATGTTCTGTGTGTGGCTGGGCTGGCTGGCTGTAGCTGACTGTGTGGCTGGGGCTGGCTGTGCGCTGACTCTGTCTGACTATGTATCTGTGTGTGGCTGAGGCTGTATGGCTGTGGCTGACTGTGTGTGCCTAGCTGTGTGTGGCTGGGGCTGTGTGGCTGGCTGTGTGGCTGACTGTGTCTGTGTATGGCTGGGGCTGCATGACTGTGCCGTGTGGCTGACTATATGTCTGTGTGGCAGAGGCTGCGTGGCTGGCTGTGTGTGGCAAACTGTGTGGCTGACTGTGTGTTTGTGTGTGGCTGGGACTGTGTGACTGTAGCTGACTGTGTGGCTGGGGCTGGCTGTGCAGCTGACTGTGTCTGACTATGTATCTGTGTGTGGCTGAGGCTGTATGGCTGTGGCTGACTGTGTGTGCCTAGCTGTGTGTGTGTGGCTGGGGCTGTGTATGGTGGGGCTGCGTGGCTGTAGCTGACTGTGTGGCAGGGCTGCGTGGCTGACTGTGTCTGTGTATGGCTGGGGCTGCGTGGCTGTAGCTGACTGTGTGTGGCTGGGGCTGCGTGGCTGACTGTGTCTGTGTATGGCTGGGCTGCATGGCTGTAGCTGACTGTGTGGCAGGGCTGCGTGGCTGACTGTGTCTGTGTATGGCTGGGGCTGCGTTGCTGTAGCTGACTGTGTGTGGCTGGGGCTGTGTGGCTGACTGTGTCTGTGTATGGCTGGGGCTGCATGGCTGTAGCTGACTGTGTGTAACTGGGGCTGCGTGGCTGTAGCTGACTGTGTGTGGCTGGACCTGCATGGCTGTAGCTGACTGTGTGTGTCTGGGGCTGCATGGCTGTAGCTGACTGTGTGTGGCTGGACCTGCATGGCTGTAGCTGACTGTGTGTGTCTGGGGCTGCATGGCTGACCATGTGTCTGTGTGTGTCTGGGGCTGCGTGGCTGTAGCTGACTGTGTCTGTCTGGGCTGTAGCTGACTGTGTGTGGCTGGGGCTGCATGGCTGTAGCTGACTGTGTGTGGCTGGGGCTGCGTGGCTGACTATGTGTCTGTGTGTGGCTGGGGCTGCGTGGCTGTAGCTGACTGTGTGGCTGGGGCTGGCTGTGCGGCTGACTCTGTCTGACTATGTATCTGTGTGTGGCTGAGGCTGTATGGCTGTGGCTGACTGTGTGTGCCTAGCTGTGTGTGGCTGGGGCTGTGTGGCTGGCTGTGTGGCTGACTGTGTCTGTGTATGGCTGGGGGCTGCGTGGCTGTGCCGTGTGGCTGACTATATGTCTGTGTGGCTGAGGCTGCGTGGCTGGCTGTGTGTGGCAAACTGTGTGGCTGACTGTGTGTTTGTGTGTGGCTGGGACTGTGTGGCTGTAGCTGACTGTGTGTGTCTGGGGCTGCATGGCTGACCATGTGTCTGTGTGTGTCTGGGGCTGCGTGGCTGTAGCTGACTGTGTGTGGCTGGGGCTGCGTGGCTGATTATGTGTCTGTGTGTGGCTGGGGCTGCGTGGCTGTAGCTGACTGTGTGGCTGGGCTGGCTGTGCGACTGACTGTGTGTCTGACTATGTATCTGTGTGTGGCTGAGGCTGTATGGCTGTGGCTGACTGTGTGTGCCTGGCTGTGTGGCTGACTGTGTGTGTGTGGCTGGCTGCATGCCTGACTGTGTCTGTGTATGGCTGGGGCTGTGTGGCTGGTCTGTGTGGCTGAGGCTGCATGGCAAACTGTGTGGCTGTCTGTGTCTGTGTATGGCTGGGGCTGCATTGCTATGTGGCTGGCTGTGTGTGCCTGACTGTGTGTCTGTGTGGCTGACTATGTGTGTGAGTGGGGCTGCGTGTCTGTGGCTGGCCGTGTGTGGCTGGCCGTGTGTGGCTGGCTGGGGTTGGCTGTGGCTGGAGCTGCGTGGCTGTGGATGGCTGTGTGTGTCTGGCTGTGTGTGGCTGATGTTACATGTCTGTGTGGCTGTGTCTGTGTGTGGCTGGAGCTGTTTGGCTGTGTGTGGCTGACTGTGTCTGTGTTTGGTTGTCTGTATGGCTGTGTGTGGCTGGCTGTGGCTGTCTATGTGGCTGGCTGTGCCTGTGTGTGGCTGTTTGTGTATGGCTGGTGGCTGTCTATGTGGCTGTTTGTGGCTGGCTGTATGTGTGTGTGCTGGCTTTGTGGCTGTCTATGTGGTTGTTTGTGTGTGTCTGGCTGTGTCTGTGTTTGGCTGTCTGTGTGGCTGTTGGTGCTCAAAGTGGCTAGCTGTGTGCGGCTGGCTAGCTGTGTGTGTCTGGCTGTGGCTGGCTGTGTGTGTGTGTGGCTGGCTTTGTGAGTGTGGCTGGCTGTGTATTTGGCTGGTTGTGTCTGTGTGGCTGGCTGGCTGTGTGGCTCGCTGTGGCTCTGTGTGTAGCTGGCTGTGGTTGGCTGTGCCTGTGTGTGGCTGGCTTTGGCTGTGTGTCTGGCTGTTTGTGTGTGGCTGGTGGCTATGTGGCTGTATGTGTGTGGCTGTCTGTCTGTGTGTGGCTGTCTATGTGGCTGGCTGCGTCTGTGTGTGGCTGGCTGGTGGCTGTCTATGTGGCTGGCTGTTTGTGTGTGGCTGGCTGTGTCTGTGTGTGGCTGTCTGTGTGGCTGGTGGCTGTCTATGTGGCTAACTGTGTGCGGCTGTCTGCTGGTGGCTGGCTGTGTGTGACAGACTGTGTCTCTGTGTGGCTGCTGACTATGTGTCTGTGTGTGGCTGGGGCTGTATGGCTGTAGCTGACTGAGTGGCAGGGCTGCGTGGCTGACTGTGTCTGCGTATGGCTGGGGCTGCGTGGCTGTAGCTGACTGTGTGTGGCTGGGGCTGCGTGGCTGACTGTGTCTGTGTATGGCTGGGGCTGCATGGCTGTAGCTGACTGTGTGGCAGGGCTGCGTGGCTGACTGTGTCTGTGTATGGCTGGGGCTGCGTTGCTGTAGCTGACTGTGTGTGGCTGGGGCTGTGTGGCTGACTGTGTCTGTGTATGGCTGGGGCTGCATGGCTGTAGCTGACTGTGTGTAACTGGGGCTGCGTGGCTGTAGCTGACTGTGTGTGGCTGGACCTGCATGGCTGTAGCTGACTGTGTGTGTCTGGGGCTGCATGGCTGTAGCTGACTGTGTGTGGCTGGACCTGCATGGCTGTAGCTGACTGTGTGTGTCTGGGGCTGCATGGCTGACCATGTGTCTGTGTGTGTCTGGGGCTGCGTGGCTGTAGCTGACTGTGTCTGTCTGGGCTGTAGCTGACTGTGTGTGGCTGGGGCTGCATGGCTGTAGCTGACTGTGTGTGGCTGGGGCTGCGTGGCTGACTATGTGTCTGTGTGTGGCTGGGGCTGCGTGGCTGTAGCTGACTGTGTGGCTGGGGCTGGCTGTGCGGCTGACTCTGTCTGACTATGCATCTGTGTGTGGCTGAGGCTGTATGGCTGTGGCTGACTGTGTGTGCCTAGCTGTGTGTGGCTGGGGCTGTGTGGCTGGCTGTGTGGCTGACTGTGTCTGTGTATGGCTGGGGCTGCGTGGCTGTGCCGTGTGGCTGACTATATGTCTGTGTGGCTGAGGCTGCGTGGCTGGCTGTGTGTGGCAAACTGTGTGGCTGACTGTGTGTTTGTGTGTGGCTGGGACTGTGTGGCTGTAGCTGACTGTGTGTGTCTGAGGCTGCATGGCTGACCATGTGTCTGTGTGTGTCTGGGGCTGCGTGGCTGTAGCTGACTGTGTGTGGCTGGGGCTGCGTGGCTGATTATGTGTCTGTGTGTGGCTGGGGCTGCGTGGCTGTAGCTGACTGTGTGGCTGGGGCTGGCTGTGCGACTGACTGTGTGTCTGACTATGTATCTGTGTGTGGCTGAGGCTGTATGGCTGTGGCTGACTGTGTGTGCCTGGCTGTGTGGCTGACTGTGTGTGTGTGGCTGGCTGCATGCCTGACTGTGTCTGTGTATGGCTGGGGCTGTGTGGCTGGTCTGTGTGGCTGAGGCTGCATGGCAAACTGTGTGGCTGTCTGTGTCTGTGTATGGCTGGGGCTGCATTGCTATGTGGCTGGCTGTGTGTGCCTGACTGTGTGTCTGTGTGGCTGACTATGTGTGTGAGTGGGGCTGCGTGTCTGTGGCTGGCCGTGTGTGGCTGGCCGTGTGTGGCTGGCTGGGGTTGGCTGTGGCTGGAGCTGCGTGGCTGTGGATGGCTGTGTGTGTCTGGCTGTGTGTGGCTGATGTTACATGTCTGTGTGGCTGTGTCTGTGTGTGGCTGGAGCTGTTTGGCTGTGTGTGGCTGACTGTGTCTGTGTTTGGTTGTCTGTATGGCTGTGTGTGGCTGGCTGTGGCTGTCTATGTGGCTGGCTGTGCCTGTGTGTGGCTGTTTGTGTATGGCTGGTGGCTGTCTATGTGGCTGTTTGTGGCTGGCTGTATGTGTGTGGCTGGCTTTGTGGCTGTCTATGTGGTTGTTTGTGTGTGTCTGGCTGTGTCTGTGTTTGGCTGTCTGTGTGGCTGTTGGTGCTCAAAGTGGCTAGCTGTGTGCGGCTGGCTAGCTGTGTGTGTCTGGCTGTGGCTGGCTGTGTGTGTGTGTGGCTGGCTTTGTGAGTGTGGCTGGCTGTGTATTTGGCTGGTTGTGTCTGTGTGGCTGGCTGGCTGTGTGGCTCGCTGTGGCTCTGTGTGTAGCTGGCTGTGGTTGGCTGTGCCTGTGTGTGGCTGGCTTTGGCTGTGTGTCTGGCTGTTTGTGTGTGGCTGGTGGCTATGTGGCTGTATGTGTGTGGCTGTCTGTCTGTGTGTGGCTGTCTATGTGGCTGGCTGCGTCTGTGTGTGGCTGGCTGGTGGCTGTCTATGTGGCTGGCTGTTTGTGTGTGGCTGGCTGTGTCTGTGTGTGGCTGTCTGTGTGGCTGGTGGCTGTCTATGTGGCTAACTGTGTGCGGCTGTCTGGCTGTGGCTGGCTGTGTGTGTATGTGTGTGTGGCTCGCTTTGTGTGTATGGCTGGCTGTGTGTTTGGCTGGTTGTGTCTGTGTGGCAGGCTGGCTGTGGCTCTGTGTGTGGCTGTCTATGTGGCTGTTTGTGTGTGGCTGGCTGTTTGTGTATGGCTGGCTGTTTGTGTGTGGCTGGCTGTGTGTCTGTGTGTCTGACCACTGGGACCCCACAATCCTGAGAAACAGAGCTTTGAAGAGCACCATGCAAATGGAGCTGTGGTTGATTATTCCCTCTGCTGCACCATTCACATGTGGCTCTTCAAATAACTTCTTTAAGAAAGTGGTGAGGGCCACAACAGGGTAAAAGCAAAATTTACGTATTGGGGCTGATGGGTGATATAGTGTGTGGGCTGGTGGGGCTTGTTTTCCAGGGCTGCTTTTTGGTCCTAGTCCGGCCCTGGCAGCCTATCATGCTTCCTAATCTAAGTTCTTTATATATAGCCCATTCACTATTTCTCTGAATATCTCTGTCAAACTCCACCAAACCCAAAAGCACTACAAAGATTGGCTGGTGATGACTCATGCAGCTTTTATCTATTCCCCATTTCTTTAAGATGCTGGACCATCATGGTAAATAAGCACCTACGGTATACTTTGAGTCACCCCCACCTCACCGTAGATTGTAAACTCTTACGAACAGATTGTCATTATTTTTGCTTTAATCATAGTATATTTTATAGTTATATTACTTATGACTGTTTGTTTATGAATCTCTGGGAACTTGCTATCTACCTTATGGAGACAGCTAAGTAGGTGAGGAGATTGTAGCCACTTCCCTCCTCTCAGATATATGCAAATTTGCACTTCACTAAGGAAGTGGAGAAACTCCAGTGCCACAGTTAAGCAGCTCCTCAAAGTCATAATCGCTTTCTAACAAGCTTTTCATATGACTAAGGGATTTGTGCCAGATCAGAACCCCAAACTACAGATGCTGCACACAGCCAGATCAGAATATCCCACACACTACACTGATGAGGGGCAGTTAGCCCGAAACGCAGCATCTGTAGTTTGGGGTTCTGATCTGGCACAAATCCCTTAGTCATATTAAAAGCTTGTTGGAAAGCGATTATGACTTTGAGGAGCTGCTTAACTGTGGCACTGGAGTTTCTCCACTTCCTTAGTG
This sequence comes from Allobates femoralis, assembly GCA_033576535.1. Taxonomy (NCBI): domain Eukaryota; kingdom Metazoa; phylum Chordata; class Amphibia; order Anura; family Aromobatidae; genus Allobates; species Allobates femoralis. The sequence continues at coordinate 82,512,091 of JARQOC010000008.1, read as the reverse complement.
AAGTGCAAATTTGCATATATGAATCTCTGAATTGTAAATAATTTTAAAAAAAAGCAACATTGGCTGTGTGACAGTCTATAGCTGTTTAGTTGTACTTGGCTGTCAACTAAAAATACAGCGAAGCTCAACGTTGTTGTTTTTTTAATTTCTAGAAATAATTTTAAAAAATGACATGGGTCTTTGCCATATTTTTGGTTTGCCAGCCAGGTATAACTAAGCAGCTACAGGCTGCCACCCACCCCCAGCTGCCTATTTGTACCTGGCTGTAAACCAAAAAACAGGTAAGCCCGACATAATTTTTTACATTAATTTATAAAGATAATTAAAAAAAAAAACTATGGGGATTCGCTGTATTTTTGGATGTGGTTGCCAGCCAGGTACAACTAGGCAGCTGGGGGCTGGATCATTAGCGTAGGAAGGCCCAAGCATTCTGTGCCCCCACATTGCGAATTGCAGCCTGAAACTGCCCGCAGACAGTACCGATCACAGACGTTAGGGGGTCATAAATTGGAAATTGGGCCCTAGGTTCATTGTGAACCCCAAGAGGGACAGTGTTGCTGATGTATATGAAGCACTGTGGAATTAATGGTGTTCTATAAGTGAGTAAATATTGGTCCGTGCATCGTGGTTACAGTTATTAACCCCGTGACTTTTCATCTTGAGCTAGCCCAAGCGCTCAAAGTCCATAATATGTTTCACAGGTTATTGCTTATGTGGCAACCCTGTGGTCAGGCAGCCACTTATGGTACTACATGTATTTATATGTGTGATATCATGCCAGGAGGTAAGAAGAGGACACTTTGCTGAGACCCTCAAATATACCTAACACATCTGAACTTCAAGCCAGGGAGATGCTGTGCCTCGGCAAGGTGGACTCTAAATACAGTCTCACACAATACTGAGCTTCAATCCGGTTTACTTCACTTTCTCGACAGATGGTTACAACACAGTTCAGTGGTGGCTCCGGTAGGTTAATAGCAGCCAGGACGGCTCGTCCAAATCACCCCCTTTAGTGTTCCTTTCATGGGCCTTTCGGTTTGTCTGCACGCAAGCTATGATCCAGCTGCCACAGGCTTTTGGTGGGCGACCGGCCTAGTCCCCTAGCCCTAGTAGGGTGGCCTTTTTTTTTTGATGCGCCGGAGGTTTGGTCGCGAGACATAAAGACCCCGCACTCCACCGATGTTTGTGGTTGGAGCATAGAGCGACCTGGCCACTTCAGCAGAGCCGGAACCGTGGTTTCTGCCCAGTTCCTCAGCGTTACTGCTAATTCGAGCACACCTGGGACTCCTTCTGTCTTTCACTACGGTCTGTAGCCCAGGACCTGGAGAAGCCTCATGGTGACAATGGCTGCCGGGTCCGTGTCCTTTCAGTCCTGTGTGATGGTGTTCTCGCCTCTCCTTCTGACTGAACTTGACTCCTCGACTTTACTTGGCTGACTGGCTAACTGAACTTGGTGTTTTCTAGTTTTGTTGCCTCCCCTAACCTGGTCTTGTTCTAACTTCCCCACCCTCAACTTGTCTCCTCCCGCTATTGCCGGGCATAGAGTCCCTAGCTTTGGGATTGGGAGTGTGTTGTGTTATGAACTGATGTCTCAGGAGTAACATTCAGATTCCATAGAAGTCGTTGGTAACTGTACTGACCGCAATCCCTGACTACACACCGCAACTAGAAGTAGCTGTGGGATGTAACTAACCAGACCTAGACACCTCTGCACAGCCGGAGAACTGCTCCTAAAGATGGATGTAGGAAAAGCTATCTTACCTCAGAGCAGAACCCCAAAAGAATAGCAAGCCCCCACAGATATTAACTGGGAAACAAGAGAAAGAAAAACAAACACAGGCAGAGTAAAAGGTTTAACAAAAGAGGCCAAACTAGCTATATAGGAAAGACAGGATAGAATACTATTGCGGTCAGTATAAAACACTATAAAAAAAAACCACCAACAGCAGATAGTACAAAAATTACCCTGAGTCACTAATACTCGGCACCCTCTATATCTGCAGACTTGTGCAGGGCCGGACTGGGACCAAAAAGCAGCGCTGGAAAAAAGATCTCACCAGCCCACACACTATATCACCCATCAGCCCAGATCAGTGAAATTTGCTTTTACGTTGTCATGGCCTCATCACTTTCTTAAAGGAGTTATCTGAAGAGCAACATGTGAATGGTGCAACAAAGGGAATAATCAACCACAGCTCCATTCACATGTTACTGTTCAAAGCCATGTTTCTCAGGATTGTGGAGTCCCAGCGGTCAAATCCCCAGCGAAGGGAAAGTCATCACCTGTACAGAAGAGAAGTGATGACTCCATATTGGGGATAATCAATTTAAACAAGTTAAATGCTAAAAATCACAAAGTCCAATACCACCTCTCTGACAACAGGACAGGAGAAGTGGTACTGTGCAGTGTATATATACAGAATAATACAGATACTGAGGATTACACCCAGTATACAGGACAGGAGAAGTGGTACTGTGCAGTGTATATATACAGAATAATACAGATACTGAGGATTACACCCAGTATACAGGACAGGATAAGTGGTACAGTACAGTGTATATATACAGAATGATACAGATACTGAGGATTACACCCAGTATACAGGACAGGAGAGGTGGTACTGTACAGTGTATATATACAGAATAATACAGATACTGAGGATTACACCCAGTATACAGGACAGGAGAAGTGGTACTGTGCAGTGTATATATATATATATATACAGATACTGAGGATTACACCCAGTATACAGGACAGGAGAAGTGGTACTGTGCAGTGTATATATAAAGAATAATACAGATACTGAGGATTACACCCAGTATATAGGACAGGAGAAGTGGTACTGTGCAGTGTATATATAAAGAATAATACAGATACTGAGGATTACACCCAGTATATAGGACAGGAGGAGTGGTACTGTGCAGTGTATATATACAGAATAATACAGATACTGAGGATTACAACCAGTATATAGGACAGGAGAAGTGGTACTGTGCAGTGTATATATACAGAATAATACAGATACCGAGGATTACACCCAGTATACAGGACAGGAGAAGTGGTACTGTGCAGTGTATATATAGAATAATACAGATACTGAGGATTACACCCAGTATACTGGACAGAAGAAGTGATACTGTGCAGTGTATATATACACAGAATAATACAGATACTGAGGATTACACCCAGTATACCGGACAGAAGAAGTGATACTGTGCAGTGTATATGTACAAAATAATACAGATACCGAGGATTACACCTAGTATACAGGACAGGAGAAGTGGTACTGTGCAGTGTATATACAGAATAATACAGATACTGAGGATTACACCCAGTATACATGACAGGAGAAGTGGTACTGTGCAGTGTATATATACAGAATAATACAGATACTGAGGATTACATCCAGTATACAGGACAGGAGAAGAGATGCTGTGCAGTGTATATATACAGAATAATACAGATACTGAGGATTACACCCAGTATACAGGACAGGAGAAGTGGTACTGTGCAGTGTATATATACAGAATAATACAGATACTGAGGATTACATCCAGTATACAGGACAGGAGAAGAGATGCTGTGCAGTGTATATATACAGAATAATACAGATACTGAGGATTACACCCAGTATACAGGACAGGAGAAGTGGTACTGTACAGAGTATATATACAGAATAATACAGATACTGAGGATTATACCCAGTATACAGGACAGGAGAAGTGGTACTGTGCAGAGTATATATACAGAATAATACAGATACTGAGGATTACACCCAGTATACAGGACAGGAGAAGTGGTACTGTGCAGTGTATATATACAGAATAATACAGATACTGAGGATTACACCCAGTATACAGGACAGGAGAAGTGGTACTGTGCAGTGTATATACACAGAATAATACAGATACTGAGGATTATACCCAGTATACAGGACAGGAGAATTGGTACTGTGCAGTGTATATATACAGAATAATACAGATACAGAGGATAACACCCAGTATACAGGACAGGAGAATTGGTACTGTGCCGTGTATATATATATACACACACACTATCTGCATTGTTATATATATATATAACAACGCAGATAGTGGTATAATACATACTATGCATGATATGGTATATTATATACTACACACCACAGAGCGCACACTATAAACTACAAAGTATACGCCATACACTGCATGTTATACAGGACATAGTGTACACTGTATACACAACCTACACTAGATAGATTTCATTATATACTACATAGCATAAAATATATATCAGCATGTATTCTCTATATACTATACATTATACATAGCACAGTATACACTTTCTATATGACTATGTACTTTACCTTGTCTTCTGCACTACAATACTTTACAGTGGATGCGATACATGATATACTCTAATCCAGGGTTCTCAAACTCGGCTGGGTTGGTGGGCCGCACATAGAAAAAAATTGATATCGGAGGGCCGCATTACTAAGTGACATTTTTAGTAATTCCAGAATTTTTCGCTTAATGTAGTAATGATCAAATCCTGATCTCCTTTTAGTAATGTCCCCAACGTGGTTCCCTTCTTGTAATAATGTCCTCATACTGGTCCCCATCCTATATTAATGTCCCCCACTATGGTCATTCTTGCAGTAATGTCACCATCCTGATCCCCTTCTTGTAGTAATGTCCCATCCTGGTCCTCCTCATGTAGTAATGTCCCCAATCTGACCGTCATCTTGTAGTAATGTCCCCATCCTGGTCCTCTTGTAGTAATGTCCTCATCCTGGTCCTCTTGTAGTAATGTCCTCATCCTGGTCCTCTTCTTGTAGAAATGTCCTCATCCTGATGCCACTTTGTAGTGATGTCCCAACCTGGTCGCGCTTCTTCTTGCGCGCACACACACACACACACAGTCTCTCACACACACCACACACACACACGCTCATACACACACTCTCATACACGCACATACACACTCTCACATACATACTCTCATACACACACACACTCTCACACACTCACTCTTCTACACACACTCTCTCATACACACACACTCTCTCATACACACACACTCTCTCATACACACACACACTCTCTCATACACACACACACTCTTCTCATACACACACACACACACACTCTCTCATACACACACACACTTTCTCATACTCACTCACATACACACACTCACTCATTCACACACACACACACACACACACTTTCTCATACTCACATACACACACTTTTACACAGACTCTCATACACACACTCATATACACACACTTTCTCATACATACTCACATACACACACACTCTCATACACACACACTTTCTCATACACACTCACTTTCTACACACACACACACACACTCTCATACACACACACACACTTTCTCATACACACTCATATACACACACTCTCTCATACACACTCACATACACACACACTCTCATACACACACACACTTTCTCATACACACTCACTTTCTCATACACACACACACACACACACTCTCATACACACACACACACACTTTCTCATACACACTCATATACACACATTTTCTCATACATACTCACATACACACACACTCTCACACACACACTTTCTCATACACACTCACTTTCTCATACACACACACTTTCTACACACACACAGACACACACTCTCATACACACACACACACTTTCTCATACACACTCATATACACACACTCTTATACACACACTTTCTCATACACACTCACATACACACACACTTTCTCATACTCATATACACACACTTTTACAGACTCACATACACACATGCATACATTCATACATACACTCATATACACACACACTTTCTCATACATACTCACACACTCTCTCATACACACTCTTATACACACACACACACACTTTCATACACTCTCTCTCTCATACACACTCATATACACACACACACTTTCTCATACACACTCACTTTCTCATACACACACACTTTCTACACACACACACACTCTCATACACACAGGCACACTCTCATACACACACAACACACACACACACACACCTTAACGATGCCGGGATCCACTGTGCAGGGGGGCGCCACGGTGCACTGTGTAAAGGGCCACCGCGGCACGCTGTGTAAGGGGCCGCCATGGTGCATAGTGCCGGCGACTGCGGCTTTATTATCACTTCCTGCGGCCGCTACGACAAACTCCGAGCCTCCTTCCCTCAGCTACATCAATGGAAGCAGGCGGGCCAATCAGATCACAGACCCGCAAGTGACGTTGGTGTATGACATCACTTGAGGTTTCTGATTGGATGACGTCACTTGCGAGTCTGTGATACGATTGGCTCGCCAGCTTCCATTGATGTAGCTGAGGGAAGGAGTCTCGGAGCTTGTCGTAGCGGCCGCAGGAAGTGATAATAAAGTCGCAGTCCCCAGCACACTGCACCGTGGTGGCCACCTGCACAGTGGATCCCGGCGTCCTTACATTGTCCACAGTGCCGAGGGCCACACTTTGAAGCCCGGGGGCTGCATGTTTGAGACCCCTGCTCTACTCTATACAGTATATACACTCTCCATATTACTATACCACGTGTTGTACAGTACTGTACTTTTCCTTCTATACTACCATTATTTACTATGTTATATGCTGTTTACTAGGCATTACATAGATTGTATTATATAATGTATCCTATGCTATATAATAGACATTTCGTAATTTTTATTATTATTGATCTTTTGTTACACTTTGCACATTTGATATTAATAGATGTTGTACACTACTATCCCTTATACTGTTTATATACAATATAGTGTATGTTATTTAATTTACTCCATATTACATTACATATTTTCCAAACTAGATGTATTATCCTATACACTATATACTTATAATAACTTTTGTGCTCAGGCACACAGACAGATTGAAGCTCCTGGGTACAAAGTAAAATGTGACTTTATGTGATACATGAGCTATTCCTCCTAGGTTCGGGTATGTAAATCATGGTCTGTAGTTATACTCCTATTCCCCATGCTTAGGCTGCCTTCACACTTGCGTTTGCAAGCGCAGCGTACTGAACGCAGCCAAACGCTTGAGCACTGCGTTCCTATGTTTAACATGGGAACGCATGTGCCTGCGTTTGGCTGCGTTCGGTTGCTTTTGCGCCCTCCGAATGCAGCCTTTTGCATTTTTTGTGCAGTCGCAGCTGATCGCTGCTTCAAATCTCCCGCACCGGCATCACCTATTCGGTGTCAGTGCGGGAGATTTAAACAGCTGTCAGATCAGCTGTTTCTCCCCGCTGACACCGGCGGGAGATCAGCTGTGGCTCTGCATGATCTTCCGGTGGCCGCTGCTGATTAGCGGCGGCCACCGGAGAGATTTCAATGAGATCCGCAGCGTTCTCCTGTGCTGTCTTGCGGAGGACACTGCGGATCCATTGAGATCCATGCATTGTTTGTCCGCTTGCGGGCGCTTGCAGATAAAACAAGCGCCCGCGACCGCACATAAAATGCAACAAGCTGCGTTCGGAGGGCGCACAAATTGTGCGCATCTGAACGCAAACGCGACCGAACACAGCCAAACGCAGGCACATGCGTTCCCATGTTAAACAAGTGCGCAAGCGTTTGGCTGCGTTCGATACGCAGCGTTCACAAACGCTAATGTGAAGGCAGCCTTAGACTGGTCTATGAAGCAGAATAATTCCTGCAGCCATGAAAGATTTCACCTAGGTGTAAGAACAATGGTCACAGAGAGTTAATAGAGTCCAGGGTGTATATACTGCCCTCTGGACATGTATCTGCAGGGATCATATTTACACTGAGGTCTGGCTGCAATTATGTGCATTAATAATGAATCACATATAGGTAGAAGACAATCAGATGTGTGTGGGGGAGTGATTACTGCAGGCTGTGCAGGGCAGGAGAGCCTGCTATTACTCACTGAGGGGAAAATTAGCCTTCCTGCCCCCCACCCCCATCTTCAGGGCCATGAGCTGTGTATACTTACTGCTCCTCCTGTGTCATCCTCCTGCCTCCAGGCTCGTCCTCCTCCTGGCCCCCATGTCATCCTCCTGGCTCCAGGCTCGATCTCCTCCTGTGTCCTCCTGCTGGCACCAGGCTCGTCCTCCTCCTGGCCCCCATGTCATCCTCCTCCTCACTCTGTGGTGACGTCCTGCAGTTTGCTGAGAATGAGGACGTCACTGCACTGCACCGACTCTCTGCTCCTCTCTGACACGGGGAGCTGATTACAGCTCCTCTGACCCCGGAAACGCAGGTGCTGGTATTTCCGGGGTCATTCAGCTCCCTGTGTCTACATGGATGGAGGTGTGGCCCCCGACCCCGCACACACCCCTTCCCCTCTTCCTCTGAAAAGACAGATTAGTTTGTCTAATAGAGGGGAGGAGAGGGTGCAGAGAGTGCAGGCAGGCAGTGACAGGGCTGGGGACTCCGGCCTGCATCTGTGCATGATGGCCACCGCGCAATGACTTACAGCCGACCTACGGCCGGAGGAGCAGGAGCACCGGCCCCCGGCTACACCCCTACCACCGGCCCATAGGGAGGAGTCCCGGTAGTCCCGCCTACCAGTCCGGGCCTGGACTTGTGTAAATCAAATGCCACAATATAGAAAATACAAAAGCGGTCTATTTGGAGCGCTAAGGAAGGATGGAGTACTGAGAAGGAAATTAAAGCATCCAAACGTTTATTAGGGTTCCATTATATGCCACGACGCGTTTCGACAGACTGGCAGCTGTCTTCCTCAGGTGATATAAGGGATTTTACAAACAATTACTTTATGTAGGATATGCTAACCTGACTCCCAGAATCCTAATTGGTTAATTACAGATTGGGAAAACAATTCTTAACCCCTGATATTCCTACAATCCTGGTAAATCCTTCATACACATTCCACTATATTCCATTATAAATACAGAACAACCAGCATAGTTACAGTTGTGGCCAAAAGTATTGACACCCCTGCAATTCTGTCAGATAATACTCAGCTTCTTCCTGAAAATGATTGCAATCACAAATTCTTTGGTATTATTATCTTCATTTAATTTGTCTTAAATGAAAAAACACAAAAGAGAATGAAGCAAAAAGCAAAACATTGATCATTTCACACAAAACTCCAAAAATGGGCCAGGCAAAAGTATTGGCACCCTCAGCCTAATACTTGGTTGCACAACGTTTAGCCAAAATAACTGCGATCAACCGCTTCCGGTAACCATCAATGGGTTTCTTACAATGCTCTGCTGGATTTTTAGACCAGACCATTCTTCCTTGGCAAACTGCTCCAGGTCCCTGATATTTGATGGGTGCCTTCTCCAAACTGCCATTTTTAGATCTCTCCACAGGTGTTCTATGGGATTCAGGTCTGGACTCATTGCTGGCCACCTTAGGAGTCTCCAGTGCTTTCTCTCAAACCATTTTCTAGTGCTTTTTGAAGTGTGTTTTGCGTCATTGTCCTGCTGGAAGACCCATGACCTCTGAGGGAGACCCAGCTTTCTCACACTGGGCCCTACATTATGCAGCAAAATTTGTTGGAAATCTTCAGACTTCATAATGCCATGCACACGGTCAAGCAGTCCAGTGCCAGAGGCAGCAAAGCAACCCCAAAACATCAGGGAACGTCCGCCATGTTTGCCTTCAGGGACCGTGTTCTTTTCTTTGAATGCCTCTTTTTATATCCTGTAAACTCTATGTTGATGCCTTTGCCCAAAAAGATCTACTTTTGTCTCATCTGACCAGAGAACATTCTTCCTAAATGTTTTAGGCTTTCTCAGGTAAGTTTTGGCAAACTCCAGCCTGGCTTTTTTATGTCTCGGGATAAGAAGTGGAGTCTTCCTGGGTATCCTACCATACTGAAAGGTTTTCAGTCTTTTTTGCTATATCCGTTGTTATCTTTGCATTTAGTGTATTTTGTCTGCCATCTTGTTTCCTGTCATGTGCATTGACTTTGGCCCTCAACCAATATGGAGTTCTCAGCTTGTCATCGGCCATCTTGTTTCCTGTCCTGTGCATTGACTTTTGCCCTCAAACAATATGGAGTTGTGGCGCCCCTGCGTCCAGGAGGCCACAAAGGGAACTGCAGCCAGGCAGGTAGGACATTGTTGCACAACAACACCCTCACAGCCCACACAACCCACGTGTCTGAGAGGTTTACATCCAGCCCTGAGATTAGAACTCTATGAGATCGAGGGGTGGTGGATTCAGAGAAGTGGGTTGGGCACACCAGAGGTCAGGTGACTGACAGTATATAGTGAGGGGGAGGAGTGAAGGAAGTTAGTAGGCCACAGTAGGCTGAGATGCAAAGACCAGAAGCTGAGCTAAGATGAGACAGAAAGACAATCACACTTCTGTGAGTGCAAGGCTAGGAGCGCAGAATCCGTACTGAGCCAGTGTGAGCTAGAGGGGAGAGAAAGCCCGTCCGATGCTAATGCCACCAGGAGTGTGACAAGACAGAGAGGGACGGTGTAACCCGGGCCCTAGGAACGCAGCTGAAGCTACTGACTACAGGCAGAGAAGTCCCTCCTATGATACTGGAAAGGAACAGAGAGAAGGAGCCTGGTAGAGCCTCGTGCTGAGGACTGCTGGAGGCTGGGCTGAGTAGAGTGTAGGCTCTAGAGGGAACCGTAGTTTACCCGGCATTCCCAAACACCGACGGGGGATCACAGCTTCACACTAGGATCCCTAACCCAAAGGACAGGCAGCTAAGTGACGCACTAGGACTCACAGAAGCCCGAGTCACCGCCATACTGTCCAGCGCACCACACACCACCCGTACAGACAGAGACCGTAAACAGCCCGGAAAGGGACACTACAGACTGTGTGAGGGGTCACAGGGAGAGAGAGGCCTGGCTGCAGAGAGCAAAGGGAACCCGGAGAGGGAGAATGCGCCCGTGTACTGTAACTTGTAAAGAACTGCAAATGACTTGTGAATTACTTGGAGAGAACAAAGACTAAAGCTTTGGAAAACCCTGAATTGCCTCTCTTGTCTGCCTCTATCTGCACACCATTCTCCCTCATACAGATCCAGCCTGTCAGCATCAGCCAGGAGGAGAGATCCCTGCAGCGTCTGTGAAGTAAGTGTGTTACAACCTCACCATAGACTTAACCCTTACTGCCCTGGGGGGTACAGTTCTTCCCACTGGAACTACACCATCTTCGCTGCCATCACATCACCCCCGGAGGTTCTGCAGCAGCGGCGGCCCCATCACTGGCCGCACCAAGTGGGTGGCGTCACGAGTGACATTTCCCCTGTAAATATTCCCTCATCCATTGTGTGGGCCCGGGACACGGACTGGACCAGGACCACCCGTGACTTCCCCAGCAGCAGACCGAGTACCCGTCCCAGTGGGCTCCACAACCTGGCGTCACGAACAGGATCTACCCGGTCCAAAAGAATTGGACCTTGTACGCCCAGAAAACGTGTTTAGAACTTTTCCCGCCAAAACTGATCTTAATGGCGGCCATAAGGGACTAGCGCCATGTGCAGAGGAGGCGTTCCTAAGACTCCCATCGTGGGCCGGCCCGGTCCAAGGCGCGAAAAGAAGGTTCCGCCCTGGCTCTCCTTAACTCCGGGAGAGCCAGCTGTCACTCTCAAGGAAGAGCCGCCGCTCCTAGACCCTCCTATCGACGAGCTGGCGCGAACCGAGAAGAAGGAAATCGTCATCAGGAGGGGGTGGAGCAAGCAACCGGAAGAGAAGCAGTCGCCATTCAGAGACACGAGGACGGAAGCGGAGGACGGCCGGAAGAGCGCTGCGCACGAGAGACCACGTGTGATCCCGGAGGGCCCACAGGACGACCCCGTGGAGGAACCCGGCCAGGGAAATAACTCTTGTGATCGTGCAGAGATGGCTGAAGGCGGCGAGGAGCGTCCCTACTTCCTAGACACCCGGAGGGGTGTATTGCGGCTGCTGCCCCAGCGGATGACACGGCCCAGGAGGAGAATCGGACCCGGATCCAAATAGACATTGACCACCGCCAGGGCTATGAAGCCCAGTCTAAGCGACCCGGCTGGGTTGGAGAGCCGCGTGAGCATGCGGACAGCGAGGCTGAGGGCCATACCGCGATCCTGGTGGATGTAACTACCCCACAAGCAGCACCGTGTAAGGTACAGAAAGAAGCCGATCCACTTGAAGCTTTGCCGGAGGGATTCCTGAAGTTGCCGCAGCCCCTGATACCACCACCGACTTCCACCGAGGTGAGAGGGGAGCAGCTCCGTTGTTGGTGGGAGCGGGATAGAGATTGCGAGGACCTGATGGGCTTCCTAGGAGACCCCGCTGGAGAGGCAGGCCCTGCAGAGCTGATAACGCGGGAGGAATACATCCATAGATGTGTAAGGAAGTGGGAAAAAGAGGAAGCCGAGAGGCAGGTGCAGAAGCAGGTGATGGTGGCCCGTGCAAAGGAGGCCAAAAATGCAGCCCGCCGAGACAAAGAGATCCAAAAATCCCCGCGGCATGAGGGCAAGATCGTCAAAATAGTGGAAGACAGAGGCTATGCTTTCGCTCGTGAACTCGGTGCAAGACAGGATATATTCATCAATAAGAGGGAAGTAGAGGAACAACTCCCACCAGACCACCCTGATAGACAGGTCGAGATTGGAGAGTGGGTGTCATACTACACCATCCAAGGTGAGCGAGGCCCGTACGGCATTAAAGTCAAAAGACTCTGCTTAAATTCCAAGGAAGTGGATGATGCATCAACCGCGGAATACTTCGAATTAGAAGATGACACCAAAGTTACCAGCTACACGGACGTGGCTGTAAACACGGAACCTGTGACGATCCTAGAGACTCTTCCACCAAGGAAGGATGCGATAACCCAGACCCCGGAAAGCTACTTGCTGATAGCTTCACTGCAGAACCTGGAGGTCTATCCCAGAAGAACACCATCGCAGATGTTGCCTTGGAAGCAAGCAAAGAAGGCGTGAACACGGGTCCTGCATCAGAAGAAACTGTAAGTGTGAATAAAGCATTTTCCTTATTGATCCCATACCTTACCTGAATGAATGCTAGCATTCCCCTGTTTGTCTTATATGTTTGAAATGAACAATTGATATCATGAACAATGACTTGATACGAACTTTCCCTGTAAATAGTTGAGCACCTTTGTGTGCTCCCCTTTGGTTTTAAGACCAGCTGCGCACGTGAGAGACTGCGCCAGTGACTGTTTTGAAGCTGCTTTTTGAGAATTTTTGCACTTTTTCAGAAAAGAAGAACTTTTATACTTTTGTACAAAGTAATGCTTTTATAATGTGTATTTTACAGAAAAGGGGTAATGACGTATAGATTCCCATGCACTTGTTTTATAGTTAAAGTAACGTTTGAAGAATCGTGCCTCCCGGACGGGAAGAAATCAAGAATACTTAATGTTTACTGTTATATAAAATAAAAATGTTTTCAGGGTAATCCATGACGGGCAGCGCGAGGACGCCCTATTTAACTCCGGGAGAATGTGGCGCCCCTGCGTCCAGGAGGCCACAAAGGGAACTGCAGCCAGGCAGGTAGGACATTGTTGCACAACAACATCCTCCCTCACAGCCCACACAACCCACGTGTCAGAGAGGTTTACATCCAGCCCTGAGATTAGAACTCTATGAGATCGAGGGGTGGTGGATTCAGAGAAGTGGGTTGGGCACACCAGAGGTCAGGTGACTGACAGTATATAGTGAGGGGGAGGAGTGAAGGAAGTTAGTAGGCCACAGTAGGCTGAGATGCAAAGACCAGAAGCTGAGCTAAGCTGAGACAGAAAGACAATCACACTTCTGTGAGTGCAAGGCTAGGAGCGCAGAATCCGTACTGAGCCAGTGTGAGCCAGAGGGGAGAGAAAGCCCGTCCGATGCTGATTCCACCAGGAGTGTGACAAGACAGAGAGGGACGGTGTAACCCGGGCCCTAGGAACGCAGCTGAAGCTACTGACTACAGGCAGAGAAGTCCCTCCTATGATACTGGAAAGGAACAGAGAGAAGGAGCCTGGTAGAGCCTCGTGCTGAGGACTGCTGGAGGCTGGGCTGAGTAGAGTGTCGGCTCTAAAGGGAACCGTAGTTCACCCGGCATTCCCAAACACCAATGGGGGATCACAGCTTCACACTAGGATCCCTAACCCAAAGGACAGGCAGCTAAGTGACGCACTAGGACTCACAGAAGCCCGAGTCACCGCCATACTGTCCAGCGCACCACACACCACCCGTACAGACGGAGACCGTAAACAGCCCGGAAAGGGACACTACAGACTGTGTGAGGGGTCACAGGGAGAGAGAGACCTGGCTGCAGGGAGCAAAGGGAACCCGAGAGGGAGAATGCGCCCGTGTACTGTAACTTGTAAAGTACTTCAAATGACTTGTGAACTACTTGGAGAGAACAAAGAGTAAAGCTTTGGAAAACCCTGAATTGCCTCTCTTGTCTGCCTCTATCTGCACACCATTGTGCCTCATACAGATCCAGCATGTCAGCATGAGGCAGGAGGAGAGTTCCCTGCAGCATCTGTGAAGTAAGTGTGTTACAACCTCACCATAGACTTAACCCTTACTGCCCCGGGGGGTACAGTTCTTCCCACTGGAACTACACCATCTTCGCTGCCATCACATCACCCCCGGAGGTTCTGCAGCAGCGGCGGCCCCATCACTGGCCGCACCAAGTGGGTGGCGTCACGAGTGACATTTCCCCTGTAAATATTCCCTCATCCATTGTGTGGGCCCGGGACACGGACTGGACCAGGACCACTCGTGACTTCCCCAGCAGCAGACTGGTCCGGTACCGAGTACCCCGTCCCAGTGGGCTCCACAGAGTCCTCAGCTTTGATGTCCCTGCCCTGTTCCTTGCCAATTGCCCTTTTAATCAGTTTCAGCTGATTTACCTGTGCTGCCCGAATCATGTCTGCAACCAGTTTGTGACTTGCTCTCTGAAGCCTGGATTCACTCTGCCTAGAACCATTTGTGGACACAGAATCCTCCTGTTTGCCAGCAACATCTGACAGGAAAGTAATAGACTCTGAATGACTTGTGCTATGCTTTAATGCTCTGATGTCCTTGGTTGTTTGCCTTGCACTCTGCAACTACATTTATCTTATCCTGTTGATGCACTCAGGCGGCCGTCACACGCATCAATTTCCTGCATGATATCGCTTAAGCGATCTGCTTTTTGATCGCTTAAGCGATATCGTTTGTGCATCGCTGCGTGTAATCAAGCGATTTTACACTGTAAAATCGCTTGATTGTTAGATCGCAGATTTGTGAGCCGGAGCTCATATCAAGCGATAATCGCTTGATCAATCTGCCTCATCGTGGTGTGTGACCAGGGCCGGCGTCAGCACCCGGCGTACCCGGGCAAGTGTCGGGGCCCGACTGCTTGGAGGGGCCCACCGGGCCCCTGAGGGCTAGGGTCACACTTGTGTTGTGACCCTAGCCTTATGCAAGTATTGTCTGCTGCAGCGCAGAGCATTTAACGCTATGCGCTGCCAGCAACTAAGCCCATAGAAAGCCGATGTTTACATTGACAACTAGTGGTTGTCAAGGTAAACGTCGGGTTTCTATGGGCTGCCTCCAGCGCATAGCATTAAACGCTATGCGCTGCAACATACAATACTTGCATAAGGCTAGGGTCACAATGCAAGTGTGACCCTAGCCTCAGGGGCCCCTGAGCACTGCCCCCACAGCCAGGGCCATACCCAGGGGGCAGCTGGGGGTCATTTTCAGGCTCCTGCTGCATCGGAGGTCTCCCTCCTCCCCCCTCCACGGGAGCCGACAGAGCTGCACAGTGCACACTCTGTGCTTACAGGACCTGTGATGATGTCAATGGATGGGGAGGAGTCAGGGGTCACATGATCAGCTCCTCAGTGTATCCAGGACTGTGCTGGCCATCAATGATGCTCAAATAAGGTGAAGTTTGTGTGTGGTCAGGAGGCATTTACAGTGTGAATGTAGCAGAGGTGAGTGTGTACTAGGTGTATGGCAATTAGGTGAAGGTTATGTGTGGGGACAGGAGGGATTTACAGTGTGAATGTAGCAGAGGCGAGTGTGTACTAGGTGCATGGAGCGGAGCCGAGTGTGTACGAGGTGTACGGAGCAGAGCCATGTGTGTACGAGGTGTACGGAGCAGAGCCGAGTGCGTACGAGGTGTACGGAGCAGAGCCGAGTGCGTACGAGGTGTACGGAGCAGAGCCGAGTGTGTACGAGGTGTACGGAGCAGAGCAGAGTGTGTACGAGGTGTACGGAGCAGAGCCATGTGTGTACGAGGTGTACGGAGCAGAGCCATGTGTGTACGAGGTGTACGGAGCAGAGCCGCGTGCGTACGAGGTATACGGAGCAGAGCCGAGTGCGTACGAGGTGTACGGAGCAGAGCCGAGTGTGTACGAGGTGTACGGAGCAGAGCAGAGTGTGTACTAGGTGTACGGAGCAGAGCAGAGTGTGTACTAGGTGTACGGAGTGGAGCCGTGTGTGTACGAGGTGTACGGAGCGGAGCCGAGTGTGTACGAGGTGTACGGAGCAGAGCAGAGTGTGTACGAGGTGTACGGAGCAGAGCCGCGTGGGTACGAGGTGTACGGAGCGGAGCCGCATGGGTACGAGGTATGTGTACCTGTGGTAGCCCCCCGCGGATTCCGCTCCTATAGTCCCAGCCACCTTTGCCAGCAGCATTCTTCTCCAGAGTCTCTTCTGCCGCTGTCTGCATTCTGCAGCTCAGCATGGAGGGGCACGATGTCATCACTGTACTGATATGTGCAGAGCGACCGGAGGAGACCGGAGCGGCAAGAAGAAAGGTGAGGAGAAAGAGAGATCTGGACGGCCAGACACTCCGCTTGGCTGCGGTGCCAGCATATAGCAGTGCGGCTCCATTGAGCTGCTTGCATTATTTGTGCTCTTCAGGATGCTTGTGTATATACCAAGAGTCCTCAGACGCACAAAAATGCAACATTTTGCATTTGAAGGGTATTTTTAAAAAGCGCAAGGGAACGCAATCGCATTTTAGCCCGCTCCTAACCACGTGTAATATACTCACTGTCAGAAACAGCTCTTCCTGGTTTCAGCAGTCACTGTTCCTGTAAGGCTGCCTTCACATGGGAGTTTTTTTTAAAATGTGGCAGTTGCGGTAAAAAAAAAACCCGCATTTTCCGCCTAGCGGCTGCACTTGCTGCACGTTTGCGGCAAGCCCCATGCATTGTCTATGGGGCTTGCGGTAAGTGTGCGGCAATATATCTATCTATATATATATATATATATATATATATATATATATATATATATATATATATAGTCCGCGATATGTACTTAAAGGGGGCCCACTGAGATCTTTTCGCCCGGGGCCCACAGAAACCTGGAGCCGGCCCTGTGTGTGACACCACGATGAACGATCTCCCAGCGGCAGAGCCTATGCTGGGAGATGGTAACTATGGTAAACGTTGGGTTACTAAGCGCTGCGCGGCGCCTAGTAACCCGATGTGTACCATAGTTACCAGCGATCTCGCTTGTCCACATCGCTGGTGAGTCTGTCTGTGTGACAGGTCACCAACGATGTGAACGATATTGTTAGCGATCGCACGTGCATGTGATCACTAACAATATCGATCACTAAATTGATGCGTGTGATGGCCGCCTAACTTGTATGACGCAATACAAGAGCTGCTTAAGAAGCGTATGTCTCATGTGTCTCATTATACCCATGCATTAGACTGTATCATATATATGACAGATTCAGGAGCCATAATAGAGTCTGTTGGGTCTGGGACAGTGCTGCATCTGCTGCCACCTGCATAGAGATTTCTAGATCTTTGCCATTGGGGAGCCGCTGCAGGCCGTGGATCCGAGATATCGATATATGTGATGATAGTGGCTGTGGCTTCTCACAACCTTTCCAGGTGAGCACATTCCCTTCTTTTAAGTCAGGAGTGTTACCACAGGTAAACACTATTGTGCTCTTTTTCTTCCTTTCCAGCCTCTCTGCCGTACAGCTTCTGGGAATATGGAGGACCCCGTTAAACATCTGTGCGAAGTAACGGATTCAATCCTTGCTGACTTACAGGCATTGAAGACCAGCTTTGCAAGCCTGCAGGATCGCGGTGATCATAATCTGCAGGTGTTCGGACAAACCACACAGGACTTACGAACCCGGATTGAGGTTCTGGAGGGACGGGTCCACACCCCAACTTCAACCCCGGTTATTGGAATCCCCAAGCTACCACCATTCTGCTTTGGCGGTGAACGGGAAAAATTCAGGGGATTCATTAATCAATGCAAACTGTTCTTTGCGCCACAGTTCTTACTGAGCGATCTAAAGTATTAACAATAATTATGCTGCTCTCCAACAAAGCTCTCACATGGGCAAACCCCCTAATTGAGACTAACGATGACTGTCTAAATAATCTTGATGCTTTCATTTCAGCTATGGGGCAGGTATTCGATGATCCAAACCGCGGTGCTACAGCGAAATCAGCCATGTTAACTTTAAGCCAAGGTAAGCACTCGTTAGCGGAGTATGCTTTGGAATTCCGGAGATGGGCCCTCGACACCACTTGGGATAGCTCCGCTAAAAAGTCTGTTTTCCGGAAAGGATTATCCTCTGTGATTAAGGACGAACTTGCTTGTGCCGACCCACCTACACCATTAGGATAGTTTATCAACTACTGTATTCGGATCGATGCTTGGCTTACTGAACGCAGACAGGAGAGATGGTCGGAGATAAAGCGCACTAATCATTTATTTCCTCCCTCTCCAGCTACGGAGTCCTTGAGCAGGATTATACGAGAACCGGAACCTGAGCCTATGCAAGTGGACTCTTTACAGAGACGGGTCAGTGATGCACGTAAGGAACATCGGGTAAAGGAAAATCTGTGTTTCTATTGCGGTAAGTCAGGACATTTCATTATAAACTGCCCCAGTCGTTCTTGTAAGACAACTGCAGCCATCATACACTGCGAGTGCTGTGAGAGGGGTTCTGTCAGGTCCGAACCACAGACCCCAGAGAGAGTAGAGGATACAGACAGTGATTACTCAGACTTGAACTCCGTTATCTCTGAGCCCGATGCACGTGTTACTGCAGCAGTTTTTCAGTTTTCTTCAGCGGTTTCCCAGCTGAGCAGTAAGAACAACAATTCTCATTGCTTTATTCCCCTTAAGCTCAGGGTTCACTCTGTCTGGGTATCTACCTCCGCTATGATTGATTCAGGGGAAAGCGGTCAATTTTATGGACATCTCCTTCGCTGAGAAACTTGGAGTACGTTCAGTAAAGAAGGCTACTCCTGTACAGATGGAGACCGTGGATGGCTCACTGTTAAACTCTGGACCAGTGGATCAGGAGACGGAGCCCTTGAAGGTCCTCATGGGTAATGACCATCGAGAGTCTGTCATTTATGCTCATCTCTTCTCCTCATTTTCCTATTATTCTAGGACTACCGTGGCTGCAGGCTCAGAATCCTACGATTAACTGGGAAACTAAAGAACTGCCTGCACTTTCCAGAGAAACAGATAAGTCCAGAAGCTTCAATCTGCTCCATTCCTAAAGGACCAACATCAGTCTCTGAGCTACCAGCAATATACCGTGAGTATACTGACGTGTGTGACAAAAGGAACGCAGACCTGCTACCCCCTCACCGTTCATATGACTGTCCAATAGACCTATTACCAGGTGCAGGAATACCTTTTGGCAAGATTTACCCGTTGGCAGGGCCTGAGCTAAAGGCTCTGAAAGACTATATAGATGAACATCTAGCCAAGGGCTTCATACGCCACTCTTCATCTCCTGCTGGTGCACCAATCTTCTTTGTGAAGAAGAAAGATGGATCTCTTAGGCCCTGTATAGACTATCGGGAGCTCAATAAAATCACGGTCAGAGCCAGACTGACGATCCCAAGGCGGTGGAAGACTGCTGAGGCACCTGATATTCTTGATTGGGTCAAAGAAATGGACCTTCTGTGCAGGATGGAGAGGCTCTCCGCACACTCTACCATCCAGGTTGACAAGTACTTTGTGACTTGGCAGGAGTGGTTACTATTTAGAGATTCCCCTGACTTTTCTAATGTCCTCATGTCCTGATGGATAACCTTGCGTGGTCATTAAATGGAGGTGACCATAACTGATAGTGGCCCTGGCTTTCCCTATACACCTTGGGGAATATAGCATGTAGCCTCTCCTCCCTCTTTCCCTCTCCTTCCCTCCCCCCCCCCTTCTTCTTATCCTTCTATCTACTTCCTTTTATTTTCTCTCTTCTTTCTCTTTACTCTCCCTCTTTGACTTTATCTCTTGCTTCCTTTTCCCTTTTTTTATTATTATTTCCAATATTGAGTTATTATTTGCTTGGCAAAATAACATGCTCGTAGCCTCCCTGGCGGTCTGTTTAGGTCTAGAATTTCTTGCTAAAAGCGGGCTACCCGCGTTCGCGGCAGATGCGGTAAAAAAAACCGCATCTTCCGCACTTGCCGCATAGCTGCCGCACTTGCGCCGCACTTGCGGCGCGGTTGCGGCGCGGTTGCGGTAATCTGCAGTGGCTGCAGTAGAAGTGAGATAATGATTTTATAAACTTACATGCCTGCGTACTTGAGGGCGTCTCCCTGTGTGTGCTGACACTTGTGGGCTGTGCTCATCATTTCTGCTCTCCCCCTCCCTTATGCACGCCCCCTCTCAGCCTGCTATAGTGATGTGAGGCTGATTGCGTCATAAAGGGGCGGGGCTAAATCGCGGCATCCCGGTAGCCCCGCCCCTTTATGACGCAATCAGCCTCACATCACTATAGCAGGCTGAGAGGGGGCGTGCATAAGGGAGGGGGAGAGCAGACATGATGAGCACAGCCCACAAGTGTCAGCACACACAAGGAGACGCCCTCAAGTACGCAGGCATGTAAGTTTATAAAATCATTATCTCACTTCTACTGCAGCCACTGCAGATTACCGCCACCGCGCCGCAACCGCGCCGCAAGTGCGGCGCAAGTGCGGCAAGTGCGGCAAGTGCGGCAGATGCGGTTTTCTCACCGCATCTGCCGCGAACGCGGGTAAGCCCGAGCCTGACTCGGGGTTAACGCTTCTGGTAGTGAATGTTAACCCCGAGTCAGGCTCGGGAATAACGCTAGGAAGGTTAAGAAAATGTTCTTCCGTGACCCTTTGACATGTGGAATATAGTGTTTATGGTTATAAGGATCCACCAACTTTTCGTACTTTGATGCCAACAAGTTAATGTTACTATTAATACTCTTAAACGTACTGTTATATAATGATTTCATATATTGTATTTAACCTGGCTACAGTTGGTAGCTTTTTCTTTGGCTCTGCTACTTTTGATGTGTACTATTTTATGTATGGTTATTCTATTCTGAATAAATAAAGATTTTTGAAAAAAATCACGATCAGAAACCATTACTACCGTTGATCCCTAAATTATTGGAGAGAGTACGGCATGCAAAACTCTTTACTAAGTTGGATCTCCGTGGGGCCTATAACTTGGTCCGCATTAGACCTGGGGATGAATGGAAGACTGCTTTCAGGTCACGCTACGGACACTTTGAATACCTAGTAATTCCATTCGGTTTATGTAATGCTCCAGCAACTTTCCAACATTTGGTGAATGACATTTTTAGGGACCTCCTGGATACATTCATTGTCATTTATTTGGATGATATTTAGATTTTTTCTAATTCCACAGAGGAGCATCAACGACATGTGAAGATGGTCTTAGAACGCCTTCGACAAAACCATCTGTATATCAAACTGGAAAAGTGCGAATTCCATCAGACGGAGATCCAATTTCTGGGGTATGTAATGTCGTCACGAGGAATTAGTATGGATGAGAGTAAGATCCAAGCCATTAAAGACTGGCCAGTCCCCAAGAATGTGAAGAAGGTCCTGCGCTTTATAGGGTTTGCTAATTTCTACAGGCGTTTTATCAGGAACTTTTCTGAGGTAGTGTCTCCCATCACGCGGCTTACCCGCAAGAACTCTGCTTTTACCTGGACCCCCCCAGGCTCAAGAAGCATTTTCCCGTTTGAAAAAGAAATTCACCACGGCACCTATTCTGGTGCATCCTAACCCTGAACTTGCCTTCATAATAGAGGTGGATGCCTCCGACAGTGCCATCGGAGCTATCCTCTCCCAGAGGACAGGTGAGAAAGAAGTCTTACATCCCTGTGCTTTCTTTTCCCGGCGGTTGTCCCCTGCAGAACGGAACTATGACATGGGTAATAGAGAATTGTTGGCCATCATCGCAGCCTTCAAGGAATGGAGACACCACCTTCAGGGAGCTGCACAGCAGATAATCATGTTGAATGACCACCGCAATCTTGAATTTATCAGATCGGCTAAGTGCTTGACTCCTTGCCAGGCTCGTTGGAGTCTTTTCTTAAACCAATTCAGTTTTGTTATCTCTTATAGGCCAGGATCGCGTAATGGAAAGGCAGATGCGTTGTCTAGACTCTACTCAACTGAAACTATTCCACTCACGTCTCGTAAGATTGTTATCTCTGATTCCAGGTTCCTGGGAGTGATTCATAATCAAGACTTGCTTAACGATATCAAGGAAGCATACCATACGGATCCCTGGATGGCACAACCGTCTTGTGAAGTAAGTCTTGTATATAAGAAAGGTGTGTGGATTCAGGGGCAACGCCTGTATATTCCTGAAGCAGTCAGGGTGAGAGTACTGCAACTCGTCCACAATTCTAAGATAGCGGGGCATAGAGGAGTTCTGAAGACACAAGAATTCCTGTCTCGCTTCTTTTGGTGGCCCACATACAGAAGAGATGTTCTCGATTACGTCACTTCTTGCGAAGTCTGTGCTAGATGCAAGACTCCACGATCTTCGCCTATGGGTCTATTACAACCCCTACCCATTCCATCCCGTCCATGGGGATCCATATCTATGGACTTCATTGTGGAGTTACCAACCTCTCAAGGGAAGAACACAGTTCTGGTGGATCGGTTAACAAAGGCAGCCCATTTTATTCCGTGTGTGGGTCTACCCACTGTGAAACACACATCGAACTTAATCATTCAAAATGTGTTTCGCTTGCATGGCGTACCGGATGAGGTTGTAACTGATCGAGGGGTGCAATTCACTTTTGGCAGCACTTCTGTGCTGCGTTGGACATCAAAGTTAACCTGTCTTCTGCCTTTCATCCGCAGACGAATGGACAAACTGAGCGGACTAACCAGACCCTAGAACAGTATCTCCGCTGTTTTATCTGCCACCTACAAGATGACTGGGTGGATTTGCTCCCACTGCTGAATTCTCTTATAACAACTCGCAGAGCGCTTCCACTAAGCAGTCACCCTTTTATGCCAATTTGGGTTATCATCCTAACATCCTTCCTCGATTTCCCATAGATACACCTCTCCCAGCTGTAGCCGACAGAATCACCTCTCTACAACGGAACCTTGATCTGCTTAAAGAGAATCTGGAATCCGCTCAGGACAGGTATAAAAAAGCGGCAGATAGGTTTCGTAAACCTGCACCAACCTTCAAGGTAGGAGATTTGGTCTGGCTGTCAACTAAGAAGCTTAAATTGAGAGTACCATCATCCAAATTGGGTCATAAGTACGTTGGGCCCTATAAGATTAATAAGCTTGTCAGTAACGTTGCCTGTCACCTTCAACTTCCAAGATCTATGAGGATTCACCCCGTGTTTCACGTTTCTGTACTAAAGGCTGTGACTCCCAATTCATTCCCTGGTCGTTCTTCTTCCCCTCCTGCTCTGGTACTCATCGATGGCCAGGAGGAGTTTGTCGTGGAAAGGATCCTGGACTCCAGGTTGCGTAAAACGGGGTGCAATACCTGGTAAAGTGGCAGGGCTATTCTTCTGAGGACAACTCGTGGGAGCCGGCCTCCAATCTCCATACTCCTGGGTTACTCCGTCAGTTCCATCGGAGGTACCCGGGAAAGCCTGGACTGGGGCCATCCAGAGGCTGTCCCTAAGGGGGGAGGAATGTAAGGTTTTCAGTCTTTTTTGCTATATCCATTGTTATCTTTGCATTTAGTGTATTTTGTCTGCCATCTTGTTTCCTGTCATGTGCATTGACTTTGGCCCTTAACCAATATGGAGTTCTCAGCTTGTCGTCGGCCATCTTGTTTCCTGTCCTGTGCATTGACTTTTGCCCTCAAACAATATGGAGTCCTCAGCTTTGATGTCCCTGCCCTGTTCCTTGCCAATTGCCCTTTTAATCAGTTTCAGCTGATTTACCTGTGCTCCTGAATCATGTCTGCAACCAGTTTGTGACTTGCTCTCTGAAGCCTGGATTCACTCTGCCTGGAACCATTTGTGGACACAGAATCCTCCTGTTTGCCAGCAACATCTGACAGGAAAGTAATAGACTCTGAATGACTTGTGCTATGCTTTAATGCTCTGATGTCCTTGGTTGTTTGCCTTGCACTCTGCAACTACATTTATCTTATCCTGTTGATGCACTAACTTGTATGAAGCAATACAAGAGCTGCTTAAGAAGCGTATGTCTCATGTGTCTCATTATACCCATGCATTAGACTCTAGATAGACTGTATCATATATGACACTGTGGAGCAGCGCCTGGATTGCAAGTCAGGAAACACGTGGAGCCCGGTAGTAGTTCAAACAGGACCCGGTGTTTATTGCTGATACACACAGCGATGGCACAGTCTGCCGGAATCCGGGTCGCAGCCGGGTACACAGGACACAGTTCATATAAAGTAACCCGGGTCCTTCAGGCCAAAGGCCTCCGTTATGGGTCACCCCGAGTTCCTCCAGCCCTCCTGGGCTAGGCTGTGTTAGTATAGCACACGGCCCCCTGGAACTCCAGACCTCTCCTGTCTATCTCTGCTGCTCCTGCAGCTAAGGCACAATTCTGTGTACAAGGGGCCCCGCCCTGCCTCCTGCTCAGGCTTTTAACTCCGTGTCTCCTTCCGGGACCTTGCAAGACCCGGAGCGGAGGGAGCGGACCGTCCCTTTCTCTCACACCCTACACCGGGCTCAATACGTGACAGTGCGCATTCTGGGGGAGACATAGCGCCCCTCGCATATGATCCCCCGCACTGTCTCACATACCCCCCCCTCGGTTCAAACTTGTGGGGTTGAACCCCAGCCAACAAACAGGGCGCCCGGGACAGGGCATCCACATTACCCTGCAACTTGCCAGCCCGATGCTCCACCGTAAAACGGAAGTTTTGGAGGGACAGGAACCACCGGGTGACCCGAGCGTTCCGTTCTTTGGCATTTCGCATCCAGACCAAGGGAGCGTGATCCGTAACCAACCGGAACTGCCGCCCGAGCAAATAATAACGTAGGGACTCCAAGGCCCATTTAACAGCCAAGCACTCCTTCTCCACTACGCTATAATTCTTTTCCGCCGGGGACAATTTCCGGCTTAAGTAAGTGACCGGATGCTCAATTCCGCCCACTTCTTGCGACAGCACAGCCCCCAGCCCCACCTCCGAGGCATCTGTTTGTACAACGAAGGCCTTCGTGAAGTTAGGACTGATGAGGACGGGCTGCCCGCACAAGGCCAACTTCATGGACTGAAAGGCCGCCTCTGCTTGGGGATTCCATCGCACCAAAGCAGATTTCTTCCCTTTTAACAGGTCGGACAGGGCCGCCGTTTGCCCAGCAAAATTGGGTATGAAGCGTCGGTAGTACCCAACTATGCCGAGGAACGCCCTCACCTGTTTGGTAGACACTGGTCGGGGCCAATTTTGAATGGCCTCGATTTTGTTTATTTGGGGTTTGATAACCCCTCGCCCAATCACATACCCCAGGTACTGGGCCTCCTCGAGCCCCATGGTGCATTTTTTTGGATTTGCCGTCAGGCCTGCTGCCCGGAGCGAATCCACCACGGCGTGAACCTGGGATAAGTGGGTATGCCAATCCGGACTAAAGATGATGATGTCATCTAGGTAGGCGGATGCGTACTTCCGATG
The DNA here is from genome assembly GCA_033576535.1 of Allobates femoralis. Lineage (NCBI taxonomy): Eukaryota > Metazoa > Chordata > Amphibia > Anura > Aromobatidae > Allobates > Allobates femoralis. Next base: position 82,486,250 of record JARQOC010000008.1, on the reverse strand, counting down.
AGGTTCTAACACTATGTCCATGAGCCGCTGGAATGTGGCCGGGGCTCCATGCAACCCAAAAGGCAACACGACGTAGTGATAGAGACCTTCCGGAGTAACAAAGGCGGTTTTTTTCCTTGGCCGCCTCTGTTAGCGGCACCTGCCAGTACCCTTTTGTCAGATCGAGCGTTGTGAAGTACTGGGCTTGCCCCAGTCTTTCAATCAACTCGTCCACCCGGGGCATGGGATATAAATCAAACTTAGACACTTCGTTTAGCTTACGAAAATCGTTGCAGAACCGCAACGATCCGTCCGGTTTTGGAATGAGCACTATGGGACTAGCCCATTCGCTCCGGGATTCTTCTATCACGCCTAACTTAAGCATGTGTTTAACTTCAGCCGCGATGGCTTGCCGTCTGGCCTCGGGTACCCGATAAGGTTTTACTCGCGCTTTAACCCGGGGCTCAGTGACAATGTCATGTTGAATGACCGAAGTGCGTCCGGGCAGGTCAGAGAACACGTCGGGATTCTGCTGTACCAACTTTCGAGCCTCCCGTCGTTGGGCCTTAGTGAGGGTGTCGCTTATTTGTACCCCTTCGGTATCCCTTGTGGCCGAAGGGACAGGGTCTCCGGGTGCATCGGACGCCTCCAGGAGCAGGCACTCCGGTCTTTCCACGCTTTAAGCAAATTTACGTGGTATAGCTGCACGGGTTTCCTTTTCCCGGGCTGGTATACCTTGTAATTGACCTCCCCTACTTTTTCCCGGATTTCATAGGGCCCTTGCCATTTGGCCAATAATTTGCTTTCCGTTGTGGGCACTAAGACCAATACCAGGTCCCCCACCTCAAAGGTCCTAACGGTGGCCCTGTGTATTATACCCGCGGCTTTGCGCTCCTTGGGCATCCATTAGGTGCTCTTTTACAATAGGTCGGACCGCTGTGATCCGATCCTGCATTTTCGCCACGTGGTCGATCACGCTCCTATAGGGTGTGGGTTCCTGTTCCCACGTCTCTTTGGCAACATCCAATAGCCTATGTTGGCGACCCCTACGGCAGGTGTCCCGGTCTCAGGGTCGTCGGGTTCAGCACCCTGATGCCTGGCATCAGGGGAGGGTTACTCCTCCCTCCCCATAAGGACCAAAACAATGGTAAGTCTCTTCCCAGCACAGTCCCGTAGGGTAGAGCGTTTACCACTCCAACCACGTGGGTCACCTCTCCACATGGAGTGGATAGAGTCACCTCCGTGGTTGGATACTCGCTTAGGTCCCCGTGTATACACCGGACCCCGATCAATCCCCAGTGAGTTGCAACCGGGGATTAAGGACGCCCGAACCAGCGTCACCAAACTGCCGGAGTCCAAGAGAGCTTCCGCTCTGTGTCCATTAATGAGCACTGGGCACAGATGTGGTTCCGTTAGGGGATCCACCACGTCGGCGGTTGAACACGGGGCTGGCATACATCGAGAGCCGACGTGTGAACCCGCAGTCCATGGGTTCCGCCGTTAGTGGGCAATAGGCAGCCACATGTCCCGATCCTTTGCACCGCCAGCACCACGTAGCAGTGGCAGCGCTGGGCCGGAAGCTCCTTCTTGGGGAGCCTGGTCCCCTGCCAGCCCCGTTCTGGGGTATCCTCTCAGCAGGTACGTTTTTAGGAGAGTCCCCTGGGGATGGACGTACACCTTTACCCGGCTCCGGAGGCCGGCGTAACTGCCGCAGTGGGGCAGAGTCCCGTATGAACTCTGGGTGGCTGTATATCGCTCTACCAAGCTAACCACCTGGTCCAAGGTACCCGGGTCCTTCAGGCCAAAGGCCTCCGTTATGGGTCACCCCGAGTTCCTCCAGCCCTCCTGGGCTAGGCTGTGTTAGTATAGCACACGGCCCCCTGGAACTCCAGACCTCTCCTGTCTATCTCTGCTGCTCCTGCAGCTAAGGCACAATTCTGTGTACAAGGGCCCCGCCCTGCCTCCTGCTCAGGCTTTTAACTCCGTGTCTCCTTCCGGGACCTTGCAAGACCCGGAGTGGAGGGAGCGGACCGTCCCTTTCTCTCACACCCTACACCGGGCTCAATACGTGACAGTGCGCATTCTGGGGGAGACATAGCGCCCCTCGCATATGTTTCCCTCGCACTGTTCACAACACATACAGTCCCTTTTCATTCAGACGCCAAACTTGCCAAAAAACTTGCCAAAAAACTTGTCTAAAAACTTGTCTAAAAACTTGGCTAAATACTTGTCTAAGAAACTTGTCTAAAAATTTGGCTAAAAACTTGTCTAATAACTTGTCTTAAAAACTTGGCTAAAAAACTTGTCAAAGAAACTTGTCTAAAAAACTTGTCTAAAAACCTGGCTAAAACTTGTCTAAATACTTGTCTAAGAAACTTGGCTAAAAACTTGGCTAAAAACTTGTCTAAAAACTTGTCTAAAAAACTTGTCTAAAAATTTGGCTAAAAACTTGCCAATAAAACTTGCCAAAAACTTGTCTAAAAAACATGTCTAAAAATTTGCCAATAAAACTTGCCAAAAAACTTGTCTAAAAAACTTGTCTAAAAACTTGGCTAAATCTTGTCTAAGAAACTTGTCTAAAAATTTGGCTAAAAACTTGTCTAATAACTTGTCTAAAACTTGGCTAAAAACTTGTCAAAGAAACTTGTCTAAAAACCTGGCTAAAAACTTGTCTAAATACTTGTCTAAGAAACTTGGCTAAAAACTTGGCTAAAAACTTGTCTAAAAACTTGTCTAAAAAACTTGTCTAAAAATTTGGCTAAAAATTTGTCTAAATACTTGTCTAAGAAACTTGGCTAAATACTTGTCTAAGAAACTTGTCTAAAAAGCTTGTCTAAGAAACTTGGCTAAAAAACTTGTCTAAAAAACTTGGCTAAAAACTTTGGCTAAAAACTTGTCAAAGAAATTTGTCTAAAAACTTGTCTAAATAACCTGGCTAAAAACTTGTCTAAGAAACTTGTCTAAGAAACTTGTCTAAGAAACTTGGCTAAAAACTTGGCTAAAAACTTGTCAAAGAAACTTGTCTAAGAAACTTGGCTAAAAACGTGTTCTAAGAAACTTGTCTAAAAACTTAGCTGAAAACTGTCAGAAGAAACTTGGCTAAAAATTTGTCAAAAAACTTGTCTAAAATACTTGGCTAAAAACTTGGCTAAAAACTGCTAAAAACTAGTCAAAGAAACTTGTCAAACTTGTCCAAAAATGTCAAAAAAGTTGTCAAAAAACTCGTCAGCGAAAACAAGAGAAATTTCCTTGGTTTAATGTGGACAGTGAAACCAGATATAGTAGTATAGGTGCCAAAAGATTAGGTACAATGATCTCCTATGATTTCATTTTTATGGTTTTATTAGACTGTTTTTTTTATATATATTGTATACATGCCATTGTAATAAGTTTTTATCAGGCTCTCGATTGTGATTTTAATTGTTTTGGATTATTATGTGTTTTTATATATAGATATATAATTGGCAGCAGTGAAACAGTTACTAGTAACAAGCTTTTGTAATCTGTCACAACCATTATCCAATCTGGGGTGGGGGGTGGTTTATAAGAAAGAGGTAATCAGGGATCCCTCATCCACTTGAGAAAGACGCATCTGTGCGTCGAAACGCGTTGTGGCATACTGGACCCCTGCTGTTCGTGCAATAAATTATCGGTAATCTAATCACCAACCCGTGGTTTCTTTAGCGCTCCAATCCTCTGACACCGCTTGTTTTTCTATTTGCTGCCTCCTGCTCAGGCTTTTAACTCCGTGTCTCCTTCCGGGACCTTGCAAGACCCGGAGCGGAGGGAGCGGACCGTCCCTTTCTCTCACACCCTACACCGGGCTCAATACGTGACAGTGCGCATTCTGGGGGAGACATAGCGCCCCTCGCATATGATCCCTCGCACTGTCTCACAACACATACAGTCCCTTTTCATTCAGACGCCGACGAACAGTACGGGTTGACACTGTTGTACCCTCGGACTGCAGGGCAGCTTGAACTTGTTTGGATGTTAGTCGAGGTTCTTCATCCATTATCTGCACAATCTTGCGTTGAAATCTCTCGTCAATTTTTCTTTTCCGTCCACATCTAGGGAGGTTAGCAACAGTGCCATGGGCTTTAAACTTCTTTATGACACTGCGCACGGTAGAAACGGGAACATTCAGGTCTTTGGAGATGGACTTGTAGCCTTGAGATTGCTCATGCTTCCTCACAATTTGGTTTCTCAAGTCAGTTCTCAAGACAGTTCTTTGGTCTTCTTTCTTTTCTCCATGCTCAATGTGGTACACACAAGGACACAGGACAGAGGTTGAGTCAACTTTAATCCATGTCAACTGACTGCAAGTGTGATTTAGTTATTGCCAACACCTGTTAGGGTACCTTTACACGTCGCAACTGGGGTGTGAAAACTGAGAGGCAATCCGGAGCCCCGTCACTATCGCCGTGAAATTGCTACAAAATTGCGGCGTATAATTAGGGAACCCGGTGGTGATTTTCAAAGTTGCGTCTTGTTGCAATTTCACTGCACTGCTCCAAAACCAGAGGCAATCATGAAGGGGAAATTCCCTGCTTTTGGCGTGTGAAGGGGCGATAGGGATGGAATCAGCGTCGCCTACTGATTTCCCGGAGGCGTGCCACAGTGTGCTGGAGACCGCCCCCCCTCAGCAAATGATTGGTGGTGGCTACTGTGTTTACATTGGCTGTCCTTTCACAGGGCGACATATTTGAAGAGCTGTCCATTCACACTACACAATTGCAATGGCGTCATGTATGAGCCAGCCTTCCTGCGCAGGCTGGCCAATCATGACGCTATTGCATTGTGTAATCAGCGTGTTTGAAGTGCGGAATTCACAAGTCTATCATGCCTATGTTCTTGCGGCGCTGAACATGTACGCCCACATTCCTTTGGGAAATTGCGGCGTGCGATGCGGTGTCGGGAGTCAACCGGATGTTTCCCACTGTTGGTGTGGGAACTTCCGGGACGACACATCGCCTTAGATTGAGGATGAAATTGCGGCGTGTAAAAGTGCCTTCGGCGTTCAGAAGCAACCATGAAAAATGTGCACGCGCACGTTAGGTTGCCTCCGATCGCCGCCAAAAGTTGCGGCGTGTAAAGGTACCCTTAGATGCCACAGGTAAGTTACAGGTGCTGTTAATTACACAAATTAGAGAAGCATCACATGATTTTTCTAACAGTGCCAATACTTTTATCCACCCCCTTTTTTATGTTTGGTGTAGAATTAGATCCAATTTGGCTTTAGGACAATTCTTTTTGTGTTTTTTCATTGAAGACAAATTAAATGAAGATAATAATACCAAAGAATTTGTGATTGCAATCATTTTCAGGAAGAAACTGAGTATTATCTGACAGAATTGCAGGGGTGTCAATACTTTTGGCCACAACTGTATATGCAGGCGTCTGTCAGTCACAGAAATCGCGTGCCAGACAGAGGCCGCGGAGGCGGCCACCAATGAGCGCAGACTATGCAAATAGGTGCGCAAATTGGGATACACAGGTCCAGCCGACGGTGGCTGCAGCGGCTTGGCGCGCGGTTTGAATGTCGCGAAGGGCACCACCGCTGCGAGCGTTAGTGCCGCTGTCGCAGGGATACAAGGGTCCGCCCGACGGTGTCCGCCCGACGGTGTCCGCAGCGGCTAGGCGCGCGGTTTGAATGCCGCGAAAGGCACCACCGCTGCCATGCGTTAGCGCCGCTGTCGCCAGTGTATACGGGTGCGGACGACGGTGGCTGCAGCAGCTTAGAGCGCGGTTTGAATGCCGCGAAAGGCGTTAGTGCCGCTGTCGCAGGGATACACGGGTCCACCCGACGGTGTCCACAGTGGCTTGGCGCGCGGTTTGAATGCCGCGAAAGGCACCACCGCTGCGAGCGTTAGCGCCACTGTCGCCGGTATGCACGGGTCCGGCCAACAGTGGCCGCAGCGGCTTGGCACACGGTTTGAATTTCGTGTCTCTGACTGGTTGTCGCGGTTTGAATGCAAACTCCATCCTTGCAGCCTCCTCCATCCCCTCAGCCACCTCCGTCCTCACAGCCTCCTCAATCCCCTCAGCCTCCTCCATCCTTGCAGCCTCCTCCATCCTTGCAGCCTCCTTCATCCTTGCAGCCTCCTCCATCCCCTCAGCCTCCCCATCCTCACAGTCTCCTCCATCCTCACAGCCTCACCATTCTCAAAGCCCCCCATATCCTCACAGCTTCCTTTATCCCCTCAGCCTTCCCTATCCTCACAGCCTCCTCCATCCCCTCAGCCTCCTCCATCCCCTCAGCCTCCTCCATCCTCACAGCCTCCTCCATGCTCACAGCCTCCTCCATCCTCACAGCCTCCTCCATCCCCACAGCCTCCTCCATCCCCACAGCCTCCTCCATCCTCACAGCCTCCTCCATCCTCACAGCCTCCTCCATCCTCACAGCCTCCTCCATCCCTTCAGCCTCCGCCATCCTCACAGCCTCCTCCATCCCCTCAGCCTCCTCCATCCTCACTGCCTCCTCCATCCTCACTGCCTCCTCCATCCTCACTGCCTCCTCTATCCTCACTACCTCCTCTATCCTCACTACCTCCTCCATCCTCACTGCCTCCTCCATCCTCACTGCCTCCCCCATCCCCTCAGCCTCCCCATCCCCTCAGCCTCCCCCATCCCCTCAGCCTCCTCCATCCCCTCAGCCTCCTCCATCCCCTCAGCCTCCTCCATCCCCTCAGCCTCCTACCCTTCCTCACAGCCTCCTCCAGGCAGACGACGGAATGGAGGCTGGTGAGTGTCCCCGCAGCGTGCGGGCTCCTCACTGCCTCCTCCATGCCCTCAGCCTCCACATCCTCACAGCCTCCTCCATCCTCACAGCCTCCTCCATCCCCTCAGCCTCCTCCATCCCCTCAGCCTCCTCCATCCCCTCAGCCTCCTCCATCCTCACAGCCTCCTCCATCCTCACAGCCTCCTCCATCCTCACAACCTCCCCCATCCTCACAGGAGGAAAGGGGGGGGGCCCGGTCCAAATTTCGCACCGGGGCCCTTCAGACTCTAGTTACGCCACTGTGGTGGAGTAATAGGGTGGTATAGTTACTTATCATGCAAGTTGATAAGAGTTTGCTAAATATAAGTGCCTAATAGCCAGTGTGTATTTAGAACCCCTTGTGGTGTTATAGAACCTTCTAGAAAGATCTAGTTCAATCCCCATTGGTGAAAATGGTATAATGATAAAGTTATAGGCATTTACCCTTAGTAGTTCTGAACTGAGGGCTGTCCTGTACAGGGTAATGGTTACTTATGCCTTTAGGTTAGCCAGGGTCAGAGCGGTCGCTCTATGTGGCTGTGGAGGTAAGTTGCATAAACATTAGCTTGTGTCAATGAGCGGAGAAAAATCTACTTAACTTAATTGACTGGGTCATCATGACTAACTCATGGTGGTGGCACGGCGGTGGAGTGTGTTCACACTCAGTTGTAGCAAGGAGGAGTGACAAGGAGCGATGTGTATCGCTCCTTTTTGACCTGTTCTGCCCATGTAACAGGAAGTGACGTTGGTCTCAGGACAGGATGTGACATCACTGTACATGCTCAGATGAAGTGTGAGGCTTATGGCGGCGGCCATGTTTTTGGTTTGATAGCTAGGTTATAGAAGTCATGTGATTGCATCAGGTCACATTACAGTGTGATGATGCACCACATACTTTATCTATTATAATAAAACTCCAAGGCTACTTCCGTCAGGATGTAACGGTATGCTACGTCACATCCTGGCTGAAGTAGCCTGTACACCCACTGTGGGTGTTCTAATATGGCCGCCCGCGCATGCCATATTAGAACACCCAAGTGATGGGTATGCTACTATGGCGGCTGCTGCCCACTGCACACTCTCCCTGCTCGCTGCCAGCAGTCCACCCAGTCCCCGCAGCCCCCCCTCCAACACTAACCAGACGCCGCACACCCGCCAAGCTATCCTCCTCACTGCCGGTCAGCTGGGGCTTGCAGGACCTGAGATGATGTCACTGGTATGGGCGGGGCTATATCACATGACTGTGACATCATCACAGGCACTTTCCACACACCGAGAACAAGTAGGTACTGGAGCCTGTCCTCTGCCCTGACACACACACTACACACTGCCACACACTACACACTGCTATACTCTACACTCTGCCACATACTACACTCTGCACACACTACACTCTGCCACACACACTGCCACCACTGCCCACTGCCACACACTGCCCACTGCCACACACTGCCCACTGCCACACACTACACACTGCCACACACTACACACTGCTATACTCTACACACACACAGACACACCTCCATACACTGTCCGCTATACTTACCACCAGCCCTGTGTCTTCCCCGCCGCCACCTGGATCCTCAGTCCTCCGTTCTGCCGACATGTCGCCGCCCCCGGAGGACTGGATCTAATATGGCGTCCGTGAAGTCTTGCGAGACTTCCCGGACACCATCTTGGACAAAGTATGTTGCCGCCCCCGCAGGACTGGATCCAATATGGCGTCCGGGAAGTCTCGCGAGAGTTCCCGGACGCCATTTTGGAAGAAACATGTCGCCCAGACGGAGGAGTGGAGCCAAGATGCTGGGGATGGCGGAGCGAAGATGCAGCGCGGGGAAGACAATGACCCGGTGGTAAGTATGGCAGGCAGAGTGCCTCCGTCCTCTGCTGACCACTCTGCCCGCTGCACTGCGCTGACCACTCTGCCCGCCGTACTGCGCTGACCACTCTGCCTGCCACACTGCGCTGACCGCTCTGCCCGCCGCACTGCGCTGACCACTCTGCCCGCCGCACTGCGCTGACCACTCTGCCCGCCGCACTGCGCTGACCACTCTGCCCACCGCACTGCGTTGACCACTCTGCCCACCGCAGTGCGCTGACCACTCTGCCCACCGCACTGCATTGACCACTCTGCCCACCGCAGTGTGCTGACCACTCTGCCCACAGCACTGCGGTGACTACTGAGCCACCGTACAGTGCTAAACACTGAGCCACCGTACAGTGCTAAACACTGAGCGACCATACTTTGCTAAACACTGAGCCACCACGCAGTGCTAACCACTGAGCCACCGTGCAGTGCTAACCACTGACCCACTGCACAGTGCGAACCACTGAGCCACCGCACAGTGCTAACCACTGAGCCACCGCGCAGTGCTAACCACTGAGCCACCGCGCAGTGCTAACCACTGAGCCACCGCGCAGTGCTAACCACTGAGCCACCGCGCAGCGCTAACCACTGAGCCACCGCGCAGTGCGAACCACTGAGCCACCGCACAGTGCTAACCACTGAGCCACCGCGAAGTGCTAACCACTGAGCCACCGCGCAGTGCTAACCAATGAGCCACCGTGCAGTGCTAACCACTGAGCCATCGCGCAGTGCTAACGACTGAGCCACCACGCAGTGCTAACCACTGAGCCACCGCGCAGTGCTAACCACTGAGCCACCGCGCAGTGCGAACCACTGAGCCACCGTACACTCTGCTAACCACTGAGCTGCCGTACAGTGCTCCATCCTCCCTCACCCCACCGCTTTGTCCTCCATCCTCTTCCTCCCACCGCTCTGTGCTCCGTCCTCCCCCTGCCTGTGCCATTCCATCCTCCTCCACCGCTTCCTCCTCCTTCCTTTCTCCTCCTCCCCTTCGCCACTCCATCCTCCATCCTCCCCCTGCCTGTGCTGCTCCGTCCTCCCCACCCCACCACTTTGTCCTCCGTCCTCCTCCCCCCACCGCTCTGTGCTCCATCCTCTCCCTGCCGCTCCGTCTTCCCCCACCCCACCGCTTCCTCTTCCTTCCTTTGTCCGCCTCCCCTCCAACACTCCATCCTCCGTCCTCCCCCTGCCTCTGCTGCTTCGGCCTCCCCCACCCCGCTGCTTTGTCCTCCATCCTAGTGATGGGCGAATCCTAAATTACTCGGAATCGCTTGACTCTAGCGAGTCCGAGCACAGGACTCGCTACTCGTTGCGAGTCTAGCGAGTCCAATGTTAATGAATGGAGAAGCGAGTAATAGCGAGTAGTGTGAGATTTACAAATCGCAGATGTGTCTCGGAAGCTTCAGCCTGAAGCAATCCTAGTTTTGCCATTTATTTGCATTGGACTCGTTTACTTTGCAACTGTAATCGCTGGGAAACTCGCACAGATAAGAGTCCTGTCTGCTCAGTGTGCTGGCTGCCACAGCTCCAGGGTCCTAGAGCCTGCCTGCTGCCTGATGTAGCAGAGCTGAGATTGTTCTCAGTCTGCTCATTCCCTATGCATAGACATCTATATCTATGCACAGGGATGAGCAGAGAGGACATCGCGTTTTGGACTGCGTCGGACGGAAGAGTATTTTTTTAATTAAAGATGGAGTCTCTAATGGCTTTTTTTTTTATTTCTAATAAAAATTTTTCTCTGTGTTGTGTTTTTTTTAAAACAATTTAATAGAAATTCATGGCGGTCATGTCTAATATTGGCGTGACCGCTTAGGGCCAGCTGATAATACAAAGCTGGCCCTAACCTCTTTATTACCCAGCGTGCCACCACAACCAGGGCCGCTGGAAGAGCGGGGTTCAGCGCCAGAGGATGGCGCTTCAATGAACGCGCCATCTTCTGGGGCGGCTGCTGGCTGCAATTTGCAGCGGGGGGTGCCCAGAAAGCTTGGGCATCCCTGCGCTGCGGATTCCAGCCCCCAGCTGCTTAGCTGTACCTGGCTAGAAATAGAAATTGCGCGGAGCCCCATGCATTTTTTTTTATTATTCATGAATTCTGAGACCCTGACTCTGAGACTCTGACTCTGAGACTCTGACTCTGACTTGAGACTCTGAGACCTCTGACTCTGAGACTCTGACTCTGGCTCTGAGGGTGAGACTCTGAATCTGAGACGACTCTGACTCTGAGACTCTGACTCTGAGACTCTGACTCTGAGACTCTGACTCTGAGACTCTGACCCTGGCTCTGAGGGTGAGACTCTGAATCTGAGACTCTGACTCTGACTCTGAGCTGAGACTCTGACTCTGAGACTCTGAACTCTGACTCTGACCTGAGACTCTGACTCTGACTCTGAGACTCTGACTCTGAGACTCTGACTCTGACTCTGAGACTCTGACTCTGAGACTCTGACTCTGGCTCGATCTGAGACTCTGAATCTAGACTTGAGACTCTGACTCTGAGACTCTGAGACTCTGAGACTCTGAGACTCTGACTCTGAGACTCTGACTCTGACTCTGAGACTCTGACTCTGAGACTCTGACTCTGAGACTCTGACTCTGAGACTCTGACTCTGACTCTGAGACTCTGACTCTGAGACTCTGACTCTGCTCTGAGGTGAGACTCTGACTCTGAGACTCTGACTCTGAGACTCTGACTCTGAGACTCTGACTCTGAGACTCTAGACTCTGACTCTGAGACTCTGACTCTGACTCTGAGACTCTGACTCTGAGACTCTGACTCTGAGACTCTGACTCTGAGACTCTGACTCTGAGACTCTGAGACTCTGACTCTGAGACTCTGACTCTGAGACTCTGACTCTGAGACTCTGACTCTGAGACTCTAAGACTCTGACTCTGACTCTGAGACTCTGACTCTGAGACTCTAAGACTCTGACTCTGACTCTGAGACTCTGACTCTGAGACTCTGACTCTGAGACTCTGACTTTGAGACTCTGACTCTGAGACTCTGAGACTCTGAGTCTGACTCTGAGACTCTGAGACTCTGACTCTGAGACTCTGACTCTGAGACTCTGACTCTGAGACTCTGACTTTGAGACTCTGACTCTGAGACTCTGAGACTCTGAGACTCTGACTCTGAGACTCTGAGACTCTGACTCTGAGACTCTGACTCTGAGACTCTGACTCTGAAATTCATGAAATAATAAAAAAAAAATGCGTGGGGCTCCGTGCAATTTCTATGTCTAGCCAGGTACAGCTAAGCAGCTGGGGGCTGGAATCCGCAGCGCAGGGATGCCCAAGCTTTCTGGGCACCCCCCGCTGCAAATTGCAGCCCGCAGCCGCCCCAGAAGATGGCGCGTTCATTGAAGCGCCATCCTCTGGCGCTGAACCCCGCTCTTCCAGCGGCCCTGGTGGCGGTGGCACGCTGGGTAATAAAGGGGTTAATACCAGCTTTGTTATACAAGCTAGTATTAAGCCCGAGATTCTTAATGTCAGGCCACGTTTGACCCAGCCACTAAGAATCTCCAATAAAGGGTTAAAAAAACACAGAGAAAATTTTTTATTTGAAATTTAAAAAAAAGCCATTAGGGACTCCATCTTTAATTAAAAAAATCCTCTTCCGTCCGACGTAGTCCAAAACGCGATGTCCTCTCTGCTACATCCCCTGTGCATAGATATAGATGTCTATGCACAGGGAATGAGCAGACTGAGAACAATCTCAGCACTGCTACATCATCTCTGTGAGCAGGCGGGCTCTAGGACCCTGGAGCTGCACAGAGAATACAGCTGGACTCGGCTTGCAATGTAACAGCAGTTATTTGCGAGTTTCCCTGCTATCACTGGCACAGTAGCCGAGTCTAATGCAAACAATGGCAATCCTAGTTTTGTCAGCGTTTGCAATTGATTTGCATTGGACTCGTGCGAGTAAACGCTGGGAAACTCGCAGAGTACCGAGTCCTGCGAGTCCCTTACTACTCGCCGAGTAACGAGTCCTAGTGAGTAGATTCGCCCATCCCTACTCCATCCTCCTCTATCCCCGCCGCTTTGTGCTCTGTCCTCCCCCTGCCGCTCCATCCTCCCCCTGCCTGTGCTGTGCTGGAGTTTAGAGATGAAGGTGAGATTGGAAACTGGTCTGTAGTTGTTTGTGCAGGAAGGGTCGAGAGAAGATTTCTTTAATAAAGGAATGATGATAGAGTGTTTAAAGGAGGAGGGGAAGACGCCAGAAGAGAGGGAGAGATTGAAGATTTTGGTTAAGTGAGTGGTGACCACCGGAGAGAGAGACTGGAGTAGGTGTGAGGGGATTAGGTCAGCAGTGCATGTCGTGGGACGAGAGGAAGAGAGGAGCCTGGAGACTTCATCTTCTGTGACGGGGTCAAAAGTAGTGAGTGAACCGCAGGAAATGTGAGGAGACGTAGGGGTAACAGCAATTTGAGGTTGGGAGTTGATTTCCTGACGGATGTTTTCTATTTTCTCTGTGAAGTGGGAAGCCAGGTCATCAGCACAGAGGTCAGTGAAGGGGGCCTGCACTTTAGGACTGAGGAGAGAGTGAAAGGTGTCAAAGAGTTTTTTTGGGTTGTTAGATAGTGAGGAGATCAAAGTGGTGAAGTAAGTTTGTTTGGCAAGGTGAAGGGCAGAATTGTAAGTTCTCAGCATAAATTTGTAGTGAATGAAGTTTTCTGGAGTGCGACTTTTCCTCCATAGATGTTCAGCACTCCTAGAGCATCGCTGGAGGAATCGAGTTTGTGATGTGAGCCAGGGCTGTTTTGCTCTGTGTTTGGAGGTTTTGAGGGTGAGGGGCACTACTTGGTCCAGGGTCCTGTTGTAAGGTTGGGTCTGTGGTCCTCAGTTGGGGGTTCCCCTCGAAGTGCACCTTGAGTCTGATGTTACGATAGAATGATTGGAGATCCTTCTCTAATTGGAAGGAATCCCATTTGGGAGTGGGGCAGAAAGATAACTCTTTGTTTAAGACTTCTAATTCTAATGGTGAAAGAGAGTAGTCAGAGATATTAACGACTATGTTTGGACTCCTACCTGTGAGCGCAGAAGCATCCGGTCCGGATCTCTTCCCCCTCCTGGTCCTCCAGCTGGGCGTGGTGGTGGTGGGGAACCTCCAGAAGGGGGGTCCCCCCTTGGAGGTCTGTTCGGTCTTGGTCGTGGTTGGCATCTTGGTGCTGGTTCGTCCCATCTGTACACTCTGTTTGTTAGATAGTCCTCAGTATCTCGTTGGAATTTACTTCTTTTACGTTCTTCTATGGTTTTGCAATGGGTAGCTAGGGTTGTTTCGACCTTGGTCTTAAGTGAAGTTAATTCAGTAGAACTGAGAGTGGAAGTGAGTTGTGTCTCAATCGCCGTCACTTTAGCCTCGGTGTCCTTGATTGCTTCTTGTAGGTACTCTATCGTCAGGAGTATGATGTCAAAGGAGCACTTGTTGAGGATTTCCTGGAAAGTTTTGCAATACTTCTCGTTATCTGAGAATAGGTGGGTCTGAGATTACAGTGTAATCCTCGAGGAATTTTGTTTTGTCTGAAATACTCACCAAGAGTAGCACAGTGGAGTTCGTAGCCTATCAGTTTCTTCCTTTCTCTCTCCCAGTCCTTGGTTTTCAAGTCCTTACTGGGGACTTGTAGGAAGTCAGAGGCAGTTCTTATTCTGGACAATATAGTTAGTCCAGCTGCGTCGTCATACCGGTATACTCCAGATGACATTGGATCGATCGGTGCTTATAGCCAAACACGCTTATAGTATGAGATTCAATGGCTAGCACAAGATAGGTGCGGGGTATGGTGCTAGTGAAGGAGAATGGTAGGTCAGCAGGGCTGCACAGTTGACAGGATTCAAAGTCACACTCAGGTAGACTACTGCTGCCAGCTCGGCAAATCAGTCTACCTCTCCACACAGTGCTGAGCTTCAACCCAACTTCACTTTCTCGACAGATGGTTACAACACAGTTCAGTGGCAGCTCCGGTAGGCTCACAGCAGCCGGGACGGCTCGTCCAAATCACCCCCTTTCGTGTTCCTTTCATGGGCCTTTCGGTCTGTCCGCACGCAAGCTACGATCCAGCTGCCACGGGCTTCTGGGAGGCGACTGGCCTGATCCTCTAGCCCTAGTACGGTGGCCTTCTTTTTGCTGTGCCAGAGGTTGGGTCACGGGACATATAGACCCCTCACCTCGCCGGTGTTTGTGGTTGGAGCGTAACCCGAACCCTGGCCACTTCAGCAGAGCCAGCACCCTGGTTTCTGCCCAGTCCCTCAGTGTTCCCGCTAATTTGAGCACACTTGGGACTCCTTCGGTCTCTAACTACGGTCTGCAGCCCGTGACCGGACAAGCCTCATGGTGGCACAGGCTGCCAGGTCCGTGTCCTTTCATTCCTGTGTGATGGTGTTCTCGCCACTCCTTCTGACTGAACTTGACTCCTTGACTTTACTTGGCTGACTGGCTAACTGAACTTGTTTTTTTCTAGTTTTGTTGCCTCCCCTAACCAGGTCCTGTCTTAACTTCCCCACCCTCCACTTGTCTCCTCCCGCTATCCCGTTGCTGGGTATAGAGTCCCTAGTCTTGGGATCGGGAGTGTGTTGGGTGTGTAGCAAATAGGAAAGGGGTAGGGAGAGGCAGCTCACCGGTATAATTCCGTCTTGTCATGTCCGGAGTGTTGGTCCTCAAGGAAATCGCCCTGGCATCGGGACGTTAATCAGAATGAAGAAAGGATCCAGCTGAGAATTTCTGGGATGTGTATTTAATCGTCATATAAAAACCTCCATATAAAAGCGGGGTGTGCATCAAGCCAACATGTTTCGACTTACACAGTCTTACTCATGGCATAGTGTCACAAGGGTGGGTCCTCATTAAATGCACATGTGGCGCCCCTGCGACCAGGGTGGCCACATAGGGAACTGCAGCCAGGTAGGAGGAAAAGACAGTTTATATACTAAACACCCTCACAGACATCCCACACACCACTAGGAGGCAGCACCCAACCCGGAGCCCGGAACTCTAGGCGGGAAAGGGGTGGTGGGTTTAGAGGACAGTGGGTGGGAAGCATGTAGGTCAGGTGACAGAAAGTACAAATAGAGGAAGAGGAGGAGGAAGGAGTTAGTAGGCTGAGGGTGCCGAGCTGAAAAGACACAGTAGGCCAGAGTGAGCTGAGCTGTAAAGACAAGAACAGAAAGAAAGACACATGTTCTGGAGGAGAGGGGCTGATGGAGACGCAGAATCCACAGAGTCACAGAAACCATGGAGAGAATGCTTGTCCATAGCCAGCACTCCAGGAGAGTGTGAGGAAAGAGACGGACCAGCAGTACTGGATCCGAGGCACACAGCAGCATCGACCAACTACAGGCGGAGTAGTCTTCCCTATTGAAGCTGAAGTCACACAGGTTAGGAGCCTGATAGTGCCTTGCGGGAGAGGGCTATTGCAGGCTAGGCACACAGCAGAGTGTCGGCTCTGACGGGGACCGAAGATTCACCAGGTATCCCTAGATTCACTGACGGGGAGCTCCAATTCTAAGTTGGAGTTCCCACACCAAGGATAGGAAGCACAGTAGCAACCACGAGGACCCACAGGGGTCCGAGCTGCCGCTATACTGTCCGGAGACACACAAAGAGAGGAACCACAGCCTGGAAAGGACCTAGAAGGAGTGAGGGGTCTCAGAGTGGTAACCTGGCTGCAGAGGGTTTAGTGAAAACCGGAGTAAAGTGACTGTAACTTGAGTTAAGAAGTGAACTGTACTAAGAACTGCTGTAAACTGCTTGAAGAGAACTGACAAGTAAACCCGGTGAACCCTGCCTGTGTGTCCGTGTTTGATTCCAGGGATAAAGAACTGTTTTCATATCTTTCATTCCTGTCAGGAGCAGCCCGACCCGCAGTGGGCTCATCCATCTAGCTGCAGCCCATCCATCCATCCTCCTGGCAGAGAAGAGCTGCAGCCGTGGTCCCATCATTGACCACAAACCGTGGGTGGCGTCATGATAAACTGTATCCTTTATATAAATCCCCTTTTACTTGTGAGAACCCGGGACATGGTCCGGACCAGGACCTCCGTGACATCCCCAGTAGCAACCCGGTCCGGTTCAGAGTACCCCGCCCCAGTGGGCTCTACACACATGTTTAGTCCCGCCCCTTGTGCACAGCTGTGACATATAGGGTGATAAAGAAAATAATTTAATATAATACTATGGTTTAGTGCCAAAAAAGCCCCAACCCTCAGGTCAGTACTTTCCTCAAGCCTGTTTTTAACAGTACCCTCTAAAAAGAGTGATATATGGTTAGCATTAAAGGGTTTTTACAGATGTGGCCATATTAAGTGTTGCGCCCAGGGCCGGGTACTCGGGTTTCAGGCGCGAGGTCCGGGGGATCACTGGTGGCGATGCCTGAGCCCGTGACCCTGGGGGGGGACAACTGATGGGGGGTAAATTGAAGGTGATGAGGTAAAAGTTATTTTGTGATGCCACTTGTGGTACCTGGTGAGGGGTCATCAGCGCCGCCACAGTCCTTCGGAGGGCGTTAGTATTGCGGCTAGGTGGTATAGCTTTCTACAGGTAAAGCTGGGCCTCCGGGCAGCGTTGAGTAGAAGTAGAGAGATTCAATGTTGGTAGCACAGAGACAAGTTCACTCTTTCCCGGGTACTTTTTTTTTTTTTTTAAAACTGTTTTTATTGGATTTTCTGGTTTTATCCCCTTGTTGTCCATACAATAAACATGACATCATCAATAAAGTCATCAACTTATACAAGATTAGGCCTTATCGCACACAAAAACATCTCAATACAAAGAAAACCGCCCACCCATGCCCACCCCCTCCCCCCCACCCCACAATAGTTGGGCAATGACAAGTATCAAATCTGTTGACATCTAGATGTGATCTACTATAGGAGCGGAACACTAATTTTTAATCCCCCTAGGGTGCTTCCCAACTCCTCCAAGCAGTACCACTGAGTATTACAGAAAGGCTTTACTAATTGATCTATTTCAAGTCTAGTTAAGCTGTGTAAGATGAACTCCCTCCACGTAGAAAAAAATTTCTTCGCCTTATTTTCCTTATCCGTTTCTGCCTCCAATTTTTCAAGCCCCAATGTACGTTTCAAATCTGTGATTAAATTAGATAAACTCGGCATATTAACTTCCAGCCATTGATGTAAGATAAGCCTTTTGTATGAGAGTGTTGCTATGTGCAGAAAAGTAACACCCCTCCTTAGGGATTGGATAGTCTGAGAAGTTATGAAATATCCATAGCATTTTATCCATCGGCAAATCTACCCCCAGTATTTTCCTAATCCATCCCTTAATCTCTTTCCATTTAGTTTGTACCTTGGTGCATTCCCAAATCCCGTGGAACATGTCAGGTCTGTTCCCATCACTTTGGACACGTCAGGCGTCTATCTGGGTTAGTAGATGTGGCTGGGATATTGAACCCTAAAATGGCTCTATGCATTAGTCTATAATAAGTATCCCTCCATCTCTCATCCCCCACATGTCTGCGTAAAGCATTCCAACCGTCCACTATCGCGTCCCCCACCCCTTCGTCCAACAGTCTCGTCTCCCAACTCTTGAATAGACACGTGGGCCCCGAGGGAAACAGTCATCGTCTCAATGCCGAATAAAGAGAAGATATGGTAGCAGGAGGCGTTTGTGGCGAAATGAAATCGTCTAACACTGAAGGCTGACATTCCCCACTGATATCTCGCAATCTTGAGAATATATGATATTTTATCTGGGAATACTGCAGGACATGAGAGGAGTCCAGGTGCCAAGTCTCCAACACCTCTTTAGCTGTCATCCATCTTTTGTCTGAGAATTTCATCAAATCCTGAAGTGTATTAATCCCGCACTCCTTGCACCCTCGGAATAGAGCATTTTCCATACCCTGGGGGAAATCTGGATTGTCCCAGAGTGGTGTGTACCTCGTTGTTCTCCATGCCAACCCCAATTTGCACCTGACCGCCTTCCAGGCTGCCCTGGTATCTTTAAATATAATGGACTGCTTAATAGATGGGCCTAGCCCCCCCCCTGTAGCCTGCAGCACCGCCCCCAAACTCCATGGTGCCCTTCAACCAGTCTGTCACATGGCGGAAGACACAAGCCAGATTATACCCTCGTATATTAGGGAAAGCCAGGCCCCCTTCGTCTTTAGAAAACATCAGCGTACGTAATTTAATTCTACTTCTCCTCTCTTTCCACAAAAATTTAGAGAAAGCCCTATTAAGTCTTTCAATATCTGTATGTCTCAGTAGGAGCGGAATCGTCTGCAGAGGGTACAGCAGGCGTGGGAAGCTAACCATCTTGACTAGATGAACCCTGCCCAACAGACACAGCGGAAGGGCTCTCCATCTCTCTAGTTCTCGCTCAATTTTCATTATAATAGGAAGAAAATTCCTGCGATAAATATCTCTGGCATCCGCACCCAGCATTATCCCCAAATATTTTATCTCCTTAGTGGCCACTTTTATACCCCGGTATGTGCCCTGTCGCCGCTCGTCTTGCAAAACCCATCTGCCACTCTCAGTGAGGGGCAAAATCTCACATTTTGCCAGATTCAGGTGAAACACCGAGATCCTATGGAATATCTCGAATCTCTCCAGCACCCCCTCCAGGTCCCCAGCCGGATTCGCCATGTAGAGTATAATGTCGTCGGCGAACAAATTTGATTTTAAAATTGTGTTTCCTACTTTAACGCCTGTAAAGCTGCCAGGCCCATTGAGATATCTGGAGAGAGGCTCGATGGCCAGATTAAACAAAAGTGGCGACAGGGGACAACCTTGGCGCGTCCTCCTTTCAAGTTTTATAGGCTCTGACAGAAATCCCGGGGTGTGCACACGAGCCCCAGGGTTGTCATACAGTACCCCCAGAAAGTTCCTAAAGCTCCCCGAAAATCCCATTTTATCAAGGACCTGCTCCAGCCATGGCCATCCCACACTGTCAAAAGCCTTCTCTGCATCCAGAATGACCATGGCCGGAGCCCCCTCCCCTGGTTGATTGCCTGAATACACTGCCTCCAACACCATTATAGCTCTTCTCACATTACTAACAGCCGCCTTCCCCCTAACAAATCCAGTCTGTTCTTTTGGATATTGACTAAAAGGGCCACTTAACATGGTGGTTATGGTGTTCTCCGCAAGGAGCCACCCCTTGACTGGGTCCTTCCCTGGAAGGATATCTGGCTAGTCCTGTGTTTGAGACTCCTAACCGAGGCTCCACAGACTTATTTGCATATTCATAATTCCCAGGAGGCAATGCGCCTAGGAATTCACTGTGTTGAGCGCTTTAGCCAGCTGCCCGCAGTGTTTTCTTGGACTGGTCTCCCTGAGATCAGTGAATACTTTGTGATGTTGGTCTACTAGGCCTTGCTTCCACCTAGCCAGAATCCTACTCCACACTGATGAGGGGCAACACCCCGAAACAGCTGTCTGTGGATGGATACCTGGTCTTGGTATTCCCTTGTCATATCTCTAAGCTTGTAAAAGAGCTGGATATTGACTAAAAGGGCCACTTAACATGGTGGTTATGGTGTTCTCCGCAAGGAGCCACCCCTTGACTGGGTCCTTCCCTGGAAGGATATCTGGCTAGTCCTGTGTTTGAGACTCCTAACCGAGGCTCCACAGACTTATTTGCATATTCATAATTCCCAGGAGGCAATGCGCCTAGGAATTCACTGTGTTGAGCGCTTTAGCCAGCTGCCCGCAGTGTTTTCTTGGACTGGTCTCCCTGAGATCAGTGAATACTTTGTGATGTTGGTCTACTAGGCCTTGCTTCCACCTAGCCGGAATCCTACTCCACACTGATGAGGGGCAACACCCCGAAACAGCTGTCTGTGGATGGATACCTGGTCTTGGTAGTCCCTTGTCATATCTCTAAGCTTGTAAAAGAGCTGGATATTGACTAAAAGGGCCACTTAACATGGTGGTTATGGTGTTCTCCGCAAGGAGCCACCCCTTGACTGGGTCCTTCCCTGGAAGGATATCTGGCTAGTCCTGTGTTTGAGACTCCTAACCGAGGCTCCACAGACTTATTTGCATTTTCAAGTTTTATAGGCTCTGACAGAAATCCCGGGGTGTGCACACGAGCCCCAGGGTTGTCATACAGTACCCCCAGAAAGTTCCTAAAGCTCCCCGAAAATCCCATTTTATCAAGGACCTGCTCCAGCCATGGCCATCCCACACTGTCAAAAGCCTTCTCTGCATCCAGAATGACCATGGCCGGAGCCCCCTCCCCTGGTTGATTGCCTGAATACACTGCCTCCAACACCATTATAGCTCTTCTCACATTACTAACAGCCGCCTTCCCCCTAACAAATCCAGTCTGTTCTTTTCCCAACCATCTCGGCATCAGTCCAGCCAGCCGATCTGCCAGAATCTTAGAAAGTATCATGAGATCCTGATTGATGAGAGAAATTGGGCGAAACGCAGCCGGATCATCTGATACCCTTTCTCCCTTCGGAAGAAGCTTTATGTAGGCCATATTTAATTGCTCAGGTATTTTTTTGCCTCTCAGGAAATTATTGTACATAGTTTTCAGATGTGGGGAAATCTGATCAATCAGGATTTTATACAGGCTGGCCCCAAACCCATCTGGACCCGGCGCCTTATGTATATTTAATCTCCTAATAGTATCTTTTACCTCCTCCTCCGAGATTTCTCTATTTAAGTCCCCCATTTCTTCCTCCGTAACCTCTGACATCTCCACCTCTTCTAACCATTGCTGGCCTAATGCCCTATCGCTCGGACGCTTGGCATATAGAGTCTTATAGTAGGTGCCCAAGATGGTATTAATCTCCTTAGGATTGGAGGTGTGTACTCCATTCGCATCCTTAATGGATGCTATCTGGGTCGTGGAACTCCTACCCTTGGCCAAATGAGCTAACAATCTCCCAGCTTTATCCCCATATTTATGTAGCTCCGCATCCCAAGCCGACTTGCCCATGACCTCTCTCCTCCGGGCCCACGCATCGAATTTTCCTTTCGCCTCCAACCATCCTCGTTTGTTATCATTAGTCGGACATTGTTGATATTTCCTGTACTCCTCCCTCACCCGCCTACTAGTCAATAAGTAGTTAGTGTATGCTTTCTTCTTAAGTGACGCTGCGTATGCCATTACCCTCCCCCTCAGTACCGCCTTGGCTGTTTCCCAAAATAGCGTGGAATCTAAAGTCTCTGGAGGATTACAAGTTATGTAGTCAGTCCACCATTCCCCCATGAGCCTTGCGAAGTCCTTATCCGTCTGCAAATAGTGAGGGAACCGCCAAATCAAATCAGTTCCCCTCGGGAATGATTCGCCCAAAGTCACTGCCACCGGGCTGTGGTCAGAGATCACCAAATCCAAGATGTCGGTGTCCATCACCCTTGGCAGCAAGTCAGTACTGACCAATAGCAAATCAATCCTAGACCACGAACCATGCGGGTGTGAGAAATGTGTGTACTGGCGATCCAATGGATGATGAAGGCGCCAAGTGTCATAAAGAGCCAGGTCTTCCACCATTTCCCGAAGAGGTCCCGATCTCGATCCCCCAGCTTCACTCCCCTCACTGCCCCTCGAGCCCGACCTATCTTCTGTCACCTCGAGAACCTCATTCATATCTCCTCCCACAACTAGGGCATTCAGTCCAGTTCTCATCATTTCCTCCCCTATTGTGCTAAAGAAAGTGATTCTGTCGGTGTTGGGTGCATATATGTTATGAATATTTAGCGTTCCACTAGGAGTTTCAAGAACCACCTACACATGCCTCCCCTCGTCATCGTGCTGGCAATGAACCAATTTGTGGGGAAACCCTTTGCTCACCAAGGTGAGAACTCCTGCCTGTCGACCTACTGCCCCAGACCCATAAACCTCCCCTACCCATAGTCTATTCATTCTAAATATATCATGTTGAGGTAAGTGTGTTTCTTGTAAGAGTGCTATGTCAGCCCGTAACCTACGGAGGTGTCGAAGCACCATCATCCGCTTCTCCGGGGACCTCAATCCCTTAATATTCCAGGAAATAATTTTAACCATTGCCTAGAAAGAAAAAGATCCCATGGCATGTCGAGCACCCCGGAGGCAGCACACCCCTCAGTAGACATGAAGCATTGTCAAGACAAGTCAGATAGCAGATTTGATATTTCAGCATCCCCCATCCACCAATTAGCGGCCATTTTATCTGACCACAAAAACAAAATCCCCCCCCAACCCAACACCTCCAACCTTAATGTAGGTATCAAAGCCTTCCCACCGTCCCAAACCCATCCTTCCCCCCCTCCCCCCCTGTACCGCTAAGTACCAAAACATCTCGCAACTTCCTTTTTTTCCAACGCGGATACCTCCACTACCCACCAACCAAGCCCTTATTAACATTTTACGTAACATCTCCCCAATGAACGACTAAGCCCCTGTCTAAAAGACAATATAAAAACTAAATAGGTGACTAAATCACTCTTCATAATTAACGGCTGTGCATGACCGCTGCCAAGAAAAGAAAACATATTAGATCATCTCCTCGCCATCAAGCTCGTGCTTCAGTCAGATTCGATGACCCTCCTCTTGGAGAGCCTCCCACTTCTCTCCTACTAGTCGGTGAACGGCGAGAAGATCTCATGAACTCCCGCATCGCCTCATCCGGATCCCGCCATCTCCGAAAAGTACCGTCCTCTCCTCTTGTCCTAAGTACGGCCGGATACTGGAGCTGGAACTGAACACCCCTTTGATATAACATGGCACAAACATCACTAAAGGCTCTCCGTTGTAGTACCACAAGGGCTGAGAAATCCTCATGTAAAACCACTTCATGCCCCATTATTTCCAGTGGGCGTCTCCTTGCCCTGAAGGCACGCAAAAGTCTGTCCTTGTCCTTGAAGTTGAGATACTTGGCTATGGCCTGTCTCGGACCTCTGGACGTTTGGCCATTTCGGGTGTCTCTCTCATTAGTAGAATGTCCTTGGGCAGATCCTCTCGGGGGCCCCATCCTGTGTGCTCTTTCTACTTTGCACATCCCCTCTATGCCCAGTGCAGGTATGTCTTTCTCAAATATGGCGTCTAATTGCTGGAATGAGACAGACTCAGGCAATCCAGTGAGGCGCAGGTTGTTTCTCCGTGATCTATTCTCTAGATCCTCCAGCTTGTCAGACATCCATGCATTCCTTTTCTGCACCTCCTCTAGCTCCTGCTCCTTTGCATTCAACCTGTCCTCCAGGTCTGACACCCTCTGCTCAAGATGATCCAAACTGCCTGCATGTCTGGCAGTTGCCTCTCTGATGTCCTCCAGTGCGTCTCTCACCGCCTCCCTCACTGCTGCAGTAATGTCTGCTCTTAAAGATTTAAATGTCTCTTTGGCCCCCATAACGTTGTCCTGTGTCTGGCTGGGTCTCATTGTGCCATCACCCGCCACTCCTGTACTCCCTCCTTTTGACTGCCCCTGTGTACCTCTGCCGCCATTATGCTCCTTGCGGTCCGCTCTCTGAGACTGTGGGGACTCCTGAGACCCGCGGTCCTTCTTCTTTACCGCCGCTACCTGCGCGGTCGCCGCCATCTTGTTTCTGCCCGCCGTCAGTGCTGGCGGTCGTGGAGTTGATTGCTGGCCGCCTCCTCCGCTGTGCAGCCAGTGATCCACGGTGCCGGACTGCTGCGGGGACCTCAGCGCACCCTCCAGGGCTCTCAGCGTGCTCGCGGAGGCTTTATCTGCCAGTCTAGGGCTGGTTGGTGCCGGGAGCCTCCTCACTCCCGTGTATCCACGATGGCGCCGGAACCGGAAGTACCCCCGGGTACTTTACTGGAAACAAGCATCTACTGATACAGCGTTCACAATTCGGTACAGATGTATAACAGGTAACCTTCCGGGTGGCTGTAAGTGGATGCAAAGCGGTATGGAGGTACCGGTGGTATACCTTAGTTGACGAACCCGTGTCCTTTGTTCCCTGCCTGGGATAAGTCCTTTCCCTGGTCCCTCGAGGAAATCCTGGGGCTCCTCTCCTTCCCTTCTGCCTCTCCAACTTCAACTCTGACCTTTATGGAATCACGGGTAGACCGCTTTGTAATGGCAGGGTGCTGTGGCCAGTAAACAAACCGCAGCAGCCGGTTGACGACTTCAGAGCTGGACTCTGACCGTTTCCTCGGATCCGGTTTTTAGTGGTGGACCGGGGAAGCTCCCCAGAGTATGGTCGCTCCACACTAGCATTCCCCCTTTCTCTCTCGGGCCAAGACTCATGCGTCAGGCACCCTCTCTCAAGGTCCCCTCAGGACCCCCTTTCATCTTCCCTCAGGTGCAGTCTGCAACTTTCCTGTTCTTCCTCCCGACTCTCCTACCTCCTAGGCTATGTGCTCCTTCCATCCCTAAGTCGGTGTGGAAGTGCTTGGATTGGGTCCCTCCCACCTGCCTCCGCATCAGGGGCGTATCTAGGGGGGTGCAGCCGGACCCTTTGCCCTGGGCGCAACTCAGAGGGGGCGCCGGCGGCATCCCCCCCCGCTCCTCAAACAAGGCCCGCCCCGCGCCGATACTATTTACCATCTCTTACCGGCGCGGTACGGTGCTTGCACACTTCATTATTGTTGGCCGCCGGCTGCAAGCCCGCGCTCCGCCCCCACTTCCAGGCTGTCACTTCCACTGCCTGTGTGTGTTCCACACTGTGGACCGCATAGAAGAGGGTCCTCGCTCTGCCCCCTCACTTCCTCTTCGTTCGGTCGGTGTGTGGAACGCACAGAAGAGACTCGTCACCCACCCTCCTCTCCTCTGTGTTCCACAGCCAGCCCAGCGGTACCATCGGCACCGCATACACCAGAGCCCAGCAGCACCTCAGAGGTCAGTGTGTGGAGGTGATGCAGGCTACAGCCAGAGCCTGGGGCATAAAATACCACTACATGTGGTCAGTATGATGGCACTCTGTGGGCACTGTTTTCTCTGAGGCAAGAATATAGTATAGCACTGTGTGATGTGTGCACTGTATGGTGCTATAGAGTAGGTGGTTCAAGTAGGGTATAGCACCATGAGTGCACAGTTGAGCAACAATATGGCACTACAGTATGTAGATACTTAGACATTGAACACTGTGCACAACGTGGCGTACAGGGGTATATCAAGGGACCCCCTCCCTGCTCCTCAACCAGGGCTGCAATGGGGGGGGCGGGGCTGGAATCTGACAGCACCCCCTCCTCACCTATTTCAGGTGGGGGGGGCAAAGCAGATCTTTGCCCCGGGCTCCGGTAAGCCTAGTTACACCGCTGCTCCGCATCCACCTACAATTGGGGAAAATTACAACGCTTTTATGGGTGTAATACCCCGGTGTGACAGGTGTGACCATCTGGGGCGCCACATAAGTGCACTGCTTGCTCCCATGTGCTGAAGAATGACCGGTTTGTGTCTTATTATAATGGCAGCACACATAAAATTAATTCATTCATGAATTGCTGTACTAAAAACGTTGTTTATCTAATTGAATGCACAATCTGTCAAGTTCAATACGTTGGGTGCACTTCAGGTGAATTAAAAAGAAGAATCTGTAGACACTTATCAGATGCTAACAACCAGTCAGCTCTAAATATTTCATCAGTTTCTAAACACTTCCAAAGGGAACATAGTGGAGACACCAGTACCCTCAGGTTTCAGGGGATTGATAAGATAAACAGACATCCGAGGGGCGGGGACATGAGGCGGTTACTGCTTCAGAAAGAATCCCATTGGATTTTTCATCTAGGAACAAGGGTTCCGCACGGACTTAATATAATGAGACATGTATATTTGTATGAGGTTTTTGTTATTTTTGCATACGTTTTTTATGGAGATTTCTTTATATTTTGTTAAACTCTGAAGTATTATATGAAATTATTTTCTTTATCACCTTATATGTCACAGCTGTGCACAAGGGGCGGGACTAAACATGTGCATTTAATGAGGACCCACCCTTGTGACACTATGTCATGAGTAAGACTGTGTAAGGCTGCGTTCACACATTGCGTATTTTGCCGCGTTTTTTTACGCGCGCTTTTCAAAATACGCAATGTGCCTTATGTCTGCCTGCAAAGTGAATGGGAAATTCACTTTGCAGTGCAGACATTGCGTAAAAATATGCAGTGCGTTTTCCGGGAGAAAACGCAGCTCCGTAAACAATTGATATGTCAATTGTTTACGCAGCTACTTCTGCGTATTCTCCCAGAGGGGAGGAAGAATCCTGCTTCCTCCTCCCCTCTGGGGCAGCTGTGGCCGCCCATTAGACTTCACAGTGTATTAATAAACACACTGTGAAATCTAAATTAAACAAAAGCAAGTGTGTGAAAAATAAAAAAGAATGAATACATCACCTTCCGACGCCTTCTCCCGCTGTGCGATCCCCGATTGTAAGTCAGATCTCTTCTGACAAGACCTGTGGTGACGTCCGAGGGGGGTCGTTGCCCGGGCACTCGCGGTCATGTGACCGCGAGCAGCCAATCAGCGATGGGACCGCCCCGGTAACGCCCCCCTCTGACGTCATCACAGGTCCTGTCAGAAGAGATCTGACTTACAACCGGGGATCGCACAGCGGGAGAAGGCGTCGGAAGGTGAAGTATTCATTCTTTTTTATTTTTCACACACTTGCTTTTGTTTAATTTAGATTTCACAGTGTTTATTAATACACTGTGAAGTCTAATGGGGTGGTCACACATGTCACAGAGGGGAGGAGGAAGCTGGATTCTTCCTCCCCTCTGTGACATCACTGCGCTTTCTGGGGGAAAGAAAGCGCAGTGTGTGAAAGCCCCTGCGCATTTTGCTGCGCTTTTTTGCGCGGGCCGAAAAACGCGTGCAAAAAGCGCGCGCAAAAAAGTGCAGCAAAATACGCAAATGTGTGAACGTAGCCTTAGTCGAAACATGTTGGCTTGATGCGCACCCCGCTGTTATATGGAGGTTTTTATATGACGAATAAATAAGCATTCCGGAAATTCTCCGCTGGATCCTTTCTTGATTCTGTGTTGGGTGTGTGTTTGGGGTGACTGGATTACCGATCCTGGGTGCTGCGCCATCTAGTGGTGACCGGGGCGCCACATCATCACCCTTACCACCTCCAGTTATTGTCAATGGTAACTTAGGTTGTCAGGTGGCAAGAATCGTGGGTTCATGTTTTGTCCACTGCTCTCTTAAATATTTGGTACACTGGAGGGGTTATGGTCCAGAGGAAAGGATGTGGGTACCTGCTTCGAAAGTGAACGCCGGTAGGTTAGTAAAAGATTAACTTTTAAAATTACCGTATATACTCGTGTATAAGCCGAGTTTTTCAGCCCAAAAATTGGGCTGAAAAGTCCCCCCCCCTCGGCTTATACAGGGTCATACGGTATGCTGTGGGGGGGGGCTGTGACCGGGGGCTGGAGGAGGCAGGAGGGGGCCGCGGTGACCGCAGGCGGTCACGTGGGGCCGCCTCATTAGTGCAATGAATATGCACGGCATCCCCCCGTCCATCAGCGGCGGGGGGATGCCGTGCATATTGCACTACACAGCCCCCCTCTTTAATATGGGTCCCCCAGTAGTAATAAACAGCCCCCCCTCCTTATCACGTCCACCCAGGCTGCGGCAGCTCTCAAAATAACAAACAGTTTATACATTACCTTCCGGCGCAGCTACTCCGCTCCTCCGGTCCACTGCTCGCCGGCTTCTTCTTCCTTGATGTGCCGGTGTCATGTGACCGGGCGCAGGAGATGACGTCATTTCCTGCGCGCGGTCACAGAAGTCGGCACATCAAGGAAGAAGAAGCCGGCGAGCGGTGGACCGGAGGAGCGGAGTAGCTGCGCCGGAAGGTAATGTATAAACTGTTTGTTATTTTGAGAGCTGCCGCAGCCTGGGGGGGACGTGATAAGGAGGGGGGCTGTTTATTACTACTGGGGCTGCTGGATACTACACAGGGGCTGTATACTACCACTGGGGCTGCTGGATACTACACTGGGGCTGTATACTACCACTGGGGCTGTTTATTACTACTGGGGCTGCTGGATACTACACTGGGGCTGTGATACTACACTGGGGCTGCTGGATACTACACAGGGGCTGTATACTACCACTGGGGCTGCTGGATACTACACTGGGGCTGTTTATACTACTGGGGCTGCTGGATACTACACAGGGGCTGTTACTACACTGGGGCTGCTGGATACTACACTGGGGCTGTATACTACCACTGGGGCTGCTGGATACTACACTGGGGCTGTATATACCTCTGGGTCACTGCTGTATACCTGCTAACAACCTGGGGCTGTATATACCTGTGGGGCTGCTGTATACTACCACTGGGGCTGTATATACCTGTGGGGCTGCTGTATACTACACTGGGGCTGTATATACCTGTGGGGCTGCTGTATACTACCACTGGGGCTGTATATACCTCTGGGGCTGCTGTATACTACCACTGAGGCTGTATATACCTCTGGGGCTGCTGGATACTACCACTGGGGCTGTATATACCTCTGGGGCTGCTGGATGCTACCACTGGGCTGTATATACCTCTGGGGCTGCTGTATACTACCAATGGGGCTGTATATACCTCTGAGGCTGCTGTATACTACCTCTGGGGCTGTATACTACCTCTGGGCTGCTGTATACTACCACTGGGGCTGCTGTATATACCTTTGGGGCTGCTGTATATACCTTTGGGGCTGCTGTATACTACCTCTGGGGCTGCTGTATACTACCTCTGGGGCTGCTGTATACTACCTCTGGGGATGCTGTATACTACCACCGGGGCTGTATATACCTCTGGGGATGCTGTATACTACCACTGGGGCTGTATATACCTCTGAGGCTGCTGTATACTACCTCTGGGGCTGTATACTACCTCTGGGGCTGCTGTATACTACCACTGGGGCTGCTGTATATACCTTTGGGGCTGCTGTATATACCTTTGGGCTGCTGTATACTACCTCTGGGGCTGCTGTATACTACCTCTGGGGATGCTGTATACTACCACCGGGGCTGTATATACCTCTGGGGATGCTGTATACTACCACTGGGGCTGTATATACCTCTGGGGCTGCTGTATACTAACTACTGGAGCTGCTGCTGTATATACCACTGGGGCTGCTGCTGTATACTACCACTGGGGAGGCTGCTGTATACTACCATTGGGGGGCCTGTATACCACACTGCTGGAGTCCACCCTCGGCTTATACACGAGTCAATAGGTTTTCCCAGGTTTTGGGGGCAAAAGTAGGGGGGTCGGCTTATACACGGGTCGGCTTATACACGAGTATATACGGTAACTTTGTGGGAAAACTCCTACATTACTGAGAGTACCAACTAAACCAGGGAGTAAAGTTTAAAGGGGTTGTCGGGTTACAAATTTCATGTAGCCGTAGGGTGCTGACATATCAAATAACAATGATAGCTGTCACAGTGCTGCCTGTCCTCCGATCATAGGCTGACGTCATGTATGCAGCTCATATCACTGCTGCAGCCAAACACTGGCCTGAATTGTTACTAGGATGTAGATGACACAGGTGACTGAGCTTTTCCACATTCATATAATGTTTAGTGTTGCAGCAATCTCTCTTTTTGTAATATATTGGATTTTTTGCTTGCACCTTAACATTGGTGTTGCCAGTCCCTTCCTTATATATAATATTAGACTTTTTTGGACTGTGCACCCTTCCCCCGCCCTGTAGCTACACATGCCCCTACATTTTGCTGTAGCCCTGGTCCTGGGACACACCATCCCAGCTGATTTTAACTACATCCAAGCAGTAGTACACAGCATAGAGTGTTAGCGTAGGACCCGGTAAGATGAGAGCAGTTTGTCGTAGTTACCGGGCTCTTCCACAGTGGCGCCAATGTTGAAGCTAAGTCTCTCTTTTCTTTTTTCCAGTGCAGTATTTACTGTGATCCTATTTCATATATACCCTTTAGCTGTACATATAGCCCTGTGTTTGATTGTTATCCTCTAGTCATTAGCTATTAGCTTTTCCACATTCATATAATGTTAAGTGTTGCAGCAATCTCTCTTTTTGTAATATATTGTTTTTTTTGCTTGCACCTAACATTGGTGTTGCCAGTCCCTTCCTTATATATAATATGAGCTCTGTGACTGGCTGTAGCAGTGTCAACATGTATGCTGGTCATAACTCTGCTGCAGCCGATCATTGGGCTCAGCTGTTACCAGGATGTAGATGGCACAGGTCAGTGAGCTCAGTGATTGGCTGCAGTGGTGACAACATGTATGTAGCTCATATCACTGCTGCAGCCAATCACTGGGATCAGCTGTTACCAGGATATAGATGGCACAGGTCACTGAGCTCTGTGATTGGCTGCAGTGGTGACAACATGTAAATATCTCTAATCCCTGAGAAAGGATCAAAGCAGGCTCCGAAATGCGTCAGAAGAATAAAGGAATATCATTGCATCAGACCATTGGTCCAGTCTTTCTTCACAGCAGCGCGGATCATCAGCACTTTTGTCCCTCTTCTTTCCAGTTGTATACCATGGTGCAAGTGGAAGTGTGGATCCAACAGCAGCTGTACAAGAGCAGATACCGGTTTTGGGTCACACACCCCTATCAGGTGAGCACCTTTCAAACAAGTGAACTGCCCTCCCTTCTCATTGAGATAAGACCCTATGTGCCTTTTTTGTCTCTTAAAACTATAGTCCAGGATGTAGATGGCACAGGTCATTGAGCCCTGTGATTGACTGCAGTGGTGACAACAAGTATGCAACTGATATCACTGCTACAGCCAATCACTGGGCTAAACTGTTACTAAAATGTAGATGACACAAGTCACCGAGCTGTTATTATACGAGAAAAAAAAAACCCTGTTTGGGAGAGAAGAAAGGACAAAACGCGGTACCCTAAGGACATAAACACAATATTACAGTCTTTGATGGGTGCACAATTTTATGCACTCACCTGAAGATTAATACACCCTTGGATTGTGTATCCTCAAACTGGAATACTTCTCAATAGATACGGCTTGCAGCTTACCTCGGGGGGGGGTCCATGTGAAAGAGCCAGACATGGGCTCTCACAGGATCACTATATCAATAAGAGTATATCTGTGGCACCCCAAGTGTCCAGGTGCCACAGTGACATTGCCTCCTTCACGGGGGGTAATGTCATGCCGGGGGGCATGCCAGGGGGCAGAAGGAGACTCCACGCGAGGTATCCCAAGTGTCCACACACCTGTCCTGACTTTGGCCAGAAGGGGGAGCTCTGAACCCTTGTTTGGAGGGGAGCTGCTCTCTCAGGTAGGAGGAGGGGTTGAGGAGTAGCAAAGGCTGGGAGGGAACAAGTAGTCGAGTCTAGACGGAGAGTGTAGGAGGGTGGACGACGAGGAAGGTCCTGGAGAGTGGAGCCATTGAGAGACTCACTCCAGGCCTTGCTAAGAAAGGACGCCAGAGTCCTGGGTCAATCGGGACCCATAAGACCCGCTGACCACTCCTGGAGGATGGGAGACTGCACGTTTCCCAGCCGCACTTCAGACCCGGCAGCACAGCAGCAGATAGGGCCCGGAGCTGCCAGAAATATGGCAGTGTCCATGAGGGGCTCAAAGCAAGGAAGAGGGAGAGAGAGGGCTGCAGAGTAGCACCAAAGCACTGGGACCCTAAACTGGGAAAGCATAGCAGGCAGACCTCAACCACAGCTGGCAGGGTGGAATCCAACTGCTCCCTGGCTGCTTGGATCCTCCTGGACCTGGTCATCAGTGCTCCCGGGCTGCACCATGTGGTTACAAGTAAAGGTAAAGAACTGCAACCCTGGTCTCCTCTGGTTATTTGCCGCTCTCCCTTGCACTGCTACACAGACACCACCACCATCTCCATAGACCTTAACCACTACCCTGGGGCCACGCTCTACCTGTGGGGAGTGATACCATCTAAGCTGCCATTTTACCAGCCACAGAGGTCCCATAGCAGCGCTGGTCACCCCGACCAGAATAACCACAAGTGGCGTCACAAACTATTCCCTTGTAAATAACCCCGATCTTCTGTACGCCCAGGGCCACAGAGTTGGGTCACCGCCACCGTGATCTCCTAAGCATCACCAGCCCGGTTACCGAGTACTCCACGACCCTGCCAGGCACCACAACTGGCGTCACGAACAGGAATCAGACCCCCTCTAACCCTGGGTCCAGTGATACCATTGGATATAAAAGATACGACCAAACTGTCTTTTTTAATGCAAAAGTGAACAAGATTTATTTAAAAAAACAGGGTGACTTCCGGTTCCGGCGCCGCGGTGGACACCACGGAGTGAGGGAGCTCCGGGCGCCAACAAGCCACAGACCGGCATTACAGACCCCCGGGACCGGGCGGACAGCAGCAGGAGGCACCGCATGACGACCGCGACTACCGGGAACAGTGGAGCGCTGGTTGCGGAGCGGAGGAGGCGGCCAGAGAGCGGGGCTGAGCCAGAAGGAGAAGGTGGCGGGAAAGCCCAAGATGGCGGCACCTGCACAGCAGCCGAGGAGGAAGGAGAACGCGGCACAGGAACCCCCCCAGCTGCAAAGGTCAGACCAAAGGGATCAGGGGGGAGCCCGCACCAGCCAGGGGCAGCCCAGGGGCCATAGTGGGGGAGGCACGTCACCCCGGAGCATGGATATTGAATCCTCCACAACTATGAGGGACATGTTTGAGTCCCTGAAGGGAGAGATAATGGCCGCTGTGCGTGTGGCAGTGAGAGAGGCAGTGGAGGACGTACAAGAGACAGCAGCAAAACATGCGGGCAGATTAGACCAACTCGAGCAGAGGGTCTCTGATCTGGAGGACAGATTACTGACTAAAGAGCAGGAACTAACAGAGGTCCGAAAGAATAATATGTGGATGGCCGACAAACTGGAGGATTTAGAGAATCGGTCTAGGAGGAGTAATCTGCGCATTTCTGGCCTCCCCGAATCTGTCTCTAATCAACAACTGGACAGTATATTTGAAAAACTGCTGCCTGAGGCTCTGGGTATACAGGGAGTCTGCAAGGTGGAAAGAGCACATAGGCTGGGGCCCCTAAGAAATGGTAATGAAAGATCACCCAACACGGAGGATGCCAGCCGCTCTGACAGGAGATCCAGAGGTCCAAGACAGGCTATAGCCAAATTTCTTGACTTTAAAGACAAAGACAGGGTGCTCAGGGCATTTAGGGCCAGGAGGAGGCCCCTATAAATTATTGGACACAGGGTGGTCCTGCATGAGGACTTTTCTGCTGTGGTGGCTAGACAACGTAGAGCCTTCAGTGACGTTTGCGGCATGCTATATCGGAGGGGAATCCAGTTCCAACTGCAATATCCTGCAGTGCTCAGGACGAGGAACGAAGATGGAACATTTCAGAGGTGGCAGGATCCTGACGAAGCAATGAGGGTGTTTATGAGATCCTCAAAGGGCTCACCGCATGCAGGACAGAATGAGCCACCGCCTGGGAGAAGGAGCCCAGTAATTCCTGAGACAGCCCCGGAGTGATGACATTGGCTTACTTGACTTTTGTCTTTTTCTTTTCTCCTCATCTCTTTTTCATAGGAAGCTGTCCGTGCAGACAAGGACAGATATCATATTAATACAAGAGGCATGGTTGGCGCCTTGCGGATGGCGTCTGCCTCGGAAAAAAGGAAGTCAGGTGGATTATAGATGCTATTGGGTATGAAGTGGGGGAGGTGGGAGGGACTGGGTGCTAAGGGGGTAGTTTTATGGTTAATTCTACAAATGTTGGGGGAAATGGGGAACAGTCGTCTGTCTGAGGATTTAATAGAGTTTCTCGCCAAAGGAAAACAGGTGGGAGACAAATTATGGTATGGTATGTTCTATGAGGTTGCTCGCTTTTGTCACTATAAGACTTTCTGTTGCGGGGCAAATGGGAGACATCTTGCTCAGCACTCCACGTTAGATAATGGTTAGAATCATAACCTGGAACGTCAAGGGATTAAAATCCCCAGAGAAACATATGATGGTGCTTCGCCACTTACGTAGATTAAAGGCAGACATCGCACTCTTGCAGGAGACTCATCTCCCACAACACAACTTTTTTAGAATGCACAGGATGTGGGTGGGGGAGGTATGTGGTTCGGGAGCAACAGGCCGCCAAGCAGGGGTCCTCACATTGATAAACAAGGGACTTCAGTATAAACTAACGCACTGTCATCACGATGATCAAGGGAGACATGTGCGGGTGGTAATAGAGACACCCAGTGGGACTCTGGACATACATAATATATATGCACCCAACGTGGATCGGACCATCTTTTTTACTGAACTGGGGTTGGACTTGGTGAAGAGGGAGTTGACATCACTAATTATAGGCAGTGACATGAATGAGGTCATGGAGGTGGGGGAGGACAGATCTGGACTAGGGGGATCACGGAGAGCAGGATTAGAGGTGTCACACCTGGGGCCTCTCCGAGGTCTAGTGGAAGATCTTAAATTACATGATGTCTGGCGTCTTCAACATCCAGGAGGACCGCCAATTTACACACTTCTCGCACCCTCATGGGACATGGTCGAGAATCGATCTTCTTCTGGCCAGCGGAGATCTGCTTCCAAAGATTGAAAATTCTGAAATTTTAGACATGTTGATTTCAGATCATTGCCCAGTGGTTTTGACGTTGAGCGATTCATTCCCCAGGGGCTCTGACTTCATTTGGCGGTTCCCACACTTTCTAAAGGGAGACAAGTATTTCCATCGACTACTAGGGGAGTGGTGGACTGACTATGTGAACTGTAACCCACTGGAGACGATGAGGTCGTCTTTGTTTTGGGAAACGGCCAAGGTAGTCTTACGTGGGAGGATTTTGGCACATGCAGCGACTGTTAAGAAAAAGACTCATGCAGCTTATTTGACGGCCAGCCACTCTGTAAGCAATAATCTTAGATGCTATCAACAAGACCCAAAGGTTGATAATAAGACAGCCTGGATAGAGGCTAAAAAGAACTTTGATGTGTGGGCTCGAAAACGAGAGGTCATGGGTAAATCTGCCAGAGAGGCCACCCTACATAGATATGGGGACAAGGCTGGAAGAATTTTGGCGCATTTGGCCAAAGGAAGGAACGAAGTCTCACAAATAGTGAGTATGAAAGACCAAAATGGGGGTAATACATCCGATCCCAAAGCGATCAATTCCATACTGGGCACCTTCTATTCAAAGCTATATAGTAAAAAAACAAACTACAGATTGTCAGGTTTGAAGTGGCTGGAGGAGTGGCCGGTGCCGGAGGTGTCTGAGGATGATTTAGAGGAGTTAAATAGGGAAGTGTCGGAGTCTGAAATAACAAACGTCATTAAACAATTGAATATCCACAAAGCCCCGGGCCCGGATGGCTTTGGCGCAAGTCTATACAAAATCTTAGCTGAACAGATTGTCCCACATTTAAAATTATTGTATAATGATTTTTTGAGGGGGGAGCAAATCCCTGATCACATGAACACCGTCTACATTAAGCTCCTGCCCAAAGGAAACAAGCCAATGGATGATCCGGCCTCATTCAGACCAATTTCCCTGATCAATCAAGATCTTAAAATCATTTCAAAAATTATGGCAGATAGGCTGGCAGAATTACTCCCAAGGTGGGTGGGAAAGGAACAAGCAGGTTTTATTAAAGGTAAATCAACGGTATGTAATGTTCGTAGGGCACTGATGGTGCTGGAGGCGGTTCGTTTAGACAAGAATAGAGGAGGGAGGGCTCCAGCCATGGTCGTGCTAGATGCGGAGAAAGCCTTTGATAGTGGGGTGCTTGGCCATGGCTGGAGCAGGTTCTAGACAGAATGGGGCTGACAGGCAATTTTAGGAGGTTTCTAGGAGTACTATATGCTAATCCACGAGCGCGTATACACACACCGGGATTTCTGTCTGACTTTATTAAATTGGAAAGAGGACAAGACAAGGGTGCCCTTTGTCCCCGCTCTTGTTCAATTTGGCGATTGAACCTCTCTCGAGATACCTCAATGGCCCTGGTAGTTTTACTGGAGTACAGGTGGGAAAGACGACCCTACAGGCGAACTTGTTCGCAGACGATATCATTCTCTATATGGATGATCCTGCGGGGGACCTTGGGGGGGTTCTGGAGAGGTTTGAAGAATTTAATAAAATTTCGGGGTTCCGTCTAAAAAATGTGAGATCATGCCTCTCAATGAAGAGGGCAGAAGGGTCTTACGGGACGAGCGGGGGCGAAGTACATACTAGGGGATCACAGTGGCTACAAAAGAGATTAAATACTTAGGCATTACTTTGGGGAGCGATGCCAGAGACATCTATCGCCTTAACTTTCAACCTATTATACTGAAAATTGAACGAGAATTAGAACGTTGGAAATCTCTCCCGCTGTCTCTACTGGGTAGAGTACATCTTGTTAAAATGGTGAGTTTTCAACCCTGCTTTACCCTCTACAGACAATACCTCTCCTGCTTCGCCATGTTGATGTCAACAGGCTGAACAGGGCATTCTCTGGTTTCCTCTGGAGAGGGAGAAGAAGCAGGATTAAACTACGCACTCTAATGTTTCCCAAAGAGGAGGGGGGACTGGCCTTCCCCAATGTGCAGGGATACAACCTGGCATGCGTCTGCAGACATGCAATAGACTGGCTAAGAGGCACGAGCAGGCATTCAGACCACAAACTCGAGTCGCAGTGGTGTGCACCATGGGATCTAGGCGCGATTCTCCATGCCTCGAGTAATGTGCTCGACCCACACATCAAACATTCTATTATATTTCGAGATACGAGGGCGGCGTGGAAGGCTGTCAGATGCAAGATGGGACTAGCTTGGAGAGTCACGAAATATGCTCCGCTATGGGGCAATCCAGATTTCCCCAAGGTCATGACAATGCGTTGTTCTCATTATGGTGAGACAGAGGGATCAAGAATATGGAGGACCTAATTTGGACACCTGATAGCAGATGGATGACGGCAAAAGAAATGGATACGAGATGGCGTTTGGGTCCCTCTTTTGTTTTGCAATATGCTCAAATCAAGGGACACTTGTTTTCGAGGCTACGGGACATAACATTGGAATGCCGCGTGACGGCATTAGATACTCTATTGTCTCAAGAGGCTCCTGTGGCCAATATCTCTTTCATATACCTTAGCCTCCGAAACAATCTGATTCCCTCTGGCCCAAGAAATCTTTTTAAAGGGTGGGAGACAAGACTAGGTGAAGAGGGTGTGGAGGAGATGATTCTCGCAGGATGGAAGGAGGTACGACGTCACGTGATAGACGAGAGGTGGCGAGATACACACTACCGTTTGATCCATAGAGCTATATTGGGCTTTAATATCCCTCCATCGATACATAATCCGGACAGGAAACAGTCTTGTCCGAAGTGTGCATCACCTAGACCCGACCTCTTTCACGGACTGTGGGAATGTGAAGTGATAAAGGGGAAGTGGTCCTTGGTTCAAGGGTGGGTTGGGAACGTTCTGGGTCTAAGAATGCCTTTGGATAGAAAAGCATGGGTGTTTTATGATTTCACTGCACACGGCATTCCTGTCAAATGGAGAGCGTTCCTGCATATAGCCATGCTTGCATTCAAACGCCTCATCCTGAGACACTGGCTGGATTCAGGCCCGCCTACACTCGATGCTTTACGAAGGGAATTGGAACATGTCATGAGGTTGGAGAGATTAGAGGCTCTGACAGATAAAGAGAATAAGACAAAAAATTTGTTCGCTACCTGGCGTTGCTTCATAGAATATCAATTATCTAAGACAGAGATAGAAGAATTTATGCTGCCATTTCGAAATACTCAATGGTACTGTTTGGAGGATCTGGGGGGCACATTAGGAAAGCTTAGATTAGACGACTAATAAATTGCTGATAATTGTTATACCATAATCAAGTGCTTGAATATGACGACGGGGGGTGGTGGGGGGAAGAGGGAGGGGATTGTTATAGTTGATTTTTGTTATTGACAAGGTTGGAATCCATATGTTATACTCATTGTGACAATTGATGATTTTTCACTTTTTGTTCCGACCTTATTTTATTGGATGAAACAAAATCTTAATAAACATAAATTTCAAAAAAAAAAACAGGGTGGACAGACATTATTATATAATCACGAATGGATTTCGCGCAACCTTTTGAGTCCACACTCGCTGCGATTCAGCGTGGTCATGTGGATACGAACGAAGCATTGGCCGCGCAGCGGCCATTGCGAGCAGCTCTAGGCGACTCGCTATGCCGCGCGGCATGGCGAGTCGCCTTAGCAGCGCGAAGCATTGCCGCGAAGCGGCCATTGCGAGTCAGAGACTCGCTCTGTAGATCCGATGCAATGTGCATCGGGCACCCATCTAGTCTATTATATAATTGCGAATGTTTTTTTGCCCTTCTGAGTCCACTCACACTGCGAGTCGCGTGGTCATGTGGATACGCCCGAGCATTGCCGCGCAGCGGCCATTGCGAGCAGTTCTAAGGCGACTCGCTATGCCCGCGCAGCGGGCATGGCGAGTCGCCTTAGCAGCGCGAAGCATTGGCCGCGAAGCGGCCATTGCGAGTCAGAGACTCGCTCTTCTAGAATCCCGATGCATGTGCATCGGGCACCCAGCTAGTACAACAATATTCACCAATCAATGGTGAGTGGGTCCCCTTTGGTGGTACTGGATATAGAGTACCATGTGAAAATACATAAAGCAATAAGGTTGGGGCTGTATACAGATATATATTACTAGCTGTGAGCCCGATGCAAATTTATCGGGATTCTAGAACGTGCGTGGTTAATTAGATTATAGTAGCTATATTTTTTTTTTTTTTTTATTTACATTTTTTTTGAATAACTTAATGTTATGAATATTTTATTTATTAGTTTTATTTTATTAGAATTAGTTAATGTTATGAATTTTTATATGGAATATTTTTTTTATTATTTTATTATTGTAATTATTTATTATTTAATATTTTTAGAATATTTTTTTTTTTTTTTTTGTAATTGATTTTTTTTTATTTGAGTAATTTGATTTTCTTAGAATTAGTTAATGTTATTAATATTTTAATTATATATATATATTTTTTTTTTTTATTTTTTTTTTATTTATTTTAATATTTATTATTTTTATTATTTGTATATTAATTTTTTATTTTAATGAAATTTATTTGTATTAGATTATTTTTTTTTATTTTAATTAGTTAATTTAATTAATATATTAATTTTATACTGTATATTCATTTTTTTTATTATTATTATTTTTTATTTTATTATTTATTATTTATATTATTTATTATTATTTTTTTAGTATTTTTATTATTATTAAATTTATTTATTATTTGTTATTTTAAGTGAATTTATTTGTATTTTTAAATATTTGTATGTGTATTTATTTATTTATTTTTATTGTCTTTAAATGTAGTGAATTTTTCCCATTGATAAAAATGTATGAATGAGCCTTGAATGTGATTGGTTGCTGTGTATGTGAATGTGATTGGTGCATTTTGGATCCGTGGGCGGGGCTTCCAGAAACTCGCGGCGGCCATCTTTAATCGTCAGTGAACGGAGCGGACCGAAGACAGAACATCCAGGACCTGGAGCTCGCTGAAGGAAGAAAGAAGACCCCCAAGGCCGGAGGAAGAGGACGCCTGTGCCGGATGGAAGACTCGTGGCCCGGGCTCAAGGAAGAGGACGCCTGGGCCGGATGGAAGACTCGTGGCCTGGGCTGAAGGAAGAGGACGCCTGGGCCGGATGGAAGACTGGACCTGACGAATCAGATGTCATGAAGACAGGTAAGTGATCGACGGCGTCGGGCTGTGCGGACATTGTGGGGGGGGCTGTACGGACATTGTGGGGGGGGCTGTGTGGACATTGTGGGGGGGGCTGTTTGGACATTGTGGGGGGGTCTATTTGGACATAGTGGGGGGGCTGTTTGGACATAGTGGGGGGGGGGCTGTGTGGACATTGTGGGGGGGGGCTGTTAGAACATTGTGGGGGGGGCTGTTTGAACATTGTGGGGGGCTGTTTGGACATGGTGGGGGGGGGCTGTTTGAACATTGTGGGGGGCTGTTTAGACATTGTGGGGGGGGCTGTTTGGACATTGTGGGGGGGTGCTGTGTTGGACATTGTGGGGGGGGTGCTGTGTGGACATTGTGGGGGGGGGCTGTGTGGACATTGTGGGGCGGGCTGTGTGGACATTGTGGGGGGGGCTGTGTGGATATTGTGGGGGGGCTGTGTGGACATTGTGGGGGGGGCTGTGTGGACATTGTGGGGGGGCTGTTGGACATTGTGGGGGGGCTGTGTGGACATTGTGGGGGGGGCTGTTTGGACATTGTAGGGGGGGCTGTGTGGACATTGTGGGGGGGAGGCTGTTTGGACATTGTGGGGGGGGCTGTGTGGACATTGTGGGGGGGGCTGTTTGGACATGGTGGGGGGGGCTGTTTGGACATTGTGGGGGGGGGGGCTGTTTGGACATTGTGGGGGGTGTGTGAAGACTTTTGGGGGGGGAGGACTTTTTTGGAGGGGGGTGACTTTTTGGGGGGTGTGAATACTTTTTAGGGGGGTGTGAGGACTTTTTGGGGGGTGTGAATACTTTTTGGGGGTGTGTGAATACTTTTTTGGGGGGTGTGAGGACTTTTTGGGGGGTGTTGTTGGGTGTGTGTGAGGACTTTTTTGGGGGGGTGTGATACTTTTGGGGGTGTTGTGAATACTTTTTGGGGGGTGTGAGGACTTTTTTGGGGGGGTGAATACTTTTTGGGGGGGTTTTTTGGTGTAACTTTGGGGGTGTGTGTGTGTGAATACTTTTTGGGGGGGGTGTGAGGACTTTTTGGGGGGGTGTGGAATACTTTTTGGGGGGGTGGAGGACTTTTTGGGGGGGTGGTGGACTTTTTGGGGGTGTGTGAATACTTTTTGGGGGGGTGTGAGGACTTTTTGGGGGGGTGTGTGAATACTTTTTGGGGGGGTGTGAGGACTTTTTGGGGGGGGTGTGAATACTTTTTGGGGGGTGTGTGAATACTTTTTGGGGGTGTGTGAATACTTTTTGGGGGTGTGTGAATACTTTTTGGGGGGGGTGTGAGGACTTTTTGGGGGTGTGTGGAATACTTTTTGGGGGGGTGTGAATACTTTTTGGGGGGTGTGGAATACTTTTTGGGGGGGTGTGAGGACTTTTTGGGGGGGTGAATACTTTTTGGGGGGTGTGTAAATACTTTTTGGGGGGGGTGTGAATACTTTTTGGGGGGATGTGAGGACTTTTTGGGGGTGTGTGAATACTTTTTGGGGGGGTGTGAGGACTTTTTGGGGGGGTGTGAGGACTTTTTGGGGGGGTGTGAATACTTTTTGGGGGTGTGTGAATACTTTTTGGGGGTGTGTGATACTTTTTGGGGGGTATGTGAATACTTTTTGGGGGGGTGAGAGGACTTTTTGGGGGGGTGTGAATACTTTTTGGGGGGTTGTGAGGACTTTTTGGGGGGTGTGTGAATACTTTTTGGGGGGGTGTGAGGACTTTTTGGGGGGTGTGAATACTTTTTGGGGGGATTGTGAATACTTTTTCGGGGGGGGGGGGGTGAATACTTTTTGGGGGGGTGTGAGGATACTTTTTTGGGGGGTGTGAATACTTTTTGGGGGTGTGTTGAATACTTTTTGGGGGGTGTGTGAATTCTTTTTGGGGGGGTGTGAGGACTTTTTGGGGGGTGTGGAGACTTTTTGGGGGTGTTGTGAATACTTTTTGGGGGGGTGTGAATACTTTTTGGGGGGGGTGTGAGGACTTTTTGGGGGGGTGTGAATACTTTTTTGGGGGGGTGTGAGGACTTTTTGGGGGGGTGTGAATACTTTTTGGGGGGGTGTGAGGACTTTTTGGGGGTGTGTGAATACTTTTTGGGGGTGTGTGAATACTTTTTGGGGGTGTGTGAATACTTTTTGGGGGGGTGTGAGGACTTTTTGGGGGGCGGTGAATACTTTTTGGGGGTGTGTGAGGACTTTTTGGGGGGGTGTGAATACTTTTTGGGGGGGGTGTGAATACTTTTTGGGGGTGTGTGAATACTTTTTGGGGGGGTGTGAGGACTTTTTGGGGGTGTGTGAATACTTTTTGGGGGTGTGTGAGGACTTTTTGGGGGGGTGTGAATACTTTTTGGGGGTGTGTGAATACTTTTTGGGGGGGTGTGAATACTTTTTTGGTGGGGTGTGAATACTTTTTGGGGGTGTGTGAATACTTTTTGGGGGTGTGTGAATACTTTTTGAGGGGGTGTGAGGACTTTTTGGGGGGGTGTGAGGCTTTTGGGGGGGTGTGAATACTTTTTGGGGGGTGTGAATACTTTTTGGGGGGGTTGAGGACTTTTTGGGGGGGTGTGAATACTTTTTGGGGGGTGTGGAGACTTTTTGGGGGGGTGGGTTGAATACTTTTTGGGGGGGTGTGAGGACTTTTGGGGGGTGTGTGAATACTTTTTGGGGGTGTGTGAATACTTTTTGGGGGTGTGTGAATACTTTTTGGGGGGGTGTGTTGAGGACTTTTGGGGGTGTGTGAATACTTTTTGGGGGGGTGTGAATACTTTTTGGGGGTGTGTGAATACTTTTTTGGGGGAGTGTGAATACTTTTTGGGGGGGTGTGAGGACTTTTTGGGGGGGTGTGAGGCTTTTTTGGGGGGTGTGAGGACTTTTTGGGGGGGTGTGAGGACTTTTTGGGGGGGTGTGAATACTTTTTGGGGGGGTGTGAATACTTTTTGGGGGGGTGTGAATACTTTTTGGGGGGGTTTGAGGACTTTTTGGGGGGGTGTGAATACTTTTTGGGGGGGTGTGAGGACTTTTTGGGGGGGTGTGAATACTTTTTGGGGGGGGTGTGTGGACTTTTGCTCGCGCGATTCACGGCCATTGCGAGTCGCTGCCTGAGCGGTAAATCGCTAGCTTTGTGGCCGAGCCTCTGGTTCTATTTTCGGCAAGCGACTCGCAATGGCCGCTTCGCAGCCATTGCTCGCATTGCGAGTCGCTGCCTGAGCGGTAAATCGCTAGTTTTGTGGCCGAGCCTCTGGTTCTATTTTCGGCCAGCGACTCGCAATGGCCGCTTCGCGGCCATTGCTCGCACTCAGCCAGCGACTCGCAATGGCCTCGCGGCCATTGCTCGCGCAAGCAAACAACTCGCATTGGCCGCTACGCGGCCAATGCTTCGCTCGTGGTGACGTCACAGAGTGACAAGCCACGGTCTTTTCGGGGTCCGACACGAAAATACCTACGGCAATTATAGAGTAGACAATAACACAGTATTTTTACATCCACACAATTGTGCACTGTTCATTATAAATATGGATCCATGATAGTACATGCAAAGAAAGGTATATATATCATGTAGGAGACATATAGCTGTTGCATAATTGCCCAAAGACCACTTTCCATATATCAATGTAGTTTGTAAAAGTAAATACACATGTTAGCAGCTAGGAAAGTGTAACAGGCAAAATATAATGCAACCAACCACCAACAATTGCATAGGAATAAAGTACCCGCTATAACATTACCAGCACCACCACAAAGAGGGGGACAACGGACCTCTACGATCGTTTCGTGGCCTTCATCAGGGGGCACCTGTGGCAGTGATATAGAGGCTTACAACGGCCTACCAACTAGTGGAGAGTGATGACACCTGAATGAACATGGCGCGTGCATCACAGCACTGTGAGCCGGAAGTGCGAGGCCGCGTCGCGTCATCGGGGGGCGCGGTCACGGGCATGTGACCAGCGTCAGCCAATGGAGGCGCCAGCATCCGCGCATGCGCACTCACACACCCGGCGGTGACGCATACGGCCAGCCCGTGTCATCATGGAGGCGGTCATAAGGATCACATGACCGCCTAGCCAATGATAGACGCCGGGCGAGCCCAATACGCGGCGCCTGCCAGGCTGATGCTGCAGCCGCCATCTTACCTAAGGGCAGAGTGTTTTTTTGCAGACACATATACAGTCGCTGCAGTGACCATTCATTGTCACTAGGACAAAGAACATATTGAGATGGAGGGTGATGACTATATCATAAAAAAATATTAGATATGGAGAAACATATAGGACCATTCTATAATAAAGTATTTATGAATACATTTTATGATTATATATATAGTTGGGTAAATAACACATCACACATAAATACTATTGTATGGACATTGTAAAGAACTCCCATCATACGACAGGGAGAATGTCACATATGTAGTTCTGTAGAGAATGTTCGTATGTAAAGTAGATCACCCTTGATAGCCATCATTTCATATGTGAATATATCCGCTGTATTCCTCATAGTTCATGTCCCATGGACTTAAAAAGTTTCAGGTGAAAAAATTCTTTGCTCATCAAATATCCAAAAGTACAAGGGTAGCCTAGTTAAAAAATATAAAAGAAGAACCTGATTAGATCATCCAACTACTACAGCCGCAGTACGCAAAGCTAAAGAAATGGAGCGAAACTGATCTTTTCATTTAATCCCCGGGTTGAAGCGAGT
Organism: Allobates femoralis; assembly: GCA_033576535.1. NCBI lineage: Eukaryota > Metazoa > Chordata > Amphibia > Anura > Aromobatidae > Allobates > Allobates femoralis. The sequence goes on along the minus strand of JARQOC010000008.1, from coordinate 82,441,385 downwards.
CCATATCCATCTCGTTTCTAGAATGGCCAGTTTTTTCGCTAGGGGGCCACCCCGAATGTCCAAATTCATCACATCTATCCCTCTTACCTTTAGTAATTCTCCCCGGCACTGATGAAATTCAAAAAAGTGCCTAGGAAGAGTCTTCAAAGTAGATGGATCCAAACATCCCACGGCTCTATTGATATTAAGGACATGATCCCTTACTCTAATTTTTAGAGCCCGGGTAGTGAGGCCCACATAGACCTTAGGGCAAGGGCATACTGCGTAATAGATGACTCCTGTTATATTACAGGTGATTTTTTTAGAGATGCTGTACGTTTTAGTGCCTGCCACATTGGAAAAAACAGTCAGCCTTTTCAATGTTGGGGCATGAAATACATTTACCGCAAGGGGAGCAGCCCACCCTTCTAGGAAATTGATCAAGAAAAGTGGCTGAATCACTGCGAGTGATAATGGCTACGCACGAGATAGTCACAGAGATTTTTTGATCTACGAGCCGCTATCATAGGTTTTTGTGGGAATATCTGGGCTAAAATTGCTTCAGTTCGCAAAATAGGCCAAGCTTTTTCAAGGCATTTGCGCATAGCGTTGAATTGGCCATTATATGTAGAAACAAATCTCACGTGTCTATCTTTCGTGCGTACAGTACGACCATACACTAGCTCATTACGGGATATATGTTTTGCCCGATTGACCGCATATTTGATTGCCCTATGGCTGTATCCCCTATCTTGAAATCTGAGTTTGAGCTCTTCGGCTCTGTTATGATAGTCAGAGTCCGACGAGCAAATCCTACAGAGATGTAGGAATTGACCCACAGGCACAGCTGTAATCATATATGGTGGATAGGAAGAGGATGCATGTAAAAGCGAATTGGATGATGTCGGTTTTCTGAATATGTCAGTCCGTAGGCAACCACCGGAATCCCTCATCACAGAGACATCCAGAAACTCAGCCCTATTTTTATTTTGTTGATATGTCAAATTGACATTCACCTCATTTATATTGAGCTGATCGATTAGCGAATTTAGCTCAAATTCCGATCCCTGCCAGATGATAAAAATGTCGTCGATGTACAGCGCCCAAAGACTGACGTGGAACATCGACGGCAGTCCATCTGACAGGAAGAAGTCCCTCTCCCACAGCCCCAGGAACAGGTTAGCATATGAGGGTGCAAAGGACGCCCCATTGCTGTGCCCTGGAGATGCAGGTAGAAGGACCCCTTGAATGTAAAAAAATTATGTGTTAGACTGAACTCCAGAAGCTCCATGACGAGGGAAACGTGTCACCCGGGAGGGCGGACATATTCAGAAAATATAATACCGCCTTTAGACCATCTGTATGTCTAATACTAGTATACAATGATTCGACATCACAGGTTACTAGCATGGCCTTGTCATCAATCTGGAGAGAGTCAATCCTTCTCAAGAATTCGCTTGTGTCCCTAATGAAGGAGGGGAGGTTCTCAACTAACGGTTGTAATTTAGTATCTATCCATTTCCCCACGTTGTCCTAATGACAATGAATGGTCACTGCAGCGACTGTATATGTATTTGCAAAAAAACACTCTGCCCTTAGGTAAGATGGCGGCTGCAGCATCAGCCTGGCAGGCGCCGCGTATTGAGCTCGCCCGGCGTCTATCATTGGCTAGGCGGTCATGTGATCCTTATGACCGCCTCCATGATGACGCGGGCTGGCCGTATGCATCGCCGCCAGGTGTGTGAGTGCGCATGCGCGGATGCTGGCCCTCCATTGGCTAACGCTGGTCACATGCCCGTGACCGCGCCCGCCGATGACGCGATGCGGCCTTGCGCTTCCGGCTCACAGTGCTGTGATGCACGCGCCATGTTCATTCAGGTGTCATCACTCTCCACTAGTTGGTAGGCCTTTGTAAGCCTCTAAATCACTGCAACAGGTGCCCCTGATGAAGGCCACGAAACGATCGTAGGGGTCCGTGGTCCCCCTCTTTGTGGTGGTACTGGTAATATTATACGGGTACTTTATTCCTATGCAATTGTTGGTGGTTGGTTGCATTTTATTTTGCCTGTTACACTTTCCTAGCTGCTAACATGTGTATTTACTTTTACAAACTACATTGATATATGGAAAGTGGTCTTTGGGCAATTATGCAACAGCTACCGTATATGTCTCCTACATGATATATATACCTTTCTGTGCATGTACTATCATGGATCCATATTTATAATGAACAGTGCACAATTGTGTGGATGTAAAAATACTGTGTTATCTAATACTAGCTGTGAGCCCGATGCGATTGCATCGGGATTCTAGAATCTGTGTATAGTTTATGTATTAAGAGTTTAAAATAATAATCCAATTCTTCCATGATATCTTTCCATTAACTACATGTTTGTATGGTGGATATCATTTGTGGAAAATTTAACTATTATGTTGTAAGGGTCTTAGAACACAAAGTAGCAATACGTGTTAATTTCTCAACCGGTTTCTTTGAGAAATCAATATTAGAATTCTGCCTATTGGCCAGTTTGTGTCAGCCCACCAATCGCGGCAAGATGCCCTTACGTCTGGTGGGTCCCTACTCTAACTAAATCCGAATTGATATTACTTTGATATTTTTTACGGTTGCTTTTTTCTTATATTTTTAGAGGATGTAGATTTAAATAATCCAATTTTCAAATTTGATACTGAAGGAGTTACCGACAACAGACTTGCAGCAATTTCCGTGCAATGACTAAAAAATTTGCAGTTAACCTGCTGTAAATGGAGCGAACGTGGCTTTGGCAGGTGCAGCAAATACAGCCACTAACTAACCACAGGTGACTGCAGTTGATGTGGCTGACACTGCCGCAACTACGTTGTTTGCACACACTGCAAGTAAACTACAAATTGCATACATGCAATAATAGAAATTACAGCAAGTATGTTGTAGGTTAGTCCTTAGTGATCAACTGTTAAAATTTAGAATATTCCTCAAAAATGTACAAAAATATGAGAAAAAAGCCACGGTAAAATGTAATTTTAAATTTATGTATGTCCCTATCTATCTAAATGTGCAGAACACACCTTGAGATGGAGATGTGTGTGAACAGCCATCCCACCCGTCTCTTAGCTGTTCACAAAAACCTCTCCCTATGCAAAAAGAGAAACAAATTTCTCAGCAACTAGAGTGCTGGAATTTAAAACAGTGGTTTCTATCAGCCAGTGCAGAAATTTGGATGATACACATCTCTGATGTTCTTAGAAAAGTGTGTTCATAAGAATATAGTATGAAGAATGTAAGTAAAAGAAGAATTTCTAAAAGACTAAGCTAATTTTTTTGTTATTTTTTTTTTTGTATAAAAAAAGATAATAAGTATAGTAAAAGTCAAAAGTTCAATCTAAAATATTCCTGTAGACAATATTTTTGGTAAAGACTTTTTCAGAATTAGGCAGCAATTTGCCTTGAATGGGTGTATCCAGCACTTTGACCTTTACATTGCATCGTCTTTTGACTCGTGAAAAAGCCACATATAATTGTCCATGTCCAAAAACTGGTTCTGGCAAATAAATCCCTACTTTGTCCAGTGTTTGGCCTTGGGATTTGTTGATGGTCATGGCAAAAGCAGGCTTTACGGGAAATTGTCGACGTCTTAACTTAAAAGGTAAGTCAGTCTGATGGAGACAAATCAATCCTTGGAATGAACACCACATTTCCTTCGGCAGACCCACTAATGACTTTTGCTTGAATCATATTGTCAAACAAAGCGATGACAATCAAGCGAGTCCCATTGCAAAGACCTTTTCTGCTGTTGAAGTTTCGCAAAAGCATGACAATGGTGCCGATTTTTAATTTGAGGCGATGAGAAGGCATTCCCGTCGGTGTAAGTGAATTTAAAAATTCCACCGGATATTGGTCTGGGTCTTCATCTCATCAGGATCAATGGAATCATCACTAATGTATTCAGTGTATTCACCAGCAATGCAATCCATGACCTTAGAGTTGACCAAATCCACATCGACATTTTTAGGGCAAAGAATGGCATGTGATGCAGCAATTTGAATGCTTTCGTTGTTATTTACATCAATTAAAATGTTTTCACCAAATATATCAAATATAAGTGAGCCAGTGCAGATCATGTCTTGCGGGATTTCAATGATATCATCTCCAAGGTTGAAATTATTGGACAAATCACCATTTCCCAGTTGAAGTAACCAACTGCTATAATCGGGATCAATAGAGCGCATGTTGTTGATGAGCGGCAATTGAGTGAAAAGCTGCCATTGTCGTGAGTATTTAATGCAACTCTCTACAATGTCTGTTCTTGTACCATGAGGGATGATAGAGAGACACTGTCGAAAGTCTCCTCCCAGAACAATGACTTTACCTCCAAAAGGTGTTTTATTTTTCTTAGAGATATCTGTTGTCATGAGATCTCGTAAAAGTTGATCTATGACATGCAGTGCATATTTTGATAACATAGTTGACTCATCAATAATGAAAAGTTTGGTACTTTTCAAATGTTGTGCAGCATCAGTATCAGTTTTAATTCTGGAAACCGATGTTTCATTGATTGGAATTGGTATTCCGTAAAGCGAATGAATGGTTCTTCCTCCTTGCAGTAAGTTAGCTGCAATCCCTGTACTGGCTGCAGGTGACACAATTTTTCCTTCTCCTCTTAGTTCATGAATTAATAAATCATAGAGGTATGTTTTCCCACTGCCACCTGGACCGTCGATGAAAAAGCACTTAGTTGTAGACTTCTATCTTCTAAAGCTTGATGTATAGCATTATAGGCTAAAAGTTGTTGGTCATTTAAAGTAGCTTTCATTTCCCGAGCTCTTCTTAACTCGTCATCCTTGTTTTATTGTGGGCAGATTTGTGGTTTTCTTTTGGGGCGTGGTAGATTAAAATCAGTAAAACGTTTGGCATGAAATTTTAAAACATTTTGGACATCTGTCATTGCATATCCTTCACAATTCTCACACTCCTCAGTGTTGGAGTGGTATGCATGGCAGTAGTCTTGTATGAAGTCTTGTTTAAATTCTTGCCACAACTCCAACGGATGAGCGGGAGGACCAAAAATACATATATATGCAAACATATCACGAAGCTGTGCAGGCATGTTTAGAACACAGGCACCCAATAAAGTATTTTTCCAAACACTATCATCGAATAGCAATCCAAGGGCTAATGCCGCCTCTTTAAAAGTTGGGTATGTAACTTCATTAACAGTTTTAATGTTGTTAAAACTTGTTGCTCCTTTGACATGCAGTAACAACAACCTTAAATAGTACCTTTCTTGTTCTTTGATACTGACAGTATACATTCTTCCAATCACTGAAGCACCTCCTCGCTTTCTAATTTCCCATGCACCTTCTTTCCAAACATAGTGCTCAGGAATTTGGCGGTATAAGTAATCATGAGCATGTGGGTCATTTTCATTGAGCTCAAAGTAGGCCATAAGAGTGGATTTTCTGTGCATTGTGTAACTGATGTTGTCAACAGAGTCATTCTCATGAAAATATAGTGGTTGAGAATGTGGGAGATGTACCGCAAGGCGAATAATGCTGTGAGATTGTCTATGCATTGGGTAAGCAAAGATTCGCCAAGCTGCCTCCGGTGCACTTACATACTTTGAATCCATGAATTGGTGTGTTTCATCATGTTGGATGTTGGTTTGACAAATTTCCAGATTGGCTTTATCATGTCCTTTGTAGACATATTTGAATAGGTATTTGACACTTTGAATGGAAGCACATACTTCCACATTAATATGACATTTGTATTTTAATAGTAGGAAAGGGTTATAGGGAACAACCCAAGAATTATCAATCATCTTGGAATGGTGTGGAAAGGATGGTCCTAAATTTCTTTGATAAGTAGGATAGGCATCCTTAGTTATGACTGTTTTCGGCTGGAATTTTTTTGGAAAAGCTTTTTTACACTTTCCAAGATCTATACAGGGCGAATTGGGGTTGTGTTGTCCACAGGGTCCATGAATCATGTGTTGCATCACAATTTGATGGAGCAGAGGGTAGTACGCAGGATCGGGAATTTCAGCCCACACTGTATTGTCTACTTTAACCTCAGTTCTTAATTTGGAATTGATATGTAGAATAATCAAAATGTGAGCGTGTGGTAGGCCACGCTTTTGGAATTCAGTGACATGAACCATTGCACAAACTTTGCCAAATAATCCGCTGTTAATGTCTTTTAATAGGGCTTCAAGTTTAATTCTGAAGACACGGGCCACTAAATCAGGTCTATGTTCCACACGCTGCCATGGTTCTAAATTGTTTATAATCTCACTCCATTTTGGATTACAGGTCATGGTTACAAAAAGATCCGGTCGTCCAAATTTAGTTACAATAGCCATGGCATCTTGATATCGTTGCTGCATGTTTCTTGGACTGCCTTCAAAGGAAGATGGTAAAATGACTGTTTTGCCAATGGGGATACCTTTTTTTATAGATTTTTTTTGTAGATGTTCTTGGAGTACACAATAGTCCTCCACTTTTAAATCCTTTTGGTGCTGACGAATAAAATTTAGGCGATTAGCCTCGATCTTCACATACGCATCAACTAAGTACTGCTGTGTTAGTTTGCCACCATTTAGGACAGGATTGAACTGAGTACGTACAGACAGCAAATAGCAGTAATATTGCAGTTGTGTAACCCTGCGTGGACTTTGGCCTTGATGCTTGAGTCCCTCATGCCAGCCTTGTTCTCCATGAGGAAAAAATAAGGGATAGAGTAATGCATCTAAATTGCTATGTAGAATACTGACTTGCTGTGTTTTAGGGGCCAAGGGGTTATTTGGGTCAGGTTTCAAATGAATTAAAATGTCTCTATTGAATGGTGGCTCTCCATTGTCATTATCAAAAACCACAGCGACTTCATTCACAGTAGGATTGTTATATCGTCTTGGGTCTTGATGTCTATCTTGTTTAATGGCCATGGTTATATTTGGCATGACGGTGCCATTTTCTACTGCCTTCTGTTGTTCCTCTAATTCAACGTCACGTAGCATTTTGTAGGCCGAAACAAAGGGATTAATATTATCCAATTGAAGAGCAATGATACTCATCAACGTAGGATGACATTTTAAATTTTCGGGAGACTGTAGCCATTGTTCAATAGCGCTTGCAGTATCCAAAATGTACAGTTGTGCATATGCTGGAACTTGATCTTGAGCGGGATGGAGTGTTCCAGTGCGATGATAAATTTGCCCATGAATACGAAAACAGTAAGGGCCGTGTCCAGGTGGTGGAGAAACATTGGCACCCATGGAGGCAAAAGCAAAAGAACTATTAATGCTCCGGATGTTCTCCATGAGATTTTTGCTATATTCACTCTGTCCTTTGAGCAAACGTTGGAAGACCTCAGGGTATTGAGGTAAGGGTACCTTGACTTTTCCCTTGTGACAACAGAGAGTGAAATGTTGATCAGCTGGGCGTTCGGCCGAAAAATGTAGAGCTTGACAATGTTCACATACGAACTTCATGGGACCACAGCTATGTTCTAAAATAGCAGTATCATCATCCGTAAAGCCCATAGGATTTAGAAGAATAGTTGAAGGTAACAAAACCGGCCTTTTTTTCTGTAAGCCTACATAGATCAGGCGTTGAATGGACGAACTGTCGACACTTTCAATAAATGAAGAAGTGGAAGGTAGATTCAACGCCGGCTCTTCAAATGTTGAAGTGGAAGCTGTCTGTTTGCGTAGTTGATGACGATATTTAGCAAGATGGGTCAAGCGGACTTGTTTAGACTTCGGAGACTCATTGCGTCTACGTGTCTGTAAAGCAGTTTTACACTTCATAATATCACAGCGTTTGGTGTATGGCGTGTCTTCAGCACAGTGTTTGCGCTTACATGTGGCCTTGAAAGGTGGTAAAGGCTGTTCGGTAGGGGTTAATTGAGTAGAAGAAGAGATGGAAGCAGTATGATGGGCAGACGGTTCTCCTAAGGGCATGACCTTTTGTTGTTTGCGTCTTTCACGCGCAGCCATCGCTTTTTTGGCCAATCGGTTGCTTCTTTCTTCCAAAGACTCTTGTGAAATGCGTCTTTTAAAAGCAGCCTTTGCATGATCCAACCGAAGGCGCCTATCTTCACTGCTCTCCTCAGCACGCTTCTTGTGCATACGTGTAGCATCCTTGGCCACATCAGCGTTGTTTTGTGTCTGTGAGCTCATGTTGGACAGTAGGCAGTCTCCGAAGGGCATGAGCTTTTGTTGTTTGCGTCTTTCACGCGCAGCCATCACTTTTTTGGGCAATCGGTTGGTTCTTTCTTGCGAAGACTCTTTAGAAATGCGTCTCTTAAAAGCAGCCTTTGCATGATCCAACCGAAGGCGCCTATCTTCGGCGCTCTCCTCAGCACGCTTCTTGCGCATACGTGCAGCATCCTTGCCCACATAAGCCTTGTTTTGTGCCTGTGAGCTCATGTTGGTCATTAGGCAGTGCAAAAGATGCAATATTAGCTACAGTAAGTTAGTTAAGGAAGCAATCAATAGTGAGTGTGTATAGATAGGCAATAGCAATAAAGTAATAGTGTGATTGTTGGCGAAAGAGTAAAATCAAAGCACACACTTATTGGTATTGACAATGAAGCAGTTACGTATAGATAGTGTAAGTAGGTGTAAATAGAAATGAGTGTGTGTTCCAATGACATAAAATGAGACTTGAAGGCAAGAGATATGGATCTAAGTAGCATATATAGGTAAAAATGTCACTGTAGCAATATATAACAGGTATAGAATGACTTAATATCCCTGTGCCACAACTATAACCCACTGGGAAGTTAGACTAACATGCAATGAGGTGTTAAAGGGGTTAATGTGTTAAAGACATCAGAACTACAGAGTAATAATTTGGCAGGGTATCCCTAATTGGATAGAAGATGTTAATGTACCCCTGGCAATACTACTACACACTCCTAAGTAGGAGTTAGATGGAAAATGGTATGTAAGGGGTTAATTTACCATTGGGATTACTACAACACACTTCAAAGTTGGAATTATATGGCAAATGGTATGTAAGGGGTTAATGTAGCACTGCTATTCCTACTACACAGTATGAAAGAGAAAAATAGTAAAAAAAGGCATATAAGGGGTTAATGTCCAAATGCCATTAGTACTACCCATTGTTACATATGAATGTAATGGAAAATGAAATAGAAGGGGTTAATATCATAGTGTTAATACAATGAAAGACTGTGGTATTGTTATGAATAGAAATTTGTTATAGAAGGGGTTAATGACTTAACTGGCCTTATTAATCTAAACTCAAAAGTTACATTTTAATACCAAAAAAGATATATCTATATACATAATCTCCAGTTTTACACTTCCGGTCACTGTGCCGGTATCAATGGCGCGCATGCGCCGCCGACAGTGACCGGAAGCGCAGAACGCTGTCGCCGCACACCACCTACACCCACCAGTGCCCGCCGTATCTTCCCGCTCCTCCGCCACGTCCCCAGCAGCAGCAGCCGCACCAGCAGCAGCCGCACCAGCAGCAGCCGGGGGAGCGCCATTACTAAAGGGCCCGGCGCTACCATCAGCGCCCGCCTTCCTCAGAGACGCCGTCCGCCGCCGCACACCACCTACCCCCCACCAATGCCCGCCGCATCTTCCCGCTCCCCCGCCGCGTCCCCAGCGCCAGCACCCGGGGAAGCGCCATTACAAAAGGGGCCGGCGCCAGCATCTGCGCCCACCTTTCTCTGAGACACCACCCGCCCCAGCCTCCCCAGGTAAGATGCCGGCGCCGCTCTGCCATTGTAGCCTCCAGGGGCGGCGGGGCGGCCCCCTGTATACTCTGCTGCCCCTCGCACGGCCCCCTGTATACTCTGCTGCCCCTCGCACGGCCCACTGTATACTCTGCTGCCCCCCGCATGGCCCCCTGTATACTCTGCTGGCCCCGCACGGTCCCCTGTATACTCTGCTGCCCCCCGCACGGCCCCCTGTATACTCTGCTGCCCCCCGCACGGCCCCCTGTATACTCTGCTGCCCCCGCACGGCCCCCTGTATACTCTGCTCCCCCCGCACGGCCCCCTCTGCTCCCCCGCATGGCCCTTTCTGCTCCCCCCCCACGGCCCCCTCTGCTCCCCCCGCACGGCCCCCTCTGCTGCCCCCCGCACGGCCCCCTGTATACTCTGCTGCCCCCGCACGGCCCCCTGTATACTCTGCTGCCCCCCGCACGGCCCCCTGTATACTCTGCTGCCCCCGCACGGCCCCCTGTATACTCTGCTGCCCCCGCACGACCCCTGTATACTCTGCTGCCCCCCGCACGGCCCCCTGTATACTCTGCTGCCCCCCGCACGGCCCCCTGTATACTCTGCTGCCCCCCGCATGGCCCCTGTATACTCTGCTGCCCCCGCACGGCCCCCTGTATACTCTGCTGCCCCAGCACGGCCCCCTCTGCTCCCCCCGCAAGGCCCCCTGTATACTCTGCTGCCCCCCGCACGGCCCCCTCTGCTCCCCCGCACGGCCCCTCTGCTCCCCCGCATGGCCCCCTCTGCTGCCCCCCGCACGGCCCCCTGTATACTCTGCTGCCCCAGCACGGCCCCCTCTGCTCCCCCGCAAGGCCCCCTGTTTTACTCTGCTGCCCCCGCACGGCCCCTCTGCTCCCCCGCACGGCCCCCTCTGCTGCCCCCCGCACGGGCCCCTGTATACTCTGCTGCCCCCCGCATGGCCCCTGTATACTCTGCTGCCTCCGCACGGCCCCCTGTATACTCTGCTGCCTCCCGCACGGCCCCCTGTATACTCTGCTGCCCTCCTCACGGCTCCCTGTATACTCTGCTGCCCCCCGCACGACCCCCTCTGCTCCCCCCGCACGGCCCCTCTGCTGCCCCCCGCACGGCCCCCTGTATACTCTGCTGCCTGTCGCACGGCCCCCTGTATACTCTGCTGCCCCCGCACGGCTCCCTGTATACTCTGCTGCCCCCGCACGGCCCCCTCTGCTGCCCCCCGCATGGCCCCTCTGCTGCCCCCCGCACGGCCCCTGTATACTCTCCTCCCCCCGCACGGCCCCCTCTGCTCCCCCCGCACGGCCCCCTGTATACTCTGCTCCCCCGCACGGCCCCCTCTGCTCCCCCCGCACGGCCCCCTGTATACTCTCCTCCCCCCGCACGGCCCCCTGTATACTTTGCTCCCCCCGCACGGCCCCCTGTATACTCTGCTCCCCCGCACGGCCCCCTCTGCTCCTCCCGCACGGCCCCCTCTGCTCCCCCCGCACGGCCCCCTCTGCTGCCCCCGCACTGCCCCCTGTATACTCTGCTCCCCCGCAAGGCCCCCTGTATACTCTGCTGCCCCCGCACGGCCCCCTGTATACTCTGCTGCCCCCCGCACGGCCCCCTCTGCTGCCCCAGGCACGGCCCCCTCTGCTGCCCCCCGCATGGCCCCCTCTGCTGCCCCCCGCACGGCCCCTGTTTTACTCTCCTCCCCCGCACGGCCCCTCTGCTCCCCCCGCACGGCCCTCTGTATACTCTGCTTCCCCCGCACGGCCCCTCTGCTCCCCCCGCACGGCCCCCTGTATACTCTCCTCCCCCCGCACGGCCCCCTGTATACTTTGCTCCCCCTGCACGGCCCCCTCTGCTCCTCCCGCACGGCCCCCTCTGCTCCCCCCGCACGGCCCCCTGTATACTCTGCTCCCCCCGCAAGGCCCCCTGTATACTCTGCTGCCCCCCGTACGCCCCCCTGTATACTCTGCTGCCCCCCGCACGGCCCCCTGTATACTCTGCTGCCCCCCGCACTGCCCGCCTCTATACTCTGCTGCCCCCCGCACGGTCCGCCTCTATACTCTGCTGCCCCCCGCACGGCCCGCCTCTATACTCTGCTGCCCCCGCACGGCCCACCTCTATACTCTGCTGCCCCGCGCACGGCCGCCTCTATACTCTGCTGCCCCCGCACGGCCCCCTGTATACTCTGCTGCCCCCCGCACGGCCCCCTGTATACTCTGCTGCCCCCGCACGGCCCCCTGTATACTCTGCTGCCCCCGTACGGCGCCCCTGTATACTCTGCTGCCCCTCGCATGGCCCCCTGTATACTCTGCTGCCCCCCGCACGGCCCCCTGTATACTCTGCTGCCCCCCGCACGGCCCCCTGTATACTCTGCTGCCCCAGCACGGCCCCCTCTGCTCCCCCCGCAAGGCCCCCTGTATACTCTGCTGCCCCCCGCACGGCCCCCTTCTCCCCCGCATGGCCCCCTCTGCTGCCCCCTGCACGGCCCCCTGTATACTCTGCTGCCCCCGCACGGCCCCCTGTATACTCTGCTGCCCCCCGCACGGCCCCCTGTATACTCTGCTGCCTCCCGCACGGCCCCCTGTATACTCTGCTGCCTCCCGCACGGCCCCCTGTATACTCTGCTGCCCTCCGCACGGCTCCCTGTATACTCTGCTGCCCCCCGCACGGCCCCCTCTGCTGCCCCCCGCACGGCCCCCTCTGCTGCCCCCCGCACGGCCCCCTGTATACTCTGCTGCCTCCCGCACGGCCCCCTGTATACTCTGCTGCCCCCCGCACGGCTTCCTGTATACTCTGCTGCCCCCGCACGGCCCCCTCTGCTGCCCCCCGCATGGCCCCCTGTATACTCTGCTCCCCCGCACGGCTCCCTCTGCTCCCCCCGCACGGCCCCCTGTATACTCTCCTCCCCCGCACGGCCCCCTGTATACTCTGCTCCCCCCGCACGGCCCCCTCTGCTCCTCCCGCACGGCCCCCTCTGCTCCCCCCGCACGGCCCCCTCTGCTGCCCCCCGCACTGCCCCCTGTATACTCTGCTCCACCCGCACGGCCCCCTGTATACTCTGCTGCCTCCCGCACGGCCCCCTGTATACTCTGCTGCCCCCCGCACGGCCCCTGTATACTCTGCTGCCCCCCGCACGGCCCCCTCTGCTGCCCCCCGCATGGCCCCCTCTGCTGCCCCCGCACGGCCCCCTACTGCTGCCCCCGCGCCCCCCTGTCACGGCCCCTGTATACTCTCTCCCCCCGCACGGCCCCCTCTGCTCCCCCCACGGCCCCTGTATACTTTGCTCCCCCCGCACGGCCCCCTGCTCTGCTCCCCCCGCATGGCCCCCTGTACTACTACTCCTCCCCTCGCACGGCCCCCTGTATACTTTGCTCCCCCCGCAAGGCCCCCTGTATACTCTGCTGCCCCCGTACGGCCCCTTTCTCTGCTCCCCAGCACGGCCCCCTGATACTCGCTGCCCGCACGGCCCCCTGTATACTCTGCTCCCCCCGCAAGGCCCCCTGTATACTCTGCTGCCCCCCGTACGGCCCCCTGTATACTCTGCTGCCCCAAGCACGGCCCGCCTGCTATACTCTGCTGCCCCCCGCACGCCCGCCTCTATACTCTGCTGCCCCCCGCACGGCCCGCCTCTATACTCTGCTGCCCCCCGCACGGCCCGCCTCTATACTCTGCTGCCCCGCACGGCCGCCTCTACTCTGCCCCCCGCCGGCCTCCTCTATCTCTGCTCCCCCCACGGCCGCCTCTATACTCTGCTCCCCCCGCACGGCCCGCCTCTATACTCTGCTCCCCCGCACGGCCCGCCTCTATACTCTGCTCCCCCGCACGGCCGCCTGTATACACACAATTCATTTCACCGCGCTCCCGATGCAATTGCATCGGGCCTTTTTACTAGTTAGCTTATATTGTACTGAAAACGATCCGGACCTTGCTTCCCGACGTCCCACAGAAACGATGAGCAAAGCAGGAATGATGTGTGAGGGAAAAATTCAAATTTTGCGGTGTAAAATAGCGGCCGCGAAATTTGAATTCATAAAATGGCGGCAGGGCGAGGCGATCTTCTGATTGGCCGCTGGCTCAAGGCGCCGACCAATCACAATAGCGGCGGATGCAATGCCGCCATATTTGAAATACACTGACTACAGTGTATTTGAAGTATGGCGCCATAGAGGGCGGCGCTCTTCTGATTGGTCGCCGCGTTCAGCACGGCGACCAATCAGAATACCGGCGTGCTGTATGGCGGCATGCTTCAAATACACTGTACTCAGTGTATTTCAAATATGGCGGCATAGCGGCTGCCGCTATTCTGATTGGTTGGCGCGCTGAAGGCGGCGACCAATCAGAAGTGTGCCGCGCTCTATGGCGCCATACTTCAAATACATGGAGTATTTTGAGTTTCACATTTACCGCTGTAAGTGAGGCGCTATTCTCATTGGTCGGTGCCAGCAGACAGCGACCAATGAGAATAGCGCCTCACTTCCCATTGAGATACATAGCGGTGTTTAGAGGTATGAATGGCCCGGCCCTTGGTTCTATTTTCGGCCACGGCGCTCGGCTCTCGTCAGTCGTCGCCGGGGCCGGAGCCCCTGCAACGGCTCGCAATGGCCGCTTCGCCATAGATAGATATAGATAGATAGATAGATAGATAGATAGATAGATAGATAGATAGATAGATAGATAAAGTGAAAGAAATATTATTGAGCAGCGGTTCTTTTATAGCAGACTTGCTAGGTGCTTGTCAGTCCTTTAGGTGGTATCCAGCCACCTATACTAAACAATAGACGTAAATAAAGGCTGCAGCACTCAAAATTCGGATGTTTCCTCGCCTTTAATGGCCTTCAGGTATAAAGTAGCGACGTTTCGGTCTATGATGACCTTCTTCCAGCAGTCCCCTATGGCAAATGCTGGGGATTTTATACATCCTCTAGTGTCAAAACTCCATTATCCAATTAACAATTATGTAAACATTATACAGTGCTTTAACAACCTATGATAGTGTTATATATTATCATCTGATGGCTGCTGTACACATACCAATATGTTTCAGTTATACAATCATGGTATTAATCTCCTTACTTACAGTTTAAACCTTAATATGTCCAAAGTGGGCTGATTGCTACACAGGTGCCTGCTTATTCAATCACAATCGGTGCACAGTATCATAGCGCGTGTTCATCTCCATGTGCAGCTTTCCCTCTGCTGCGCGCCGCCATGTCGGCGTTGTTTACCTTGTATTGCGCATGCGCTTGCCGAGCGTGCGTCCCTAGTTACCGAGTGTTTACAGAGATCGCGTCCGACATCATGTTTTAGATCTCGCGCATGCGCTGTACTAGTTCAGCGTTTGGCTGTGCGCGTTTGTATTGAGCTTCTCTTATTCAGTATGTGCAGACTTATTAATGTGTATTTAGCTCACAACTGCAAGAAACCGTTTCTTGATACATACCGTACTATTATTAAAGTATGACTAGTGTGTGTACTTGCAAGTTGAAATTAGTGCAATAAATAAAGCAGTGTATTTAAAGTGACAGTGCTTTTAAGGTGACAGTACTAGTTTCATATATCTCCAGTTTTTTTTCTTTTTCTTTTCTTTCCCTTACCCCTATACGGGAATATTATAGGAAAAGAAGATCATAAATACGCTTTCCCCATTCAATGGATTGTTACATATACACACCATGACTTTTATTTTGCGATACCACGGGTTCCCTAGTTCAAGGTGCATCCCAACCTAGGGTTCTAGCACCTCCCTGTCAGTACGGTGTTTGGGGGGATGTTGTTTCTCCCTTTACACCACCTGCTCAAGGTACACCAAGGACTCCCTTTATGTCATTTTTATTATAGTCATTGGTGTGTGATAACCTTTTCGTACAATCCATTATTTGTCAAAGAGACTAGGAGATATATTCCTTGTGAAAATATTTTTTATTGGGCATTAATTAATTAATAAAGTGCATCAATAGTGTTAAAATCTCTATTTAGAAAAAAAATTTTTTTGAAAAGGAATTTCTATAGAAATGTTTATATACGTGTTTTTAACACTGTGCATGATTCCTGTGTTTCCATCCATATTTGTGACCTGAACCGCAGGCACCCATGTGCAAATCTCCCACTCAATACACGTCTTCCTATATAAATACATAGAAAAAGACATAGAAAAAACTGTGTTAAAACCATGACAATACCATACTTTCAGTGACAGTGCATTAAAAGGTGACTAAAATACACAGATTTTCCAACGAGTCCCAGTACCTAAAGTGCTGTATGCAATTTAAAATCTATATTGAGTCCCTCTGGCTTCAAAGTTTGCAACCTGTGGATCCATTCTAATTCTTTGGTTTTTAGTAACCCAACTCTGTCTCCACCTCTTCTGGGCATTGGTACGGTGTCTATTAACCTAAATTTTAGGTCCTTTTCTTTATGATTATTTTCAGTGAAATGCTTAGACACAGGTAGATTCATAATTTTTTTGCGTATCGTATAACGATGATGGCTGATCCTTACTTTAAAATCAAGGGTTGTTTCCCCTATATACCACAAATGGCAGGGGCATTCCAAAAGGTATATAACGTGATCTGAGCTGCAGGTTAGGAAGTGTTTAATTTTGTATTCTTTTCCTGTTTTTGGATGGCAAAACCTATTTCCTTTGATCATAAATGAACAGTTAATGCAACTGACACAAGGATAACAGCCAGTTCTTCTCTCTCCCGTTAATGTAAGTTGTCTGCTTATTTTCATTGTGCCAATGTCAGATCTGACTAATTGGTCTTTCATATTTTTCCCTTTCCTGTGTGACACCAAGGGTAAATTTTTATATTCCTCAACCTGGGGTAAACAATTTTGTAACATACTCCAATGTTTTTGGACTATGTTCACTATGCTCTTTGTTTCTTCACCATATGTTAATGTCAAAGGGATCCTTTTTTCTTTATTCTTTCTAGTTATCTTACATGTTAATTTTTCTTTCTGTTGATTTAGGATCGCATTCGGGTACCCCCTTTGTCTGAACTTCTCCATTAGTTTTTCTATCTCAAGATGTCTTTCTTCCCCATTGCTTACAATTCTATTCACTCTGATCATCTGTCCTAGTGGGATTGCTTTTTTGAGACTATTTGGATGGCCACTAGTGAAATGGAGCAGTTTGTTTTTATCAGTAGCTTTTGTAAAGAGCGTCGTGTCAATTTGGCCCTCTTTTAGGGATACCTTGACATCGAGAAATTGCATCTCTGTAGGAGAGTGTACTTCCGTAAATTTTATTGTGTCGTCTATGGTATTCATATAATTATAGAAGGACATCAACTCTTTTTCACTTCCCTTCCATATGATGAAAATATCGTCCACATATCTCCACCACCTCTCCACCTGGGAGAAGTGGTGGGACGTGTAGACGTAACTTTCCTCCAGATATACCATAACTGCCCCCGCATATGAGCATGCCATACGGGCACCCATAGCGGTGCCCATCAATTGTAGAAAGAAATCATCACCAAACATAAAATAATTTTGTCTGAGAACTACCTCCAGTAGGTCTATAATCAATTGTTTACATGGGTCGGTGTAATCGGTTGTTTTTAAAAAATCTGCGACCACTCTAATTCCCATTTCATGTTTGATCGACGTGTACAGTGATGTTACATCAAATGATGCCAGTATATACTCATTAATCCCCATAAATTTGGTTTGCTCCTTGTACCTCGCTAGGTTCTCTAGGAAGTGTCCCGTGTCTTTAATATATGATTTCCCCCCACTTGCAAAGGGGCTCATGACTTTCTCCAGAAAAATCCCAATATTATAGAATATAGAATTTATTCCTGCCACTATGGGCCTTCCTGGTGGATCAATCAATGATTTATGGATTTTAGGAACCAGATATAACACTGGTGTGACTGGATTTTTTTCAAATAGAAAGTCATGTAGGTTTTGGTCAATAGTACCTCCTACTAACGCGGTATTGAGTATTTTTTGTATATTTTTTTGTATTTCAAATTTGGGGTCATTTTGCAATTTTTTGTATACCTGGTTATCATCCAATTGTCTATAGACTTCTTTTAAATAAGTGTCCTTGTCCATGATGACGGTTGCTCCCCCTTTATCCGCTGGTTTTATTATCAAACCGCCATCATGGACAAGTTCCTGTACTGCTTGAAACTGTTCTCTTGTTACATTAGGTTTCTCTAGGTCTTTTTTGGTGGTTTCTCTTAAGTTTTTTATTTCTTGTTTGACTACTTGTTCAAAGGCTTCTATTATGGGAATGTCATCATTGGGTGTGAAATCACTTTTACGTTGTATACCTAATTTTTTTAAGTCCAACTCACTAGTGGATTGTCCCTTACTTATAATCTTGTTATGAAAATGATACTTTAGACGAACATTTCTAAAAAATTGGTACATTTCTTTCTCCACTACAAACCAGTTCACATGTGTGGACATACAATATGATAACCCCTTTTCTAAAACTTCAGTTTGACTAGGTGAGAGTTCTTTACCAGACAAGTTGACAATCAACTGTGATCCTTCTTCCGGTTCCCTTTGAACTGTTGTCCCTTCGGTCTTTCTTTCTTTTTTCTGCTTGCGGTGTTGCTTCCACCCTCCTCTTCGTCCTCTGGATTTTGTTCTTGGTCTACATAAATTAAGGTTAGACAGTTTATTGCAAAAAACAGGCATTTTATTCTTAGTATGAGAAGAACGTTTCAAATGACCTCTTCTTTGCCATTTCTTTTGGCCATCCCTTTGCCAGTTGTATACTAGTCCTACACGGTAATCCTCGGTGTCCCGCGCCCATTTCTGCCTTTTTGTTTCCTCAGTGTCTTTCCTTTGTTTATCTAATTTGATTTTAATGGATTCTTTAAACTTTAAATATTCTTCATCTTTTAATATGCTTGAGAGTTCATTTTCTGTTTCCTTAATAGTGTCCTTTAGTTTAGTTACTTCTAGCTGTATGTGCTCCATGTTGAGTAACATTACCTCCATCGCATATTTATTTGATAAAGCCATAAACTTTGTGCAAAAATCATTATCCTCCAAAAATAATGTCGGGTTGATATTGGACCTCAGACCTCTAGGTATTTTCTTATTTTTATAATACTGCCCAAGCATGATCAAGTGCATTTCCAAAGATAACATTTTCTTAGAATCACTTTCATACTTGCGTTTCATAGATATTGTTGAGGGTATACTCAAGAAATCTGTATTTCCTTCAGCTCCTTTAAGGATGCGGCTCTCATCGTCCTCTGTGTAGTAACTTTTACCTGGATCCATTTTGAAGAAGCGCTAGATCTCAAAAAGATACATATAAAGTGAAAGAAATATTATTGAGCAGCGGTTCTTTTATAGCAGACTTGCTAGGTGCTTGTCAGTCCTTTAGGTGGTATCCAGCCACCTATACTAAACAATAGACGTAAATAAAGGCTGCAGCACTCAAAATTCGGATGTTTCCTCGCCTTTAATGGCCTTCAGGTATAAAGTAGCGACGTTTCGGTCTATGATGACCTTCTTCCAGCAGTCCCCTATGGCAAATGCTGGGGATTTTATACATCCTCTAGTGTCAAAAACTCCATTATCCAATTAACAATTATGTAAACATTATACAGTGCTTTAACAACCTATGATAGTGTTATATATTATCATCTGATGGCTGCTGTACACATACCAATATGTTTCAGTTATACAATCATGGTATTAATCTCCTTACTTACAGTTTAAACCTTAATATGTCCAAAGTGGGCTGATTGCTACACAGGTGCCTGCTTATTCAATCACAATCGGTGCACAGTATCATAGCGCGTGTTCATCTCCATGTGCAGCTTTCCCTCTGCTGCGCGCCGCCATGTCGGCGTTGTTTACCTTGTATTGCGCATGCGCTTGCCGAGCGTGCGTCCCTAGTTACCGAGTGTTTACAGAGATCGCGTCCGACATCATGTTTTAGATCTCGCGCATGCGCTGTACTAGTTCAGCGTTTGGCTGTGCGCGTTTGTATTGAGCTTCTCTTATTCAGTATATGCAGACTTATTAATGTGTATTTAGCTCATAACTGCAAGAAACCGTATAGGTGGCTGGATACCACCTAAAGGACTGACAAGCACCTAGCAAGTCTGCTATAAAAGAACCGCTGCTCAATAATATTTCTTTCACTTTATATGTATCTTTTTGAGATCTAGCGCTTCTTCAAAATGGATCCAGGTAAAAGTTACTACACAGAGGACGATGAGAGCCGCATCCTTAAAGGAGCTGAAGGAAATACAGATTTCTTGAGTATACCCTCAACAATATCTATGAAACGCAAGTATGAAAGTGATTCTAAGAAAATGTTATCTTTGGAAATGCACTTGATCATGCTTGGGCAGTATTATAAAAATAAGAAAATACCTAGAGGTCTGAGGTCCAATATCAACCCGACATTATTTTTGGAGGATAATGATTTTTGCACAAAGTTTATGGCTTTATCAAATAAATATGCGATGGAGGTAATGTTACTCAACATGGAGCACATACAGCTAGAAGTAACTAAACTAAAGGACACTATTAAGGAAACAGAAAATGAACTCTCAAGCATATTAAAAGATGAAGAATATTTAAAGTTTAAAGAATCCATTAAAATCAAATTAGATAAACAAAGGAAAGACACTGAGGAAACAAAAAGGCAGAAATGGGCGCGGGACACCGAGGATTACCGTGTAGGACTAGTATACAACTGGCAAAGGGATGGCCAAAAGAAATGGCAAAGAAGAGGTCATTTGAAACGTTCTTCTCATACTAAGAATAAAATGCCTGTTTTTTGCAATAAACTGTCTAACCTTAATTTATGTAGACCAAGAACAAAATCCAGAGGACGAAGAGGAGGGTGGAAGCAACACCGCAAGCAGAAAAAAGAAAGAAAGACCGAAGGGACAACAGTTCAAAGGGAACCGGAAGAAGGATCACAGTTGATTGTCAACTTGTCTGGTAAAGAACTCTCACCTAGTCAAACTGAAGTTTTAGAAAAGGGTTATCATATTGTATGTCCACACATGTGAACTGGTTTGTAGTGGAGAAAGAAATGTACCAATTTTTTAGAAATGTTCGTCTAAAGTATCATTTTCATAACAAGATTATAAGTAAGGGACAATCCACTAGTGAGTTGGACTTAAAAAAATTAGGTATACAACGTAAAAGTGATTTCACACCCAATGATGACATTCCCATAATAGAAGCCTTTGAACAAGTAGTCAAACAAGAAATAAAAAACTTAAGAGAAACCACCAAAAAAGACCTAGAGAAACCTAATGTAACAAGAGAACAGTTTCAAGCAGTACAGGAACTTGTCCATGATGGCGGTTTGATAATAAAACCAGCGGATAAAGGGGGAGCAACCGTCATCATGGACAAGGACACTTATTTAAAAGAAGTCTATAGACAATTGGATGATAACCAGGTATACAAAAAATTGCAAAATGACCCCAAATTTGAAATACAAAAAAATATACAAAAAATACTCAATACCGCGTTAGTAGGAGGTACTATTGACCAAAACCTACATGACTTTCTATTTGAAAAAAATCCAGTCACACCAGTGTTATATCTGGTTCCTAAAATCCATAAATCATTGATTGATCCACCAGGAAGGCCCATAGTGGCAGGAATAAATTCTATATTCTATAATATTGGGATTTTTCTGGAGAAAGTCATGAGCCCCTTTGCAAGTGGGGGGAAATCATATATTAAAGACACGGGACACTTCCTAGAGAACCTAGCGAGGTACAAGGAGCAAACCAAATTTATGGGGATTAATGAGTATATACTGGCATCATTTGATGTAACATCACTGTACACGTCGATCAAACATGAAATGGGAATTAGAGTGGTCGCAGATTTTTTAAAAACAACCGATTACACCGACCCATGTAAACAATTGATTATAGACCTACTGGAGGTAGTTCTCAGACAAAATTATTTTATGTTTGGTGATGATTTCTTTCTACAATTGATGGGCACCGCTATGGGTGCCCGTATGGCATGCTCATATGCGGGGGCAGTTATGGTATATCTGGAGGAAAGTTACGTCTACACGTCCCACCACTTCTCCCAGGTGGAGAGGTGGTGGAGATATGTGGACGATATTTTCATCATATGGAAGGGAAGTGAAAAAGAGTTGATGTCCTTCTATAATTATATGAATACCATAGACGACACAATAAAATTTACGGAAGTACACTCTCCTACAGAGATGCAATTTCTCGATGTCAAGGTATCCCTAAAAGAGGGCCAAATTGACACGACGCTCTTTACAAAAGCTACTGATAAAAACAAACTGCTCCATTTCACTAGTGGCCATCCAAATAGTCTCAAAAAAGCAATCCCACTAGGACAGATGATCAGAGTGAATAGAATTGTAAGCAATGGGGAAGAAAGACATCTTGAGATAGAAAAACTAATGGAGAAGTTCAGACAAAGGGGGTACCCGAATGCGATCCTAAATCAACAGAAAGAAAAATTAACACGTAAGATAACTAGAAAGAATAAAGAAAAAAGGATCCCTTTGACATTAACATATGGTGAAGAAACAAAGAGCATAGTGAACATAGTCCAAAAACATTGGAGTATGTTACAAAATTGTTTACCCCAGGTTGAGGAATATAAAAATTTACCCTTGGTGTCACACAGGAAAGGGAAAAATATGAAAGACCAATTAGTCAGATCTGACATTGGCACAATGAAAATAAGCAGACAACTTACATTAACGGGAGAGAGAAGAACTGGCTGTTATCCTTGTGTCAGTTGCATTAACTGTTCATTTATGATCAAAGGAAATAGGTTTTGCCATCCAAAAACAGGAAAAGAATACAAAATTAAACACTTCCTAACCTGCAGCTCAGATCACGTTATATACCTTTTGGAATGCCCCTGCCATTTGTGGTATATAGGGGAAACAACCCTTGATTTTAAAGTAAGGATCAGCCATCATCGTTATACGATACGCAAAAAAATTATGAATCTACCTGTGTCTAAGCATTTCACTGAAAATAATCATAAAGAAAAGGACCTAAAATTTAGGTTAATAGACACCGTACCAATGCCCAGAAGAGGTGGAGACAGAGTTGGGTTACTAAAAACCAAAGAATTAGAATGGATCCACAGGTTGCAAACTTTGAAGCCAGAGGGACTCAATATAGATTTTAAATTGCATACAGCACTTTAGGTACTGGGACTCGTTGGAAAATCTGTGTATTTTAGTCACCTTTTAATGCACTGTCACTGAAAGTATGGTATTGTCATGGTTTTAACACAGTTTTTCTATGTCTTTTTCTATGTATTTATATAGGAAGACGTGTATTGAGTGGGAGATTTGCACATGGGTGCCTGCGGTTCAGGTCACAAATATGGATGGAAACACAGGAATCATGCACAGTGTTAAAAACACGTATATAAACATTTCTATTGAAATTCCTTTTCAAAAAAATTTTTTTTCTAAATAGAGATTTTAACACTATTGATGCACTTTATTAATTAATTAATGCCCAATAAAAAATATTTTCACAAGGAATATATCTCCTAGTCTCTTTGACAAATAATGGATTGTACGAAAAGGTTATCACACACCAATGACTATAATAAAAATGATATAAAGGGAGTACTTGGTGCACCTTGAGCAGGTGGTGTAAAGGGAGAAACAACATCCCCCCAAACACCGTACTGACAGGGAGGTGCTAGAACCCTAGGTTGGGATGCACCTTGAACTAGGGAACCCGTGGTATCGCAAAATAAAAGTCATGGTGTGTATATGTAACAATCCATTGAATGGGGAAAGCGTATTTATGATCTTCTTTTCCTATAATATTCCCGTATAGGGGTAAGGGAAAGAAAAGAAAAAGAAAAAAAACTGGAGATATATGAAACTAGTACTGTCACCTTAAAAGCACTGTCACTTTAAATACACTGCTTTATTTATTGCACTAATTTCAACTTGCAAGTACACACACTAGTCATACTTTAATAATAGTATGTATCAAGAAACGGTTTCTTGCAGTTATGAGCTAAATACACATTAATAAGTCTGCACATACTGAATAAGAGAAGCTCAATACAAACGCGCACAGCCAAACGCTGAACTAGTACAGCGCATGCGCGAGATCTAAAACATGATGTCGGACGCGATCTCTGTAAACACTCGGTAACTAGGGACGCACGCTCGGCAAGCGCATGCGCAATACAAGGTAAACAACGCCGACATGGCGGCGCGCAGCAGAGGGAAAGCTGCACATGGAGATGAACACGCGCTATGATACTGTGCACCGATTGTGATTGAATAAGCAGGCACCTGTGTAGCAATCAGCCCACTTTGGACATATTAAGGTTTAAACTGTAAGTAAGGAGATTAATACCATGATTGTATAACTGAAACATATTGGTATGTGTACAGCAGCCATCAGATGATAATATATAACACTATCATAGGTTGTTAAAGCACTGTATAATGTTTACATAATTGTTAATTGGATAATGGAGTTTTGACACTAGAGGATGTATAAAATCCCCAGCATTTGCCATAGGGGACTGCTGGAAGAAGGTCATCATAGACCGAAACGTCGCTACTTTATACCTGAAGGCCATTAAAGGCGAGGAAACATCCGAATTTTGAGTGCTGCAGCCTTTATTTACGTCGATAGATAGATAGATAGATAGATAGATAGATAGATAGATAGATAGATAGATAACTAGAAAAAAATACTCTCCAGCACTCGGTTACTACCAATGATGTACATATGCTAATAAGCTATATATATATATGAGAAAAAAGTTAAAAACATACATTTTTTCAAAAAACTCAAAATCTTATCTTTTTATTTCTGAAGTTCTTGGTACACACATTGGCCAATGTCTGTTTGCTCGTCGACTGCGACAAAGTGACTTCAGGTCCGACGAGTCCTACGCTGATATCCCTATCCTCCTTGTCCACCCCGACCTCTCAGTGGGCAGACTCCATCTCAACCCTAGATCACCTGCAGTCAACAAGGGTGCAAATTGCAGCATGGAGCCAGCCACTCCATAAGATACAAAACAGAAAAAAAACTGCATAGCACTCACAGACTAATGTGAACCGGTGCCAGCAGGGCTGCTGGATCAAATAACTAGAAAAAAATACTCTGCAGCACTCGGTTACTACCAATGATGTACATATGCTAATAAGCTATATATATATATATGAGAAAAAAGTTAAAAACTTACGTTTTTTCAAAAAAACTCAAAATCTTATCTTTTTATTTCTGAAGTTCTTGGTACACACATTGGCCAATGTCTGTTTGCTCGTCGACTGCGACAAAGTGACTTCAGGTTCGACGAGTCCTACGCTGATATCCCTATCCTCCTTGTCCACCCCCCACCTCTCAGTGGGCAGACTCCATCTCAACCCTAGATCACCTGCAGTCAACAAGGGTGCAAATTGCAGCATGGAGCCAGCCACTCCATAAGATACAAAACAGAAAAAAAACTGCATAGCACTCACAGACTAATGTGAACCGGTGCCAGCAGGGCTGCTGCATCAAATAACTAGAAAAAAATACTCTGCAGCACTCGGTTACTACCAATGATGTACATATGCTAATAAGCTATATATATATATGAGAAAAAAGTTAAAAACTTACGTTTTTTCAAAAAACTCAAAATCTTATCTTTTTATTTCTGAAGTTCTTGGTACACACATTGGCCAATGTCTGTTTGCTCGTCGACTGCGACAAAGTGACTTCAGGTCCGACGAGTCCTACGCTGATATCCCTATCCTCCTTGTCTACCCCCCACCTCTCAGTGGGCAGACTCCATCTCAACCCTAGATCACCTGCAGTCAACAAGGGTGCAAATTGCAGCATGGAGCCAGCCACTCCATAAGATACAAAACAGAAAAAAAACTGCATAGCACTCACAGACTAATGTGAACCGGTGCCAGCAGGGCTGCTGGATCAAATAACTAGAAAAAAATACTCTGCAGCACTCGGTTACTACCAATGATGTACATATGCTAATAAGCTATATATATATATATATATGAGAAAAAAGTAAAAAACTTACGTTTTTTCAAAAAAACTCAAAATCTTATCTTTTTATTTCTGAAGTTCTTGGTACACACATTGGCCAATGTCTGTTTGCTCGTCGACTGCGACAAAGTGACTTCAGGTCCGACGAGTCCTACGCTGATATCCCTATCCTCCTTGTCCACCCCCCACCTCTCAGTGGGCAGACTCCATCTCAACCCTAGATCACCTGCAGTCAACAAGGGTGCAAATTGCAGCATGGAGCCAGCCACTCCATAAGATACAAAACAGAAAAAAAACTGCATAGCACTCACAGACTAATGTGAACCGGTGCCAGCAGGGCTGCTGGATCAAATAACTAGAAAAAAATACTCTGCAGCACTCGGTTACTACCAATGATGTACATATGCTAATAAGCTATATATATATATATGAGAAAAAAGTTAAAAACTTACGTTTTTTCAAAAAACTCAAAATCTTATCTTTTTATTTCTGAAGTTCTTGGTACACACATTGGCCAATGTCTGTTTGCTCGTCGACTGCGACAAAGTGACTTCAGGTCCGACGAGTCCTACGCTGATATCCCTATCCTCCTTGTCCACCCCCCACCTCTCAGTGGGCAGACTCCATCTCAACCCTAGATCACCTGCAGTCAACAAGGGTGCAAATTGCAGCATGGAGCCAGCCACTCCATAAGATACAAAACAGAAAAAAAACTGCATAGCACTCACAGACTAATGTGAACCAGTGCCAGCAGGGCTGCTGAATCAAATAACTAGAAAAAAATACTAGATAGATAGATAGGTGAGTCTTTGCAGCCGCGGTCACTCGGCACGTAGGTCCATTGCGAGTTTCATGACCCGGCGACGACCGATGAAAGCTGAGCGCCGTGGCCGAAAATCGAACCAAGGGCCCGGCCATGCATCGCTCGAAACACCGCTATGTATGTCTATGGGAAGTGAGGCGGTATTCTCATTGGTCGCTGTGTGCTGGCGGCGACCAATAAGAATAGCGCCTCACTTTCAGCGGTAAATTTGAAACTCAAAGTCGTCCATTATATCTCTATGGGAAGTGAGGCACTATTCTCATTGGTCACTGTGTGCTGCCGGCGACCAATGAGAATAGCGCCTCACTTTCAGCGGTAAATTTGAAACTCAAAGTCGTCCATAATATCTCTATGGGAAGTGAGGCGCTATTCTGATTGGTCGCCGGCAGCACACAGCGACCAATCAGAATAGCGCCTCACTTCCCATAGAGATATAATGGACGACTTTGAGTTTCAAATTTACCGCTGAAAGTGAGGCGCTATTCTTATTGGTCGCCGCCAGCACACAGCGACCAATAAGAATAGCGCCTCACTTCCTATAGAGATATAATGGACGACTTTGAGTTTCAAATTTCCCACTTAACTGAGGCGCTATGCTGATTGGTCGGCGCAGCACACAGCGGCCAATCAGCATAGCACCTCACTTCCCATAGAGATACATAGCGGTGTTTCGAGCGAAGTATGGCCTGGCCCTTGGTTCTATATTCGGCCAAGGGGCTCGGCTCTCGTCGGTCGTCGCCGGGGCGGGAGACTCGCAATGGCCGCTTAGCGGCCATCGCTCTCGCCCTTGCAACGGCTCGCAATGCATTGCGAGTGAGTCGCGTGCCACGAGCAAGCCACGAACAAAGCCACGGAAGTAGCGCCGTGTGCGACGGAAGTCGCTACGGCAATTATATAATAGATATAAAGCTGAATGTGTGTGTGTATGTGTGTATGTATGTATGTATGTGTGTATGTATGTCCGGGATTGGCATCTACACCATCGCAACTAAAGCCACAAAATTTTGCACAGTCACATGTCTGGACCCCGAGAGCGTCATAGGCTATGTCGTAAGGCGAAATTTTAACGCCGGGCGTTCCAGTTCACCAAACAATTTTGCCCCTATCTACATAATGGGGGAAAAAGTGAATGGAAAAGTTTTGAGGAAAATCGACAGCTGTCAGCTATAGCCACAAAATTTTGCACAATCACACGTCTGGACCCCGGGAGCGTCATAGGCTATGTTGTAAGGTGAAATTTTAACCCCGCGCACTCCAATTCACCAAACAATTTTGCCCCTATCTACATAATTGGGAAAAAGTGACAGTTACCAGCTGACAGTTGTGAATGAGAGGGGCTTAATGATAGCGCCAAAGACTAACAGCACATACCAGTATATAGTCACTAAGGGGGGCCCAACATGAGATATTCACCACGCACGGGGACATGTATACACACCACACGCCCACAAAGAGTAACAGCAAGTGTATAGTCGCTAAGGTGCAGCCCCAATATTGGATACTCACCACGCACCCGAACAAACACACACACACACCACAAAGAGACACACACAACACAGAGACACCCCCACCCCCACGGGGACACACACACACCCTATAGCGACACATGCACTCACCCCACTGGGACACACACACACAACACAGACACACACACCACACAGACTATTGAACCGCCGCGACACTACTATATTCATGATTAATGTGGATGAATGAGTGGCACTAAAGAAAAGATGATCTATGGGTATAATGCAAATGTGTAATGCAGTAAAACTGCCCTGTGCTGAATATGAAAACCGGAGATATTAGTCTCAGTAGTGGCCACTAAAGATCAAGCTTGGCACCCACTTCAAGGAGTCTCCACTGCCAAGTCCTAACACTATGCCCTGATGAAGTAGTGTGATGTGAATGGATTTATATGTCCTAGATGTAATTAAAAACGACGAACTGGTGTGTACTAGGATCTAACAATGGTGTCCAAGGTGGCTACCAAACTAAGGAAAAAGTGGAAAATGGGAAAAAATTATAAAGTGGGAGCTCAGTCCAAATAAGCAATATATAAATAGAGTTAAGACTGGCGTGACCACAGATGTAGGTGCTGGCAGAAAAAATATATACTTACAGACTAGTGAACCACCGCGACACTACTATATTCATGATTAATGTGCATGAATGAGTGGCACTAAAAAAAAGAAGATCTATGGGTATAATGCAAATGTGTAATGCAGTAAAACTGCCCTGTGCTGAATATGAAAACCGGAGATATTAAGTCTCCGTAGTGGCCACTAAAGATCAAGCTTGGCACCCACTTCAAGGAGTCTCTGATGAAGTAGTGTGATGTGAATGGATTTATATGTCCTAGATTTAATTAAAAACGACGAACTTTATAATTTTTTCCCATTTTCCACTTTTTCCTTAGTTTGGTAGCCACACTTGGACACCATTGTTAGATCCTAGTACACACCAGTTCGTCGTTTTTAATTACATCTAGGACATATAAATCCATTCACATCACACTACTTCATCAGGACATAGTGTTAGGACTTGGCAGTGGAGACTCCTTGAAGTGGGTGCCAAGCTTGATCTTTAGTGGCCACTACTGAGACTAATATCTCCGGTTTTCATATTCAGCACAGGGCAGTTTTACTGCATTACACATTTGCATTATACCCATAGATCTTCTTTTCTTTAGTGCCACTCATTCATCCACATTAATCATGAATATAGTAGTGTCGCGGCGGTTCACTAGTCTGTAAGTATATATTTTTTCTGCCAGCACCTACATCTGTGGTGACGCCAGTCTTAACTCTATTTACACACACCACACAGACCCCCCCACAGGGAGACACACACATACACACCCTAAAGGGACACATGCACTCACCCCACAGAGACACACACACACACCACAAAGAGACACACACACCACACAGACCCCCTTCCCCCCCCCCACAGGGACACACACACATACACACCCTATAGGGACACATGCACTCACCCCACAGGGACACGCACACCACAAAGAGACACACACAACACAGATACACACACACCACACAGACCCACCCCCCCACAGGGACACACACACATACACACCCTATAGGGACACATGCACTCACCCCCAGGGACACACACATACACACACCCCAGGGACACACACACCACACAGACAGACACAGATGTGCACAAATCACCTCACACAACTTGCCTCCCATGTGTGCTATCTTTAATTTCCAAATATAAACATCTGATTAAAAACAGCCAATCTGGAACTCATGTGCCATATAGGGAATTAAGGCAGATGTCAGTCACATGAGCTGTCTATTATGTGTATGGGGGGGAGGGTTTACTGTTGGCTGGAGATTTATTAGGCTGCCTATAGCAACCAATCACAGCTCAGCTTCTATTTTCTTACAGGTCATTAATATGACATATTCAAATTCTATTTTGTTATAGCTAACATCAGTTATTTATTAACCTGGGCGTAGCCGGGTAGTACAGCTAGTTGTAATATATATCTGTATACAGCCCCAACCTTATTGCTTTATGTATTTTCACATGGTACTCTATATCCAGTACCACCAAAGGGGACCCACTCACCATTGGTTGGTGAATCTTGTTGTATGTCTGTCCACCCTGTTTTTTTAAATAAATCTTGTTCACTTTTGCATTAAAAAAGACAGTTTGGTCGTATCTTTTATATCCAATGGTATTACATATGTACGACTTAGTCTTTGTCTATGTAATGGTACTCCCTACAGTTATGGGGTTATAGATAGGTACCTATACTATGAAGGCTTCTAAACATATGTTTGCGGTGTTTTGCACAGGTCTGGTCCTCATGGTCATGGACTTCAAAGCTAAGGAGATCTTTTGGCTTCATCAAATAAACAAGGTCATCCAACTGGGATAGCCAATCAAACGCGGAGCTGAATGTGGACGAAACTGGTCTCTTTATACAACAAATGGTTGTGAAAAGAACGAAATTATGGTGGAACAAAGCGTTCCTACAGAAATATCTAACAAATAATCTTATCCCCCGTGGTTTGAGGGTTCTGAGTCATTCCCACTTTTCCTGTCTCAAATGAATCATTCATATCCAAATGGGAGGAAGCATGCGGGGTCTGCTCCAGAGTCTTTATGGAGCTTCTTATCTCATCAAATGATGAACTCATTGATAACATAGACAAAGATCTTGAGGACCTTCAGTCTAAATTTAGATCTGAATGCCCAGAGGAGAAAAGAAAAATTGCTGAGGCCCAGTTAGAAAAGGTCCTTGAAGAGTGTGTTAAAAAGATCAGAGACACTCAAACCAAAAAATATGCTAGGGACCTTAGGGATTGGCAGACTAACTCCGTATACCAACGGCGCAGACCAGCTAATACTAATTTGGTCCACCCCTTACGTCCAAGCTCCTCCACTATATCTATAACTTCCTTAAGTGACCAGTCCGATGTGTCAGTGTCATCTATTGTAACGAGATCTGGTATGAGATTACAGAGGAAGGAAGATCTACCGTTTAAACCCAACAGGCGCTATGGTGGATCTGGAAACAAAAGAGGAACTAAGGTGATTAACCTAAGCAATTATGTTTTATCAGCCTACGACTTGTCACTTCTGGGGAGAGGTCTTACTTTTGCCCCAGTAGCAAAATTCGACTGCTTTAATGCTGTCAAGGATCTACATATCTTTGCATGATCCTTGATCTATAAGCGTTATTTTTTTGATCCTAATAAAAACTGTGCTTCCATTTCAGAAGAAGAAAAAATAGCAATGGAGGAGTTGGAGGATCTCTCAACAGAACATAACACCACTGAAGGAGGTAAGATCCCTCCAAATATCCGCCCGCGTTCTAGGAGGTTCCCTCAGTTCTCTACATGTCCTAGTGTAGAGATGTTTGTCCGAGTGGTTAGCAAATCATTCGAACAAATCCCGACTTTTGCAAAACTTGATAATTTAAATCATCAAGAGAGATGTAGACTTGGTGAACTGCAGAATCTGCCTGACATTCTCAACAAGCCGCCGACAAAGGCAGGAGTATTGTCATTTGGCCTACGTCTAAGTACGAAAAGGAGGCATACAGACATTTGAATAACAAAGTCTGGTATAAAAAACTGACATTCAATCCATCCTCCTCTTTTTGTGACCAACTAAATAGAATATTAAAATGTGCCAATGATATTGGTACAATTACTTCGGAGTTGATGACAGCATTGACAGTTGCAGATCCTGTAGTACCCACTCTATATTTTCTTCCGAAAATACATAAAGATTCGGTGACGCCACCAGGGCGCCCAATTGTTTCGGGAAGAGAGAATTTCCTTGAAAACGTGGGGAAATGGATAGATAATAAATTACAACCGTTAGTTGAGAACCTCCCCTCCCTCATTAGGGACACAAGCGAATTCTTGAGAAGGATTGACTCTCTCCAGATTGATGACAAGGCCATGCTAGTAACCTGTGATGTCGAATCATTGTATACTAGTATTAGACATACAGATGGTCTAAAGGCGGTACGATATTTTCTGAATATGTCCGCCCTCCCAGGTGACACCGTTTCCCTCGTCATGGAGCTTCTGGAGTTCAGTCTAACACATAATTTTTTTACATTCAAGGGGTCCTTCTACCTGCAGCTCCAGGGCACAGCGATGGGGGCGTCCTTTGCGTCCTCATATGCTAACCTGTTCCAGGGGCTGTGGGAGAGGGACCTCTTCCTGTCAGATGGACTGCCGTCTATGTGCCGCGTCAGTCTTTGGGTGCGGTACATCGACGACATTTTTATCATCTGGCAGGGATCGGAATTTGAGCTAAATTCGCTAATCGATCAGCTCAATATAAATGAGGTGAATGTCAATTTGACATATCAACAAAATAAAAATAGGGCTGAGTTTCTGGATGTCTCTGTGATGAGGGATTCCGGTGGTTGCCGACGGACATATTCAGAAAACCGACATCATCCAATTCGCTTTTACATGCATCCTCTTCCCATCCACCATATATGATTAAAGCTGTGCCTGTGGGGCAATTCCTACGTCTCCGTAGGATTTGCTCGTCGGACTCTGACTATCATAACAGAGCCGAAGAGCTCAAACTCAGATTTCAAGATAGGGGATACAGCCATAGGGCAATCAAATATGCGGTCAATCGGGCAAAACATATATCCCATAATGAGCTACTGTATGGACATACTGTACGCACGAAAGATAGACACGTGAGATTTGTTTCTACATATAATGGCCAATTCAACGCTATGCGCAAATGCCTTGAAAAAGCTTGGCCTATTTTGCGAACTGATGCAATTTTAGCCCAGATATTACCACAAAAACCTATGATGGCGGCTCGTAGATCAAAAAATCTCCGTGACTATCTCGTGCGTAGCCATTATCACCGCAGTGATTCAGCCACTTTTCTTGATCAATTTCCTAGAAGGGTGGGCTGCTCCCCTTGCGGTAAATGTATTTCATGCCCCAACATTGAAAAGGCTGACTGTTTTTCCAATGTGGCAGGCACTAAAACGTACAGCATCTCTAAAAAAATCACCTGTAATATAACAGGAGTCATCTATTACGCAGTATGCCCTTGCCCTAAGGTCTATGTGGGCCTCACTACCCGGGCTCTAAAAATTAGAGTAAGGGAGCACGTCCTTAATATCAATGGAGCCGTGGGATGTTTGGATCCATCTACTTTGAAGACTCTTCCTAGGCACTTTTTTTAATTTCATCAGTGCTGGGGAGAATTACTAAAGGTAAGAGGGATAGATGTGATGGATTTGGGCATTCGGGGTGGCCCCCTAGCGAAAAAGCTGGCCATTCTAGAAACAAGATGGATATGGACTCTCGGCACCCTTCAACCCGGGCGATTAAATGAAAAGATCAGTTTCGCTCCATTTCTTTAGCTTTGCGTACTGCGGCTGTAGTAGTTGGATGATCTAATCAGGTTCTTCTTTTATATTTTTTAACAGGCTACCTTTGTACTTTTGGATATTTGATGAGCAAAGAATTTTTTCACCTGAAACTTTTTAAGTCCATGGGAATGAACTATGAGGAATACAGCGGATATATTCACATATGAAATGATGGCTATCAAGGGTGATCTACTTTACATACGAACATTCTCTACAGAACTACATATGTGACACTCTCCCTGTCATATGATGAGAGTTCTTTACAGTGTCCATACAATAGTATTTATGTGTGATGTGTTATTTACCCAACTATATATATAATCATAAGATGTATTCATAAATACTTTATTATAGAATGGTCCTATATGTTTCTCCATATCTAATATTTTTTATGATATAGTCATCACCCTCCATCTCAATATGTTCTTTGTCCTAGTGACAATGAATGGTCACTGCAGCGACTGTATATGTATTTGCAAAAAAACACTCTGCCTTAGTAAGATGGCGGCTGCAGCATCAGCCTGGCAGGCGCCGCGTATTGAGCTCGCCCGGCGTCTATCATTGGCTAGGCGGTCATGTGATCCTTATGACCGCTTCCATGATGACGCGGGCTGGCCGTATGCGTCGCCGTCGGGTTTGTGAGTGCACATGCGCGGATGCTGGCGCCTCCATTGGCTGACGCTGGTCACATGCCCGTGACCGCGCCCGCCGATGACGCGACGCAGCCTCGCGCTTCCGGCTCACAGTGCTGTGATGCACGCGCCATGTTCATTTAGGTGTCATCACTCTCCACTAGTTGGTAGGCCGTTGTAAGCCTCTATATCACTGCCACAGGTGCCCCTGATAAAGGCCACGAAACGATCGTAGGGGTCCGTGGTCCACCTCTTTGTGGTGGTGCTGGTAATGTTATAGCGGGTACTTTATTCCTATGCAATTGTTGGTGGTTGGTTGCATTATATTTTGCCTGTTACACTTTCCTAGCTGCTAACATGTGTATTTACTTTTACAAACTACATTGATATATGGAAAGTGGTCTTTGGGCAATTATGCAACAGATATATGTCTCCTACATGATATATATACCTTTCTTTGCATGTACTATCATGGATCCATATTTATAATGAACAGTGCACAATTGTGTGGATGTAAAAATACTGTGTTATTGTAATATATATCTGTATACAGCCCCAACCTTATTGCTTTATGTATTTTCACATGGTACTCTATATCCAGTACCACCAAAGAGGACCCACTCACCATTGGTTGGTGAATCTTGCTGTATGTCTGTCCACCCTGTTTTTTTTAAATAAATCTTGTTCACTTTTGCATTAAAAAAGACAGTTTGGTCGTATCTTTTATATCCAATGGTATTACATATATACGACTTAGTCTTTGTCTATGTAATGGTACTCCCTACAGTTATGGGGTTATAGATAGGTACCTATACTATGAAGGTTTCTAAACCTGGGTCCAGTGAGCCTGAGAACTGTGTATTGATAACTGTGTTGAACTGTGGTTGCAGCCATTGTCACGCAGCACGCAGGAAGCACAAGGGGCATGTGATTGTGGGCGGAACTCTAGAAAGAGCGTGAATCGAAACCCTGCCCCGCGCTCTGACGTCAGCCAGCGGGAAGCAGGAGGTCCCGACCCGGAAGCCCTGGGAACTCGATTCATTCCACCTGCGAAGCAGCAGCCTGAGCATTTCACAAAGACTTACAGCCTGGCTGAGGTTAACTAAGGGGGAGGATGCCCGACCTAGGAGAAGCCGCATCAGTGGGCGTCCCACAGCCGCAATCATTGTCCATGCTTTACGTCCCCAAAGCGCTTGGCTACCACAGTACTCTGGGGAGTCGCACACCCTCAGCGACTTTAAAGAAAGACTTAATGCTGCTCAAAGGGAGGTGAAGTCCTGGCCGGACTCTGATAAAAGGAGCGTCAGACATATCCTGGCAAGACTGAAAGAAACTTTTGACACCCGCAAGGCAGCTGAAATCAAAATGCGGTTCTTTGGCTGCAAACAAAGGGCTCAGGACAGTGTGCGTGACTATTCCCTCAACCTTCAGGAGGTGCTACGAGCAATAAAGCAGGTTGACCTCGACAGCGTGCAGGAGGAGGACAGATTCCTAACAGAGCAGTTCATTAAGGGGCTCCCTTCCAACACCCATCGGACACAGCTGCGCATTATTATGGCTCTACTGAACCCCGGCATGAGCTTTGCCCAATTTAGGGATCAGGCCATCTGTGTGCTGCGAGAGGCGACCCCTAGTGGCACAGCTCCCTCCAGGCACCTAGCCATCATGTACCACCAGGAGGCAGCGCCTTTGCCTCAGGCACCCACTGAGGCTGATGCACAGACTCTGAGTGAGGACACTTCAACGGATCTGGGCCTCCAATCCAAGAGTTAACCAAAAGTGTGGCTGCATTAACAAAAACCGTGCAGTCCATGCAAGTGTCATCCCCAAAGGAAAAGATCCGTCTGGCCTCCAGTCCAGATGACGTCCCATGGCGATGGCAGCAGAGGATCCCACCGACCAGAGGAAAGGACGCCGACCACTACAACTAGACTGGAAAATCCATCTGCCGCCGCTGCCACAAGGCGGGGCACATCGAGAGGTTCGTCTTTTAAATGGGCAACGCCTGGGGCAGAGGGCCGACCCTCAGGAGTAAGACGACCAGGTCCACATAATTGGCAGGACAAGTATGTCGGAGGGTGACCAGTCCTTCCTATCGTACTTGATTGCATCCGATGAACGCTTTACTGGATACTGGCTCCCAGGTGACAATGATGCCATATATCCTTTACAAACGGTACTAGGCTGACTCTGACATTACCCACAGCCCAGATGATGATTTTACAGTAAACCGCCAGTAATGGTCAGCCTTTTCCGCCAGTGGGGTATAAGGAGGAGACCATTAAGGTGGGGCGAGTAGAATTAAAGTCACAAGGCATGATAATTGTAGATATTGATCGACAAGAACATAATCCAATGATGACCATAGGTACCAATGTGATAGAAAATTGTCTTGGAGAGGTTATTGTTCTGTTACAACAGGTGGCCGAAACTGCCCTTATGCAGAGGCAACAGGTCGAATTGTCTAGCAGAGAAGTCGGCAGTGTAAGGGTGAGTGACCCATTCCCCATTGCAATACTTCCAGGAAGTGAAATGCTACTATGGTGTTGGGCTGATATAGGCATCAGGGGTCAGGATTACCAGGCCCTGGTAGAACGCACGTACTCAGACAGAAGGCCCACTATCCTGACAACCCGGTGGTAGTAGAAGTAGAAAAAAGAGGTCAATTTACCCCAGTATGCCACCATTGCTAAGCTGTTCACTGCCAGCAATAACGCAATCTGGACAGTGGAACCCTTGGTCCCGTCAGAAAAGGTGGAGGTCAATGGCTCTGAGGGACAGCAGGAGGTCTGGCACTGATTCCACCCCTTCATACCAAAAGAATGGGGTTTACCGAGTGGTTCAAGAGTATGAACTGGTATTCAGCAAAAACCACCTAGAGTTTGGGCAAGTAAAAGTGGTTCAACAGCATATTCCCACTGGACACCATGGTCCTATTAAAGAAAGGTACAATCCTTTTCCCCCAGCTCACTACCAGTGTGCCAAAAGCATGTTATGGGAAATGTAGGAAGCAGGGGTGATCAGAGATAGTTGCAGCCCCTGGGCAGCCCCATTAGTCCTTGTTAAGAAAAAGATGGCACAATGAGGATGTGTGTTGGTTACAGGCAGATTAACCTCATTACACATAAAGATGTCTACCCGTTACCACGAATTGAGGAGTCATTAGCTGCCCTGAAGTCTGCTAATTTTTGACCCTAGATCTTGTGACGAAATGGACTCCTTCAATGCAGAACATATGATGATTTCTTATGTAACCCAGACAGTATGGTATTTTGTTGCAACTTGAATATGCCACTCATGGGTTAAGTTCTTAAATTCTAGCCAGACTGTATTTTGTATACCCATTGTTGACGTATATAATGTAATTATATTGCCTCTTTGTATTGTGATTTAATTCCTACCTTGTGAGGGGACACTCATTGTTTTTGCCAGTCTTGAAGATGTTTGGAAATGTTGACCGTGTGTATGTAATCATCTCAACTTTTTGTCTTAGGAAGGTCAGAGGGACAGAGGCTCAGAAAACCTAATTATGCTAACTGCCCTTTGCATTACTATGTAAATGTATCCTGCTAGGTGAACCATCTGTATGTGGCTCTCACTTGACAGTACTTAATCGTACTAACATTCCATTGTAAGGACTATATCAATCAGTATGTCGCTCTACCTTGCTAGGATTGCAATACTACTAAAATATGTTAAATGAGGCTTGAGGTCCAGCCAATGAAAAGACAGTGTTAGTGCACCAATCGTGACATTCCCAATATCCTGCAATGAGGGCTGAAGGTATATAAAGAGATGTGTTCATTAACCAGGGTTAGTTAGATTCTGTCTAGTGACCTCAGTCTAGGGATTTCGGTCCCGGCTAGAGGTACACTGGTTTGGATACGGCGGCTAATCTAGGATCTTCGGATCCGATTGGCCGGCCATAATCCCAGGCCTAGGCATTTCGGTGCCGACTGAGGGGATCAGAACCTGGACTATAAGACCACAAGGACATCAGCATCGAATTATCCAATTCGGTGTGATGACAAAGACGGCATAAGGAACGCAGGTTGGGACAATCCAGTCACCTGGCTACAGACTTTGCTGTGCTATATTCTAATCCCTGGTGAGCCAGCGGAAGGGTGAGACTCTGTTGCCTGTTACATTGTTGTGTTTTGCTGGTTATGTGTTATATGCTGTTAACTGTTTGGGGAGCCAATAAAGCCTTAATATTGTGATTCCCTCACCCTGTGTTATCTGAGTAGTGTTCAGCCCATGGTTAAGGAGCTCGGGCGTTCAGTTTGGGAATGAGCCCTGGTCCATGTTGTCTTTGTAAAGGCAGCTGGGCCTGCGGACAAGAGCACCCACTGACCCCCGGGTCTCCTCAGATCTCACCAGTGGGTATTGGCAGGTTCCTGTGGCAAAGGTGAACCGAGAAAAGACTGCATACACTACACCAATGGGATTGTACAAGTTCAACTGTATGTCATTCGGGCTTTGCAACGTGCCAGGAAAGTTCCAGTGATTGATGGAGTGCTGTCTAGGGCATAAGAACTTCGAAACAGTCCTACTCTACCTGGATGACATAATTGTCTACTCCAAGACTTATGAGGATAACTCCTGGATGAGCACCTGGATGAGGTATTCGTAGCGCTCTCCTGTTGTGAATTCATTGGAGATCCCTCTGGTGGTTGTTGCTAGTGATGCAGCTGACTGTGTGGGCTTCACAGGTGATGGTGATAATTGGTAATCTGGTTCTTGGAGCATATAATGGTTTGAAGTAGATCAATCCTTGCCAGTTGTCTTTGGTTCCTGGAGGAGTTCACATCTCTCTGGTTTCTTCTGCTCTGTGGAATTCTTTGCAAGCTAAGTGGATGGTTTTTTGATATTTTTTGGCACACTTTTGTGTGCTTAAGGTTCTGCTTATGTTTTGTCTTATTCTGAGTTGTGGGTTTGCAATTTAGTCTGTATATTTGTTTATCTTCTCTCAGATAGGAAGTTTTCTTCCTAGGAATTTTACCATTCACTATTATCTGTTATCTCCAGTTCTGCTGGCATTTGATTTATAGAAGTCTGTAGATATAGAGGGCGCCGAGTCTTAGTGACTAAGGTTAATTTTTGTTCTATCTGCTGTTGGTGGTTTTTTGATAGTGTTTTATACTGACCGCAATAGTATTCTATCCTGTCTTTCCTATATAGCTAGTTTGGCCTCTTTTGCTAAACCTTTTACTCTACATGTGTTTGTTTTTCTTTCTCTGGTTTCCCAGTTAATATTTGTGGGGGCTTGCTATTCTTTTGGGGTTCTGCTCTGAGGCAAGATAGCTTTTCCTACATCCATCTTTAGGAACAGTTAGTTCTCCGGCTGTGCAGAGGTGTCTAGGTCTGGTTAGTTACATCCCACGGCTACTTCTAGTTGCGGTGTGCAGTCAAGGATTGCGGTCAGTACAGTTACCAACGACTTCTATGGAATCTGAATGTTATTCCTGAGTCATTGGTTCATAACACTCTCCAACTGCTGTCTGAAGATAAAGCCATCTAAATGACACCTGGTGAAACCCAAAGGCCAGTAATTAGGTCACATAGTAAGTGCAGAAGGTGTGGCACCAGACCCTGATAAAGTCACTGAAGCCGACTACCATCCGTGAAGTGCGGCAGTTCCTCGGGTTGGTGGGCTATTACCGCAGGTTCATCAAGGGCTTTACCAAGATCGCAGACCCCCTGCAAGACCTGCTAGTAGGCCAATCCAACAAGGCCAAAGGCAAGAGTCCTCTGATAGAGTGGAACAGCAGAGTAGAAGAATCCTTTACCCAGTTGAAATTGGCCTTCATGGGAGACAAAATCTTGGCCTACCATGATTATGGCCAAACGTTCATCTTATACAATGATGCCAGCAATGTGGGACTGGGAGCTGTGTTATCCCAGGTGCAGAAGGACAGAGAAAGAGTGATTGCCTACGCAAACCAAAAGCTGCGTTCCACTGAAAGGAACCCGGACAACTACAGTTCCTTCAAGCTGGAATTCTTAGTCATAGTCTGGGCCGTCACCAAAAGATTCAAACACTACCTGGCTTCAGTGAAGTTCACCGTATATACGGACAACAAACCCTTGACCCATCTAGAAACCGCGAAGCTAGGTGCGTTGGAGCAGCGATGGATGGCCCAGCTGTCCAATTATGAGTTCACAATAAAGTACAGAGTAGGACATAAGAACAGAAATGCTGATAAACTGTTCAGAATGCCCAATTCGCCAAGCTTCGGAGAAAACCTGGAAGAGCTCGAGGAACTAGAGATGCCGGCTTTTCATTATCCAGGTGCGTCCCAATACTCCCACCGTGTAAAAGGCAGGCATTCCACTGTTAAAGAGGTCTCATTCAATCCACTGCCCCACCATGGATGGGCAGAAACACAGGATAGCGACCCGGCTGTCTGCCTAGTGAAAGAACTGCTGTCCCAAGCTGACTTGCACCCTGGACCGGACGCTCCACAAGAAGCCCAACTGCTGTGGAGGGAGAAAAGCAGATTGTTCACCTAACGAGGTAAGCTGTGTCGGAGAACCATTAATGCCCATGAACTGGTCTGGCAAATAGTTGGTCTAAGAGAGATGCCTCGATGGTCCTGGAAGCAAACCACGATCGAGCAGGGCACTTCGGATGGAAGAAGTTGGAGGCCCTGATTCGTGAGCTTTTCTTCTGGGTAGGCTTTAGGAAAGCTATTGAGAAGAGGTGCCGGGAGTGTGGTTCATGCAACCTGAGGCGGAAAGATCTTGATAGCTAGAGGGCCCCCTTACAGCCAATAGTCACCAGACAATTGCTTGAACTTGTAGCCCTGGATCACGTGAAGCTAACCCCGAGCTGGTAAGGCTATGTCTACTCTTTCACCATCGTAGACCACTATTCCCGCTTCCTGGTAGTCGTAGCAGTGAAGGACCAAACGTCCAAGACTGCATCAAAGGCTTTTCAGGAGCATTTCTGTTGTCCACACAGCTACCCTGAGTAGGTCCTTACCGACCAAGGCCTGGCCTTTGAAGCAGAGGTGTTTCAGGAGTTCTGTAACCTGTACGGCTGCAAGAAAATAAGAACTACCGCCATATCATCCCCAGACCAATGGGTTATGCGAGAAAATGAACCTGTTGAAGACTCTGTCCCTTGAAGAGCATAACCTGTGGCCACGGAAGTTGCCGGATCTGGTAGACCTATATAACCATTAGGGATGAGCGAGTATACTCGCTACTATTCGGAACTCGCCGAATCGTAGCGGTATTCCGATACTCTCTACTCTCCGAGTATCTAAAGGTACACTGCGAAAGTACCCTAAAAGTGAATAAAAGTTGTTAAAAATAATAAAATTACATACTCACCTGTCCGACGCCTGCACCGGGACTGGCAAAGAAGACCCCGAGACCGTCCCAGAAGACATGCGATCACCGGACAAGGTCCTGTAACTTCCAGCCAATCAGATGGCCAGTAGCGATCTGGCCAATCAGATGGCGAGACGTCACAACCATGTGATCGCTAGCGGCCACCTGATTGGCCAGATTGCAAGGTCCTGGCAGTAAACCTAGGACCCTGCAATCTGGCCAATCAGGGGGCCGCTAGCGATCATGTGGTTGTGACGTCTAGCCATCTGATTGGCCAGATCGCTACCGGCCATCTGATTGGCTGGAAGTCACAAGTCCTTGTCCGGTGATCGCAGGTCTTCTGGGACGGTCCTGGGGTCTTCTTTGCCGGTCCAGGTGCAGGCATCGGACAGGTGAGTATGTAATTTTATTATTTTTAACAACTTTTATTCACTTTTAGGGTACTTTCGCAGTGTATCTTTAGATACACAGCGAAAGTAATCGGACTCGCTATGTTCGCAAAGAGTACCAAGTATCGGGACCTACTTGTTGTGAGTATAGCGAGTCTGAATACTGCGGTACTTGCAAATCCCTAATAACCATATCCCGGTGAACTCAACCAACTGTACTCCAGCATACCTGATGAAAGCCAGGCCTTGGCAACATCCTGTTGTCCTTGACATGGGTGTCCTGGTACCAGAGAATATACAACCAGATGCGGACTGGGATACCGAGTGCCAGCAACAATACCGCAAGGTTCAAGAGTATGTATAGAAGAGCCTGTCCCAGTCAAGACAGAAGCAGGAGAGGGATTACAACCAGCAAGCCCCAGCTACTCCCTTAGCACCAGTAGAACAGGTGTTAAAACGAAACAGGAGGATGCATAAACTTGATGACCTGTGGAAAGCTGAGCTATACACTGTCTTGCCTTCAAACTTCGATAACACCAAGGTCTGCCTCATCAGCAAAGATGGAGGAAGAACCTCAGCAACAGTGTCAAGGGACCACTTAAGGTAGGCCCAGAGCAATTGAGAGAACAGGAAGATCAAAACATTCCTCAACAAATAGAAGAGGTCGAGAAGACAATACACACTATCTTGGGACATTTTCCTCAGACAGGATGCTGGTGAAAAAAGCAATTGTCGTACCTGTTTTGACCTTCCCCCAGTTTGTTGTACCTGAAGCAGCAGAGACTCTGAACCAGCCTGAAGACCCGCTGGCTTCAGACACAGATGCCACACCCACAGTGGAACAAGATAATCAACCCCCTGCTAGCGGTGAATCTGTCATGCCTGTGGTGAGTCTAAGGAGTTGCAGAAAGCTGCCCAGCCTGCCAGTAAGACATAGGCCTACCTGTAGCACAGTCACAAGTGAGTCCACAGAACCTGCAATAGACACACTAGCTTCTGGCTGGTCAGTCGGACATGAGGTAGACACACCAGGCAGTGAAGGGTCCCCACCAGTCCTACGTAGATCACAACGCACTATGCACGGTCAGACCCCAGCTCGCTACAGAGATTAGGTACAGAAAGGTTGATTTGTTAAAGTGTAAATATGTTAACCATGTAAATAAGAAACCATTAAGCTTATCGTACCTACAGAGATGGCTGCTAGAGCTTTTAAGTAATCTTGGATGTTAATAGTTATTCTTTCTATATGGACAAATGGACCACAGGACTAGGTATGGTTAGGACAATATTATACAAAAGTTAATTGTTGGTCTTGAAAATAAACCACCAGCGTGGCCAAAAACCAGGCCCATCTACAGAGTGCCCTGTAGCCACTCCCATAGACGATACAAGAAGTGGGTTGAGGCGGTTCCCACCAACTAAACTCCAGGTACAAGGAAAAAAACAATTCCTGGATGGTGGCGTAAAGACTAAGCGCAGCAATGACTGCTTTCCCATTTTTGTTTGTTTTGATTTTTGTAATTTTTCACTTTTGAGACTTTGTACATGTCACACCCCGGGGATGGGGTTACTTGAGACCGGGCCCCTGTCATCCTCTAGAGCTGCTGGTTGTCGTCACGGTGACGTGACCCTGTCCCTTGATCCCAGGTGTGGCAATAAAAAGGGAGTAAAAGAAAAATAAAGAAAAGGGAAATAGAGTATAGCTGGCTGCCGTCGCGTAAATGAGAGTCTTATCACACTCAACTTTGAGTCTGTCCAAGTACTTTACTCACTTCTGTACAGCTTCAAAAAACACACAGCACACAACCGGCTCCAGTCACGGTTCAGCAGCCGGGACAGTTCACTAGGGGCACCCCCTTTCTAGTCCTTTTGGGCCTCTCAGTCACTTCCCGCACATCTACTCCGGACCAACTGTTGCGGACTTTCAGTGGACATTCCCATCCGGGAATCCTAGACCTATGTGACGGCCATTGCCTTCGTGTGTCGGGGGTTTGGGTTCCGGGCATAAAGTCCCTTCACCTTTTAGTCTGTGGTTAGGGCATACAGCTTCCGGCCACTTAAACAGTTAGTATAACATATCAGTCTGTGGCGCGCTAGGTGTAAAAATATACAGGGGACCAATATTAACATTAACAGCGGTTTTATTAACCCCTTACAAGGCCACAACGCGTTTCAGCAGCAAAGCACTGCCTTCATCAGGTGATGTAAGAGGACATTGCCAGGAAGTGACATATTTATAGACAGCACTAACAAACCATTGGTTAATCAATTAATCAATCATTAGCTTCAGATTAACCCAATAGGGACCAAATTGTGATCCCATGTATGCTAGAACAATGTAAAAACCTAATAGAAAAAACAACATTATGCAACTTTACATTTTTGATTGCACTTTAAAGTATAACTAATAAAATCTTCTATGAAATATATCAAGGTACACAACAATTACATTAATAAAATCTATATGACCATATATAAATTACATACAGTTCCAGATTGCATGTATGAAAGCAGATTACTATAATACAACTTTAAAATATTAATATTTTATCACCAGGGTTCGCATGATCCATGATACAGGGATTATCTTATAAATGTATTATATGCAGGGGCAGACCTACCGCGGTGCAGCTGGTTCAGCTGCACCAGGGCCCCGACCGGCTAGGGGGCCCCTCAAGCCTGCAGGGGGGCCCCCAGCCGACCCCTGTAACCCAATGTCAGAGGAGAGGAGAATCAGTGAGGGAAGCAGCACCTATTTCCTTTGGCTGATCCCGCCCCTCCTCTCTTCCGCCCTGGCTCCACTCGGCTACCGGCTCAGGGCAGATAGAGAGCCGCATCTACAA
Organism: Allobates femoralis; assembly: GCA_033576535.1. Taxonomy (NCBI): domain Eukaryota; kingdom Metazoa; phylum Chordata; class Amphibia; order Anura; family Aromobatidae; genus Allobates; species Allobates femoralis. The sequence continues at coordinate 82,396,761 of JARQOC010000008.1, read as the reverse complement.
TATGCGCCGCCCGCTCCTCACCGCCGACCACTAGCACCCCCCCCTCGCTCCTCACCACGGCTGCACCAGGGCCCCCCGGGGTCACGGTCCGCCACTGATTATATGTCCCATTTGTTTAGCATTTAGCTACATTATCTATACAGAGATTTAAGCCTTTGCTGTCAATGTGATCAATAATAGTCAACCTCATTAGACTAGGGTCTCCATGATGAACCCCATTAAAGTGTCTGGACATACTGTGTAGTTGGTATCCTGTTTTTATATTACTAGATTCTTACGCATCAGGTATTCTAGAATATGTACAGTTAGGGCCAGAAATATTTGGACAGTGACACAAGTTTTTTTATTTTAGCTGTGTACAAAAACATGTTCAGAAATACAATTATATATATAATATGGACTGAAAGTGCACACTCCCAGCTGCAATATGAGAGTTTCCACATCCAAATCGGAGAAAGGGTTTAGGAATCATAGCTCTGTAATGCATAGCCCTCTTTTTCAAGGGACCAAAAGTAATTGGACAATGGACTCTAAGGGCTGCAATTAACTCTGAAGGCGTCTCCCTCATTAACCTGTAATCAATGAAGTAGTTAAAAGGTCAGGAGTGGATTCCAGGTGTGTGGTTTTGCATTTGGAAGCTGTTGCTGTGACCAGACAACATGCGGTCAAAGGAACTCTCAAATGAGGTGAAGCAGAACATCCTGAGGCTGAAAAAAAAGAAAAAATCCATCAGAGAGATAGCAGACATGCTTGGAGTAGCAAAATCAACAGTTGGGTACATTCTGAGAAAAAAGGAATTGACTGGTGAGCTTGGGAACTCTAAAAGGCCTGGGCGTCCACGGATGACAACAGTGGTGGATGATCGCCGCATACTTTATTTGGTGAAGAAGAACCTGTTCACAACATCAACTGAAGTCCAGAACACTCTCAGTGAAGTAGGTGTATCTGTCTCTAAGTCAACAGTAAAGAGAAGACTCCATGACAGTAAATACAAAGGGTTCACATCTAGATGCAAACCATTCATCAATTCCAAAAATAGACAGGCCAGAGTTAAATTTGCTGAAAAACACCTCAAGAAGCCAGCTCAGTTCTGGAAAAGTATTCTATGGACAGATGAGACAAAGAGCAACCTGTACCAGAATGATGGGAAGAAAAAAGTTTGGAGAAGAAAGGGAACGGCACATGATCCAAGGCACACCACATCCTCTGTAAAACATGGTGGAGGCAACGTGATGGCATGGGCATGCATGGCTTTCAATGGCACTGGGTCACTTGTGTTTATTAATGACATAACAGCAGACAAGAGTAGCCGGATGAATTCTGAAGTGTACCGGGATATACTTTCAGCCCAGATTCAGCCAAATGCTGCAAAGTTGATTGGACGGCGCTTCATAGTACAGATGGACAATGACCCCAAGCATACAGCCAAAGCTACCCAGGAGTTCATGAGTGCAAAAAAGTGGAACATTCTGCAATGGCCAAGTCAATCACCAGATCTTAACCCAATTGAGCATGCATTTCACTTGCTCAAATCCAGACTTAAGACGGAAAGACCCACAAACAAGCAAGACCTGAAGGCTGCGGCTGTAAAGGCCTGGCAAAGCATTAAGAAGGAGGAAACCCAGCGTTTGGTGATGTCCATGGGTTCCAGACTTAAGGCAGTGATTGCCTCCAAAGGATTCGCAACAAAATATTGAAAATAAAAATATTTTGTTTGGGTTATGTTTATTTGTCCAATTACTTTTGACCTCCTAAAATGTGGAGTGTTTGTAAAGAAATCTGTAAAATTCCTACTTTTTTTATCAGAGATTTTTGTTAAACCCTTCAAATTAAACGTTACAATCTGCACTTGAATTCTGTTGTAGAGGTTTTATTTCAAATCCAATGTGGATGGCATGCAGAGCCCAACTCGCGAAAATTGTGTCACTGTCCAAATATTTCTGGCCCTAACTGTATGTAGTTGACATACTGTGACTGACAGAACTTGTTCAGTCAACGTGAGTGAACTACATATGTATATATAGCAGCGCTATGGTATATGGTGGTACATTACAGCACATGTATAGCAGCACTATAGTATATGGCGGTACTAGTATTATAGTAAATTTGGGGTAATCAGGCAGCGCTATGGTATATGGCGGTACATTACAGCACATGTATAGCAGTGCTATGGTATATGGCGGTACATTATAGTACTTCTATTGTTATGGCAATAAATAGTTAATAATTTATATTAGTTTATAGAAGTCATTCAGAAATCTTTCAGTGTACAGGCTAGAGGCCTGTTCAGGGGCGGACTGGGCCAGGTTGCAGAGAGGCATTTGCCCCCCAGGCCTCTGGCCACCAGCTTCAGGGCCGCTGGCCACGGCTATTTTCGGGTTGCGGCCGCCAGTGATTTAAGAATGCACCTGGCGGCTGAAGCCGGGTGATTTACCTCCATCTCAGCTGCTTCCGGGTCCAGAGGCGTGCTTACGTAGTTGTACGTGACACGCCTCTAACCCTCCAGAGCGGAGCATTTGAAGAGAGGTGCCATTCTGTGAGGCTGACTGACTGATTGTGTGGGCCGGTCCCTGCTTGCAAGCCAAGCTCTTCCAGCAGCTGTTCATGGCTGCAGCAAGTCCTACTTGTTCTTCTGCCGGCCAGCACTGTCTCCACCTCTGTTTATGTGCTGGGCCGGCAGTGTCACTATTCACAGACCGAGCTCTGTGCGAGGCCAGTCTGCAGAGCTGTGATGTCATCCAGCCCTCCTCACATGCCTGCTGGAGAGGAGATTAACGGCAGACAAGTCGGGGGAAGGTGAGAATGTCTGTTTTCTCCTCTACATAAAAGTAGCCCTGATTTGTCTTTATGGCTGAGTACATGTGTGCATAGCTGTGTGTGTGTGTGCATGCCTGGATGGATCGCTGTGTGCATGTGCGTGCATGGCTGGGTTCATGTGTCCATGGCTGAGTGCATTTGTGCAAGACTGAGTGTGAGGCTGTGTGTGTGCATGTCTGGGTGCATGACCAGGTGCTTGTGTCCATGGCTGAGTGCATTAGTGCATGACTGAGCGCAGGGCTGTGTGTGAGCGTGTGTCTGGGTGCATGAATGGGTGCATGTGTCCATGACTGGGTGCATGTGTCCATGGCTGAGTGCATTTGTGCATTACTGAGCGCAGGGCTGTGTGGGTACATGACTGGGTGCATGTGTTCATGGCTCGGTGCATGTGTCCATGGCTGAGTGCATTAGTGCATGACTAAGCACAGGGCTGTGTGTGTGCGCGTGTCTGGGTGCATGACCGGGTGCATGTGTTCATGGCTGGGTGCATGTGTCCATGGCTGAGTGCATTTGTGCATGACTGAATGCGGGGCTGTGTGTGTTCATGTCTGGGTGCATGTGTTCATGGCTGGGTGATGTGTCCATGGCTGAGTGCATTTGGGCATGACTGAATGTGGGGCTGTGTGTGTGCATGTCTGGGTGCATGGCTGAGTGCATGGCTGGGTGCATGTGTGCATCGCTGGGTGCATGTTTATGAATATGAATATATAAAGAGGGTGCACTGATGCAGGTGCATCTCAATGAATTAGAATACCATCAAAAAGTGACTATTTCAGTAATTCAATACATAAAGTGACACACATATATTATATAGAGTCATTACACACAGAGGGATCTATTTCATGTGTTTATTCTGTTAATGTTGTTGATGAATGAAAACCAAAGGTCATTATCTCAGAAAATTAAAGTAGGGAGAATGAAGGGTTAAACACTGCGCTGTCGTATTCCACCAGACATTTAAGGGTTTATATAATATTGATTTATTAGTCAAAGCGTTTCAGGGCTCCCTCCACATGACAGTATGATATTGATTTGTCCTGAGGAAGGGGCCAGGGAACTCTCTAATGCGTTCATAAATAAATCAATATTATATTCCCCCTTTGATGTCTCGTGGAATACGGCAGCGTGGTGGTTAACCCTTCATCCTCCCTACTTGAATTTTATGAGATAATGACCTTTGGGGTTTCATTGGCTGTAAGCTTGTCTTTGTTCTGTATGTTGACAGTTCTGTATAATGTATGCGTGCATGTCTGCGTTGCGTATATAAAATTGTATGCATTTTTTATAAAATATGTGTATGTGGGGGGCATATCTGGGGGTCGGGCAGGGGCCACTGTCAACATGTGGTCAGAGTGAGCAGGTAAATGTGAGGGGACAGTATGGGGTAGAAGAGAGAGGGGACTGCTTGGGGGACAGTGTGAGGATACAGTAAGCAGGGCTCTGGAGTAAGCCAAACCACCACTCCAACTCCTCAATTTCCCTTACTCTGACTCCACGACTCTGACTTCTTCATACATGGCTCATGTTTAAGTGATAACTTTATTGCACAATGGGAACATCAGGCTTTAATCATTATGTTGATACAATAATCAAGATATTTAGATAGAGCATAATAATTATTCATAATGATAATATTCAGCACATTCTGCATTGATCTACTGTACCCAATTCATTATATACTGTAGGAGTCGGAGTTGCTCCATTTTTCTACCAACTCCACAGTCCTGACAGCAAGGAAAGGATAGTATGCCGAGGAGGGAGATGTGATGAGGGGCATAATATAAAGACTGGGCAGTATAGGTTTGGGGGCCGTGTGAAAGGGCCTTTTATGAAAAGAGCAGTGTGGAGGGCATGTATCAGGAGAGGGACACTGTGGAGGGCATGTACCAGGAGAGGGACACTGTGGGGGTCCTTATTTGTGCAGAGAACACATTGAGGGCAATTATTTATTCATGGGCTTAGTGTAGGGCATATAAATTTATTTAGGCAACATTATAAAGACTCTCTTATTTTTAAGGGCACTGTGTCGGGATGTGCTGCAGAAGAACAGAGAAGATAGAAGTCTGTAAAGGCATGAAGAGTCATCATGGTGTCTGCACAACATCAAGAAATGAAAGATAATTACTCCAACCAGAGAAGATGTCACCTATAAGGTTCCTGAATGTAAATGTTTCTTTGTGATCCTGCTGCTTCTCATCAGTGCTGTGGCTCCTGTACCAGAGAATTGGTGCAGCTCGAGAGAAATCTTGGAGCTGGGAATTGCAGGTCCAGATTAGTGCAGACGTTGGCTCCAGTCACTCCCAGAGCGAAGAGAACGGGCGGGGTGATAGACAGAGATGAGGGTTGAGAGGTAGGGAAGTGCTGAATCGTGAAGAGCTTTGTAGTTGAGAACAAGCAATTTGAATTGGATCCTATAATGTATGGGCAGCCAGTGCAGTGACTGGCACAAAGCGATCCTATAATGTATGGGCAGCCAGTGCAATGACTGGCACAGAGCAGATCCTATAGTGTATAGGCAGCCAGTGCAATGACTGGCACAGAGCAGATCCTATAGTGTATGGGCAGCCAGTGCAGTGACTGGCACAGAGCGGAGGCATCCGAGTAACAGTTAGCCAGATAGATGACCCTGGCTGCTGCATTAAGGATAGACTGGAGAGGGGAGAGTCTAGTGAAGGGGAGGCCAATTAATAGAAAGTTGCAATAATCAAGGCGGGAGAGGATCACAGCCACTGTAATGGTTTTAGTTGTTTCCATGGTGAGGAAGGGGCGGATTCTAGATATTTCCTACAGTTGCAGGTGAAAAGAGTGGGCGAAAGATTGTATATAGGAGGTGAATGAAAGATCAGCATCAAATATAACACCCAGACAGCGAGCCTGCTGCCTAGTTGTTATTGTGGTGCCGCACACTTTGAGGGAGATGTCAGATTTAGGGAGGTTAGTAGAGGGTGGGATCAGAAGTTGTTCCGTTTTGGAAAGGTTAAGATTCAGGTATAGAGTAGGCATGATATTGGAAACTGCAGTTAGACAATCATTGGTATTCTGTAATACAGTAGGGGTAAGGTCAAGGGAAGAAGTGTATAGTTGTGTGTCATCAGCATAGAGATGGTACTGAAAGCCAAGTCTGATGATCCTCTATCCTATCGGGGCTGTGTAGAGAGGGCCAAGGACTGAACCCTGAGGGACCCCAATAGTGAGAGGAAGATGGGAGGAAGTGGAGCCAGCGAATGATACACTGAAAGAGCGGTCAGAGAGATAGGAAGAGAACCAGGAGAGAGCAGTGTCTTTGATGCCGATGGAGTGCAGCATAGAGAGTAGGAGATGGTGGTCAACAGTGTCAAAGGCTGCAGAAGAGGTCAAGAAGGATAAGCAGAGAGTGGTCACCATTACATAATGATGGTCCTGATTATTTATGCACAAACTAATGGTGATCTTGGTGATGAATTCATCTACTGCTTGGTGTTATGATGTATTTCTGTACTGATGAGGGTAGTGATCCATGTTTCTGTACTGATGGGAGTTTTAGCGATAGATTTTGGTATTGCTGGTGGTTCTGGTGATGTATTCTTGTGCAGATATTGGTTCTGATCCTGTACATATAACAATCCATAACCTATAAGATTGTGACATATGGCTATGCTTAATAAAGTATTGTCCCATTGACAATTTAGGGATTACTACATTTTTATTTGCTAGGAGCATTAAAGGGATTGTATAAGTTTGTGATGAAAGCTCGCCATAATTGCTGCTGTTTTAACCAATTAAATGTCCTCGTCAGTCACTGACAGGAATATTTAGGGTTATGGCTGATGCCTGCACACGCCAGCTCCCATCAACTCCACTTGCTGTGGGTTGTTGATGGGTTGCCATGTGTTGTTGCCATAGTGTGGAGACATTATTACAGCGGTCTCACTTTGTAGTGAACGGTGATTGCAATGGATCTTTGCTTTGAACCTATAACAGGAAGCGAGTGGCAGCAGGGGGAATAAAATTTCATTTTCTCGCTGTAGCCTACACTAAGTTTACCTGCAGATTAATCATATAGCTGCAATTAAATAGTGTTCCTGTATCTATGTACCATCCACTGTTATTTTTAAAGACTCTTACCTCTGCTGCTTTAATGCAAGGGCCAGAGATAAGAAAACGAAAGATGGGTCGCCACATCTCAAGGGCCACTGCTTTGCGGTTGCCCCCCAGGCCAAAATGTGCCAGCCAGCCCCTGGGCCTGTTTGTAGGAAAAAGGCCTTGCTCTTTTCTCTAGTTAGCCCTCTCTCCTTCTTCCCTCCCACCTTTGGGATTCCTCTGGCTCAGATTTTATATAATGTTTTGACTTAGAGGTAGCAGTATAGAAGTTCTTATCAGCATGTTCTGAATGTACTGAACGAATCCAAGGCTAGATTAAACTAACTAACACACAGAATATAATTGAATGTTTTTTTAGAATAAAATCTACATTTTATTCAGCATAATATGATGCAATCACTTAGAAACACCCCTAAGGAATGCCCATTTAATGATAAGTAATAAAACTGCTAACCGCTCCTAAAATATAGGTCTTTGTCATTAAGCTCTACTTTGACATGGGTGTCAGCGTGGTTCTTTCGGTGGCGTGCACACACTCAGACAAAGCATCCAATTTGGCGGCAGACAATTAAGATGACAGCCCACCCGAAAGGTGTGGAGGACATCCATTACAACGTGGAGCTACAACTGGGTCATATAACTTTCTTGCATATAGTTCTTGCAACAAGACCCCTTGCGGATTGACTATCGTTAGCTGGGCATGTATATTTTGTCTGAACACCTTGAGTACTGGAGAAGTGCCAGGGATTGCTATAGAACCAGTTTCTTCACGTGCATATGGCGTAATTGCTAGCTCTATACCTTGTCTACACAAGTGGCACGTCATCTGGAGTTATCTGAAGAGACGGAACAATCTCATCACTACCATCATTTATGTAAATTACGTACCCGTCCACCACCGCAGCCAGGACTATACTCCGTCCTTAGCTTGCGCGCTCGGGGTGGGAAAACCATCAGCCGTATCAGAGGCTGGAACACCAGTAGTGAAATAAACCATCGGCTCCCCTTTCAGGGGCCTGAAAACCATCAACCCTATTAGGGGTCGACAAACCATCAGCCCTATCCCTTGGGAATAGAGCTGGAAAACCAGGGAAACAGAATCTCCCCACTCAGCTCCGTTCTCCGTGCCTTTCTCTCTTTCTATGTACTGAAACTGCAGCAATGATAGCACTGACATAAACACAGATAAACTCAGGATCAGGTTGCAAGAGCACAAATAAGGCAGACAATTAAGGAATTCTCAGGACCGGGTTGCAAGGGCTAGGACTTCTCAGATCCGGTCTGACAGCCAGCTACCTCCATCCCTGCACGGAGTTACAGGAGGGTCTTAGGTGAGATAAATCATTTTCTTACCTCTTTGTAGCCTGCAGGTCTACCCCTCGTGTATGATCCGTCCTGGGAATAGAGGTTCAGTTGTGGCTGTCGTTCCCTGGACGTCTCGTCCTAGCCCCATGCTGGTGCGCCAACTTTACAAACTGAAAATGTATACAAGATCAGGGATAGGTTAGGGACAGATAGGGCAAGTCGACGTGGAGCGGGAGCACCACAGGCGTTTCAAGAGGGTGCCGACCTCCGCTGGGTAGGTAGGTTTCCAGCTTTAAGGACATTACTAGCGTACTATTAGGAGTGGGTATATCATTTATAAATTGTGTAAATCTTATGCTAAATCTATGAACTATCTTGGGTGACAATTTATTTTGATATTTTAATCAATAGAAAATGATTTTTGATTGAATATAAGATCCTTATATAGAAGTTATTTGACATGAACCATAATTGTATGATTTAGAATAGGTGATTTGGGTTTCAAGAACCCAAAGAATGTAATGTTTCTGTATATATATTGTATATCTTTTCTCTTAGGGATGATTGTTTTCATTTATAGGTAAGTCAAGAACTGATACCATATTCTTTTTATATTTTTTTCCTTAAAAGGTGGTGTATGTACAGTGCCTACAAGTAGTCTTAAACCCCCTGCAGATTTAGCTGGTTGACACATGCGGAATTAACTTGGCATTGTGACATTTGGACTGTATATCAGCCTGGAAGTGGGAAATGCACTGCAGCCTAAAAGAATTTTTTTTTTTTTAAAGCGTTAAAAGTTAATTCAGAGGGTCATTTATTATTCAACCCCTCAAACCACCAGCATTCTGTTTGGTCCCCCTAAAGTATTAAGAAGTAGTTTAGGCACAAAGAACAATGATCTTCACATGTGTGGATTAATTATCCCTTTTGCCAGCCTTTTCTGACTATTTATGACCCTCCCCAAACTTGTGAACTGCACTCATACATGGCCAACATGGGAAAGACAAAGGAGCATTCCAAGGCCATCAGAGACAAGATCGTGGAGGGTCACAAGGCTGGCAAGGGGTACAAAACCCTTTCCAAGGAGTTGGCCTACCTGTCTCCACTGTTGGGAGCATCATCTGGAAGTGGAAGGCTTATGGAACTACTGTTAGCCTTCCACGGCCTGGACAGCCTTTGAAAGTTTCCTCCCGTGCCGAGGCCAGGCTTGTCCGAAGAGTCAAGGCTAACCCAAGGACAACAAGGAAGGAGCTCCGGGAAGATCTCATGGCAGTGGGGACATTGGTTTCAGTCAATACCATAAGTAACGTACTCCACCGCAATGGTCTCCATTCCAGACGAGCCCGTAAGGTACCTTTACTTTCAAAGTGTCATGTCAAGGCTCGTCTACAGTTGGCTCATGATCACTTGGAGGACTCTGAGACAGACTGGTTCAAGGTTCTATGGTCTGATGAGACCAAGATCGAGATCTTTGGTGCCAACCACACACGTGACGTTTGGAGACTGAATGGCACTGCATACGACCCCAAGAATACCATCCCTACAGTCAAGCATGGTGGTGGCAGCATCATGCTGTGGGGATGTTTCTCAGCCAAGGGGCCTGGCCATCTGGTCCGCATCCATGGGAAGATGGATAGCACGGCCTACCTGGAGATTTTGGCCAAGAACCTCCGCTCCTCCATCAAGGATCTTAAGATGGGTCGTAATTTCATCTTCCAACAAGACAACGACCCAAAGCACACAGCCAAGAAAACCAAGGCCTGGTTCAAAAGGGAAAAAATCAAGGTGTTGGAGTGGCCTAGTCAGTCTCCTGACCTTAACCCAATTGAAAACTTGTGGAAGGAGCTTAAGATTAAAGTCCACATGAGACACCCAAAAAACCTAGATAACTTGGAGAAGATCTGCATGGAGGAGTGGGCCAAGATAACTCCAGAGACCTATGCCGGCCTGATCAGGTCTTATAAAAGACGATTATTAGCTGTAATTGCAAACAAGGGTTATTCCACAAAATATTAAACCTAGGGGTTGAATAATAATTGACCCACACTTTTATGTTTAAAATTTATTAAAATTCAACTGAGCAACATAACTTTTTGGTTTGTAAGATTTATGCTTCTGTTAATAAATACTACTCTCGTTTGCAGTTTGAAGGCTCTAACTTATTTGCATCTTATCAAACCACCTAAATCAGCAGGGGGTTGAAGACTACTTGTAGGCACTGTATATGTAATATTAGATGATAAGATGCTCAAGGGGGTTGACTTATATTCTTAAGGTTATATGTAAAATTTTGTGATTTGTTTTTGTGTTGCAATGTATTACTATGTCATTGATAGTTATAAAAATTATACAAATTTTTATGAGACTATGGTTGAAAATGTTGTCCAGGTAAAAGATTCCCCGAGATAGGCTTTTTCTTATGTTTTGACACTTATAAAATGCTCGTCTAACATGTATTTTTGAGTTTTCTCTCCCCTCTAACATACAGCTACTGTGCTACTGTGGACCGAAGTCGCTTCCCACAGCCTGGAGGTGGAGTGATGGTCAAAAGAAACGTCAGAAATTCTGCTGATGACTGAGACAGTTGAAAAGCTCAAATGGCAGCCCAACTAAATCCAAGATCTACACTACAAGGCATACGAGCCCAGGGGAACTACCGAATTAACAAAGCATTTGACTAAAATACATTCTCGAGTTTTTTCCTCTCTCTCAGATCCTCAAAACCTGGAAGGAACCCATCAGATTCAGCCAGGAGATTGGGTTCTTATCAAAAGGTTCAGCAGACATGCCCTCGAGCCCAGATACGACAGCCCCTTTCAAGTCCTGCTGGTCACCTCTTTGGCTGTGAAGGTTGAGGGAAGGCCTACATGGATCCACGCATCCCACTGCAAGAAGGCACCAGATCCAGAAGCCAAAAATGGTTGTTTTGCTCCTTAATCCTGATATATATACTCAGTATAAAGCAGCGGGGAGCAGGTCACAAAAGAGTGGAAGGTCATGTAGGAGAGAATATGGGAGATCATACGGGAGGTCATGTTAGTACCCCAGCTACAAGGGTCACATATCAGTTTGACTTCTACACCATAGTAAACAGATGAAAGGGAGGAAAGAACCAGAAAGCATGTATGGATGACCGGGATCAGAGAAACAGACCAATAATTCAAAAAATTTTTATAAATCTTTATTAACAATAATACAGAGAAATATGAGCAAAAAACACAAACAGAATAAAAACACTTAAAATGTGTGATGGACAACCACCAACACAGCAATGACTATGGCCCCAGATGTCATCAGAATAGTTGTATCATGAAACCCAAACATGGGTTTAAATATTTGATTAGGACCCGCTGGTGACTAGACACACAGGAAGGCAAGCCTGCTGACATGAAAGAATGAAAAAAACAAGAGATTCCAGGACAATATAGGTGCCATTGATCAAAAAACAAGAAAATCATGAATAGCAATCATCAAACCCAGTTGAAAGATAATGCAGCTCAGCTAATATTGAATCAGAATATATTGCACCAATGTACAAAACAGTGAGATGCGACTCATAGACTCCTGTGATAAAGTATAGTACAGGGACCTAATGTCCCTTATGGAGTAACAAGAATGAATAAAGTCACAAATACAATAATGTCGGTCCTGCCTGAGAGCTAATTAAGGACAAAAGCTCTGAGGTCAGTAACACAGGTCTAGGAGAGCACACCATAAACTGGAATGGTCAGTTCAGTTAATGCTGAGGCATCAAAAATCATTCACCTGTGAGCAGGGTGAGAAAACATGAAGGATAAACAAAAGTCAGGACAATGCAACACCAATGCCTGGAAAAAAGTCAAAGATAAGTTATAGTCACCATAGCAGGTCAGGAGACCAGGGGCACATAGCAGCAGGGACCGACGCGTATCGCCGCTCTAAACAACGGCTTCATCCTCGGGAAGCTGTGGGAGGAAGTGTTAGCTCTGCCCATATATATAATGCTATCTGTAATCATGATAAAGGTCACCTGTGTCTGCATGTGTGCAGTCTCTGGCCTTCAGGCCGGATGTGACGTATCGTAACTTAGAAGGAGGTGGGCGGGCAAATAGTGCTAAAGTAAACAGAGGCTTAGCTCAGGACACAGCGTCTAGTTGCCTAGAACATCAGGCAACTGCACAGTTGAGACTGCAATCAAGATCTATGTGAGAGGAGGGGGGAGCAGCTCCGAGGGGAGAGATTAGTGACATGGTGATTTGCAAAGCAAACCACTGTCAGAGACCGGCCGGTCTTTTAGACATTGTGTAAAAAAAAAAAACCCCCACTAAAGAGGTTGAGAAGCAGACTGTACATGGGGATGCACTAATTGTAGTGAAACTAGAGTCTGTGAGGCCCAAAGAAAGCAAGCCAAAAGGACAAACTACCTATAGTAACCTAAAAGGAGGAAAAAGTAGGACAAAACATGTCAGAAACAACATTTGAAATCCAAATTGATAGACATATAGAAAATATATTGCGGAGCCGTGGACCTTGGAGAAAAGCTCAACAAGGATGCTGCGCAGTAAATAGACCTGGAAGCAATGGTGTACTAGTGCAAAGCAGACCCGCAGTGGATAATATCAGCACAGAATAGTCCATGTCGCCCTTGGATACAGAAGTCCAGACTGATCGACTGATAGATAATCCAGAGTGGCCCATTTCCATACTGAGTAGAAAAGTTAAATCGGTTCATCCAAGGAACACCTGAGGGTCCAGGGTCAGTGTGGCAGAAAAGGGGAATCCTCATTATTCGTCCAATTACAAGAAAGGCAGTGATGGAGTATATTCGGGATTTCAGTTTCTGTGGAACACAAAATACGATGTAAGGCAGGAAGAAAAGTGCATCTCATTACTTCTTATAGAAGCCCGTGAAGAGCATCTCCTCATTTAGTCCTTTGGGGGCCAAACTCTGAAGCGTATAAATCCATCGTGTTTCCTTTCTCAGTAATGCATCCATGACCGAAGGTCTCCTGATATTAGTTAGTACCCTATCAACGACAATAACCTTTATCCCACGAGGTGAACAATCATGGTGATGTAGGAAGTGCTTAGCTACGGAGCTGATGGACTTACCTCGTTCTAGGTGTGCAGAAGCACACGTAATGTTCGAGATATGATGCTGGATTCTCTTTCTAAGCTCTTGCGTAGTAATGCCAACGTAGACTTTCGGACAACTGCAGAGTAAGACATATACAACATTACGAGTTTTACAATTAGCGTAATGGTTGGTCAAGATTCGTCCTGCTGGGGTACCAGATCCAGAAGCCAAAAATGGTTGTTTTGCTCCTTAATCCTGATATATATACTCAGTATAAAGCAGCGGGGAGCAGGTCACAAAAGAGTGGAAGGTCATGTAGGAGAGAATATGGGAGATCATACGGGAGGTCATGTTAGTACCCCAGCTACAAGGGTCACATATCAGTTTGAATTCTACACCATAGTAAACAGATGCACACGACATGAGATCTACAACAGCTATGGGTAATATGGGGGATATAGACCAGTCCAGGTAGAAGAATGCAAAGATAAATGGGGTAGAAGCCTGCCAGACCACATGATCCTGACCAAGGGTAGATGGGAGCATAGCCAAAACCATAAAAGGACTCACAGACCTGTCAGAAGAATTAGATCATAATTCTGGTGTTAAGGATCCATGGGACACTTGGTTTGGGTGGTGGGATGGATGGCAGAAAGCACTTATCAAACTAGGTATAATAATCCTTTGTGCTCTATTCATAGTGGCTCTAATTTCATGCTGTGTAATACCTTGCATCAAGAAGATGATGTCTCGCGTCATGATGGAGACAGTGACCACAATGTATGCAGATCTCAGAGGCCCCGATGATTAAGGAGAAATATACGCCTGAGAATGATGCCATTACCATTGCCGCAAGATCCCTTGGAGAAATACGAGAACTTGAGACCCATCTTAGATAGTAGAGTAGGCACAGCCAGCGTGGCAGGATGGAGCCGGCGGGGCAGGATGGAGCCGGAGGAGCAGGATGAAGTCGGAGGAGCAGGATGGAGCCGCAGGGGCAGGATGGGGGGGCAGGATGGTGGAGAGCGGGGCAGGATGGAGTGAACAGGGCAGGATGGAGCCGGGGGGGCAGGATGATGGGGGGGCAGGATGGTGGTGAGTGGGGCAGGATAAAGCGATCGGGGCAGGATGGAGCGAGCAGGGCAGGGATGGAGCCGGAGGAGCAGGATGATGGGGGGGGGCAGGATGGTGGTGAGTGGGGCAGGATGGTGGCGGGTGGCAAGATGGAGTGAGCGGGCAGGATGGTGGCGGGGGGCAGGATGGAGCAAGCTGGGCAGGATGGAGCCAGAGGAGCAGGATGGAATCGGAGGAGGAGGAGGATGGGGGGGCAGGATGGTGGTGAATGGGGCAGGATGGAGTGAGAGGGGCAGGATGGAGCGAGCGGGGCAGGATGGTGGCGGGGGGAAAGATGGAGCAAGCGGGGCAGGATGGTGGCGGGGGGGCAGGATGGAGCAAGCGGGGCAGGATGAAGGGAGTGGGGCAGGATGGAGCCGGAGGAGCAGGATGAAGCCGGAGGAGCAGGATGGAGCCAGAAGGGCAGGATGGCGGGGCAGGATGGTGGCGAGCGGGGCAGGATGGAGCGAGCGGGGCAGGATGGTGGCGGGGGGGGCAGGATGGAGCCGGCGGGGCAGGATGGAGCCAGCGGGGCAGGATGGAGAGAGCGGGGCAGGATGGAGCGAGCGGGGCAGGATGGAGTGAGAGGGGCAGGATGGAGCCGGAGGAGCAGGATGGTGGCGAGCGAAGCAGGATGGAGCAAGCGGGGCAGGATGGTGGCGGGGGGGCAGAATGGAGCCAGCAGGGCAGGATGGAGCCAGGGGGGGCAGGATGGAGCGAGCGGGGCAGGATGGAATCGGGGGGGCAGGTTGGATGTGGGGGGCAGGATGGAGGCGGGGGGCGGGATGGAGCTGGGGAGGCAGGATGAAGCTGGGGGGGCAGGATGGAGCCAGGGGGGCAGGATGGAGCCAGGGAGGGCAGGATGGATGCGGGGGGGGGCAGGATGGATGCGGGGGGGAATGATGGATGCGGGGGGGAACAGGATGGAGGTAGGGGGGGCAGGACGGAGCAAGCGGGGCAGGATGGAGCCGGGGGGGCAGGATTGATGCGGGGGGGTAGGATTGATGCTGGGGGGCCGGATGGATGCGGGGGGCGGGATGGAGTGAGCAGGCCAGGATGGAGCGAGTGGGGCAGGATGGAGCCAGGGGAGGGACAGGATGAAGCGAGCGGGGCAGGATGGTCCCGGGGGGGCAGGATGGAGCCGGGGGGGTAGGATGGAGAGAGAGGGGAAGGATGGAGCAAGCTGGGCAGGATGGAGCGAGCGGGGCAGGATGGAGCCGGGGGGGGGGAAGGATGACGCAAGCAGGGCAGGATAGAGCCGGGCGGGCAGGATTGATGTGGGGGGGCACTATGGATGGGGGGGCTGGATAGAGCCGGGGGTGCAGGATAAAGCTGCGGGGGCGGCAGAATGGAGCCAGGGGGAAGGCAGGATGGAGCCGGGGGGGGAGCATGGAGCTGGGGGGTGGGCAGGATGGAGCCGGGAGGGGGGGCAGGATGGAGCCGGGGGGGGCAGGATGGATGTGGGGGGCGGGATGGAGCCGGGCGGGCAGGATGAAGCTGGGGGGGGCAGGATGGAGCCGGGGGGTCAGGATGGAGTCAGGAGGGCAGGATGGAGCTGGGGGGGGGCAGGATGGAGCTGGAGCCGGGGGGGGGGGCAGGATGGAGTCGGGGGGAGCAGGATGGATGCGGGGGGGACGATGGATGCGGGGGGGGGGCAAGATGGAGGTGGGGGGCAAGATGGAGGCATGGGGCAGGATCCCCCTCACCCTCCTCTGTTCTCACCCGTATTCTTCTGCAGTGGTCATGTAACAGGGCGGGCTGTGTGATGTCACATCAGCCCGCCCTGTCACATGACCGCAGTGTGTACAGTTGGAGGAGACAGGTGAGAACAGTGAGAGGCGACAGGATGGATGCGGGGGGGGGGGGGGGCAAGATGGAGGCAGGGGCAATATCCCCCTCGCCCCCTTCTGTTCTCGCCCGTCTTCTGCTGCGGTCATATGACAGGGCGGACTGTAAGTCACATCAGCTCGCCCTGTGTACAGAGGGAGAAGACAGGTGAGAACAGCGAGAGGCGAGGGGGGAGGCGAGGTGGGGGAGTGGTGGAAGAGGCGAGGTGGGGGCGGCGGGTTCCTTTTATATCCCAGCAAACAGCAGCGCTAACGCGCCACTGTCGCCGGCTACATATTGGCATGAAATTCAAACTTTGAGTTTGCGCGCCAATTTGCATAGTCTGCGCTTATTGGCGCCCACCTTCGGCGAGCACCAATGAGCGGCCTCTGTCTGGCGCGCAATTTCTGTGACCAACAGACGCCTTAGACAATTATATAGTAGATGCCTGTGATTGTTTAACCGAGCATGCATGGTCTGCACAGTGTGGCTCACATATTGTAGACCGCACGTGCATTCCAACATGTAAACAAAAAATGTGGTTTGACAGGTTAATATATGTTTAATGGGAAAAATCGCACCTGTTTTTCTTGAAATTAAATTTTTTATTCCTTCAATAATGGTATGGCAACATAAGCATTTGGGCATGCGACAAGGATAGCAACCCTGTTGTGAATTCTGCTTGTGGGCTCCCTTCTGTGGTTGTGGCTGGTAATGCAGTTGATCCTGTTCTGCAGTCAATTCAGGTGAATTGGATAATTTTAATTCAGACTGGGGTATTTAGGTTTGCAGGATTCCCTCACCTTGCCAGTTGTCAATTGTTCCTGGAGGTGTTTCACCTCTGCCTGGTCTCTTCCTGCCTTTCTGCAAACCTCCAAGCTAAGTGAATGGTTTTGTTTTCTTGTGGCACACATGCTGTGTGCTTGTTTTGGAATTGTTTATTTCTGCTCAGAGTTGTGGTTTTTGTGGATATTTGGTCTGCATGTCTGTCTTAATCTGCTCTCTGTTAGGAAATTTTCTTCCTAGGATTTAAGTGCTATTTATTTGTTGTTGGCTTTTTACAGCTTTTGATTGTGTCAGCATAGTTGGATTCAAAGGAGTTCCGCAGATTTAGAGGGCGCTTAAGTCTTGAGTAGACTCAGGGGTATTTTTGTATTATCTGCTGTGGATATTTTTTAAAGGATTTTTATACTGACTGCAATAGTATTCTGTCCTGTCTTTACCTATCTAGCTAGAGTGGCCTCATTTGCTAAATTCTGTTTTCTGCCTGAGTGTGTCTTTTCTTCTCTTACTCACAGTCAATATTTGTAGGGGTCTTTCTATCCTTTGGGGGTTCTGCTCTGAGGCAAGATAGAATTCCTGTTTCCATCTTTAGGGGTAGCTAGTTCTCCGGCCGTGTTGAGGTGTCTAGGGTATGGTTAGTCACATCCCACGGCTACTTCTAGTTGCGGTGTTAGGTCAGGAACTGTGGTCAGTATAGGTACCACTTACTCCTGTGAAAGAGATTCATGCGGCTCCAAGGTCACCGGATCACAACACAACTCCAGTTTGAACTATCAACAGCTTGTTCAATTGCTTCCCTATGAGTCGTATTACTGGGTGCTACTAAATTGCGTAAACATTTACTCTTCTTGTATATAATCATAGGTTTGTTTGGGATGTGGTTCGACAAGATAGAATCCCCTTTAAATTAAACCAATGTTTATTTAGTAGGTTCTGTATGGTAGTACGGGGCTGACAAAACGTGGTCACTAGACTCCTTTTATTAAGTTTTGAAGGTATTATCTGTTCCGTTCTCTTTTTCATTACTTTGTCCACACAGGATTCCTGAGTAAGATATTTTGTCCTTTCAAACGCATCCTTCAAGAGTTTCTTCGGATAATGTTTTTCTTGGAATCTATTGCGTAGGACAATTGATTCTTTCTGGAAATCAGAATCTTTCGTGCAATTGTTGCAGACCCTCCAATATTGACCATATTACACATTACGTATCCAACTGGGGAGGTGTCCACTGTTGAAACTCAAATAACTGTTGACATCAACAGATTTAAAAAAGGTCGACATGAACAACCCCCCCAGGTCACTGAACTGTACCAATAGATCCAAAAATTGGAGGGCCGTGTTAGAATGGGAGGCTGTGAATGTCAGTTCCCAATTGTTGTTATTAAGTTCCCTAATAAAGGACAACACTTCCTCCTCGGTGCCCTCCCAGACGAAAAACAGGTGTGACCATTTCGCAGTAGTAGACTGCGCAATGGAGACAGATTTGAATGCACCCATAAACAGATTAGCGTAACTGGGTGCGAATCTCGTCCCATTGCATAGCCTCTCAACTGTCGGTATACAGATTTTTCAAAGGTAAAGATATTATTTTCCAAGATGAAACTTATAGCTGTTAGTATGCATCTCCTCTGTTCCCCGGGTGGGGAATAATCGAAGGATAAATATTTATCAACTGCTTTAAGGCCTAATTCATGTGGGATGTTTCTATAAAGGGCTGCAACATCTAGGGTTAGTTGTAAATACCCTTTCTTCGGGGGAAGGTCCCTGAGTTCTTTGATCAGTTGCGTGGAGTTCCTCAAGTAAGAGGGCAACTCAACTACATATTTTTGTAAATGTCAATCTACAAAATGTGACCGATTACAGGTAATAGGATTCACCCCAGATATGATAGAGCGGCCAGAGTGGTTGACAGAGTCCTTATGAAGTTTCGTAAGGAAATAGAAGTATGTGTTTTATACTGGGGAACATCAAGAAAAATGTTTTCTTTTTTATTTAAAAGACCCTTGGAATAGGCATCTTTAATTAGTATGTTATATTTCAAATATATAGCAATCGATGGATCTAATAGTTCGTAAAACTCATGGTCTCCCAAAATCCTATTTCCCTCCTTTAGATACCATTCTCTATTCATAAGGACAATACCCCCCCTTGTCCGCACTCTTGATGACAATTTTTATTATCACGAAGGGTGGTAATCGCTCTTCTTTCCCCTGGAGTAATATTTTCCCTATTTTTAGGATTTACCAGGGAACGCATTTCCTTGAGGACCAATTGCTGAAAGCTCTCAATGTGAGACCCTTTGTGATGTAAAGGGTAAAATTTACTTGATTGTCCTTTCAGGTCCACATGTATTAAATTTCCATCAGAGGGGACATTGTTTGGTTGGTTCAACTGAACCCTTGAATCTTCCAATAAAAAGTGGTGTTGCACAGTAATTTTCTTAAAGAAGTCATTAAGGTCTAAATATAGTGAAAAAAGGTTTAAGGGGGAGTTAGGACAAAAGGATAATCCCCGTTCTAGTAAGGAGATTTCATCATTCGACAATTCGTAATCAGACAAATTAAAAATCCCTATTCTGTTCAAACCCAGTGTTGATTTAGGATATGTTTGATTTATTTTGCTTTGGACTTCTTTTGAGAGGGATCCTGAGCTGGTTTGAGTTCTTTTAGATATCCCTGATCCTCCTCTACATCCCCGCTCCCTCTTTTTCCCTTTTTCTCTTTGGCTGACGTCCCGGGGCCACCTGAAAAAACTGTGTGATTTTAGTGTCCCTGAGTATTGGGTTCTGGATGGCCACAGAAATTGGGGTGTCCGCCGCTGATTTTTGAGATATGGGGGTTGGGGTAGGGGAGGAGGATATTAAGTTTATAGTACAATTTTCCCCTACAGATGGGTATATTTCAAGGACACTATTAATGTTGGAATTCATGGTAACCAATTCTTCACTAGCTCTATCACATTCCAAGCTGATATGGTTGCCTTCCACTGTATTCGTATTTACATCAGATTGGTTGCTATCCGTCGCATTTGTGGGCCATAAGAACCAATATTGTTGTTCTGAGGAATAACGGAGTCTTAGGATTCCACAAATGTGATAGGGGTGTCAAGTTTATCTACCTGTAAATTTGTGTGGGAATTAGACTCATGCCGTGTGTTTGAAGGTGAAATGTTAGATCCACCATTATTATCTCCGATTTAAGTGGATGTGACAATGTGCAGATTATCCTCATACTTATTGCACAGTGATATAAGTGTATTCTCTTCATTATTCTGAGTGGGTTCTAAAGTGAAAATAGACTCTATTAATAGAGACGTATTGTGATGTGTAGTTAATAGTGATGCGTTCAATGTTTTGTTACATTCCACCAACTGAGTAGTGCACAATTTTGTGACCTATTAACTTGAGAGGTAATAAAGGATTCATCGTGAGTTTTATTATTCTCCATTATTAATTGGCTACAGGTGGGACCGAAATTAGAGAATGTATTAACCATTTTCCCCAGTGCAACATCCACGACTGAAGTGGATTTTTGTTTTGTTTACCACTATTCAAACTGTTGTTCTTATCAGTGTCAACATCACTAACACTATATTTTTGGTTGTTTTTCTTTTGTTGTCCTTTCTTTATTTCTAATTTCCTCTTATGTTGTTCATAGTATGCTTTCTGTTTATCTGTTTTTAAATACGGTAGTCAGGGAGTCCCCATTCGCGATAGTATTATTAGGGGGGCATCATTGGTATCCATATCCTCCTCATCAACGTTAGTATTTTTCTTATCTCGCAACAATTTTGCCACTTTCTTTTTAAGGCTGGAAACACACTCTCCTAGTTACATGCGAGTCTCTCGGACGAGACTCGGAAGAGGCTGGAGCAGTGACCCTGAACGGACTCTTCCTGTCTAGACGGGGCTGTCAGCTGATTGTGGTTTTGTGCAGCTCCAGACTCCCCGTCCAGACAGGGAGAGGCCGTTCAGGGTCACTGCTCCAGCCTCTTCCGAGTCTTGACCAAGAGACTCGCATGTAACTAGGAGAGTGTGTCCAAGCCCTAATAGTGTCTTCCTCAAATTTATCCAACTTATTTCTAAGGTTCACATTAAATTCCCCAAAGTCTGATGAAAGGGAGTAAAGATCAAGATTATTGGGGCAGCACGGTGGCTCAAGTGGTTAGCACTGTAGCCTTTTCAGCGCTGGGGTCCTGAGGTCCTGGGCTCAATTCCCACCAAGGACACTAAGGACAACATCTGCAAGGAGTTTGTATGTTCTCCCCGTGTTTGCGTGGGTTTCCTCCGGGCACTCCGTTTCCTCCCACATTGTAAAGACATACTGATAGGATATTTAGATTGTGAGCTCCAAGAGAGACAGCATTACTCATGTATGTAAAGTGCTATGGAATTAATAGCGCTATATAAATGAATAAATGTGTATATTATATATAATTATATACTGTATATACTCGGTTATAGCCGAGTATTTCAGCCGAAAAATTGGCTGAAAAGTACCCCCTCGGCTTATACGCGAGTCAGTGCGGGGGCTGCTTATCAGCGGTATACAGCAGCCCCCGCATCCCCAGTAATGCAGGGCCCCCCCCCTCATGCTCCGGTCACCTGTAAAGCAAGTTATACTTATCAGTGCCCGCTGCCGTCCGCGCCCGCCGCTGCCGACATGCGATCCTCCATCTTCATTCATCTTCTTCCTGCTTCTGTGCACGTCGCAGGCAATGACGTCATTACCGGCGACGCGCACAGGAAACAGGAAGAAGATGCATGAAGACGGAGGATCGGGATGTTGGCAGATGCGGGCGCGGACGGCAGCGGGCACTGATAAGTATAATTTGCTTTACAGGAGACCGGAGCATGAGGGGGGGGCCTGCATTACTGGGGCTGCAATACCACTGGGGCTGCTGTATATAGGGACCTGCATTACTGGGCTGCTGATATACCACTGGGGCTGCTGTATATAGGGCCCTGCATTACTGGGGCTGCAATACCACTGGGGCTGCTGTATATAGGGGCCTGCAATACACTGGGGCTGCAATACCACTGGGGCTGCTGTATATAGGGGCTGCAATACCACTGGGGCTGCAATACCACTGGGGCTGCTGTATATAGGGGCTGCATACCACTGGGGCTGCAATACCACTGGGGCTGCTGTATATAGGGGCTGCAGTACCACTGGGGCTGCAATACCACTGGGGCTGCTGTATATAGGGGCTGCTGTATACACCACTTGGCTGCAATACCACTGGGGCTTCTGTATATAGGGGCTGCAATACCACTGGGGCTGCAATACCACTGGGGCTGCTGTATATAGGGGCTGCAATACCATGGGGCTGCAATACCACTGGGGTTGCTGTATATAGGGGCCCTGCATACACTGGGGCTGCAATACCACTGGGGCTGCTGTATATAGGGGCTGCAATACCACTGGGGCTGCAATACCACTGGGGCTGCTGTATATAGGGGCTGCAATACCACTGGGGCTGCAATACCACTGGGGCTGCTGTATATAGGGGCTGCAATACCACTGGGGCTGCAATACCACTGGGGCTGCTGTATATAGGGGCTGCAGTACCACTGGGGCTGCAATACCACTGGGGCTGCTGTATATAGGGGCTGCGTATACACACTGGGGCTGCAATACCACTGGGGCTGCTGTATATAGGGGCTGCAATACCACTGGGGCTGCAATACCACTGGGGTGCTGTATATAGGGGCTGCAATACCACTGGGGCTGCAATACCACTGGGGTGCTGTATATAGGGGCCTGCAATTACTGGGGCTGCAATACCACTGGGGCTGCTGTATATAGGGGCTGCAATACCACTGGGGCTGCAATACCACTGGGGCTGCTGTATATAGGGGCTGCAATACCACTGGGGCTGCAATACCACTGGGGCTGCTGTATATAGGGGCTGCTGTATACACCACTGGGGCTGCAATACCACTGGGCTGCTGTATATAGGGGCTGCAATACCACTGGGGCTGCTGTATATAGGGGCTGCAATACCACTGGGGCTGCAATACCACTGGGGCTGCTGTATATTGGGGCTGCTGTATACACCTCTGGGGCTGCATATACCTCTGGGGCTGCATATACCTCTGGGCTGCTGTATACTACCACTGGGGCTGCTGCTGTATACTTCCACTGGGGAGGCTGCTGTATACTACCACTGGGGAGGCTGCTGTATACCTCACTGCTGGGGGTTGTATACCTGTGCTGGAGTCCACCCTCGGCTTATACGCGAGTCAATAGATTTTCCCAGGTTTTGGGGGCAAAAGTAGGGGGGTCGGCTTATACACGGGTCGGCTTATACACGAGTATATACGGTATATATATATTCCCTAAATATGTGAGTTCTTCTAAGGCTGGTTTCACATTACAGAATTTTTATTTCCGATGCTGTCCGATAAAAATCGGACAGCATCGGAATGATTGTGGCCTCCATGCAGCCCTGTGGGCATCAGACCGAATCGGATGTGCACTAAATGCCATCCGATTTGGTCCGATCCGATTCTGTCCGATTTTTTTATCGGTGCAAAAATCGGAGCATCCAAATCGGTCCGATCAATTTAACATGGGGCCCTATGGAGCAGGGTCCGAGGAAATATCTGATGTGTCCTCGGACCCGATTTTACTGTACTGAGCATGCTCAGTACAGTAAAACTGCTCCTAAACATCTAATTTTACTTCCGCAATGTATATGCATACAGGATCCTAGGATCAGAAGAAGACAGCTGGAAGCGCTGCTGGATTTGTGGACAGGTGAGAATAATTTTTTTTTTTTTTTTATTCCGGCGAGAGGTGAAAGGAGGGGGAGTACTGGGGGACATGAGGGGGCTACACAGGGGAGAAGAGGGGGGAACACACAGGGGTGAAGAGGGGGAAAAAGAGGGGGAAACAGAAGGGAGAAGAGGGGGGACACACAGGGGTGATGAGGGGGACACACAGGGGTGGTGAGGGGGAGCACCAGGGGAGAAGAGGGGGGGACACACAGGGGAGAACAGCTGTGACAGGTGACAGGAGGAGCCGGCAAACTGATCCTGCAGAATGTCGGATTGGATGCCTATTTGGCATCCGATTGCAGGGATCAGTTTAGATCCGATGCTGTCCGATTTATATCGGACAGCATCGGATTTGACAAAATCGTTATGTGAAAGTAGCCTACGGCTTTATCAGCCAAAGAGTTCCTCTTGGAGATCAACATTTTCATTAATCCAATTGAACATTGGAGCGAGTAGTCATCCCATTGTTTGGTGAACTCAAGGTCATTAGGGAAGGATGATTTTTGAGAGGAGTATCAGACTTTGGTACAATGTTCTCCTGGATATACCGTTTGAGAAACATCGTATCAATATGGTTAACAATTTTGGATTTACTTTCATATTCTAAAAACAAATCTGCCATGTGTTTCCTATCCGCTTCATTCAGGCGCTGCAAATTTTTCAACAAATGAGTAGTATCAGCTAAACCCAGGGCATTAAGGATCATGGACTCTCTGTGTGATTCTCGATTAGCTTTAAAAAAATCCATTATGCTTTATATAAGAAAAATGTATAAAACTAATAAAAGTTAATAAGAATTAACCGAAGTTATCACCTGTAGTGATGGATATCTTATGTATCTGCTATGCTGAGTAAATAATAAACGCTATTACAATATATATATTCGCACAGTACACTGATTATCAAGCGAATAACAATGCAAGGAAATTAACATTCACTGCTTTTTCTATTTCCTATGACCAGTAATCTTAGCCAGTATTAGAGTCCTTTAGAATTTATATACTCATACACTTCCTGGATCTTGTCCTACGCAATAGATTCTAAGAAAAACGTTATCCGAAGAAACTGTTGAAGGATGCGTCTGAAAGGACAAAATGTCTTAGGGCCACGTCACACACACAGATATTTGTGCAGATATTGCTTGCAGATCTCTGGTTGCTGTGAAATCATGGACACATTGTTCCATTTTGTGGCCACGAAAAAAAATGTAACAATGTGTCCATGATTTCACTGCAACCAGAGATCTGCAAACAATATCTGCACATATATCTGTGTGTGTGACGTGGCCCTTACTCAGGAATCCTGTGTGGACAAAGTAATGAAAAAGAGAACAGAACAAATAATACCTTCAAAATTTAATAAATGGAGTCTAGTGACCACGTTTTGTCAGCCCCGTACTACCATACAGAACCTACTAAATAAACATTGGTTTATTTAAAGGGGGGTCCTATCTTGTCGGAACACATCCCAGACAAACCTATGATTATATACAAGAAGAGTAAATGCTTAAGTAATTTAGTAGCACCCAGTAATACGACTCATAGGGAAGCAATTGAACAAGCTGTTGATAGTACAAACTGGGGTTGCTACTCTTGTCGCACGCCCAAATGCCTATGTTGCCATACCATTACACTTTGGGGGAGGAGTTACACTATATAAATAACGTGTTTGTAAGAGAATTATGCACTTGACAAAGGTCTGCATACCGAAATGTCATGTTTGATGGATTGACAGAATAAAGTTTTGAAGCATTGAAGAGTACACCAGCTTGAGAGGCGCTGTTTTTTTCTGTATGTACTTTAATGGGGTTCATCATAGAGACCCTAGTCTAATGAGGTTGACTATTATTGATCACATTGACAGTAAAGATCCTGATCGCCTCACTAATCTCATTAGGAAGGAGAGCTTCTGGATCTTCAAATTAGGCACTCTAGCCCCAGAAGACTTAAATCTCTGTATAGATAATGTAGCTAAATGCTAAACAAATGGGACATATAATACATTTATAAGATAATCTCTGTATCATGGGTCATGCGAACCCTGGTGATAAAAAATGAATATTTTAAAATTGTATTATTGAAATCTGCTTTCATACATGCAGTCTGGAACTGCGTGTAATTTTATTTATGGTCATATAGATTTTATTGATGTAATTGTTGTGTACCTTGATATATTTTATATAAGATTTTATTAGTTACTAGATATCTATCTATCAACTACCAATGTTTGTATCGTATATGTTAGTGTAGTACATGTCATGATTCTAAGGCAAGGCTTTTCGTACAGATACTGGCACCGATGTTTTGTACAGATTACCGTATTTTTCGGATTATAAGACGCACTTTTGTTCCCCCAAACTTTGGGGTAAAGTTAGGGGTGCGTCTTATAATCCAAATATACGGATCATATAGTATATTATATAGGGGATGGTGGGGGCAGCTCTGGAGTGTGCCCGGGGGTCCAGTGTGCTGGCTGGGGGCTGCAGGAGGGAGCGGGAAATCTCCTGCTCCCGCTCATTTAATATGCACTGCCGCTGTCCATCACCGCGGTGCTGAAATCGCACCGCGGTGATGGGACTGAGGGCGCAGTGCATATTACATTGCCTGCGCCCCAGCAGTGATTACACATGCCTCCCCCCATGCTGCATATGGCCCCCCCAAGCTGCTGCCCATAATAAAATAACAAACGTTTTCCTCACTATTTCCAGTGATGAGCTGCCTGTCTTCCTACGATGCTGAAGTTGGTTTCTTATTCATTCAGTTTCTTATTCGGGCTGAAGTTGGTTTCTTATTCGTTCAGTTTCTTATTCGGGCTGAAGTTGGTTTCTTATTCGGCAGTTTCTTATTCGGCTATTTTTTATTTTCTTTTTTTTTCAGCTTTTTCAATAAAAATAAAACATTCTATGTATATAATAATATGCAGTCATGTGCCCTTTTGTGAATACAGTTAAAAACAGATAAAAAAAATAGAAGGCTGGCACAAAAATGGGCATCAAAGTGGGCACTGAGGTATGGTATTGAAGGGGTTAAATGGCTTTGTGCCACTAATCTAACACCTGATTTACATACCTACTGATGCCCCACATGAAGTTCATGTCTCTCCAGCCTGGCACAAAAGGGTTCTGGGCATCAAAACTGGCATCAAAGTGGGCAGAGAACCAATTTTCACACATGTGAATAAGTAACAGCTATTTTTAAGGGGTTAAATGGCTTTGTGCCACTTATCTAACACCTGATTTACATACCTACTGATGCCCCACATGAAATCTATATCAATCCAGCCTGGCACAAATGGGTTCTGGGCATCAGAACTGGCATCAAAGTGGGCAAATCACACATTTTCACAGATTTGAATAAGTAACAGCTATTTTAAAGGGGTTTAAATGGCTTTGTGCCACTAATCTAACACCTGATTTACATACCTACTGATGCCCCACATGAAGTTCATGTCTCTCCAGCCTGGCACAAAAGGGTTCTGGGCATCAAAACTGGCATCAAAGTGGGCAGAGAACCAATTTTCACACATGTGAATAAGTAACAGCTATTTTTAAGGGGTTAAATGGCTTTGTGCCACTCATCTAACACCTGATTTACATACCTACTGATGCCCCACATGAAATCCATGTCAATCCAGCCTGGCACAAAAGGGTTCTGGGCATCAAAACTGGCATCAAAGTGGGCAGAGAACCAATTTTCACACATGTGAATAAGTAACAGCTATTTTTAAGGGGTTAAATGGCTTTGTGCCACTCATCTAACACCTGATTTACATACCTACTGATGCCCCACATGAAATCCATGTCAATCCAGCCTGGCACAAATGGGTTCTGGGCATCAAAACTGGCATCAAAGTGGGCAAATCACCTATTTACACAGATTTGAATAAGTAACAGCTATTTTTAAGGGGTTAAATGCCATTGTGCCACTGATCTAACACCTGATTTACATACCTACTGATGCCCCACATGAAGTTCATGTCTCTCCAGCCTGGCACAAAAGGGTTCTGGGCATCAAAACTGGCATCAAAGTGGGCAGAGAACCAATTTTCACACATGTGAATAAGTAACAGCTATTTTTAAGGGGTTAAATGGCTTTGTGCCACTGATCTAACACCTGATTTACATACCCACTGATGCCCCACATGAAATCCATGTCAATCCAGCCTGGCACAAATGGGTTCTGGGCATCAAAACTGGCATCAAAGTGGGCAAATTACCCATTTTCACAGATTTGAATAAGTAACAGCTATTTTTAAGGGGTTAAATGGCTTTGTGCCACTCATCTAACACCTGATTTACATACCTACTGATGCCCCACATGAAATCCATGTCAATCCAGCCTGGCACAAATGGGTTCTGGGCATCAAAACTGGCATCAAAGTGGGCAAATTACCCATTTTCACAGATTTGAATAAGTAACAGCTATTTTTAAGGGGTTAAATGGCTTTGTGCCACTCATCTAACACCTCATTTACATACCTACTGATGCCCACATGAAATCCATGTCAATCCAGCCTGGCACAAATGGGTTCTGGGCATCAAAACTGGCATCAAAGTGGGCAGATTTCACATTTTCACAGATTTGAATAAGTAACAGCTATTTTTAAGGGGTTAAATGGCTTTGTGCCACTAATCTAACACCTGAATTACACACCTACTGATGCCCCACATGAAATCCATGTCAATCCAGCCTGGCACAAATGGGTTCTGGGCATCAGAACTGGCATCAAAGTGGGCAAATTGCACATTTTCACAGATTTGAATAAGTAACAGCTATTTTTAAGGGGTTTAAATGGCTTTGTGCCACTCATCTAACACCTGAATTACATAGCTACTGATGCCCCACATGAAATCCATGTCAATCCAGCCTGGCAGAAATGGGTTCTGGGCATCAGAACTGGCATCAAAGTGGGCACATTTCCCATTTTCACAGATTTGAATAAGTGACAGCTATTTTTAAGGGGTTAAATGGCTTTGTGCCACTAATCTAACACCTGAATTACACACCTACTGATGCCCCACATGAAATCCATGTCAATCCAGCCTGGCACAAATGGGTTCTGGGCATCAGAACTGGCATCAAAGTGGGCAAATTGCACATTTTCACAGATTTGAATAAGTAACAGCTATTTTTAAGGGGTTAAATGGCTTTGTGCCACTCATCTAACACCTGAATTACATAGCTACTGATGCCCCACATGAAATCCATGTCAATCCAGCCTGGCAGAAATGGGTTCTGGGCATCAGAACTGGCATCAAAGTGGGCACATTTCCCATTTTCACAGATTTGAATAAGTGACAGCTATTTTTAAGGGGTTAAATGCCTTTGTGCCACTCATCTAACACCTGATTTACATACCTACTGATGCCCCACATGAAATCCATATCAATCCAGCATGACACAAATGGGTTCTGGGCATCAGAACTGGCATCAAAGTGGGCAAATCACACATTTTCACAGATTTGAATAAGTAACAGCTATTTTTAAGGGGTTAAATGGCTTTGTGCCACTCATCTAACACCTGATTTACATACCTACTGATGCCCCACATGAAATCCATGTCAATCCAGCCTGGCACAAATGGGTTCTGGGCATCAAAACTGGCATCAAAGTGGGCAAATTACCCATTTTCACAGATTTGAATAAGTAACAGCTATTTTTTAAGGGGTTAAATGGCTTTGTGCCACTCATCTAACACCTCATTTACATACCTACTGATGCCCACATGAAATCCATGTCAATCCAGCCTGGCACAAATGGGTTCTGGGCATCAAAACTGGCATCAAAGTGGGCAGATTTCACATTTTCACAGATTTGAATAAGTAACAGCTATTTTTAAGGGGTTAAATGGCTTTGTGCCACTAATCTAACACCTGAATTACATACCTACTGATGCCCCACATGAAATCCATGTCAATCCAGCCTGGCACAAATGGGTTCTGGGCATCAGAACTGGCATCAAAGTGGGCAAATTGCACATTTTCACAGATTTGAATAAGTAACAGCTATTTTTAAGGGGTTAAATGTCTTTGTGCCACTCATCTAACACCTGATTTACATACCTACTGATGCCCCACATGAAATCCATGTCAATCCAGCCTGGCACAAATGGGTTCTGGGCATCAGAACTGGCATCAAAGTGGGCAAATCACCCATTTTCACAGATTTGAATAAGTAACAGCTATTTTTAAGGGGTTAAATGGCTTTGTGCCACTCATCTAACACCTGAATTACATAGCTACTGATGCCCCACATGAAATCCATGTCAATCCAGCCTGGCACAAATGGGTTCTGGGCATCAGAACTGGCATCAAAGTGGGCACATTTCCCATTTTCACAGATTTGAATAAGTAACAGCTATTTTTAAGGGGTTAAATGGCTTTGTGCCACTCATCTAACACCTGATTTACATACCTACTGATGCCCCACATGAAGTTCATGTCTCTCCAGCCTGGCACAAAAGGGTTCTGGGCATCAAAACTGGCATCAAAGTGGGCAGAGAACCAATTTTCACACATGTGAATAAGTGACAGCTATTTTTAAGGGGTTAAATGCCTTTGTGCCACTCATCTAAACATGATTTAGATACCTACTGATGCCCCACATGAAATCCATATCAATCCAGCATGACACAAATGGGTTCTGGGCATCAGAATTGGCATCAAAGTGGGCAAATCACACATTTTCACAGATTTGAATAAGTAACAGCTATTTTTAAGGGGTTAAATGGCTTTGTGCCACTAATCTAACACCTGATTTACATACCTACTGATGCCCCACATGAAGTTCATGTCTCTCCAGCCTGGCACAAAAGGGTTCTGGGCATCAAAACTGGCATCAAAGTGGGCAGAGAACCAATTTTCACACATGTGAATAAGTAACAGCTATTTTTAAGGGGTTAAATGGCTTTGTGCCACTCATCTAACACCTGATTTACATACCTACTGATGCCCCACATGAAATCCATGTCAATCCAGCCTGGCACAAAAGGGTTCTGGGCATCAAAACTGGCATCAAAGTGGGCAGAGAACCAATTTTCACACATGTGAATAAGTAACAGCTATTTTTAAGGGGTTAAATGGCTTTGTGCCACTCATCTAACACCTGATTTACATACCTACTGATGCCCCACATGAAATCCATGTCAATCCAGCCTGGCACAAATGGGTTCTGGGCATCAAAACTGGCATCAAAGTGGGCAAATCACCTATTTACACAGATTTGAATAAGTAACAGCTATTTTTAAGGGGTTAAATGCCATTGTGCCACTGATCTAACACCTGATTTACATACCTACTGATGCCCACATGAAGTTCATGTCTCTCCAGCCTGGCACAAAAGGGTTCTGGGCATCAAAACTGGCATCAAAGTGGGCAGAGAACCAATTTTCACACATGTGAATAAGTAACAGCTATTTTTAAGGGGTTAAATGGCTTTGTGCCACTGATCTAACACCTGATTTACATACCACTGATGCCCCACATGAAATCCATGTCAATCCAGCCTGGCACAAATGGGTTCTGGGCATCAAAACTGGCATCAAAGTGGGCAAATTACCCATTTTCACAGATTTGAATAAGTAACAGCTATTTTTAAGGGGTTAAATGGCTTTGTGCCACTCATCTAACACCTGAATTACATAGCTACTGATGCCCCACATGAAATCCATGTCAATCCAGCCTGGCACAAATGGGTTCTGGGCATCAGAACTGGCATCAAAGTGGGCAAATTGCACATTTTCACAGATTTGAATAAGTAACAGCTATTTTTAAGGGGTTAAATGGCTTTGTGCCACTCATCTAACACCTGAATTACATAGCTACTGATGCCCCACATGAAATCCATGTCAATCCAGCCTGGCACAAATGGGTTCTGGGCATCAGAACTGGCATCAAAGTGGGCACATTTCCATTTTCACAGATTTGAATAAGTGACAGCTATTTTTAAGGGGTTTAAATGCCTTTGTGCCACTCATCTAACACCTGATTTACATACCTACTGATGCCCCACATGAAATCCATATCAATCCAGCATGACACAAATGGGTTCTGGGCATCAGAACTGGCATCAAAGTGGGCAAATCACACATTTTCACAGATTTGAATAAGTAACAGCTATTTTTAAGGGGTTAAATGGCTTTGTGCCACTCATCTAACACCTGATTTACATACCTACTGATGCCCCACATGAAATCCATGTTAATCCAGCCTGGCACAAATGGGTTCTGGGCATCAAAACTGGCATCAAAGTGGGCAAATTACCCATTTTCACAGATTTGAATAAGTAACAGCTATTTTTAAGGGGTTAAATGGCTTTGTGCCACTCATCTAACACCTCATTTACATACCTACTGATGCCCACATGAAATCCATGTCAATCCAGCCTGGCACAAATGGGTTCTGGGCATCAAAACTGGCATCAAAGTGGGCAGATTTCACATTTTCACAGATTTGAATAAGTAACAGCTATTTTTAAGGGGTTAAATGGCTTTGTGCCACTATCTAACACCTGAATTACATACCTACTGATGCCCCACATGAAATCCATGTCAATCCAGCCTGGCACAAATGGGTTCTGGGCATCAGAACTGGCATCAAAGTGGGCAAATTGCACATTTTCACAGATTTGAATAAGTAACAGCTATTTTTAAGGGGTTAAATGCCATTTGTGCCACTGATCTAACACCTGATTTACATACCTACTGATGCCCCACATGAAATCCATGTCAATCCAGCCTGGCACAAAAGGGTTCTGGGCATCAGAACTGGCATCAAAGTGGGCAAATTACCCATTTTCACAGATTTGAATAAGTAACAGCTATTTTTAAGGGGTTAAAGGCCTTTGTGCCACTCATCTAACACCTGATTTACATACCTACTGATGCCCCACATTAAATCCATGTGTCTCCAGCCTGGCACAAATGGGTTCTGGGCATCGGAACTGGCATCAAAGTGGGCAAATTACCCATTTTCACAGATTTGAATAAGTAACAGCTATTTTTATAGGATTTGGCAAGCAATTGCAGGGATCAGTTTTGATCCAATGCTGTCCGATTTATATCGGACAGCATCAGATTTTAAAAAATCGTAGTGTGAAACCAACCTAAGTATCATCACTGAGGGATTCTTTTATTTTTATTATCACCATGGGGGAGCGAGGGGGCCACGGGGAGCGGAGGGGCAGAGGGAGGGGGGCCGCAGGGAGCGGAGGAGGGGCAGGAGCAGTGGAGGGGGGCAGGAGGAGCGCCTCCATCCTGCCCCCCCGGCCACCATCCTGCCCCGCCGGCTCCATCCTGCCCCCCACCACCATCCTGCCCCGCCGGCTCCACCCTGCCCCACCACCATCCTGATCCCCCCCTCCCCGCCACCATCCTGCCCCGCCGGCTCCATCCTGCCCCCCCACCACCATCCTGCGCCGCCGGCTCCATCCTGCTCCCCGCCCCACCATCCAGCCCCGCCGGCTCCATCATGCTCCCCCACCACCATCCTGATCCCCACGCCACCATCCTGCCCACCGGCTCCATCCTGCCCCCCGCATCCATCCTGCATCCATGTACCGCCATATAGTATAGCGCTGCTATACATGTACTGTAATGTACCGCCATATACCATAGCGCTGCTATGCATGTAATGTAATGCAACGCCATAAACCATAGCGCTGCTATACATGTAATGTAATGTACCACTATATTCTATAGTGCTGCTATACATGTGCTGTAATGTACCACCATATACCATAGCGCTGCTATATATATATTTATATATATATGTATATATATCTAATATATAAAACCCGAAGCCACTTCCGTCTTCAAGGGACAAAAATGACGTCACACGATGGAAGTGGTTTGGGCACTACACCCGCTCAGGGTGATCCAAGATGGCGGCGAGCGGTGGCGCTTTAGCGCCCACCGCGAGCCGCTGTCAAAACGGCAAGCGGTGCACACACACAAACCCACACAGCCCCGCACATACCCTGGTGTGCCCCTCACATACCCCGGTGTGCGTCCTCCCCCATCCGGGAGCCGGCCCCGCCCACACTCCGGTCCAGTGTGCGGCCTCCGCCATCACCGGCACCACCGCCAGCCCTGCCGCTCACCACCCTCAGTCCTGGCACTTTCCTCCTCCATCCGGGAGCCGGCCCCACCCACACTCCGGTCCGGTGTACGCCCTCCGGCATCAACCCGACACCGCCGCCAGCTCTGCCGCTCACCGCCCACAGCCCGGTCAGTGTCCTCTGACCTCCAGCCTCCCCTGTCCTCTGCCCTCCAGCCTCCCTGTCCTCTGTCCTCCAGCCTCCCCTGTCCTCTGCCCTCCAGCCTCAGCTCTCCTCACCCCTCCAGCCTCCACTCTCCTCACCCCTCCAGCCTCCGCTCTCCTCACCCCTCCAGCCTCCGCTCTCCTCACCCCTCCAAATGCAATGTAGAGTATGTGTATATATGTGTGTATGTAATATCATTTGTGAATGATGTGTGTGTATGTATATATATATTTCTACATCTTTATACATTTGCATGTGTGTACATATAATGTGTGTATAGCTAATATATAAAAGCCCAAGGCACTTCCGTCACTTTGTCCGCACTTCCGTCACTTTATCCGCACTTCCGTAACTTTGTCCACACACACACATACATATACACACACACACTCCGCTATACTTACCACCGGCCCTGTGTCCGCCGCCTGGATCCTCACTCGACATGTCGTCGCCCCCGAACTACTGGATCCAATATAGCGTCCAGGAAGTCTCGCTGAACTTACCGGACGTCATATTGGATCCAGTCGTCCGGGGCCGGCGACATACTTTGTCCAATTTGGCGTCCAGGAAGTCTCGCCAGACTTCCCAGACCCCATATTGGATCCAGTCGTCCGGGATCGCCGACATGTCGACTCAGGATCCAGGCGGCGGGGAAGACGCAGGCCCGGTGGTAAGTATAGCGGAGTGTGTGTGTATGTGTGTGCTGACCACTCTGCCCACTCTGCCCACGGTGCTGAGCTGACCACTCTGCCCACAGCGCTGCGCTGACCACTCTGCCCACAGCGCTGCGCTGACCACTCTGCCCACGGCACTGCACTGACCAATCTGACCGCACTCACTGCTAACCACTGAGCCACCGCACTCACTGCTAACCACTGAGCCACCGCACTCACTGCTAACCACTGAGCCACCGCACTCACTGCTAACCACTGAGCCACCGCGCAGTGCTAACCACTGAGCCACCGCGCAGTGCTAACCACTGAGCCACTGTGCAGTGCTAATCACTGAGCCACTGCGCAGTGCTAACCACTGAGCCACCGCACAGTGCTAACCACTGAGCTAACGCGCAGTGCTAACCACTGAGCCACCCCGCAGTGCTAACCACTGAGCCACCGCGCAGTGCTAACCACTGAGCCACCATGCAGTGCTAACCGCTGAGCCACTGCGCAGTGATAACCACTGAGCCACCATATACAGTGCTAACCTCTGAGCCACCATATACAGTGCTAACCACTGAGCCACCATATACAGTGCTAACCACTGAGCCACCATATACAGTGCTAACCACTGAGCCACCGTACAGTGCTAACCACTGATCCACCGTATACAGTGCTAACCACTGACCACCATATACAGTGCTAACCACTGATCACCATATACAGTGCTAACCACTGAGCCACCATATACAGTGCTAACCACTGAGCCACCATATACAGTGCTAACCACTGAGCACCATATACAGTGCTAACCATGATCCACCGTATACAGTGCTAACCACTGAGCCACCATATACAGTGCTAACCACTGAGCCACCATACAGTGCTAACCACTGAGTCACCATATACAGTGCTAACCACTAAGCCACCATATACAGTGCTAACCACTGAGCCACCATATACAGTGCTAACACTGAGCCAC
The DNA here is from genome assembly GCA_033576535.1 of Allobates femoralis. Lineage (NCBI taxonomy): Eukaryota > Metazoa > Chordata > Amphibia > Anura > Aromobatidae > Allobates > Allobates femoralis. The sequence goes on along the minus strand of JARQOC010000008.1, from coordinate 82,361,102 downwards.
CGTATACAGTGCTAACCACTGATCACCATATACAGTGCTAACCACTGAGCCACCATATACAGTGCTAACCACTGAGCAACTATATACACCATAAAAATCCCGCAACAACAGCATCTTTTATGGATAGAGGATTGTACTATTCAGCGACTTACTACGGCACCTGTTCAGTTCACTGCAGTTCCGATGCAATAGCATCGGGCCTATTTCTAGTTAACTATATATTTATCTACCTATGTACGCATACTGATCTACAGCATCTATTTAGTCAAATCTGTGAAAATGGGCGACTTTCCACGTTGATGCCAGTTCTGATGCCCAGAACCCATTTGTGCCAGGCTGGATTGACATGGATTTCATGTGGGGCATCAGTAGGTGTGTAAATCAGGTGTTAGATGAGTGGCACAAAGACATTTAACCCCTTAAAAATAGCTGTTACTTATTCAAATCTGTGAAAATGAGCAATTTGCCCAATTTGATGCCAGTTTTGATGCCCAGAACCCTTTTGTGCCAGGCTGGAGAGACATGGATTTAATGTGGGGCATCAGTAGGTATGTAAATCAGGTGTTACATCAGTGGCACAAAGGCCTTTAACCCTTAAAAATAGCTGTTACTTATTCAAATCTGTGAAAATGGGCAATTTGCCCAATTTGATGCCAGTTTTGATGCCCAGAACCCTTTGTGCCAGGCTGAGATGACATGGATTTCATGTGGGGCATCAGTAGGTATGTAAATCAGGTGTTAGATGGTGGCACAAAGGCATTTAACCCTTAAAAATAGCTGTTACTTATTCAAATCTGTGAAAATGTGAATTTGCCCACTTTGATGCCAGTTTTGATGCCCAGAACCCTTTTCCAGTGATAATGGTTTCATTGGCTCAGTGTATGAAAAGGTGTTAGATGGTGGCCAAGCATTTAACCTTAAAATTGCGTTATTTTCAAATCTGGAATGTGAATTTGCCACTTTGATGCATTTGATGCCCAGAACCCATTTATGCCAGGCTGGATTGACATGAATTTGATGTGGGGCATCAGTATGTATGTAAATCAGGTGTTAGATGAGTGGCACAAAGCCATTTAACCCCTTAAAAATAGCTGTTACTTATTCAAATCTGTGAAAATGGGCAATTTGCCCACTTTGATGCCAGTTTTGATGCCCAGAACCCTTTTGTGTCAGGCTGGAGAGACATGGATTTCATGTGGGGCATCAGTAGGTATGTAAATAAGGTGTTAGATGAGTGGCACAAAGGCATTTAACCCCTTAAAAGTAGCTGTTACTTATTCAAATCTGTGAAAATGGGTGATTTGCCTACTTTGATGCCAGTTTTGATGCCCAGAACCATTTGTGCCAGGCTGGATTGACATGGATTTCATGTGGGGCATCAGTAGGTATGTAAATCAGGTGTTAGATGAGTGGCACAAAGGCATTTAACCCCTTAAAAATAGCTGTTACTTATTCAAATCTGTGAAAATGGGTAATTTGCCCACTTTGATGCCAGTTCTGATGCCCAGAACCCTTTTGTGCCAGGCTGGATTGACATGGATTTCTTGTGGGGCATCAGTAGGTATGTAAATCAGGTGTTAGATGAGTGGCACAAAGGCATTTAACCCCTTAAAAATAGCTGTTACTTATTCAAATCTGTGAAAATGGGTGATTTGCCCACTTTGATGCCAGTTTTGATGCCCAGAACCCATTTGTGCCAGGCTGGATTGACATGGATTTCATGTGGGGCATCAGTAGGTATGTAAATCAGGTGTTAGATGAGTGGCACAAAGGCATTTAACCCTTTAAAAATAGCTGTTACTTATTCACATGTGTGAAAATTGGTTCTCTGCCCACTTTGATGCCAGTTTTGATGCCCAGAACCCTTTTGTGCCAGGCTGGAGAGACATGAACTTTATGTAGGGCATCAGTACGTATATAAATCAGGTGTTAGATGAGTGGCACAAAGCCATTTAACCCCTTCAATACCATACCTCAGTGCCCACTTTGATGCCCAGCCTTCTATTTTTTTTATCTGTTTTTAACTGTATTCACAAAAGGGCACATGACTGCATATTATTATATACTTAGATTGTTTTATTTTTATTGAAAAAGCTGAAAAAAACAGAAAATAAAAAATAGCCGAATAAGAAACTGCCGAATAAGAAACCAACTTCAGCCCGAATAAGAAACTGAACGAATAAGAAACCAACTTCAGCATCGTTGTCTTCCTGCTGTCTCCCTCCGTGCAAGCTGCGTCCGAACTTCCTGCTTCTCTGCCTGTGATGTGACTCTCTGCTGAGCAGCTCACATGACAAGCAGAGAAGCAGGAAGTTCAGACGCAGCTTGCACGGAGGGAGACAGCAGGAAGACAGGCAGCTCATCACTGGAAATAGTGAGGAAAACGTTTGTTATTTTATTATGGGCAGCAGCTTGGGGGGCCATATGCAGCATGGGGGGAGGCATGTGTAATTATAGTGGGCCATGTGCAGCATGGGGGGAGGCATGTGTAATTATAGTGGGCCATATGCAGCATGGGGGGAGGCATGTGTAATTATAGTGGGCCATATGCAGCATGGGGGGAGGCATGTGTAATCATAGGGGGCCATATCCAGCACTGGAGGACGTGTGCCAGCACTGGGGGATGTGTGCCTTCAATGGGGGACGTGTGCCAGCACTTGGGGACGTGTGCCAGCAGTGGGGGACGTGTACCTTCAATGGGGGACGTGTGCCAGCAGTGGGGGACATGTGCCAGCAGTGGGGGACGTGTGCCTTCAATGGGGGACGTGTGTCCAGCAGTGGGAGACTTGTGCCATCAATAGGGGACGTGTGCCAGCAGTGGGGGACGTGTGCCAGCACTGGGGGACGTGTGCCAGCACTGGGGGACGTGTGCCAGCAGTGGGGGACGTGTGCCATCACTGGCGGACTTGTGCCATCACTGGGGGACGTGTGCCAGCAGTGGGGGACGTGTGCCATCACTGGCGGACGTGTGCCAGCAGTGGGGGACGTGTGCCAGCAGTGGGGGACGTGTGCCAGCAGTGGGGGACGTGTGCCAGCAGTGGGGGACGTGTGCCAGCACTGGGGGACGTGTGCCAGCACTGGGGGACGTGTGCCAGCACTGGCGGACTTGTGCTATCACTGGCGGACTTGTGCCATCACTGGCGGACTTGTGCCATCACTGGCGGACGTGTGCCATCAATGGGGGATATGTGCCAGCAGTTGGGGACGTGTGCCAGTACTGGGAGACTTGTGCCATCAATAGGGGACGTGTGCCAACACTGGGGGACATGTTCCAGCCATAAACCGATTAAGGGGGCCATATCTAAGATGAGGGGGCTATATCCCAGGATGAGGGACAATGTACCAGGAAGTGGGGGCTATGAGAGACATATACCCTATATGATTTTTAAGACGGACACTGGCATTATAAGACGGACCCCATTTAACATTAAAAATTATTTTTTTCTCTTTTCATTCATTAAATTTGGGGGTGCGTCTTATAATCAGGTGCGTCTTATAAAGCGAAAAATACGGTACGTATATTAAATTTATATATGAATGTTAATAATCTATGATTTAGCCAGTACATGTTTCCCCACCAACCACGGGAAGGTAGCCTTACAGCTGGTGGGACCTACTCTACTCTATCCCTAATTATTAATAGTTAGACTCATTTTAAATCAGATATTTTTCGGCTATTTGCAGAAGGTGTGGAATAACAAAATACAATTTCTGCACTTGGCACCAAAGGGCCTACCTACAGCTCACTTTCAGCAAGTAACATGTAATGTATATGGAACTTGCAGTTAGCTTGTAGTAAATACGGCAAGCACAGCTTCGACAGGTTCACTAAATGCAACCACTAAAAATCAGAGGTAACTGCGATTTTGGCGGTTGAAACTGTCGAAACCACATGTGCCGCAACTGTCGCAAGTAAACCACAAATTCCATATACATTTCATGCAACTTACAGCAAGAGTGCTGTAGGTCACCATTAGGCAGCAAGTGGCAAAATTGCCTTGTTTGCACTATAAATTCCACAAATAGCAGAAGAATTCAGATTTAAAATCAAAATGTCTATTCTTTCCCTATGTGTCTAAATATGTACCTATGTGTCTAAATATGTACCTATATGTATGTATGTACTTATATGTACAGAACACACTTCGAGATAGAGATGTGTGTGAACAGCCGTCCCACCCGTCTCTTAGCTGTTTACAAAAACCTCACCCTGTGTAAAAAGAAAATGAAATCTTTCAGCAGCTATACTGCTGAAGCTTCAGGTTCTTATCACTAAATGCAAGCATTTAGATGATACACATCTACAATCTACTACAAAATGTGTGTTTATATACATATACTATGAAATATAAAAATAAAGTTTCGAAGCTAAAAAACTAACGACTATATATCTTAAATGACTATTTTATATCTAATAACTAATTATAATGTCTTTATCTATAACTAAACAAAATTTTTTTGGTATTTTTGTTTTTTTCTATTCCTATACATCTATGGCTAAACAAATTTTTTTGTATTTTTTTTTTTATTCCTATACATCTATGGCTAAACTAATTTATTGTAATATTTGTGTTTAATTAGGAAATAACTATGTATCTAAATCTAATATGTACAGTATCCAAAGAATTTAAAGTAAAATATTTTTATACACTATATTTTTAGTGAAAACGAAAACTAACGACTATATATCCTAAATGACTATTTTATATCTAATAACTAATTATAATGTCTTAATCTATCACTAAACTAATTTTTTTGGTATTTTTGTTTTTTTCTATTCCTATACATCTATGGCTAAACAAATTTTTTTGTATTTTTTTTTTTTATTCCTATACATCTATGGCTAAACTAATTTATTGTAATATTTGTGTTTAATTAGGAAATAACTATGTATCTAAATCTAATATGTACAGTATCTAAAGAATTTAAAGTAAAATATTTTTATACACTATATTTTTAGTGAAAACGAAAACTAACGACTATATATCCTAAATGACTATTTTATATCTAATAACTAATTATAATGTCTTAATCTATCACTAAACTAATTTTTTTGGTATTTTTGTTTTTTTCTATTCCTATACATCTATGGCTAAACAAATTTTTTTGTATTTTTTTTTTTATTCCTATACATCTATGGCTAAACTAATTTATTGTAATATTTGTGTTTAATTAGGAAATAACTATGTATCTAAATCTAATATGTACAGTATCTAAAGAATTTAAAGTAAAATATTTTTATACACTATATTTTTAGTGAAAACGAAAACTAACGACTATATATCCTAAATGACTATTTTATATCTAATAACTAATTATAATGTCTTTATCTATCACTAAACTAATTTTTTGGTATTTTTGTTTTTTCTATTCCTATACATCTATGGCTAAACTAATTTTTTGTATTTTTTTTTTTTTATTCCTATACATCTATGGCTAAACTAATTTATTGTAATATTTGTGTTTAATTAGAAAGTAACTATGTATCTAAATCTAATATGTATCTAAAGAATTTAAATAAAATATTTTTATAGACTATATTTTTAGTGAAAACTTTGTCACAATTTTCCACTATTTTCCCTTGAACTGGTGTATCAACGACTTGAACTTTCACATTACAGCATTGCCTCACTCTAGAAAAAGCCACGTAGAGTTGACCATGGCCAAATGCTGGTTCAGATAGAAAAATACCAACTCGATGAAGTGTTTGGCCTTGCGATTTGTTAATGGTCATGGCAAATGCTGGCTTCACAGGAAATTGGCGACGTCTCAATTTAAAAGGTAATCCTGTGTCAGATGGACATAAGTCAATACGTGGAATAAAAACAACATTTCCAGCAGCTGACCCAGTAATTACTTTGGCTTCTATGATGTTAGGAAGCAAAGCAGTAACAATCAAGCGAGTACCGTTGCACAGACCTTTTTTGGTGTTGAGGTTGCGTAACAGCATGATAATAGTACCACTTTTCAGTTTTAGCCGATGTGAAGGCATTCCAGTTGGTGTAAGTGAATGTAAGAATTCTACTGGATATTGGTCAGGGTCATCACATTCATCAGCATCTATGGAATCATGACTGATATATTCTGTGTAGTCACCATTCAGACGATCCATGATATTGGAGTTAACATTATCCACATCCTCATTTTTAGGGCATAGAATTGCATGTGATGCAGCAATATTGATGCTCTCATTGTTGTTAATATCAATAGAAATGTTGTCTCCAAAGATATCACGTATTAAGCAGTCAGTGGAAAGCATGTCTGAAGGTATTTCGATGACATCATCTCCAAGGTTGAAATCATTGGAAAGTTCACCATTTCCCAGTTGAAGCAACCAAGTACTGTATTGTTGGTCAATGGAGCGCATGTTGTTAATAAGTGGTAGTGTAACGAAATTTTGCCAGTGTTTGGAATACTTGATGCAGCTCTCTACAATATCAGTTCTGGTTCCGTGAGCGATGACAGGAAGGCATTGTCTAAAGTCTCCTCCCAGAACAATAACTTTACTTCCAAACGGTGTTTGCTGTTTCTTGGAGACGTGTTGTCATGACATCCCGTAAAAGTCTATCAATGACATGCAATGCATATTTAGAGAGCATTGTGCACTCATCAATGATACATAGTTTAGTATTCTTCAACTGTTTGGCTGGCTCTGTATCAGTTTTAATCCTTGAAACCGAAGTTTCATTGACAGGAATTGGAATGCCATAAAGAGAATGGATTGTGCGTCCTCCTTCGAGTAAGTTAGCTGCAATTCCTGTTGTGGCAGCTGCTGAGACAATGTGTCCTTCTCCCCTTAGCTGATGTAGCAGTAGATAATATAAGTAGGTCTTACCACTCCCACCAGGACCGTCAATGAAAAAGCACTTTGTGCTATCAGTAGAGTCTTGTAAAGCTTGACTGATAGTATTATAGGCCAAGAGTTGTTCGTCATTTAGAGTAGCTTTCATGTCCGCAGCTATTTGTAGCTCAACATCCTTATCATAGAGTGGGAGAAGATGTGGTTTCTTTACAGGTCGTGGTAAATGAAAATCCATATAACTTTTGCCATGACTTTTTAGAACATCTTGAACATCAGTCATAGCATAGCCTTCACAATTTATACAGGCCTCTGTATTGGAGTGGTATGCATGGCAATAGTCCTGTACAAAGTGTTCCTTGAATTCATCCCATAACTGCAGAGGATTAGCTGGAGGGCCAAAAATGCAGATATAGGCAAACATGTCCCGAAGCTGTGCTGGCATGTTAAGAATACAGGCATCTTGTAGCGTATTTTCCATAGACTATCATCAAATAGTAAGCTAAGGGCTAATGCTGCCTCTTTGAAGGTTTCATACGTTACTCCGTTGACCGTTTTAATACTGTCAAAACTTGTTGCACCTTTGACGTGTAATAGCAACAATCGCAAGTAGTAGAGTTCTTGATCTTTGACACTGACAGTGTACATCCTTCCAATAACAGAGGCACCTCCTCGCTTTCTAAGTTCCCAAGAGCCTTCCTGCCAAACATAGTACTCTGGAATTTGGCAGTATAAAAAGTTATGAGCATGTTGGTCTTTCATATTAAGCTCAAAGTAGGCCATAAGAGTAGAATTCCGATGAAGTTTTTGTTGGATGTTAGCAATGGAGTCATCCTCATGAAAATAGAGTGACTGAGAATGAGGCAGATGTACGGCAAGGCGAATGATGCTATGCGATTGCTTATGCATAGGATAAGCAAAAATGCGCCAAGCTGCCTCTGGTGCACTGACATATCTGGAATCCATAAATTGATGTGTTTCATCATGGTCAATGTGAGTTTGGCAAATGTCAAGGTTTGCTTTATCATGGCCTTTGTAGATCTATTTAAACAAATATTTGACACTTTGTATTGAACCACAAACTTCCACATTGATATGGCACCTGTATTTCAACAGTAGGAATGGATTGTACGGAACTACCCAAGAATTGTCAATTGTTTTAGAGTGGTGTTGAATAGAAGGGCCAGAGCTTCTACGATAAATGGGATAGGCATCTTTAGCTATAATGGTAGAGGTTTGAAAATCTTTAGGGAAACCTTTTGTACATTTGCCGAGATCCATACAGGGCGAATTGGTTGTCTTACGGCTGATATATGTTGCAACAATGCCATGAAGTAGAGGGTAGGAGTTAGCATCAGGAATTTCGGCCCAGACAATGTTATCAACATCCTCCTTAGTTCTTAATTTAGAGTTGGTATCCAAAATGATCAAAATGTGTGCGTGTGGTAGAAATTCTATTAATGCACCATAGCACAAACTTTTCCAAACAATCCTTTTCTAATGTCTTGTAATAGAGCTTCTAACTTGATTTTGAACAAACGTGCTACTAAATCAGGTCTGTGTTCCACACGCTGCCATGGCTGCAAATTAGTTGTAATCTCGCTCCATTTAGGATTGCAGGTCATAGTGATGAACAAATCAGGGCGACCGTACTTGGTGACAATAACCATAGCATCCTGATACCGTTGCTGCATGTTCCTCGGACTACCCTCAAAGGAGGAAGGTAAAATTACGGTCTAGCCAATGGGGATGCCTTTTTGGATGGAGTTTTGTAATAAATGCTCTTGCAATAGACAGTAGTCCTCTACTTTCAAATCTTTTTGATGTTTGCGGATAAAATGTAGGCGATTGGCCTCAATTTTCACATACGCGTCAACAATGTACTGTTGGGTGAGTTTGCCACCATTCAGTACTGGATTAAAATAATCTCTTACAGATAGCATGTAGGGTCATTCCATGTCAAGTGAACCAATGATTATTACCTCTATATTTTTAATTCTTTTGAGATTTTGTTATTTGATAATAGCATGTCAGACAATGCAAAATGTGAAGAGAAAAATTTTTTAAAAAATTTATTTTTTTTAAAAATGATTTTCAAAGTTCGGAAAAAGTGCGAATTTCGCTGTTGCCTGCCTTTACGTTTCTCCTCATAACTAAGGCTAGGAATAAGATAGAGAGACAAAATAAACACCATTCTACTCAGAACTATACAGGCTTTCACCAGATATGTCACAAGAGGATCTTTCTTAATATTTTACCCATATGATCGCAAGCGCAAAACTTTAAAACGCATTTCTGAAAAATCGGCGCGCTTTAAATATTTCAAAAATTGTCCATGTGTCTGCTTTGCTCTTAGCCACATCTGTACCAAATTTCAAGTTGGGATCGAGATGAGATCATATTTTAAAATATTTTACTATTAATAGCGTCAATGGGTCATTCTATATCAAGTAATCTAAATATTAATATTTTTTTTTACCTGACGTCTTTAGATTTTTTTTATTTTTTTTCCTTTATGAAGTACTACTTTAGTTAATTACAAATTAAAAGTTTAGAATTTTTTTCTTTATCAGTTAATTTTTTACAGATTTTTAAAGTTTAAAAAAAGGGTGAATTTTGGCCTGGTATGATTTTACATTTTTTTTATCTTGGGCTAGAAATAAGATAGAGAAACAAAATAAACACCATTCTACTCAGAACTGTCCAGGCTTTCACCAGATATGTCACAAGAGTATATTTGTTCATTTTAATTTTTTACCCATGCGAACGCAAACGCAACATTTTGAAACGCATTTCCGAAAAAATGTTTTAATAAAAATTTTCCAAAACTGCCCATGTGTCTTTTATGCTCTTAGCCACATCTGTACCAAATTTCAAGTTGGGATCGTGATGGGATCATATTTTAAAATATTTAACTATTATAATGTCAATTCAAAAATCTTGAATTCAGATCTGTTCAACCTGTGGTCTAAAAGCGTGGGGTCTATATTTATCAAATCCATTATTTTTAGACATTACTGTATTATTTTGATATGTTACAGCTTAGAAGCAGGAGAGGACATATAGGAAAAAGCTTTGTTAGGGCTCAACCTGAGAAAGCACAGGGATAGACAGTGAATGCAGAGCAGATGATAGGCCAGAAGCTCTGTCAATCATGTTAAGTGTCTACCCACTGCATTCAGGAAGTAAGACAGCTCGTTCAGACCTTTCATGCCCTGACATGTCTGGACATCTTCACTCCTGAACAAACAATAGTCTGTACAAAGCCATCAAGGCTGTGTACTAAAATATGGGTGAGTAAATATATTAATAGTTTAATGCTTTTATTATTAAGGGCCAATACACACAGTGCTATTCTTAGGGATCATCATTCAGAAAAACAGCCCCATTGATTTCTATGGGGTTCACCACATGCAGTGTTTTTGGAAACACTCAAGAGTGAGTAAATCACTGCTTGAACTACTTTTTAATCGCTGCAATAAACGCAGCATTTATCATTTATAGAAAAAAAGCTGCCATTTTTTTCACTAGCGATTAAAAAAACTAACGCATATGTGGTAAAAACTTGGTAGAAAAACAAGCTGCCAAAACTGCAGCGTGTATCTGCAGACAGAAAAAACTGCACGCGCTAGCCCTAAAACTCACTTTATAGTAATACAGTTCTATCTCAAGTGTACTGTAAATCTTTATTTTTATTACCTATCTTCCTTACTTAATATTAACTGTATTTTTCCCACACAGCAATGGCTGCTACTTCTCAAGAAACAGCTTTTTATCATAGACACTGTTGCAATCCTTTTGAAAAAATATGAATATGATTGGCGCTGGTGGCTGGCTACTGTACTCTCCAAAGATTGTGAAAATGAAGAAGTAGAATTGACTTTATTGCATCCTTCTGGTCCAGCGCCATCCTTTGTGTATCCAAGAAAGCCAGACATTTTAAAAGTGCACAAAAATCAGATATTAACTCAGGCGGAGCCTAACACCGTGACAGGCCGGACATACTCTTTGACACACAAGGAAATGGCGATTGCTAGTAAGCGTTTATGGACAAGATTACATTTCACCCACTAGAAGGGACAAATTGATAAAATGCCACTTTAAAAACATGCTATTAATTGTTTGATTAGTTCATAATTTATAGAACGATGATTTAACTACTGTACTATTCTTATTAAAGGGATCCTGTCACCCCCAAATCACCTCTAAACCTATTAAAACCTGTCCCTAGAGCATATTAACACTGTCCCTACACTCCTTTTAGCTCCTAAATGGCATTAGTCAAAGTGAATATAAACGTTTTATAAGTACCTGATTAGTCATGATAATGAGTGACTATGCTATTCATAGTCACTCATCAAGGCAGCCCCTCTTCTTCATATCACGCCTATTCAGGCGTGCTCGTCAGTCTATGTTCAAAATCGCGCCTCCCTGCGCGCCTCCCCTCTCTCTCATAGCGTCCGGCTTCACTGTAAGCTGTATGACGCGATTCGAGTCATTCCCGGCGCCGGATGACGTATTTGCAGCCGCGCCGCGCTGTCAGCTTCAAAATACGCACTGCGCATGCCCATGCGCATGCGCAGTGCGGGACTTGAAGCTGACAGCGCGGCGCGGCTGCAAATACGTCATCTGGCGCCGGGAATGACGCGAATCGCGTCATACAGCTTACAGTGAAGCCCGGACGCTATGAGAGAGAGGGGAGGCGCGCAGGAGGCGCGATTTTGAACATAGACTGACGAGCACGCCTGAATAGGCGTGATATGAAGAAGAGGGGCTGCCTTGATGAGTGACTATGAATAGCATAGTCACTCATTATCATGACTAATCAGGTACTTATAAAACGTTTATATTCACTTTGACTAATGCCATTTAGGAGCTAAAAGGAGTGTAGGGACAGTGTTAATATGCTCTAGGGACAGGTTTTAATAGGTTTAGAGGTGATTTGGGGGTGACAGGATCCCTTTAAACACTTCATAAATCACATGTTTAGTGATAGAATAGAAAACAAATTTAGATGTATAAATAGGGGTTAACATTTTTGGTTCTTTTAATCTTGTTTAATCAAACTTGAGGATATGATCACCTTTCTTCTTTTGGTTTGTTCAATACATTCAAGTTGAAAATGCTGAGCGTTGTGTTCTGATGATTAAGATGTATTTATCCTGGCACATATGGGATTTGTTTTTTGTGTTTCTTTTTTGTTGCATATAAATGTTTTATTCAATAAGTTGTGATAACTCATACAACCATAAAATAAAAAATATATAAATTTGACAGGTCCCAAGTTGAATCTCTGCACAAATATAACCAAGAACACAATCAGTCATTTTTTCACAATTGCCCGTCAATAGTTTGAATTTGATATAAAGAAACATAGTCTTGTAACATATCAAATGAAAGCTGTTACCGTTCTGAGTAAAATGATGCCTCTCCCACTTCATTATCTTATTTCTAGCCTGAGATGAAAAAATGTAAAGTCATACCAGGCCAAAATTCACCCTTTTTTTAAACTTTAAAAATCTGTAAAAAATTAACTGATGAAGAAAAAAATTCTAAACTTTTAATTTGCAATTAACTAAAGTTGTACTTCATAAAGAAAAAGAATAAAAAAATCTAAAGACGTCAGGTAAAAAAAAATATTCATATTTAGATCACTTGATATAGAATGACCCATTGACGCTATTAATATTAAAATATTTTAAAATATGATCCCATCGCGATCCCAACTTGAAATTTGGTACAGATGTGGCTAAGAGCAAAGCAGACACATGGGCAGTTTTTGAAATATTTAAAGCGCGCCGATTTTTCGGAAATGCGTTTTAATTTTTGCGCTTGCGATCACATGGGTAAAATATTAACAAAGATCCTCTTGTGACATATCTGGTGAAAGCCTGCACAGTTCTGAGTAGATTGGTGTTTATTTTGTTTCTCTATCTTATTTCTAGCCCGAGATATGATAGAAAATGTAAAGTCATACTAGGCCAAAATTCGCACTTTTTTAAAACTTTAAAAATCTGTAAAAAATTAACAGATAAAGAAATAAATTCAAAACTTTTTTTTTGTAATTAACTAAAGTTGTTCTTCATATAGAAAAATTTTTTTAAAAATCTGAGGACGTCAGGGAAAAAAAATATTCATTTTTGGATCACTTGACATGGAATGACCCTGTAGCAATAATATTGCAGTTGTGTTATTCTGCGCGTACTTGGAGCTTGTTGTTGCATGTCATCATGCCAGCCTTGTTCTCCGTACGGAAAAAAACAATAGATACAGGAGGGCCTCTAAGTTACTGTGTAGAATGCTGATAGGTTTGGTTTTTGGTGCCAAAGGGTTGTTTGGGTCAGGTTTTAGGTGAATTAAGATATCACGATTGAATGGTGCCTCGCCATTGTCATTTTCAAAAACAACGGCAACCTCATTGACAGTGGGGTTATTGTAGCGTCGAGGGTCTTGTGTGCGATCCTGTTTTAGGGCCATGATTATATTAGGCATGACAGTACCATTTGCAAGAGCTTTAAAGGGATCCTGTCACCCCCAAACCACCTCCTAAGCTATTAAAAGCTGTCCCTAGAGCATAGTAACACTTACCCTACACTCCTTTTAGCTCCTAAATGCATATATTGAAACTGAATATAAACGTTATAAAAGTACCTCATTACTGATGTTAATGAGTGACTATGGTATTCATAGTCACCCAGCCAGGCTGTCCCTCTTCATAATATCACGCCTGAACAGGCGTGATCTTCATCATGTACAAGATGACACTGGAGCTGGCCGTTAAGGTATTGACGGACACGAAGTAGTGTGCTCATACTCCACTGAGTGTCCGTGTGCTGCTAGGAAACCCCTGAGGACCTCCGTGTAGGAATACCTCTATGGCTGAGACACTCGCCCTTACACGTAAAATAAATAGAATTTTGGGGTTCAGCGCACTGAATATAAAACCGCGTATAAAAATTAATCTATATTCATTAAAAATTAAAGCAATATTTTATTGATTTCTCGTGCTGCCATGTACTATATAAAAAACATTAAAAGCGATAAATATGTATCAAAGAGGATCCATTCAGGGAATATGTTCCATCAGAATTTTCTGTAGGTCTTTTCCTATAGTCCTGGCGTAGGTGCTATGGATTACTTCGTTTGTTTTCTTTTATTATTCTTTTGATAATCCTATAGGAAATGAAAGTTAGGGTGTAAGAATGGTTATATGAGACCTGCATAAAGAAGATGTCTTTTGAGAAGGTGAGCACGACGGTTGCCTATCTTTCTGATGGATAGGGGTTATATGTCAGCTGTCGTATTGCTTTCTACGGTTCTCCCAGTATGCGATAGGTTTATACTTAAAATCTGAAACACGAGTGAAAGTATAACTTATAAGGTCTATGGGAGTAGTTTTACACCCTAAATGGTGCAGACATTGCTAGAATATATAAACAAAAATATAGCGTTGATACCTGTATACAAAGGGATGTAACCTTCTAATATTCTCCTAGGATCGAGGGTGCAGTTCTTAATTCTGAAGGTACAGATATCAAACACTATAAGCCACTTGCTGTGTAATCTAATATAACATATAGATTAAATAAGCTGTTTTTTTATTTTTTTTATTTTTTTTTTATTTTTTTTACCAGGGGGATCTTAATTAGAAGATCTTTAGTAAGGTGATCCTCCCATGTGTATAAATCTGTGGAAAGAGTGTCAGGATTAATTGTGTGTTTTTTAATTCCTGTGATTCTTCAACATAATAGCCTACAGGAGATTGTTGATTAATCTTATGTGGTCAAACCTTTAGAAGGATGCCATATTCATAGTAAAAGCAAAAGGTTGAAAGATTGTTCAAATGTCCTGTGTGGTGCTTTCACCTGAAACTGAAAAAAGGGGACTTGTTCAGGTTGATTCTATGTAATGTTGTGTATCTGATTAGTATAGGGAACACTGGCTGAAAGAACTCAATCTGCCTTGGTAGTAATATTTTCAAGAGCTAGCATGCCATTTCATCACTTACCCAGTGCTTCCCCAGGTCTTGTACGTGCGGCTGGCTTCAAGTCAGAAGGGAGAGAGTAGGAGCCAGACCCGCTGGCCCACGCTGTGCAGCGGTGTGGCGTCTTCTGGGTTGCGGTCTCGGGTTTGGCTACGTCACACTGTCAGCTGATCGTCTGCGTCATCTAGGGTCGGTGCCTAGGGGCTGGACTGCGTCTGACAAGTGCTGTAAGTGCTGTAATGCTGGAGAGGTTGCACAGAAGTGCGGTCTCTGAACTGACAGGTCTGGAGATCGACCGGTTTCAAAGGGAAATGCCCTTCTTCCTCAGGATGGCCAGCTGCTGTCTGTGTCCAGTCTTATATAGCATTCTCATGTGTGACTTAGTTGCTAGAAGTGAACAAAATGGCTGCTGCTCATACTACCGTGTGTATAGGAATGAAATAAACTGAGCCAGTGGATTTGATTAGATTTCATGCATGATTTGACCATCTACTTCATTTCTTTATTTCTCATATGGTCCTGTGTATTGCAATGTTGTAATTTCTTCTTATTTAGTGGATATTTCAGTAGATTCAACTCTTCTTTTTGCATTTCTTATGTTGTTTGTTGTCATTGGCACTACTTGTCCTTTGTGCATAAACTTAGCTGTCTGATTTTTTTTTTTTTTTTTTCCCCAATGGAGCTTGTTTCAATGGGTTTCTCTGTGGGGCATTTTTCACTCATTTCCTTCATTTTCATTTTCCTTCATTTTTCATACATACGTCCCTGGTATTGTTCCTCGTCTATTGTTTGGAATATTTTTTATTTATTTATTTCACCTTGTCTACTATATAGTTTAATGTGAATAAATATATAAATGTAGATACGTAAATATATTCAGAGGGGATTGGCAGTCCATGATTATTTTCTAGATTCAAATCTGCATGCTAACTCTGGGCTAACTTTCTGATGATGATATCATATTTTTGCCGCGTGTTTAGTACAGGGCCTCTATTTAAAACCGAACAATTCAGTGTCATGGTTAAGTCCTATTGGGATGAGGGAATTGAGTTCATAGATCCACCTCGTTTCTGCCCTGGACATCCTCTCTAAATGATTACCACCCCTCCAGTGTTTTTGTATCTGTTATATCGCGAAAAAAGTAGCTTTTGTACAGGAGGAGTTGTGATGATTTTTGAAATGCCTGCTCAGAAGGTGTCCTGAAAAACCTTTTTCTATATTTCTAACATGCTCCGCTATTCTGGTGGCCAGCATCCTCGATGTCCTTCCTATGTATAATTTGTCACATGGACACCTTATAATGTAGATTACACTCCTAGAGTGGCATGTTAAAAGTCTCTTAATTGTGAACGATTTTCTATCTATGGGTGCTTCAAACTGTCTGATTATTTTCTTGGAAGTGTCCATGGCCATACAGCCCCTACATTGTCTGCATGGTCTAAAGCTACCATTTTAACTTTTATTCCATACTGTGTGTAGATCCGTTTGTTCTGCATTTGCGGTTTTGACTGATGGAGCAATCATCATGCTCAGCGGGGTACCTCGTCTGTATATGACTTTGGGGCAGTTGGAAAGGAATTCACCGATGGTTTTATCGTGTTTCAAAAGTGCCATGTTCCTAAGATTTTAAATCCTTTAATTAAATGGTATTCGTATGAAAGATAATTTCTTTATCGATGTTCAATGAGTATGTTATATAATAATAATAATATAATAATAATAATAATATTATTAATTTATATAGCGCTATTAATTCCATAGCACTTTACATACATCAGTAATCTGTCTCCTTGAGCTCACAATCTAAACATCTATCTGTATGTCTTTACAATGTGGGAGAACCGAGTGCCCGGAGGAACCCACGCAAACACGGGGAGAACATACAAACTCCTTGCAGATGTTGTCCTTAGTGTCCTTGGTGGAATTGAGCCCAGACCTCAGGACCCCAGCGCTGCAAAGCTGCAGTGCTAACCACTTGAGCACCGTGCTGCCTATTATCTTTTACTTTGTTTTTAAGGAGATTAGTTCTATCTAGATTGGCCACATTCATTATTTGGAGGTCTAGGTCTTCTTCTTTATATCCTTTCAGTCTAAATTCATTTTTCATGCGTAGTGCTTCTTCTAGGAAATGGATTTTGTTCGTGCAGTTCCTACGCAATCTTGTGAATTGTCCTTTAGGGATATTTCTTAGCCATTTGGGTAGATGGCAACTAGTGATTGGTAGATAACTGTTTGATTCAACTTCCTTTCTGTAAGTTCTTGTGCATATATGATTGGATTGATCTATATAGATTTGGAGATCCAGAAAGTTAATTACCTCTTTATTCACTAATGCCGTAAACTCTAGACCATAGATGTTACTCCGAATGTCAGTAAGGAACTGATCGACTGATCCTGCCGTATCATCCCAAATGAAAAGTATATCGTCGATGTATCGATGCCATGCTATTAATCCTTTCCTTAGGGTGTTGGCTAGATATATGGATTCTTCCTCCCATTTACCCATGTAGAGATTCGCATATCCAGGCGCGAAACGCGTGCCCATTGCGGTGCCCCACTGCTGCTTATAGATTGTCTTCTTGTACTTGAAAAAATTATGTTCTAGGATGAAGTTAATGCACTCCATCAGAAAATCAATCTGATCTCCTCTCAAGAAGTTTGATTTTTCCAGGAAATACCTCGTTGCGCTGCATCCTTTTTCATGTTCAATGATGGTGTAAAGGGATTTGACATCAAGGGTGCCAAGTGTATAGCTGGATTTCCAACTGATACTTCCCAGTATCTGTAGAGTGTGGGTGGTATCCTTTAGGTATGCTGGTAATTTAACTACACATTTTTGTAGATACCAGTCAATGTATTGAGAAAGACTTGATGTCAAAGAGTTAATGCCTGAGATTATAGGACGGCCGGGTGGATTTTGTGTATTCTTGTGAACTTTGGGGTTCTGATAGAACACTGCCATACATGGGGTTTTATTATTCATAAATTTGAACTCCTTTTTGTTCAGTTGCCTGCATGAAGGCCTCTTGTTGTTAATCTGTCTAGTAATCTTTTGTAACCTTCCGTTGGGTCAGTTTTTAAGATTTGGTAAGTCTGCTGATCGTTTAATATCTTCATCGATTCTTTGTGGTAGTCCTTAGTGTTGAGAATAACTATAGATCCTCCTTTGTCTGCCGGGCGTATGATGATTTGGTCATTCTCTTGTAGTGATTTGACTGCATCGTTTTCTTTCTTCGTCATATTCCTCCTGGTGGGCTTCTTCTTTTTCTTTATGGTCTTCATTTTTCTTATATCTTCCGTTACCAAAGTTTCAAACGTAGAAAACTCTTTTGATTGTTGGTTGACAGGGTCAAAGATTGATTTTTTACATACATTTGAATGTAGCGCCCCTGATGCTACTATATGTGTATCAGTACCTGGGAATTTGAAGAAGTGTTTTTTAATTCTAAGGTTCCTCATGAATTTCTTTAAACTGATAAATAGATCAAAGGGTTTGGCTTCTTTTGATGGAACAAATTTTAGGCCTTTTTGGAGTACAGCTAATTCTTCTTTTTTTAAAATATATGTACTGGAATTGTAGATTTTCTGTAAAGGTTGTCACTAGGGGCTTCTTTGTCCATGTCTATTTTCTTTTTGGAACACTTCCGTCCTCTCGAACCCCTTCTGTTTTTCTTATTTTTGCCATGAAAAAATCCCGCTTGAGATTGGTTTGTGAAAACTTGATCCTTTGATTCTTGGGAGTTTTCATTGGGTTGTTTTTATTCTTATCTCCAAGATTATTCCTTGCTGGTTGCCTCCTTTGTGATTGATCCAATGCGTTCGGAGTATCTTTGTCTTTGGTTTGTTTCTTGCATATGGACATTTTTTCCTGAAACTTTCTTGGGGTGGCTGTCTTAGAGCTTTTTCCTTTTTTGGTCTTTATTTTGTGTTTTTTGGAAAAAATTTTAGGGCTATTTTTGGTGAGTTTATTTTCCTGTCTACTTCTGTCTTCCCTCAATGGTTCATTGCTGATGTTTGAAAGTGTTTGGGGATCATCCACAGAAAGGGCTTCATACCTATTTTTAATAATGACTTTAGCTTCTATTGGTACTGGATGTGATTTTGTTGGAAATGTTGTCTCTGTTTGTTTATTATTAGTAATGGCTTGTTTTTCTAACCTTCCAATGACTGGTATAACTCTCCTTGCTACCGGAGTGTAGACGGTCGAATCTGTATGTGTGCCCCAAGTGGTGCTCTGAGAGATTCTACTTAATTCTAATGGGTTGCTCTCGTTGTATTCGTCTAAGGTTAGCATACTCTGATAGAAGGAGTCTTGGAGTTCCAAGTCAAAGTCTTCTTCATTTTCATCATCTGCTTCATCTGTGTACTCTGAAGAAGTGGGTGTTCCCAAACTACATTCTGTGGATTCTTCCATGTAATCGTTTAATGACTTCTCAGACACAAGACTAAGGCTGAGCACTGAATTTGTGTTCCCGATTATTCCTTCATAGTCCTGGAAACTTTTGATCTCATATGGGACACCGTCCCTTTGGAACTTGTTGACTTTTTTTTGTTAAAATAGCTTTCTCTTTTTCTTTTAGACGTCCTGAGATGGCTTTAATTAGTCCATTGTGTTCATCAGATTTTGGAAATTGGTTAAGCTGGTCAATGACGGAGTTGATTTCTAGGCTAATAGTCCTCAAGTTATCAGTTCTCTTTTCTATTAGGAATTCTAGTATTTGTTCCGCAAAATTATGGAGTAGTCTTTCCCACTGTTTACCTATCGTCGGGTTTCCAACGTCTGTAGTTAACGTTTTCTCAATTCTCAGCCCTTTTGGAATTTTATTTGTCTTTTGATATAGTTTAAGGGTGGCCACTTCCCATAGATCTCTCATCTCTACCTCCAGTAGTTTTTCTAGTGATTTAAGTAACTTCCTTTCCTCTAACTTTTGTGATTCATTGATGGGTTCAGGTTGTGGTTGGAAAAAATGTCCTGTTATATATTTCTTACGGAAGTTTCTCTCCTTAATGAGGGCCTCTGTCCTCATATTG
The DNA here is from genome assembly GCA_033576535.1 of Allobates femoralis. Taxonomy (NCBI): domain Eukaryota; kingdom Metazoa; phylum Chordata; class Amphibia; order Anura; family Aromobatidae; genus Allobates; species Allobates femoralis. The sequence goes on along the minus strand of JARQOC010000008.1, from coordinate 82,341,288 downwards.
GCCTTCTCTAAAACAACAGTGTCTACATCACCCGGCGCCGGAAATGACGCGAATCGCGTCATACAGCCCCCACACAGCAGCGGTCCGGAATAGGAGAGCGGGGAGGCGCGCAGGGAGGCGCGCATTTGAATGTATGATGAAGATCACGCCTATTCAGGCGTGATATTATGAAGAGGGACAGCCTGGCTGGGTGACTATGAATACCATAGTCACTCATTAACATCAGTAAGGAGGTACTTTTATAACGTTTATATTCAGTTTCAATATATGCATTTAGGAGCTAAAAGGAGTGTAGGGTAAGTGTTACTATGCTCTAGGGACAGCTTTTAATAGCTTAGGAGGTGGGTTGGGGGTGACAGGATCCCTTTAAGATGTTCCTCCTGTTCTACATCCCTTAACATTTTGTACGCCGCTACAAATGGATTGATGTTATCTAATTGAAGAGCAATCATACTCATCAAAGTAAACGTTGTTGATTAGCAGTCTGGGTATCTAAGATGTAAAGCTGGGCATACACTGGAACTTCTTCATGAGATGGATGTAAGGTTCCAGTACGATGATATATTTGGCCATGTATCCGGAAGCAATATGGGCCATATCCAGGAGGTGGAGAGATATTGGCACCCATGGAGGCAAACGCAAAGGAACTGTTGATGCTACGGATGTTTTCCATCAGATTTTTACTGAACTCACTTTGTCCTGTGATCAAACGTGTGAAGAGGTAGGGATATTGGGGTATAGGTACATGGACCTTACCCTTGTGACAACATAGAGTGAACTTTTTATCTGATGGTATCTCAGTATTAAAATGCAATGCTTGACAATGTTCACAAACATAGTTCATAGGACCACAGCAGTGTTGTACAACGGAACTGTCATCATCAGTGAAACCTTTAGGAAGTCTAGGTAAAGATTGTGGTAATGGACGATTAGACTGGCGCTGGAAGCCAAGATATATAAAGCGTGGACCTGGTAGAGGATCTTCACTGTCCACAGATGCAATGACGGAAGAGGTGGAAGGTGTATCGTCAATAGAGTCTATGAGTGCAGAGGTCAAAGGAGTATTGTTGCGCTCTTCACGGCATGCACCAGCAGCATTTATTACTGGATTAATTATTGGCATAGAAGACTCATGTGTGAAGGATTTTGTGACAGCAGACTCCTCCGCAGGAGGCAAAGAGACGCTGGAGCCGGGAACAGCGCGGCCGGGCAAGATGGCGCCGAGAGGGAGGAGGAGGCGGGCTGAAAAACGCGGCATTTGCAAGAACCATGGAGGTGGCTGAGAGGCTGCAGCAATACGCCAGAAACCCCCAAAGTAAGGTGAAGGTGCTACAACAGGAGGGGGATGAGGGTAATGGCGAGGAGATGGACACAAATAAGGAGTCTGAAGACGGGGTGGAGGAGGATGAGACTCTGCAAGAGGAGGAGGAGGTCTCTGGAAGTCAGCAATCTGAGCCCATGGTGGAAGGGGAACCAACCCTGAGAGATGTATTCCAAATAGTGCTATATTGCAAGTCTGCCCTGACAGCCCTGACTCAACAAGTAAATACTGTAAGAGAAGAGATGGGAGGAATAAAAGCTGTAATGCATAAGACCAATACAAGGCTAACTGAGGTGGAAAAGAGAGTTGGGGAGTCGGAGGATACAATGGTGGTAGTCCAAAAAACAAACAGCAACATGGAGCGAGAATAACTGCAACTGCTAATAAATCTGACGACCTCGAGAACAGATCGAGGCGCAATAACATTCGCATGGTGGGGTTCCCAGAGAGAGTAGAGGGAAGAGACCCCACAGAATTTGTGGAAAAATGGCTACTGGAGAAATTTGGTGCAGCTCAATTGTCACGTGTATTTGCAGTAGAAAGGGCACATAAGGTCCCCATGAGGCCTCCTGTCCCCGGAGATGACCCCGTACCATGCTGGCCAAGATTTTAAATTGCCGGGATAGAGATACTATTCTGCGTAAAGCTAGTAGAATGCCGGAGCTGGACTTTGAGGGAAAACGTATTGAACTGTACCCGGATTATTCTGCAGAGGTCCAGAAACTTCGCATGAAATACAGCACTGTGAAGAGACAGCTTCGTGCGTGGAGTGTGAAATATTCTACCATTTTCCCGGCGAAACTACAGGTAGAGGCCTTGGGAGGTGTCCATTTCTTTCCCACCCCGGAGGATGCGGCAGCATGGACGGAGCGGAACCGCACTAAGCTTCAGGAAGGAGGAGATCGAGCTTGCACTGATTGACTGGTGTAAAGAGCCCCTGCTTAACGTTGGGGTGGTATATGTTGGAAGTTAAGACTGGTCCAGGAAAGTTTTGCACATGATTGCGGCACTGATATCGTGCACTGGGAAGGAGTGGAGAGAGACGCAATGCTGACGTTATCCCTGGAAAGGGGTCCGTTCCCTTGTTGCCCACTTCCTCTGAGAGGAGGAGGGGTGTTTTTTTTTACTGTTCCCTCCTGTTGCTTCTATATTTTTACTTTTATTTTTGAGGGGCTGATGTGTTTTCTGTCTATTTACCCTAATCATTAGGCACCGGTGTTTTTTTGTTTTTTCATTGTAATTTATGTTATGCTCTATTGAATATATGGGGTATATTGTTACAGGACTCTGAGAAGAAGAGAACTATTGCTTGTCATACAATGGTGGCGGAGGACATGCCGGGCATCCCAAAGATGCAAGGGTTTGCCTACATGCGACTTATGGTTGTACAGCGTTGGGATCTGTTGTATCCCCACTCTCACTGGCTTTTGTGGGAGTTTATATTTGGGGAGTTGGGAAGAGGGAGGGGGAAGGGGAGGGGAGGGTTGGGTGAGGTACGCATCTATCTATGCTACAAAATGGGTTCCAATTTGCAAGAGTATCGGGTCCAAAGAGGGCATTTGAGAAATCCGCAGAACATGTATACTGGGTATATCCATGAGTGGTAGTGTTGTAAGACTGCTGAGTTGGAATGTTAGGGGACTCTCAGATAAAACTAAGAGAGCTGCTATCTTTCAATATATTAGAGAGAGTGCTGTTACGGTTACATGCCTCCAGGAGACCCATCTCATTAAAGAATTGACACAGTGGTTTTCAAAACCCTGGATTATGAAAGCATATCACTCTACTTACTCATCTTATGCCAGAGGGGTGTCATTATTAGTACACGCCGGAGCACACTATGAGGAACTGGAGGTGCATATTGATAAAGACGGACAATTTGTCTGGATCTCCTGTAGGCTCTTTGGGCGGGAGATGACCCTAGTGGCCCTATACATTCCACCTCCATATTCTAAAAAGAAATTGCAAGAAGTGGTGGACCTAACTAATAGTAAAGGAAGCTCAACGGTGCTCATAATGGGGGATGTAAATAACGTAATGAATGAGTATTGGGATAAATTCAAAACAGGAGCAGAGCCCGGGAGGATGGATAGGCTGTCAACATTTGGGCATTACGTAACGGAACTGGGATTAATAGATGTATGGAGAGTGAGACATGAGGGAAGAAAAAAGTTCTCCTGTTATTCTGCTACACATGGCACACTGTCTAGGATAGATCTGGCATTGGGAGATATAACAATGGATGCCATGGTGACGGACGTTGACTACTTACAAAGGGCCCTCTCTGACCACAGTCCACTACAAGTAACACTACAGCTGGAGTCCAGACCAGGACGACAATGGGGATGGTCTTTACATCCGACCTGGCTCAAAACGTTAGATCTATCCATTATTGGGAATGAACTAGAGATGTTTTTTAGAGAGAATGAAGGGAGCGCGGAGGCGACTGTTGTATGGGACATGAAAGCCTACTTTAGGGGGATTCTCATCAGAGACATTGCGCAGTGTAAAAGCCGGCATAGGGCAGCAGATCGTGAGGTGAGAGATGCTCTGACTGGGGCAGAAGCTGAATTGATATTAAACCCTACGAGAGAGACTCATGACAAATTCAAAAGGGCGCAGGAAGCAGTAAATAAGATGCACATGGTGAGGAGCGAGAGAAGGAGGGCATTTCAACAATCAGTATTTTTTGAGGAAGGAGAGAGAGTGGGTCGACTATTGGCGGTGGTATCGGCAGCCCAAAGGGAAAGCAACCGGGTCTACAAATTGAAGGATGCTAATGGCACGGTGGTTACAGATACGCCTGGCATCCTGGAAGTGTTTAAAATTTTTTACACTGATTTGTACACATCGGTCGCAAGAGCTGGGGATGAGGAAGTGGAGGAATTTCTGGGGGGAGTGGATCTGCCTACACTAACTGAGGAAGAAAGTCAGAGGTTGGATGCACCCATAGGAGTGGAGGAGGTAGAAACAGCTATTCTATCTATGCCGGCCAATAAATCACCAGGAAATGATGGTATTCCGGGGGAAGTGTATAAGGAATTTTCCGAAATGTTGGCACCTAAACTGAAACAGGTCTTTGATGAGGCAAGGGAAAAGGGGGCGCTTGCACGGTCTATGGAAGAGGACTGTGTTGTGGTATTGCCGAAGGAAGGGAAAGATCCAGAGAATGCAGAATCCTATAGGCCAATATCCCTACTGAATACCGACGTCAAGGTATTGGCTACCATCCTGGCCACCCGCCTGTTTGGGGTCATACAAAATCTAATACATACAGACCAATCTGGGTTTGTCCCCGGTCGATCAACGGCAATTAATCTGAGACGATTATTCCTTAATCTTCAAATTCCGGCAGACAATGGTGGCAGGAGGGTGGTGATATCGCTTGACGCAAGAAAGGCATTCGACAGTGTGGAATGGAGGTACCTATGGAAAATTATGACAGTAATGGGATTTGGGGAGGGCTTTCTGTCCTGGGTGAAGCTGCTGTACACTTCCCCCCGAGCGGTGATCAAAGTGAATGGGGCACGGTCTGGGGCCTTCAGATTACACAGGGGAACCAGGCAGGGGTGTCCGCTGTCCCCGCTATTGTTTGCGGTGGCGGTAGAGCCCTTAGGCGCCAAAATCAGAGTATCTCAAGAGGTGGTTGGATTTAGATTTGGAAATATTTTGGAAAAGATTGCGCAATATGCGGATGATATTATGCTATTTTTGGAAAATGCGGGAGACTCTCTGGGGAGTGCTATGGACATAATCCAACAGTTCGGTAATATCTCCGGTTTGACAATAAATTGGCATAAATCCTGTATTATGGCAGTGGACAGAGAAGTGGGAATGGATGAAATTGCTGATGAGGGAAGGCAACTTCAGATAGTGACTCAGCTCAAATACTTGGGGGTGTGGGTGGCTCTTCCCTTGACAAGGTATTGGGACCTTAATGTTGTTCCTCTGTTAGACAAATTTAAGCGGAAAATGACTGCTTGGTGCAAGCTGCCACTATCAGTGTCTGGAAGAACCAATTTGATTAAGATGGTGCTTATGCCTCAATTGATGTATGTCCTACATAACTCTCCTATATGGATAGCAAAAAGGAAATTTAATAGCATTCACACCATCTTCAGATCTCTGATATGGGGCAGGAGATCTGCTAGAATCAAATTGGAAACTTTACAATTGGGAAAAGAAGAAGGGGGACTGGCGTTTCCAAACGCCTGGATATACTTTCTGGCAGGGCAAGGCCAACATATGAGGGGCTGGAAGGACATTAATAATTCTACTACGGGATCAGGAGGCAGACTCTTATCGCATTTGTCGGGCAGGGACCCACTGGTTCAAGGGCTGGAGGATGGAACGTTTGAGAGATTGGGAACTCAGTTACCAACAGTTTACTTAGTCCAAAAGAGCTGGACAGCTTTAAAAAAGATTCGAGGACTGCAGGGATTAACGATCTACTCACCAATTTGGGATAATGTGCACTTGGAGGAATTTCGTAAAATGGGGTCGATGATGCCGTGGCAGAAGAAAGGGGTGCAATATGTGGGACAATTGTTGAAAGAGGGGAGGATGAGGCCATTTTCCGAACTAAGGGAGGCTTATGACATTCCGGGAGCCTGGGAACTTCAGTACCTTGGGATTCAACAAGCATGGAGGGCACAAAGACGGAGTGTGGATATGATTATTAATAAAGACATCACGATAGACTATATCTGTTCGTCAGGGACCTCCAAAGGAGTAATCTCAGGGATCTACAATGACTTGTTACATACTTTTCTGGAAGGGTACCGACCAAAAGCTAAAAGTAAATGGGAGAGTGACGTGGGGGACATAACAGAGGAGCAGTGGGAAGCAATACTTGAAATGGTGCCCAGACTATCCCTAAGTGAACAAGCGAGATTATCCCAATTATATATAATCCACAGGACGTACAAGACCCCAATGGTACTGTGTAGAGCGGGACTGAGACGGGATTCGTGTTGTCCCAGGTGCAGTTCGGAGGGGGCCGACTTAATCCATATGTTGTGGTTGTGCCCTCGCCTGTCGGCTTTCTGGACAACGGTTATTACCAGAATAGAAGGAGTGTATGACTGTACGATTCCAAAAAATCCAATTATATGTGTACTGGGGGATGTGTCGGAGATTCCAGTGTCTGAGGCGAGTTGGATAGCTGTCGCTAGACTATTATATGTCGCGCGAAAGCTAATAGCTAGTAAATGGATAGAACAGGAACCTCCGACAAGGCAAGAATTTATCCGAAAGGCACAACAAACTATAAGGCAAGAAGAACTAGTATATAGGAGAAGGAATAAAGATCATACTTTTGAACAAATCTGGGCGGCCTGGTTGGCATGCAATTGAGGCGGAACCGAAACACGGAAATGGAGAGAACAAATATAAACATTAACGATGGAGCGTACAGGAAGGGTGGGGAGGGGAGGGAAAGGGCTTTACCCGGGTCATATATGGGGTTATGCGTTTATATGTTTTATGCAATATCTTGATTGTTAAATGCTAAAAGATTCTTCGGATCTGTTTTGATTTTGTTTGTTTTTGAAATAAATAAAAACAACTGGTTTAAAAAAAAAAAAATTGTGGGTAGCAGACTGTTTCCGCTTACGTTCAGAATTAGACACAAATACAGTAGGCTCAGGGTCAGGACATTGTATGGCAGTAGACATAGAAGGTATATTGTGCTTAGAATCAAAGACTAGAGAGATGGCATTAATATTTTTGGAACGTTGACGGTGAGCAGCAGCAGCCTGATTACTTAAGCGAAGTGCTTTTTGCTCAGCAGACTCATTAGTAATGCGTTTTTTCCTATTTACGCTGTTTTTGTCCAGGCGCTGGCGTCTCTCTTCTTGAGTCTCGTTAGCAGGCTGTTGACGCATATATGCGGCTTTGGCAGCTTTTCGTTCAGTGTCATTAGTATACTTGCAATCTCTCCTAATCTTACGTGCGGCATTGGCAGGTGTTCGCCCAGTGTCATAAGTACACGTGTTTTCAGAACTCATGTTGTTTATTATAAACAGCTATAGCTGTGTTGGTGGCAAATGAGGGACTAATAACAGGCAGAGTATCTGAGTGCAATTGCCAGTGAGTAATCAGCTGGCAATTGAGGGGTTATTAACAGGCAGAGTCTCTCAGTGCAATACTCAGTGAAAAAAGAGCTGGCAAATGAGGGGTTAATAACAGGCAGAGTCTCTCAGTGCAATACTCAGTCAGTAATCAGGTGGCAAATGAGGGGTTAATAGCAGACAGAGTCTCTCAGTGCAATACTCAGTGTAAAAGCAGCTGGCAAATAAGGGGTTAATAGCAGACAGAGTGTTTCTGTGCAATAGTCAATGAGTAATGAGCTGGCAAATGAAGGGTTAATAGCAGGCAGAGTTGGTCGCTGTGTGCTGGCGCCGACCAATGAGAATAGCGCCTCACTTACAGCGGTAAATTTGAAACTCAAAGTCGTCGATTATATCTCAATGGGAAGTGAGGCGCTATTCTCATTGGTCGCTGTGTGCTGGCGCCGACCAATGAGAATAGCGCCTCACTTACAGGGGTAAATTTAAAACTCAAAGTCGTCCATTATATCTCAATGGGAAGTGAGGCGCTATTCTCATTGGTCGCTATGTGCTGGCGCTGACCAATGAGAATAGCGCCTCACTTACAGCGGTTAATTTGAAACTCAAAGTCCTCCATTATATCTCAATGGGAATTGAGGCGCTATTCTCATTGGTCGCTGTGTGCTGGCGCCGACCAATGAGAATAGCGCCTCACTTCCAGCGGTAAATTTGAAACTCAAAGTCGTCCATTATATCTCAATGGGAAGTGAGGCGCTATTCTCATTGGTCGCTGTGTGCTGGCGCCGACCAATGAGAATAGCGCCTCACTTACAGCGGTAAATTTGAAACTCAAAGTCGTCCATTATATCTCAATGGGAAGTGAGGCGCTATTCTCATTGGTCGGCGCCAGCACACAGCGACCAATGAGAATAGCGCCTCACTTCCCATTGAGATATAATGGACGACTTTGAGTTTCAAATTTACCGCTGTAAGTGAGGCGCTATTCTCACTGGTCGGCGCCAGTACACAGCGACCAATGAGAATAGCGCCTCACTTCCCATTGAGATATAATGGAGGACTTTGAGTTTCAAATTTACCGCTGTAAGTGAGGCGCTATGCTCATTGGTCGCTGTGTGCTGGTGCCAACCAATGAGCATAGCGCCTCACTTCCCATTGAGATAGACAGCGGTCTTTAGAGCTGTGCATGGCCGGGCCCTTGGTTCTATTTTCGGCCACGGGGGTGGGAGACTCGCAATGGACCTACGTGCCGGAGTTACCGCGGCTGCAACGACTCACCACCCGGGAGACGACCGGCTAAGGCTGGTCGTCTCCCGGCTGGCTCGCCGCGATCCTCCCGCATAGGGCGGCCATCTTGGTCCACCCTGTGCAGGTGGAGCTGGCCGAATATCCGACCACAACACTACGGAAGTGGCTTCGGGTTTGGCCGGAAGTGGCTTCGGGCTTTATATAATAGACTAGGAAAAGGCCCGATGCTATTGCATCGGGAGCGCGGTGAAATAAACACCTGTGGCACCCCATGGGTTAATATGCCACAATAACACCAGATAGGTTCTCTCCCCACTACACACTGACAAACACTAGCACCTCTGGGCCAGGAGGGGGAGCACCATCTGCTCCCTTAAAAACTCCTGCTCATGAGGGAGAGCTCAGACCGACCGTACAGCACGGTGCAGTGCTGTGAAGAGCACAAGTTAGTGCAGAACTTAGTGCAGGCCCAGCAAGGGTCAGAGGAACAGGAGAACTACAGACAGAGGAACACGTCTGGGAGCTGGAGTGACACTTTCACTTGCCCCAAAAGATCGCACAGAACGGACACCGGATCCGGTACTGTGTCTGGCACCCACAGCACAGTGAATCCAGGAACAGTGGGATTTCTAGATGCCCATAGTACCAGTGGAAAGCAACACGGAGGGGTCAGCACAGCACAGAGGACTCAAGTTGCCTAGCCAAGTGGTACCAGCAGAACACAGAGAAAGAGTGAGAAGTCCCAGCAGCTTAGCTAGATGCAGCAGCCAGGACACACACACACAGCGTAACACGAGGAAGCTGACGACCCGGACAGGGTGGGAAGAGAGCTTAGCCCCATTACAGACTCCGTGGACTATAACCTGCAACAACATCTGCAGTAAAGCTTTGGAAAACAGCAAAACTGTGAGTCTGGGTATTGATTGCAACCTTTGCCCTACATTCAGTAACAGAGAGCTCACACCTGCAGAGCTACAAGCCTGTCAGCTCTGCACATGGATTAGAAGAAGCTGCAGCATCAGGAGAAAAGGAGAATTGCACCTTTTACTACAAAACGTGAGTGTGTGTCCTTTAACCCCGTCTTCACCATTCATATCCATTATAGACTATACCATCACTGCCCCGGGGAATACAGTTCTACCCACTGGAACTATTACACCTAAGCTGCCATTCCATCATCCCCGGAGGTTCTGCAGCAGCGGCGGCCCCATCACTGGCCGCATATGGTGGGTGGCGTCACGACTGACAATCCCCTGTAAATACACCCCTTTTATTTGCCAAGGCCCGGAAAACGGACCGGACCAGGACCACCCGTGACTTCCCCCGCAGCAGACACGGTCCGGTACTGAGTACCCTCGTCCCAGTGGGCTCGACACATCTGTGTATCCTTAGTGGTGCTAACAGGAGCAGTGGACATGTGTCACACTTTTGCGCTTTCCAACATACCTGTTTTATGTCATCTTTCTGCATTTGTGTATTGTGTTTGTTGCATGATTTGACTTCTTTTACATAGTGCTAACCACTGAGCCACCATACAATGCTAACCACTGAACCACCTAAACAATGAGCCATCATATACAGTGCTAACCACTGAGCCACCATACAAGTGCTAGCCACTAAGTCACCATACAGTGCTAATCACTGAGCCACCATACAGTGATAACCACTAAGCCACCATACAGTTATAACCACTGAGCCACCATACAGTGATAACCACTGAGCCACCATACAGTGATAACCATTGACCCACCATTGGCTAAGCGGAGCGGGATTCAAATCACGCACCAAGAGCGCTGATTGATCACTGCCTATGGCACGGACCAATCAGCGCTCTCGGCTCGTGACCCTGGCTTTGGTGAGCAGCGCTCATCTCCCGGCTGCTTCGGCGGAGCGCTCCGAGGCGCGGGAGGTGACCGGCGGCTACCGTCGCTCCCGACGGTAGCAGCGGCGCCGGTGTCCCTTTCTCCCAGCGCCTGTGTCACTATCCCGCAATGGCACCGCGGTGCATTGTGTGATATCGACATAACGCCGGAATTCTGTGACAACCATTATTGGTGATTATATAGTAGATACTTCAAAGTGCAATCAAAACAGTAAAGTTGCATAATGTTGTTTTTTCTATTAGGTTTTTACATTGTACTAGCATACATGGGATCACAATTTGGTCCCTCTAGGGTTAATCTGAAACTAATGATTGATTAATTGATTAACCAATGGTTTGTTAGTGCTGTCTATAAATATGTCACTTCCTGGCAATGTCCTCTTACATGACCTGATGAAGGCAGCGCTTTGCTGCTAAAACATATTGTGGCCTTGTAAGGGGTTAATAAAACTGCTGTTAATGTTAATATTGGTCCCCTGTATATTTCTAAACCTAGACCTACACAGACCAATATATTATACTAACTGCACTTCATTACCCTTGGGTAAATCGGTAGGAACAGCTCTGAGCCTTAGAAATATTCAAACAAGGTCCTAATCTACAACACCGCTATAGACCTGCGGTGACATGTTTCCGGTTTGCGCCCGGTCACGTGACCTAACAGGAACTTTCCCGGGAGCGGAGGTGATTACAGCTGACAGCATCCTAAACACCTCCATGGAGGAGGTTTAACAACAGGCTACATACCGAAGTTGTGCAGGGCGTGCACAACCACCGTGGTGAGTGGCCACTTGGCCCCCTGCTAAATAATCTTTATAAACAGTACTTCACATTGTGCTCCCATCTCCTCTTTTTTTGGCCACTTAAACAGGGCCGGCACCCTGGTGTCAGCCCGATCCTCCCGGTGTCCCGATTCCTCTGGACCCACCGTGGACCCCTTCTTCCTCCCTTGGTTCTCGGCCAGAGACCCGGACCGGCCTTAAGGTGGCACATGCCGCCGGGTCCACGTTCTTCCTCTGCGGTGTTACAGTTTGGCTCTCAGGGTGTCTGGGCTTAGGAGCTCGGTTCCTCTCCCTCTACACACGCCAGGAGCTCAAACCTGGACCTCCTGTGTCCCTCACTCAGGGTAGACTCGGCTACCGGGAACTGGGTCCTCCTAACTTAGTGTTCCTAGGGTGTAGTCTAGTAAGGTGATTCCCTGTAGGGTATATATAAAAAACAAACATGCGGCGCCAATCTCAGCGCGTTACCAATGTAACTCTCTGGTGCCCTTTTAATGAAGTTTTATGCACTCACCTCTTGCCATAAAACTTCAAGCATATGGTTTTTCCAAAGCCTCCTCACGCTTTGGATATTTTATCCGGGTCTGCTGCTCGCCTTGAATTGATCCTGTATTGGGTCCTGCCACGGATTCCCACAGGCATAAAGGTTCAATAGGAAGTGATCCAATTCTATAGTGGCCGCGCTCCCCGTGGTAATGATTTTAAGAACTTCTTGTCCACAAAAAATTTTATTCCTCAAAACATGCGAGAATTATTCCTCAAAACATGTCTCCGCCGAAACGCGTTGTATCCGTTTTTTATATTCTCGCATGTTTTGAGGAATAAAATTTTTTGTGGACAAGAAGTTCTTAAAATCATTACCACGGGGAGCGCGGCCACTAGGGTGTAGTCTAGTTACTCCATCCCATTCTCGGGTTCTCCTCCCTTCTCTCCACCCTCCACCTAGCTTCCCCCTCTATCCCTTTCCTAACATGGTGTTCTAGGTCTAGGGATGGGGGGATGTGTAGGGTGTTGGTGTCGGGTGACTAGCTTACCTGTCCCAGCTGCATCACCTTCTGTGGCCGTGTGGCGCCCCTGCATCCAGGAGGCCACAAAGGGAACTGCAGCCAGGGAGGTAGGAAAATTGTTGCACAACAACACCCTCACAGCCCACACAACCCACGTGCAGTAGATGGCAGCATCCAGCCCTAAGATTGGAAGACTCTAGGCAATTGAGGGGTGATGGATTTGGAGGAGTGGGTTGGGCACACATGTAGTCAGGTGACTTGACAGTAGAAATAGGAAGGGGGAGGAGGAAGGAGTTCAGTAGGCCCAGGGTGCTGAGCTGCAAAGACCAGAAGCTGAGGAGCACAGGCCAGAGAACAGCAGAAGGCTGAGTGAAGCTGAGCAGACAGACAGACTCACATGTCCTGAGAGTGTACGGTGTAGGAGCGCAGAATCTGTACCGAGCCAGGGTGAGCCGGAGGAGAGAGAAAGCACGTCCGAAGCCAATACCACCAGGAGTGTGAGGAGAGAGAGAGGGACGGTGATACACGGGCCCTAGACATACAGCGAAGCGACCGACTGCAGGCGGAGTAGCCCTCCTATGATACCGAGAGACGCAGAGAGAAAGAGCCTGGTAGAGCCTCACACTTGAGACCTGCTGGAGGCTGGGCTGAGTAGAGTGTCGGCTCTAGAGGGGACCGTAGTTTATCCGGAATCCCCAAAGAACACGACGGGGGATCACAGCTTTACGTTAGGGTCCCTACCCCAAAGGACAGGCAGCTCAGTGACGACGAGGAGGACCCACAGGGGCCCGAGTCACCGCCATACTGTCCGGCGTTTCACACACACACCCGTGGATACGGAGACCGTTAACAGCCCGGAAAGGACACAGAGACTGTGTGAGGGGTCACAGAGAGAGAGACCTGGCTGCAGAGTAAAGGGAACCCGGAGAGGGAGAGTGTGCCCGTGTATTAAGAACCGAGACGTGTAAGAACTGTACTTGAATTGTACTTGAACTGTAACTGACTTGTGAATTGCCTGAAGAACTGAGAGTAAACACGGAAAACCCTGAGAGTGCCTCCCTTGTGTCTCTGCATGAAAGCGATTCTCTCCATACAGGATTACAGAAAGCCCTCCACCTGCAGAGCCACAGCACAGCCTGTCAGCACCAGCATTGAGGAGAGATCCCTGCAGCGTCTGCACAGTAAGTGTACTGAACATTCCACAATAGACTTAACCCGTATTGCCCCGGGGAACACAGTTCTACCACCTAAGCTGCTATCCCATCATTCTGAGGTTCCCTGTGTGCCTAAACATTGGAGCTCCCTCACAAGTGACCCCATTTTGGAAACTAGACCCCCAAGGAACCTATCTAGATGCATAGTGAGCACTTTGAACCCCAAGGTCGACACTGTGTACTGAAGTTGGGCAGAAGGAAGGGAAGATGATGTCTTCATTAAGGTGGAAGTGGGATATTACCTTAAGCAAGAAGGACGGAGAAGGCCGGATGACTACTTTATCCTTATGGAAGGACAGGTAGGGTGGCCAACAGGATAGGGTGGCCAGCTCGGACACGCGCCTGATTGACGTGATTGAGACTAAGAAGACGACCTTGTACGAGAGATTGGCTAGAGGGACTTCTTTCAGAGGTTCTAACAGGGGCTCCTGGAGGGTGCCTAGAACTAGGTTTAAGTCCCAGACAGCCACAGGTGTCCTGAAAGGGGGCCATGTGTTGGAGACTCCTTGGATGAATGTTTTGACCTGTGATTTGGACGCAATCCTGCGTTGGAGAAGGATGCTCAAGGCTGAGATTTGGCCTTTGATGGAGTTTAGAGCTAGGCCAGCGTCAAGGCCATTCTGAAAGAACTCTAGAATTGAGGGGATGGAGAAATGGAGTGCGTTACGGTTGCGGTCCTCACACCACTTGAAATAGGTTTTCCAGGTGTGGTGGTAGATGCGTGAGGACGTTGGTTTTCGGGCATTGACCATGGTGGTTACGACTTCTGGTGTAAACCCTGCTTGGGTCAGAATCCAGAATTACATAGTTTTTAAGGTTGAAGGAAGACTTTAAGTCCATCTAGTTCACCCCATAGCCTAACATGTTGATCCAGAGGAAGGCAAAAAAAAACCATGTGGCAACACTAAGCTCCACATTCAGGGAAAAAATTCCTTCCTGACTCCAGGCATGGCAATCAGACTAGTTCCCTAGATCAACGCCCTATCAAAGAATCTAGTATGTATAACTGGTAATATTATAGTTTTCAAGAAAGGCATCCAGGCCCTTCTTAAATGTTAGTAGTGACTCACTCATTACAACATCATGTGGCAGAGAGTTCCATAGTCTCACTGCTCTTACAGTAAAGAATCTGCGTCTGTGATTATGATTAAACCTTCTTTCCTCCAGACATAGAGGATGCCCCCTTGTCCCAGTCTCAGGCCTAAGAGTAAAGAGATCATTAGAAAGGTCTCTGTACTGTCCCCTCATATATTTATACATTATTATAAGATCACCAATAAGCCTTCGTTTTTCCAAGCTAAATAACTCCAAGTTTAATAACCTGTCTTGGTATTGCAGACCCCTCAGTCCTCTAATAACCTTGGTCGCTCTTCTCTGGACCCGCTCTAGTTCAGCTATGTCTTTCTTATATACCAGAGACCAGAATTGTACACAGTATTCTAAGTGTGGTCGCACTAGTGACTTGTATAGAGGTAAAATTATGTTCTCCTCATGAGCATCCCATTATTTTATTTGCCTTTGCAGCAGCTGCCTGACACTGGCCACTAAATGTGAGTTTGTCATCTACCCATACACCCAGGTCTTTTTCAGTGACAGTTTTGCCAAGTGTTTTACAATTAAGCACATAATTATACCTTTTGTTTCCTCTGCCCAAGTGCATGACTTTACATTTATCCCCATTAAAGCGCATTTGCCATTTAGCAGCCCAAGCTTCTAGTTTACATAAATCCTCCTGTAATATAAAATTGTCCTCCTCTGTATTGATTACCCTGCAGAGTTTAGTGTCATCTGCAAATATTGAGATTCTACTCTATATGCCCCCTACAAGGTCATTAATAAATATATTAAATAGAAGCGGGCCCAACACTGACCCCTGTGGTACCCCAGTCTTAACTGTGACCCATTCTGAGTGTGTTCCATTAATAACCACCCTTTGTTTCCTATCACTAAGCCAGTTCTTAACCCAGTTACACATATTTTCCCCTATCCCCATTGCCCTCATTTTATGTATCAACCTTTTGTGTGGCACCGTAGCAAAAGCTTTTGAAAAGTCCATATACACCACATCCACTGCATTTCCTTGGTCCAGTCCAGAACTTACTTCTTCTAAGAAGCTTATTAGATTAGTTTGACAGGAACGGTCCCTCGTAAAACCATGTTGATAATGGGTCATGAGGTTATTTTTCTTCAGATACTCCAGTATAGCATCTCTTAGAAAACCCTCTAGGATTTTACCCACAGTAGAGGTTAAGCTTACTGGCCTATAATTTCCAAGTTCAGTTTTTGTCCCCTTTTTTAATACTGGCACCACATTTGCTATACGCCAGTCCTGTGGTACAGACCCTGTTATTATGGAATCTTTAAATATTAAAAAATAATGGTCTATCTATGACAGTTCTTAATTCCTGCAGCACTCTGGGGTGTATCCCATCCGGGCCCGGGGATTTGTCAATTTTAGTGATTTTTAGACGATGCCGTACTTCCTCTTGGGTTAAGCAGGTGACATTTAATTGAGAATTTTTGTTATCACTGATCATATTGTCTGTCATGGGATTTTCTTGTGTAAATACTGTTGAAAAAAAGTCATTTTGCATCTTGGCTTTTTCCTCATCCACCATTTCACCCAGACTATTTTTAAAGGGGCCAACACCATCAATTTTTAGTTTCTTACTATTTATGTAGTTAAAAAATATTTTGGGATTCTTTTTACTTTCTCTGGCAATGAGTCTCTCTGTCTCAATCTTTGCTGCCTTGATTTGCTTTTTACAAATGTTATTTAATTTTCTGTATTTATTTAATGCCTCATCACTACCTACTTGCTTTAATTCCCTAAATGCTTTCTTTTTGTCACATATTGCACCTCTTACCGCTTTATTTAGCCATAGTGGTTTCCTCCTATTTCTAGCATGCTTATTCCCATAGGGTATATATTGTGCACAGGTCCTATTCAGGATGCTAATAAACATCTCCCATTTGTGTTGTGTACTTTTATGTCTCAGGACATCGTCCCAGTTTATTGCACTAAGATCATCTCTCAACCGTTGGAAATTTGCCTTCCTGAAGTTTAGTGTCCTTGTAGCCCCTCTACTACACGACTTAGTAAAGGATACTTGAAAGCTTATTAAGTTATGATCACTATTACCCAAGTGACCTCCAACCCGTATATTTGATATGCGGTCCGGCCTGTTGGTTAATATTAGGTCCAGCAGTGCCCCCCTTCTTGTTGGGTCCTGAACCAGTTGTGAAAGGTAATTGTCTCTCATAGTTTTCAAAAACTTATTACCCTTGCTGGAACTGCAGGTTTCTGATCCCCAATGTATTTCAGGGTAGTTGAAGTCCCCCATAATAATGACTTCTCCCTGAGTCGCTGCTTCATCTATTTGCTTTATGAGAATATTCTCCTCCACTTCCATTATTGTTGGGGACTTATAACAAACCCCTATCAGTAATTTATTATTTTTTCCCCCTCCCCTTATCTCCACCCACAGGGACTCTACATTTCCATTAGATTCACCTATATTATCACGCAGGATGGGTTTTAAGGATGATTTTACGTATAAACATACACCTCCTCCTCGCCTATTTGTACGGTCATTTCTGAACAGACAATAGCCCTGTAAATTAACAGCCCAGTCATGGCTCTCGTCCAGCCAACTCTCCGAAATCCCCACCATGTCATAATTATTTTCCAACAAAATCAATTCTAATTCCTCCATTTTGTTGGTGAGGCTTCTGGCATTAGTGTACATGCACTTTATGCATCTCTCTTTACCTCTATTCCTTCCTACTAGATTGACTGTTCTAACCCCACCCCCCATGCCACCCCCAATTTTATTACTTGTGCCCAGGTTACTATTAACACTATCTTCCCCTCCTATACAATGAATACCCTCCCCCCCAATCCCTAGTTTAAACACTCCTCCAACCTTCTAGCCATTTTCTCCCCCAGCACAGCTGCACCCTCCCCATTGAGGTGCAGCCCGTCCCTAGCATAGAACCTGTAGCCAACAGAGAAGTCGGCCAAGTTCTCCAGGAACCCAAACCCCTCCTTCCTACACCAATTCCTGAGCCACTTATTTATCTCCCTAATCTCCCTTTGCCTCTCTGGTGTGGCTCGTGGTACAGGCAGTATTTCAGAGAATACTACCTTGGAGGTCCTTGCCTTAAGCTTGCAGCCTAATTCCCTGAAATCATCTTTAAGGACCTTCCACCTACCTCTAACTTTGTCATTTGTGCCAATGTGCACCATGACCGCTGGGTCCTCACCAGCCCCTCCAGTAATCTGTCAACCCGGTCAGCGATGTGCCGGACTCGAGCGCCAGGTAGGCAGCACACTGTTCGACGATCCCTGTCTTTGTGACAGATTGCCCTATCTATTCCCCTAATAATTGAGTCCCCCACTACCAGCACCTGTCTGGCCTGCCCTGCTCTCCTGTCTTCCCCTTACTGGAGCAGACACTCCTCTGGCTTTCAGAGGTCATGCCTTGCTGCAGCAGTGCTATCCCTGAACTCGCACCCCCCTCATCTGCCAACTTAGCAAATTTATTGGGGTGTGCCAGATCAGGGCTAGCCTCCCTGGCACCCTTCCCTCTACCCCGCCTTCTAACTGTCACCCAGCTGGCTACCTCATGGTCCTGCAGCTCCATACTACCATCCTCCCCCACATCTATCCCATTGAGCAGCTGTTCAGTGAGCAGCAGACTTCTTTTCATATTGTCTATGGATCTCAGCGTTGTCAGTTGTTCATTTAGATCCAGTATCTGGGCTTCCAAATGCACAACGTACTCACATCTCACACAGCAGTATGCACCCTCGACCGGCTGGTCAAGGAATGCATACATGTGGCAAGATGTACACTGGATGGCATTGCCAATCATGGAGCTCATTTCCTAATGGGGGTTGCACCAGACAGAAATGATAAGTAAAAAGAAATGCAAAGTATTAATTAAATACAACCAGCAATTCAGTAAGTCCTCCCTTCCAAACTCCCTGAATCCAAAGTCACTGAATCACAAGTCACACACTTACTTCTGTCGCACTCAGCTTGTTTCACACTCGCTAGAAAATCAGATTTAAATCTTTTTTTTTTTTTTTTCCCTTAGCAGAAAATCAGCCTACAGCTCAGTGTACTTCCAATTCAATCGCTACACCATTAAAGACAGGGCCCCTGAGTTCTGATGGTAGAAGGGGCCCTGGGATAGGAGATCTGGCCTGTTTGGGAGTGGCCAGGGCGCGTCGGTGAGGAGCTGACCAGCTCTGCGTACCATGCTCGTCAAGGGCCAGTCCGGGGCGATGAGGATTACCTGAGCCCTCTCCGCCTTGACCTTTCTGATCACTCGAGGGATTAGCGGAAGTGGAGAGAAGATGTACGGGAGCTGGAATTGATGCCAAGGGAGGACCAGGGAGTCCACTCCTAGGGCCAGTGGGTCCTGAGATCTGGCTACAAAGGCCGGGACTTTTGCATTCATTCTTGACTCCAATAGGTCCACGTCAGGAGTTCCCCAGCGCCGGTAGATTTGCTGGAAAACATCCGGATGTAGGGAACATTCTCCTGAGGCCAATCCCTGGCACCTTAGAAAGTCCGCTGCCCAGTTGTCCACCCCCGGGAGGTGGACTGCTGATATGATTGACTGGGTCTTTTCGGCCCAATGTAAGATGTGTTCCACTTCGTGCATTGCTGATTTGCTGTGTGTGCGCCTTGATGATTGATGTATGCTACTGCCGTTGCGTTGTCTGATTGGATGCGGATGGGGTGTCCGGCCAGGAAGTGATGGAATTATTGAAGTGATAGTCGGATTGCTCGCAGTTCTAGGATGTTGATTGGGAGGAGTGACTCCTGGGGCGTCCAGCGGCCGTGAGCTGTGTGCTGACGATAACGGCCCCCCAGCCGAGTAGGCTGGCATTGGTGGTTACCACCAGCCACTGGAGTAGGAGGAAGGATTTTCCCTTTGAGAATGATGATGGCTGTGTTCACCATTTGAGCGTTCTTTTGACTTGGGAGATAGGCATTGCTTGCGGTTGAGGCTGAAAGACTTTTGTCCCAGGCTGAGAGGAGGGAGAGTTGTAGAGCTTGGAAGTGTATTTGGGCGAAGGGAACTGCTTCCATGGAGGCCACCATTTTTCCTAGGACTCTCATGCTGAAGCAGATGGACTGGGGTGAGCGGCTGCGAAGAGTGTGCACGCCTTTTTGGATTGTTGTGGCCTTGTCCTGAGGGAGTATGACTAGCCCTCTTGCAGTGTCTAAGGTCATTCCGAGGAAGTTTATTGACTGGGGCCGGGATTGGGGATGATTTTTCTAGGTTTATGAGCCATCCTAGGCAAGAGAGTGTGTCCGTTGTTATTCGGACGCTGTCGAGGCATGATTGGAAGGATGGTTCTTTGATCAGATCATCTAGGTACAGCAAGACGACCACTGCTCGTGAGTGGACTATGGTCATGAAGGCCGCCATGACCTTCGTGAAGACTCTGGGTGCGGTTGCCAAGCCGAAGGGCAGGGCGACGAATTGGAAATGGCGTTTTTGTACCGTGAACTGTAGGTACTTTATGTGGGGGGAGAATATGGGAATGTGGAGATATGCGTCTTGTATGTCGATGGTTGCCAGGAACTCTCCTTTTTCTAAAGACGCGATAACTGAGCGAAGGGATTCCATTCTGAACTGTTGGATTTTTAGAAACTTGTTGAGAAGTTTGAGGTCCAGGATGGGATGCAATGTTCTGTCTTTTTTCAAAACGACGATTAGGTTTGCGTAGTAACCCTTGAACCGTTCGCTTTTGTGGTACTGGTTTTATGACTCTGGTTTTGAGTAGGGAATTGATGGCCTCGAAGAATGGTTGGGCGTCTCTTTATGGGGGTCGTGATAGGAAATAACGATTCGGGGGCCGGGATGCGAATTCTATCTTGTAGCCTGATGACACCAGTTCTGTGACCCAATTGTTGTGTACGACATTGAACCATGACTGGCGGAAGAGCTATAGATGTCCGCCTGTTATGTTGGTGTCGGGCGGTTGCGCGAGGGAGTCATGTGTTAAACCTTTGACGTTTTCCGCCCTTAGAATGGGTTTGTTTAGAGCAGCCTTTTCATATTTGGTTGGTCTTGAACGAGAGTGGGGAGCTGTTGGGCCTGCAAGACGGCCGACCTGTGCTTGTGTTAACATTAGAGCTGGACCACCTCGGTGTTCCTTGGGAAGCTTGGGAGCGTGAGTGTGACTGTGGGCGCCGAAAAGGCCGCTTGGACTTTTGTTGGGGAAGAAACTTGCTTTTTCCTCCTGTGCTTTCGGAGATGAGCTGGTCGAGCTTTGCGACCTCCTTGGTATGCTAGATTTATAAGGGATCTTTTTGATGCTGAATCTGCGTGCCAGCGCCTGAGCCAGAGGGTTCAGGAAATGGCGTTTGATACTGCCAGTGCAGAGAAGTTGGCTGCGTCTATAGACGCTAGTAGGAAGTACTGCTGTGCTTTTGAAAGCAGTTCAAGCAGGTCGGCTGGGTTCTGGTCGGGGTCTTGCAGCGTGTCTTGTAGGTCCTGGATCAGGATCCCGCTGCTTTGGCTACCACGCCATAGCGAACAAGGGAGAGAGAGCTGCTCCTGAGGCTTTAAAAATTGAGCGCGCTAGACTGTCGAATTGGCGGTCGTTTGAATCTCTGATAGATGAACTGTCAGAGAGAGTAAGCAAGGTCTTGTTAGCTAAGCGCGACACTGGGGGGTCCACAGCTGGAGACTCAGCTCATTTTCTGTGCTGGTCTGGGGCAAAGGGATATTTGGCTTCGATGGCCTTGCGGCCTACGAAGCGCTTGTCGGGCCGGTCCCAGTGTCATTGGACTATGTCGTTAAACTCCTCGTGGTTAGAGAAAACACAGCGAGAGCAGTTAGTCTTTGTGAACGAGAAATTGCGCTCTGGTGTGGTGACACACTCGTTTTTAATGTTCATTGTCCTGTTAACAGCTTCAATGAGGCTGTTAACCAATTTATGGGTGTCCATGGTGTCACTCTCGTAGAATGCATCCGGTTCTGAAAGTTCATCCTCGAAGCGTGATTCGGAGTGACGAGGTGAAGGGGAGCAGGAACTGTTACTTCGGATTGACGTATTGGGAGATTGTCTCTGGGACGGGCTGGTACTAGTCCGTCTTCTAGAAGGCAGGGGTGCCGTAGGCTGGAAATGTTCCCTGCTGGAGTGGGGGCGGTGACGTTTGTAGTCACAGGCTGTGTAAGGTCAGCACGGGACTGCAATATTTGGACTATTGAGTCTAGCTGTCGCGACAGTGTCATACTCCATGGAGGGACGTCAGACGTACTGGGACCTGCGTCAGTGGTAGTCGCAGTGGGACATTCAGGTTCACAGTCCTTGCCCATTGAGACGCATGTTTGCAAGGGAGCGGGATCTGGCAACTGGTGCGGTATGCGTTGTTCCCTGCATTGCTTTTGCTTTTTTCTTTGGATGGTTTGAGGTCTGCCATTGTGTACCAGATTACTGTCAGCGATGGCACTGCAGTGTACTAACTGGTTTGTTATGAGGGCAGGCGAACTGCCACTGGACAGGGGTGGAAATCTGCATGAAAGAGGGTCTCCTAATGGAGCTTACCCGGATCCTGTGTCCCCTGTTGTGTCGTCCGTGAGTTGCTGAGGTCTCTCTCTTGAAGAGGCACTGGAACAAAAGGACTGTGACGTGAATGTGTCCCTGGGTGGTATGTGGGCTTTGTGCGGCCCCCTTTGTGAGGGGGCTAAGCCCACCCTAGTTTAGCAGGTCTCCAGGCCAGGGGAGGGGTAGGCAGGTATTAGCTCCAGGTTTATTACCTGAGGGCTGTGTATTTGTGCAGCTGTAGCTGCTTTGTTTGTGAATTTCGAGCCGGTATTAGGGGGCGTGATTGAGGGCTGTGCCCCTATTAAGTGGGCTGTGTGATGACTGGCCTTAAGCAGTTGTGGGCGTGAGATATAGGGGTCTGTCGCCGGCCCCTATGTGTGGGCTGTGTTTTGGCCTTGAGCGACATTCTCAGCGGCCAATTATGGTGCTGGGGTTGTGGCCTTGCCCTTGTGCCCGCCCCTATGACGCAGGGCCGTGACATAAGGCTCGGCCAATGAGGTGGGCTTGACCCTGAGTGATGGGCTGCCCAGCCAACGATGGTGCAGCTGACCGCGTCATCGCGCCCACCCCTATGAGGCGAGGCGGTGACGTGCGTGCAGCCAATGAGCTGGGGCCATGGGAGGCACCTAGATGTAGGCCCAGACGGGGGCTTGAAGTAGCTGAGGCTCCCGGGAGTTGCGCCGGGTGCCCATGGTGGCGTCCGGTAGCGGCGGTGCAGGGATATGGTGCCTCGGCTTCCTGCCCTGCATGCGCACCCCGAACTTACCGGCGGTGCGCGTCCAGCCGTGGGGCCGCCGTGGTTGAGAGGAGGAGGCTGCCCTGGCTGTGGAGCCCGAGGTGGGTGCAGATACTGCAGCCGCTGCTGCACCAGATCCCTTATGGTACCTTTACACGCCGCCACAACAGGATGGATACAACCCGCTACAGGCTACAAATGTAGCTTGTCGCGCCAATATCGTCCGTAGTAGCGGCGTCTGAAGACGGGACGACACAGCCGGCTACAGATACATCTGTATCCGTGCACTGCCCATAAACAGATGGCAACAAAGCCGATTGTAGCGAGCTGTATCGGCGTGTAAAGAAGGAACAGAAGGGTTGTTTCTACACCATGCTATGTAGCTGGGGCGTGACACAGGGTCCGGGTTTCCGCGCCCCCTTCAGCGATCATTGGAGGAAGCTCCTGCGTTGCGATTGGTTGTCGCCGCACAGGGCGGCATATTTAAGGAGCTGACCAGTCACACTACACAATTGCTCGAGCGTCAAGTATTAATCAGCCTCCTGCGATGCCTGCCCAATCATGGTATTATTGCTTTGTCCTATCAGCGTACGGACGTCTCGTAATCTACAATTGTAGCACGCCTATGTGCTGTCCCTGCTGCACCAGGTACGCCCATAGTAGCTGGTTGTAGCGGTGTGTTAAATGAGCTAAGATGAGCTACAGATGGCAACTTGAGACACCCGGCGATGTAGCTAGTTACAGATGTAGCGTAGTGTAGCGCACCTTGTGGCGGCGTGTAAAGAGGGGGCGTTTCCCGTTTGTAACCGTTTGGGCGTGCTCGTGCACGTGAAGTAGCGGTTGGTATCCATCCTGTTGTGGCGGCGTGTAAAGGTACCATTAGGGTACCTTTACACACGGCTACATTTGTAGCTTGTCACCAGGTAACTTACTGGTTGCAGTGAAATCATGGATACATGATTCCATTTGTACACAGCAACAAGATAGAACCATGTATCCATGATTTCACTGCAACCAGTAAGTTACCTGGTGACAAGCTACAAATGTAGCCGTGTGTAAAGGTACCCTAATGGTACCTTTACACGCCGCCACAACAGGATGGATACCAACGGCAACTTCACGTGCACGAGCACGGGCGAACGGTTACCAACGGGAACCGCACCCTCTTTACACGCCGCCACAAGGTGCGCTACGCTACGCTACATCTACAGCTAGCTACATCGCCGGGTGTCTCAAGTAGCCATCTGTAGCTCATTTACACACCGCTACAAACAGCTACTATGGGCGTACCTGGTGCAGCAGGGACAGCACATAGGCGTGCTACAATTGTGGATTACGAGACGTCCGTACGCTGATAGGACAAAGCAATAATACCATGATTGGGCAGGCATCGCAGGAGGCTGATTAATACAGCACGCTCGAGCGATTGTGTAGTGTGACTGGTCAGCTCCTTAAATATGCCGCCCTGTGCGGCGACAACCAATCGCAACGCAGGAGCTTCCTCCAATGATCGCAGATGGGGCGGGGTAACACGGAGCCTGGGTGACGCCTTAGCCACATTGCAGCTACATCGCCGGATGTCCCGAGTTCCCTTCTGTAGCTTCTTTACAAGCCGATACAGCTCGCTACAATCGGCGATGTAGCCATATGTTTATGGGCAGTGCACGGATACAGAGGTATCTGTAGCCGGCTGTGTCGTCCCGTCTTCAGACGCCGCTACTACCGGCGATATTGGCGCGACAAGCTACATTTGTAGCCTGTAGCGGGTTGTATCCATCCTGTTGTGGCGGCGTGTAAAGGTACCATTAGGGTACCTTTACACGCCGCTACAACAGGATGGATACAATCCGCTACTTCACGTGCACGCCCAAACGGTTACAAACGGTAAACGCACCCTCTTCACACGCCGCCACAAGGTGCGCTACGCTACGCTACATCTATAGCTAGATACATCGCCGGGTGTCTCAAGTAGCCATCTGTAGCTCATCTTAGCTCATTTACACACCGCTACAACAAGCTAATATGGGCGGACCTGGTGCAGCAGGGACAGCACATAGGCGTGCCACAATTGTGGATTACAAGACGTCCGTACGCTGATAGGACAACGCAAGAACATCATGATTGGGCAGGCATCGCAGGAGGCTAATTAATACTTGACGCTCGAGCAATTGTGTAGTGTGACTGGGCAGCTCCTTAAATATGCCGCCCTGTGCGGCGACAACCAATCGCAAAGCAGGAGCTTCCTCCAATGATCGCTGAAGGGGGCGCGGTAACCCGGAGCCTGTGTCACGCCCCAGCTACATAGCATGGTGTAGAAACAACCCTTCTGTTCCTTCTTTACACACCAATACAGCTCGCTACAATCGGCTTTGTAGCCATCTGTTTTCGAGCAGTGCTCGGAAACAGATGTATCTGTTGCCGGCTGTCTCGTCCCGTCTTCACACGCCGCTACTACGGGCTATATTGACGCTACAAGCTACATTTGTAGCCTGTAGCGAGTTGTATCCATCCTCCAGTAGCGGCGTGTAAAGGGCCCCTGAAGGTACCTTTACACGCCGCGACGGCAGGCTGGATACATCCCGCTACTTCACGTGCACGAGCACGCTCAAACGGCTACAAACGCTCAACGCATCACCTTTACACGCCGCGACAAGATGCGCTACGCCACGCTACATCTATAGCTAGCTACATCGCCGGGTGTCTCAAGTAGCCAGCTGTAGCTCATTTACACACCGCTACAACCAGCTACTATGGGCGTACATGGTGCAGCAGGGACAGCACATAGGCGTGCTCCAATTGTGGATTACGAGACGTCCGTACGCTGATAGGATAAAGCAATAATACCATGATTGGGCAGGCATCGCAGGAGGCTGATTAATACTTGACGCTCGAGCAATTGTGTAGTGTGACTCTTCAGCTCCTTAAATATGCCGCCCTGTGCGGCGACAACCAATCGCAACGCAGGAGCTTCCTCCAATGATCGCAGATGGGGCGCGGTAACACGGAGCCAGGGTCACGCCTTAGCTACATCGCAGGCTGTCCAGAGTTCCCTTCCGTTGCTTCTTTACACGCCGATACAGCTCGCTACCATCGGCGATGTAGCCATCAGTTTTCGAGCAGACCTAGGAAACAGATGTATCTGTTGCCGGCTGTATCGTCACGTCTTCAGACGCCGCTACGACGTCTGAAGACGTGACGCTACAGCCGGCAACAGATACATCTGTTTCCTAGCTCTGCTCGAAAACTGATGGCTACATCGCCGATGGTAGCGAGCTGTATCGGCGTGTAAAGAAGCAACGGAAGGGAACTCTGGACACCCTGCGATGTAGCTGCAATGTAGCTAAGGCGTCACCTAGGCTCCGTGTTACCGCGCCCCATGTGCGATCATTGGTGGAAGCTGCTGCGTGCCGATTGGCCCATGCCTCACAGCCCTCCATCTTGGATGAGCTGTCCCTTCAGCACTACAGATACGCGCCGTATGCACGATCATACCGTAGTACAATTACGCGGCCCCAAACTTACGGTAAACCAAACCAAATGGCCCATGATCCGCATATACAGTGTGCACATCCTGTAAACACATAATGAATAATGCTGGACACAGCGGTGAAGTATGTGTTACGGACCGGCCTGCCTTATTGAACTGCAGATGCCGCATAAAAGTGTCCCTTGAGTGCTCGCAACTCCAACACTGATGCACGTATACACACACCGCATTGAAGTCGAGTAGTCAGTACACAGCGCACAGGCTTGCTGTACGCATCGCTCTGTGGGTGTTGTACAGTAGGTGCCGCAGAAGTGCTTCGCCCGTGTCACTGCGCGTAGGACTAGTTCAAAGGGTGCGTGACCCGGAACGTGGCCGTAATGACGTAATTACGATAGTTTCGTTTTCACTCTGCCTGCAAGGTGCCAGCCCCTCCTCTGCACACACCATTGCAGTCATGGCGGCCGTTCACCGCGCTGCTACGTGGGGGATGGCTGAGCTCATCATACTAATTGACCACTGTGACCGGTATGATTATTGGGGTCACCGGCAGCACCGTCATCCCAGGCTGCGTAACCGCGCCACAATCCGGCGGATTCAGCGGGCTCTGCTGAATAAACTAGGGGTGGTGAGGGTCGCAAAAGCTGTGCAGAAGAAGATTGCGGACCTGAAGTCAAAATGCCCAGGCCGCATACTCGACATCCGTGCCAGGATTGCCAGGCTGCGTGGTGAGTACTTCAGAGGGCCACACATGATTTGTATTGTATGTAAGCACAACAAAAACATAAAAATTCGTTGACAGACATCCTAGGTATAGTGAGGGACACCGGCAGACATGCAATGGGGGACAATATAGGCCGCACATTATAGATACACTGCCTACACATCTGCCTACAACTAATGTTCATGTGGCACCCAAGATTACTCCACAGTGTTAGATGCCCTCCAACCAATTAACACACTAATGCCACATACATACGCCATACAGAATACATGAGATCATCCCATATATGAAATACAGCAAACACATATAACACATATAGAACTGTCAATACATCTCTGAGCCTAAACAGTATGCTGACACATTCATTATTGTTTCATAATCTGCAGATGCTGAAGTGTCACCCGATGAGGCTCCCTCACAACTGCCTGCAGGTGGCCCACCAACACCACCGCGGCAAGAGGCAGCTGGAGCACCCACACCACCGCGGCAAGAGGCAGCTGGAGCACCCACACCACCGCAGCAAGAGGCAGCTGGCCCACCCACACCACTGCGGCAAGAGGCAGCTGGCCCACCAACACCACTGCGGCAAGAGGCAGCTGGCCCACCAACACCACCGCGTCAAGACGCAGCTGGGCCACCATCCCCACAAAGGAATAGCCCCTCACCAGGTGATGAGGAGGAGGAGGACCCTGATGAGCCTGCGTTGGTGGAGGCAGAGGTGGCATCGCCTGGTCGCCAACATGATGCTCTGGCTCAACCCCCAAATGCAGCTGCCTTGGATGATTATGGCGGTAAGTGATTTGAGTTTGATTCTAGGGGCGGAACACTGTAAGCAGTGTTGTTGCTAGTTGGGAAATGGGAAAGCTACGCATTTCTGACATAATGTCCTTCACCCACTCTTGCAGATGGAGAACGTGCTTGAGCTGCGGGCTGGAGTGTCAGTGCCTCCCCATCACCCCCTGATAGTCAGGATGATGTTGCGCCTGAGGGTAAGGACAATATTGCTTGTGTGAACCTGACACAAACACCAGAGGTAGGATTCAGAAATAATGATGTTTTTTCCCACACACAATACAGGTGTACCCACGATGGAGGACGTGGTGAGGGCCCACCACCAGTTTGCCCACCGACTGCAACGGGCCCTACACCGGGGAATACAGGATCTCACCCGCCTGTCTAACATGGTGGATACCGTCCTGCAACATCAGGATGGCCAACATTGAGATCTCACCCCCCCGGAAACAAATGTGCTCCCCTGACCCCCAAATATGTTGTCCTTGTTGGACCTGGAACTTACAGACGTTGCCTGTTTGGCTTTTGATGTGGTTTTTTTTTTTTATTTTGCCCCCGTTGGGCTCTTTTCTTATAGTGTCCCACTATCACAAAAGGGGGATTGTCGGATGGCCAGGCCTTTGGCCCTTTCACCTATCCTGTCCCACATTGGGACCATCATGAGTGTGGATTAACCAGCCCTTTACCTTCTGGACCTATCCTGTCCCACATTGGGACCATCATGAGTGTGGATTAACCAGCCCTTTACCTTCTGGACCTATCCTGTCCCACATTGGGACCATCAGGAGTGTGGATTAACCAGCCCTTTACCTTCTGGACCTATCCTGTCCCACATTGGGACCATCAGGAGTGTGGGATGGCTACACCTATCTGGAAGCTGCATTCTGGGTATTGTGGCAAATGGCTTCCACACATGTATGTAGCAAATAAAATTTCTTGTCACCTTTTAATTTGGCTCCTTCATGTCACAACAAGAATAGTGGGGGGGGGGGAACATGTTCAACAGGTACATATGTCACACACAGTACCACACCTCTTTGTGAATGTGCTACCACAGTACAAAGGAACCTATGGTTGTCCTACTCTGAGGCCATTGGCCCATATTGTGTGGCTTGGCCCAAACTATATTGTGAACAACACCATTCACCCACGCTGCCCCCCCCCCAAGCCATAAACCAAAAAGAAAACACAATTGAGTATGATCAAAAATTTAATGAAGTCAGAATGGGAAAGTAACAAACAAATCATATGAAGCAATTCTGCTAAAAAGTAATAAAAAAAACTAAGGTAGAAACAAAAGGAGGTTCCTACAGATGCAAGAGTCCAGAGTGCCAATTCGGTGCATTGGCTACTAGTGTCCAACTTCTTCATCTTCTGTCGGCTCTGACAATGCCCGCTCCCCCCTCCTCACAGGGCAGCCCCGACCTGCCCGTGAACGTCTGGATGTACGACGATGTGTTGGGGGGGGATGGGGTGACTGTGGCGGGGCCGGTCTTCTCACGGGCCGAGATGGGGCAGCTGGGGAAAGGGGCCATAACGTGTGTTGCATGGGGGGTGGGACGTGGCATCCCCATTGAAGGGCCCCATCTTCGGCAGCATCAGCGGCATTGTTGAAGACCCTCAGAAGGATCTTTTTCTGGAGCGGCTCCATCCCTCGCATTCTGTCGCTCATGTAGAGGGCGGTGCTGTCGATGTGGGTCCACTGTTCGTCCAACAGCACGCGTCGGGCCCAGGTGCCCAGCTCCGTCTCTGGTGGTGCAGGACGTCGCCGCCGACGGATCCTGGAGCTGGGCCCTGGGGCCGGACCCACATCACTCGCCCCGCCCTCCTGCTCAGCCCCAGATGTCATGGGCTGAGCATCATCAGCGACAGAATGCTCCGCAATGGAGCCGTCCTCTTCTGGGGCCTGTTGGGGGGAGAGAAAAAAAAAAAAACATTAGTGAGGGCAAGGACCACACCATACCATGGACACAGGACACAATATACCACTCCCACTAAACTAAAAGCACAAACAAAATATCTAGAAGGAATCCAAAAACACCAAACCACCAAACGGTCAATACACCAAAACCTGTACTGCGCCTGGAGACTCACCTCTACGATTCCAGGTACTCAGCACAATACAGAATTAGGTGTCAGTCAGAGAGCCGTAACCCAATTAGTACATGTCACCACAACACCTTGATACTGGGGGCTGTCCTGGCCAAAGACAGATATTGGCCACCTTCGCATTTTGACTACTAATATGATGTCAAATCATCAAACCTTCAAATAACTAAAACCCACTTGCTCCAGAGCCAACACACATGTGTGGCAGCACCATTTAGTAGATGCCACTATGTGCCTCTTTAATTTAAACCCACAAACAATTTTTACAACCTTACATATGTAATTTATCCAGTTTCGATATTTGGGGGAGATGCTACTTTGGAATACGGCTCTCTGCGTCAAATTTACATAATCCCAAATCATGGAAGGAGGGCAGATTTAAAGACAGAAAAAGGTTTCCCACACCAAGCCGGAAAATGTGTCTAAAGCAGTGATGGCGAACCTATGACACGCGTGTCAGCACTGACACGCGTAGCCATTTTCAGTGACACGCGGCCGCCGGAGAAACTACACGTAGGATTCGGTACTCTGCGATCCTAGTTTTGTCAGAGTTTACTTTTTCTCACTCGCTAGACTCGCTATTTGGATAAAAACCACAGACACGGCAGCAAAAAACTGTTGCGAGTGGGGCTTCCGACACGGCAATGCGAGCGCTTTCCGAGACATCTGCGATTTGTAAATCACACATTACCTAGCTATTACTCGCTTCCCCATTCATTAACATTGGACTCGCTAGACAACGAGTAGCGAGTCCCGGGCTCGGACTCGCTAGACTAGAGTCAAGCGATTCCGACTAATTTAGGACTCGCCCATCACTAACTACAGGGCCAGGTGCAGTAGCTGAGGAAAAAAAAATGTGCTGGAGGTCTGTAGGCCAGAAGAGCGAGCTCCGGCACAGAGCGTCTAGTCCTGGGACTTCCGGTAGGGCAGGCGGAACTTGCTGGTTAGCTGGCGCAGCAGGGAGCAGCGGAACGCTGTGGGGGACGCATATCTGAGGCCTGTGATCGCTGTCTGGAGGTCTGTCTGGAGGTCCAGTGATTACTACAGCAACCATCCTCCAGTGAAGGTTCTGGGCAGAATCTGGGCTGGGTGTCATGAATGTGTGATTGGCCATTACTGAGATAAGTGAGGGGGAGGCTGGAAGATGCCTGTGCTATGGGTGCCGTTTCCCGCCATTAATTTACATAAGGAACGCCATCTTGCAGCATAGTACAGACTCCATTTCACCACTATATTATTGTTGCGCACCCTATTAATCCCTATTTCTGACCTTTCCTAAAAGACAGTTAACCCCTAATTGCCTGCAGGGCTATCTATAAATCTTCTGTCACTGTCCCTCTGATGGAGAAGCCAAAAAAACCAAGGTTAAGTAAAGGAAGTGTTAGTAGTAGCAGTAGCCGACCCTTTCAAGAGACATGGACTGAGATGTATGGCATTATAGAAAAAAATGGCAGATCATTTTGCGTTCTATGTAGTGAAACGGTAGTAAGCAGAACGTGGAATATAATAAGGCATTTTGAAACTACTCATTCCCAGCTCTTGAAAAAAAGTGAGGATGAAAGGAAGGAATACATTTCCAGGCAGCTACAACTTCATAAGAGCCAATCTAATTCCATCCTTAAATTTGTAAAAAGCTCTACAAATTTAACATCTGCAAGTCTGAGCATTGCTCACTCCATAGCTCAGCATGGAAAAGCCCTCAGTGAGGGAGAATTTATTAAAGAAACTCTCTTAAGATGTGCACCAGTTCTATTTCACGATATGCAGAATAAAGATGCAATTAGTAAGAGAATATCTGAGTTACCACTCAGTAGAAATATCATAAAAGACCGAATAATGAGACTGAACACAAACGTACAACATCAATTAAAGGAAGACAAAGAGAATTTTGTTTACGTACCGTAAATTCTTTTTTCTTTAATCATCAATGGGAGACCCAGACAATGGGTTTAGGGCTCTGCCCTCCGGAGGTCACACTAGGTACTACAAGTTTGTAGACACCGCCTCCTCCGCTTATAAACCCCCACCGTAGGAGACATCCTCAGTTTAGTCCATAAGCTGCGAGGAGAAAATAAACCACACCCGAAACATCGGGAAGAATGCCGTGCACAGACGGTGTAACAACCCGGAAAAAACACTGTCTCAACAGAGAACAGATCAAATGCAAAACATGCGACGGAACAAACTGGGTGGGTGCTGGGTCTCCCATTGATGATTAAAGAAAAAAGAATTTACGGTACGTAAACAAAATTCTCTTTTTTCTGGTCATCATAATGGGAGACCCAGACAATGGGGATGTCCTAAAGCAATACCCCAGGGCGGGAAGAGTTCCTCAACAAGACGGATAACACATGGTTCCCTTTAAAGGTGGGCAAACCGCCGCCTGGAGAACCCGCCTGCCCAAACTCGCATCCGCAGAGGCATGGGCATGCACCATATAGTGCTTAGAGAAAGTGTGCAGGCTGGACCAAGTGGCCGCCTGACACACCTGTAGAGCAGACGCTCTATGTCGCAAGGCCCAGGAGGCACCTACAGCTCTAGTAGAGTGTGCCTTCAAACCCACCGGGAGAGGCAAACCAGAAGACCGGTAAGCCTCCTGAATGGGAGCCTTGATCCATCTGGCCAAGGTCGACTTCGAAGCCGCGGACCCCTTACAGCGACCCATCGTGAGGACAAATAAGGAATCCAAACTCCTAAAGGAGGCGGTCCTGGACACATAAATGCGTACAGCCCTCACGAGATCCAGAGTATGGAGGTCGCGCTCAACCTGATGAACGGGAGCGGGGCAAAATGATGGGAGAACAATCTCCTGGTTTAGGTGAAACGTTGAAACCACCTTCGGCAAGAATTCTGGCCGTGGGCGCAACACCACCTTGTCTTGGTGAACCACCAGAAAGGGTGACTTGCACGAAAGTGCAGCCAATTCTGAGACCCTTCTCAGGGACGTAATTGCCACCAGAAAGACCACTTTCTGGGACAGACGAGAGAGAGAGATGTCTCTCAGTGGCTCAAACGGCGGTTTCTGCAGAGCCGCCAGGACCATGTTGAGGTCCAAGGGTCCAGAGGTCGCCTGTAAGGCGGAACCACCCGAGATACCCCTGCAGAAATTGACGGACCTTCGGGAGGAGCGCCAAGCGCCTGTCAAACAGCACTGAAAGTGCTGATACTTGACCTTTCAGAGAGCCAAGGGATAATCCCAACTCCAACCCCGACTGTAGGAAAGCCAACAATGTCGGGATGGACAATGGCCACGGTGAGCGTCCACCAGAGGCACACCAGGAGAAAAAATTTTCCACGTTCTGTGGTATATCTTCCTGGAAACAGGTTTCCTAGCCCTATTCATAGTGGCAACCACTGTAGGAGAGAAGCCTCTAGATGTCAGCAGCCAGGCCTCAAGAGCCATGCAGTCAATCTGAGGGCCCTGGAATTGAGGTGGAAGAATGGGCCTTGCGCGAGTAGATCTGCGCATTCTGGAAGAGCCCACCGGTGTCCGCCTGACAGTTGCCACAGGTCCGGGTACCAGGACCTCCTGGGCCAATCTGGAGCCACTAGAATGGCTACTCTGCATTCCATCCTGATTTTCCACAGGACCCTGGGAATCAGAGCCAGAGGCGGGAACACATATGGCAGCTGGAAGCTGGACCAACTCAGGATCAGGGCATCCGCCCCAGAGACTGAGGATCCCACGATCTTGCCATGTATTGGGGACCTGATGATTCAGCCGTGAGGCCATCAGATCCACGTCCGGAGTGCCCCATCTGCCGCAGATGTCCCGGAAGACGTCTGGATGTAGAGACCACTCTCCGGCGTCCATGCCCTGTCGGCTCAGGTAGTCGGCCTCCCAGTTCTCGACCCCTGGGATGTGAACTGCGGAGATCAGGCAGCCGTTTTCCTCCACCCAGGCTAGAATGCGGTGGACTTCGGCGAGGGCCTGAGCACTTCTGGTCCCTCCCTGATGATTTATGTAGGCGACGGCCGTCGCATTGTCGGACTGCACCCGAATGGGGTGTCCTGACAGGAATTTCTGAAACGCCAGGAGCGCCAGATAGACCGCCTTGATCTCCAGCACGTTGATCTGCAATGCCGACTCCGACTGAGTCCAGAGGCCTTGAGCCCTGTGGTGCAAGAACACCGCACCCCAGCCCTTCAGACTGGCGTCTGTGGTCACCACTAACCATGACGGTTTTAGGAAGGACCGGCCTCGTGACAGGTGACGTGGCTGGAGCCACCACTGCAGGGAGTCCCTGGTCGGTTGTGACAGTGTCACCAGCCGATTCAGCGAGATCGTCCTCTTGTCCCATCTGCGAAGAATCTCCAGCTGGAGAGGACGGAGGCGAAACTGTGCGAACGGCACCGCCTCTATCGCCGCTACCATGCGTCCCACCAGTCTCATCAATACCCGTAGGGATGATTGTGGTGACAGGAGGACATTCTGCACTCCTGAGTGGATCGCTAGCTGTTTGGCTTGAGGTAGGGACACCAGGGCTGAGTCCGTGTGGAAGTCCATGCCCAGATACGTCAATGACTGGGTCGGAACCAGGGTCGACTTTTGAATGTTGAGAAGCCACCCGAACTGTTCCAGAGACTTCATGGTCGCCTCCAGGCTCACCCGACAAAGGTCTTCCGATGGCGCCTGACCAGCAGGTCGTCCAAATAGGGTATGACGGCGTGTCCCTGCACATGCAGGAGAGCCATCATGGAGGCCATCACCTTTGTGAACACCCGCGGGTGCCGAGGCTAGCCCGAATGGCAGTGCCACAAATTGGAAGTGCTCTTCCCCCACTGCGAATCTCAACCAGCGCTGATGAGCTGGTGCAATGGGCACGTGAAGGTAAGCGTCCCTGATATCGATGGACGCTAGGAAGTCTCCCTGCGACACAGCCGCGATCACGGAGCGCAGGGATTCCATGTGGAACTTCCGAACCAACACGTGACGGTTGAACAACTTGAGGTCCAAAACCGGGCGAAAAGAGCCGTCCTTCTTTGGGACAATAAAGAGGTTGGAGTAAAAACCCCTGAACCTCTCTTCCGTGGGCACTGGGACCACCACTACGTCTCTGCGGAGTCCCTCCAACACCAGGTGAAAAGCCTGAGCCTTTTCTGGAGATGGAACCGACCGATGGAATCGGGGTATTGGTTTTGACGTCAGCTCTATCCTGTAACCTCTTGAGACTACGTCTCGAACCCACTGGTCTTGAACGTGAAGGAGCCACCTGTCCTGAAATCGAGACAGGCGTCCCCCCACCTGTGGGGAGGCAGGACGAGAGAGCGAGTCATGTCGAGGCGGGCTTGGGGGTGGCAGCCGCTGCCCCCGCCGGCTTCTTCTGACGACTCTTGGAACGCCACTGAGTAGCAGGCTTGCCCCCTCGGTCCGAGCGAGCGGACGTCGTTGATGACTGTGAGCTGGAGCGAAAGGACCACTGCTTAGGGTTCCTTTTCACGGTATACCGTGGCTTAGGCTTATTCTGCGGGATCTTAGACTCAGCAGAATCCTTTATCAACTTGTCCAGCTCGGTGCCAAAAAGCCTGTCACCAGCGAATGGAAGATTCTGCAAAATCTTCTTAGATGTGGTATCTGAGTCCCAAAGACGCAGCCACAACAGCCTGCGGATCGCAATTGCATTGGCGGAGGCCACAGCAGAGCGAGTGGCAGTTTCCAAAGTTGCTGTCCTGGCGTAATCCGCATAAGCCCTTGCTCTGTTGGTAAGCGCCAGGACCTCTGGACTGGACCTAGCTAGTTCAGTGATACCATCCAAGCAGGTGGTAATCGCTTGTAGGGTCCAGACCGCGGCAAAATTAGGGGCAAAGGAAGACCCCACAGCCTCATAGGAAGACTTGGCGAGTTGCTCGACCTGTCTATCAGTAGCATCCTTCAATGAGGAGCTATCAGAGGCAGAAAACAAGGAGCGTGCAGCAATCCTGGTCATGGAAGCGTCCACCTTTGGAGACTGCGACCATTCCTGAAGCACCTCCTGGGGAAAGGGAAAGCGATTGTCCTTGGGTTTACGGACATAACGCCGCCCAGGGTGTAACCTGGGTGCTCTAATCACCCTTCCAAAATTAGTGTGGTCCATGAAGGATCCACTTGGTCTGGCCTCCGGCCGCAGCCATTGATAGACCTCTTTGGGGTGTACAGTCACCTCCTCAGGAGGAGTGACAAGACGCAATGTCTCATTGATGGAGGACACCAGATCCTCCACCCCATCTGGAGGTTCAGACACAGACCCGAGAGTAGAACCCCCATCATCTTCCTCACCATCAGAGGAACGCTCCTCCTCAGAGAGAGCCTGGAGCTCGGGAGAAGCCTCACGAGCTCGCTTAGAGGGTCTCACAGTAGAAGTAAGAGACACCCGGGGGTAACTGGGAGGAGTAGCTGGGTTTTCCAGTCTCCTATGAAGTGCTCCAGGGATTGCGACATGGAGGACATCTGGGACAGCAGGGATTCATTGATCCTATTCTGCGTTTCCCATGGCCCTGGGATCACCTGAACCTCAGGGTATAATCCCGGATTTGCAGACTCAGTAGTGGCAGTCCGGGCCTCTGGGCGTCCACAGTTATTGCAGGACCCCTCCACCAGTGTCCCTTTGCATGTAGCACAGGTAATGGTGACCACCGCCGCCTTAGCAGCATGCTTCCCAACTGAGGACATCGCCACAGTGGGGAGAATATAAGCCAATTTGCCGTTCACAAAAAAGCAAACCGGGAAACCCGGTGGCTTACCGACCGCAGTAAAGCGGTAGGAGGAAGCGGTGTGTGTGTGTGACCTCCGCGAGTTCCGGTCTCCCCTGAAGTGC
The DNA here is from genome assembly GCA_033576535.1 of Allobates femoralis. NCBI lineage: Eukaryota > Metazoa > Chordata > Amphibia > Anura > Aromobatidae > Allobates > Allobates femoralis. The sequence continues at coordinate 82,304,550 of JARQOC010000008.1, read as the reverse complement.
CGACACGTGCTGCCGATAGATCCCAGCCGGGAAGTGAGGGAGAAGATGGCCGCCGAGAGCAAAGTCGTGGGCGGCGCCGAGAACACGCGGGAAGCACACACACACGCCCATCGGTGACGTCACCGCAAGGGCTGCTTCCCATCCTCCAGGCAGCCTCATTAATGGAGGTGACTAGAGCCCGCAGCGCGGGAAAGTGTGAATAGAACATACACACACAGACTGTCAGCATATACAAACACCTGCAGTCCACAGCCGCAGCCCCTGTGATACACAGGGCGGTCGGCCAGGGTGACCCCAGCACAGGGCACACCGACAGAACCGCGGACCCGAGGGTACGCGCGGTCTGAGTGTCAGGACACATAAAGTGTCCGACACTACCCCCAGGCACACAGGAGACGCACGGGCCTCAGTGCCTGTCCGGTCTGTAAGCACCATTTAGGGAGGCCTCGGACGGGGGTGCAGCACCAGTCTGGAGTGTAAGCACCATTTAGGGAGGCCTCAGACTGGGCTGGCTCCAGTCCGGTCTGTAAGCACCATTTAGGGAGGCCTCGGACGGAGCGGAGCTGTGCAAGGCTCCCAACTCCCATTCTCCAGAGCCCCCAGAAGGGATGGAAAAAGGAGTGCGACAGCGTACCGGGAGAACACAGAGTGTCCAGGCATTTTGCCCTCCGGTACCTCCACCTGCGTGTTCCACAAAGGGTGAGCGGGGAGACTGTCGAGGGTCCCCGACGGGGACCATTTTACCTTGTCTTCAGACGCCATCACGTAAGCTGTGAGAATGCAGTGAAGTGCAAGCAAAGCGTGATCCTCCGAGCACACTAAGTTTAAAACTGAGGATGTCTCCTACGGTGGGGGTTTATAAGCGGAGGAGGCGGTGTCTACAAACTTGTAGTACCTAGTGTGACCTCCGGAGGGCAGAGCCCTAAACCCATTGTCTGGGTCTCCCATTATGATGACCAGAAAATAAGTAATTGTAAATATTTTTCGATCTCTCTTGATGAAACTACTGATGTCACATCACATGCACAGTTGGCCATTATTGGTCGATATTCTGATGGTCTCACAATGAGAGAAGAGTTGATAAAGTTAGTATCAGTGCCAACAAGTACATCAGGAAGCGAAATATGTAAGGTTGTTAAACAAACATTCTGTGACCTAAGCATTGATATCTCTAAAGTTGTGTCAGTGACGACAGATGGGGCACCAAACATGGTGGGGGAAAAAAGTTGGATTTGTTACATTGTTTACAGAAGCTATTGGACACCCGATTGTGCCTTTTCATTGTATTATCCATCAGGAGGCTTTATGTGCCAAGGCAGGATTCACTGACTTAAACGACTTAATGTCAGTTGTTACAAAAATAGTTAATTTAATAGCTGCTCGCCCCCTTCACAAGAGAGAATTTTCTGCACTTTTACTGGAGGTTGATTCCACCTACAGTGGACTGCTGATGTACAATAATGTAAGATGGCTGAGCCGAGGCAAAGTTCTTGAGCGCTTTGTCGAGTGCTTTGAAGAAATTAAGGTATTTCTTGAGGATAAGGATCTGGGAAACTTTCCTCAGCTCTATGATTATAAGTGGGTCAAACCCTGATGTTTTTTACAGATCTCTCTTTTCATATTAATGAACTGAACTTAAAGCTACAAGGTTTTGGCAAAAGTATTGACGTTATGTTTGGATACATAAAAGCTTTTGAAAGTAAACTTAAAATTTTCAAGCGAGATGTAGAAACTAAAACTTATAAGTATTTTCCTCGAGTAACAAAGTATTTTGAGAAGGCCAGTGCAGCTGTACAAAATGAAATGGAGCCCTTGCATATAAAGTACCAGCATGTTTTAGACTCCTTACTTGACCAGTTCAGTGATAGATTTAATCAATTTAGAAGCCTAGAACAGACCATGAAAATAATTAAGTATCCTGATGTAGTAGTCTACAGTAGTTTGGAATTAAATGGTTTCCAATGGATACAAATTGATGATTTGGAGATGCAACTTGCCGAATTTCAGGACAGCATCTGGGGTCAGGTGTTTGTTGATTTGAGGTCAAAGCTTGAGAATCTAGAAAGGTGCCGTTTGGAGAATCAAGAGGAGTGCCACTATGAACAGGAAATTTGGAGTGCCTGGAATCGGTTACCAGACACTTTTAGCACCCTGAAAATATAGCAATGGCTTTACTTACTATTTTTCCCTCTACGTACTTTTGTGAGACCTTATTCTCAGCATTAAATAATATCAAAACCAACAAAAGAAACAGATTGACAGATAACCTTAGTAGCGCTTGCTTGGCCTTGAAGTGTACAAAATACCAACCTCCAATTGAAGATTTAGCCAATGAAATTCAGCAACAAAAAAGTCACTAAATCAGTGATGGCGAACCTGTGGCAGTCCAGCTGTTGCTGGACTGCCACAGGTTCGCCATCACTGGAAGAATTCCCCCTCCCCCTCACTTATCTTAGTTCATGACACCCCACATAAGTTAAATAACAGCAAGACCAACAAAAGAAACCAACTGACAGATTAACAAAGAAGTCACTAAGCAGGTAAGTTAAATATTAAACATATTTGTTATTTAAACTATAAATATCGTAAAATTAGGTTTTTTTTTCTCAAGGTGACACACCTCCAGATTTATGCTCGGTTTTTTGGCGAATTTTGACACACCAAGCTCAAAAGGTTGCCCATCACTGGTCTAAAGTGTGCTAGTTAAGGATTTGCAAAAACACACATGTGAAGGAAACATTCATTGTGGGGCAACACTGTAACACGATGACCCACCTCCTGTGGCGCAGATGGTGATTCATCCGGGCCTACATGGGACGCAGCAACAGGGCGGTTGGTGGTCGTTGCACGCGAGCTCCCCTCGCCCAGGATGAAGGTGAAGAGTGGATAGTACCATAGGGTAGGTGATGGTACCTCCTCAGCTCCAGCTCCTGAGCGACGGTGCAGGTATTCATTGTGAGCCCGCATGAACGACTGCCGCATGTTTTTAATTTTTAAGGCCACCGCATGCTGGTCCCAACTCTTGCCTACCCTTGGCTCCAAGCGATTGGCTAGAGCCACAAGAGTCCTGTAGGCCTCGGACCTCGCTGCCTGATTTTTATATTGAGGCAGCGAGCTGCGCCACAAACATTCGTGCCGCTGATACTCCGTGAGAAGCTGGGTTTCAAATTCCACAGTACACCTCGGCATCTGGGGAAGACAAAACACAGGCAAACCAGACCGTCACGACACAAGCCATATCGATCTCAAAAAACCTTTTGAACATGATTTACATGCTCATAAGGTTCTAATATGTACATTATAGGCATCAAAATGTTTGATTACAACTTGCCCCATGTGTGGCATTTTCACAATGTCACACCGCTCCCAAGTAAAAGACATGTGTGACAAAATTAACCATGTCAGGTAATCTGTGCCCACCTACACATGTGTTCAACATGTTTACTAACCCACTGTCCCTATTAAAAAAAACCTGGAGACGGTGTGTGCGTACATACCTCTAGGCCAACATGTGAGCAAACACATTGTGTGCTAGCTACTACCTTTGTACTGATGAAAATGGTTAACATTAAGCAGATGAGAAAGGAGGCCGTGGTATGTGGCAAGACTGCACATACTACATGTAATGTGCAAACACATCATCATGTTGTTGTTTCACCATCCATGGGACTACAATTGTAACAGAGGTTACAATAATCCTGCAATGAAGGAACCAATAATTGCACACATCAAATGCTGATGTGCATGACAGTTCTAAATATCAACTTTACATGTTGGACTACAAAATAACATCAAAGGCCCAATCTATACGCACACAATACAAGTAGAGGCAATACCTGCCTATTGCCATACAATAGACTAACTGAGCCATCTGTATAATTAGAGGGCAAAAATTAAAGGCCGTATCAAACATGCCCATACACACATTGCCTAAGCGGCCGGCAAAAGAAGCATCAGCGTTCCGTGCACTTTAATAGAACCCGCTAAAGAGGCTTACCGTCAGAGCAGCAGAAGATACGCAGGACACTAGTAGCTCAATGCACATCGACCTCTGGACAAGGTGTCGTGGCCATTGGCCTGCCTTTATAGGACGGCAAACCAATCACAGCGGACACAATGACGCACAGCATAATGGGACACCTGGGGTCGCAATTAACTTCCGCTAATTGGTGGAGATCGCTGAATCGTGATAGGTTGGCGGCCCTTGAAAAGCTCCGCATTCCGGCCAACATTACGCTTGCTGGCCAGACCCATTAAGTAAGTATCTGTGGACACACATGGAAATTGCGGGGTGTGGGGTGCATATGTTGGTGTTATTTGCGACCGCAGAACACTGTTTGAGCAGAGTGTATAGGGGTTTGTATTGCTGGGGACGATATAGTGTACTGTGTGGACTTGGAGTAGGCATTTTGTTTGGTGCTTCCAAAGTTTTGAACACATACATTGCTGTGTTTGTTTCCAGACACCATACCAGGAGATTGGCTGCAGGACTGTAGACAGAAATGTGTTACTCCTGTCACCTGGATCAATTTCTGCATACTGGTTGTGGCCAAGGGAGACTGGGTCCAACGGGGCTAGGATGACACATGGCTTGGAGGTGTGGCACTCCAGACATAACATAGATGTTTCGGCCAAATGCGACCTGGACAAACATATGTAACGATGGGTACCCAACCTCACTCATGTGCAACGTTGTTGGCTTCTTGTAAGCTTACTTGACCAGGCTATCGGGGTACGTATTGTTTGTTTAACATCCCATATTAGGAAATGGCCACATTTTGATTATGGTCTGTGTAATGGCATCAGCAAATTTGTTATCATACATTATTGGTGACACATGTCCCTTTCTAACTCACCTAGGTGCAGATGTTTTACTTTGACAAACTCCCATAGAAGTTGATGTAGAGGAGGCCATTATCATTGGGCGTCTTCTATTTTGATTGGGGTGACTACTGGGTGTTTGCCTTTCCTGGCTTCAGGGATGTGTTTTGTGGCCTGACGCAAGTTCCCCTCCAGTTGGCTATAGTGTGTCATCAAAAATAGGTGTGGCTTGCTTAACCTGCTGACATGCCCACATATTGTTCTATGTAGTCATGTTGTGGTTTCTCATCTACAGGTGCTGATATTGAGGATGCAGAATATCCATGACCGCAATGTTATCGTGGCTGCCGCAGTGGTGGAAGAGCAAATGTGGCTTCAGGATCGGTATGAAAGGTTGATGAGGCGCAGACAGCGGCGGTTGTGGACCCGGGATTGGCTTCGCAGGCGGGAACCCCGGGGCCACATGCTGCTGTTGCGTGAGCTGGAGATTAACTGTCCTGATGATTACCGAAACTATCTCCGTATGCCCGAGGACTGTTTCACCTTCCTATTGGAGCGTGTAGGGCCAATGATAGCGCGTCAGGACACTATAATGCGCCCATCAGTATCAGCTGCTGAGCGGTTGGCGATCACTTTGCGGTTCCTGGCTACAGGGCAGTCCATGACATCCCTCACATACTTGTCACGTGTCTCCCTGCCCCTGCTGAGCCGCCTGATCCCTGAAACGTGTTGGGCCATCTGGAGAGCTCTGCAGCCAGCCTACATGAAAATGCCTGAAACAGCCGCAGAATGGCTGGAAGTAGGCCGAGGATTTGAAACCCGGTGGAACTTCCCCAACTGTGGTGGGGCATTGGATGGTAAGCACGTGAGGATTACCAAACCTGCCAACTCTGGCTCTTTGTTTTTCAATTACAAAGGGTATTGTAGTATAATCCTCATGGCTGTAGTAGATGCGCACTATGAGTTCCTCTACGTGGATGTTGGAATGAACGGTCGCAACTCAGATGGGGGGGTGTTTGCACGCAGCTCCTTGGCAACACTACTAGGGAGTGGTGGGCTAAACTTACCCTCAAATGAGCACACGACCGAACATCTCAACTTTGCGTTTGTGGCGGATGAAGCATTCCCACTTCAGGAGCACCTACTGCGGCCATATCCACAGAGGGCCCTTACTTCTGAGAGACGCATTTTCAACTACCGGCTATCCCGGGCCCGCCGTGTGGTTGAAAATGCGTTTGGGATAATGGGCAATAGATTCCGGGTTTTTCATACGCCTATACATATAAAACCGGAGTCTATTGACACGGTAGTGGTGGCCTGCTGTGTGCTGCATAACTTCCTGCGTCGTAGGGATAGGGCATCATACACGCCAGGAGGTTATGTAGATAATGCAGACGCTACAACAGGGGAGCTCCGTCCAGGGTCTTGGCGTGATGATGGCCATGTGATTGTGCCACTCCAGCGGCAGAGCCATGGCCGCACTCGGCGGGAGGCCAGGGACAGTAGAGACGCTTACTGCTCCTACTTCAATGGGTCTGGTGCAGTGAGATGGCAGGACCAGGCCATGTAGTGTGGCTTGTTCTGGGAGGTGTATTTAACTTTGCAATGGAGGTGACAGCAGGGTAGCTGCACCCCTTTTCTTTTGTGTTTAACATTTTCATGATCTTTGTTTTCCTAATGTGCATGATGTTTCATTAGTTAGTTAGTGTTTTTTAAAAATTGTTTGCTGCTGCACAGGTTCCAATGTGGGGTCAATTTGTTGTCTCTGCAATGTGTTGCCAGATTGTGACATGCACTTTAATTGTCCATTTTATTTTGATGTATGTTTTTTTTAAAATTGTAATCCAAGGTCACGATGAATTATTTTGATTTATAAAATACTATTTTGGATCCAAACAAATGTGTGAGCCTGTTTACTTGGTGGAGGAGTGAAATGTGATGAAGTTTATGGTGGGGGCCTGGGATGTCATAGCCACCTATTGGCTGGGATTGTGCAGACAATACAGTTAGGGCCAGAAATATTTGGACAGTGACACAAGTTTTGTTATTTTAGCTGTTTACAAAAACATGTTCAGAAATACAATTATATATATAATATGGCTGAAAATGCACACTCCCAGCTGCAATATGAGAGTTTCCACATCCAAATCGGAGAAAGGGTTTAGGAATCATAGCTCTGTAATGCATAGCCTCCTCTTTTTCAAGGGACCAAAAGTAATTGGACAATGGACTCTAAGGGCTGCAATTAACTCTGAAGGCGTCTCCCTCGTTAACCTGTAATCAATGAAGTAGTTAAAAGGTCAGGGGTGGATTCCAGGTGTGTGGTTTTGCATTTGGAAGCTGTTGCTGTGACCAGACAACATGCGGTCAAAGGAACTCTCAATTGAGGTGAAGCAGAACATCCTGAGGCTGAAAAAAAAGAAAAAAACCATCAGAGAGATAGCAGACATGCTTGGAGTAGCAAAATCAACAGTTGGGTACATTCTGAGAAAAAAGGAATTGACTGGTGAGCTTGGGAACTCTAAAAGGCCTGGGCGTCCACGGATGACAACAGTGGTGGATGATCGCCGCATACTTTATTTGGTGAAGAAGAACCCGTTCACAACATCAACTGAAGTCCAGAACACTCTCAGTGAAGTAGGTGTATCTGTCTCTAAGTCAACAGTAAAGAGAAGACTCCATGACAGTAAATACAAAGGGTTCACATCTAGATGCAAACCATTCATCAATTCCAAAAATAGACAGGCCAGAGTTAAATTTGCTGAAAAACACCTCAAGAAGCCAGCTCAGTTCTGGAAAAGTATTCTATGGACAGATGAGACAAAGATCAACCTGTACCAGAATGATGGGAAGAAAAAAGTTTGGAGAAGAAAGGGAACGGCACATGATCCAAGGCACACCACATCCTCTGTAAAACATGGTGGAGGCAACGTGATGGCATGGGCATGCATGGCTTTCAATGGCACTGGTTCACTTGTATTTATTGATGACATAACAGCAGACAAGAGTAGCCGGATGAATTCTGAAGTGTACCGGGATATACTTTCAGCCCAGATTCAGCCAAATGCTGCAAAGTTGATTGGACGGCGCTTCATAGTACAGATGGACAATGACCCCAAGCATACAGCCAAAGCTACCCAGGATTTCATGAGTGCAAAAAAGTGGAACATTCTGCAATGGCCAAGTCAATCACCAGATCTTAACCCAATTGAGCATGCATTTCACTTGCTCAAATCCAGACTTAAGACGGAAAGACCCACAAACAAGCAAGACCTGAAGGCTGCGGCTGTAAAGACCTGGCAAAGCATTAAGAAGGAGGAAACCCAGCGTTTGGTGATGTCCATGGGTTCCAGACTTAAGGCAGTGATTGCCTCCAAAGGATTCGCAACAAAATATTGAAAATAAAAATATTTTGTTTGGGTTATGTTTATTTGTCCAATTACTTTTGACCTCCTAAAATGTGGAGTGTTTGTAAAGAAATGTGTACAATTCCTACATTTTCTATCAGATATTTTTGTTCAACCCTTCAAATTAAACGTTACAATCTGCACTTGAATTCTGTTGTAGAGGTTTCATTTCAAATCCAATGTGGTGGCATGCAGTGCCCAACTCGCGAAAATTGTGTCACTGTCCAAATATTTCTGGCCCTAACTGTATGTGTGGCTAGCCATGTTTTTTTACAAGTCTTTTTCCCAACAGTGTTTGTGGGCATTGTGCGTACATGAGCCTTTATTTTGTTGTAGGCAGAGGGTCCCCTGCACACAGCACATTGATGCAGGACATATTCTTCTCAGGTGTTTTCAAATACACTGTCACACAGACCTTTCACAGGTTTGCTAGGGAGCAGTTCCACTACATTCACATCTGTTGCCAGATATATATGAACACCATTCAGCCTGTATTCCAACATAGTTAGCCATAGTTGACACAGATACAATTTAGGCGGCCGTCACACGGAACGATTTCTTGCCCGATATCGTTTAAGCGATCTCCTTTTTGATCGCTTAAGCGATATCGGGCAAGAAATCGTTGCATGTAATCAAGCGATTTACGATGTTAAATCGCTTGATCGTGACATCGCTGATCTGAGGTCCGGTTCTCAGATCTAGCGATGAGCGATTTGACGATCTGTCTCATCGTGGTGTATAACACCACGATGAGCGATTTCCCAGCGCAGAGTCTATGCTGGGAGATGGTAACTATGGTACACGTCGGGTAACTAAGCGACGCGCGGCGCCTAGTTACCCGATGTGTACCATAGTTACCAGCGAGATCGCGGATCCACATCGCTGGTGAGTCTGTCTGTGTGACATCTCACCAGCGATGTGAGCGATATTGTAAGCGATTGCGCGTGCACGTGATCGCTTACAATATCGCTAAAGATATCTGTGCGTGTGACGGCCGCCTTACACAGAGAACGCACATACTGTGTGTTGTAAGCCGCTAATGTGTGTCGCAGAAACGCACCTCGCCGCAATCTACACACGCCGCTGTCACAAGCGCTGATCATGCGTGACAGGGCAAACACTTGTACTACGTACACATAGCCCCGGAACCGCTACTTGTATGCACACTGGGTAGGTGACTGGCCACCGCTCCTGGGTGACGCTTTTACATCGGTTTAGATGCATTCGCCACACTCCGCCATGTCACAACCGCTTATTCCGTGCTTCACTCCACTCACTAGTACGTCACGTCTCGGCCATCCTCCCTTTCCGTCGTGCCCAATCACAATTCCGTAGTGTTGGCCAATGGTTGTGGTTTGGGCGCGGCGTACAGGACTGTGGCACGCCTATTTGTTTTACGTCCTGCCTTTGTTGCTCCCACATCACCCTGTGGTGGCGGCGTGTAAAGCGGGTACGCTAAGCAACAGCTGGCTACTTGAGACACCCGGCGATGTAGCTAGCTATAGATGTAGCGTGGCGTAGCGCACCTTGTGGAGGCGTGTAAAGAGGGTGCGTTGACCGTTTGTAACCGTTTGAGCATGCTCGTGCACGTGAAGTAGCGGGATGTATCCAGCCTACCGTCGCGGCGTGTAAAGGTACCATTAGGGATGGATCGGTGTACAGTGTGAGCTGGCTGCTGGGCTCAATCACCTGCTCCTTTGTTGGAGGAGGTGAGAGCTGTCCATGTGACATATGTGTCCCTCTGTCCTGCAGGGGGATGCATCGTGCACTGTGCGTGCTGCTGGCCTGTGCATCCCTCTGTCCTGAAGGGGGATGCATGACCCGTGGCTGTTGCTGGCTCTGGGCTGGGAGAGCGGGGTCCTTTATGAGGATCCGTCGTCCGTGCGTGAAGTGCTGCCTTCGGGTCCCCATGCTCTCAGGAGAGCGGTAGTAAAAGTAGTGAATGTAATAGTGCAATAAAAAATAAAAATTAACGTAAAAAATGGTAGATCTGGTCTGAGCTACAGACCGCATGTGCCTCCTGCAACACTAAGCAAAAACTGAAGATCTACGCCTATGTGCGGGTGTATACTGCAGGAAGGAGGGCTCAATTTACTCTCTACTTAGCGTCGCCTCCTAGTGGCAGAAAAGCATACACCCATGGTCCTGTGTCCCCCAATCATGCGAAGGAGAAAGTACTTTTTTTTCCACAAAAATTTTCTTTATTCATTTTTACGGATTAATTTGTGAAGCACCTGGAGGTTCAAAATGCTCACCACCGATCTAAATAAGTTCCCTGGGGGTCTAGTTTTCAATATAGGGTCACTTGTGGGGGTGCTCCAATGTTTAGGCACACAGGGGTTCTCCAAACGCAACATGGTGTCCGCTAACAATTTGAGCTAATTTTCCATTCAAATTGTTAGCATGTCGCGTTTTGAGAGCCCCTGAGTGCCTAAACATTGGAGCTCCCCCACAAGTGACCCCATTTTGGAAACTATACCCCCCATGGAATGTATCTAGATGCATAGTGAGCACTTTGAACCCCAAGGTGCTTCACAAATTGATCCGTAAAAAAGGAAAAAATAAAATGTGTGTAAAAACAAAAGTACTTTTTCCTTATTACGGATCAATTTGTGAAGCACCTGGGGGTTTAAAGTGCTCACTATGCATCAAGATAAGTTCCTTGGGGGGTCTAGTTTCCAAAATGGGGTCACTTGTGGGGAGCTCTAATGTTGAGGCGCACAGGGAGGGGCTCTCCATACGCGACATGGTTTCCGCTAACAATTGGAGCTAATTTTGCATTGAAATTGTTAGCGGACACCATGTCGCATATAGAGAATCTGTGTGCCACAAGCACAAGGGCAACTGGTAGAGTTGGGGTACAGCACCAGAATTTGGCACCTCTAATGAATGCACTATTTTCTGGGGTGGCTGTGGGTTGCAATTTGCAGCATGGGGGCCCACGTTTGGGTCCTCCCCACACTGAGGATTCCAGCCCCCCAGCTGCCAAATTGTACCTGGCTAGCAACCAAAAATACAGTGAAGGCCTTTTTTTTATTTCTAGAACTGATTTTAGAAAAAAAAAAATGACACAGGGCTCCGCCATATTTGTGGTCCAGCCAAGTACAACTTGGCAGCTACGGACTGCCATCAACCCCCAGCTGCCTCGTTGTACCTGGCTACCAACTAAAAATACAGTGAAGCCCATTTTTTTTTTTCATTTCTAGAACTAATTCTAGAAAAATAATTACGTGGAGCTCCGCCATATTTTTGGCCCAGCCAGGTACAACTAGGCAGCTGGGGGCTGGAATCCTCAGCATGGAGAGGCCCAAGCATTCTTGGCCCCCCATGCTGCGAATTGCAGCCCGCAACTGCCCCACAAAATGGCGCATTCATTGAAATGCCATTTTGTGGTGCTGTACCCAGGCTCTTCCAGTTGCCCTGGTGCCGGTGGCAAAACTGGGTAAAAAAGGGGTTAATGCCAGCTTTTTATTGGCAGTTGGCACTAAGCCCGAGATTCATAATGTCGGGCCAATGTTAGACCCGACCTTTAGGAATCTCTAGTAAATAGTCAAAAAATACACCACACAGAGAAAATCTTTTTATTTGGAAAAAAAAACACAAACAAAATTTGGACTCCATCTTTATTATAAAGATCCGACGTTATCCACAACGAAGGTCCCACGACGCTCGATCGCCTTTGCTCAATCCAGAGACTGCAGCAAGGGGTCAAGTGTCTTCTTCCTACAGTCTCTGGGGTCAGAGTTATGGTGCACTGTATGGCAATGATCAGTGCACCATGACTATGATCCCAGAGAATACAACAAGAGGACACTTGATCCCTTGTTGCACCCATCCATCCACCCATGCATCCATACATCCACCCATACACGCATGCACACATCCACGCATGCACATACACATCCATCCATGCACACATTCATCCATGCACACATCCATCCATGCACGCATACATCACACCATCCATCCATGCACACATCCATCCATGCACGCACAACATCCATCACCACTCATGCACCATCCATTCATCCTCCCATGTACCCATCCATGCACCCATCCATGCACACATCCATCCATGCACGCATGCACCCATCCACGCATGCACACACACATCCATCCATGCACACATCCATTCATGCACGTACACATTCACGCACGCATGCATCCACGCACACATCCATGCATGCACACATTCATCTATGCACACACACATGCACGCACGCACACATTCATCCATGCACACACACATCCATGCATGCACACATCCATCCACCCATGTACCCATGCATGCACCCATCCATCCACCCATGCATGCACCCATCCTTGCACCCACTCACCCATCCATCCACCCACTCACCCATCATTCCATCCATCCATGCACCCATGCATGCACCCACTCACCCATCCATCCATTCATACTTACCTCCCTCACGATCCACCGGTGAGGAGGAGCCCGGGAGAGGAGCAGGGGCGCCACACCGCAGCAGACTCGGAGGCTGACAGGTGGGTGCACCGGCAGGTGCAGCCCGCCCGGAGGTGAGGGGGGACACAGGCACAGAGGTGGGGGGGGGGCCCAAGAGGGTGTCAGCTTCCTCAGCCCCCTCCGTGATCACAGCAGGAGGGGGCTGAGGAAGCTGAACGGGGTGCAGCCCGCCAGCAGATGAATGCATGCTACCGCCAGGGAAAAGGGGGTTGGAGGAAAGGGATGGGGGGGGCTTATGAGCCCTGGAGTGGGAGTTGGCCCAGGAGGGAGATCTGATCTGATGATCCACCCACCAGATCTGATTGGAGAGCTCCAATCAGATCTGGAGGGGTGACTCGCTCTGATCGGCAGTTACAATTTCAACTGCCAATCAGAGAGAGTTTAGCCACGGGGGGGTTAAGCCACTTCCCCCCAGGCTAAAGTATGGGTGTTTACGATTCTGCAGCTCACTGACCCGGTCATCGGAGCTGCAGGAGCGCAAACAAGCCATGACGTTATAGAGACGTCATAGGTCGGGAACATTCATGATGTCTCTATAACGTCATAGGTCAGGGAAGGGGTTAAGAGTAATAATTCTAGACCTCTTCTGTGAAGTAACGTCCATTTTTAGGGTGCATCCTCACGATCAGGAGACGCAGCGTTTTGGACGCAGCGTCTTTGCGCTGCGTTGTACAGTACTAGCATAGTGGATGGGATTTCAAAAAATCACATCCTCACTATGCGTAACCAGCCCGCAGCGTCTTTGGAGCTGCGGTGCGGGTTGCCGGGAGTCCGCTCCTCCTCCGCATGTTCATTTCATGCTGCGGAGTCGGAAGCGGCTCCCATTGGGTGACTGCAGGGAGAAGCTGACCTGCACCCGCCGCACACGATGAGTACAGGGCGGCTGTGGTCTCCCTGCGGCCACCCGCGGCTTCACTCAGGTCCGGAGAAGCTGCGTATAACACACAGCTCCTACAGACTGTGTGCACGCACCCTTACAGGCACGAATCACACTGAGAGAAAAAAGTACACTAAACCACTCCTCACAGAAACAAGCTCTCAACTGAAGCTTAGGAGGCAGCTAGCTGTTATTTTCTGACTAAAACCAGTCAAACCACATTTTGTTACTCAAGGTTGTACACTCACACCTATTCAAAGCAGTTAAAACTGGTTTGAATCACTGACTGGTAACGAACTTACGATTTTACTTCAAAAATGCTGTGCCCCAATTCATTTGCACAGCACTGTACAAAAATAATACCCTGAAGGGAAGAAATTGGTGTTTTTAATTATGTTTCCTCATGTCTTTCAGTTCGGGGACTGGGCTCAGCTGTTACCAGGATGTAGATGGCATAGGTCAGTGAGCTCTGTGATTGGCTGCAGTGGTGACAACATGAATGTAGCTCATATCCATTCTGCAGCCAATCACTGGTTCACTGTTACCAGAGTAATGGCACAGGTCACTGACTCTGTGATGGGCTGCAGGGGTGACAACATAAATGTAGCTCATATCACTGCTGCAGCCAATCACTGGCTCAGCTGTTACCAGGATGTAGTGGCACAGTCAGTGAGCTCTGTGATTGGCTGCAGTGGTGACAGCATTTATGTAGCTCATATCACTGCTGCAGCCAATCACTGGGTTCAGCTGTTACCAGGATGTAGAGGTCAGTGAGCTCTGTGATTGGCTGCAGTTGTGACAGCATGTATGTAGCTCATATCACTGCTGCAGCCAATCACTGGGCTCAGCTGTTACCAGGATATAAATGGCACAGTCACTGAGCTCTGTGATTGGCTGCAGTGGTGACATGAATGTAGCTCACATCACTGCTGCAGCCAATCACTGGGTTCAGCTGTTACCAGGATGTAGATGGTCACTGAGCTCTGTGATTGGCTGCAGTGGTGACAACATGTATGTAGCTCACATCACTGCTGCAGCCAATCACTGGTCTCAGCTGTTACCAGGATGTAGATGGTCACTGAGCTCTGTGATTGGCTGCAGTGGTGACAACATGTATGTAGCTCACATCACTGCTGCAGCCAATCACTGGCTCAGCTGTTACCAGGATGTAGATGGTCACTGAGCTCTGTGATTGGCAGCAGTGGTGACAGCATGTATGTAGCTCATATCACTGCTGCAGCCAATCACTGGGCTCAGCTGTTACCAGGATGTAGATGGCACAGGTCACTGAGCTCTGTGATTGGCTGCAGTGGTGACAACATAAATGTAGCTCATATCACTGCTGCAGCCAATCACTGGGCTCAGCTGTTACCAGGATGTAGATGGCACAGGTCAGTGAGCTCTGTGATTGGCTGCAGTGGTGACAGCATTTATGTAGCTCATATCACTGCTGCAGCCAATCACTGGGTTCAGCTGTTACCAGGATGTAGATGGTCAGTGAGCTCTGTGATTGGCTGCATTTGTGACAGCATGTATGTAGCTCATATCACTGCTGCAGCCAATCACTGGGCTCAGCTGTTACCAGGATATAAATGGCACAGGTCACTGAGCTCTGTGATTGGCTGCAGTGGTGACATGAATGTAGCTCACATCACTGCTGCAGCCAATCACTGGGTTCAGCTGTTACCAGGATGTAATGGTCACTGAGCTCTGTGATTGGCTGCAGTGGTGACAACATGTAATGTAGCTCACATCACTGCTGCAGCCAATCACTGGTCTCAGCTGTTACCAGGATGTGGATGGTCACTGAGCTCTGTGATTGGCTGCAGTGGTGACAACATGTATGTAGCTCACATCACTGCTGCAGCCAATCACTGGCTCAGCTGTTTACCAGGATGTGATGGTCACTGAGCTCTGTGATTGGCAGCAGTGGTGACAGCATGTATGTAGCTCATATCACTGCTGCAGCCAATCACTGGGCTCAGCTGTTACCAGGATGTAGTATGACATGGTCACTGAGCTCGTGATTGGCTGCAGTGGTGACAACATAAATGTAGCTCATATCACTGCTGCAGCCAATCACTGGGCTCAGCTGTTACCAGGATGTAGATGGCACAGGTCATGAGCTCTGTGATTGGCTGCAGTGTGACAACATTATGTAGCTCATATCACTGCTGCAGCCAATCACTGGGTTCAGCTGTTACCAGATGTAGAGGGTCAGTGAGCTCTGTGATTGGCTGCAGTTGTGACAGCATGTATGTACTCATATCACTGCTGCAGCCAATCACTGGGCTCAGCTGTTACCAGGATATAAATGGCACAGGTCACTGAGCTCTGTGATTGGCTGCAGTGGTGACAATGAATGTAGCTCACATCACTGCTGCAGCCAATCACTGGTTCAGCTGTTACCAGGATGTAGATGGTCACTCATGAGCTCTGTGATTGGCTGCAGTGGTGACAACATGAATGTAGCTCATATCACTGCTGCAGCCAATCACTGGGCTCAGCTGTTACCAGGATGTAGATGGTCAGTGAGCTCTGTGATTGGCTGCAGTGGTGACAACATGTATGTAGCTCATATCACTGCTGCAGCCAATCACTGGGCTCAGCTGTTACCAGGATGTAGATGGCACAGGTCAGTGAGCTCTGTGATTGGCTGCAGTGGTGACAACATGTATGTAGCTCATATCACTGCTGCAGCCAATCACTAGGCTCAGCTGTTACCAGGATGTAGATGGTCAGTGAGCTCTGTGATTGGCTGCAGTTGTGACAGCATGTATGTAGCTCATATCACTGCTGCAGCCAATCACTGGGCTCAGCTGTTACCAGGATATAAATGGCACAGGTCACTGAGCTCTGTGATTGGCTGCAGTGGTGACAACATGTATGTAGCTCATATCCATTCTGCAGCCAATCACTGGGCTCAGCTGTTACCAGGATGTAGATGGCACAGGTCACTGAGCTCTGTGATTGGCTGCAGTGGTGACAGCATGTATGTAGCTCATATCACTGATGCAGCCAATCACTGGGCTCAGCTGTTACCAGGATGTAGATGGCACAGGTCAGTGAGCTCTGTGATTGGCTGCAGTGGTGACAACATGTATGTAGCTCATATCACTGATGCAGCCAATCACTGGGCTCAGCTGTTACCAGGATATTAATGGCACAGGTCAGTGAGCTCTGTGATTGGCTGCAGTGGTGACAGCATGTATGTAGCTCATATCACTGATGCAGCCAATCACTGGCTCAGCTGTTACCAGGATGTAGATGGCACAGGTCACTGAGCTCTGTGATTGGCTGCAGTGGTGACAGCATGTATGTAGCTCATATCACTGATGCAGCCAATCACTGGGCTCAGCTGTTACCAGGATGTAGATGGCACAGGTCACTGAGCTCTGTGATTGGCTACAGTGGTGACAACATGTATGTAGCTCATATCACTGATGCAGCCAATCACTGGGCTCAGCTGTTACCAGGATATTAATGGCACAGGTCAGTGAGCTCTGTGATTGGCTGCAGTGGTGACAGCATGTATGTAGCTCATATCACTGATGCAGCCAATCACTGGGCTCAGCTGTTACCAGGATATAAATGGCACAGGTCAGTGAGCTCTGTGATTGGCTGCAGTGGTGACAGCATGTATGTAGCTCATATCACTGATGCAGCCAATCACTGGGCTCAGCTGTTACCAGGATGTAGATGGTCAGTGAGCTCTGTGATTGGCTGCAGTGGTGACAGCATGTATGTAGCTCATATCCATTCTGCAGCCAATCACTGGGCTCAGCTGTTACCAGGATGTAGATGGTCAGTGAGCTCTGTGATTGGCTGCAGTGGTGATGTGTTCTGTATATACATGATGGCTCTGCTGCAGCCAACACCAGACCGGCTGCATCAGGGACAATGCTGAACCCCGTTACATGGCGGCCCCTTGTTATCTCGTACATGCCTGGTTGTTCGTCCATGTTAGTATACAGACAACACCTTCCTTGTAGTTCAGACCAATACATATTTGTATGGGATTCTGGGCAGGTAGCGGTGGTGCTCCGGACTTTGATGATTCAAGGCTCGGCCCCGCACCGGGATACGACGGAACACTAGCACGCATGCGCGCTGCACACTGAACCTCCAGTCTACAACGCGCAGCGGTACGTACTGCGCATGTGCGGTGCGTACGCTGGGTCGGGTGTGTCGGTCCCGCCGTCTATTGGCTCTGGTTTCCGGTCAGTATGTCGGACGCCTCGGTGGCGGATACCCGCCGTCTAAACTCCAAACCCCAGGATCTGACAGACGCGTACGGTCCGCCTAGCAACTTCCTGGAGATTGACATCTTCAACCCACAGACAGTGGGAGTGGGACGAAACCGCTACACGGTGTACGAGGTCCGCATGAGGGTGAGTGCTGTGCGCAGGGTGAAACGACCATCACATAGGGGGGACACTACCACAGTACACCACACAGGGGGACACTACCACAGTACACCACACATGGGGGACACTACCACAGTACACCACACATGGGGGACACTACCACAGTACACCGCACATGGGGGGACACTACCACAGTACACCGCACAGGGGGGGACACTACCACAGTACACCGCACAGGGTGGGGACACTACCACAGTACACCGCACAGGGTGGGGACACTACCACAGCACACCGCACAGGGTGGGGACACTACCACAGCACACCGCACATGGGGGGACACTACCACAGTACACCGCACAGGGGGGGACACTACCACAGTACACCGCACAGGGTGGGGACACTACCACAGTACACCGCACAGGGCGGGGACACTACCACAGCACACTGCACAGGGCGGGGACACTACCACAGCACACCGCACAGGGTGGGGACACTACCACAGTACACCGCACAGGGCGGGACACTACCACAGTACACCGCGCAGGGCGGGGACACTACCACAGTACACCGCGCAGGGTGGGGACACTACCACAGTACACCGCGCAGGGTGGGGACACTACCACAGTACACCACGCAGGGTGGGGACACTACCACAGTACACCACGCAGGGTGGGGACACTACCACAGTACACCACGCAGGGTGGGGACACTACCACAGTACACCACGCAGGGTGGGGACACTACCACAGTACACCACGCAGGGTGGGGACACTACCACAGTACACCACGCAGGGTGGGGACACTACCACAGTACACCACGCAGGGTGGGGACACTACCACAGTACACCACGCAGGGTGGGGACACTACCACAGTACACCACGCAGGGTGGGGACACTACCACAGTACACCACGCAGGGTGGGGACACTACCACAGTACACCACGCAGGGTGGGGACACTACCACAGTACACCACGCAGGGTGGGGACACTACCACAGTACACCACGCAGGGTGGGGACACTACCACAGTACACCACGCAGGGTGGGGACACTACCACAGTACACCACGCAGGGTGGGGACACTACCACAGTACACCACGCAGGGTGGGGACACTACCACAGTACACCGCGCAGGGTGGGGACACTACCACAGTACAACCGCGCAGGGTGGGGACACTACCACAGTACACCGCGCAGGGTGGGGACACTACCACAGTACACCGCGCAGGGTGGGGACACTACCACAGTACACCGCGCAGGGTGGGGACACTACCACAGTACACCGCGCAGGGTGGGGACACTACCACAGTACACCGCGCAGGGTGGGGACACTACCACAGTACACCGCGCAGGGTGGGGACACTACCACAGCACACCGCGCAGGGTGGGGACACTACCACAGCACACCGCGCAGGGTGGGGACACTACCACAGCACACCGCGCAGGGTGGGGACACTACCACAGCACACCGCGCAGGGTGGGGACACTACCACAGCACACCGCGCAGGGTGGGGACACTACCACAGCACACCGCGCAGGGTGGGACACTACCACAGCACACCGCGCAGGGTGGGGACACTACCACAGCACACCCGCAGGGTGGGGACACTACCACAGTACACCGCGCAGGGTGGGGACACTACCACAGCACACCTCACGTTGGGGACTACTGTCGACAGTACTTGCAGAGCCTGGCACCCAGGGAGCTGCAGGCTGGACATGGGCACAGAGTGGGTCTGCACCTCCATGTGCCCCCTGGGTCTGCATGCATGTGCATTCTAAGAATAGGAAATGTAGTTCTGGCCCTTCTCCAAAAGACAGTAGGCTCAGCTGTATGTGCCCCAATAAACAAGGTGGGCATAAGTGATGTCAAACTGCATGGCATGCATCTATGTGCCCCTCTGATTTGTGCAGTGGACACATTCTTGCCCATCATCTAGGGAGTAATCTGTGTCTAGTCACCCTAAATATGTCATTTTACCCAGTATTATATGAGGCTGCTGGTGAACCAGACACCTGAGGATTTTACAGAGAACATTTTCATTAAAGGGAACTTGTCAGCTACTTTATGCCTCCCAAGCTATCACTATCTATCCCTGCAGCTTCCTAGTACTTTCCTAAGCATTCCTGTCTGAGCTAAAATTGCAGTTTAATAGTTGGAAAAAAAAAAGCATTTTATAACTTACATTTTCCCATGTTAATTAGGCACAGTCTAGACCAAGGGTCAGGAACCTTTTTGGCTGAGAGAGGTATAATCGCAACATATTTGAAAATTTAAAGGGAACCTGTCACCTCGTTTCCCCCCCTCTCCTATCACTACCTGTCCCTGCACCTTGTGAGCTCATCCCTAACCATCCCTCACTGACCTAAAGGGTCCCTACAGGGCTGCCACTAGGAATTTTGGGGCCCCTTACTGGCAAAAATTTGGGGCCCCCCTGAGACTCCACCCCATCTCTGCCGCCACCAAGGTCCGCCTCCGCCACAAGGTCCGCCTCCACCTCCAACCCTCGAACCTTCTATAGTATAGTTTCACCGCCCACTATTGGAAAAACTCCACGTCTGCCCCCCGTACTCACCAATCCCATATTAATCTCTTTCTATACATTGTTCTTTATTAGAGCTGAGGAGGGATGTGAACAATAAATGCCACATGAGGCAAAATAATACTGGGGGTCTTATTTATCACCTTGTACAGGGGTGGGGAACCTTTTTCCTGACTGGGCTGGGGGGGGGGGGGGGGGCATTTGGAAATTTCTACAGTCATTCAGGGTCTGCACATCACCATGACAATTACCCGGCTACATTTAATTCACTCACCTAATTTGATGGCTGCAGCTGCTTCTCTGTGTCCTGTGATGTTCAGTGATATCTGATCTTCCAGGTTTGTGTTGGTCTGAAGCTTAGTCGACTCTGACAATAAGTTTTGTAAATCAAATACATCACACAGGAGACTGCTATATATACAATATACAGGACAAAGAGAGCATATACAGCACTGCAGAGGGCTAGGGGGCACATAGACTGGGTGTGAGCTGAACTCTGCAGGAGCCACAGTGATGTATGATCTCTCCCCAGGCCCCCACCCATTGAGAGGGTGAGCTGAGCTCTGCAGGAGCCACAGGGATGTATGATCTCTCCCCAGGCCCCCACCCATTGATGAGGGTGAGAGCTGAGCTCTGCAGGAGCCACAGGGATGTATAATCTCTCCCCAGGCCCCCACCCATTGAGGGGGTGAGCTGAGCTCTGCAGGAGCCACAGGGATGTATGATCTCTCCCCAGGCCCCCACCCATTGAGGTGGTGAGCTGAGCTCTGCAGGAGCCACAGGGATGTATGATCTCTCCCCAGGCCCCCACCCATTGAGGGGGTGAGCTGAGCTCTGCAGGAGCCACAGGGATGTATGATCTCTCCCCAATCCCCCACCCATTAGGGGGTGAGCTGAGCTCTGCAGGAGCCACAGGGATGTATGATCTCTCCCCAGGCCCCCACCCATTGAGGGGTGAGCTGAACTGCAGGAGCCACAGGATGGTATGATCTCCCCAGGCCCCACCCATAGGATCAGGAGCCACAGCTTCCGAACGGCGGCGGACCTTAATTATTACTATCGAACTGTGGAGAAGAATGCTGGCGCATAGCAGCCGGACATAAGTGGGAGCACATCGCTGGGGCTGCCACGGTACACATACCTCGTATGCACATGGCTCCGTACACCTCGTATGCACACAGCTCCGCTCGGTATACACCTCGTACACACAAGGCTCCATCCTACACCTCGTACACACGCTCGCTCCATACCCTCGTACACTAGGCGCCGCCCATACACTCGTGCCGCACGCCCGCTCGTTTACGTCGTGCACGCACGGCGCCGCTCCGTACACCTCGTGCACTCACGGCGCCGCTCCGTACACCTCGTGCACTCACGGCGCCGCTCCGAGGAGACTCTGTCTGGGTCAGTCCATTGATGTATTCACTACTCCAGGTAACTGGCTATTTTTACGCTTTTGATTCCCCCAGAAAGGCAATCTTCTAGCTGTGAGCCAAACCATGCAGTAAGGGTTATATCTATCATTTCATCATCAAGGTATTATTCTTAATATATATTATACTGCATCTTATGATTTATTCATATGTTCTTCTATGAAATTAAAGATTTCTTTTACAGATTAATATAGAGATAAGGGTTCTGTGATAGCTCACATCTCGAAGTGCTAGCTTGATTTCTTTCCTTATCGGAGGTTCACTAGGTATATTTAGCATTAACTGTTATGAGGTAATATTACAGGAGCATTTACAGTGGGTTACCATACCAATTATAACTAAATTAGATGGCGGCCCGATTCTAAAGAATCGGGTATTCTAGCCTATGGTTAGCAGGGTATACGGGGGCTCAGTGGTTAGCAGAGTATACAGTGGCTCAGTGGTTAGCAGAGTATGCAGGCGGCTCTGTGGGTAGCGGAGTATGCAGGCGGCTCTGTGGGTAGCGGAGTATGCAGGCGGCTCTGTGGTTAGCAGAGTATGCAGGCGGCTCCTCTGTGGGTAGCGGAGTATGCAGCGCGGCTCCTCTGTGGGTAGCGGAGTATGCAGGCGGCTCCTCTGTGGGTAGCGGAGTATGCAGGCGGCTCCTCTGTGGGTAGCGGAGTATGCAGGCGGCTCCTCTGTGGGTAGCGGAGTATGCAGGCGGCTCCTCTGTGGGTAGCGGAGTATGCAGGCGGCTCCTCTGTGGGTAGCGGAGGATGCAGGCGGCTCCTCTGTGGGTAGCGGAGGATGCGGGAGGCTGGAGGGGTGAGGAGAGGTGCGGCTGGAGCGGGGACATGACCGCTCGGCGGCAGGACGTGGCTGCGTTCTGGGGCTGATCGCAGCCCCAGTCACACGCCATTGTCCTCTGCTGCGGGGTGGGGGCTGCAGAGAGGGATCAGTCCCTCCCCTCAGGTCACACATGTGACCTGAGGGGAAGGAGCGGATTGGGCGGTGTGTGGTAAACCCAGGACGGCCATGCGATTGGTCCAGGACGCAGAGTCCTGGGCAATGGGATGGGTGTCCTGTGTGTACAACAGAGCGGGCAATCCGCTTGCAGGGGCGGCGGCGGCCAATAGGAGTGAGCGGGGCGTTTCAGGCTTTGCAGCCTGACACGCTGGGCTCACTCCCATTGGCTGCCGCCGCCCACAGGACGACGTCACTGGCTCCCGGCACCCGGCCACAGCCCCTACACCGCTACTTCACCAGCATGGCGACACTGAGGCCCCAGCGGTGAGAGAGCGGCGAGGGGCGGAAGCCACCGCCGGCATCCGGGCAGCATTGACCTCGCGGAGGCCGCGAGGCCGGTCGCGATGACGCGGGGCCGACGGTTGGCAGGATGGCGGTGGTGTCAGCTAGTGAGGCTGTGGGGATGGAGGAGGCTGTGGGGATGGAGGAGGCTGTGAAATTATTATACTTACTCTCCGTCAAGCGCTCTGTGCTGGGAGTAGTAGCAGGCCAATCACAGTGCAAAACGCAGATGTCATTCTGACATCATGGCAGGTCCTATCACCACAAGGCCTGCTACTACTCCCATCAGCAAGCGCTCGGCGGAGGGTAAATATAAGAGATGAGACCGGATCGGGGGAGCGCAAGCGGGGAGGAGCACGGTCAGGACAGAAGGAGCAGGGGGAGCGCGAGTGGGGGAAAGCGCGAGCAGGGCAGAAGGAGCAGGGGGGCAGAAGGAGGAGCGGGGGGGCTGCGTGGAGGACGCGGGTCCGAAGGTTGGCAGGATGTCGGTGGTGTGGTGTCGGGATAGCTGCTCGCGGTGGGCGCTAAAGCGCCACCGCTCGCCGCCATCTTGGATCACCCTGAGCGGGTGTAATGCCCAAGCCACTTCCGTCGTGTGACGTAATTTTTGTCCCTTGAAGACGGAAGTGGCTTCGGCTTTTATATATATATGATAATTGTCTTTGAGGATATTTGGTTTTCATAAAACTTGTTTTGTGATCTAATTTCCTTATCACTCTCTCTAGTTTCATATGCCTTACTGACACAGTAAACAGTCAAGCACTATAATTTTGCCACAAGGTATTCTTTTTTACATTAATAATGTTGTTTTGTGGATTTCTTAGGCCCCTTTCACATCAGCGTTATTAGAAAAATGCGGCAGTTGTGGTGAAAAAACACATCTGCCACATTTACCGCATAACGGCCGCACTTGCGGCAAGCCCCATGCATTGTCTATGGGGCTTGCGGTAAGTGTGCGGCAGGTGTGGCAAGTGTGGTACCGGGAGTTGCGGCCGCAAAAAAAACGCGGTCAGCCTTGGAGGGCCGAAAACTTTTTTGATAAAACAACCTGATACCTTGTGACAAAATCATCAAATAAAGACTGAGCATTCACAGCAACTTTTTATTGTTACACTGGAAGACCCAGCCACGATCCATTTTTAATGTCCTGGTCTGAGGGAAGGAGGTTGTCACTCAGGTTTTTATGGTACATGGATTCATCCATTATCCCATTGATTCGGTGAAGAAGTCCTGTGCTCTTAGCAGAGAAACACCTCCAAAAAAATAATGTTTCCACCGCCATGCTTGACTGTGGGGACTGTGTTCTTTGGGTCATAGGCAACATTTCTCTTTCTCCAAAAACGGCAAGTTGAGTTAATGTCAAAGAGCTCAATTTCTCTAGTCACCTTCCACGACGGCATAGGAGGTTGCCTCTCCATGCCCTAATAGGGACAGAAAGCACAAGAGATGTTAAAAGGACCCTCCCAACTCTCATTAGCCAGTGTCTTTTCTGTCCCCATGGGGAATGGAGAGGTTTTTCTTGTTCTCTATGTTGCGTGGTCGGCGACCCCAGTATACCTTGTTTTTTTGGTCCCTGCCCGGCAGTGTTGGTCGGGCTCCTTGCCCCTCCACCTGCTGCTTCGTTCACTGATGGTGGCAGGACAGCTTCCCCGGCCTTCTGGCACCTCTCTGGGGTATTGCGGGCTGTGGGCGCCCCGGCCGGCGACTTCCATGAGCCCGCCGCCCGCTTTCTGTGTGCGTGCTATCCCGCGCGGCCCGGAACTGATGCCAGTGGGTGGAACTTCTGAGTCACGTGCTCGGGAGCCCAGCGCTTCCGGGTTCCGGTCTCAGGATCCCGGCAGGGCACGCCATTGCTGAGCTGCGGCTTGTCGAGGACCCAGTGCGTGAGTCGGTGACACATATTCTGGCACTGGGGGCAGGTCTTTGTGCATAGAGGCTGTCCTGAAGACTTCTTAACCACGCTAAGAGCTTCAGTGGTAATGGCTGATACTGAATCTGCAGAGCCCAGTGTTGCCCCAGCCGCAGAAAGTCTGTGGGATGGGGGGGAGTCCCCATGCTTGATAAGTCAGGTTGTTACTAACTGCACCGCTGTACACTGTTTTTCCTAGGGAGACAACGCTGCCCCTAAGAAGGCCACAGGGAAGTGCACCAAATGCCCAATTTGTGCGAAAAAGCTCCCTGCAGTTTGGGATAAGAAACTAACAGGGTTGCACGGACAGGATCGTTAGGGCTGAACATCCTTCCCTGGTGGATGAGTTGAGATCCATGGTGAATCAGGAGATACAAGCCTCACTAGCCTCCCTCTCACCTGAGGCCCCTATAGCTGGTCCTCCCTCCTCTAAGAAGTGGAATCTCCAAGCGGCCCCTTCAGACTTTGAGGAACAACTCGATTCAGATTCTGAGAACGAATGAAGCCTCGTCCTCTAGGCGGGCAGAAGTTCGGAAATTCCTATTCTCCTCGGACAATATGGCTGAGCTCATTAGTGCCGTACGTAGCACTATTGGTCTAGAAGAGGAACAAGCCCTTCCTTCGGTCCAAGACGAAAAGTTTTCAGTGCTAAAGTCGACAAAATAGGTCGGCTTCCCGGTCCATGCAAAATCCTAAACTTCATTTCTCAGGAGTGGTAATTTCCTGAGAAACTGTTCAAGAGCGATCTTTAGGCACATGTTCCCCCTAGAGGAAAATGCGTTGCACTGAGATGTCCCAAATATGGATGTGCAGGTGGCGTGTGTTGCTAAGAAGACTGCACTCCCCTTTGAGGATACTTCCCAAAACAGGGATCAGATGGACCGCAAGATTGAAAGCTTTATGAAAAGATTCTGGGAGGCATCCTCTTCTACCATTCAGGGTAATATCGCCTCCACCTGCGTCTCTAGATTCCTGCTCAAGTGGCTAGACCAGCTGGAGTCCCGCATTTCTCAGGGTACCCCTAGGGAGGACATGCCAGACTCCCTTCCCTTGCTCAGGAAGGCGACTGGTTTTCTTGCGGATGCTTCCGCAGAGTCAGTCCGTCTGGCGGCCAGGACTTCAGTATTGTCCAACGCTGCCAGACGGGCTTTATGGCTGAAAATGGGGAGCGGGGACTCCATGTCCAAAATGAGACTCTGCTCTATTGCTTTTAAAGAGGAATTGATTTTTGGGCCTGCTCTGGATGATATTTTAGATAAGGCAACAGATAGTAAGGTCCTTCCGGAACAACTCCCCCCCCCATCCCCCCTCCTCCTTCCCCCAGGAAACGGTCTTTTCGTCCCTCTATGCCTCAGACCCCCCAGCCCAAGGGTAAGGGGAAGTCGGGTCAGTGGGGCTATCAGAAAGGTAGAGGTAAAAACATCCTCGTTCCTTCCCAGCAACAGCAGCAGGATAATCAGTGACTTGGTTCTGGTGGGGGGGGGGGCAGCTCTCGGACTTTCTTCCCCAATGGCGGACTATCACCAGTTGCCAGTGGGTTCTCAAGGTCATTTCAGAGAGTCTCCTAATAGAGTTCGAGTCTCCCCCCTCTGTCGAGCCACTGAGTCACTGCCCTGCCCTTGCAGGGAGCCCATGATCTTTTGTATTCAAACTTGCAGGGGTTGTTACACTCAAGTCATTTCACCTGTTCCATAGCAAGAAGAGGGGGGAGGGTCATTACTCCCACCTCTTCTTGGTCAATAAACCATCCAGAATTTCAGAATCTGAAACGTCTGAACTAACATGTCCGATACCGTAGTTTCAAGATGAAGTCAATAAAATTGTCTCTTCCATTGATAGGGTTGCACTACCAGATGGCTACAATTGACTTAAAAGACGCCTAATTCCATGTGGCCATTCACCCATGGCACAGGAAGTACCTATGATTTGCAATCCTTTACAACAGAAAGGTCCTTCCCAATTCAATGTGCTCTCATTCAGGATCTCCTCGGCCCCCAAGGTGTTCTCAAATATTATGGTGGAGGTAGTTGCCTTCCTAAGGACGCAAGGCATCTGTCTGGTGCCATATTTGGACCACCTCCTTTCTCATTGCTCCTTCAGCTCAGACCCTTGGAGCGATATGGCAATGTCACTGAACACACGTCAATCCTTTGGCTGGATCCCCAATCTAAAAAAGTATCAGCTGCAACCCTTGTCCACAAGACGGTTCCTGGGGTGCTGTTGGACTCCGACAAACAGGCATCGTTTCTCCCAGAGGACCACAGGTTGACACTTATGTCAGAGATATCGACTCTACATCGGCAGGTAACTCCTCGCATCGTGCAGCTATGTCTGTCCTTAGGTCAATGACTTCCTGCATACCATCCGTAATGTGGGCCCAGGTTCACTCTCGCTTTTTCTAGGATCACATCCTGTCGCATTGGAACAGACTTCCTGCTTCCCTAAGCAAAAGGTTTTGCCTGTCTGGCGGGTAACCTCATCCCTCCTCTGATGGTTGAATCCCAGCAACCTGCTCAGGGGCGTTGCTTGGTCTCAGACGCCTCTTGTTACCCTAATGACAGATGCCAGCCAAAGGGGTGGAGGACTATGGTTTCTCAAACCCCACTCCAGTGTAACTGGAGTCACTCCATCAGCTCCCAGTACTCCAACTACAGAGAACTGGTTGCGGTTGAGGAAGCCCTCCTGGTAGCTCAGGATCTAATCAAGGGCTTTCACGTTCTAGTCTATTCAGACAATGTCACCACAGGTGCGCATCTTCGCCATCAGGCCAGTACTAGGTCCGGCACCCTGAAGTCCGTGTCCTCCCATATCTTCCACTGGGCCAAGCAATTCCTGCTGTCTCTTTCTGCAGTCCACCTGAAAGGGACTTTGAATCTTCAGGCGGACTTCCTGAATCGCCGAGATGTCCACCCAGGGGAGTGGAGCCTGGACCAAGCAGCATTCTGCACACTAGTGGCAAAGTGGGGTACTCCGGAGATCAACCTGTTTGTGTCAAACGGAAACCTGAAGGTCCCAACATTCTTCTCCCTAAATCCATGGGACGACACTGTGGGGGTGGACGCCTTCTCCCACGATTGGACGTTTCGTCTGGCCTACGCCTTTCCGCCAATCCCACTTCTTGCACGAACCCTGAGGAAGATCAGGGAGGATGGAGTTCCAACTACCCTAGTTGCTCCTCTGTGGCTGAAGAGGAGTTGGTACAAGCTGATCATGGCTCTCAAAGTCGACGGCCCGGTCCTCCTGAGTCCAGACCCCAGCTTACTGTCCTAGGGTCTGCTATTCCATCGGGATCCTCAGAGGCTCAAGTTAGCTGCCTGGCATCTGAAGCCTAGGTATTGAAAGCCCAGGGCCTTTCTGAAAAAGTTATTACTACTTTGCAAAAAAGTCGAAAGCCGGTCACTAACTCTATTTACAATAAAATCTTGAAAATATTCTCCTCCTGGTGTGGCCCTCATCCGCCTGATCCACTCCAGCCTAACATATCTCAGATACTGGACTTCCTCCAGAATGGATTAGACTTGGGCCTCCAGCCTAGCACATTGACAGTACAGGTATGGGCTTCGGGGTTCAGTTTTTGATACTGATCTAGCTAATCATCGCTGGATCAAACTCTTTATGGTGTCGGCTAGTAGACTTTGTCAGCAACAGAGGGTTCTCACACCCTCCTGGGACCTCAATGTGATCCTAACTGGACTCTCACGTTCTCCCTATGAACCCGTGTTATCCTGTAGCATAAGGTCTCTCACAAGGCTGCATTCCTTTTTGCAATTACATCTGCCAGGGGAGAGTTGGGCTGCAAGCCTTATCCATCTGGGAACCGTACTTGACAATCCGAGATGACAGCATTGTCTTTTAGCTGGACCCTTCATTCCTACCCAAAGTTGTCTCGGATTTCCATCGCTCCCAATCCATGGTTCTTCCTTCTTTCCTTCTGTCAACATCCACAGACTCCAAAGGAGGAAGAATTCCAATCATTGGATGTCCGCAGGACAGTGTTACACTATCTCGACCCGACGTCGCCTTGGCTTATTGATCACAACTTATTCATCCAACCCTTTGGACAAAATAAGGGCAAGAAGGTGGCTAAAAACACTATAGCCAACTGGATCAAAAAAGCCATTACTGAAGCCTACCTCAGCCATCATCTGTCCCCGCCATCTGATTTTACGGCTCATTCAATGATATCTATCTATTTCTGTCTCCTGGGCTGAACAGGCAGGATCATCTCCTGAGCAGATCTGAAAGGCAGCTACCTGGTCTTCTCTGCATACTTTCACTAAGCACTATCGCTTGGATCCAGCCTCCAATGGGGATTTAGCTTTTGGCAGGAGAGTCCTGCAGGCAGTAGAGCTCCTTCCTTGCCCCCCCCCCCCCCCCCCCCCGGGTAATAATTTGTTGGTATTCCTCCTATGCTGTTGTGGAAGGTGACTAGAGGAAAAAGAATTATTCTTACAGTTAATTCAGTTTCTAGGCACCTTCCACGACAGCACTTATTTCCCTCCCTGCTTTCCTTATTTCCTTAATTCTTCCTGGAATGTGTTACTGATATATAATGCTATAGTTCTTTGTAAGACACTGGCTAGTGGGAGGTGGAAGTGTCCATTTAACCTCTTGTGCTTCCTGTCCCTATTAGGTTGTGGAGAGGCAACCTCCTATGCTGTCATGGAAGGTCATCTAGAAACCGAATTAACAGTAAGGCTGCCTTCACATTTGCATATGGAGCGCAGCGTACCAAACGCAGCCAAAAGCTTGCGCACATGCGTTCCTATGTTTAACATGGGAATGCATGTGCCTGCGTATGGCTGCGTTTGGCCGCATTTGCGTTCGTATGCGCATAATTTATGCGCCCTCCGACTGCACTCCAGATGCAGCTTGCAGCATTTTTTTGTGCGTTTGCGGCACTTGTTCTATCTGCAAGCGCACAAAAAATGCATGGATCTCAATGGATCCGCAGTGTCCTTTGCATGACACCGCAGGAGAACGCTGCAGATCACATTGAGATCTCTCCTGGTGGCCGCCGGTGATGTCACAGGAGATCACCGACGGCCATCGGGAGATCAGCTGGAACCTCTGATGGTCTCCTCCTCCCCGCCGCCGGTAATCTCCTAGCGGTGTCCGCCGGGAGAAACAGCTGATGTGACAGCTGTTTGAATCTTCCCGCGCCGACGACATCTCTCGGTGTCGGCGCGGGAGATTCAAACAGCTGTCACATCAGCTGTTTACCCCACTGACACGTCCCGGAGCTTACCGGCGGCCGGGAGGAGGAGATCTCCGCAGCTGATCTCCGCCTCCGACCCACCCCCGAACACCGCCGATTGGCTGCCCGGGTTCCACAGTGATGTGTCCGCAGGCGGACATTCTCCGCTGCGGACACAAAAAATGACCCTGCTTTTCACTGCGTTTGTGTCTGCATGCCATCAGCATGCAGGCACAAACACAAATGTGAAGCCAGCCTAAGAATAGTTCTTTTTTTTTTTTTTTGTCTCCTCTGACCACAGCACATTCTCCCAATCACTCTCAGAATCGCCAAGGTGTTCATTGGCAAACTTCAGACGGGTGGCACATGTGCCTTCTTGAGCAGTGAGACTTTGCAAGCACTGCAGGATTTTACTCCATTACAAGGCAATGTGTTACCCATGGTTTTCTTGGTGACAGTGGTCCCAGCTGCCTTGAGCTCATTAACAAGTTCCCCCATGTAGTTTTAGGCTTTCTCGCCTTCCTCATGATCCTGGATACCCCACGAGGTGAGATTTTTCATGGACCCCCAGATCTATGTCGATTGACACTCATTTTGTATTTCTTCCATTTTTTTACTCTTACACCAACAGTTGTCTCCTTCTCACCCAGCGTCTTATGGTTTTTAACATAACCCAGATAGATTTCATGTTAAATTGTGGGCAAGCCCTTCCTATCAGGCTAATAGCCTTAGGAAAGGTGCTCTATGGAAGAAATAATGAGTTTTTATTGTGCAAAAAACTGGGGGTTACAGAAAATACAAGAAAATTATCCCAGAAAATAAGTGGACTCAGACCTCTTAAGTACAAGTGTACAATAAAGTATCCACAAGGTATGTGATTATGTGCCCATACAAGGATCCGACACACTAAGGCATATATCATCAGATCAAAATGGGGACAACAATCAAGTTACCGTAAGTATAACTGTAATGTGTTGACAATATATCCGCTACATGCCACATCAAATCCCTAAAATGACAAGTAAATCTAATGTGTGGATCCTTTAAACAGCAGTGGGTGCTAAAGCTGCAGTGTCAATAAAGTGCATGTGCTTAAAAGTCAATATACCATTGTTAACAATAGACAGGCTCTGTGCTTTATGGATCTTCAAACCAACTACATCATTTGCCACTATGATCACCTTGTGGAAACACGAAATCCCGGACTAACTGTCTAACAATTTCATTTTTAAAAAACCTTTCTTTGCTCCATAAGTAACTTAGAATTATAGGCAATTGATGTTTAGGATCATTGATTTTTGATTCATTTATCTGCCCTGTCTCTGTGTGCTGCATCGGGAGCCCGGACGCTTTCCTGCCTGGTGTGGCTTCACTACGCAGGTCTGCGCATGCATGGGAGCCATGGTGATGCATCCCCGCTCCCACGCATGCGCGAGATCCCCTGTGCCTCGGCAGGAAGTAGGCATGGGTAGCAACGGGCATGCCATGCCGCAACACCAGACAGGTGTGAACTTTGGATTAATTGCAGCACATTAAGGTGAGGGTGTATGATATAAAAAGGTCCATTTTAGTCAAAGCAGAGCACCGGAACCTACTTCCCTGAAGAAACCTGCATTCAGGCAGGTGAATCGTACATAGGGCTCTTCTGTGTCCTACTTTGACAAGATGGTTGGCTTAGGCTGCCTTCACATTTGCGTTCCCCTCCGCAGCGTTCTGCGGAGGGGAGCTGCAATGTGACCGCAGCACTGCAAGCCCCTATCTTTATAATGGAAACACACGGTGCTGCGCTTGACTGCGCACGACCGTGCGCACCCATTCACTGCCATATGTGATCTGTGCGCAGGCAAATCACCCAGTCTTGTCCGCACCAGAAATGCAACATGTCGCGTTCGTGGTGTGGACGAGACTGGGTGATTTGTGCGCAGGCATTCGCCTGCGCACAGATCAGACATGTCAGTGAATGGGTGTGCACGGTCATGCGTAGTCAAGCGCAGCACCGTGCGCTCCCATTATAAAGATAGGAGCTTGCGGTGCTGCGGTCACATTTGCGTTCCCCTCCGCAGACCGCTGCAAAGGGGAACGCAAATGTGAAGGTAGCCTTAGATTAATCTACTCTGCACTTTATTATTGTTATGTGATAGAAAAGTGTTGTTGCTTTGCCTGCAAATATAGTCTCTCTCTATTGTTAACAATGGTATATTGACTTTTAACCACACGCACTTTGAGACTGCAGGTTTCGCATCCACTGCTATTTAAAGGATCCACACATTAGATTTACTTTTCATTTTAGGTATTTGATGTGGCATGTAGCGGATATATCGTCAACACATTACAGTTATACTTAACTTGATTGCTGTCCTATTTTGATCTGATGATACAGTTGTGGCCAAAAGTATTGACACCCCTGCCATTCTGTCAGATAATACTCAGTTTCTTCCTGAAAATGATTGCAATCACAAATTCTTTGGTATTATTATCTTCATTTAATTTGCCTTCGATGAAAAAACACAAAAATAATTGTCCTAAAGCCAAACTGGATCTAATTCCACACCAAACATAAAAAAGGGGGTGGAAAAAAGTATTGGCACTGTTAGAAAAATCATGTGATGCTTCTCTAATTTGTGTAATTAACAGCACCTGTCACTTACCTGTGGCACCTAACAGGTGTTGGCAATAACTAAATCACACTTGCAGCCAGTTGACATGGATTAAAGTTGACTCAACCTCTGTCCTGTATCCTTGTGTATACCACATTGAGCATGGAGAAAAGAAAGAAGACCAAAGAACTGTCTGAGGACTTGAGAAACCAAATTGTGAGGAAGCATGAGCAATCTCAAGGCTACAAGTCCATCTCCAAAAATCTGAATGTTCCTGTGTCTACCGTGCGCAGTGTCATTAAGAAGTTTACAGCCCATGGCACTGTTGCTAACCTCCCTAGATGTGGACGGAAAAGAAAAATTGAGAGATTTCAACGCAAGATTGTGCGGATGGTGGATAAAGAACCTCGGCTAACATCCAAACAAGTTCAAGCTGCCCTGCAGTCCAAGGGTACAACAGTGTCAACCCGTACTATCCGTCGGCGTCTGAATGAAAAGGGACTGTATGGTAGGAGACCCAGGAAGACCCCACTTCTCACCCCGAGACATAAAAAAGCCAGGCTGGAGTTTGCCAAAACTTACCTGAGAAAGCCTAAAACGTTTTGGAAGAATGTTCTCTGGTCAGATGAGACAAAAGTAGAGCTTTTGGGCAAAGGCATCAACATAGAGTTTACAGGAGAAAAAAAGAGGCTTTCAAAGAAAAGTACACGGTCCCTACAGTCAAACATGGCGGAGGTTCCCTGATGTTTTGGGGTTGCTTTGCTGCAATTATGGCATTATGAAGTCTGAAGACTACCAACAAATTTTGCAGCATAATGTAGGGCCCAGTGTGAGAAAGCTGGGTCTCCCTCAGAGGTCATGGGTCTTCCAGAAGGACAATGACCCAAAACACACTTCAAAAAGCACTAGAAAATGGTTTGAGATTTGCACTGGAGACCTCTAAGGTGGCCAGCAATGAGTCCACACCTGAACCCCATAGAACACCTGTGGAGAGATCTAAAAATGGCAGTTTGGAGAAGGCACCCTTCAAATATCAGGGACCTGGAGCAGTTTGCCAAAGAAGAATGGTCTAAAATTCCAGCAGAGCATTGTAAGAAACTCATTGATGGTTACCGGAAGCTGGTGATCGCAGTTATTTTGGCTAAAGGTTGTGCAACCAAGTATTAGGCTGAGGGTGCCAATACTTTTGTCTGGCCCATTTTTGGAGTTTTGTGTGAAACGATCAATGTTTCTCCCCTCTGGTATCTGTACGACCGAATTGTCCACATTTATTGTTACTTGTATTGTTACTATGTTACTTGTCCTAGTCTGCCCCTTTTAGCATGTAAAGCGCCATGGAATATAATAGCGCTATATAAATAAATAATAATGTTTTGCTTCATTCTCTTTTGTGTTTTTTCATTGAAGACAAATTAAATGAAGATAATAATACCAAAGAATTTGTGATTGCAATCATTTTCAGGAAAAAATTTACTATTATCTGACAGAATTGCAGGGGTGTCAATACTTTTGGCCACAACTGTATATGCCTTAGTGCAGTGATGGCGAACCTATGGCACGCATGCCAATGAGGGCACACAGAGCTGTCTCCGCTGGCACACGGCCTCGTCACTACACTGCTGCTATGATCTGCCGGCGCCGGCAGTTCAGAGCCGTGTCGGGTCAGAGGAGACATTTCTCCTTTTTCCGACACACTCGTCTAGCCCTGTCCTCCTGGCTAGCGTCATGTGACAGCGGTCATGTGACCGTGCTCAGCGCGGGACACAACTGAGGATGTCAGGAGAGGAAAGCTGCAGCAGTGGTGAAAGCAGGAAGGTGAGTATAATATAATAATAATATTTATTCATTTATATAGCGCTATTAATTCCATAGCACTTTACATACATGAGTAATGCTGTCTCTCTTGGAGCTCACAATCTAAACATCCTATCAGTATGTCTTTACAATGTGGGAGGAAACCGGAGTGCCCGGAGGAAACCCACGCAAACACGGGGAGAACATACAAACTCCTTGCAGATGTTGTCAAAATTGTCCTTGGTGGGAATTGAACCCAGGACCTCAAGACCCCAGTGCTGCAAAGGCTGGGGCATATTCCTGCTAACCACTTGAGCCACCGTGCTGCCCAGTATGAATTTTTGTTTATTTTTTTTTACCTATATACAGCAGCGAGAATGGGGCAATATTAGCAGGGGGCAGGATGGGGCATATTATTCAATTCCCACCAAGGACTCGAAGGACAACAAGGGAAGGGGCGCAATTTGCATTTTGGAGCTAATTTTCCATTCAAAAAGTGAAATTTCGCTCCTTCCCTTCTGAGCCCTGCCGTGCGCCCAAACAGTGGTTTATGACCACATATGAGGCATCGGTGTACTCAAAAGAAATTGCCCAACAAATTTTAGGATGCATTTTATCTTGTGTATCCTCCAATGTTTAGGCACACAGGGGCTCTCCAAACGTGACATGGTGTCCGCTAACAATTTGAATGGATCAGGTCAAATTGTTAGCGGACACCATGTCGCGTTTGGAGAGCCCGTGTGTGCCTAAACATTGGAGCTCCCCCACAAGTGATCCTATTTTGGAAAATAGACCCCCCCCAAGGAACGTATCTTGATGCATATTGCGTACTTTGAACTCCCAGGTGCTTCACAAATTGATCCGTGAAAAATAAAAAAGTACTTTTTTTTTCCACAAAAATTTTCTTTTTTCATTTTTACAGATTAATTTGTGAAGCACCTGGGGGTTCAAAGTGCTCACTATGCATCTAGATATGTTCTCAGCGGGAACTAGATTCCAAAATGGGTTCACTTGTGGGGGAGCTCCAATGTTTAGGCATACTGGGGCTCTCCATACGTGACATGGTATCCGCTAATAATTCCAATTGTTAGCAGACACAATGTCGCGTATGGACAGCCCCTGTGTGCCTAAACATTGGAGCTCCCCCACAACTGACCCATTTTGAAAACTAGACCCCCCAGGGAACTTATGTAGATGCATAGTGAGCACTTTCATCCCTGAGGTGCTTCACAAATTGATCCGTAAAATTGAAAAATTACTTTTTTTTTCAAAAATCTTCTTTTTTTCCCCTTTATGGACTAATTTGTGGACCACCTGTGGGTTCAAAGTGTTCACTATGCATCTAGATAAGTTCCTTGGGGGTCTAGTTTCCAAAATTTTGGTCACTTGTGGGGGAGCTCCAATGTTCACAGGGAGGGGCTCTCCATACGCGACATGGTGTCCGCTAACAATTAGAGCTAATTTTCCATTGAAATTGTTAGTGGACACCATGTCGCGTATGGAGAACCCGACCAGCAGAAGGGCAACTGGAAGAGTTTGGGTACAGCACCAGAAAATTACGTCTCTAATGAATGCGCTATTTTCTGGGGTGGCTGTGGGTTGCAATTTGCAGCGTGGGGGCCCACAACGTTTGGGTCTCTCCATGCTGAGGAATACAGCCCCCCCTCAGC
The DNA here is from genome assembly GCA_033576535.1 of Allobates femoralis. NCBI lineage: Eukaryota > Metazoa > Chordata > Amphibia > Anura > Aromobatidae > Allobates > Allobates femoralis. Next base: position 82,268,166 of record JARQOC010000008.1, on the reverse strand, counting down.
TGCCAAGTTCTACCTGGCTTGCAACCAAAAATACAGCAAAGGCCTTTTTTTTTTTTTAATTTCTAGGACTGATTTTTGAAAATAAAAGTGACGTGGGGCTCTGCCATATTTCTGATCCAATCAGGTACAACTTTTTCAGCTACGGATTGCCAACAGCCCCCAGCTGCAAACAAAAATACAGCGAATCCCATTTTTTTTTTTTTTCATTTCTAGAACTAATTCTAGTAAGAAAAATTACGTGGGGCTCCGCCATATTTTTGGCCCAGCCAGGTGCAACTAGGCAGCTGGGGGCTGGAATCCTCAGAATGGAGAGGAGCAAGCGTTCTGGGCCCCCCATGCTGCGAATTGCAGCCGCCGCCCCAGAAAAAATGGTGCATTCACTGAAGCGCCATTTTCTGGCTCTGTACCCAGACTCTTCCAGTTGCCCTGGTGCCGGTGGCAAACTGGGTAATAAAGGGGTTAATGCTTTTCTATTGGCATTTGGCACTAAGCCCGAGATTAATAATGTCTGGCCAATGTTAGACCCGGCCATTAGGAATCTCTAGTTAAATAGTCAAAAAATACACCATACAGAGAAAAATCTTTTTATTTGAAGAAAAAAAAAAAACACAAAACAAAATTCGGACTCCATCTTTATTATGAAAAGATCTGACGTAGTCCACAACGAAGGTCCCACGACGCTCGATCGCCTCCACGTAGTCCACAACAAAGGTTCCACGACGCTCAATCCCTTCTGCTGCATCCAGAGACTGCAGCAAGGGGTCAAGTGTCCTCTTGTTGCAGTCTCTGGTGTCAGTGATGATGCAATGTATGGCAGATTATTGCCATACAGTGCAGCATCACTGCGCAAACCCAAGTCTCCGAGATCACATGATCTCTGAGGCTTGGGTCAGGTGACCTGACGTTACAGTAAAGTGATCTGACAGCCCTGGCACAGTGATCACATAAAGAATCACTGCGCCAGAGCTGTCAAATCTCTTCACTGCAGCCTGATCCTCCTGCATAGGAATCGGGCTGTAGAAAAGCAATCTGACAGCCCGGGCTCAGTGATCCACTGTGGATCACTGAGTCGGGGATGTCAGATCGCCTTCTGCAGCTCGATCCCCATGCAGGCGGATCGGACTGCAGAGTAGCGATCTGACTGCTCTGGCGCAGACACATGTGGATCACTGCGCCCAGGCTGTCAGTTTGCTACTCTGAAGCCTGATCCCCCTGCATGGGAATCGAGCTGCAGAAAGCAATCTGAAAACCCGGGTGCAGTGATCCACATAGTGTACACAATGTACACACACACAAAATGCGCCTCACACTACCACGTGCTTGAACACATATACCACCCTCAGCACACATTTCACCACACATACACCAACCTCGCCACATAATCGCCCTAAAACACACACAAGTCTGGTATTATCCTTGAAAAATAAAAGTCTGATTAATAAGCAGCCAAACTACAAGAACAACAAATGTACCATATAGGAAATACGGCAGCTGTCAGTCACATGACCTGTCTAGTATGTGTGAGCTAATATATACTGTCAGGGGGGAGGGTTTCCTGTTGCTGCCAATAGCAACCAATCACAGCTCAGCTTCTATTTTGCTACTGTTAATCTGAGCTCTGATTGGTTAATATAGACAACAAAGGACATTCTCAGTAAAGCTTCTGTGAGGTAATAGGATGTCAGTTAGGATGTGTTGGTGGAAAGGCTGATGTCAGTCACATTACCTCTATGTGAGAGGATATAGAAACTGTGGAATATCTGTGGTGTTGAAATATATGTTGTGAAATGCTTCTATTAGCTTAGTTTTTGCCTTTTAATAATTACATTTCTATCGATTTGTTTTGTGGTTTTTGTGTGCTGAATAAATTTTTGTTAACACATTCTATTTTGTTAACAGCAGTTATTAACCCGGCAAAAGCCGGGTAGTACAGCTAGTCTAAGGGCCCTTTCACATCAGCGTTTTTCGTAATTCGCGGCAGATGCGGTGAAAAAACCGCATCTGCCGCGTTTGCCGCATAACCGTTCCACTTGCGGCGCGGTTGCGGTTTTTCCCATAGAAAGTATAGGGGGACTTGCGGCAGATGCGGCAAGTGCAGTTCTGCACTTGCGGCAGGTGCGGCAGCGAAAACAACCGCGGCTGACCGCGGTTTTTTTCGCTGCCGCACCTGCCGCAAGTGCAGAACTGCACTTGCCGCATCTGCCGCAAGTCCCCCTATACTTTCTATGGGAAAAACCGCAACCGCGCCGCAAGTGGAACGGTTATGCGGCAAACGCGGCAGATGCGGTTTTTTCACCGCATCTGCCGCGAATTACGAAAAACGCTGATGTGAAAGGGCCCTAATATATAAAGCTGAATGTGTGTGTGTATGTCCGGGATGGGCATCTACACCGTCGCAACTACAGCCACAAAATTTTGCACAGTCACATGTCTGGATCTCGAGAGCGTCATAGGCTATGTTGTGAGGCGAAATTTTAACCCCGCGTGTTCCAATTCACCAAACAATTTTGCCCCTATCTACATAATGGAGAGAAAGTGACAGTTACCAGTTGAAAGGGGCTTAATGACAGCACCAAAGACTAACAGCATATACCAGCATATAGTCACTAAGTTGGGGCCCTGGCTTAGAATATTCACCATGCACAGGGACATGTTTACACACCACATGCACACAAAGAGTAACAGCTAAGGTGGAGCCCCAACATTGGATACTCGCCGCGCACCCGAACACAAACACACACCACAAAGAGACACACACAGCACAGAGACACACACCACACAGACACCCCCCCACAGGGACACACGCATACACACCCTATAGGGACACATGCACTCACCCCACGGGGACGTACACACCACAGGGACATACACACATACACACCCCACAGGGACACAGAGACACACACAGCCCACAGGAACACACAGACCCCATAGGATGGACAAACACAACAGAGACACCCCTCCCCTCACAAGGACACTCACCACAGGGACACCCCTTCCCCCCCCCCCCCCTTTCAAAAGGACACACACCACAGGGACCCCTCACAGGGACACATGCACACCACTGGGACACGCCACACCCCAGGGACACACAAACCCCAGGGACACACACACCCAAGGGACACACACACACACCACACAGACAGACACAGATGTGCACAAATCGCCTCACACAACTCGCCTCATACGTCTGGTATCTTTAATTTCCAAAAATAAACATCTGATTAAAAACAGCCAATGTGCAGCAAATGTGCCATATAGGGAATTAAGGCAGATGTCAGTCACATGAGCTGTCTTTTATGTGTATGTGTGAGGTAATATATACTGCCCGGCCGTGGCAGTTGCGGTGAAAAAAATGCAACGGTTTTTTCGCGGCCACGCTTGCCGCACCTGCCGCAAGCCTCATAGACATTGTATGGGGCTTGCCGCAAGTGAACCGCAAGTTCGGCTGTTATGCGGTAATCGCGGCAGTTGCGTTTTTCTCACCGCAACTGCCGCGATCAGCGAAAACTGTTGATGTTAAAGGGGCCTAAGGGTACTTTCACACTAGCGTTTTTTTCACCGGATCTGCCGTGATTACCGCATACCGGCTGCACTTGCGGGACGGTTGCGGCACAGTTGCGGCAAGCCCCATACAATGTATAGGCGTGCTTGCGGCAAGTGCGGTTTTGGCACTTGCGGCAGGTGCGGCAAGCCCGCCTATACATTGTATGGGGCTTGCCGCAACTGTGCCGCAACCGTGCCGCAAGTGCAGCCGGTATGCGGTAATCGCGGCATATGCGGTTTTTTCACCGCATCTGCTGTGATTTAAAAAAAACGCTGATGTGAAAGGGCCCTAAGACGTTTAATAAAAGTATGTTAGATCAGTGCTTCAGTGCGTAGATTCAAACCCATCGGTTGTCTGGTATCAACAACCAGTATCCAATGAGCTTCTCTCTCACGCACTGGTCTGCCTTTGTCCCCGGCCCTTACTTTACCCATAACACATTCAATACCTTTAACACTTAGGCTGCTGGTATCTCCACCATGGACCTCCAAAAAATGATGAAAGGCGCTGGACATTTGGCCGCGGCTTGTAACATTCTCAGGATTAGCCATGTACAAATGTTCCCCCAGCCTCTTTTTGAGAGTCCTGGTTGTACATCCAATGTAATCTTTAGAACATTTTTGACATGAAGCCATATATACGACATTTGTCGTATTGCAGGTCATGTAGGATTTGAGGTTTAATGAGCGATTTGTGGTGCAGTTTTTAAATGATTTAGTGACTTCCATAAATTTGCAAAGCCCACATCTTGTGCCCCCACATTTAAAACTACCCTTCACATCTAACCGAGTGGGGGTTCGGTCAGTTCTTGTGAACTGGGACAGTGATAAAAGGTTACCCAGACTTATGGCTTTTTTGGGGACACATTGGAAGCCCTTATCCAAAATGTTTGATAAAATTGGATCTGGTCTTAAAATCGGTATCGTCTCGTACAATTTGAGGGTAATCTACACTATAACTTGTTGAAAAAGTAGGGATGTTATCTACAATGTTGGATTTGCTACGTCTTCTACAATCATGCAATAAGGACTTCCAGGATATATTTTACTCTCCTTACAGCCCTATTCAAAACTTGCGGTTTGTATCCTCTTAATGTCAGACGTTTACAGATCAAATCTCTCCCCAACAAAAGTTTTTTCCTGTGAATAAGCTCCTCTGGCTCTAATCAGCTCTCCCAGGGGTATATTATTGATGACATGTCGGGGTTGCAACTCCCAGCATTAATATTGTGCTTCCCCCCTGATGGCTTGCGACATAACTGAGTGTATGCGACCAGTTGTAAGGTCGCCATGTAGTCTCAAATCCAGGTAAATGACTGACCGTGTATTTCATGGGTGAAGGAAATGTTAAATGGATTAGTATTAATATATTTCATGAAATCCACAAATCCATTCTAGTCATCGGGGGGGGGATGGGGGGGGGTGTGGCACATTGTTAGTATCCGCCCAGATGATGACGTCATCAATTTCCCTCCCCCACCAGTTCAACCTGTCCAGAAAAAGACAACTTATCTGCGGTTTAGTACTTGCGCTGTAATGATGAGTTACTTCATCCTGTGCTATATGTGGAAATGGGTTTCACCTGTGTGCAATTGCATTTGTGATTTTATCAGGTATATAGGGGTGGGGTTTCTGTTCACAACTCATACTGACGATTAAGCACCCTGTACGAAACGCGTCCAGCTCTGTGGGACTGCGCTCCCTAAGCATAATGTTTTATGCCATGTAACTTGCACAAATAAAAAGTCAAGAAATATGAAGAATGCCTGAGTGTGGAATCTTTGTTGCAATTGCCTTGGATACAGACATCTCCTTCCAGGCTCCAGCACCAAATGGCTTCAGGTGAGCTCGTTTGCAGAACTCCTCCTCTTCCCGATTCCCTTTTTTGACTACATATGTCTGAACCTGTGCTCCTTAGACCAGCTATACCAGTCATAACTGTTGAAATGGAAGCCGGCACCGGCAATTTTGCCTTAATTTGTGAACAGCGTCAGAGAAAAGCCGCAAATTTGTTTTCTAAAGATCCACAACTTGCCCCTAGTGTGGACACAGATGATATGTGAGCCCTTTTGAATGGGCTGGAGAAGCACATTAAAACGTGGTGGGATACAATGACAGTTGAAAAATACATTGGCCATCAAATGATCCCTGGAGGATTAACACTGAAAAAGATCGCTACTACAAATTATGGAGAATCTTTCACCGCCAAGTGGCAGTCTATCCTTTCTGAGGCATCTTTAAGGCTGGCTTCACACCACGGTTTAATCCGACCGGGGGCTGTCAGGTATGAACCTGACAGCCCCGAACTGGAGGGCTAATATGCCCTCTGGCCCAGTGTGCAGCTGGACGCAGCTGCCGCAGTTGATAATTCGGGACTGCGGGGAGCTAGCCGCGGTCCTGAAATTACATCAGCGTGCAGCCGCAGGTGTCCTGTTACCGGATCCTCCCGCATCGGGGCAATCCGTCCCCATAGGCCTACTGTTAGGGAGCGCCGTATTGTCCCGGATCTGGGAGAATCCGGGAGGATTCAATTTGGGGAGATTTTTCTCCCCAGACACACAAATAGTGCATGCTCAGATTTTGTGTCTGGGAGAAAAATCCGATTCCTCCCAGATTCTCCTGGACACATGGAAACGGGATGGCAAAGAGCTGCCATCCGGCTCCATCCGACCCCATAAGGCCAAAATCCAGTGTGGGGCTGTCCGGTTTACACCGGTATCTCCCCTTCTGTTTCTGTGCTCCCCCTCTGTATCCCCCTTTTGTGTCTCTGCCCCCCATTCCCTCTGATCCCCCTTCTGTTTCTGTGCTCCCCCCTTTTGTGTCTCTGCCCCCATTCCCTCTGATCCCCCTTCTGATTCTGTGCTCCCCTGTTTTATCTCTGCTCCCCCCATTTCCTCTGTGTGATCCCCCTTCTGTTTCTATGCCCCCACGTTTGTGTCTCTGCCCCCCATTTCCTCTGTCTGATCCCCCTTATGATTCTGTGCTCTCCCCTTTGATCTCTACCCCTCATTCCCTCTGTCTGATCCCCCCCCTTCTGTTTCTGTGCCCCCTCTCTGCTCCCCCCTTTTGTCTTTCTGCCCCCACCCCCATTCCCTCCTTCCCAGCTGTGACAGCTCCGTGCCTCTTACCCTGTGTGGCTGCACTGAGTGCAGTGTAGAACTGCACAGACCTGTAGTTATGTCAAAGTCACATAATCATTCACGTGACTTGTCATCAGAGGTCCTGTAGACTGAAAGGCAATGAAAGGTGAGCCTCTGGGGGTTGCGGGAACTGTGAAGGGGGGCAACGGAGACCGGATAACACAGGACACCGGGCGGCAGGGGGGAGACAATGTGGGCTCATAGGAGCGGGACTGTGGTCGGCTAGGAGCGGGACTGTGGTCGGCAGGGGTGGGGGGTGTTGGGCAGCGGGAGTGCGGCATTAGTGCCCGCTACTTTCATATTAGAACATCCATAACTTGGGTGTTCCAATATGGCGGATGGCGTACTTCAGGTGCAGTGTGGTGGATTATGGGATAACGACATAACTGCTGGATGTCTGTGACACATTATTAGTGATTATCTACTTAGATACTAATAAATTTGTAAGGTTATTAACGATCAAACGTCATTTTTTATAATGATATATCTTATACTCCCTCACATGTTAGTATCACACCCACCAATCCCTCACCATAGATGAATACATTCCTCTGCACTTAGAAGTGAGTGATCAAATAGCCTTAAATGATTTGAATTCATTGAGGGTGGAATCTGTTTTCAAGACCGCTGATACTACTCATGAAAACAGGATTCCTAATCCTTATTTTTATCCAATTAATTCAAGAGTTCCAGCGATGGACCAGTTTCAGCAGGTGTTGGAAAATGATTTCAAAAGAATTTTAAGTACAAATCCAAGTTTTCATCATAATTTAAGCCCTAATGAAAAAACGTCACTTTAAGGGTATGTGCACACTGGTCGGGTTAGGGCCGGATTAGGTGTGTAAACCGCCGGTCGGTTTACATAAATTTCATGTAAATTTATGTTAATCCAAACCGGCGTTTGGATTAACATAGAAACCTATGTAAACCGACACCCGCTGTGCACACAGCGGCGGTTTACACATGCTCATCCGTTGCTAACCCGCTGGGTTCCCAGCGGGTTAGCAAAGAATGTGCATGTCCTATAATCCGGCCGGTTCTGCAGCGGCTGCAAGCAGAATCATGTGCTGCTTCCAGCCGCTGCAGAACCGACGCCACTAACCCGCTGTGCACCGCCGCACACCCGACCGTCTTCCGCAGCACGGACCCGACAGGAAGCCGGTGGGCGGCTCCGGAGCTTCCTGTCGGGTCCGCCCAGCCGCCGCCGCCCCTAACCCCGCCCCCCGTGTGCACATAGCCTAAATAAGGATTTGTCTGAAGGTTTTTATTATCCGCTCTGCGTACAAAGGCAGTTCTGTGGTTTTGCTACACAGGGAGCTATACCACTCACAGGTGGTTGCTTTATTGGCAGACACTTCCACGTACCGACCATTGACACATAATCCAACTGGTGATTTAAAAAAAAACCAAAAAACTATGTTTTATATGAAGGTTTAGCCTTGGGTGTCTTAAATGATGATATAATCAAAGGATAGAGGCTGGCTCAACCGCTTAAATAGGTGCTCAAGGGAAAAAAACCTTAGTAAGTAATGTAATATATCCCTGGGAATGCAGTACCACTGAATTCCCCAACCAAAATGGCGTCGCGCATGCGCAGTAGCGTGGAAGCCCGATGACGCACATCCGGCTTTCACTGCGTCCCTCATTTGCCGACCGCTATAAGAAGCGGTCGGTCGCAATATACCCTCACTCCTGGATCCACCCATCAGAAAGGCCACCATGCGCCCCACATAATAATACAAGGTACAAGCTCTTTAGTCACTTGACTATGAGCATCTTGCCCTTTTTTTGTCTTTCTCTTCCTAAGGCGGCCGGCACACTCATGATGTGAGCGATATTGTTAGCGATCACGTGCACGCGCGATCGCTAACGATATCGTTCACATCGCTGGTGAGCTGTCACACAGACAGACTCACCAGCGATGTGGAGCAGCGAGATCACTGGTAACTATGGTACACATCGGGTTACTAGGCGCCGCGCGGCGCTTAGTAACCCGACGTTTACCATAGATACCATCTCCCAGCATAGGCTGTGCCGCTGGGAGATCATTCATCGTGGTGTCATACACCACGATGATGCAGATTGTTCAAGCATTTATCGCTTGATATGAGCTCCGGCTCACCAATCTGCGATGTCACGATCAAGCGATTTTACATTGTGCATCGCTGCGTGCAATCAAGCGATTTTACAAACGATATCGCTTAAGCGATCAACAAGCAGATCGCTTAAACGATATCGTTATCAATATTGAACCGTGTGACGGCCGCCTAAATGATACCTGTTGTTCTTGCAGGACTGGAGTCATAAGTCTGAAACCAGACTGGTATGTCTCTTCTTCTCTCTCACACTGATACCTCCTCCTCTTCTTACTTTACTTGTATCCCTTAACCTGTTACACCTTCACAGGTTATCAACCACCCTATGATGACCTCTATCTGCTAAAGTCAATATACTTAGCATTAGTCCCACACAGGTAACTATCTAAAACTTATATAAAACATTAGTCACAATGATGGGTATAATCTTGTTCCTTTATAGTCACACACTCATGTCCTAGACTATTTAATCCGTTACCATCCAAATACATAGTTTCCTCTCTTGCATCCTGTGGGCACTTGATATAAGACTAACCATGATCTATTAACTGCAGGGTCATTAATTGATGTAACTTCAAAACGATACACGTATAGCTCTTGAGTACTCTGCGATAAGGTATTTACCATATATATCTTCTTTTCCTGTCAGTGATAACCATTATCTATTTTTTCAATCTAATTATTCTTGATCATCCCTTTTTTTTTTATCTCTCCTTTCTAATCCCTCACTTAAAAATCCACCTACCATTCACTCATTTAGACTCTCACGTCACTACATACCATCTCCAATCACCCCACACTCATGCCATCTCACATATCAAGTATCACATGCGCTTCCAAGACCTTTTTCACCCGACGTGGTGCACCTGAATGCATTTTTTTTCATGACTTCATATGATTTTTGTTTCATTGATTTGTATTTCATACAGAATCATTTGAGGAAGGCTCATGTAGAGCCGAAACGTTATGATTTTCAACGATTTTTGTGAATCAATAAACTTTTCATCACATAAATATCAACTTTTCAAGTTCATTTTTTAGTGTGCCAGGGATATATTACATTACTTAAATGATGATATGCAAATAAGTCTGTGGAGCCTCGGTTAGGAGTCTCAAACACAGGACTAGCCAGATCTCCTTCCAGGGAAGGACCTAGTCAAGGGGTGGCTCCTTGCGGAGAACACCATAACCACCATGTTAAGTGGCCCTTTTAGTCAATATCCAGCTCTTTTACAAGCTTAGAGATATGACAAGGGAATACCAAGACCAGGTATCCATCCACAGACAGCTGTTTCGGAGTGTTGCCCCTCATCAGTCTGGAGTAGGATTCTGGCTAGGTGGAAGCAAGGCCTAGTCATATCTCTAAGCTTGTAAAAGAGCTGGATATTGACTAAAATGCCACTTAACATGGTGGTTATGGTGTTCTCCGCAAGGAGCCACCCCTTGACTAGGTCCTTCCCTGGAAGGAGATCTGGCTAGTCCTGTGTTTGAGACTCCTAACCGAGGCTCCACAGACTTATTTGCATATTCATAATTCCCAGGAGGCAATGCGCCTAGGAATTCACTGTGTTGAGCGCTTTAGCCAGCTGCCCGCAGTGTTTTCTTGGACTGGTCTCCCTGAGATCAGTGAATACTTTAAATGATGATATGGCAAAGTACTTATATGTGGATAAACCGATATGTCCTATTCTACATGCATTACCCAAGGTTCAGAAAGCCCAGTTCCTGCTGCCTCTACTTCCAATAGGGTTTATCAAACACTCTAAACACCTGTTGAGTTGTCCAGAACAAATGAAATGGAAAGAAAATTTTCTCTGGGCTACATGTGATGTAGTTTCTTTATATTCCTGTATTCCGCATCACCATGCTGTAGTGGCATGAACAAGAGTTCTATTGCCCATGTAACTATACGTAATTTACTGTCCACACTTGTGTATATTGCAAAAATAACAGTTTATTAAATGCAGAGGATACAGCAAATTTCATACATAAAATTTGACAAGAATCAAAGGTGAAGGAGGGAGACAAATGACAAATAGGCAGAAAACGGACGACCAGGAAAAAGAGGGTCCAAAGGGGCAGTAAAAATGCAAGTGCTTTAAGGTGCATAGACTAGGATGACACAGGTCAAACGGCTCCATAAATCTAGTCAAATCCCTAGTCTGAGTATATAAATAAAAAGCACATTATCAATTGCTTACCCATAGAACCTGGTGACAGAGGTCTTCCTAGACTGCCTATAAGTCTGGTAGCCCCAATATTCTTTGCGTTTATCAGGAATCTATTCTCCTGACATGTCTCAATTCCTGCTGATATGTGTTAAACATCTTAAAACTAATTTTTTCAGTTTTGACAGCTCCTATTACCTACAACTGCGGATGTCCAATGGAGGCAGGTTTTTCACCGTCCCTTGCAAATTTATATATGATGTTTTGGGAGCATCATTATATTTATACATTGGACAATCCTTTTCTGAAAAGGTTGATCTGGTGGGAGAGGTACATTGATGACGTCATCATCATCTGGGCGGATACTACCGATGTGCCTCTCCCCACTGATAACCAGAATGGATTTGTGGATTTCATGAAATATATTAATACTAATCCATTTAACATTTCCTTCACCCATGAAATACACGGTCAGTTGGTTGATTACCTGGATTTGAGACTGCATGGCGACCTTACAACTGGTCGCATACACTCAGTTATATCACAAGCAATCAGGGGGAAACACAATATTATATGCTGGGAGTTGCCACCCCCGACATGTCATCAATATTATACCCCTGGGAGAGCTGATTAGAGCCAGAGGAGCTTATTCACAGGAAAAAACTTTTGTTGGGGAGAGAGATTTGATCTGTAAACGTCTGACATTAAGAGGTTATAAACCACAAGTTTTGAATAGGGCTGTAAGCAGAGTAAAACAGATGTCCCGGGAGTCCTTATTGCATGATAGCAGAAGACATAACAAATCCAACATTGTAGATAATATCCCTACTTTTTCAACAAGTTATAATGTAGATTACACTCAAATTGTACGAGCCATACACAAGGCGATACCGATTTTAACACCTTAACGACGGCCCACTGTAAAGAAAAAAAAAAACGGCGGCTTTTCAGGGTCTTTATTCTGTTCCGACGTGAAAATAAGTCAGAAAAGAAAAGGCCCTGTAATGCCCCCCCAGTGTCCGAAAATCTCCAGGGTTTCAGCTACCGGGGGTACCTGAGACCCTGCAGATTATTGATCGGGCCTGTTTTTACCGATACCGGCCATGTGATCACTGTTATGCTGTACATCGTTTTCGGGTGTATAACCGTGATCACATAAATATACACAGAATCGCCCGTAAATAATTGATTTCTCATGTCACCTGTGGCATGACCGAGAAATGTCTGTCCCTGTCCTATGTACCTCCTAAAATGGCACCACAAGCAGTGCCTGCAGCCCCCTGCAGTGGATTCCTGTCTGATGTGACATGTCACACATGTCGCATCGGAGAGGAGCAGCCCCCTGCCTCCGGGTCCCCTCAGTCCCATCCTCCAGCTCCAGTCCTCACCCGGTCTGCACCGCCTTACTGAGGTCTTGGTAGGTCATGATCCTTGGTTCACACGGGTCAATTGTGATCCCATCATGGGATCACAATTGACCCTGTGTGACCCAAGGATCATGACCTGTCTTGACCTCACGAAGTTCATGACCTGTCATCCCTCTGGCAGTGTACCTGCTCTTATAGCATTTGGGGGCATCCCCCATATGCTAGAACACTGAGAATCGTCGCGGGACCGCCTACTATACTACGGCGGACGTCAAAGAATAATAAAGATGGGGTCTCAGTTGTGTTTGTGTTTGTTTTTTTTTTCCCTAATAAAAATATTTTTCTGTGTGTTGAGTCTTCTTTACAATTTATTAGAGATTCCTTATGGCCCAGTCTAATATTGGCCAGACATTATGAATCTCGGGCTTAGTGCCAGCTGACAAAAAGCTGGCATTAACCCCATATTACGCAGTCTGCCACCGCTACACAGCAGCTGGAAGAGCTGGATACAGCGCCAGAAAATGGTGATTCTATGAATGCGCCATTTTCTGGGGCGGCTGCGGACTGCAATTCGCAGCAGGGGGGGGGCCTCCCTACGCTGAGGATTTCAGCCCCCAGCTGCCTAGTTGTACCTGGCTGGCCCAAAAACATGGCGAAGCCCACAGCGTTTTTTTTTTTTTTTTATTTCATGAAATAATTTAAACAAAAAAAAAAGAGCTTCCCTATATTTTTGGTTTACAGCCAGGTAAAACTAGGCAGAAGGGGTTGGTGGCAGCCCGTAGCTGCCTGCTGTACCTGGCTGGACCAAAAATATGGCAAAGCCCCACGTCATTTAATAAAAAAAAAAATTAATAAGGAAATAATAAAAAAAAATGCAGGAGATGAGATGCCCAGGACACAGTGTCTCCAGATCTTCTGCAGATTCCCTAAAAGTGAGAAATTGTGTGAAAAAAAGAAAATGTTCAATATGACAACCTATTGTTATCAAATTCTGTGAAGTAGCTGTAGGTTCCAAATGCTCACTATACCCCTAGATATAATCCTTGAGGCGTCTAGTTTCCAAAATGGGGTCACTTGTGGGGAGCTCCAATGTTTAGGTACACAGGGGCTCTCCATACACGACATGGTGTCCGCTAACAATTGGAATGGAAATTTAGCTCCAATTGCTAGCGGACACCATGTTTTGTATGGAGAGCCCCTGTGTGCCTGAACATTGGAGCTCCCCACAAGTGACCTCATTTTGGAAACTAGACCTTCCCCCCCCCCCCCCCCCAAGGAACTTATCTAGATGCATAGTGAGCACTTTAAACCCTTCCCCCGGTGCTTCACAAATTGATCCATAAAAATGAAAAAGTACTTTTTCGTCCACATAAATTTTCTTTTTTTCATTTTTACGGATTAATTTGTTAAGCACCTTGGGGTTCAAAGTGATCACTATGCATCTTGATAAGTTCCTTGGGGGGGTCTAGTTTCCAAAACAGGGTCACTTGTGGGGGAGCTCCAATCTTTAGGCACACAAGGGCTCTCCATACGCGACATGGTGTCCGCTGACAATTGGAGCTAATTTTCCATTCAAATTGTTAGCGGACACCCTGTCGCGTATGGAGAGCCCCTGTGTGCCTAAACATTGAAGCTCCCTCACAAGTGACCCCATTTTAGAAACTAGACCCCCAAAGGAACTTATCTAGATGCATAGTGAGCTCTCTGAACCCTCAGGTGCTTCACAAATTGATCCGTAAAAATGAAAAAGTACTTTTTTTTTTTTTTACACAATTTTCTTTTGGCCTCAATTTTTACATTTTCACAAGAGCAACAGGATAAAACGCATCCTAAAATTTGTTGGACAATTTCTTCTGAGTACACTGATACCTCATATTTGGTCATAAACCACTGTATGGGCACACGGCAGGGCTCGAAAGGGAAGGAGTGCCATTTGACTTTTTGAATGGAAAATTAGCTCCTAAAGTCACTTGGTGCTCCTTCCCTTCTGAGCCTTGCCGTGCGCCCAAACAGTGGTTTATGACCACATATGAGGTATCGGTGTACTCAGGAGAAATCGCCCAACAAATTTTTGCATTCTTTTTATCCTGTTGCCCATGTGAAAATGAAAAAATTGAGGCTAAAACAACATTTTTGTTGGAAAAATTAAAATGTCCTTTTTTTTCTTCCACTTTGCTTTAGTTCCTGTAAAGCACCTGAAGGGTTAATAATCTTCTTGAATGTAGTTTTGAGTAGCTTGAGGGGTGCAGTTTTTGGAATGGTGTCACTTTTGGGTGTTTTCTGTCATTTACAACCCTCAAAGGGACTTCAAATGTGATGTGGTCACTAAAAAAATGGTTTTGTAAATTTTGCTTGAATAATGAGAAATTGCTGATGAACTTTGAACCCTTCTAACCAAAAACAATTTATTTTCAAAAATTGTGCTGATGTGAAGTAGACATGTGAGAAATGTTATTTATTAACTATTTTTGTCACATAACTCTCTAGTTTAACAGAATGAAAATTTGAAAATTGTGAAATTTTGAAAATTTCCGCCAAATTTTTAATTTTTTCACAAATAAACGCAAAAATTATTTATCTAAATTTACCACTAACATGAAGCCCAATATGTCACGAAAAAACAATCTCAGAATTGCTAGGATCCGTTGAAGCGTTCCAGAGTTACCTCATAAAGGGACACTGGTCAGAATTACAAGAAACGGTTTGGTCATTAAGCTGCAAAGTGACTCGGTCATTAAAGGGTTAAGACAAGATTCAATATTATCAAACATTTTGGATAAGGGCTTTCGATGTGTCCCCAAAAAAGCCCTACGTCTGGGTAACCTTTTATCACTGTTTCAGTTTACAAGAACTGACCGAACTCCCACTTGGTTAGATGTGAAGGGTAGTTTTAAATGTGGGGGCACAAGATGTGGGCTTTGCAAATTTATGGAAGTTACTAAATCATTTAAAAACCGCACCACAAATCCGCTCATTTGACATCAAATCCTACATGAACTGTAATACGACAAATTTCGCATACCGTATATACTCGTGTATAAGCCGACCCCCCCCCCTACTTTTGCCCCCAAAACCTGGGAAAACCCATTGACTCGTCTATAAGCCGAGGGTGGACCCCAGCACAGGTATACAGCAGTCTCCTCAGCAGTGTGGTATATACAGCAGCCTCCCCAGCAGTGTGGTATGTACAGCAGCCTCCCCAGCAGTGTGGTATAGACAGCAGCCTCCCCAGCAGTGTGGTATATACAGCAGCCTCCCCAGCAGTGTGGTATATACAGCAGACTCCCCAGCAGTGTGGTATATACAGCAGACTCCCCAGCAGTGTGGTACATACAGCAGACTCCCCAGCAGTGTGGTACATACAGCAGCCTCCCCAGCAGTGTGGTACATACAGCAGCCTCCCCAGCAGTGTGGTACATACAGCAGCCTCCCCAGCAGTGTGGTATATACAGGCCCCCGGTTGCAGTCACAGACCTGTAAGAGAATAGCTTTCATACTTACCCTCCTCGCTGTCATCGCGCGTCCTTGTCTCCTTCCCGCTTCTACCCGGCGTCGTGACCGCGCACAATGACGTCATTGTGGATGCGCCGGGTAGAAGCGGGAAGGAGACCGGAGGAGCGCGGGTAACAGCGAGGAGGGTAAGTATGAAAGCTACTCTCTTACAGGTCTGTGGCTGCAACCGGAGGCCTGTATATAGCGCGGGGGGCCTGTATATACTTCAGGGGGGAAGGGAGCGGGGGGCCTGTATATACTACAGGGGGGGGTGCGGGGGACCTGTATATACTACGGGGTGGGGGGAATCGGGGGGCCTGTATATACTACGGGGGATGGGGGGAATCGGGGGGCCTGTATATACTACGGGGGGGAGGGATCGGGGGGCCTGTATATACTACTGGGGGAGCGCAATGTAATATGCACCGCTCCCCCTGCCGCTGATGGACAGGGGGATGCAGTGCATATTATTGCATTGCACTAATGAGCGGCCCCACGTGACCGGGCGCTCATATTACAGCCTCCCCCTGCCTCCTCCAGTCCCCGGACACCGGCCCCCCCACACTCAGCCGTATAGTGACTCGTGTATAAGCCGAGGGGGGCACTTTTCAGCACAATTTTTGTGCTGAAAAACTCGGCTTATACACGAGTATATACGGTATATGGCTTCATGTCAAAAATGTTCTAAAGATTACATTGGATGTACAACCAGGACTCTCAAAAAGAGGCTGGGGGAACATTTGTCGGCGGCTAATCCTGAGAATGTTACAAGCCACTGCCAAATGTCCAGCCTCTCTCGTAATTTTTTGGAGGTCCGTGGTGGGGATACCAGCAGCCTAAGGGTGGCTTCACACCACGGTGTGATCAGGTCCGGTGCTGTCAGGTTCCAGATTATCACCCTGTGCAGCCCTATGGATCCGGATGGCAGCCATCTGCCATCCAGTTTCCATCTCTCCGGGAGAATCCGGGTGTGTTCGGATTTTTCTCCAGGACACTAAAACGTTGCTTGCAACCAGGGCTGTGGAGTTTGAGTCGGAGTCAGTTAGTTTTGGTTGGAGTCGGTAGAAATGTTCCGACTCCAGCTTTAAAAAAAAATGTATTAATATTTCATAATTGAACTTTCATATGAATTTTATAAATGTTACTCAAATATATATGTTCTATCAAACTATGAACAACAGTGATAAGCAGTTCTGCTGGAGATAGACATTTCTTCTTGTGTGGCACTGTTCTCCACTGCCCTTCTAATCTTATACTTGGTTAACCTCATGCTGCCCCAACCCCCCTACTTACAATGTATGAAACTGAAAGTGAAAATGTGTTGCAAATTCTTAGTAGTAAAGCTCCTCCTCGTCTAGACTAGATCATACTAGGTGTTCATCTCCCAAGCATCTCACACAGCTGCCTGCTACTCAGAAGAGGAAGACTGTAAGAAGTATTGTCCTTTCAACAAACTTTGCATCAGTTAACTGTGAGTACATGAGGAATAATAACAGTATTACTGACCACTATATCAGTTGTACGACCTGGCAATAATTTTGTACAATTGTTTTTAGGAAAAACAATTGTCATTGTGATTGTGAATGCAGAATTAAAAACCTCAGAATGTCAAAGAGGCATCACATTAAATCAGCTGTATTTGAACATTTCACCATCACTCAAGATGGAAAACATTGTCTGTCGGTGTATGACAAATGATCCAGACGAAAACAGATGCTGTCAAGCCAAGATCAGTGCATATTCAGGCAAAGATAAAAATGCTCCTACCAGAGCTTCTAATCTAAAGAGACATTTACAGTGCTTTCATCCAGAAGTGCTGAAAGCAGTGGAAGAGAGAGACTGCATCCAAACCAAGGAACCAGTGCCCAGCTCTTCCAGCCAAACAAAGGAGCAGAGAACTTTGCAGCCATCAGTTGCAAGATATTTTGTCAGTGACTAAGTTACTGTGACAATGACAGTAGATACATTTAAAAAACAGATCATAGAGCTTGTTGTAAAGGATAGTGTGCCTATTTCATTATTTTCACAACCAGCTTTTATGTGTCTGAATGGGGAAATGGCCCGCAAGCTTGGTGTTTCTCTGGAGAGAGAGAGTATTAGAAAATTAGTAATCGAAGAAGCTTTTAAACAAAAGAAGAACTTAAAAAAAACTCTCAAGGGACGCTTTGTGTTTCTTAAAATGGATGCCTGCACACGTCAGAGTGAACTATTTTGCCATCAATGTCCGATTTGTTTGTGACAAAATGAAATAGTTACCAAGACATTGGCAGTAAAAGACACCAAAGCTCATCACACCAGTGAGTTTCTCCAGGTCTTGGTGGAAAAGGTTCTGCAAGACTATGAACTTAAAAAAGAGCAAGTTCTTTCTGTAGTAACTGACAATGCTTCAAATATGATAAGTACTATTAAGCTAATGAATGAGTGTAATGATGGTGACCAGCAGCTAGAAGAACATTCTGGGTCCACAGACACAGAAATGTTAGAAATAGAGGAACACAGTATTGTAACTGAGGAGCAAGCTGAAGTTGCTTCAGATGATCAGCAACATGATAGTTTAGATGATCTTGTTGAAACTGTGTCAATACGTTCTTTCATTCATCACATGTGCTGTGTTGTGCATACGCTACAGCTGGCTATAAGAGACAGTCTGCAAGAAGGACATGCTCCTGCACTGATTGGCAAGGTGAGAAAATTGGCTACTGTTGCCAGAACCCCTAAAGTTGACTCAATTTTGAAGAGACGTGCTGGAAAAGGGGCAATAATTGATCAAGCCACATGATGGGGCAGTACTTAAATTATTCAGCGCTTGGTTGAACTGAAAACCTTTCTTGTAGACATGGCTAACCCTCAACTGATGCTAAATGAAAGTCAGTGGAATCAGGTGACTGAGCTGGAAAAATTACTAGAGCACCCATTTACAGTGACTAAAAAATGACGAGAGGACTTAACCCAGGTATTTTCTTAAAGGAGTGGAAGAACCTGATGTTTCGCCTGTCCCAAAGAGGAGGGTTAATTGCAAGTGGCATTGCTACATCAATGAAACCGGAGAGAGGAGCTACTATTACAAAATAACATTCTTTTGGCAGCTGTTTATGTAGACCCAATGCATCGGATTCTTCTAGATCAGGGGTCTCAAACTCAACTGGGTTGGTGGGCCGCACATAGAAAAAAAATGATATCGGGGGCCGCATTCATTGTAGGACTAAGTGACATTTTAGCAATACCAGAATTTTTGGCTCAATGTAGTAATGCCCAAATCCTGGTCCCTTTCATGTAGGAATGTCCCCACCCTAATCTCCTTTATGTAGGAATGTCCCCATCCTGGTCCCCTTCTTGTAGGAATGTCCTTATCGTATATTAATGTCATCCATCCTGGTCCTCTTCTTGTAGGAATGTCCCCATACTGGTCCCCATCGTATGTTAATGTCAACCATTCTGACCCTCATCTTGTAGTAATGTCCCCATCCTGGACCTCATCTTGTACTAATGTCCCCATCCTGGACCTCATCTTGTACTAATGTCCCCATCCTGGACCTCATCTTGTAGTAATGTCCCCATCCTGGTCTCCTTCTTGTTGTAATGTCCCCATCCTGGTCCCCTTCTTGTTGTAATGTCCCCATCCTGGTCCTCTTCTTGTTGTAATGTCCCCATCCTGGTCCTCTTCTTGTTGTAATGTCCCCATCCTGGTCCCCTTCTTGTTGTAATGTCCCCATCCTGGTCCCCTTCTTGTTGTAATGTCCCCATCCTGGTCCTCTTCTTGTTGTAATGTCCCCATCCTGGTCCCTTCTTGTAGTAATGTCCCCATCCTGGACCTCATCTTGTACTAATGTCCCCATCCTGGACCTCATCTTGTACTAATGCCCCCATCCTGGTCCTCTTCTTGTAGTAATGCCCCCATCCTGGTCACAGAGCCCACGGGACTGTGCACGCAGAGCCCACAGCGCACGCAGAGCCCACAGAGCACGCAGAGCCCACAGCGCACACAGAGCCCAGTGCAAACCCTCAGTGCCTGGACCCTGCCTCACTGTCTGTGCTGCTGTGCCCCCGCCGGACCCGGTAACCACCGCTTAAGTTACAGTACCATACCGGCGCCAGCGATGAGCTGTCTGGTCCTCCACCGCGGGATCGTCCCCTGATGACATCCGACAGCAACTCCTCCTCACTGCTCTCAGGGCCTCGCTCGCCCTCCACAGCAGTGACAGGGCGGGATTCTGAGACCCCCTCAGGCCACCTGCAGGAGCCGGAAGACTAAGGTGGGTGGGAGGAAGATGCTGAGGTGGGTGGGCGGAAGAGTCTGTCTTTCAGTCACCACCATCATCAAAATCATTTTCATCATCATCATACACACAGCCACCATCATCATCATCATCATCATACAAACACACACAGCCACCATCATCATACACACACATAGCCACCACCATCATCATACACACACAGCCACCATCATCATACACACACACAGCCACCACCATCATCATACACACACAGCCACCACCGCCGTCATCAGTCACACACAGTCACCACCGCCATCATCATCATACACACACAGCCACCACCGCCGTCATCATCAGTCACACAGTCACCACCGCCATCATCATCAGTCACCACCGCCGTCATCATCAGTCACACACAGTCACCACCGCCGTCATCATCAGTCACACACAGTCACCACCGCCATCATCATCAGTCACCACCGCCGTCATCATCAGTCACACACAGTCACCACCGCCGTTATCATCAATCACACTCAGCCACCACCACGATCATCATCATTAACACACAGCCACCACCACTATCATCATCAGTCACACACACAATCATCATCAGTCACACACGGCCATCATCATCATTCACACAAACACACACAGAAACACACACAGCCATGATCATCATCAGTCACACACGCACATACACAGCCATGATCATCAGTCACACACGCACATACACAGCCATGATCATCATCAGTCACACACGCACATACACAGCCATGATCATCATGTGAACGAAAGAATGCGCAATAGGGTCTTATCTCAATGATACACTTTCGCTTGTCGATGTCGAATTGCTCACCTTTGTCAGTTGTGAAACCCACAACTGGTAGAATAGCGTACAAGCAGCTGCTGCAGGGACCGCACTCCCAACGGTGACCGTGGTTGTAATACAGAATCCTGGACAAAGTGCCTCAGTGTCCGCGCTGCTGCTCCGAGACCAAAGACACACAGACACAGGAATGTCTGGATCAGCGATAGCCTTTATTTTCCGACGCGTTTCGGAGCCTCCTCCCGAGCTCCTTCCTCAGGTTGTTCCCTGAGGAAGGAGCTCGGGAGGAGGCTCCGAAACGCGTCGGAAAATAAAGGCTATCGCTGATCCAGACATTCCTGTGTCTGTGTGTCTTTGGTCTCGGAGCAGCAGCGCGGACACTGAGGCACTTGTCCAGGATTCTGTATGATCATCATCAGTCACACACGCACATACACAGCCATGATCATCATCAGTCACACACGCACATACACAGCATGATCATCATCAGTGACACACGCACGTACACAGCCAAGATCATCATCAGTCACACACGCACATACACAGCCATGATCATCAGTCACACACGCACATACACAGCCATGATCATCATCAGGCACACACGCACAGCCATGATCATAATCAGTCACACACGCACATACACAGCCATGATCATCATCTGTCACACACCACATACACAGCCATGATCATCATCAGGCACACACGCACAGCCATGATCATCATCAGTCACACACGCACATACACAGCCATGATCATCATCTGTCACACACACACATACACAGCCATGATCATCATCAGTCACACACGCACATACACAGCCATGATCATCATCTGTCACACACACACATACACAGCCATGATCATCATCAGTCACACACGCACATACACAGCCATGATCATCATCAGTCACACACGCACATACACAGCCATGATCATCATCAGTGACACACGCACGTACACAGCCAAGATCATCATCAGTCACACACGCACATACACAGCCATGATCATCAGTCACAACACGCACATACACAGCCATGATCATCATCAGGCACACACGCACAGCCATGATCATCATCAGTCACACACGCACATACACAGCCATGATCATCATCTGTCACACACACACATACACAGCCATGATCATCATCAGTCACACACGCACATACACAGCCATGATCATCATCAGTCACACATACACAGCCATGATCATCATCAGTCACACACGCACATACACAGCCATGATCACCATCCGTCACACACGCACATACACAGCCATGATCTCATCAGTCACACAGCACATACACAGCCATGATAATCTGTCTCACACACACAGGCATCATCATCATCCACACACACACTACTCAGCCATGATCATCATCAGTCACACACACACATACACAGCCATGATCATCATCATCACACACACACATACACCGCATGATCATCATCAGTCACACACACACATACACAGCCATGATAATCTGTCACACACACAAGGCATCATCATCAGTCACACACACACATACATACACAGCCATGATCATCATCAGTCACATACACAGCCATGATAATCTGTCACACACACACAGGCATCATCATCAGTCACACACACACACACACACACATACACAGCCATGATCATCATCAGACATACACACACACACACACACACACACACGTTCTGACCTGGCCTATGCCCTTTCTTGTGCCCTCGGCTGCACCCGCCGGCAAAACAGCTGAAGTCACTGCTGCTGGGTTGAACGCAGCCGTCGATTACTTCACCCTGACCGCTGATTGGACGCCGCCTTTGATTGCTTCTCCCTGGCGGCGTCTTCAAGGCGGAAGTGCGGCCGGCGGCAGAAGAAGTGTTACTGGAGGCGGCGGGGGGCAGTGCAAAAGTGCGGCCGCAGGCGGGGGGCAGTGCAAAAGTGCGGCGCAGCGGGGCAGTGCAAAAGTGCGCGCAGCGGGGGCAGTGCAAAAGTGCAGCCGCAGGCGGGGGGCAGTGCAAAAGTGCGGCCGCAGGCGGGGGGCAGTGCAAAAGTGCGGCCGCAGGCGGGGGGCAGTGTATAAGAGCGGCCGCCGGCGGGAGCACAGTAAAAGTGCGCCGGCGGCTGCTAATAGAGGGCAAGCATGTTCTGCCCAGTGTGTCCCCGGGCCGCATCAATCAGCCTGGCGGGCCGCGAGTTTGAGACCCCTGTTCTAGATGATCAACAGCTAAATAAAGGAAAAGAAGCTCTGTTTGAAATAGCAGTAAGGATGAAAGGATTGCAGAACAGTCAGGAGGAACAAGAAGAATTTGGTCATCCTGCCACATCTTCTCCCTCATCATCAACTGATGAAGAATTTAATTTCGAAAAGTATTTGGATCACAAGGACCGTGCAAAGCGTTCCCACATAGAAGAAGAGTCATCCCAATCAACGAACACAGCCAGTACATTTCAGCAGAATTTTTCATGTGCACTTAAAGAAATTGAGAAATTTGACCGTTCATCAAAAATAACAATGCAAAAAGCGATTCCTCTGTATCCTGACATTGTCAGAGATGTTGCCCGAGTGGTTACTGCTTTGCCACCAACCCAAGTTAGTGTAGAGAGGTTGTTCTCTGCTCTCAAAATAATTAGATCAAATTTGAGGGCATCCATGAAGGAGGATCTGACAGAGGCAATACTTTTTCTGAGGACAAATTTATAGATTTCTTCTTATTAACTGCATAACAGTGTTTATTGCATATTTACTTAGTTTGGAAAAGTTTATAAAAGTTATTTGCTATATTCTAATTGTATTCTAATAAATATAGTTTTTGCTCTAAGTGGTCTGATTACTTACCGTATATACTCGTGTATAAGCCGACCCGTGTATAAGCCGACCCCCCTACTTTTGCCCCCAAAATCTGGGAAAACCTATTGACTCGTGTATAAGCCGAGGGTGGACCCAGCACAGGTATACAGGCCCCCCCAGTGGTATACAGGCTTCCCCAGTGGTAGTATACAGCCCCCAGCAGTGTGGTATACAGCAGCCTCCCCAGTGGTACATACAGGCCCCAGCAGTGTTACAGCAGCCTTCCCAGGGGTATATACAGCACCAGCCCCAGGGGTATATACAGCACAGCCCAGGGGTATATACAGCACCAGCCCAGGGGTATATACAGCACCAGCCCCAGGGGTATATACAGCACCAGCCCCAGAGGTATACAGGCCCCCCATCAAGATCCAGCCCCCCCCCCCTTTGCTCGGCAAACCTGTAAAGTAAAATCATTATACTTATCACTGTCCTGTCGCTGCCGTCCCGCCGCTGCCGAATCACGCTCCTCCGTCTTCATTCAGCGTCTTCCGGCTTCCTATGGTTGGCGCAGACAATGACGTCATTGCCTGCGACCACAGGAAGCCGGAAGAAGACGGATGAAGCCGGGGATCGTGATGTCGGCAGCGGCGGGACGGCGGCGACAGGACAGTGATAAGTATAATGATTTTACTTTACAGGTTTGCCGAGCAAGGGGGGGGGGCCCTGGATCTTGATGGGTGGGGGCCTGTATACTGATGGTGGTGGCGGGCGGGCGGTATACTCGCGTATAAGCCTAGGAGAGACTTTTCAGCCCAAATTTTGGGCTGAAAAACTCTGCTTATACGCGAGTATATACGGTATATGATGGTGAGAAACTGAATAAGCACGATGGTAATATTTTACAACAGTAATTTTATTGTTACGAAATGGCCATTTATGAAGGAGTCGGAGTCGCAATTGTGGCTTACCGACTCCACAGCCCTGCTTGCAACGTTTTTGTGTCTAGGGAGAAAAATCTCCCCAAATTGGCTTCTCCTGGATCCTCCCGAATCCAGGGCAATCCGCCGCTCCCTAATATGGGAGCCTATGGGGCTGGATTGCCCCGATCCGGGAACCGGACACCTGCGGCTGCACGCTGATGTAATTTCAGGACCGCGGCTAGCTCCCCGAGAGCCGCGGTCCTGAATTATCCAGCTGCACACAGGACCGGAGGGCATATTAGCCCTCTGGTTCTGTGTGCTGATCCGGTTCGGGGCTGTCAGGTTTATCCCTGACAGCACCGGATCAGATTAAACCATGGTGTGAAGCCGGCCTAAGTGTTAAAGGTATTAAATGTGTTATGGGTAAAGTAAGGGGCGGAGACAAAGGCAGACTAGTACGTGAGAGAGAAGCTCATTGGATACTGGTTGTTGATACCAGACAACCAATGGGTTTGAATCTACGCACTGATCTGACATATTTTTATTAAACGTCTTACATGCCTATTATCTAATATATAATCACCAATAGTGTTGTCACAGACTTCCGGGGCTTATGTCGATATCACACAATGCAACGCGGTGCCATTGTGGGATAGCGACACAGGCTCCGGGAGAAAGTGACACTGGCGCCACCGCTACCGTCGGGAGTTCAGCACTGATCTCCTGACGGTAGCCGCCGGTCACCTTCCGTGACTCGGACCGCACCGCCGAAGCAGCCGGGAGAAAAGCGCTGCGCTCATCTCCCGGCTGCACTGAGCCGAAGTGCCCCGACCGTCATATTGGAGCACCCAAATTACGGGTATTCCTATTTGGTGGCTGGGATTCAAATCTCTCCCCAAGCCACGAGGCGCCTCCCTAATTGGTCGGCGCGCGGTCACCGGCGACCAGTCAGCCAGGCAACGCGGTATTGGCGGGAGATTTAAAGCTGCCTCAGTAGTTAGCACTGTATGGTGGCTCAGTGGTTAGCATTGTATTGTGGCTCAGTGGTTAGCACTGAGTGGTGGCTCAGTGGTTAGCACTGTGCGGTGGCTCAGTGGTTAGCACTGTGCGGTGGCTCAGTGGTTAGCACTGTGAGGTGGCTCAGTGGTTAGCACTGTGCGGTGGCTCAGTGGTTAGCACTGTGCGGTGGCTCAGTGGTTAGCACTGTGCGGTGGCTCAGTGGTTAGCACTGTGCGGTGGCTCAGTGGTTAGCACTGTGCGGTGGCTCAGTGGTTAGCACTGTGCGGTGGCTCAGTGGTTAGCACTGTGCGGTGGCTCAGTGGTTAGCACTGTGCGGTGGCTCAGTGGTTAGCACTGTGCGTGGTTCAGTGGTTAGCACTGTGGTGGCTCAGTGGTTCACTGTATATGGTGGCTCAGTGGTTCACTGTATATGGTGGCTCAGTGGTTAGCACTGTATATGGTGGCTCAGTGGTTAGCACTGTTGGTGGCTCAGTGGTTAGCACTGTGTGGTGGCTCAGTGGTTAGCACTGTGTGGTGGCTCAGTGGTTAGCACTGTGTGGTGGCTCAGTGGTTAGCACTGTGTGGTGGCTCAGTGGTTAGCACTGTGTGGTGGCTCAGTGGTTAGCACTGTGTGGTGGCTCAGTGGTTAGCACTGTGTGGTGGCTCAGTGGTTAGCACTGTGTGGTGGCTCAGTGGTTAGCACTGTGTGGTGGCTCAGTGGTTAGCACTGTGTGGTGGCTCAGTGGTTAGCACTGTGTGGTGGCTCAGTGGTTAGCACTGTGTGTGGCTCAGTGGTTAGCACTGTTATGGTGGCTCAGTGGTTAGCACAGTGTGGTGGCTCAGTGGTTAGCACTGTATATGGTGGCTCAGTGGTTAGCACTGTGTGGTGGCTCAGTGGTTAGCACGTTTGGTGGCTCAGTGGTTAGCACTGTGTGTGCTCAGTGGTTAGCACTGTGTGGTGGCTCAGTGGTTAGCACTGTGTGGTGGCTCAGTGGTTAGCACTGTGTGGTGGCTCAGTGGTTAGCACTGTGTGGTGGCTCAGTGGTTAGCACTGTGTGGTGGCTCAGTGGTTAGCACTGTGTGGTGGCTCAGTGGTTAGCACTGTTGTGGCTCAGTGGTTAGCACTTGTGGTGGCTCAGTGGTTAGCACTGTGTGGTGGCTCAGTGGTTAGCACTTTGGTGGCTCAGTGGTTAGCACTGTGTGGTGGCTCAGTGGTTAGCACTGTGTGGTGGCTCAGTGGTTAGCACAGTATATGGTGGCTCAGTGGTTAGCACAGTATATGGTGGCTCAGTGGTTAGCACAGTATATGGTGGCTCAGTGGTTAGCACAGTATATGGTGGCTCAGTGGTTAGCACAGTATATGGTGGCTCAGTGGTTAGCACAGTATATGGTGGCTCAGTGGTTAGTTCTGTATATAGTGGCTCAGTGGTTAGCACTGTGTCGTGGCTCAGTGGTTAGCACTGTGTGGTGGCTCAGTGGTTAGCACTGTGTGGTGGCTCAGTGGTTAGCACTGTGTGATGGCTCAGTGGTTAGCACTCTGTGGTGGCTCAGTGCTTAGTACTGTGTGGTGGCTCAGTGCTTAGTACTGTGTGGTGGCTCAGTGGTTAGCACTGTATGGTGGCTCAGTGGTTAGCACTATATATGGTGGCTCAGTGGTTAGCATTATATATGGTGGCTCAGTGGTTATCACTGTGTGGTGACTCAGTGGTTAGCGCTGTGTGGTGGCTCAGTGGTTAGCACTGTGTGGTGGCTCAGTGGTTAGCACTGTGTGGTGGCTCAGTGGTTAGCACTGTATATGGTGGCTCAGGGGTTAGCACTGTATATGGTGGCTCAGTGGTTAGCACTGTATATGGTGGCTCAGTGGTGAGAGGCAGGCACATACAAGCCAGGGGCACAGGGGGAGGCGGAGGCACAGGCGGAGACAGCGCACACAAGGGCTGAGAGCACGCAGAACGGAGAGAAAGGCGCAATAAAACAGCGCACAGGGGAAGAGAGAGCGCACAAGGGACACAGGCACAAAGACTGCCCTCCCGATGCAATAGAATCGGGCCTATTTCTAGTACTCCCATAAATGTCATCAACTATCTCAGCAAATTTGATAAAAGATAACCTAACTTCTGTAGATCATAAACTATCACATATATACCGTACTAGCTGTACTACCCGCCTACACCCGGGTTAATAAATAACTGCTGTTAGCTATAACAAAATAGAATTTGAATATGTCATATTAATGACCTGTAGGAAAATAGAAGCTGAGCTGTGATTGGTTGCTGTAGGCAGCCTAATAAATCTCCAGCCAACAGTAAACCCTCCCCCCGGCCGGGCAGTATATGTTACCTCACACATACACATAATAGACAGCTCATGTGACTGACATCTGCCTTAATTCCCTATATGGCACATGTGTTGCACATTGGCTGCTTTTAATCAGATGTTTATTTTTGGAAATTAAAGATACCAGACAAATGAGGCGAGTTATGTGAGGCGATTTGTGCACATCTGTGTCTGTCTGTGTGGTGTGTGTGTCCCTGGGGGTGTGTGTGTGTCCCTGTGGTGTGTGTCCTTTTGGGGGGAGGGGTGTCTCTGTGGTGTTTGTCCATCCCTATGGGGTCTGTGTGTTCCTATGGGGTGTGTGTGTCTATGTCCCTGTAGTGTGTGTGTCCTTGTGGGGTGAGTGCATGTGTGTGTATGTCCCTGTTGAGGGGGTGTCTGTGTTGTGTGTGTCCCTTTGTGGTGTGTGTGTTTGTGTTCGGGTGCGTGGTGAGTATCCAATGTTGGGGCTCCACCTTAGCTGTTACTCTTTGTGTACATGTGGTGTGTATACATGTCCCCGTGCGTAGTGAATATTCCATGTCGGGGCCCCACCTTAGTGACTATATGCTGGTATAGGCTGTTAGTCTTTGGTGCTGTCATTAAGCCCCTTTCATTCACAACTGTCAACTGGTAACTGTCACTTTCTCTCCATTATGTAGATAGGGCCAAAATTGTTTGGTGAATTGGAACACGCGGGGTTAAAATTTCGCCTCACAACATAGTCTATGACGTTCTCGAGATCCAGACATGTGACTGTGCAAAATTTTGTTGGCTGTAGTTGCGACGGTGTAGATGCCAATCCCGGACATACACACACACATTCAGCTTTATATATTAGACTAGCTGGGTGCCCGATGCACAATGCATCGGGATTCTAGCAGAGCGAGTCTCTGACTCGCAATGGCCGCTTCGCGGCCAATGCTTCGCGCTGCTAAGGCGACTCGCCATGCCCGCTGCGCGGGCATAGCGAGTCGCCTTAGAGCTGCTCGCAATGGCCGCTGCGCGGCCAATGCTTCGTTCGTATCCACATGACCACGCTGACTCGCAGCGTGAGCGGTCTCAAAAGGGGCAAAAAACCCATTCGTGATTATATAATAGATATACAAGAAGGTTTGAATAGCAAAGTAATGACACCTATGCAGTTTTTTTTTTTTTTTTTGCGAGTTTCATTGCACCTAATAATATATGTAGGAGTTCATGTACAAAATAGTTGACATTCTCACTGATGTTGTTCTTCATGGCGGTTTTTCATTCTTTTTGTGGCTATGGTCTATTACACACATAAAAGATCATAAGCAGGGACACATACATGTTTTATATGAGATATGCATTTGAATGATAATTGGCTGTTTACTTGTTGTGATTCTTGGTAATTTTAACAAAAACATGTGTATCATTTTATATATGAAAACAATATATTTGCGGCTTAGTATTTGCGCTTTAATGATGGGTTACTTCATCCTATGCTATATGTGGATATGGGTTTCACCTGTGTGCAATTACATCGTGATTTTACCTGGTATATAGGGTTTTTTGTTCTGTTCACAACTTATGCTGATGATTAAGTACCCTGTACGAAACGCGTCCAGCTCTGTGGGACTGCGCTCCCCAAGCATAATGTTTTATGCCATGTACAGTCATGGCCAAAAGTTTTGAGAATGACACCAAAATTATATTTTCACATGATCTGCTGCCCTCTGATTTTTATTTGTGTTTGTCTGATGTTTATATCACATACAGAAATATAATTGCAATCATATTATGAGTACCAAAAGTTTATATTGACAGTTATCCAAAACAAAGAAGTGGGAGGTTTGCGGTCCGTTTTATACTATGTATAACAAAGTCACTGGTGTTATGTTTTAATTCATGAATTTATTAGTTAATTATGCATACATATAATTATGCGTACATATAAAGTTCATTACATAGCACATACAAATATATACATAGGTTACATTATTTATTTCTGGAGTGATCATTGTTTAAAGTGACGTTGTGACAATAAAATTTCCATGTGGCAAAGTATTATCCCCTCTACAAGGACATGGGGTAGTGATCAAGGGTATGTGGGCATTAAATGTAAACGCATTTCTTCTATGCTGTGCAAGGTTTTGTTGCAGGTCACTTTTAGACCATAGGCTGACTGTGTATTGTGTAAACAGCCCACACCGGGGGAGCCCTGTGGAGTAGTGCTGGACAAGTCCTATGCATCACTCCTCCAGTTCATCCACCCCAGGGGAGCATTAGTCACAGTCAAACCCATATAATAAAGTGCACAGTCTATTAGTCCTATTAAATTTACAAGTTCATCATCCTCCCACAACCTCCACACTTACCCATATCCTCTAGGGGGCTGGAGTATCCGGGTGCCCCCAGACGCGTTTCGCTTTATGCTTTATCAATGGGGTCCGTTTTAACCCTGCGGCCGGCATCTTTTTATATCTATACTGCGTTCCTGCACATGTGTGCCCCATTTCCGGGCCGCCTCCTCCATACAGACCCGCGGCCTATCCCGAGGCAGGAGAGACAGTGGCCACCTGATCTCATCCAGCCTATCAGGGATGCCTGCGATGTCACTGGGGGGCGGGAGCGGACATTGTACACCTTCTTTCCTCACCAATGGTGCTATACTTTGGGCGGAAGTGGCATTTCCGCCATTTTAGAAGCTGGTGTATAGTAAAAACACCATAGTGACCTCATAGTAAGGGCGGAAGTCCACATTCAGCCATTTTAAGTATAAGCACTACATATACTTCCTCAATAGACACTTTTTTAAGAAATTAGGGGCATATTAAAACAAAAGGAGTGTGTCTATATGGGTTCAATTCTGAGATAAGATGTTTATATCACATACAGAAATATAATTGCAATCATATTATGAGTACCAAAAGGTTATATTGACAGTTAGAATGAGTTAATGCAGCACGTCAATATTTGCAGTGTTGACCCTTCTTCAGGACCTCTGCAAGTCTCCCTGGCATGCTCTCAATCAACTTCTGGACCAAATCCTGACTGATAGCAGTCCATTCTTGCATAATCAATGCTTGCATTTTGGCAGAATTTGTTGTTTTTTGTTTGTCCACCCGTCTCTTGATGATTGATCACAAGTTCTCAATGGATTAAGATCTGGAGAGTTTTCAGGCCATGGACCCAAAATCTCTGTTTTGTTCCCTGAGCCATTTAGTTATCACTTTTGCTTCATGGCAAGGTGCTCCATCATGCTGGAAAAGGCCTTGTTGGGCACCAAACTGCTCTTGGACGGTTGGGAGAAGTTGCTCTTGGAGGACATTCTGGTACCATTCTTTATTCATGGCTTTGTTTTTAGGCAAGACTGTGAGTGAACCGATTCCCTTGGCTGAGAAGCAACCCCACACATGAATGGTTTCAGGATGCTTTACAGTTGGCATGAGACAAGACTGGTGGTAGCGCTCACCTCTTCTTCTCCGAGTAAGCTGTTTTCCAGATGTCCCAAACAATCGAAAAGGGGATTCATCAGAGAAAATGACTTTACCCCAGTCCTCAGCAGTCCACTCCCTGTAACTTTTGCAGATATCAGTCGGTCCCTGATGTTTTTTCTGGAGAGAAGTGGCTTCTTTGCTGCCCTCCTTGAAACCAGGCCTTGCTCAAAGAGTCTCCACCTCACAGTGCGTGCAGAAGCACTCACACCAGCCTGCTGCCATTCCTGAGCAAGCTCGGCACTGCTGGTAGTCCGATCCCGCAGCTGAAACAGTTTTAAGATACGGTCCTGGCGCTTGCTGGTCTTTCTTGGGCGCCCTGGAGCCTTTTTGACAAGAATGGAAGCTCTCTCCTTGAAGTTCTTAATGATGCGATAGATTGTTGACTGAGGTGCAATCTTTCTAGCTGCGATACTCTTCCCTGTTAGGCCATTTTTGTGCAGTGCAATGATGGCTGCACGTGTTTCTTTAGAGATAACCATGGTTAACTGAAGAGAAACAATGATACCAAGCACCAGCCTCCTTTTAAAGTGTCCAGTGGTGTCATTCTTACTTAATCATGACTGATTGATCGCCAGCCCTGTCCTCATCAACACCCACACCTGTGTTAATGGAACAATCACTAAAACGATGTTAGCTGCTCCTTTTAAGGCAGGACTGCAATGATGTTGAAATGTGTTTTGGGGGTTAAAGTTCATTTTCTAGCCAAATATTGACTTTGCAAGTAATTGCTATTAAGCTGATCACTCTTTATGACATTCTGGAGTATATGCAAATTGCCATTAGAAAAACTGAAACAGTAGACTGTGTTAAAATTAATATTTGTATCATTCTCTAAACTTTTGGCCATGACTGTACAGTTGTGGCCAAAAGTATTGACACCCCTGCAATTCTGTCAGATAATACTCAGTTTCTTCCTGAAAATGATTACAATCACAAATTCTTTGGTATTATTATCTTCATTTAATTTGTCTTCAATGAAAAAACACAAGAGAATGAAGCAAAAAGTAAAACATTGATCATTTCACTCAAAACTCCAAAAATGGGCCAGACAAAAGTATTGGCACCCTCAGCCTAATACTTGGTTGTACAACCTTTAGCCAAAATAACTGCGATCAACCGCTTCCGGTAACCATCAATGAGTTTCTTACAATATATCCAAAGAAAGAAAAAAAATGGCGGCACTCAGCATTCCAGTTTGCAGCTGATTAATTTAATAAAAAATTACAGCAGCAGGTGCATGATACAGGGAGGGAGGTGCTAGGACCGACTGTGACCGCTTTACGGGATGTCCCACTTCTACGGGTGCGGTGTAACTCCAGCGGTGATCAAACTTTACAATCTTCTAATGGGTTGCTAGCAGGGAGGGAGAATGCTGCTACATTTTTTTCGGAATGTAATACTGAGGATATGTTTTAAAGCTGTACACCGGACCCGTAGAAGCGGGACATCCCGCAAAGATGTCACAGTCGGTCCTAGCACCTCCCTCCCTGTATCATGCACCTGCTGCTGTAATTTTTTTATTAAATTAATCGGCTGCAAACTGGAATGCTGAGTGCTGCCATTTTTTTTTTTTCATTGGATATATTGTCTTGAACTCTGGCTGAGCAACAGGAGATTCCACAGCACACCACCGCCACAAGTAACGCTGTTAACAGGTCAATGCTTAGATTTCATTTCTATGCTTGAATCTGAGTTTCTTACAATGCTCTGCTGGAATTTTAGACCATTCTTCTTTGGCAAACTGCTCCAGGTCCCTGATAACTGAAGGGTGCCTTCTCCAAACTGCCATTTTTAGATCTCTCCACAGGTGTTCTATGGGATTCAGGTCTGGACTCATTGCTGGCCACCTTAGAAGTCTCCAGTGCTTTCTCTCAAACCATTTTCTAGTGATTTTTGAAATGTGTTTTGGGTCATTGTCCTGCTGGAAGACCCATGACCTCTGAGGGAGACCCAGCTTTCTCACACTGGGCCCTACATTATGCTGCAAAATTTGTTGGTAGTCTTCAGACTTCATAAAGCCATGCACACGGTCAAGCAGTCCAATGCCAGAGGCAGCAAAGCAACCCCAAAACATCAGGGAACCTCCACCATGTTTGACTGTAGGGACTGTGTTCTTTTCTTTGAATGCCTCTTTTTTTCTCCTGTAAACTCTATTTTGATGCCTTTGCCCAAAAAGCTCTACTTTTGTCTCATCTGACCAGAGAACATTCTTCCAAAACTTTGTAGGCTTTCTCAGGTAAGTTTTGGCACACTCCAGCCTGGCTTTTTTATGTCTCTGGGTAAGAAGTGGGGTCTTCCTGGGTATCCTACCATACAGTCCCTTTTCATTCAGACGCCGACGGATAGTATGGGTTGACATTGTTGTACCCTCGGACTGCAGGGCAGCTTGAACTTGTTTGGATGTTAGTTGAAGTTATTTATCCACCATCCGCACAATCTTGCGTTGAAATCTCTCGTCAATTTTTCTTTTCCATCCACATCTAGGGAGGTTAGCCACAGTGCCATGGGCTTTAAACTTCTTTATGACACTGCGCACGGTAGACACAGGAACATTCAGGTCTTTGGAGATGGACTTGTAGCCTTGAGATTGCTCATGCTTCATCACAATTTGGTTTCTCAAGTCCTCAGACGGTTCTTTGGTCTTCTTTCTTTTCTCCATGCTCAATGTGGTACACACAAGGACACAGGACAGAGGTTGAGTCAACTTTAATCCATGTCAACTGGCTGCAAGCGTGATTTAGTTATTGCCAACACCTGTTAGGTGCCACAGGTAAGTTATAGGTGCTGTTAATTACACAAATTAGAGAAGCATCACATGATTTTTCTAACAGTGCCAATACTTTTGTCCACCCCCTTTTTTATGTTTGGTGTGGAATTATATCCAATTTGGCTTTAGGACAATTCTTTTTGTGTTTTTTCATTGAAGACAAATTAAATGAAGATAATAAGACCAAAGAATTTGTGATTGCAATCATTTTCAGGAAGAAACTGAGTCATTATCTGACAGAATTGCAGGGGTGTCAATACTTTAGGCCACAACTGTAACTTGAACAAACAAAAATATCAAATATGAAGAATGCCTGAGTGTGAAATCTTTGTTGCAATAGTTTCTTTATATTCTTTCTTTTTTTTGCAATGAAATTTGATTTTCCCAAATATTTTTTCTTGTTTCATATATGGAGCTATGCAAAGGATTGTTTATCTGCAGAATTACTGTTTTCATTGGTAGTATTCTATGAATCTTCTGCCATTTTTATTTTTTTTTTTATTAAATTTTTTGAGAAAAGATGAATAAATTGTTCTGTCAATGTTTTTATTTTTTATTTTTTTCCAGCCGCCTTTGAGTGAGAGACATAACATCTTAAGGGCCTGTTACACGCTAAGATATTGTTAACAATATCGTTGCAACGTCGTGGCTTTTGGGGATGTGCTGCGACGTCGTTGCATGCGACATGTAGATACGACCAACGATAAAGTCGTTAGATCGTTGATCGTAGATTTGTTAACTGGTCCATAAATCTGTCGTTCATTGTTAGTTGGATGTGCTGTATCGGCGTGTGACACCTTTTTAACTTTGCCTATTCAGAACTGAAACACGTAGGCGACCAAACAACCACAAGTATCGTTCGCTTGTCGCGGAATCATTGCTGCGTCGTTCAATCTATCTGTACGTGTGACACCTCACCAGTGATAAGTAAATGATGTCCCAGTGATCTCAGCCAGGTTGGATCGTTGGTGGGATCGCTGGGACATTGAAGCGTGTAACAGGGCCTTTAACTGGGTTGTCCATGGTTTTAACCTCTTCACCCCTGAGCCTATTTTGATCCTAATGACCAGGCTATTTTTTGCAATTCTGACCAGTGTCACTTTGAGGTAGTAACTCTGGAACACTTCATTGGATCCCAGTGATTTTAAGATTGTTTTTTCATGACATATTGGACTTCATGCTAGTGGTAAATTTAGGATTATAATTTTTGCATTTATTTGTGAAAAAAGTGGAAATTTGGCAAAGATTTTGAAACTTTTGCAATTTTCAAACTTTAAATTTTTACATTGTTAAACTAGAGAGTAATATCACACAAAATAGATATTAACTGACATTTCCAAAATGTTTACTTTACATCATCGCACAATTTTGGAAAACAGTACGTTAGAAAGGTAAAAACTGTATCAGCAACTTCTCATTTTTCCTACAGAATTTACAAAGGGACTTTTTAGGGACCACATCACATTTGAAATCCCTTTAAGGGGGCCTACATGACAGAAAAAACCCAAAAGTGACAGCATTCCAAAACCTGCATCCCTCAAGCTACTCAAAACCGCGTTCAAGAAGATTATTAACCCTTCAGGTGCTTCACAATAACTTAAACAATGTGGAAGGAAAAAATAAATTTTACTTTTTCCAACAAAAATGTTACTTTAGTCTCAAATATTGAATTTTCACAGAGGTAACAGCAGAAAATTGACCCTAAAATGTGTTATGTAATTTCTCCCGAGTATGCTGATATCCCATATATGGTCAAAAGCCACTGTTTGGGTGCATGGTATGGCTTGGAATGGAGGGTGCGTCACATTTTTTATGTAAAATTAGCTGGAATCATTAGCTAGTACCATACCGCGTTTGGAGAGCCCCTGATGAGTTTAAACAGTAGAAACCCCCTTCCCCCACAAGAGACCCCATTTTCTTTAATCTGGAGGGGCCAATAACTATGGGCCTAAGCATGCTGCGAATACCAGCCCCCAGCTGCCTTTGTTTTAGCTTGGCTGGCAATCAAAAATAGGGGGAAACACTCACATTTTTTTTTATTTGTCTAAATTAAAAAAAATAAATGGGCTCCCCTTTATTTTTGATTGCCAGGCAGCCTTGGGCTGGTACTCTCAACATGATGAGGCCCGGGGCGTGGCCTGACGCAGCAAGGAGATGGCCGCATAAACCGGGAGCTCCTCGTCCCACAGATACTAAAGCGGCTCAGGCAGCTCTCAGACACCCGCTAACCGGCCACAATTGACGCCACAGCACACAGAGATCCCGGTGAGTGCATGGGGAAAACTAGGAGCGGGAAGCGTACCTCTCCGCAGCGGGTCACTGACTTCTTTGCGACCATCAGGCCCGCCGGCTGTGAAGCTAAGATGGCGCCGGCCTCACCGTGTTCAGCCCGCTCCTCCTCCAGAAGGATCTCTGTGGTCTCCTCTGGCTCTAATGGCGGCGGAAGAGAGGACGCTACAGTAACACACGGCAGCATGAGGGAGATGCTGTCTTCACTAAACATGTCGCTCCAAAACTCCATGAAGGAGATGGTCGCTGATCTCAAGAGAGAGGTGGCTGATATTGGAGGCCGCACTGATAAGCTGGAAAGAAAGATGGCTGAGATAGTGCAGTCGCATAATGATTTATTAGATGCACATGAAGATTTGAAAGAAAAAATGATCAAAGTGCAGGCAAAGCAGCTGGATCTTGGAAGATCGTTCTAGGCGCAATAATGTCCGCATCAGAGGCATTGCTGAAACAGTGCAGCCTAAAGATCTTCGCCCTATGCTACAGGACTTTATAATGGCCGCCATGCCTGAAGTAGAAAGGAAAGACATTATCATTGACCGGATACACAGGGTGCCTAAGCCCTCTCACATAGGCCCTAACCTACCCAGGGATGTGATAGCCAGAATTCATTTTTATGAATTAAACTAGTAAAAAGGCCCGATGCAATTGCATCGGGAGCGCGGTGAAATGAATTGTGTGTATAGAGGCGGCTGTGTGGGTCGCAGAGCATAGAGGCGGCTGTGTGGGTGGCAGAACATAGAGGCGGCTGTGTGGGTGGCAGAGCATCGTGGAGGCTGTGTGGGTCGCAGAGCATAGAGGCGGCTGTGTGGGTGGCAGAGCATAGAGGCGGCTGTGTGGGTGGCAGAGCATAGAGGCGGCTGTGTGGGTGGCAGAGCATAGAGGCGGCTGTGTGGGTGGCAGAGCATAGAGGCGGCTGTGTGAGTGGCAGAGCATAGAGGCGGCTGTGTGGGTGGCAGAGCATAGAGGCGGCTGTGTGGGTGGCAGAGCATAGAGGCGGCTGTGTGGGTGGCAGAGAGGCGGCTGTGTGGGTGGCAGAGCATAGAGGCGAGTATACAGGCAGCTGTGTGGGTAGCAGAGTATACAGGTGGCTCTGTGGATAGCAGAGTATGATGTGGCGGGAGGCTGGAGGGGTGAGGAGAGCAGAGGCTGGAGGGGTGAGGAGAGCAGAGGCTGGAGGGGTGAGGAGAGCAAGGCTGGAGGGGTGAGGAGAGGTGCAGCTGGAGGAGGGGTGAGGAGAGGTGCAGCTGGAGGAGGGGTGAGGAGAGGTGCGGCTGGAGGAGGGGTGAGGAGAGGTCAGGCTGGAGGAGGGATGAGGAGAGGTGATCTGGAGGAGGGGTGAGGAGAGGTGAGGCTGGAGGAGGGGTGAGGAGAGGTGAGGCTGGAGGAGGGGTGAGGGGAGGTGAG
Organism: Allobates femoralis; assembly: GCA_033576535.1. NCBI lineage: Eukaryota > Metazoa > Chordata > Amphibia > Anura > Aromobatidae > Allobates > Allobates femoralis. The sequence goes on along the minus strand of JARQOC010000008.1, from coordinate 82,230,374 downwards.
GCTGGAGGAGGGGTGAAGAGAGGTGAGGCTGGAGGAGGGGTGAAGAGAGGTGCGGCTGGAGGAGGGGTGAGGAGAGGTGCGGCTGGAGGAGGGTGAGGAGAGGTGCGGCTGGAGGAGGGGTGAGGAGAGGTGCGGCTGGAGGAGGGGTGAGGAGAGGTGCGGCTGGAGGAGGGGTGAGGAGAGTTCAGGCTGGAGGAGGGGCGAGGAGAGGTCAGGCTGGAGGAGGGGCGAGGAGAGGTCAGGCTGGAGGAGGGGCGAGGAGAGGTCAGGCTGGAGGAGGGGTGAGGAGAGGTGCAGGCTGGGAGGAGGGTAGGTGAGGAGAGGTCAGGCTGGAGGAGGGGTGAGGAGAGGTGCGGCTGGAGGAGGGGTGAGGAGTCGGGAGGAGGGTGAGGAGAGTCAGGCTGGTGGAGGGGTGAGAGGTGCGGCTGGAGGAGGGGTGAGGAGAGGTGCGGATGGAGGAGGGGTGAGGAGAGGTGCGGATGGAGGAGGGGTGAGGAGAGGTGCGGCTGGAGGAGGGGTGAGGAGAGGTCAGGCTGGAGGAGGGGTGAGGAGAGATCAGGCTAAAGGAGGAGTGAGGAAAGGTCAGGCTGGATGGAGGGGTGAGGAGAGGTCAGGCTGGATGGAGGGGTGAGGAGAGGTCAGGCTGGATGGAGGGGTGAGGAGAGGTCAGGCTGGATGGAGGGGTGAGGAGAGGTCAGGCTGGATGGAGGGGTGAGGAGAGGTCAGGCTGGATGGAGGGGTGAGGAGAGGTCAGGCTGGATGGAGGGGTGAGGAGAGGTCAGGCTGGATGGAGGGGTGAGGAGAGGTCAGGCTGGAGGAGTGGTGAGGAGAGGTCAGGCTGGAGGAGGGGTGAGGAGAGGTCAGGCTGGAGGAGGTGTGAGGAGAGGTCAGGCTGGATGGAGGTGTGAGGAGAGGTCAGGCTGGATGGAGGTGTGAGGAGAAGTCAGGCTGGAGGAGGGGTGAGGAGAGGTCAGGCTGGAGGAGGGGTGAGGAGAGGTCAGGCTGGATGGAGGTGTGAGGAGAGGTCAGGCTGGATGGAGGTGTGAGGAGAGGTCAGGCTGGATGGAGGTGTGAGGAGAGGTCAGGCTGGATGGAGGTGTGAGGAGAGGTCAGGCTGGATGGAGGGGTGAGGAGAGGTCAGGCTGGAAGAGGGGTGAGGAGAGGTCAGGCTGGATGGAGGGGTGAGGAGAGGTCAGGCTGGAGGAGGGGTGAGGAGAGGTGCGGATGGAGGAGGGGTGAGGAGAGGTGCGGCTGGAGGAGGGGTGAGGAGAGGTGCGGCTGGAGGAGGGGTGAGGTGAGGTGCGGATGGAGGAGGGGTGAGGAGAGGTGCGGATGCTCCCGGTGGCTCTGCAGGCTCCCGGTGCCTGCAGTGGTCTTCTATCTACTGGAGTCAAGGACCTGTGGTGATGTCAGAGTCACGTGACTCGCGATTTGCCTGGAGTAAGCTGGTGTCACGTGACTCTGACATCACCACAGGTCCTTGACTGCAGTAGATAGAAGGCCACTGCAGGCACCGGGAGCCTGCAGAGCCACCGGGAGCCTAGCGGAACACGGCGGAAGACGGCGGGAGACTCCGGGGGCTCGGGGAGAGGTGAGGATTTTTTTTTTTTTTTTTAACTGTAGAGCGGCTGCGGCTCGTGATGCAGTGCCGCTAAGGAGTCTGGGATTGGGCTACAGTGCCCGAAATCCCAACTCCCGATTATATAAGTAGATATATAAGTAGAAGAGGACTTCCTAGACTGCCTCCGTGGCAAACCTGCCCTGCCTGCCCAGTTTTCAGACCTGGCTGTCTTCTCGGATCTATCACCCGGTACCTTGGCTCTCCGCCGGGCATTTCAACCATACACCTCTGCCCTGCGTGCCCGGGACATACAGTATATTTGGGGCTTTCCAACTAAGCTTATAATACGCAGAGACGGCTCCACACATGTCTGCATCTCCCCGGGCCATTCAGCCAAACTCCTAGCCCAATGGGGTATACACGTCACCAACGGATCTACTGGGGAAACCCATCCCCCCGCTGCACCCAAGAAACGTGTGGACCCCGAGTGGTTCACGGTCTGAGTTCACTTGTTCATTCTGTGGGACTTTTTTGTCTTTTTCCTGGATCTAATGACACCTGATTCGTTGCTCCGCTGTTCTTTTTGTTTTATTTCTTGGAGATAACGACCTGGTTGTTCTGATTAGAACTCCTACCTCAGGGATTATATTTATCCCTGGATTGAAGCCCCAAGAGCGTATTTTTGTCGCTCACTGTCTCTTCTGGAGAATAACGATGTTCTCCCCTAAGGTAAGTGCACACTACCCGGCGTGTTTGCCTCGGCGGCTGGGCGGGACCCGCCAGGAAGCTCCGGCGCCGTCCTCCGGCTTCCTGGCGGGTATGTGCAGCGGGATCCGGGCGGTATCCGGCGGCTGCCCAGCGGGTTCTCGGCGGCGATTCTGCAGCGGCTGGAAGCAGCACATGTTTCTGCTTGCAGCCGCTGCAGAACCGCCGGATTTTCCAACTTGTTCATTCTTTGCTAACCCGCTGGGAAACCTGCGGGTTAGCAACGGATGACGCTGGGGAACCGCCGGTATGTGCACAGCCTTGGGCGGGCTACATTAGTTTTAATGTTAATCCAAACGCCGGTTTGGATTAACATAAATTAACATAAAACTAATGTATGCAAAACGGCGGTTTACACAGGTAAACCGCCGAAAACCCGCCCAGTGTGCACATACCCTTAGACTGTTTCTGTTTTGTGTTGCCATGTTTTCTTTTTTTGTTTTTTCTTGACCACATATGTCGCTGATATTCTACTATTGAGACCTGTTCACCCTATACCCCTCCCCCCACCCTCCTACATATCTCCCCCTACCTCCTCCCCTCGAACCCACTATTCTTGGTCTTATAGGGAATTTTTGTTAACTATTCTATATATAGCGCAGTCCTCTAATGCCCTACCATGAGTATATCGATACTATCGATTAATGTGAATGGTCTGAATTCACCAGCCAAAAGATCAATTGTTTTGAAACACTTGCATAAATCTAATGGTCCCGTCACACGGCACGACCTGGCCAGCGATGTCGGAAGCGATGCGCGGGTGCCCGCTCGGTTCCGACATCGCTGGCCAGCTGTCACACAGCGTTGCTGCGGCCGGCGACACCGCAGCGATGCGGGCGGTGACATCGCTCGCTGGGCTGGGCTTAGCCCAGCAAGCGATCCGCAGCAACGCTGCGGTATAGGCTGGATCGCCGCCGACATCGCTCTGGCGATGTCACACGGCGCGATCCAGCCTTATCGCAAGTCGCAGGTTTACGGTTCTTCCCGTAAACCTGTCAACCTGCGATAAAACGCGGTCGCGCCGCGTGTTTACACAGCGCGACGTCGCTAGCGACATCGCTGATACGTCACTTTTTTCGGCGATGTCGCTAGTGACGTCGCCAGGTGTGAAGCCACCTTAAGAGTGATGTGATCTTCATCCAGGAGACGCACTTGTTAGCTAAAGATAATGATAGAATGCATTCTCATGTTTACCCAAACCAATTTTATGCCAACAGTCCAAAAAAAAAGGCGGGTGTGGGTATCTTGGTGAGGAGCTCGGTCTCCTTTCAACTGGAACAAACTATTTCTGATCCAGAGGGCCGCTTTCTTATTTTAATTTGCAAACTGAATAATATCACCTACACTTTGGTGGCGGTATATGCACCTAATGCGGGACAAATGAAGTTCCTTAAGTCTCTCCTGGATGAGGTCTCTTTGCACACTCGAGGACACAGACTTATAGGTGGTGATTTCAATATGCTTATGTTGAAACGTCTGGATTGCTCAAGTCCATCTCAATCTCGTGGTGAAATGAACACATTGATTCTGGAGCATGGTCTGCATGATGTGTGGCGGTACCATCACGGTGAGGAGCGTGATTACACGTTTTTCTCTGCAAGATACCAATCATATAGCCGTATTGACTTAATTCTGGTAGACGGCTCTCTTTTACATCAGTGCAAACGAGCAGGAATTGGCAGCATAACATGGTCAGACCATGCTCCCACCACTTTGCAAATTGACGATCTTTCAGCTGTCAGGCCACCCTATACATGGAAACTTAACACGTACTTGCTGACTAATGCTGAGGTTGTTGAGGAGATCTCTGAACATCTGAAGGAGTTTTTCACTCATAATGATAATGGAGACGTACAGGACGAGGTTTTGTGGCTTTCACATAAAGCAGTTCTCAGAGGAATTTTTATTAAGTTGGCGTCCTTACACAAAAGATGGTATATGGCGGACCTGAAGGACACCTTAAATTCACTACAATCTCTAGAAATACAACACAAGTCCACCCCCACTCCTACTTTATTGCAGTCTCTAACGGATACTAGACACCACCTTAGGACCCTACTTCTCCAGAAAGCTGAGAACGATTTGAAAAAATTAAAAGCTAAATATTATGGTATGGGGGACAGGGCGGGTTCTCTCCTAGCCCGTAGAACCAGAAGAAAAATGGCGCAGTTTAAGATTCCTTATGTTGTCTCTGCTGCGGGTAAACAGATCCGGAACCCTTTGCGGATTGCAGATGAGTTCCGTTCTTATTATGAATCCTTATATAATCTACATCACTCCTCTGATACCCCTCAGCCTACAGCAGAGACAATATCTGCTTTTCTGGATAGGGTGTCTCTCCCTAAATTAACTCCTTCCCAGCTATGTAGTTTAAATGCACCGCTCACAGAATTGGAGATAAATCATGCACTTAAGTCTTCTGCAACGCATACGGCCCCTGGTCCTGATGGTTTCCCCGTTCAATATTATAAGAATTTTTTCCCTGTCCTATCTCCCTATTTACTACGATTGTTTGAGTTCTAGCACAACAGGGGGGACATCCGACGAGAGAGTCTGGAAGCAATCATATCCACATTACCCAAACCTGGGAAATCTCCTACCTCGCCTGGTAACTTCCGCCCGATCGCGCTGCTCAATTGTGACATTAAATTATATGCAAAGGTGTGGGCATCAAGATTGATGGAAATCCTTCCGTCTCTCATTGATCCAGACCAGGTTGGATTCGTACCAGGCCGACAGGCTCGTGATGGAACCAGACGCCTTATTAATATTTTGGATTTCATGGAACGTGCGGGCACCCCCGGTGTTCTCCTGTCTCTTGATGCGGAAAAAGCATTTGACAGGGTGCACTGGGGGTACGTTGAAGCAGTTCTACAGAAATTTGGCATTGTTGGCCCTGTTATGTCAGCCATTATGGCGTTGTACACACACCCTAATGCTTCCGTCCGAGCCTCCGGCTTTCTTTCGGACTCCTTTGATATTTCAAATGGCACCCGCCAAGGATGTCCTCTCTCCCCCCTGATATTTGCATTAGTGATGGAACCCTTGGCGGCGCGTATCAGGGCGGAACCGCAGGTTAGGGGTATTTTAATAGGGGAAGTAGAGCACAAAGTCGGCCTATATGCTGACGATGTCATTTTCACATGCGTCAATGTTATCCCCTCACTGCAAAAGATTATGGATATTCTTACAGACTTTTCTGCAGCCTCCTATTACCGCCTCAATACACATAAATCTACACTTTATCCGGTGAATATCGCACCCCCAACACAGGAGGCTATTTGTCAACTATTCACATTTACTTGGACACCGGAAGGTTTTACTTATCTAGGAATCTATGTTACCCAGCTGCATAACATAGTCAAACGAAATTGTGATTTGGTCACCACTGATATTAGAACTGAACTCAACAGGCTCTCTCCTCTGTGCTTCTCCTGGATTGCCAGAATAAATTTGATCAAAATGCTTATCCTTCCTAAACTAATATACCTATTTAGATGTCTCCCCTTATCATTTCCGCGTAAGTGCATATCTAGACTACAGTCCATGCTTAATTCATTTATTTGGAGTGGCAAACCGCACAGAGTTTCTCATGCCATTATGATTCTCCCTTACAAACAAGGAGGATTGGGTGTCCCTGATGTTTTATCTTACCATAGGGCCGCTCTTTTAGATCCAGCCAAACTTTGGTGGACGGGGGAGATCTGTCCTTCCCGCTGGGTGCAAATAGAGTCTCATTATGCCCCGACTGGGTCACTGAGACTTCAGTTGGAGGCTGGCCTTTTACAGAGGCTGGATAGTAACACTCCTTTGCACACTATGGGTGCACTTTTGAGGCTTTGGCACTCATTGGGCAGATCTCATCTCCCCTTTCTATTTCACTATATCTCCCTCGAAGCACTAGAGTCACTGATCCCCGATATCTCTCTGACTCGAGGGAAAACCAGAGGTGTCCGTTTCCTAAGGGACATCCTGGATGATAGTGGCGTTCAGTCATTCTCTGATCTTGTGCAAACATTTAAACTTCCTAACCAGGTATTTTATAAATATCTTCAGGTCCGCCATTTACTGAATACAGTCGGTTTGCCCCTCGGGTAATCCCACTTGGAGAGGATTCTCTCCAACGGTATTTTAAAACATCCTCTACTCAGCGGGACGTTTCTATTATATATCGGGCCTTAACGATCCCTTTGGATGGAGGAAAGCTCCCTTATATGGAGGCCTGGGAACGCCGACTTTCTTTTACTGCTACTGCCAAGTCTTGGCATACTGCGTTTTCCCATGCATCCAAATACTCTTCATGCCTTAACCATCTAGAACAGGCCAAAAAACTCCAGTTAAACTGGTATTTAACACCCCTCCGTCTACACAAATTCAACCCAGCTCTTTCTAGTATGTGCTGGAAAGGCTGCCAACACAACGGTACTATGGAACACGTGGTGGTTTTGTCCCCTGATACAGGTCTTCTGGAAACAGGTTGCATCCTTAATAATAGAGATCACTGGCATTCCCCTATCTCTGGATGCCCCAATGGCCCTCTTGGGCATAGGTCTGGATGATGTTCCCTCTTTAATTAGACCCATACTGTCTAATGTTTTAATAGCAGCTAGAACATGTATAGCTAGGCACTGGAAGATACCATCCTCTCCCACAAAGGAGGAAGTAATCTCGCAACTTAACCTTCACATGCAACATGAGATTATCCTAGCGCATGATTTTAATGTCAAAAATAGAGTATTGAACGGTTGGGATCTATGGTCTTCCTCACCCTATGCCAAGCAACTATGATACGTAGTTGCCGTGCCCTAGCTACCTCTTTTTCATTATTTTCACTACTGTTTGTTGTTCTCAACTTGGTGTTATACTGGAATTCCTATTCAACCACATGTATATTATATATTTTCTTCTCGCCACGACAGCACCCACATGAGAGAGGGGATCCGCCCCCCAGGACAGGAAACCTACAGATAAAAAGGGGCGGTCCCCCTCGCTCCCTCAGTTTGGTTTCCTGTCCTGAGGGGAACCTGCAGCAAAAAGGCTTACCTGGGTTCAATCAGCCTCTGTGCGGTATCTTTGCGAACGGCAGGGCCTGGAACTCCAGAAGCAGCGTCGGGAAGTCCGGTTTCCGGCTCTCCCCTCGTCTGACTGGGATGTCACGATGTCAGCGCTGGATTTCCACCCTGACTCGTGGGAGCGCGGTGCAGTCTGGACAAGCTGCATTCATCCATGGTGGTCTCCAGGGGCAGCCAGGGGGCCCAGAGGTATGTATGACGGGCTGGTTAGCTGGCTGTCTCCGGCGGTTGCAGTGCCTGCACTTCCTGGGGGGCTGTGGCTCTATGGCGCGGTCATTTTGCCGCCGTTCGCGGGGGATGGGGGCCGTGCCCGGTGGCGGGCGGGTCCGTGTCTCCCGGTGCTGGGGCGTGGTGTCGGCGCGGTGGAGTCCGGGCTCTCCTGGGGAGTGTGGGGAGTCTGCGGCCGCGGCGTTCGGCCGCCTTTCTAAATCGCTGCGCCGGCTTCCGGGCCGCGCCGGCGCCTGCGCAGTAGCCTGAAGCGCTTCTGACCCGGAAGTACTGCGGCTGTGCTTCCGGGCGGCCGGGGAGGTGGCCCCAGAGCGGGAGGTAATAGACAGTGCGGCAGCAGCGCCGCTGGTGTTCTGATCCCTATGATGTCGTCTCCTGGGGCAGGAGGGCTGCAGCAGCCTGACACTGATGTGCAGCCATCCAGCAAGACTCGTGGTGGCAGTGGGCGCAGCAAGGAGGCTGGGTCTGCTGACAGAAGTGACCGGACTAAGGCTGGTCAACCATCACAGGCTGGTCCTACACCTCCTGAGCCGGTCAGTATGCACAGCTTCACGGGGTGAGTGTGTCCTCTGCTCCTCTGCTGATCTCCTCCCTTTCTGTCTTTCTCAGGCTAAGAAGGGTAAAAAGCTGAAGCATAAAGAATGCGCTTTGTGTACGCAGCCTCTTCCCGAGACATATGTGAAGCGTCTGTGTCAGGCCTGTATTAATCAGACTTTGCAGGAGGAGTCCTCTGTTAAGACGGCGGACATTCGCTCTATGATCCGGGAGGAGTTGTTGTCCTTCAGCGAGGTGGCTCATTCTCGGTCGTGTTCCTCCAGGGCTAGGAAGCCTGTGTCCCCTAGTGTGTCCTCCCCAGAGGGCAGCCCGGTTAGGTCTCAGGGGGTCTTCCGGTCCCCGTCAGCCTCTCCTGCTTCTTCTTCCTCATCGGATGATGAGGGAAAGTCCTGTTTCCCCCTGGACGGTGTGGACAATCTTGTCAAGTCCATCCGCCACACGATGGAAGTGCCTGATTCGAGGGAATCTCGTTCAGCGCAGGATATCATGTTCACCGGCCTCTCGGAAAAAAAGAGGCGTGCTATCCCGGTGGTGGCGGCCCTAAAAGATCTGGTTTATCGGGAATGGGATAAGCAGGACAGACGGGGGGCTCTTCCTTCATCTTCCAAGCGGAGATATCCTTCGATGATGGGGACTTAGCTACGTGGTCCAAGATTCCGAAGGTGGACGCTGCGGTCGCCTCCACGTCTAAGCGTTCCACCCTCCCGGTGGAGGATGCTGGGTTGCTGGCTGATCCGCTAGACCGAAAAGCCGAGATGTTGCTTAAGCGCACTTGGGAATCCTGCACAGGGGCCTTTAAACCCGCTATTTCAGCTACATGTACTGCCAGACCCCTGTTGGTCTGGGTGGATCAGCTTGAGGATCAGATTAGGTCAGGGGTTCCCAGGGACCAGTTGCTGTTATCTCTTCCATTGATCCGTGGGGCCTCGGCTTATCTGGCGGATGTGTCTGCTGATTCCCTGCGCCTGGCAGCGCGGTCTGCGGGTCTGACCAACTCGGCTCGTCGGGCCCTATGGCTTAAAGGGTGGAAGGGCGATTCTCAATCCAAGTCCAAGTTATGTACGCTCCCCTTCCGTGGTGAGTACCTCTTTGGCCCTGACTTGGATGAGATTCTGGCTAAGGCAGCTGACCGTAAGAGGGGGTTCCCTAACCCTCCTGTTCCGTCTTATAGGAGAGCCTTCAGGAGACGTCCATTCGGCCAGAAGAGGTCGTATAGGGAGAACCGAGACCGTTGGGAACCCAAGGAGGGTAAACAACGGGGTGCCCTGTTTGGGGGGTCCTCCTCCTTTAAACCTGGAAAGAAGTACCGTTAGGTCGGATCTCCCAGTGGGGGGTAGGTTGTCGTTTTTTTCTGATCGTTGGGCTGTTATCTCCTCTAGTCCCTGGATTCTGCGGTTGATTGCCTCCGGTCTTACTCTGGACTTTGCCCGTTTTCCTCCAGATTCGTTTGTCCTTACCTCCCCTCCGTTGCATCATCAGCGTGCCCTGGTCCTGGAAATTCAATCCCTGTTGTCCAAACGTGTTCTTGTTGAGGTTCCGGTAGGCCAGGAAGGAAAGGGGTTTTACTCCCCCTTGTTTCTGGTGTCTAAGCCAGATGGTTCCTTTCGGACCATAATTAATTTAAAGAAATTAAATTCCTTCCTGGCGGTCCGGTCCTTCAAAATGGAATCAATTAATTCCACGATCAAATTATTATTCCCTCGATGTTTCATGGCAGTACTGGACCTCAAGGATGCTTATTATCATGTCGCCATCCACGTCGATTACCAGCAGTTTCTGCGGGTAGCAGTCGTCTGGGAGGGACGGACTCGACATTTCCAATTTACGGCAATGCCTTTTGGTCTTTCAACGGCTCCTCGTGTCTTCACCAAACTAATGTCCGAGGTGATGGCTTTTTTGCGGCACCAGGACACGCTCATTGTGCCGTATTTGGATGACTTTTTGATAGTGGATAACTCTTTCGGACAGTGTCAGGCCCGTGTGCTTCATGTCATCTCATCTTTGCAGGACTTGGGCTGGATCATCAACTGGGGGAAGTCCAGACTAACTCCCGTGACTCGTCAATCTTTTCTGGGTCTCCTTCTGGACTCTGTAAGTCGGCTCTGCCTCCTTCCAGATGACAAGATTTCTCATATCAGGACTAGGGTCAGCCAGGTTATTGCTCACCCTTCCCTGTCATTGCGGGAGGCCATGTCCCTGTTGGGTTCCCTTTCGTCTTGCATCCCGGCAGTTCAATGGGCACAGTTTCATACGCGGCCATTGCAGCAGGCGGTTTTGCTGGCGGAGGTTGCCTTGCAGGGTCGGCTTCAGGGTCGTCTTACCTTGCCTCCGGACGCTGTGGAATCTCTTACCTGGTGGGTAGACCCGCTTCACCTTTCAAGGGGGGTTCCCTGGGTAGTTCGGCCTTCTAAGATCCTTCTGACTGATGCCAGTCCAGATGGGTGGGGGGCTCACCTGGGGACCGGGTTAGCTCAGGGTCAATGGTCGGCGGAGGACTCTTCAGATTCTTCCAACGTACGGGAGTTGAAGGCTATCCACCTTGCTCTCCTTCATTTTCTCCCACAGCTGCGGGGGTCGCACATCCGGATCTTGTCAGACAACACCACGTCGGTGGCATATATCAACAAGCAGGGAGGTACTCGATCCCGGACGCTGCTGTCTATTGCAATGACTATCCTCAACCTGGCAGAGACCAACTTGTTGTCCCTTTCGGCCTCCACATCCGGGGTGTCGACAACTCAACAGCGGACTTTCTGAGTCGCCATACCCTCCATCAGGGCGAGTGGGCCCTCTGCCGTCGGACCTTCCAGAAGATAGTTGCCTTGTGGGGTCTTCCGGAAATAGATTTGTTTGCAACCAGGGCCAACAGGCAAGTCAGCCGGTTTGCCTCCCTGGATTTCACGGACGAGCCGGAGTTGTTGGATTCCCTCCAGTTCCCTTGGACCTTTCGGCTGGCCTATGCGTTTCCTCCCATGAACTTGCTTCCAGTAGTCATCCGGAAGATCAGGGACGACGGGGCGAGGGTGATTCTCATTGCCCCATTTTGGCCCAAGAGGCCGTGGTTTTCCTGGCTCAGAGCCATGTCAGTGTCCGACCCGTGGCTTCTTCCTTCTGTTCCAGGCCTGCTCTCTCAGGGTCCTTGCCGTCACCCTCAGATGCAGGGGCTCCACTTGACGGCTTGGAACTTGAAAGGAGCCTGTTAAGATTGCGTGGGTTTTCAGAACAGCTTATTTCCACCCTTCTCTTGAGTAGGAAGGAGGTTACAACAAGGATTTATGCTAGGGTCTGGCGGAAATTTCTTCAGTTCCATACTGCTCCTTTTACTCCACTTGTTCCCATCCCTTCTATTCTGGAGTTTCTTCAGAATGGTCGGGAGTTGGGGCTTTCAGTCAACACCCTTAAGGTCCATGTTTCGGCCTTGGGAGCATTGTATGGATCAGATGTGGCGGGTGACAGATGGGTGTCTCGGTTTATAGCGGCTTGTGAGCGTAGCACCCCGGTTCATGTTGCTCGGTTGGCCCCGTGGGATTTGGATCTGGTCCTTGACGCCCTGATGGGGCCCCCCTTTGAACCCCTTGAGGCAGCCTCCCTTAGGTCCCTGTCTCTCAAGACGGCTCTGCTAGTGGCCCTTACCTCGGCTAGGCGGGTGGGTGATCTCCAGGCTTTGTCTATAGATCCTCCTTTTTTGTCCATCTTGCCTGATAGACTTGTCTTGAAGCCGGATCCTTCCTACCTCCCTAAGGTCGCTTCCCGGTTTCATCGGAGTCAGGAGATTTTCCTCCCTTCCTTTTTTCCTACTCCGGGTTCTCCTGAGGAACAACGGTTTCATACGCTAGATGTCAGGAGATTAGTGTTACACTACCTTGATAGGACTAGGCCCTATCGACAGAGTAGGGCTCTGTTTGTGTCCTTTCAGGGTCCTCGTCGGGGGTTTGCTGTTACTAAGAGCACGTTGTCTAGATGGATCCGGGATGCCATCTGCTTGGCCTACTCGGTGACGGGACGCAATCCTCCGGAAGGTGTGCGGGCGCATTCGACTAGGGCTATGGCTTCTTCGCGGGCCGAGCGCGCTGCGGTCTCTATTGAAGCTATTTGTAAGGCTGCCACTTGGTCATCCCCTTCTACCTTTTATTCCCACTATCGTTTGGATTTGTCTTCTGACTCTGACTTGGCTTTCGGGAGATCTGTCCTCAGCACGGTTGTCCCTCCCTAAATCTTGCTCTCTGCAATTCTCTCATGTGGGTGCTGTCGTGGCGAGAAGAAAAGACATGATTACTTACCGGTAATTGTGTTTTATGGAGTCCACGACAGCACCCACTCACTTCCCTCCCTTGTCACGTTAATTGGTGTGTGTGCACTTTTCTCCTTGGGCCTTGCCCGGGGTTTCTTGAGTTTGTACGTGTGATGTTTCTTTGAGATGTGTTATGCTTCTCTTAACTCTGCGGTTCCCCTCATACTCTGTAAACAAACTGAGGGAGCGAGGGGGACCGCCCCTTTTTATCTGTAGGTTTCCTGTCCTGGTGGGCGGATCCCCTCTCTCATGTGGGTGCTGTCGTGGACTCCATAAAACACAATTACCGGTAAGTAATCATGTCTTTTCGTAGGGTTCTCCTACCTACTTTCCCCTTGTCCCGTATATCCTCCACCTCCCCTCTATATTCCTCCCCCTCCTTATGCTCCTTGTTGCCAATTATTGTATTTAGTTTTGACAGTTACACTGTCTTTTTCTTGTATGCACACTGGAAAACCAATAAAAATTTATTGTTTAAAAAAAAAAACATGATGAGGCCCATAGTTATTTCCCCCTTCCCCCAGGCTAAAGAAAATGGGGTCACTTGTGCAGGGTTTCTACTGTTTATTCCACCAAACCAATCACTATCTGTGCCTGCAGCTTTCTACTACATCTCTTAACCATCCCTGTGTGAGCTACATGTGTCCTGTAATCACTGAATAAAATAATTTTATTACTTACATGTCCCTATGTAAATAAGCAGGATATCAGGAGTGCAGACGCTGTGGACGTTTTCTCTGGCTCCATATCCCCCTTATTCTCATGTTAACACATGTGGGCATAATTGTCTTATTTAAAAGCGTAATCCCAGATTCTGAAATTATTCTTCTTTCGGGTATGACATCACTGCGCGTTATTTCCAGTCTTGTGCAGTGTGGGTGAGTAATTGGGTGTACTCGCTGGTTTCAAAATGCGTAATGCGCATGCTCTGTAGCCGGACAAGTGCACCCCATACCCCCACACTGCGCAGGACTGGAAATGACTGGTGGTTGTCCTGATGAAAGGGTGAGGAATACACCTTGAAACATGTTGAATAAAGCCACTTGCATTCACCTATTTCCTTGGTATATGCTCGATTGTACAGCAGCCCAATTGGATTCCACATATTTCCTTTATTTTTTCTACTATTACTTCAGCCTGTGTATACTGCAGCAGCTGTTTGGAGCCTTTTATACTGGTTATGTGTGACACAACGGTCTAAGTTGAGCAATTTGATTTCAGCTTACCTGTCACCGTTTTTTTTCTTCAGATAAAACCCAATTGCGCTTTCTGTACCACAGTTATTCAGTCTATGGAATAGATACTGCACAAAATACTGCACATCCGCCCCCTATTAGTTTGGAGACAATAGAGTGTCAGGGTCTTAATACATATAGCCTACTTACTTGCTGCTTTTTTTTGCATTTAGAAACTATCTGTGTTACCTGCAATGATATACAGGATCATGAAAAATAAAATGAGAAAGTGTCACTCCTGGGTAATACCCGGTGGTCTAGTGGAGGAATAAATCTATTATAAAGACCTAACCAAGGTTGCAACCCTACACAACCGAGGATGAACGCCTCCGGTGTCTATCGCACACCATATGATCTGTTCCTGTTCAGGATCTGGTGCTCAACTGGTCACGTATCTGGTGACGTCACTGCAGGTTTTCTCGCAGGTCCTACACAGAGTATGCTGCTAAACCCATGCAGCACGAGCCGCCTTGCCCTTACAAGAGGGATAGAGTGTCCTGAAATAACAAGTATAACCGGTTAGGTCGGGCATCAGATAATAGCGGATGAGAAAGAGGGGAAATCTTTAGAGCAAATCTTTATTCATGCTTAGCAATCACAACGCGTTTCTGCAGTTTACCGCCTTTATCAGGTGACCTGATGAAGGTAGTAAAACGCATTGTGATGGCTAAGCATGAATAAAGGTTTGCTCTAAAGATTTCCTCTTTCTCATCTGCTATTAACTGGCGCCCGACCTAACCGCTTATACGTCTTTCCAGATGATATACAGGATTCTTTTGTGGTTCACTCTATCCATATCTACTCTCCCTCTAATCTCCAAATGGTCATCATATACTGACAACCAGGCTCAGCCACTGCCTTCTTTGGCCAATTCTCCACCTGTCTTCTTCACTTTCTCTCTGCTGACATCCCCATCATCATGGGTGACTTTAATACCCCTACTGACACCCGGCAGCCAGCAGCCTCGAAACTCCTTTCACTTACCTCATCCTTTGGACTTACTCAATGGTCCTCCACAGCCACCCACACAGATGGACGTACACTAGACCTCATCTTCACCCGCCTCTGTTCCCTATCTAATCTCACAACCTCCCCTCTCCCCCTATCTGACTACCATCTAATCACTTTCTCATCCTTGTCCTCCTCACCTGCCCCCCATGGCCAGCCACTAGCTCATCCTCGCAGAAATCTCGCACACCTAGACCTTCACATACTCTCTTCTTACCTGTGTTCTCAAAATCTTCACTCCACAACACAGACAGTGCCACCGCTTTCTACAATGCCGCCCTCATATCAGCCATAGACTCAGTCGCCCCTCTCGTGCGTGGCAAAGTGCGACAAATCAATAGGCAACCTGAGCACACCAATTTCACCAAAAAACTTTGATAACTGTTCAGGGTCGCGGAGCGGCGTTGGAAGAAAACATTCCTGCCAGAGGACTTCACTGCCTTCAAACAAGCTACACTTACCTTTTAAATTAGCCCTCACCTCTTCCCTTGGCCTTGCCCTATCCTGGATCGCCTCATGCCTTTCCAACCGCACATTTAGCGTTTCCCACTCCATTACCTCCTCATCCCTCCCCCTCTCTGTTAGAGTCCCTCAAGGCTCTGTCCTGCGGTCCTACTTTTTTCTATCTATACCCTTGGCCTAGGACAACTCAAAGTCCCATGGCTTCCAGTACCACCTGTACGCGGATGACACTCAGATCTACCTCTCTGGCCCAGATGTCACCTCTCTGCTGACCAGAATCTTGGAGTGTCTATCAGCCATGTCCTCCTTCACCTCACGCTACCTAAAACTCAATGTAGACAAAACCGAACTCATCATCTTTCCTCCATCTCATGTATCTTTCCTATCCGATCTATGTATTATGGTAAATGGCATAACACTCTCTCCCGCACCCAAAATCCGCTGCCTCGGAGTAACTCTTGACTCTGCCCTGTCCTTCAAACCGCACATTCAAACTCTTGCCACCTCCTTCACCTCCAGCTCAAAAATATTTCCAGAATTCGTCCTTTCCTCTACTAAAACTCTTGTACACGCCCTCATCATCTCCCACCTTGATTACTGTAACATTCTCTTCTGTGGCCTCCCCGCCAACTTGCTTGCACCACTCCAGTCTGTCCTCAACTCTGCTGCCCGACTAATCCACCTCCTCGCTACTCCCCTATTTCTCCCCTAAGCAAATCTCTTCACTGGCTCCCAATTCCACAACGAATCCAGTTCAAGCTACTAACACTGACCAACATAGTTGTCAATGACCTGTCCCCTCCCTATATCTTCTAACTAATTTCCCAATATCTTCCCTCATGTAATCTTTGATCCTCCCAAAACCTCCTTCTTTCCTCCACACTTATTCGTTTCTCACACAACCGCTTCCAAAATTTTTCCCAAATATCCCCAATCCTCTGGGATTCTGTGCCCCAACACGTACAATTATCCACCACGCTCGGATTTTTCAGACGGAACCTGAAAAGCCATCTCTTTAGGAAAGCTTTTACAGCCTGTAATGACCATTCTGCCACCCCACAGCCTCCAGAGCTGCCGCCTCACCACCACCCGTCTCCTTCCCATTATCCTGTAGATTGTAAGTCCGCAAGGACTGGGTCATCTCCCCTCTGTACCAGTTTGTCACTGTTAGTTTGTTCATTCTACCTTTAACTTATATGTATGTAACTCTTTCTCATGTGTACAGCGCCATGGAATTAATGGTGCTCTATAAATAATTAATAATAATAATAAAATGGTATATTGTTGTGATGGGTATAGTACCATCATGGATGTTGTAGTGCCATGATTTTTCTATTTTGGATATTTGATCCATTTTAGCCTTTTTGTTATAAGTTGTTTTGGGCGAATAAATTAAAGTATTGCTATTTCTTAATTTCCCACTAGACAAATCTTCCTATCTTTAAGTTGAAGGACTCCACCGTTAGAAGACGATACAGTGACTTTGAGTGGTTGAAGAATGAACTGGAGAGAGACAGTAAGGTGAGCCACACATATAAATTACCTTACTTAGTGAACATTGAGTCAGCGCTCAACTTCTCAAATATATAATCACTTTCTATATAAATATGGAAAAAGCACAAGAAATACATTATTAAAATGTAAGTGTTTTTCTTCACTACTATAGATTGTGGTACCGCCATTGCCAGGAAAAGCACTGAAGAGACAACTTCCATTCCGACAGGATGAGGGCATTTTTGAAGAGTCCTTCATTGAAGAGCGACGGCAAGGACTAGAGCAGTTTATTAATAAGTAAGATAGATTGCTTTCAGCATTATCGTTTAGTGTACAGATCTGTGGCTGTCACTATATCGCAGGTGCACAGTGCTCTCTCCAACCAGCATGAGAAGTCTACTTCTGCTGGGAAAGATGGAGCCTGATGCAGGCTGGTCCAGCTCCCTATTCATACACTCCCGACACCATAGCAATGGCTGAAGCGCTTGGCTGATGGATGCATGACAATCGGGCAATAAAACCTGTTGCCAAGTCGCAAGAGAGTGAGAATTTTGCCAAAGCACAAAATAACTTTTTGAGGGTATTTTGCAATCGCCCTTTATGCTGTGTCTTTAAATGATGCTGTAACTGCACTGATTCATAAAATGTGGAGGAAATGGTAAGACATCAATCAGACGTGGATCAGCTAAATATTGTTATACAGCATAAAGCATCGGGACGTCTTATTACTAGGCTGCTCAGCATCAATATTCACCATGAAGTGCAACTCTGTCTCCTGGGTAAAGCTTTGGCACGTGTTCACCTGTGTTGATTCACTGCCCGTTGGATGCATTTGAGAATTAATTCACCATGTTTGTGATTCTTGTGGAAAATTTATGAGGGAGTAGATGAACTGATTTCCTATTGTCTTCTATGGTGACCCCAGCACAAGGCTCTGCTTTCATATGCTGTATAGAAGTAGTTCACCCCTCGCAGCTGAAGTCCCCTAGAGGGGAAACTCACCAGACCGTATGGTCGCTGGGCCTCGTTTATTAATACCATCCAAAAAACGCCTCTCTATTTGCTTATGGCAACCAATCCAAGTTCAGTTTTCATTTTTTAATCAACTCTGGTAACCTGAAGCCTGTGCTGTGATTAGTTAAAGGGAACCTGTCAGCTTATTTATGCCCTCCCCCTGGCTATCACTGTCTGCACTTGCAGCTTCATAGTACTAGTCTAATCATCCCTGTCTGAGCCGCAAAAAAACATTTATACTTACATTTTCTTATGTAAATGAAGCAGTCAGACTATACCTTGGAGGATGTAGTCACTCTGGCAGGTTAATAGTTAACTCATTTCCAACTTCTATGTATAAAAGGACCTGTGTGATGTCCCAATCGTGGAACAATAGTGGGTGGAGCTATGCAAGTAAATCATTGTGCTATGAAGACTTTGCTCCGCCTATTGTAGTCACGGTTGTGACATCACACAGGTCCCGCAGCATGTTCTGAAATTTGGCTGAAATATTAACTATTAACCTGCCAGAGTGACTACATCCTCCAAGGTATAGTCACTGCCTCATTTACATAAGAAAATGTAAGTGTATAAATGCTTTTCTTTCACCTTTACCATTACACTATGAGCTCAGACAGGGATGATTAGAATAGTATTATGAAGCTGCAGGTACAGACAGTTTATGCCTCCCCAGCTATCACGATCTGACAGGTTTCCTTTAATATGGGCGACAACCTTTTTATGGTAAAGAGCCTTGTGCCAATATGAAAGTAAAATCCTTGTCCTTGTAATGCTGAGGGGTATCCTCTGATTTACTAATTCTCTTTATTAAAAAAAAAAGTCTTACAATTTCATCTACTGTCACTTTATAAGTTTTTCTAAATGACAAGTAATCTTTAAGATTTCCAACTGGATTTGCAGGCATAAAATGTGCAATATAATCCCATAGCTGCGCATTTGAAGGGTTATCACCAAAGTCTCACCCACCCTTTTCTAGAGAGAAAATTGACCTGCATTATACAGAATGAATCTGCACCAAATCGCACAAGAAATTTGGTTGTCCATGTGAACATACCCCAATAGATCAGCAGGTGTCCTAAATTGGTATAAAGAGTTTACCGCATCTCATAGCTGGTGGTCCTTTCTCAGACAAATGGCAACTGGTATTGGTTAAAGCTAGAGATGGGCAAACCCGCAGATGTTTGGCTTCGGTGGATCTGGCTGGACATTTTTCAAAGTCCTTGTTCGGGATCGGACTTGACCCAAACTTCAGCACAAACCCGGACTTTAAAGCGAACCTGTCACCCCCCGTGGACATCAAAAGCTATAATAGCCACCTTCTGCAGCACTAAGGCTGCATTCAGGGAAGGTGGCTATATGCTTCTGATGCCCTATATTCAGTCAAATATGAAGTTAGATAAAGCCTTACACGATGCGCGCGCAGCCCGACGACTTCCTGGACACCCGGCACACAGCGCATGCGCGGCTCCATAGACGAGAACGGAGCCGCGCGTTCATGAGGGGAGGCAGCAGCAGGCGAACTGACTGATTGACAAGAGGAGGCGGGTCGGAGGAGCGCGAAACCCCGCCTCCCGGTCTTAAGTGTAAGGCTTTATCTAACTTCATATTTGACTGAATATAGGGCATCAAAAGCATATAGCCACCTTCCCTGAATGCAGCCTTAGTGCTGCAGAAGGTGGCTATTATAGCTTTTGATGTCCACGGGGGGTGACAGGTTCGCTTTAATATTATAAAATTGTGGGTAGGGGGACTACAAAAAAAAGTAAAATGGAGATTAAAGTGCTACGGTCACACTACATTTGGGCCCCGCTCCTTTACTTCCTGATTATTCACTGCACTCCGACTCCATCAGACAATCACAGACGCACTCTCTGCGACAGCGATTGTGATTGTTTCGACCCCACTCATTGTGCAGACATCTGTTATTGGTTGGCAATAGAACCAAACCTACCATCTTGGGGGTGTAAAAGTAAATAATTAAAAAAAAAAAAATGCTTAAGGGTCATTCCATGTCCAGTGAACCAATGATTATCACCTCTATATTTTTAATTCCTTTGAGATTTTGTTATTTGATAATAGCATGTCAGACAATGCAAAATGTGAACATAAAAAAATTCTAAAAATTGTATTTTTTTTTTTTTAATTAATTTTCAAAGTTTGGAAAATGTGCAAATTTCAGTGTTGCCTGTCTTTACATTTCTCCTCATATCTCGGGCTAGAAATAAGATAGAGACACAAAATAAACACCATTTTACACAGAACTGTACATGCTTTCACCAGATATGTCACAAGAGTATCTTTATTAATATTTTATCCATGCGAACGCAAATGCAAAATTTTAAAACACATTTCCAAAAAAAACCTATAATTTAAAAATTCCCAAAACTGCCCATGTGTCTGCTATGCTCTTAGCCACATCTGCACCAAAATTCAAGTTGGGATCGCGATGGGATCAGATTTTAAAATATTTAACTATTATAACATAAATGGGTCATTCCATAGCAAATGATCTAAATATGAATATTTTTTTCACTGACATCATTAGATTTTTTTAAAAAAAAATTCTGTATGAAGTACAACTTTAGTTAATTACAAATTAAAAGTTTTGAATTTTTTCTTCATCAGTTAATTTTTTACAGATTTTTAAAGTTTTAAAAAAGCGCAAATTTTGGCCTGATATGGCATTAAATTTTTTATCATATCTCGGGTTAGAATTAAGATAATGAGGTGGGAGAGGCATCATTTTTCTCAAAACGGCGTAATACGGGCTTTCATTTGGTATGTCACAAGACTATGTTTCTTAATATTTTGTTAATTTTGTTATATTTTGTTAATCTGCATATTCATAAAGGCTCATCAACATAATGAGCTGGTCTATGACTCACTGAATGACTGTGTATGTGATAGACAATCTGACAAGATAATAGGAATCTATAGAACCGTTACTAATGCTCCACAGCTATGACCACTTTGTGCTGCAAAGTACAGTATACATATTGTTAACAAAATATAACAAAATTATTAAAAAAAAAAAATTTTAAAACAGTCTTGTGACATATCAAATGAATGCCTGTATCATTCTGAGAAAAATGATGCTTCTCCCACCTCATTATCTTAAGTATCTTCAATGTTAGAAAGTGATTTATTCAAATCCTCTATTGTTATCAGGATGTATAAAATCCTCTGTGTTGGAAGTTACAAGTTCTTCAGAATTTTGTGCCTGCAGAGTATTTTTCTCTTTTGCAGGTTGCTTTCTACAACTGTCACAAATGTTCATGCTGCATTGAATGATGGATTTGTATCAAACATCCAATCTTGGACCAGCCTAAAGGCCCCGCTACACGCTGCGATGTTCCAGCTATCCCACCGACGATCGGGATCGATGGGACATCGCTATCTGATCTCTGGTGAGCTGTGACAGGCAGACTCACGAGCGACCAGGGAGAACGCTGGTAACCAGGGTAAACATCGGGTAACTAAGCTTAGTGCTGCGCTTAGGTACCCGATGTTTACCCTGGTTACCAAGGTCCCAGCGTGTCTGTGCGCTGCCGGGCATCAGCCAGGAGGTCGTTGATCGTTGGTCTCCCACTGTCACACACGCCGATGCTGGACGCCCTGCGGGAGGCCAACGATCGAAAAATTGCCCTGGCCATTTACCAACGATCAGCGATCTGATCGCTGGTCGTTTGTACATGTCACATGCAGCGGCATCTCTACGAGGTCGCTGCAACGTTACAAAACTGGTGATGTTGCAACGATATTGTTAGCGTTATCACTGCGTGTAACCTGGCCTTAAGATTTCGTCTTGTTGTGTGTCCACTTTTTTTAAAGGGATTGCAACAGTATATATTATAAAATGCTGTTCCTTGAGAAGCAGCAGCCATTGCTCTGTGAGAAACATAATTAATATTAAGTAAGGAAATGGGTAATAAAAATAAAGATTTACAGTACATTTGAGATATAACTGTCTTACTATAAAGTGAGTTTTAGGGCTAGAGCACACACAACCTTTTCTGTCTGTGGATAAACGCCGTGGTTTTGGCAGCTTTTTTCTACTGAGTTTTCACTATATCTGCATTAGTTTTTTTAATCCCTAGTGAAAACGATGGCAGATTTTTTTTTTTTAATATAAATAGTGATAAATGCTGCGTTTATTGCAACAATCAAAAAGTAGTGCAAGCAGAGATTTACTCACTCTTGAGTGTTTAAAAAAACACTGCATGTGTTTAACCCCGTTATTTCTAGCCCGAGATATGATAAAAATGTAAAGCCATACCAGTCCAAAATTCAGGCTTTTTTAAAACTTTAAAAATCTGTAAAAAATTAATTGATGAAGAAAAAAAATTCAATACTTTACATTTGTAATTAACTAAAGTTGTACTTCATATAGAAAAAAAAAAATGAAAAAAAATCTAAAGATGTCAGGTAAAAAAAATATTCATATTTAGATCACTTCATATAGAATGACCCATTGATGCTATAATAGTTAAATATGTTAAAATATGATCCCATTGCGATCCCAACTTGAATTTTGGTACAGATGTGGCTAAGAGCATAGCAGACACGTGCATTTTTGGGAATTTTTAAATTATAGTTTTTCTTTTGGAAATGGGTTTCAAAATTTTGTTTCTCGATCTTATTTCTAGCCCGAGATATGATAGAAAATGTAAAGCCATACTAGGCCAAAATTCACACTTTTTTAAAACTTTCAAAATCTGTAAAAAATTAACTGATGAAGAAAAAAAATTCAAAACTTTTCATTTGTAATTAACTAAAGTTGTTCTTCATATAGAAAAAAAATCTAAAGACATCAGGGAAATAAATATTCATGTTTGGATCACTTGATATGGAATGACTCCAAAAGCTTTGCCGTATTTTTGATTCTCAGCGCAAATGAAGCAGCCAGCTACAGGCTGCCCCTCTCTTTCCCCCAAGCTGCCTGGACTTAACATGTCTGGCAATCCAAAATGTTTGCATTACTTAAATAAAAAAATGTGTGAGCTTCACCCTATTTTTGATTGCCATCCTAGGTAAAACCAGGCAGAAGGGGTTATTACAGCGAAGGCCTATGCAGTTTTTTTTATTATTTATTTTTGCACCCTCTATGATGACAGGTTCGTTACTAATGGCAACCAATAACAGATGCCAGCACAATGAGTGGGGGCGCAACAGCCAATCACAGAGTGTGGGTATCTGTGATTGGCTGTTAGAGGCAGAGTTCAGTGCATAAACTGGAGGTTAATGAGTGGCCTGGAAGTACAAGCTTGTGATCCTCGGTAAGGCCCCTTTCACACTAGCGAATGTTACAATTTGCGGCAGATTTACCGCATCTGCCTCATAATGGCCGCACTTTGCAGCAAGCCACATGCATTGTCTATGGGGTTTGCGGCAAGTGCGGTATAACCGCGGTTGCGTCCGCGAAAAAAAAGCTGCTGACCACGTTTTTTTTTCGCGACCACAACTGCCGCAAGTGCCTGAACCACACCTGCCGCAAGCCCCATAGACAATGCATGGAGCTTGCCGCAAGTGCGACCATTATGAGGCAGATGCGGTAAATCTGCCGCAAATTGTAACAAGCGCTAGTGTGAAAGGGTTTAATGCTGATGTTTAATTGTTATTTTGCATTCTTTTACAGCCCCTCCAGCCGAACCCGAACAGTAATACTGTTCAGGGAAGTCTGTGTTCAGGGTCCGTGCAGTAGATGTTCAGTACGGACCTCGAACTTTAGTGATGGACGAACCTGAACTGTAAAGCACCACTTTAGCTGTTTTTTCATTTTATTTTACTGCTGGAGTGATGTCACTAATTAAAGTTCCCTGCACTTAGTCTCACACTTACCAGCCATCATCCTTATTTTTTATTGCTGCTGCTCCAGTCGGACTTCAGCAACATGTGACCTGCCAGATCACTACAGTGATTGCTGGGCGAGCAGTAGGTCACTTCTCAATGTAAGTCTATGAGAATGCGGCCCCCATAAACTTGTTTTGAGAGCTTGTAACAGTTACCTCTGACTTCGAGTCAGCAGTTGCGGTCACAAGATGACGGCACAGGGCAGAGCTAAAGATGGCGAGGTTATTACTAGGGGCAGAGACCGTACGTTGGTGGCACCACTTCAGTGCTGAAATAACAAAACCCGCTGGAGTGGTGTTTTATGAATATATTACTGTTTGTGTCTACAGCACCTATGCAGGCCAACCTAAGCAGGCCTCTTGTCTTTCCATTGTTACAGACAGCAAGCAATAGCTTTGCAATCTGATCTTTTATTATACACCTTAAAAAACATTTTGCTAATTAAGAGGGAATCTGTTCTCTCTCCCCAAGGGCAACATAAGTAGTGACAGACGCAATGTGTGAATGTGTTATTGTTTTGGAGGTCTTAAAGTCTATTACTCATAGCATTGTCCCTGCTTCAAAGTGCTGGCATTGGGCCTCAGCCAGTAAAACTTCAACACTACCGTATATTCATACAATGCAAGGAGCATATTTGTCACTACGTTATGCTGCCAATACTAACATTTCTGTAACTTGGAATATCTTTGTGCTATAAGCAGTTGTTTTTTGTTTTCCAGGATCGCTGGACATCCCCTTGCTCAGAATGAGCGTTGCCTGCATATGTTCCTGCAGGATGAAACAATTGATAGAAATTACGTGCCAGGCAAAGTACGCCAGTGAGATTCCTAGGCACATCCATCTTCTTGCCCGTCACGCACCATTGCCTGCTAAATTACATTTATTTTTACACTAAGTCTCTATTGTCCCTCTTTTCAAATCCCATGCTGTCTGTCATGAGGTATCCTGTGTTTCTATCACTGCCATTTTCTTTGGATCTTCTTCCTGTTTATTTCGATCCTCTCCCTTACCTGGAGTTGGAGAGCTGTCCAATTTGACCTCTATCCTCTTACTTGTTAGCTCTGAAACATACAAGCTTTACTGATAGATCTTTTCCATCCGAGCATTATTCTCTCAGCTTCAGACGAACCGCCATCAGACGACTTCTGTTTTGAGTGAATATTCATACATTCCCTGGAGTGCTATTTCAAGTGGAAAACTTTTTCTTCCCCTTTACTTTTACATGACTGGCAGATCTTTTAATACAGTCTGTAATTGTGTCCCGAGTCTTGGAGTGAGCAAGCAAGTGTGCACTCCCTGCCCTCCCTGATTATCACCACAAGCGTGCTGTATATTTAACGCTTAAAGTACAGACATCAGATAAAGTATAGGCGTCTATGTGCTGCACAACACAGCAAAAATGTGCATTGTCTGATATGTAAGTGGTTGTAACAGATCACACCCGCTCCGGCTGGATCCACCTCGTTTTCAGAAATTGACTATTACAAGCGAAGAGTAGAATGTATGGATGGTGGCATTGAAGAGCACGTGTAAAACATGTGGATCTACTGGAAAAGACCTGTCTGTCATCCGGGCGCCCCCAAGACACTGACACTTCTGAGTTGAGCTCTAACATTGTGTTATGACTGCTTCACACTTGGGGAAAATCTACATCATCAGTATCATACAGAGCTGTCATTGTAAAGGATGGGAACACCTGTTGCCAGATCTGGTTAAAGATGTCCATTATCAAATATCCTTTCATTGCTTAGCCATGTATGTAGGAATGCCCTAGTAGGGGTGTAGGGAAGGGGGAGCGTATTTATTAATGATCTGCTTTGGAGTTGGATGGTCACGGTGGCTCTTGGTAAATGTTAAATTCGAGGTGTCAGCTGATACTGTGACCGCCTGCATGTGCTGACCAGTTATACCACACTCAGACCTTGGCTTAGAAGCAACAATGCTGCCTGTGTCCTTGTGCTGGAGACCATGTCTGTGTATATAAATATCTATATCTAATATTGTGGCTGTGAGTTTTCACTGTTTCTCCCACTTTACTTATCATTAATGTATACTTAAAAACACGGTGAAAATGTCATGTAGAAACAGCTGTTGTCACTAATTTGTGCAGAATATGTTCTACATGCCTCTCAAAAATTGTAGCCACTTTCATAAAGTGGTTTTCACTTCTTGGGTACTTTATGGCATAGCCTTAAAGGGATTCTTTCACCAGGTTTTTGCATTTTCATCTGAGAGAAACATAATGTAGAAAAAGAGACCTTGATTTCAATGATGTATCGCTTAGTTTACAGAGTGTCGCAGTTGTCGCACAATCAGCGTTCTTAGGTGTAACAGAGTTCATAAAGCTAACCCACCCACACCACAGCTCTCTGTACATTGTCTTTAGACAGTGGGCTGCTTTTCACAGGGAGGAGCCTAGTAGATCCTACGGTAGGTCTCATGTTGCTGTAATCCGAGCAGTGATAATGTCCTAGTGATAAAGCTTTCACTGTATGTAAACAGCACTCAACTTGATAAATGACACAATGCTGAATTCAGTGTTTTAATGCCTACCTCATAATGTTCTCAGAAAACATAGCAATAACACTGGGGAACACAATTTTTTAAGAGTTAGGTCTGACAACTGTTCTTAATTAATTTTTGGATGCTGAATCCAGAAATGATCTCAGTTTTTCTCTATCACGTCAAGTTTTTGAACTATAGGAATTTTGTCTTCTCAAAAATATGTAAACTACTGTACCTAAAAAGTGGTTTTTTTTTTGTAAATAGTACAAATATGAACAAAAAATGAAATATATAAGAAATAGGCATGACAAATGTTTTTTAACACTATCATGTTTTTTTACAGCTCTATATGAGTCGAATTGTAATCAGATAACAAGTCTTATTACAGATATCAGAGCAATTGTGCTTCTCTGGCAGGTAAGTTGTGGAGGAAAAACTTGACGCTTTACGTGCTAGAAAAAAACTGACTACATTTTTGGAATCAGCATGCCAATTTTAGTATAAATCAGCTCAAAAACCTAACTCAACAGAACATTTTTTCAAATTGTTCCCCAGTGTAATCTGCTGAAAGATATGTCATAAGTTCCTAAAAATAGGAGTACACTTTTAAATAAGATTCACACCCTTAGGCTATTTTCACATGTTCAGTATCTGGTGGTTTTTACCTCAAAAAGTGAAAAACAGTCTTTTATTATAAAATTATTTTCATAAATGTCCACACAGAATCAAGAATGCCCAGAAACACGTAGACCCAACATGTGTGGACATATATGAATTTTTAAAGATGACCTGTCACCCCCTGGTACATGGCAATCTAAATGCACCTCTGAATGTGTGTCAGCTAGCTGCATTCAGGGAAGGGGTCCCTGTACCCTGAGAAATATACTTTATAAAGTATACATACAGTGAGTCCAAAGGGACTTACTGAGTGATGAGTCATCGCTCTTGTTGGTGTCCTCCCCGCCTGCAGCCTTCTTTGTGCTACCTCCAGCCCCCTCAGTGCCGCCTCCTTTATTTGTCTTCCCTCTCAGTCACTCAATGCTGCTCTGCTTTTGAACTCAAGCAGATGCAGAGAAAGCAATGGGTGGGACTGGGTCCGGGCAGCTGACACGCCTCCTGCCGGTGACGTCAGCGCCGTAGCCCGCCCTGCTGTACATACATAAGCTGGAGCAGGGCGGGCTCTGGCGCTGATGTCACCGGCAGGAGGTGGCACAAAGAAGGCTGGAGGGGGGAGGACACCAACAAGAGCGATGACTCATCACTCAGTAAATCCCTCTGGACTCACTGTATGTATACTTTATAAAGTATATTTTCAGCTTATGTATTACAGCAGGGCGGGCTATGGTGCTGACGTCACCGGCAGGAGGCGTGTCAGCTGCCCGGACCCAGTCCCACCCATTGCTTTCTCTGCATCTGCTTGAGTTCAAAAGCAGAGCAGCATTGAGTGACTGAGAGGGAAGACAAATAAAGGAAGTGGCACTGAGGTGCTGGAGGTGGCACAAAGAAGGCTGGAGGTGGGGTGGACCCCAACAAGAGCAATGACTCATCACTCAGTAAGTCCCTCTGGACTCACTGTATGTACACTTTATAAAGTCTATTTCTCAGGGTACAGGGGAACTGGAGCCATGGGGGACCCCTTCCCTGAATGCAGCTGACACGCTGCATTCAGTGCTGCATTTAGATTGCCATGCACCAGGGGGGTGACAGGTCCTCTTCAAATAATTTTCTAATAAGTGTATTTTTAGAGGTGCTGGACTTTTTTCACTTTTTGATTGTTATACTCTGGAACTTATATCCCAGGACAGGTGAGCTGGATTTTCTTTACTGTTTTTTTCCTCTTGTTCTTACCTCCCTAATTTGTAAACCTAAACTAGGAGGGGGAATACATATAGAAGTGGTGACATGTTTCTATTATATTTTTCCTCTAAGTGTTCCACTCCTGGTTTTGTCTTACAAGTACTGAGGTATGTAAATTGTCACTTAAATGAAGAAGTGGACTAACTCTAGTTCCACCTGTTTAAGGTAGCAATCCTATAAGTCATAATTGACTCTTTAACAAGTCATTTAATATGATTTAGGATTTGTGCCAGATCAGAACCCCAAACTGCAGACGCTGCGTTTCGGGGTGACTGCCCCTCATCAGTGCAGTGTGCAGGACTTCTGATCTGGCTGTATGAGAGGCTAAGACGTGGTCTGGGGGAATAGATGTTCTCCTTATGGAGATCAATTTGCATGCCGTCATGATGAGATTTATAGCACTAATAAGGGGCAGTTATGATTTATAGGATTGCTACCTTAAATAGGTGGCACTAGACTTCGTCCACTTCCTCACTGAAGTGACAATTTGCATACTTCCCAGAGAAGCATTGCAGCTATAAGTCTCCTCATGCCGGTAGGCAAATCGATCTCCATAAGCAGAACAGCTATTCCCCCAGACCAAATACTGAAGTAAAAACTCTTCAAATACTAATTGTGTGAATGTGGCCTGCCGGCTCACACCACCATTTACATCGGACAAGTGCTATCTGATTTTTTTTTTTAATGGGAGTTCACTCAGACCATTGTTATATTCAGTGGGGCACTGCTGATACTTTTTTCTCTTTAGTTTACGGCTATGGGTGTCTTGAAATATTTTGGACTGCACTTTGATGACATTCAAGTCAATGGAGAACATGGAGAAATTTGGTTCATCTTCACACAGTGTGTTTACACCTCTCAGCCGAGAGAATGGATCACACTGAGCTTACTTATCAAACTCGGGTCAAAGTTTGATCGGAACATCATTCACATAATCACTCTGATTCTCTCAGATTAGAGGATCTCCGGTCATGTGACGCCGGCTTTATACAGAGACTTCTTGTTTGGACCAGAAGTGTTGAATGGAGCATGTTCATCTGTGCTACCAACATTTCTACTACACTTGAGGCCTGAGGTCCCATTATGTTTTCCCTATTTATTCTATTTAGGGGCCCTAACTCAATCAGTCTGCAGATTATCAACTGATGTAACAAAATCATAGGTTTGGTTCTGGAGATAAACTCCTGCTCAAGGAACAAGCATGTCTGATGTGCACTTACTGCTTTGTGCCAAGTATTCATGTTATTTCTGTGGCCATTAAAACTCTGCAAGAGCATACATGGTAACGCCAATAGTTACATGAAAAGTATCTAACATCAGTATGAGGCTGCGCTTTTTATTTAAGAAAAGAGTGGGAAGCTTATGGTGGTTTTTCTCAGTAACACCTATTAAGAAAAGTGGTCACCAGTGTTCTAGCAAAAGTCCAGTCTTAAAACGCTACGCCAGCATTTTTTTTATTTTTTCAGGGCTGGAGTGGCAATTTAAATGTAAGCCCACTGTCATTTTTTTCTTGCCCTCCAGTGTTTTCATGTTTTCTGGTCATCATAATGGGAGACCCAGACAATGGGGTTAAGGGCACTGCCCTCCGGAGGCCACACTAGGTACTACAAGTTTGTAGACACCGCCCCCTCCGCTTATAAACCCCCACCGCAGGGAATATCCTCAGTTTTTAACTTAGTGTGCTCGGAGGTATCACACGCATTGCTTGCACTTCACTGCATCCTCACAACTTTCGTGATGGCGTCTGAAGACAAGGTAATATGGTCCCGGTCGGGGACCTTCGGCAGTCTCCCTGCTCACCCTTAGGGAACACGCAGGTCGAGGTACCGGAGGGCCTAGAGCCTGGACACTGCGTGTCCTCCCGGTACGCTGTCGCGCTCCTTCCCATCCCTATTTGGGGGCTCTGGGTGGTGGGAGTATGGAGCCTTGCACAGCTCCGCTCCGTCCGAGGCCTCCCTAAATGGTGCTTACAGACCGGACTGGAGCCAGCCCAGTCCGAGGCCTCCCTAAATGGTGCTTACAGACCGGACTGGTGCTGCACCCCCGTCCGAGGCCTCCCTAAATGGTGCTTACAGACCGGACCGGCACTGAGGCACCTTGTGTGTCTCCGGTGTGCCTGGGGGTAGTGTCGGCACTATATGTGCTGGGACACTCAGACCGCGCGTACCCTCGGGTCCGCGGTTCTGGCAGTGGACCCCGTGCTGGGGCCACTCTGGCTGACCGCCCTGTGTCTCACAGGGGCTGCGGCTGTCGGCTACAGACTTTTGTCTGCAGCCATTAGTATTGTGTTTTGTGTCACGGTACTTCCCGCGCTGCGGGACTCGGCGCCTTCATTACTGAGGCTGCCTGAGGAGATGGAAGCAGCCCAGGCGGTGACGTCAGTAATGGGCGTGCGTGTGCGCTCCCGCGTGTTTTCGGCTCCGCCCACAGTTAGTCTGTCGGCGGCCATTTTTCCCTTCACTTCCCGGCTGGGATCTGCTTGGAGTGCACGGCTGCACTCAATTCAGGGGAGACCGGAAAACCTCGCGGGGGCCACACTCGCACACACCGCTTCCTCCACCGCTTTACTGCGGTTGGTAAGCCGCCGGTTGTACCGGTTTTTTCTTTAAAGATCGGCTTCTTTCCCCCTGCTGTAGGGATGTCCTCAGCTGGGAGGAGCGCTGCTAAGGTGGCAAGTAACACCACTGCCTGTGCTACGTGCAACGGGACACTGGTTGAGGGGTCCTGCAATAACTGCGGACGCCCAGAGGCACGGGCTGAGACTGCAAAGGAGACAGCAGCTCCGGTGCTATATCCTGTGGTCCAGGTGGGCCCAGGGCCATGGGAGACACAGAACAAGATAAATGAATCTATGTTATCCCAGCTGTCCTCCATGTCGCAATCCCTGGAGGTACTAACCAGGAGGCTGGAAAACCCAGCTGCTCCTTCATATTATCCCCGGGTGTCCCCTGCCTCAACTGTGAGACCCCTTAAGCGGACTCGACGTGAGGATTCACCCGAGCCCCAGACACTCTCTGAGGAGGAAGGTCTCTCTGAGGGGGACGAGGATGATGGGGGTTCATTACTCGGGTCCGTGTCAGAACCACCAGAGGGGGTGGAGGATCTGGTGTCCTCCATCAACGAGACTTTACGTCTCGTGACACCCCCTGAGGAGGTGACCGTTCACCCGAAGGAGGCCTACCAATGGCTGCGGCCGGAGGCTAGACCAAGTGGCTCCT
This sequence comes from Allobates femoralis, assembly GCA_033576535.1. Taxonomy (NCBI): domain Eukaryota; kingdom Metazoa; phylum Chordata; class Amphibia; order Anura; family Aromobatidae; genus Allobates; species Allobates femoralis. Next base: position 82,199,259 of record JARQOC010000008.1, on the reverse strand, counting down.
TTCTGGATCACACTAACTTCGGAAGGGTGATTAGAGCTCCCAGGATTCATCCTGGCCGGCGTTATGTCCGTAAATCTAAGGACAATCGCTTCCCCTTCCCTGAGGAGGTGCTTCAGGAGTGGTCGCAGTCCCCTAAGGTGGATGCTTCCATGACCAGGATTGCGGCACGCTCCCTCTTCTCTGCCTCTGATAGCTCCTCATTGAAGGACGCTACTGATAGACAGGTCGAGCAACTCGCCAAGTCTTCTTATGAGGCTGTGGGGTCTTCATTTGCCCCTAATTTTGCCGCGGTCTGGACTCTGCAGGCGATCACCTCCTGCTTGGACGGTATCGCTGACCTGGCAGGGTCCAGCTCAGAAGTCCTGGCACTCACTGATAGAGCAAGGGCCTATGCGGACTACGCCAGAACGGCAACACTGGAAACTGCGAATCGCTCTGCTGTGGCTTCGGCCAATGCGATAGCGATCCGCAGATTGTTGTGGCTGCGTCTATGGGACTCAGATGCCACGTCCAAGAAGATTTTGCAAAATCTTCCGTTCTCGGGCGACAGGCTTTTTGGTACCGAACTGGACAAGTTGATAAAGGATTCTGCGGAGTCAAAGATCCCACAGAATAAACCTAAGCCACGGTATACCGTAAAGAGGAACACTAAACAGTGGTCCTTTCGGTCCAGTTCACAACCTTCAGCATCGTCTGCCCGAGCGGACAGAGGGAGCAAGCCCTCTACTCAGTGGCGCCCAAGGGTCGCCAGAAGAAGCCGGCGGGGGCAGCGGCTGCCACCCCCAAACCCGCTTCCGCATGACTCGCTCTCTCATCCTACCTCCCCACAGGTGGGGGGCCGTCTGTCTCTTTTTCGGGACAGATGGCTGCTCCAAGTCCAAGATCAGTGGGTACGAGACATAGTCTCCAGAGGTTACAGGATAGAGCTGACGTCACAGCCGGCACACCGATTCCATCGGTCGGTCCCGTCCCCAGAAAAGGCTCAGGCTTTTCATCTGGTATTGGAGAATCTCCGCAAGGACGGAGTTGTGGTCCCAGTACCTTCGGGGGAGAGGTTCAGGGGTTTTTACTCCAACCTCTTTATCGTCCCAAAGAAGGATGGATCTTTTCGCCCGGTTCTGGACCTAAAGTTGTTCAACCGCCACGTGTTGGTTCGGAAGTTCCGCATGGAATCCCTGCGCTCCGTAATCGCGGCTGTGTCACAGGGGGACTTCCTAGCGTCCATAGATATTCGGGACGCTTACCTTCACGTGCCCATTGCGCCGGCTCATCAACGCTGGTTAAGATTCGCAGTGGGGGACGAACACTACCAGTTCGTGGCGCTGCCTTTCGGCCTGGCCTCGGCTCCACGGGTGTTCACGAAAGTGATGGCCTCTATGATGGCTCTCCTGCATGTGCAGGGACATGCCGTCATTCCCTATCTCGACGACCTGCTGGTCAGGGCGCCATCGGAACACCTTTGTCAAGAGAGCCTGAATGCGACCATGAGGTCTCTGGAACAATTCGGTTGGCTCCTCAATATTCAGAAGTCAACTCTGGTTCCGACCCAGTCATTGACATATCTGGGCATGGACTTCAACACGGCCTCAGCCCTGGTGTCTCTTCCACGGGCCAAACAACTGGCCATCCATTCAGGAGTGCAACAGATCCTCCTGTCCCCACAATCATCCCTGCGGGTGTTGATGAAGCTGGTGGGGCGCATGGTGGCAGCAATAGAGGCGGTGCCTTTCGCACAATTTCGCCTCCGTCCTCTACAGCTGGAGATCCTCCACAGTTGGGACAAGAGGACGACATCTCTGAATCGGCTGGTGACCCTTTCCCAACCGACCAGGGATTCCCTGCAGTGGTGGCTACAACCACGTCACCTATCTCGGGGCCGGTCCTTCCTCAAACCGTCATGGTTAGTGGTGACCACCGACGCCAGTCTGAAGGGCTGGGGGGCGGTGTTCCTACACCACAGGGCCCAAGGCCTCTGGACTCAGTCGGAGTCGGCGTTGCAGATCAACGTGCTGGAGATCAGGGCGGTCTATCTGGCACTCCTGGCTTTTCAGAAATTCCTCTCCGGACGACCCATTCGGGTTCAGTCCGACAATGCGACGGCCGTCGCTTATATAAATCATCAAGGAGGAACCAGGAGTGCACAGGCTCTGGCCGAAGTCCACCGCATCCTATCCTGGGTGGAGGACAACAACTGCCTGATCTCTGCAGTTCACATCCCAGGGGTCGAAAACTGGGAGGCCGACTATCTGAGCCGGCAGGGGATGGACGCCGGAGAGTGGTCTCTTCATCCAGACGTCTTCCGGGACATCTGCAGCAGATGGGGCACTCCGGATGTGGATCTGATGGCCTCGCGGCTGAATCATCAGGTGCCGCAATACATGGCGAGGTCGTGGGATCCCCAGTCTCTGGGAGCAGACGCCCTGGTCCTGAGTTGGTCCAGATTCCATCTGCCGTATGTGTTCCCGCCTCTAGCTCTGATTCCCAAGGTGCTGTGGAAGATCAGGACGGAGTGCAGGGTAGCCATTCTAGTGGCTCCAGATTGGCCCAGGAGGTCCTGGTATCCGGACCTGTGGCAACTGTCAGGCGGACACAGGTGGGCCCTTCCAGAACGCGCAGATCTACTCGCGCAAGGCCCATTCTTCCACCTCAATTCCAGGGCCCTCAGATTGACTGCATGGCTCTTGAGGCCTGGCTGCTGACATCCAGGGGTTTTTCCCCTACAGTGGTTGCCACTATGAATCGGGCTAGGAAGCCTGTTTCGCGAAAGATATACCACAGGACGTGGAAAATCTTTTTCTCCTGGTGTGCCTCTGGTGGACGGTCTCCTTGGCCCTTGTCGGTTCCGACCTTGTTGGCTTTCTTACAGTCGGGCTTGGAGTTGGGGCTATCCCTCAGCTCCCTGAAGGGTCAAGTGTCAGCGCTGTCTGTGCTGTTTGACAGACGTTTAGCGCTCCTACCGAAGGTCCGACAATTCCTGCAGGGGGTGTCTCGGGTGGTTCCGCCATACAGGCGACCACTGGACCCTTGGGACCTTAACATGGTCCTGGCGGCACTGCAGAAACCGCCGTTTGAGCCGCTGAGAGACATTTCCCTCTCTCGTCTGTCCCAGAAAGTGGTATTTTTGGTGGCGATTACGTCTCTGAGAAGGGTCTCAGAATTGGCTGCACTTTCGTGCAAGTCCCCCTTCCTGGTGGTTCACCAAGACAAGGTGGTGTTACGCCCACGGCCAGAATTCTTGCCTAAGGTGGTGTCCACTTTTCACCTGAACCAAGAGATTGTGCTTCCATCATTTTGTCCCGCTCCCGTTCATCAGGTTGAGCGCGACCTCCACACTCTGGATCTGGTGAGGGCTGTGCGCATTTATGTGTCCAGAACTGCCTCATTCCGGACGTCGGACTCCTTGTTCATCCTTACGGCGGGTCGCTGTAAGGGGTCCGCGGCATCAAAATCAACCTTGGCCAGATGGATCAAGGGGCCCATTCAGGAGGCCTACCGTTCTTCCGGTCTGCCTCTCCCGGTGGGATTGAAGGCGCACTCGACCAGAGCTGTCGGTGCCTCCTGGGCTTTGCGACATCGAGCTTCTGCTCTACAGGTGTGTCAGGCAGCCACATGGTCAAGCCTGCATACTTTTTCTAAGCACTATATGGTGCATGCCCATGCCTCTGCGGATGCAAGTTTGGGCAGGCGGGTCCTCCAGGCGGCGGTTGCCCACCTTTGAGGGGGACCATGTGTTATCCGTCTTTTGAGGAACTCTTCCCGCCCTGGGGTATTGCTTTAGGACATCCCCATTGTCTGGGTCTCCCATTATGATAACCAGAAAAAAGAGAATTTTGTTTACGTACCGTAAATTCTTTTTTCTTTAATCATCAATGGGAGACCCAGCACCCACCCAGTTGTTCCGTTGGATGTTGTCACATTTGACTTGTTCCCAGTTGGAACAGTTTATTCCGGGTTGTTGGACCGTTTTGTTCACGGTTTTTTATCCGAGGTTTCGGGTGTGGTTATTTTGTCTCCTCGCAGCTTATGGACCAAACTGAGGATATTCCCTGCGGTGGGGGTTTATAAGCGGAGGGGGCGGTGTCTACAAACTTGTAGTACCTAGTGTGGCCTCCGGAGGGCAGTGCCCTTAACCCCATTGTCTGGGTCTCCCATTGATGATTAAAGAAAAAAGAATTTACGGTACGTAAACAAAATTCTCTTTTTTTTTTGTGCTTTTCCGGTCCGATTGTCCGATCTTCTAACTGTAAATTCTGACTGGCTGGAAGTCAGAAGTTGGCTCACTAGCTTTTTTAGTACAAGTCTATGAGAGCAAGAACAAAGCTACCATAGACTTGCATTGATTTGTCAAATCCACTGTGCTCCATTAAACTCTGGAGCTGCTGGCAAGTGACACATCGTCAGAGACCGACAAGAGCGATGTTGAAGATGCCAGAGTGTGTTTATAAGGCTGGCTTCACATTTGCGTATGGGAAGGCAGCGTATTGCTGCGTTCCCATACGCAGTCAAACGCATGCGCACTGCGTTCCTATGTTTAACATAGGAATGCATGGTGCCTGCGTTTGCTGCGTTCGGGTGCGGATGCGGACGATATCTGCTGCTTCCGGTGTCCAGCATCCGCACCCGGGACGCAGCATGTTGGTTTTTTTTGTGCGTTTGGGGACCTTGGAAAATCAGCAAGCGTCCCCAAGCGCACAAAAAATGCATTGGCTTCAATGGGTCCGCAGTGTTCTGCGCTTGACAGCGCAGGAGAACGCTGCAGACCCATTGAAAAATCTCCCGGTGGCCGGCGGTGATGTCACAGGAGCTCACCGACGGCCACCGGGAGATCAGCTGGAGCCTCTGCTGTCCTCCGCCTCCCGGCCGCTGGTAATGTGCTAGCGATGTCGGCGGGGAGAACAGCTGATCTGACAGCTGTTTGAATCTTCCCGCGCCGACATCTCCTCTCGGTGTCGGCGCGGGAGATTCAAACAGCTGTCAAATCAGCTGTTCTCCCCGCCGACACGTCCCGGAGCTTACCGGCGGCCGGGGGCGGAGATCTCCGGCGCTGAACTCCTCCTCCAGCCCGCCCCCCGGACAGCGCCGATTGGCTGGCCGCGCTCCCTAGTGATGTGTCCTCAGGCGGACATTATCCGCTGCGGACACATCATTTACACCCTGCTTTTGACAGCATTTGTGTCTGCATTCCATCAGCATGCAGACACAAACGCTAATGTGAAGCCAGCCTAAGTCAGGGGGAAGGGGACTTAGTTTTAAAGCACCACTCCAGCAGTGCAATAAAAAAGAACGCTGAAGTGGAGCTTTAAATTCTTTGTTGTGAGATCTTAGCATGCAGAGCAGGATCCCACAATGGAGCCCTTCCCCCCCCCCACCCCAACCTTCATTGTGAAACAGTGAGTGAAATCCTTGCTCTTTGCACTAATTCATCGCTGCAGTTTTCTTTACTAAGTGGATACCAAATGCTCACATCATTAGTGTGACTTCACTTAAGCGGTTAGCAATCTGAAGTACACGTCGCTGCTGGGTTAGTGCAAAAAGCAAGGAGGGCAGCGGAGTGCTGTGGGATCACACAGGTTGGAAGTTTGGACATTATGCTTGCTAGAAATTCGTGCTCTTTGAGGGGCCATTAAAGGGGTTTTCCTGTGAACAAAGTTAATTTTGAAATTCAATTTAATCAATAGGTCTTGGAATAATAATAGTTTCCACAATTGGATGTATTTAAAAATAATGTTCCTGTGATGAGATAATCCTATATATGTGTTCCTGCTATGTACTGTGTAATGGCTGTTTCTAACCATGCAGAGAACACCATATGATCATACCACATCTCCTGGGCCGGGGAGGAAGCAAAAGACTAGGCAGACATTACAGCACGGGATAACAGCTGATTCTTGCTTTAAGGTAAAACATTTTTTACAAACAGGCAGGGAAATGTTTTACCTCAAAGAAAGAATCAGCTATGATCCTGTGCTGTAAAGTCTGTGTACTCTATTTCATCCTCCCCATCCCAGGAGATGTGGTATGATCAGACCATGTCCCTGTACGGTCAGACACATCTATTACACAGTACATAGCAGGGACACATATATAAAATTAGCTCAGTACAGGAGATGTGGTATGATCAGACCATGTCCCTGTACGGCCAGACACATCCATTACACAGTACATTGCAGGGACACATATATAAGATTATCTCAGTACAGGAGATGTGGTATGATCAGACCATGTCCCTGTACGTTCAGACACATCCATTACACAGTACATTGCAGGAGCACATATACAAGATTATCTCAGTACAGGAGATGTGGTATGATCAGACCATGTCTCTGTACGGTCAGACACATCCATTACACAATACATTGCAGGAACACATATATAAGATTATCTCAGCATGGGAATGTTTTTATTTAAACATGCAATTGTGAAAATTATTATTCCAAGATCTATTGATTAAAATTTAATTTTACATTAACTGTGTTCGTGGAAGACCCCTTCAAGCACTAAGGTTATATTTAGTTAAAACTATTAACTAATCTGGCGCTGCCCACTTTTTATTCCTTAACCCTTTAAGGACGAGGGAATGTTTTGTTTTTCAGTTAATTACATTTTGAATGACACTGGAGCTGGCTATGGGTGGGCTAGCTAAATATCATTATTTCTCCTTTTCTCCATTGGGGGACATAGGACCATGGGTGTATGCTTTTCTGCCACTAGGAGGCGACACTAAGTAAAGATTAAAATTGAGCCCTCCTTTCTGCAGCAGGGCTGCCACTAGTAATTTCGGGGCCCCTGACTGCCATAATTTTGGGTCCCCCCTGAGACTCCGCCCAGCCTCCACCCCCTTAGACTCCGCCCAGCCTCCACCCCTTGAGACACTGCCCCAACCCATGCTCCGCCTCCACGCAAACATACTATATATATACATATATATATATATATATATATATAGTGAAAAATTAGAACAGCACCAAAAATTATCTCAATTTATGTGCAAAGCTTTCCCAACCAGATGGTTCCTTTGACCTCTCATCTTCATCGTGCGCTCTGTCCTTGGCTCGGCCTCAGCTTTGACAGCTTCAGGCGGTTCCTCCTGCGCTGGAGCCTCAGTGATCTTGGCTTTCTGATCTTCAGGATGAGCGGCAGCGTCCTGTGGAGCGGGGTCAGATCCTGTGACCTCATCATATTCTCCAAACACTACAAAGGAGGGTAACAGACTGTGATGTCATCATCAGGGGAGGGACCTGGACCACCCCCGCACAAACATCTGCCATGCCCCCCAGCTGACAACACAAAGTCCCAGATGAGAGGTGAACAGACGGCAGAATGTCTAACAGAGAAATCTGGAGGACAGGAGGGGGACGGAGAGGAAAGAGGACAGGAGGGGGACGGAGAGGAAAGAGGACAGGAGGGGGCATGAGAAAGGAGAAAGGGCAGTGGAAGACTAGGGGAAAGAGGACAGGAGGGAGACTAAGGAGAAAGGTCAGAGGGCAGAGTGGGACAGAGGAGAAAGTGAACAGAAGGAGACTGAAGAAAGAGGACAGAGGGGGACAGTGAAGAAAGGACAGAGTGGGACAGGAGAAAGAGGACAGAGGGTCATGAAGGAGAAAGAGGACAGTGTAGTCCAGAAGATTGCAGTTTCTCAGCAGTGTTCAGAATGAGTGTCTGGCAGACCGCTCTCCTGTAAGGATAGACAGACTGACCATTCAGGTTAACACTGTGACCTCTGCCAATCCCTAGATTATGGTCTGTGACTAGATTGGTGTTTTCTCTGATCTCTCCCTCCCCCTCCGTTCTCCCTCTCTCCCTCCATTCACTCTCTCCCTCCCACCGTTCACTCCCTCTCCCCCTCCATTCACTCTCTCTCCCCCTCCGTTCACTCCCTCACTCTCCCCCTCTGTGCTGTCTTTGCCCTGCACCTGGCTTTTCCCCCACCCGTGCGTTGTCTCTCTCCCTGCACCCATTTCCCCCCTCTGCGTTGCGTCTCTCCCCTTCACCCATTTTCCCCCTGTTCGTTGTCTCTCCGCTGCACCCATTTCCCCCCTGTGCGTTGTGTCTCTCCGCTGCACCCATTTCCCCCCTGTGTGTTGTCTCTCCCCTGCACCCATTTCCCCCCTGAGCGTTGTCTCTCCCCTGAACCCATTTCCCCTCTGAGCGTTGTGTCTCTCCCCTGAACCCATTTCCCACCTGGGCGTTGTGTCTCTCCCCTGAACCCGTTTCCCACTTGGGCGTTGTGTCTCTCCCCTGCCCCTATTTCCCCCCTGTGCGTTGTGTCTCTCCCCTGCCCCCATTTCCCCCCTGTGCGTTGTCTCTCCCCTGCACTCATTTCCCCCCTGTGCGTTGTATCTCTCCCCTGCACTCATTTCCCCCCTGTGCGTTGTATCTCTCCCCTGCACCCATTTCCCCCCTGTACGTTGTACCCCATCTCCCCTGCACCTGTGTCTCCCCCCTGTCCTGTGCCTGTCTCCGACTGCGCTCTGTACATTTCCCCTGACAGGGGCCCCTGGCACTGTGTTATTTGTCCCTGCAGGGGGCCCCCCTCTGTAATTTGCCCCTGGCAGGGGGGCCCCCTCTGTAATTTGCCCCTGGCAGGGGGGGCCCCCTCTGTAATTTGCCCCTGGCAGGGGGAGCCCCCTCTGTAATTTGCCCCTGGCAGGGGGAGCCCCCTCTGTAATTTGCCCCTGGCAGGGGGGCCCCCTCTGTAATTTGCCCCTGGCAGGGGGGCCCCCTCTGTAATTTGCCCCTGGCAGGGGCGGCCCCCTCTGTAATTTGCCCCTGGCAGGGGGGAGCCCCCTCTGTAATTTGCCCCTGGCAGGGGGGAGCCCCCTCTGTAATTTGCCCCTGGCAGGGGGGGTCCCCTCTGTAATTTGCCCCTGGCAGGGGGGGCCCCCTCTGTAATTTGCCCCTGGCAGGGGGGGCCCCCTCTGTAATTTGCCCCTGGCAGGGGGGGCCCCCTCTGTAATTTGCCCCTGGCAGGGGGGGCCCCCTCTGTAATTTGCCCCTGGCAGGGGGGGCCCCCTCTGTAATTTGCCCCTGGCAGGGGGGGCCCCCTCTGTAATTTGCCCCTGGCAGGGGGGGCCCCCTCTGTAATTTGCCCCTGGCAGGGGGGCCCCCTCTGTAATTTGCCCCTGGCAGGGGGGGGCCCCCTCTACTTTGCCCCTGGCAGGGGGGGCCCCCTCTAATTTGCCCCTGGCAGGGGGGGCCCCCTCTGTAATTGGCCCCTGGCAGGGGGGGCCCCCTCTGTAATTGGCCCCTGGCAGGGGGGGCCCCCTCTGTAATTGGCCCCTGGCAGGGGGGCCCCCTCTGTAATTGGCCCCTGGCAGGGGGGCCCCCTCTGTAATTGGCCCCTGGCAGGGGGGGCCCCCTCTGTAATTGGCCCCTGGCAGGGGGGGCCCCTGAGTGCTGTTTCTCCCCCCACCCCCCTCTTAACTTGAGAGACAGCTGGCAGATGCTGATTGCAGCGTCTTAACTGTAGTAAGCAGCAGCAGATCTCTTTCTCCTGCACTCTGTGCAGGAAGGAGAGACCTGCTGCTGCCGCTCAGGTTGGGAGGGAGGGGGGGAGCAGCGTTCCGGGGCCCCTGCAAGGTTTACAGGGGGCCTACCTGCCAGACCAGGGCCCGGGTGCTGACAACTGGAACCCCATCCCCCCCGGACCCCTGCCATACTGACCTGCAGTATGGAAAAGGAAGAAAAAGGAGACACAGAGGCGCAATAGTGCCCTATCAATGTGGCACAGAAATAAACGGGTCACAAAGAGGTGCACTAACCTGATCTAGTTGTGTGCACCCACAATAATTAATAGCATGTAGCTGAAAGCTGCTGCAGGAGCTCCACTGCCACGTTGCACGTGTAAGAATATCCACAGATACAGGGAAGATGTAAGATGGTCCGTACTGCTTAAAAATAATCAGTCAGGTGTCTTCTAACAAAACCCCCTTCTTTATTTCCACCTACGCGTTTCAGTACCACTCCGGGCCCTCCTGGTGGTACTGAAACGCGTAGGTGGAAATAAAGAAGGGGGTTTTGTTTGAAGACACCTGACTGATTATTTTCTCCTTCGCCTCATTGGGGGACACAGACCGTGGTTCGGGCAGTATTTCTAGTACTGGAATCATTCAGTGATCTTCTGGCAGTCGGTCTTGCTAGGATATAGTCAGACAATGCCACAGCCGTGGCATATGTCAACCACCAGGGTGGAACCCACAGTCTCCAAGTGATGACAGACGTTCGCCACATCCTTCACCGGGTGGAATCCTTGAACGCTGTACTGTCAGCTGTTCTCATACCAGGCTAACCCGCCAAGGGACGGACCCAGGGAAGCGGCCCCTTCATCCAGATGTCTTCTGTCAAGACTGTCAGCGTCAGGAAACTACAGATGTGGCCTGACGGCCTCACGTGTCCAATGCTAAGGGTTCCATCCTTTCTGGCCAGGTCCTAGTACTTACAGTCAATAGGACAGACATACCAGTCCTAGATGGGACCTGTCTCCATCTCCCCTATATTCTTTCACACTAACAGGATAGTGCGGAAGGTCAAACAAGACGGTTGCCAGATCTCCCTGTATTTTCAGACTGGCCCAGATGCGCTTGGACGAAAATTTCGTCCAACTCATACCAGCAGTACCAGGACAACTAAAAGACAGTTTCAGACCTGCTCTCCCTCGGAATTCCTCAACTCTGAAAATAGTGGCGTAGCCCTTGAGACCTGGAATTTACCCATGGGTTTTTTCCCTGGATGTTGTAGCGACCATGGTCGCAGCGAGTAAACCAGCCTTATCGACGATATACCATGAGTGTAATCGTTTTGTTTTTCTTTATCTCCGAGCACCTCTAGGGGTCATTCCCCTTACCCTATTTCATGCAAAGATCTTTTGTTTCTTCCACTCAGACCTAGACTCGGGTCTGTCCTTGGGGTCTCTCACACAGCAGGGTTTCAGCCCGTTTCACCTTCCAAAAACGTGTTGCCACCAGGTCTCTAGGAAAATCCTTCCTTCAAAGGGTCTCCCATTTAAGGTCTCCATACCACAGGTCTACACCTGCGGGACCTGATCTTCGTCCTCATGGCTCTACAAGACCCACCTTTTGAGAGTCTATAGGTTTACCCTTAAAGCACTCTCATCCAAACAGTAATGTGTTTTGGTGGCAAATTATTTTTCTCTGCAGAGGTATCGGTACTTTCAGCGCTCTCATGTAAACCATCTTTTCTGGTCTTCTACCTGAACACTACTGTTCTACGGCTGGTTCCATCCTTCTTAGGCGGTATACTCCTTCCACCTCACTAAAGACGTCTCTCTGTCATCGCTGTGACCGACTCCAGTCTGTCTGGTCGTAAAGGACCTACATATGCAGGATCTTATCAGGTCCCTACGCATCTAAGTACCCACAACCAGTGCCTCTCCACAGGTCGGATTCTTTCTCCCTTCTTCCAGAAGGCAGAAATAATGACATATCAGCCTCTAAGGCTCCTCTAACCAGGTGGATTCGTCTGACCATCCAAGACGCTTATACCGTCAAAATCTCATCCCTTCCGGCAGCGGCACGGCACATTCTACTACGGCCGTGAGGGCTTCCTGGTCCGTTTGGCACCAGGTGTCAGTCCGACAAGTGTGTAGACAGCCAAAAGGGGTCAGCCTACACACATACTCAAGCCACTATAGGGCTTGACGTGCCCTCCAGACGGCAGCAATCATTTGATTTGTGTTGCACAAGTTATTTTGAAAAAATTATGTGTTATCACATAAAACAAACTGTTTTTTTAGTTTGAGATTTTGCACAGGAATCATTACATGGTTGTTTATATATATGATTGATGGAATGGGAATATAAACACAAAATTGATGGGTTTGTATGAAGGGTTATAGTGCACAATGATGATATGGAGGTTTAATTTAGATTGTAAAAGGTATTAATTTCATCACGGGATTTTTTCACGTAAATATGCTATATGATATATGATAAATTAGGGTCCTAAATAATATACTTGAGAAATCTGGCAATATATTATGAATATAAATCAAAATTGGGGCATTATAGTCAGAATTAATTTTGGACATGATGATAGCAAAATAAATTTTATTGAATGATTTATATTATGGGAAAAATATGGAGTATATTTAATATGTGGATAGTAACAATGTTTACCTGTATAATCTAGATATTGGTCTATTACGAAGCAATGTGGTGATGTGCTCCCTGTATGTCAAATTTGGACTATGATAATAATAATAATTGTTATATGCCTATAGAATTATGAAAAATTCTGTCTACAATTTTTAATATGCAATTGTGGTGAACTTTTTGAAAGAAAAAAAGAAAAACTATTTTTTTTATATTTATAAAATAAAGTGTGGTTTTCATAATTCAGCAACAGATCTATATTAGATTTGGGTGGTAATTAGGTTCAAATATCTATGTGTATAGACCACACCTTGAGATGGAGATGTGGTGAACAGCCGTCCCGCCCATCTCTTTGGCTATTCACAAAAACCCAGCCCTGTTAAAGATAAATTAAGTTTCTCAGCATCTATGATATTGGAACATTACATCTGGGTTCATATCACCAAATTTACCAATTTGGATGATACACATCTCCCCTCTTATACTTAACGTGTGATCACCTTACTACAGTATATAAAATATCTCTAAATTTATCACACCTATGTATTTATGTATACGTATGTCATATTTAATTGTTATCTCGCTATGTAGATCTATTTATTTGTGCATCTATTGTTGCGCCCAGGCTATGGGGTACTCGGGTGTCAGGCGGCAAGGATTAACTGCTGTGTCACGGGGAATGGCGGCCGCGCCTGACCCCGTGTCCTGGGCCTATGTCTCCCGGCCTCTGGTAGCAGTGATGGAAGCGCATGCGTATATCAGCCTCGTTGCACTCCTTGAAAGTAGCTCTCAGTTTATTGAATATAGCAGAGGCGGATTTGCGGTCCGCAGCAGACCAGGACACACTTTCTTTCTCTGCTGCACCAGTTAACTGTCCGAGTACTACAGCAGCGCGTTGTTGGCCAGTCATCGCATACATATCCAGGACGCTATTGATTTTTCGTTTAAACTCATCCAATGTATCGGGGCGTCCGTCATACTGGGGCAACCACTTGGCCCTCGGGATGTATGGGAGTGACATCGGCATTATCGGGGTGAGTGCACCCGGGGCACCGGATGTGCTGGCAGTGATACTGGAGGCAGCCATAGGTCTTTCGGTGTAATTACGGGGATCAGCATACGCACAGTCGACGTCGCTGGAGGAGGCCGACCTGTTGGAGGCCCCCCTAGTGAATTACAGCCAGTCCTTAAAGAGTTAAACAGTTCAGGAGTTTCCGGACTAGGCCGCGGCACTCGGGAATGCTCGGCTGAGCGAGGGGCGGGTTTCAGTTTTGCGTTCTACAGGCTGGCACGCCCCTTTTCTTCATGCTCTTCGGCGCAGTAATGGCAGCGTAGTTTAAATAGTCACTCAATACAGTCAATAACACGGCACATAGTACCCGGTAACACCGGGCACGGGATCCTGTTCGTGGCCGCCAGAAAAAGATAGGTTGCGCCCAGGCTATGGGGTACTCGGGTGTCAGGCGGCAAGTGTTAACTGCTGTGTCACTCGGAATGGCAGCCGCGCCTGACCCCGTGTATTGGGCCTATCTTCCAATAAAGGGGTGATATTTACAGGGGATTATGTACAAAGTTTGTCGTGACGCCACCTGCAGTATCTGGTGAGATGCCACCAGCGCGCGCCACAGTCCACCGGAGGTAGATGGTATTGCAGCTAGATTGGTAAAGTCCTCCGCAGGTAGGACTGGACTTCTGGGACAGCGTAGTGAGAATGGGCAGCTTGTAGTGGAGCTGGGATGGTATAGGGAGTGCTGGAACAGTCTATGAGAGGAACTGGAGCGGAGAGGAATGACACACACACACTGCAAAGTCTCTTTTACCTTTTACTGATGTTCGGCAGGTAAAGACATCCAGCACACTAACAGGTGACCAGGCTGCACAGTGGGTCCCCACAGCAAGTGGGTATAAGGCCTCCCCTGCTCTGTAGTGATGATTGAAGCACAGCCTGCTTGCAGCCAGACTTGCCTCCTCTCTCTTCCTGACTGTGATGTCTGTCTCTCCTCCTGTGCGGTCTCTGGGTTACCCTCGCTGATCACAGCGATGCTGTACTGCTGTGTCTGGCTCCCGCTCTTGACCCACAGGGGATAACCAGGTAGCCGAAGCCTCCACGTTGTGACAGGGTTTTCTGTGGTCCTAGAGTATCCCACAGGTGCGTATCCCCAATATCCAGTACTTCTTTGGGCGAAACTCTTCTCCAAGTACCTCACTCCCTTTCGGCTAGCTGCTCCTCGCCTTCTGTCGCCACTTAGGCTTGCAGGATGTAGAAGGGCCACTCCGGGTCACTGGCTCGGGCCTAACCGCGGCACCGACCACCAGGACGTCTTCGCAGCTCTCTTAGCGTCTGCACACTCTGACTAACTTTTCCCCCAGCAGCAGTATTTATAGGGGAACTCACCTAGAGCTCCCCCTACGGTGGCAGGGTGGAAGGTGTTGTATGTAGTAGGTACCTGCTGTGGAAACCCAGCTGTGCATTAGAGAAGTCTGCGGCTACCTGCGTGAGCAGGGCGCCACATTATCAATCTATTTATTTTTTTTTTGCATTTAATATCTATGTATTTATCTAAATTTCCAATAAAGTTGCAGCACTCCAGTCCTTTCTTTGGTGCAAAAAAGGTTTATTTACATCACTACACATATCTGTGTGTGTAAAGTGGCCCTATCGGCTAAGTGACGTCAGCACAGCGCTACACCCGTCCAGGGTGGACCAACATGGCGGCCCTAAGCGGAGCAGGACTCAGCCAGCCCCGCCACGCTTACGGCCGCCAGCACAGTGACACACACGGCTGGGAGACTACCGGCGTCAGCCGGTCGTCTCCCGGCCGCCACACATCATGGGCTGCCGGCCGGAGTGAGCACGAGCCGCGGCTGCCCGGACCTCAGCGGCGGCTACCTATGGCACGGAGGTCCGCGGCGAGTCTGCCGGGAGATGACCGGCTTTAGTCGGTCATTTCCCGGCTGGCGAGCCGCTGAGCTCCGTGCCGTACATAGGCGCCATGGTTATGAGCTCCGCCCAGCCGCGAGCCAGCCGGCATTTTCCACCGTACCGCGCGCCGCTATTCTGATTGGTCGCCACGCTGAATGCGGCGACCAATCAGAATAGCGGCGCGCGCAATGCCGCCATATTTGAAATACAGTGTAGTCAGTGTATTTGAAGTATGGCGCCATACAGCGCGCCGCTATTCTGATTGGTCGCCACGTTCAGCACGCCGACCAATCAGAATAGCGGCGCGCTGTATGGTGCCATACTTCAAATACACTGATTACAGTGTATTTCAAATATGGCGGTATAGCGCGCTCCGCTATTCTGATTGGTCGGCGCGCTGAACGCGGCGACCAATCAGAATATTGGTGCGCTTTATGGCGCCTTACTTCAAATACACT
This sequence comes from Allobates femoralis, assembly GCA_033576535.1. NCBI lineage: Eukaryota > Metazoa > Chordata > Amphibia > Anura > Aromobatidae > Allobates > Allobates femoralis. Next base: position 82,183,768 of record JARQOC010000008.1, on the reverse strand, counting down.
GTACTCAGCCACGTTCAGCACGCCGACCAATCAGAATAGCGGCGCGCTGTATGGTGCCATACTTCAAATACACTGTACTCAGTGTATTTTAAATATGGCGGCATAGCGCGCTCCGCTATTCTGATTGGTTGCCACGCTGAGTGCGGCGACCAATCAGAATAGCGGTGCGCGCTATGCCGCCAAATTTCAAATACACTGAGTGCAGTGCATTTAAACTATCGCGCCATAGAGCGCGCCGCGATTCTGATTGGTCGCCGCATTCAGCGTGGCGACCAATCAGAATAGCGGCGCGCTCTTTGGCGCCAAACTTCAAATACACTGTACTCAGTGTATTTCAAATTTGGCTCCATAGCATGCGCCACTATTCTGATTGGTCGCCACGCTTAATGCGGCGACCAATCACAATCGCGGCTCGCTGTACGGCGGAAAATGCCGGATCGCTCGCGGCTGGCCGGAGCTCAGCCACGGCTATGTACGCCACCGAGCTCAGCGGCTCGCCAGCCGGGAAATGACCGGCTAAAGTCGGTCATCTCCCTGCTGACTCGGCGCGGACCTCCGTGCCATAGTTAGCCGCGGATGAGCTCCGGCCAGCCGTGAGCCAGTCAGGAGACGACCGCCTAACACCGGTCGTCTCACGGCAGGCTCGCGCTCGCTCCGGCCGCGGAATTGTGGTGTGTGGCGGCCGGGACTCTAAGTATTACACATATGCCGCCGTGCCCCGCCCCACTCCTCTGATTGGTCGGCGCCAGCTGCGAGTGACCAATGAGAGGAGCGGCGCAAAACACGATATGCCAGCACCATTTTAAACCACGAAATTTGAAATTTTACCTCAGAGCTATTTCCTACTGCGCAGAGCCTGTCACAGTGACGTCGGACTTCAAGCTCCCCGCTATTTTAGGCATAAAAAAGATAAGACCCTTTACAAAAACTATATTTATTAGTTTTGGAAGTGTTCCTGTCACATTTTGTCACAAATAGTTCACACTCCAAAATTAACCTATTCAGTGCCACCAACTGTTTTAACATCTATTTGGTGCTATATATATACTGACTATTATTTACTGCCTATTGCACTCAGAAACTGCCTTAAATTAACCTCTTCTTTGTCTATAACACACACTGGGTATATTAACCTGTTATTTGGCACTGAAGTACACTGTCCATTACTCTTTGAACTTCTATTTGGTGCGATATAGAGACTGCGTTAAATTGATCCTGAACCCACAAACTGACCCCCCCGCATCTTTCTACCTGTCCCTGCACCCCCTATTATCATTTCTAGCCATCCCTTTTGCAGAAAAAAATCGATTTTGTAAAGTAGAGAAAAGTTTATATTCACCGCGTCCTGTGTGAGTTCTCTGTATCTGAGGAAGCCGCAATAGGCAGGCCTGTCTGCTACTCCCATGTAATTATGCACGCCCCTCTCTGCTTGCTAAGAGCCTGGCTGCGTCATAAAAGGGGGCGGGGCTCGTGTATGATGCGATTTAGCCCCGCCCCTTTCACAATGCAGCCAGGCTCTTAGCAAGCAGAGAGGGGCGTGCATAATTACAATGGAGCAGTAGACAGGCACGCCTATTGCGGCTTCCTCAGAAACAGAGAACTCACACAGGACGAGGTGAATATAAACTTTAATCTACTTTACAAAATCGATTTTTTTCTGCAAAAGGGATGGCTAGAAATGATAATAGGGGGTGCAGGGACAGGTCTAAAGATGCGGGGGGGGTCAGTTTGTGGGGTCAGGATCACTTTAAATTAACCTATTCTTTGTCAATACCACTGACTGAGTTATTAACCTATTATTTGCAATAAAAGGACACTGTCCATTATTCAACAGCTATTTACCATATATACTATATACCTGACACTGCCTGTTATTAACCTGCTGTTTGCCACCACTCTTTAAGTTCTTTATCTTCATCAACATGAGGTCTGATACCAAGTATGCTAATGACACCGAGAAAAAAGCTGCCAATTCTGCATCTCAGCGCAAACTGCGTGCTTACGAGACTCCAGAAGAGAAACGCCATCGCCTGGACAACGTTAAAGCTGCTTTTAACAAAAGCATCACTAATGAGTCTCCAGAGGAAAAAACAATTCGATTAGCAAATGCAGCTGCTGCACGCCGTCAACGTCGCAAAAATAACACTTCCACGTCCACATTCATTGATTCTGCCCACAATACACCTTCGATGTCCCCATCCATCAGATGTGCGCACACTAAACCTCCTCTACCAGTTTCCAATTCTTCACGTAAGCGCAAACAGTGTGCTGACGAGACTCCATACGACAAACGACGACGCCTGGACACCGTTAAGGCTGTTTTAATAAACGCATCACACATGAGTCTCCTAAGTCAACAAAAATGCGATTAATAAATGCTGCTGCTGCACGCCGTAAACAGCGTAAAAATACAGCTTCCACCTCCACATTCATAGAACCTGCTCATGATACACATTCCACCTCCTCATTCAGTGAATATGCACACAGTGACAATCCTCTACCAGTTCGACGCTTTATATATGTTGGTTTACACAAACATCTAATGCTCCGTTACCAGCACCTGTACCTCTACATCCTACAGGTTTCACTAATGATGACAGTACCATAGTAGAACACAGCTGTGGTGCTATGAACTATTTATGTGAACATTGTCAAGCATTACATTTTACTGCAGAAATACCATCTGATAAAAATTTTACTCTGTGTTGTCACAAGGGTAAAGTCCATGTACCCATACCCCAATATCCTGAGGTCTTCAAACGTTTGCTGAAAGGAGAAAGTGAATCCAGTAAAAATCTCATGGACAACATCCGAAGCATAAACAGTTCATTTGCTTTTGCCTCCATGGGTGCTAATATTTCCACACCACCTGGATATGGCCCATACTGCTTCCGTATACATGGACAAATAAATCATCGAACTGAAACACTACATCCGTCTATTGATCAAGTTCCAGCGTATGCCCAACTTTACATTTTGGATACCGCTACTGCTAATCAACAACGTTTGCAATGTCAAGAGAATCAAAAATGTAATCCGACTTTGATGAGTATGATTGCTCTTCAATTAGACAATGTCAATCCATTTGTAGCTGCCTACAAAATGTTACGTGAAGTGGAACACGAGGAACATCTTAAAGCTGTAGAAAATGGCACTATCATGCCAAATATAACCATGGCCCTTAAACAAGATCGGAATCAAGACCCTCGACGCTATAATAATCCCACTGTCAATGAAGTGGCCGTCATATTTGAAAATGACAATGGAGAGCCACCATTCAATCGAGACATATTCATTTAAAACCTGACCCCAAAAAAACCTTTGGCCCCAAAAACAAAACAAGTCAGCATTCTCCACAGCAATTTGGATGCTTTACTGTATCCTTTATTTTTCCCTTACGGAGACCAAGGCTGGCATGATGGAGTCAAACAACAAGGCCAAAGTCCATGCAGGATTACACAACTGCAATATTACTGCTATGTGCTGTCTGTCCGTAATAACTTTAATCCACTCCTGAATGGTGGCAAGCTAACACAGCAGTACTTAGTAGATGCTTATGTGAAAATCGAAGCTAATCGTCTAAATTATATCCTTAAACACCAAAAGGATTTAAAAGTGGAGGATTACTGTGTACTCCAAGAACATCTACTGAAAAAATCCATAGAAAAGGGCATCCTGATTGGAAAAACTGTCATTTTACCATCTTCCTTTGAAGGCAGCCCCAGTAACATGCAACAACGCTACCAAGATGCCATGGCTATTGTTACTAAATATGGTCGCCCAGATCTTTTCATCACCATGACCTGTAATCCGAAATGGAGTGAGATTATTAACAATTTAGAACCATGGCAGCGTGTTGAACACAGACCTGATTTGGTGGCACGTGTCTTCAAAATTAAACTGGAAGCACTCTTACAAGACATTAACAGCGGATTATTTGGAAAACTTTGCGCTATGGTTCATGTAATTGAATTTCAAAAACGTGGTCTCCTACACGCTCACATTTTGATCATTCTAGATAGCAACTCCTAATTAAGGACTGAGGTGGAAGTAGACAATACAGTCTGGGCTGAAGTTCCTGATGCTACCTACTACCCTCAGGTCCATAACATTGTTCTGCAACACATGATTCATAGTCCCTGTGGAGAACACAACCCCAATTCTCCCTGTATGGATCTTGGGAAGTGTACCAAAGGTTTCCCAAAAGATTTTCAACCATCTACTGTCATTGCAAAGGATGCCTATCCTACTTATCGCAGAAATTTGGGCCCATCGTTTCAACACCATTCGAAGATGATTGACAATTCGTGGGTAGTTCCATATAATCCTTTCCTACTATTGAAATACAAGTGCCATATTAATTTTGAAGTTTGTGGTTCCATTCAGAGTGTCAAATATTTATTTAAATATGTCTACAAAGGACATGATAAAGCCGATCTTGAAATTTGCCAGACTAAGATCCAACATGATGAAACACATCAATTCATGGATTCAAGATATGTTAGTGCACCCGAGGTAGCTTGGCGAATCTTTGCTTATCCGATGCATGAAAAATCTCACAGCATCATTCGCCTTGCCGTACATCTGCCTCATTCTCAACCACTGTATTTTCATGAGAATGACTGACTCCATTGCCAACATCAGCCAAAAGCTCCATAGGAAGTCTACACTTATGGCCTACTTCGAGCTTAATCAGAACGACCAACATGTTCATAATTATTTATACCGCCAAATTCCTGAGTACTATGTTTGGAAAGAAGGGTCTTGGGAACTTAGAAAGCGAGGGGGTGGTTCTGTTATTGGAAGAATGTATACTGTCAGTGTGAAAGATCAGAACGCTACTATTTACGGTTGTTGTTACTGCATGTCAAAGGGCAACCAGTTTTGAGAACATTAAAACTGTTAACAGAGTCACACATCTAACGTTCAAAGAGGCAGCATTAGCACTTGGATTACTATTCGATGATAGTCTCTGGAGAAATACCTTACTTGATGCCTGTATTCTCAACATGCCTGCACAGCTTCGTGACATGTTTGTCCTATATCTGTATTTTTGTTCCTCCAGCTAATCCTCTTGAGTTGTGGAATGAATTTAAGGAACACTTTCTACAAGACTACTGCCATGCATACCACTCCAACACTCAAGAGTGTGTGAATTGTGAAGGATATGCTATGACAGATGTGCAAGATGTTCTGAAAGGTCATGCCAAAACTTATAGTGATTTTAATTTACCACACCCAGTAAAGAAACCACAACTGCTCCCACACTATGACAAGGATTATGAGTTAACAACAGCTGCAGAGATGAAAGCTACTCTAAATGAGGAACAACTTTTGGCCTATAATGCTATAATTCAAGCTTTAGAAGACACTATTTTAACACCAAAGTGCTTTTTCATCGATGGTCCGGGTGGCAGTGGAAAAACATACCTATATGATCTACTCCTACATCAACTAAGGGGACAAGGAGACATTGTGTCACCTGCTGCCAGTAGAGGAATTGCAGCTAACTTGCTACAAGGAGGACGAACAATCCATTCTCTTTATGGCATTCCATTACCTGTCAATGAAACATCTGTTTCCAGAATTAAAAATAATACAGATGCAGCCAAACATTTGAAGACTACAAAACTTTTTATTATTGATGAGTCTACAATGCTATCTAAATATGCATTGCATGTGATCGATCTACTTTTAAGGAATGTCATGACAACATATGTCTCTAAGAAAAATAAAACCATTTGGAGGTAAAGTTATTGTTCTTGGAGGAGACTTTAGACAATGTCTTCCTGTCATCTCTCATGGAACAAGAACAGATATTGTAGAGAGCTGCATTAAATATTCACAACACTGGCAACATTTTACTCAATTGCCGCTCATCAACAACATGCGCTCCATTGATCCTGATTACAGCAGTTGGTTGCTTCAACTGGGAAATGGTGAACTCTCAAATAATTTTAACCTTGGAGATGATGTCATTGAAATTCCTCCAGACATGATCTGCACTGGCTCTTTAATAAGTGATATCTTTGGAGACAACATTTGCATTGATGTTAATAACAATGAAAGCATCAATATTGCTGCATCACATGCCATTCTTTGCCCAAAAAATGACGACGTTGATCATGTGAACTCTAAGGTCATGGATAGCCTGAGTGGTGACTACACAGAATATACCAGTGATGATTCAATTGATGCTAATGATTCTGATGACCCTGACCAATACCCACTGGAATTTTTAAATTCACTTACACCAACTGGAATGCCTTCACATCGGCTGAAACTTAAAATTGGCACAATTGTCATGCTCTTACGCAGTCTCAACAGCAAAAAAGGTCTCTGCAACGGTACTCGGTTGATTGTCACTGCTTTACTTCCCAACATGATTCAGGCGAAAGTAATTACTGGGTCCGCAACAGGAAATGTTGTCTTCATTCCACGAATTGATTTGTGTCCATCAGAGACTGGATTGCCTTTTAAATTAAGACGCTGACAGTTTCCTGTCAAGCCAGCATTTGCCATGACCATCAACAAATCTCAAGGGCAAACACTTAATAAAGTTGGTATTTTTCTACCAGAACCAGTAATTGGCCATGGTCAATTATATGTAGCATTTTCAAGAGTGTGGCAACGCTGCAATGTTAGGGTGAAAGTGGTAGATACACCTGTTCAAGGAAAATTAATCCCTGAAACTACAAAAGTATTTACACGAAATATTGTTTAGAAAAATATTTTATTTTAAGTTAGTTTAGTTATATAGATAGTTTAAAAAAAAAAAAAAAAAAATTGTTTAGCCATACATATATAGCAAAAGAAAAAACAAAAAAACACAAAAAAATTAGTTTAGCTATAGACATATAGATTTCAACTACTTATATAGAAAATAGGTATATAACATATGTAGTCGTTATATACTATTAATTTATTAATTTACATAGTTTATAGTATAGATATAGCAACCAACTTGAACACACATTATGTAGACAATTGATGTGTATCATCCAAATTTATTTGGTGATATCAACCCGTATCTTAAGCTCCAGCAGTAGAGCTGCTGAGAAATTTGCTTCTCTTTTTATACAGTGAGGGGTTTGTGTGAACAGCTAAGAGACGGGCGGATGGCTGTTCACACACATCTCTATCTCAAGGTGTGTCCTGTACTCATAGATAGATAAATAGATAGAAAAATAGAGATTTAGCTTTCACATCAGCATTTTTCTGCTATTTGTTGAAGTTTTGGTGGAAAAAAGACAATTTCTGCACTTGCTGCCTAAGGGCTGACCTACGGCACACTTGGCGTAAGTTGCATGCAATGTATATGGAATTTGTGGTTCACTTGCGGCAGGTGCAGCACACATGGTTACGGCAGTTTTGGCCGCAAAAAACGCAGTTACCTGCGTTTTTTTTAGCGACTGCATTTGGTGCAGCTGCGGAAGCCATGTTTGCCGCATTTACAGCAAGTTAACCCCAAGTTCCATATACATTGCATGGGACTTGCTGCAAGTGTGCCACAGGTAGGCCCTTAGCTGGCAAGTGCAGACATTGTACTTTTTTCATCCCCATCTTCTGCAAATAGCAGAAAAAAGCTGATGTGAAAAGTGTCAAAGCGTTAAGAAATAGTAATAAATTAGAGTAGGGCCCCATCAGATGTAAGGCCACCTTGCCGTGGTTGGTGGGCAAACACAAACTGGCGGATACGTAGACTATGAATATTGATATCTGAAATAAAGATACTGAATTGATACACAATTATTAGCCAGTAGGTGTACTAAGAGCTTACCACAGAACAATGAAATTTTCAAAAATTACATTCACCATACAAACATAGGTAGTTGATGGATAGATATCATGTCTTAATTGCATTATTGTTAATTCTTACTAAATAAACTGTATGTGGATTCTAGACCACCCGATCTTTTAGAATCGAGCCGCCAGCTAGTGATATTATAACTATCTATCTATCTATCTATCTATCTAATATAATATCTATGTAACAGACTAATAATGCAATGAATATACAGAATTTTCCCGATACAATATATACATTGTCATTAAATGTAATCAACCTAAATTATTTTTGTACACCACATTTCTTGTGAAAACCTTTGTACTATCTGTAAGCAAGTGTCCTTGTAAAGGGGTATCAAGATCTTGCACCTTGACGTTGGATCTCATTTTAACTCTAGAAAATGCAACGTACAGTTGTCCATGACCAAAAACTGGCTCCGGTAGATATATGCCAACACGGTGTAGAGTTTGACCTTGGGACTTGTTTATAGTCATGGCAAAAGCTGGTTTTACTGGAAACTGTCGACGTCGAAGCCTAAATGAAAGACCTGTGTCCGAAGGACATAAATCAATGCGTGAAATAAACACTTCATCTCCTTTTACTGATCCACTGATGACTCTTGCTTGAATTAGGTGGGAATGGAGTCCAGTAACAATAAGGCGAGTTCCATTACATAGACCATTTTTTGTATTTAGATTCCGAAGCAACATTACAATTGTTCCAACTTTTAGTTGTACTCTGTGGGATGGCATTCCTGATGGCGTAAGACTATTTAAAAATTCAACTGGATAATGCTCTCGTTCATCTTCATTATCTACATAAACTGAATCATCACTTGTGTACAGCTTATACTCTCCAGGCATTCTATCCATCACACGGGAATTTAGCAGAGCCACATCATCGTTCTTGGGACACAGAATTGCATGGGAAGAGGCCCTCTCAACACTGCTTTGGTCGTTCACATCAATTTCAATGTGTTGTCTAAAACATCAGTTACAATGCAGTCAGTGCACAACATGTCTTCTGGTATTTCAATAATATCTTCTCCAAGGTTGTATTCGTTGGTAAATTCACCGTGACCAAGTTTAAGAAGCCAATTGCTGTACTCTGGGTCTGAAGATCGCATGTTGTTAATGAGTTGGAGTTGAGCAAACTGTTGCCAAAGATCAGCCATTTTTAAGCTGGACTCAATAACATCTATTCTTGTTCCATTTGGTATAACTGGAAGGCATTGCCTAAAATCTCCATCAATGACAAAAACTTTACCTCCAAATGGAATTTCAGTCTTATCAGCAACATTTGTAGTCATGACCTCACGCAGAAGTCTGTCAATTACGGTCAAAGCATATTTGGGTACCATAGTACACTCATCAAGTATCAACAGATGTGCATTGTGTAACTGTTTTCCAGCAAATGTGTCTTGTTTTATTCTGGGAACGGATATTTTGTTGACAGGAACTGGTATCACAAACAGTGAATGCATAGTGAGACCTCCTCGTAACAGATTTGCTGCAATACCTGTTGTAGCCGATGGCAATACGACTTTTCCCAGCCCTCTAACATAATGCATTAAAACTTCATATATGTATGTTTTACCGCTCCCTCCTGGACCGTCAATGAAGAAACATTTTGGCCTTGCATCTGCTTGGTTATCTATAGCGCTGACAATAGTATCATATGCAATACGTTGTTGTTCATTTAAAGAGTTTATTTTCTGTGTTGCCAACAATAATTCGTTAGCTTCATCATACTCTGGAAGTTGTGGAACGTGAGTAGCAGGCTGTGGCAAATTAGAGTTTGAAAATGTTTTTCCATGCAGTACTAACACATTTTGGACATCTCGCATGGCATAAGATTGTCAATTTTGACAATCTTCACTTTTGTTGTGAAGACGTAAGCAGTAATCCTCGATTAGATGTTCCTTGATATTTGTCGACAGTTGAGCCGGATTTGTAGGTGGTCCAAATACACAGATGTAGGCAAATAATTGGCGAAGTTGGTTAGGCATATGTAGGGTAACTGTGTCTTCTAAAGTTAGTGTCCAAACAGTATCATCCAATAAAAGTCCTAAAGCCAAAGCTGCAGCTTTAAATGTATCGTGTAATACTCCGTTAACTGTTTTAAAAAAAATCATAACTTGTAGCTCTTTTGACATGCAGCAGTAATAGCCGAAGGCAATATCTTCCTTGATCCTAACAGTATACATGCGTCCAATGATTTTGCTAACTCCTCGTTGTCTTGGCTTCCAAGCTTTATTCCAAACGTAATGCTCTGGAATCTCGCGATACAAATACTACCTTGCGTTGTCGTCACGTTGGTTCAGCAAAATCCATTCCATTAATGTTGATGTTGTGCTTAAAGTTTTTGAGACATCTTCAACTGGACAATTTTCATGGAAATAAACCTGATGTTGATTCGGTAAATGGATAGCTAAACATATAATAGCATGGGACTGTGCATGCATTGGAAATGCAAATATCCTCCAAGCAGCTTCTGGAGCACTCACATATCTTGAGTCAAGAAAAGTTGATGATTCATCGTGATTCACTGTTGTCTGTTCTATTTCAACATTAGCTTTGTCATGGCCCTTGTAGATATACTTGAAAAGATATTTGACACTTTTTATTGACGCACAGATTTCAACATTGATGTGACAGTTGTAGCGTTTTGATAAGTACGGGTTGTATGGGACTATCCATGAGTTGTTTATTATTTTTTTTGGTGAACAATGTTCTAAATGTGTACTCGCCGGTACGAAGGATAGCCATCCAAGACTTTCACAGTGTGCTGTTGTAACTGCTTTGGAAAGCCTTTAGTACACTTGCCGTTTTCCATGCATGGATGTTTTGGACTTGCCTCACCACATAAACCATGAAGCATATGAGAGTTAATAATATCATACAGTTCAGGATATTTGTCTTGGTTAGGAATTTCAGCCCACACTATGTTGTCAATGTCTTCCTCTGTGCGAAACTTAGAATCCGCATCTAAGATAATAAGTATATGCACATGTGGAAGACCTTGTTTCTGAAACTCAATGACGTGTACCATTGCTACAACTGTCCCAAAAGGGCCATTTTTATATCTTTCAAAAGGCTGGTGAGTTTGAGTCGAAATACGCATGCAACTAAGTTCAGTCTGTGTTCCACTTGTTGCCAGGGTTCTAGATTTTCAGTAATTTCTGGCCATTTAGGATTACAGGTCATTGTCACAAAAATGTCAGGTCTTCCATACTTTGTGACTCTTGCCATTGCATCTTGATAACGCTGTTGCATGTTGCTGGGGCTACCTGTAAGCGATGACAGGAGAATGACTGTTTTCCCAATGGAAATTCCTTTTTGAATGGATTGGTTTAGCAAATGTTCTTGAAGAACACAGTAGTCTTCAACTTTAAGTTGTTTTTGGTTCATGCGTATAAAATTTAGGCGATTAGCTTCCATTTTAACATATGCGTCAACGAAGAACTGTTGTGTCAGTTTGCCACCATTTAAAATAGGATTAAAGTCATTGCGCACAGACAAAAGGAAACTGTAGTACTGCAGTTGTGTAATTCGTCTTACAGTGCCTTGCTGGTTTAGGTTTTCATGCCACCCTTGATCACCTCTTGGAAAGAATAGCGGATACAAAAGAGCATCAAGGCTGCTGTGCAAAATGCTAATGCGCTGTGTCTTAGGAAGTAAAGGGTTGTTGAGGTCTGGCTTAAGATGGACTAATATATCCCTTTGACAAGGAGGCTCTCCATCATCGTTTTGAAAAACAACTACAACCTTCACTTACACGTGGTTTGTTATAACGTCGAGGATCTTGTGTATGTTCTTGTTTAATTGCCATGACAATAGAAGGCATTTCAGTCCCATTTTGTATAACCCTCTGTTGCTCCTCAGCTTCAACGTCTTTTAGCATACGATATGTGGCAGCAAATGGGCTGATTTGTTTAAATGTACGGCAATGAGATTCATCAGTTCTGCATTACACTTTTCGTTTTCTTTCAGACTCATTCTTTGTTCTGTAGCATCATTTGCATCAAGGATGTATAATTGTGCAAATTTTGGTGGTTGTCCTATTTCTGGGTAAAGTGTTCCAGTGGGGTGGTAGATCTGGCCATGAATTTGCAATGTTGGCATCAAATGAAGCAAACGCATGAGAACTGTTGATGCCTCTGATATTGTCCATAAAATTTCTGCTATGTTGATGCTTTTCTTTCATCAATTGCTCAAACAGATCTGAGTAGTGAATTCTCGGTACCATAACTTTCCCTTTTTGACAGCATTGAGTAAACTTATTGTCAGATGGTTTTTCATCAATAAAATTTAGAGAGTTGCATGTAGAGCAAACTACATTCATATTCCCACAGTAGTGTTGAATAATTGTCGTTTCTTCATATGTGACGTAACATGCAAGCTGTTTAATATTCTCCTGGGCTTGCCTTAGTTGGTAGAGCATTCGTGTTGTATGAATAGCGTGAACATGTTGTTGTCTGTTTGCCCTGTCTTCTGGAGATTCATTCAGCTGACACTGTTTTTGAGATTCGGCATCTTGGGTTTGTCTGGCAACAGTTTGTTGTGGTGTCTCCTGTTGCCGACGACGTCTGTGAGATGACGCATCCTGAGCTTGTCTCACGGCAGTTTGTAGTGGTGTCTCTTGCTGTCGAAGTTGTCTTCACCTTGCTGCTTTTGCAGCTTTTTTGTCATCGTCATTGGCGTATTTGCACTTATGACCATTTAAACCCATTGAATAAATGTGACTGAAGTAGTTCAGACTGTCACTGACACAACATGTGAAGTAAATGTGACTGAAGAACAGCACAATATGCCTTGTATTCAGGAGTGAAGTGCGTCACACTATGAGCGGCAGCCTTGTAGACAGGAGTGAAGTGAGTCACACTATGAGCGCTGCCTTGTAGACAGGAGTGAAGTGTGTCACACGATGACTGACAGCCTTGTACACAGGAGTAAAGTTTGTGACACTGACTGACAGCCTTACAGACAGGAGTGAAGTTCGTCACACTGACTGACAGCCTTGTAGACAGGAGTGAACTGTGTCACACTGACTGACAGCCTTGTAGACAGGAGTGAACTGTGTCACACTGACTGACAGCCTTGTAGACAGGAGTGAAGTTCGTGACACTGACTGACACTGTAACAGATGATCTACCTGACGACAGCCTTGTAGACAGGAGTGAAGTGGTGACACAACTGACAGCCTTGTAGACAGGAGTGAAGTGGTCACACGAGCAGCCTTGTAAACCGGAGTGAACTGGGTCACACTATGACTGTCAGTTCAAATTCCGCGCCAATATCACAGCCGCGGCGACTAATAAGAGACGCAGCATTCAAACCGCGCACCAAGCCACGCTACTTCTCTGATTGGTCGCCGCAGCAACCAATCAGCGAAGCGGCGTGGCTTGGCGGGAAATGTGAATCCCCCGCTGCTGATTGGTCGCTGCTGAGCGCGACCAATCAGAGAAGTAGCATGGCTTGGCGGGGATTGGACTCCCGCTCGCGGTACTACCGCTGACTGACGCCGGTCATCTCCTGACTGGCTTGCCACAGACCTCTGTGCAGCAGGTGACCTACACTGCCACACAGAAGTCTGCGGCGAATGTGCGCTGCTCATCTGCATACGCGACCAATGAGCGCTGGCACGAGATGTAGTCAACAGACAGACACGATTAGGCAATTATATAGTAGATTGTATTATTATTTTGAACATAAATTACGTTCATATTCTGATGATAATAATGATATGGATATTATTGATTGCTATGGTATCATAGGTTAGGAAAATTGCCAACTTTCGGTATAGAATAGGGAAAGAAGCCTACTATCAAGATTCCAGAATAATAGTAAAGACTGTTACATTTTAATAAAGAAAGACTTTATATTACCGTATATACTCGTGTATAAGCCGACCCGTGTATAAGCCGACCCCCCTACTTTTGCCCCCAAAAACTGGGAAAACTTATTGACTCGCGTATAAGCCGAGGGTGGACTCCAGCACAGGTATACAACCCCCAGCAGTGAGGTATACAGCAGCCTCCCCAGTGGTAGTATACAGCAGCAGCCCCAGTGGTAGTATACAGCAGCCCCAGAGGTATATGCAGCCCCAGAGGTAGTATACAGCAGCCCCAGCGGTATATGCAGCCCCAGAGGTATATGCAGCCCCAGAGGTATATGCAGCCCCATATGCAGCCCCAGAGGTATATGCAGCCCCAGAGGTATATGCAGCCCCAGGGGTATATGCAGCCCCAGGGGTATATGCAGCCCCAGGGTATATGCAGCCCCATATGCAGCCCCAGGGGTATATGCAGCCCCAGAGGTATATACAGCAGCCCTAGTGGTGTATACAGCAGCCCCAGTGGTAGTATACAGCAGCCCTTAGGTAGTATACAGCAGCCCCAGTGCTGTATACAGCAGCAGCCCCAGGGCTGTATACAGCAGCAGCCCCAGGGCTGTATACAGCAGCAGCCCCAGGGCTGTATACAGCCGCAGCCCCAGGGCTGTATACAGCCGCAGCCCCAGGGCTGTATACAGCCGCAGCCCCAGGGCTGTATACAGCCGCAGCCCCGGAGGTATACAGGCCCCCCCCATCAAGCTCCAGGGCCCCCTCCTTGCGCGGCAGCCTGTAAAGGAATATCATACTTGCCAGTCTCCTGTCGCGCCGTCCGCAGCTTGCCGACATGACGATCCCGGGCTTCATTCAGCGTCTTCCGGCTTCCGACTTCCTCTAGTCGCGGGCAATGACGTCATTGCCCGCGACTAAAGGAATGCGGAAGACGCTGAATGAAGTCCAGGATCGTCATGTCGGCAAGCTGCGGACGGCGCGACAGGAGACTGGCAAGTATGATATTCCTTTACAGGACGCCGCTCAAGGGGGGGCCCTGGAGCTTGATGGGGGGGGCCTGTATACCTCCGGGGCTGCTGCAGTATATATACATATATGATGTATATATATATATGTATATATACTGTATACTCGCGTATAAGCCGAGGGGGGACTTTTCAGCCCAAAATCATAACTTGTAGCTCTTTTGACATGCAGCAGTAATAGCCGAAGGCAATATCTTCCTTGATCCTAACAGTATACATGCGTCCAATGATTTTGCTAACTCCTCGTTGTCTTGGCTTCCAAGCTTTATTCCAAACGTAATGCTCTGGAATCTCGCGATACAAATACTACCTTGCGTTGTCGTCACGTTGGTTCAGCAAAATCCATTCCATTAATGTTGATGTTGTGCTTAAAGTTTTTGAGACATCTTCAACTGGACAATTTTCATGGAAATAAACCTGATGTTGATTCGGTAAATGGATAGCTAAACATATAATAGCATGGGACTGTGCATGCATTGGAAATGCAAATATCCTCCAAGCAGCTTCTGGAGCACTCACATATCTTGAGTCAAGAAAAGTTGATGATTCATCGTGATTCACTGTTGTCTGTTCTATTTCAACATTAGCTTTGTCATGGCCCTTGTAGATATACTTGAAAAGATATTTGACACTTTTTATTGACGCACAGATTTCAACGTTGATGTGACAGTTGTAGCGTTTTGATAAGTACGGGTTGTATGGGACTATCCATGAGTTGTTTATTATTTTTTTTGGTGAACAATGTTCTAAATGTGTACTCGCCGGTACGAAGGATAGCCATCCAAGACTTTCACAGTGTGCTGTTGTAACTGCTTTGGAAAGCCTTTAGTACACTTGCCGTTTTCCATGCATGGATGTTTTGGACTTGCCTCACCACATAAACCATGAAGCATATGAGAGTTAATAATATCATACAGTTCAGGATATTTGTCTTGGTTAGGAATTTCAGCCCACACTATGTTGTCAATGTCTTCCTCTGTGCGAAACTTAGAATCCGCATCTAAGATAATAAGTATATGCACATGTGGAAGACCTTGTTTCTGAAACTCAATGACGTGTACCATTGCTACAACTGTCCCAAAAGGGCCATTTTTATATCTTTCAAAAGGCTGGTGAGTTTGAGTCGAAATACGCATGCAACTAAGTTCAGTCTGTGTTCCACTTGTTGCCAGGGTTCTAGATTTTCAGTAATTTCTGGCCATTTAGGATTACAGGTCATTGTCACAAAAATGTCAGGTCTTCCATACTTTGTGACTCTTGCCATTGCATCTTGATAACGCTGTTGCATGTTGCTGGGGCTACCTGTAAGCGATGACAGGAGAATGACTGTTTTCCCAATGGAAATTCCTTTTTGAATGGATTGGTTTAGCAAATGTTCTTGAAGAACACAGTAGTCTTCAACTTTAAGTTGTTTTTGGTTCATGCGTATAAAATTTAGGCGATTAGCTTCCATTTTAACATATGCGTCAACTAAGAACTGTTGTGTCAGTTTGCCACCATTTAAAATAGGATTAAAGTCATTGCGCACAGACAAAAGGAAACTGTAGTACTGCAGTTGTGTAATTCGTCTTACAGTGCCTTGCTGGTTTAGGTTTTCATGCCACCCTTGATCACCTCTTGGAAAGAATAGCGGATACAAAAGAGCATCAAGGCTGCTGTGCAAAATGCTAATGCGCTGTGTCTTAGGAAGTAAAGGGTTGTTGAGGTCTGGCTTAAGATGGACTAATATATCCCTTTGACAAGGAGGCTCTCCATCATCGTTTTGAAAAACAACTACAACCTCACTTACACGTGGTTTGTTATAACGTCGGGGATCTTGTGTACGTTCTTGTTTAATTGCCATGACAATAGAAGGCATTTCAGTCCCATTTTGTATAACCCTCTGTTGCTCCTCAGCTTCAACGTCTTTTAGCATACGATATGTGGCAGCAAATGGGCTGATTTGTTTAAATGTACGGCAATGAGATTCATCAGTTCTGCATTACACTTTACAGCCGCAGCCCCAGGGCTGTATACAGCCGCAGCCCCGGAGGTATACAGCCGCAGCCCCGGAGGTATACAGGCCCCCCCCATCAAGCTCCAGGGCCCCCTCCTTGCGCGGCAGCCTGTAAAGGAATATCATACTTGCCAGTCTCCTGTCGCGCCGTCCGCAGCTTGCCGACATGACGATCCCGGGCTTCATTCAGCGTCTTCCGGCTTCCGACTTCCTCTAGTCGCGGGCAATGACGTCATTGCCCGCGACTAAAGGAATGCGGAAGACGCTGAATGAAGTCCAGGATCGTCATGTCGGCAAGCTGCGGACGGCGCGACAGGAGACTGGCAAGTATGATATTCCTTTACAGGACGCCGCTCAAGGGGGGGGCCCTGGAGCTTGATGGGGGGGCCTGTATACCTCCGGGGCTGCTGCAGTATATATACATATATGATGTATATATATGTATATATACTGTATACTCGCGTATAAGCCGAGGGGGAACTTTTCAGCCCAAATTTTGGGCTGAAAAAGTCGGCTTATACGCGAGTATATACGGTATTTCTTTAACAACTGACTTTAAAAGTTGCAAGAAGAAAACCAAAATCCAGGAGTTTTAAAGGTTTCATTCATGGTTTCATTCATTTCAGATTCTGTTCTCACAAAGTCATAAAAAAGACTGTATCATCACATTCATTCAAAAAAATATTGGAATCTGAGAGTCCTCAGTGGTTGATACCTTTTAATGGCTAACTGAACAGATAGTAAACATAGCAAGCTTTCGGGACACTGTGGCCCTATATGTTCTTAACATATAGCAAATTGTCTTTTGGTCCAAAACACTTAAGCTTGTGAGCCAATACACGGCTCCCCACATCTCACAAGTCCTATCCACTAAATTCTTATCTAAAGTGTCCTTTGCTCACGTGTAGTGGCTCACAAGCTTAAGTGGTTTGGACCAAAAGACAAACCAATACCCCACAATTTGCTATATGTTAAGAACTAACTAATTTTCCACAATTTCAGCACCTGTCATTGTGGTTTTTTTCTTGCACTCTTTTTGTTGCTGTGTGTAGCTGGGCCATATGGGTGCGTTTGTTTCAGCAAGTAGCAGTGTTGAATGCCATAACAGCCCACCTTCTGAGTTAGGGGTTAATGTAAGAGGCTGGGTATACACTGTGCAAACCTATGTGAACAGCGCCCTATATGAGTCCCATTCTGTTTGCAGGACAACCAGTGGTCACTCCCTCTGTGAGAAAGGAGGTTGCTAGTAATTGGGGCTAGTGTCCTGCATTCATGATGCCTTCAGTTATAACCTGGGCAAAGCTGCACACAGCACTGAGTGTAATGACCTAAATCTGCTGTGGTAAGAAAATCTATACTGTGACACATTCTGTGCATTAAGGACTGTTCTTATTCAATAAAACATATGCAAACACATCTATTTCTTTTTGGAATAAACCAAATTATATATATTTTTTAATATAATACTTTTCCGTCTTTCTCAATAATAAGCACATGACGATAAATACTCACAAATGATGGTATTTAACAATATCCGACTCTGCTTTCTCTTCCTTTCAATCACTGTTAATTGTTTGTTATTCATTCTTATATGATGTTCAAATATATGTTCATACCATTAAATAAAAAGCATAATACAGCCTGTATAGTCATTCATATAATAAAATGTAGTCTCTACAATCCTCGATATATCATAATGCAGACTTTATAATCCTCCATGTACCATAATGCAGCCTCTGTAATCCTCCACATACCATAATGCAGCCTCTATAGTCCTTCATATAATAATATTTATTTATGTATATAGCGCTTTACATACATTTGCAGCACTGTCCCCGTTGGGGCTCACAACCTAAACATCCTATCAGTATGTCTTTGGAGTGTTGGAGGAAACTGAGTGCCCGGAGGAAACCCACGCAAACACGGTGAGAACATACAATCTCCTTACAGATGTTGTCCTTGGTAGGATTTGAACCCAGGACTCCAGTGCTGCAAGGCTGCAGTAGTAACCACTGAGCCACCATGCTGCCCTATAAATTATAATATAATGTGGCCTCTAAAATCATCTATATAACATAATGTAGCCTCTGTAACCCTCCATATAGTATAATGCAGCCACTATAATTCTCGGTATAGCATAATGCAGCATCTATAGTCCTTAAAAAATATAATGTTTCCTCTATAATCCTTCATATAACATATTGCAGCACCTATATGCCTTCATATAGTATAATATAGCCTCTATAAAGCATAATGCAGCCTCCATAGTTCTTCTTATAGTATAATTCATCTTCATTAATCCTCCATATAGTATAATACAGTCTCTATAATCCTCCATATAGTATAAAAAAGCTTCTATAGTACTTCATATAGTATATTGCAGCCTCTATAATTTCCATATTGCATAAGCTCTACCTCATCCTTGCAGCCTCTATAACCTCGCTCATAATCATCCATAATCTCCATGCCTCAGCCTATAATCCTCCTCCATGCCTCTAGTCCATAGCTATGCAGCCTCTATCATTCCTCTATGCCTTATCAGCTGTATAATCCTCTTGCATAGCCTCAACCTACATATAGTAATTGCCTCCATACCCTCCTTAGCATACTGTACCTCTTGCTCATGCATGCCTCTATAATCTTCATATCTATGCCAGCCTCCAACCTCCTTCCTGATCCCTCTGACTCCAGTCACTGTACCTCCTCCTTCGCTACATGCCGCAGCTTCCCGACTTCCTCCTGTCCACCGCCTCTTCTCGCCTCTCCTCCCTCCCTTCCGTCAATGCAGCCTCCTTCCGCTCCCGCTGTCACATCTGCCTCACTCGTTTCCTCTCCCTGCCTCTGCCCTCAGCCCCTCTCCCTGCCTCTGCCCTCCAGCCTCCTCTGCCCTGCCTCTGCCCTCCAGCTCCTCTCCTGTCCTCTGCCCTCCAGCCTCCTCCCTGCCGCCTCAGCCTCCTCTGCCCTCGGCTCTGCCCTCCAGCCTCCCTGCCTCTGCTCACTCCTCTGCCCTCCATCTCCTCTGCCCTCTGCCTCTGCTGCCTCCGCCTCCTCTCCCTGCCTCTGCTCCACTCCGCTCTCTCTCCCTGCCTCTGCTCCCGCTTCCTCTCCTGTCCTCTGCCTCCAGCTTCCTCTCCTGCCCTCTGCCTCCAGCCTCCAGCTCCTCCCCTGTCCTCTGCCCTCCAGCCTCCTGCCTCTGCCTCCTCTCCTGTCCCTGCCCTCCAGCCTCCGCTCTCCTCTCCCTGTCCTCTGCCCTCCAGCTCCTCCTCTCCCTGCCTCTGCCCTCCAGCTCCCTCCTCTCCCTGCCTGCCTGCCTCCTCCTCTCCTGCCCTGCCTCTCTGCCCTCCAGCCTCCTCTCCTCTCCCTGTCCTCTGCCCTCCAGCCTCCTCTTCCCTGTCCTCTGCCCTCCAGCCTCTCGCTCTCCTCTCCTGTCCTCTGCCCTCCAGCCTCCCTCTCCTCTCCCTGCCTCTGCCTCCAGCTCCCTCTCCTCTCCCTGTCCTCTGCCCTCCAGCCTCCCTCCTCTCCCTGTCCTCTGCCTCCGCTCCTCTCCTCTCCTGTCCTCTGCCCTCCAGCCTCTTCCTCCCTGTCCTCTGCCCTCCAGCCCCCTCCTCCCTGTCCTCTGCCTCCAGCCTCCCTGTCCTCTGCCCTCCTCTCCCCTGTCCTCTGCCCTCAGCTCCGCTCTCTCCCTCCTCTCGCTCGCTCTCCTCTCCCTCTGTCCTCTGCCTCCGTCTCCTTCCTCTGCCCTCCAGCTCTCCTCTCCCTGTCTCTGCCCTCCGCCTCCTCTCTCCCTGTCCTCTGCCCCCCTCCGCTCTCCTCTCCCTGTCTCTGCCCTCCAGCCTCTCTCCTCTCCCTGTCCTCTGCCCTCCAGCCTCCCTCTCCTCTCCCTGTCCTCCTGTCCTCTGCCCTCCCTCCTTCTCCCTCCTTCTCCTCTCCTCCCTCTCCTCTCATCCTTCCTCTTGCCCTCAGCTCCCTCTCTTCCCTGTCCTCTGCCTCGCCTCGCCTCTCTCCTGTCCTCCCTCCCTCCTCTCCTGTCCTCTGCCTCTGCCTCCGCTCTCTCTCCCTGTCCTTGCCTCCGCCCTCCGCTTCTCCTCTCCCTGTCCTCTGCCTCAGCTCCGCTCTCCTCCCTGTCTCTCTCCTCTCCAGCCTCCGCCTCCCCTCTGTCCCTGCCCTCCGCTCTCCTCTCCCTGTCCTCCCTCGCTCCTTCCCTGTCCTCTGCCCTCCCCACCTCCGCTTCTCCTTCTTCCTTGCCTCCCTCCTCTCCTGTCCTCTGCCCTCCGCTCCTCTCTCCCTGTCCTTCACTCTCCTGCCCTCGCTCAGCCTCCTCTCCTTCCTCTGCCCTCGCTCCTCTCCTCCCCTGTCCTCTGCCCTCCAGCCTCGCTCTCTCTCCTGTCCTTGCCTCCTCTCCTCCTGCCTGCCCTCCTCTCTCCTGTCCTCTGCCTCAGCCTCCGCTCTCCTCCCCTGTCCTCTGCCTCCAGCCTCCGCCTCCTCTCCTGTCCTCTGCCCGCCTCTCGCTCCTTCCTGCCTCTGCCCTCCGCCTGCTGCTCTCTCTCCCTGTCCTCTGCCCTCCGTTCCTCTCCCTGCCTCTGCCTCCGTCCTCCTCTCCTGTCCTCTGCCCTCCAGCCTCCTCTTGTCCCCTCTGCCTCTCCACCTCGCTCAGCTCCCTCTCTCTCCCTGTCCTCTGCCCTCCTCGCCTCCTCTCCTGTCCTCTGCCCTCCAGCCTCCCTCTCCTCTCCTGTCCTCTCCCTGCCTCCTCTCCTCTCCCTGTTCCTCGCCCTCCTCTCCCCTGTCTCTGCCTCCTTTCCTTTCTCTGCCCTCAGCTCGCTTCCTCTCCCTGTCCTCTGCCCGCCTCCTTCCCTCTCCTGTCCTCTGCTCAGCTCCTCTCCGTCCTCTGCCTCCAGCCTCCTCTCCTCTCCCTGTCCTCTGCCCTCCAGCTTCCCTCTCCTCTCCCTGTCCTCTGCCCCAGCCTCCCTCTCCTCCCTGTCCTCTGCCTCCAGCCTCGCTCTCCTCTCCCTGTCTTCCTCGCCTCCCTCTCCTCTCTGTCCGCCTCCTCTCTCTCCCTGTCCTCTGCCCTCCTCCTCTCCTCTCCTGCCTCTCCTCCCTCCTTCCTCCCTGTCCTCTGCCCTCCAGCCTCCGCTCTCCTCTCCTGTCCTCTGCCCTCCAGCCTCGCTCTCCTCTCCTGTCCTCTGCCTCCAGCTCCGCTCTCTCTCCCTGCCTCTGCCCTCCACTCCTTCCTCTCCTGTCTCTGCCCTCCACCTCCCCTCCTCTCCCTGTCCTCTGCCCTCAGCTCGCTCCTCTCCCTGTCTTGCCCTCCAGCTCCTCCTCTCCTCCTCCCCCTCTTCCTTCCCTGCCTCGTCTCCCTCTCCTGTCCTCTGCCCTCCGCTCTCTTTCCTTCCTCTCCCTCTTCCCTGCCTCTGCCTCCTCCTCTCCTGTCTTGCCCTCGCCCTCCCTGCCTGCCTCTCCTCCGCCTCCTCTCCCTGCCTCCCTCCCTCCTCTCCCTGCCTCTGCCTCCCTCCTTCTCTCCTCTGCCCTCAGCTCCTCTCCCCGCCTTGCCTCCGCTCCTCTCTCTCCCTGTCTCTGCCCTCCACCCTCTCTCTCCTGCCTCTGCCTCCACCTCCTCTCTCCTGTCCTCTGCCCTCCAGCCCCTTCCTCTCCTTCCTCTCCAGCTCCGTCTCTCTCCCTGTCCTCTGCCTCCAGCCTCCTCTCCTCCCTCTCGCCTGTCCTCTCCCTCCCGCCTCCTCCCTCCTGTCCTCTGCCCTCCGCTCCTCTGCCTCTCCGCCCTTCTCTGCCTCCCTCCGCTCTCTCTCCTGCCTCTGCCCTCCACCTCCTGCTCCTCCTGCCTTCCTCTCTCCCTGCTGCCTCTGCCCTCCAGCTCCTCTCCCTGGCCTCTGCCCTCCAGCCTCCCTCCCTCCCTCTCCCTCCGCTCCCCTTGCCCTGCCTTTCCGCCTCTCCCTGCCTCTGCCCTCCAGCCTCCCCTGTCCTCTCCCTGTCTTCCTCTGCCCTCCAGGCTCCTCCCCGCCTCTGCCCTCCTCTCCTGTCCTCTGCCTCCAGCCTCCCTCTCCTCTCCCTGTCCTCTCCCTCCGCCTCCGCCTCTCTCTCCCTGCCTCTCCCTCCAGCCTCGCTCTCCTCCTCTCCCTCGTCCTCTGCCTCCCAGCCTCCCTCTCCTCTCCCCCTGTCCTCTGCCTCACCTCTCTCCTCTCCCTGTCCTCTGCCTCCCTCTCTCCTGTCCTCTGCCCTCCTTCCTCTCCTGTCCTGCCTCTCTCTCCCCTGTCTCTGCCCTCCAGCCTCCGCTCTCCTCTCCCTGTCCTCTGCCCTCCGCCTCCCTCTCTCCTCTCCCGTCCTCTGCCCTCCGCTCTTCACTCTCCCTGTCCTCTCCTGCCTCCGCTCTCCCTCCCTGTCCTCTGCCCTCAGCCTCCGCTCTCCTCTCCCTGTCCTCTGCCCTCCAGCTCCGCTCTCCTCTCCCTGTCCTCTGCCCTCCAGCCTCCGCTCTCCTCTCCCTGTCCTCTGCCCTCCAGCTCCCCTCCTCCCTGTCCTCTGCCCTCCAGCCTCCGCTCCTCCTCTCCCTGTCCTCTGCCCTCCAGCCTCCGCTCTCCTTGTCCCTGTCCCTCGCCCTCCGCTCCCTTCCTGCCTCTGCCCACCTCCTGCTCCCTCCTGTCCTCTGCCTCCAGCCTCCGCTCTCCATCCCTGTCCTCTGCCCTCCAGCCTCCGCTCTCCTTCCCTGTCCTCTGCCCTCCAGCCTCCGCCTCCTCTCCCTGTCCTCTGCCCTCCAGCTCTCCCTCTCTCTCCCTGTCCTCTGCCCTCCAGCCTTCCCTCTCTCTCCCTGTCCTCTGCCCTCCAGCCTCCGCTCTCCTCTCCCTGTCCTCTGCCTCCAGCCTCCGCTCTCCTCTCCCTGTCCTCTGCCCTCCGCCTCTCCTCTCTCTCCTCTGCCCTCCGTCTCTCCTCTCCTGTCCTCTGCCCTCCGTTCTCCTCTCCCTGTCCTCTGCCCTCCAGTTCTCCTCTCCCTGTCCTCTGCCCTCCAGCCTCCGCTCTCCTCTCCCTGTCCTCTAGCTCGTCTCTCTCGCCTCTCCCTCGTCTCCTCTCCCTGTCCTCTGCCTCTGCCCTCCGCTCCTCTCCCTGTCTCTGCCCTCCAGCCTCCTTTCCTCTCTCCCTGTCCTCTGCCCTCCAGCCTCCTCTCCTCTCCCTGTCCTCTGCCCTCGCTCGTTCTCCTCTCCCTGTCCTCTGCCCTCCAGCCTCCCCTCTCCTCACCCTGTCTCTGCCCTCCAGCCCCTCTCCTGTCCTCTGCTCCTCCTCTCCCTGTCCTCTGCCCTCCACCTCCGCTTCTCTCCTCCCTGTCCTCTGCCCTCCAGCCTCCGCTCTCCTCTCCCTGCTCTTGCCCTCCAGCCTCCGCTCTCCTCTCCCTGTCCTCTGCCCTCCAGCCTCCCTTCTCCTCTCCCCTGTCCTCTGCCCTCCAGCCTCCGCTCTCCTCTCCTGTCCCTTGCCCTCCGCCTACGCGCTCTCCTCTCCCTGTCCTCTGCCCTCCATCCTCCTCTCCCTGGCCTCTGCCCTCCAGCCTCGCTCTCCCCTGTGCCTCTGCCCTCCAGCCTCCTCCTGCCCTGGCCTCTGCCCTCCAGCCTCCCTCCTCTGCCCTGTCCTTTCCCTCCAGCCTCCTCTCCTGGCCTTTGCCCTCCAGCTCCTTCTCGCCTGGCCTCTGCCCTCCAGCCTCCTCTGCCTCTGGCCTCTGCCCTCCAGCCTCCTCTGCCCTGGCCTCTGCCCTCCAGCCTCCTCTGCCCTGGCCTCTGCCCTCCAGCCTCCTCTGCCCTGGCCTCTGCCCTCCAGACTCCTCTGCCCTGGCCTTCCTCCTCTCTGCTCTGCCATGCCTCCGCCTCCTCTCCCTGTCCTCTGCCCTCCAGCCTCTCCCTGTCCTCTCCCTTCCTCTCTCCCTCTCTCCCTCGCTCCTCCTGCCCTCCAGCCTCCGCTCTCCTCTGCCTGGCCTCTGCCCTCCAGCCTCCGCTCTCCTCTCCCTGTCCTCTGCCCTCCAGCCTCCTCTCCTCTCCCTGTCCTCTGCCCTCCGTCTCCTCTCCCTGTCCTCTGCCCTCCAGCCTCCGCTCTCCTCTCCCTGTCCTCTGCCCTCCAGCCTCCGCTCTCCTCTCCCTGTCCTCTGCCCTCCAGCCTCCGCTCTCCTCTGCCCTGTCCTCTGCCCTCCAGCCTCCGCTCTCTCCCTGTCCTCTGCCCTCCAGCCTCCGCTCTCCTCTCCCTGTCCTCTGCCCTCCAGCCTCCGCTCTCCTCTCCCTGTCCTCTGCCCTCCAGCCTCCGCTCCTTCCTCCTATGCTAGCCTCGCTCCTCCTGCTCTGCCTCCAGCCTCCGCTCTCCTCTCCCTGTCCTCTGCCCTCCAGCCTCCGCTCTCCTCTCCCTGTCCTCTGCCCCAGCCTCCGTTCTCTCTCCCTGTCCTCTGCCTCCAGCTCCTCTCTCTCCCTGTCCTCTGCCTCCAGCCTCCTCTCCCGTCCTCTGCCCTCCAGCCTCCTTCCTTGCCCTGCCTCTGCCTCCATGCCTCCTCTGCCCTGGCCTCTGCCTCCAGCCTCCTCTGCCCTGGCCTCTGCCTCCAGCCTCCTCTGCCCTGCCTCTGCCCTCCAGCCTCCTCTGCCCTGGCCTCTGCCCTCCAGCCTCCTCTGCCCTGGCCTCTGCCCTCCAGCCTCCTCTTGCCCTGGCCTCTGCCCTCCAGCCTCCTCTGCCCTGGCCTCTGCCCCCCTGCTCTTGCTCACCCCCCCCCCCTCCGCCGCCTCCAGACTCCTCTGCCCTGGCCTCTGCCCTCCAGCCTCTGCTCTCCTCTCCCTGTGCTCTGCCCTCCAGCCTCCCCTGTCCTCTCCCTGTCCTCTCCCCTCCTCTCCCTGTCCTCTGCCCTCCAGCCTCCGCTCTCCTCTCCGTGTCCTCTGCCCTCCAGCCTCCGCTCTCCCCTCCCTGTCCTCTGCCCTCCAGCCTCCGCTCTCCCCTCCCTGTCCTCTGCCCTCCAGCCTCCGCTCTCCTCTCCCTGTCCTCTGCCCTCCAGCCTCCGCTCTCCTCTCCCTGTCCTCTGCCCTCCAGCCTCCGCTCTCCTCTGCCTGTCTTCTGCCCTCCAGCCTCCCCTGTCCTCTCCCTGTCCTCTGCCCTCCAGCCTCCGCTCTCCTCTCCCTGTCCTCTGCCCTCCAGCCTCCGCTCTCCTCTCCCTGTCCTCTGCCCTCCAGCCTCCGCTCTCCTCTCCCTGTCCTCTGCCCTCCAGCCTCCGCTCTCCTCTCCCTGTCCTCTGCCCTCCAGCCTCCGCTCTCCTCTGCCTGTCCTCTGCCCTCCAGCCTCCGCTCACCCCTCCCTGTCCTCTGCCCTCTAGCCTCCGCTCTCCTCTCCCTGTCCTCTGCCCTCCAGCCTCCGCTCTCCTCTCCCTGTCCTCTGCCCTCCAGCCTCCGCTCTCCTCTCCCTGTCCTCTGCCCTCCAGCCTCCCCTGTCCTCTCCCTGTTCTCTGCCCTCCAGGCTCCCCTGTCCTCTGCCTTCCTTTCCCTGTCCTCTGCCCTCTAGCCTCCGCTCTCCTCTCCCTGTCCTCTGCCCTCCAGCCTCCGCTCCCCTCTCCCTGTCCTCTGCCCTCCGCTCCCTCTCCCTGTCCTCTGCCCTCCGCTCCCCTCTTCCTGTCCTCTGCCCTCCGCTCTCCTCTCCCTGTCCTCTGCCCTCCAGCCTCCACTTTCCTCTCCCAGTCCTCTGCCCTCCAGCCTCCACTCTCCTCTCCCAGTCCTCTGCCCTCCAGCCTCCCCTCTCCTCTCCCTGTCCTCTGCCCTCTAGCCTCCCCTCTCCTCTCCCTGTCCTCTGCCCTCTAGCCTCCGCTCTCCTCTCCCTGTCCTCTGCCCTCTAGCCTCCGCTCTCCTCTCCCTGTCCTCTGCCCTCCAGCCTCCGCTCTCCTCTCCCTGTCCTCTGCCCTCCAGCCTCCGCTCTCCTCTCCCTGTCCTCTGCCCTCCAGCCTCCGCTCTCCTCTGCCTGTCTTCTGCCGTCCAGCCTCCCCTGTCCTCTCCCTGTTCTCTGCCCTCCAGCCTCCCCTGTCCTCTGCCCTCCTTTCCCTGTCCTCTGCCCTCTAGCCTCCGCTCTCCTCTCTCTGCCCTCTAGCCTCCGCTCTCCTCTCCCTGTCCTCTGCCCTCTAGCCTCCGCTCTCCTCTCCCTGTCCTCTGCCCTCCAGCCTCCGCTCTCCTCTCCCTGTCCTCTGCCCTCCAGCCTCCGCTCTCCTCTCCCTGTCCTCTGCCCTCCAGCCTCCGCTCTCCTCTGCCTGTCTTCTGCCGTCCAGTTTCCCCTGTCCTCTCCCTGTTCTCTGCCCTCCAGCCTCCCCTGTCCTCTGCCCTCCTTTCCCTGTCCTCTGCCCTCTAGCCTCCGCTCTCCTCTCTCTGCCCTCCAGCCTCCGCTCCCCTCTCCCTGTCCTCTGCCCTCCGCTCCCCTCTCCCTGTCCTCTGCCCTCCGCTCCCCTCTTCCTGTCCTCTGCCCTCCGCTCTCCTCTCCCTGTCCTCTGCCCTCCAGCCTCCACTCTCCTCTCCCTGTCCTCTGCCCTCCAGCCTCCCCTCTCCTCTCCCTGTCCTCTGCCCTCTAGCCTCCCTCTCCTCTCCCTGTCCTCTGCCCTCTAGCCTCCGCTCTCCTCTCCCTGTCCTCTGCCCTCCAGCCTCCGCTCTCCTCTCCCTGTGCTCTGCCCTCCGCTCTCCTCTCCCTGTCCTCTGCCCTCCGCTCTGCTCTCCCTGTCTCTGCCCTCCAGCCTCCCCTGTCCTCTCCCTGTTCTCTGCCCTTCTGCCTCCCCTGTCCTCTGCCCTCCTCTCCCTGTCCTCTGCCCTCCAGCCTCCGCTCTCCTCTCCCTGTCCTCTGCCCTCCAGCCTCCCCTGTCCTCTCCCTGTTCTCTGCCCTTCTGCCTCCCCTGTCCTCTGCCCTCCTCTCCCTGTCCTCTGCCCTCCAGCCTCCGCTCTCCTCTCCCTGTCCTCTGCCCTCCAGCCTCCGCTCTCCTCTCCCTGTCCTCTGCCCTCCAGCCTCCGCTCTCCTCTCCCTGTCCTCTGCTTTCCAGCCTCCGCTCTCCTCTCCCTGTCCTCTGCCCTCCAGCCTCCGCTCTCCTCTCCCTGTGCTCTGCCCTCCAGCCTCAGCTCTCCTCTCCTGTCCTCTGCCCTCCAGCCTCTGCTCTCCTCTCCCTGTCCTCTGCCCTCCACTCTCCTCTCCCTCTCCTCTGCCCTAGGCTCTCCTCTCCCTGTCCTCTGCCCTCCGCTCTCCTCTCCCTGTCCTCTGCCCTCCAGCCTCCCCTCAAGAGAAAAGAAAGAGAAAGGGGCGCAATAGTGCAGTTACCAGGGGGCCTTTTTTTAGCGTGGCGTACTAACAGGTGGCCACTCACCTTATCGGGTTGTGCTGTCCCCGCACAACCCGGTAATACATTTGATAAGGCGCCCTTCACAGGCTCTAGTTCATCCGCACACACGCGGGCTCTGGGGGCCCCGAGCATCCGGTCACGTCACCGCAGGTCCTTAAGTTAAAGCTCCTGTTGCCAGGCGACGCCAGGTCCTCACATTAAGCTGCACTCTGCGCCTAGCTGCTCCCCGCCGCTTTACCCTCAGAGAGGGATTTATATTAGAAGGTAAAATAACTATAAGCTGTCTAATTGGAGGCGCTCATGCACAAAGGCAGCAGGCACTGGGATGTTTTTTCAACAGACCTTTATTCAGGCTCCCATCCTACTCCAAAACATGTTTCGATAGATTCTCTATCTTCCTTCCTTCTCTCCCTGTCCTCTGCCCTCGAGCTTCCGCTCTCCTTTCCCTGTCCTCACCCCTCCAGCCTCCGCTGTCCTCTCCCCTCCAGTCTCCGCTGTCCTCTCCCCTCCAGCCTCCGCTCTCCTCACCCCTCCAGCCTCCGCTCTCCTCACCTCTCCATATGCAATGTACAGTATGTGTATATATGTGTGTATGTAGGCACTTCCCTCACTTTGTCCGCACTTCCCTCAACTTTCTACACACACACACATACACACACACACACACACACCCACACACTCCGCTATACTTACCACCGGCCCTGCGTCCGCTGCCTGGATCCTCAGTCGACATGTTGCCGCCCCCGAACTACTGGATCCAATATAGCGTCCAAGATGTCTACCCGGATGACATATTGGATCCAGGCGTCCGGGGACGGCGACATGTCGACTCAGGATCCAGGCGCCAGGGAATACGTAGGGTCGGTGGTAAGTATAGCGGAGTGTGTGTGTGTGTATGTGTGTGCTAACCACTCTGCCCACGGTGCTGTGCTGACCACTCTGCCCACGCCGCTGCGCTGACATCCACTTACACTCTGCCCACGCCGCTGTGCTGACCACTCTGCCCACGCCGCTGCGTTGACCACTCTGCCCACGCCGCTGCGCTGACCACTCTGCCCACTCCGCTGCGCTGACCAATCTCACCACACATCACTGCTAACCGCTGAGCCACCGCACTCACTGCTAACCGCTGAGCCACCGCACTCATTGCTAACCGCTAAGCCACCACATTCACTGCTAACCGCTGAGCCACCGCACTCACTGCTAACCGCTGAGCCACCCACGCAGTGCTAACCGCTGAGCCACCGAACGCAGTGCTAACCGCTGAGCCACCGCATCCTAACCGCTGAGCCAACGCACTCACTGCTAACCGCTGAGCCACCGCACTCACTGCTAACCGCTGAGCCACCGCACGCAGTGCTAACCGCTGAGCCACCGCACGCAGTGCTAACCGCTGAGCCACCGCACGCAGTGCTAACCGCTGAGCCACCGAACTCACTGCTAACCGCTGAGCCACCGAACTCCCTGCTAACCGCTGAGCCACCGAACTCACTGCTAACCGCTGAGCCACCGCACTCTCACTGCTAACTGCTGAGCCACCGCACTCTCACTGCTAACCGCTGAGCCACCGCACGCAGTGCTAACCGCTGAGCCACCGCACGCAGTGCTAAACGCTGAGCCACCGCACGCAGTGCTAACCGCTGAGCCACCGCACGCAGTGCTAACCGCTGAGCCACCTGTATACACACAATTCATTTCACCGCACTCCCGTAATTATTAGTAAATAAACTATATATGGATTCTAGACTACCCGATTCTTTAGAATCGGCCGCCATCTAGTCTATATATAGATGTCCATTCCCTGAGGAAGGAGTTGGGAGATAACTCCGAAACATGTTGGACTAATAAAGAAGAATCCTGTTTAATACAGACATTCCCGTGTGGCTGGTTTTTATCTCCATTAATTGAAGTGGCAGCGCGGACCCACGGTACTTTGTCCTACAAGCATATAGAATAATGCAAATTTTATAATCATCCATATAGCATAATGCAACCTCTGTAATCCTCCATAAAGCATAATGTAGCCTCTATAAACCTTCATATACCATAATGTAACCCATAAAATCCTCCATATAGCATAATGTAGGCTCTCTAATATATATATATATATATATATATATATATATATATATATATATATATATATATATATATATATAGGCCTTTTATAGTATATAAGGGCTATTTTATATATATTATATCATTTATAATAGTCCTTCATATAGCATAAAGTAGCTGTTATAATTCTCTATATAGCATAATGTAGCCTCTATAATCCTCTATATAACATAATGTAGCCTCTATGATCATCCATATAGCATAATGTAGTCTCTGTTATCCTCTATCTAGTATAATGTAGCCTCTATAGTCCTTCATATAATAAAATGTAGCCTCTATAATCCTCCATATAGCATAATGCAAATTTTATAATCCTCCATGTAGCATAATGCAGCCTCTGTAATCCTCCATAAAGCTTAATGCAGCCTCTCTAATCCTTGAAATACCATAATGCAACCATTATAATCCTCCATATAGCATAATGTAGCCTCTATAATCCTCCATGTTGCATAATGTAGCCTCTATAATCCTCCATATAGTATATTGTTTAATCCTTCATATAGCATATTGCACCCCCTAAAGCCCTTTGGCCACTGTATACTCACTGATTAAATAAATGCTTACCTTTCCTCGGTTCTCTGCTGCTGCGATCTACTCTGCCCTGCTGTGTTTCACTCTCCTCACATCTCAGTACAGAGGCGTGCAGTGGGGATGTCATCGCGCCCTGCTATGTTGAGAATCAGAACGCTGGCAGCACAGCGAGAGAATGAGGAGAGAGGGAGAGCTCCGTGCACCATCTTTCCTCAGTGCTATCGGCGTCTGCGATATCGATACAATTAAATCCGATGATAGTTGAGAGGCCCGCTTGGGGATCCCAGTGCCTGCACTGGCACAGGGCCCCCCTAACTCACGGGCCCCATAATGACCGAGTGTTCTGCAGTTATTGGCGGTATGCCACTACCTTCTGGCTGTTCCAGCCCTCCTAGAGTCCGGGTCATTCCTCGCTGCACCTGCTTGGAGTAACCTGCTCTGCTAGTTCTCGTTTGTGGCCTGGCTTGTCTGTATCAAATCCATGTGTCTAACTCCAGGTTTGAACTGTTCAACTAGCCTGCTGGACTTCCATGGTCTTCTTTAGTCCTCATAGACTTGTATTAAATTGACAGTATGCACTACCTAAGGACTGTAAGTTTCGATGTGGACTGCACTGCAAGAGACTGGAACTTATTTTCAGCTCAAATATACACTGGTTTATTGGATAGTTGCTTTGCTTAAAAAGGACCTGTCACTCACCCTGGTTGCTGTCTAAACTGAAATCACCACTGAATGAAGTGTGTCTGCTGCATTCAGGGAAGAGGTCTCCCATGTTTCTACTCCCCCGTAACCTGTAAAAAACACTTTATAAAGTGTAGAGATAATGAGTCCGGAGGGATTTACAGATTATGGAGTCATCGCTGTTCACGGAGGTCCTTCCCGCCAGGTTCTTAAAAGTATGCCCTAAATTGTTACACTAATGTAGATTTGTATTTATGGCTTATGCACAACATGCAATGCACCTAATTTATTAAAGAGTGACTGGCGTTTTAATCTTTATTACATAAATCAATAGTGCACATGAAAATAAGCAACTTTGCAGTATGTCTTATCAGAAAAATCTGCTTCTTTCTCTGCTAGAACTGATCATTCCTTATCAAAATTCTGAAAGAAAAAGCTGAAATAGAAGAGGGGCGTACAATAATGTATATCTGGTTGAACTTTGTGGAAAACAGGGGAATAATTAAATCCGCTCACCTGTTAGGGTTGTGAGAAGTCGCAGCCCCTTTTTCACCTTTGACAACTATAGATGTCAAGCTTTTCCACGGTTTGCAGCAGTCCTCCCTCAATATCAATCCAGGATTGCAGATAGGAGAAAAGGGACTAATGGACTGGAGATCTCTTTACTGTGTACATCTCTTTACTGTGTCATTCTTGTGGTATTCCTGAGGAAGGGGCTCATCCCCGAAATGCGTAGAATAGATACCACCTGATGAATTAGCATAACCTTTGAATTTGGAATTATTTGGAGCGGGAGCTCGTCCATTAATCCCTTTTCTCTATCTGCAATCCTTATAAAAATTCTTAAGGAGGTAGTACACTACACTGAATAGTGGCCACATTGATATAAAGCTGTGAAAGAAGTCGTTTTCCAAATACTTGTAAAGACAAAAGGAGAGAAAGGGGGCGCAATGGTACAATATCGCCTTAGTCTCTGTTAACTTATGGTTCTATGTCTACTAACCTCCTAGTGTTGTGCGGTCCATGCACAACACTGGTGTAAGTGTAAGCGTTTATAGGGGTCTTCCCCTTAAGCCAGGCTGTTTCCTCGTATTACACAGGCTCCGCCTCCTCACGTCCCATGTGACCGGGCGCGCTGCCGTCAGACAGGTCCTATGTCTCCAGTGTTAAGCCGTAGCCACGGCGATACAGGTCCTTGCGGCTAAGAACGAGCAGCTCCTGCTGTGCCCTCAGGGAGAGAGAGAGAAATACCAGTGAAACAAATAGCACGATCTCTTGCTGGGCGCTCAGAACAGGGCAAGGAATCCTGATCAGGTGAAAAGTCCTTTATTAAGAAAAACCTCCGTCACCACGACATGTTTCGACGGTGTAGTGCCGTCTTTCTCAAGTGATTCTACTTGAGAAGCCCAATGATCGGCCGCACATTAAGATCCAGAAATTCCTTAATCGGTGCTGCAATCTGAATACCTAGGTATTTAAACACTTTCACTCTTTTTAAAAGCGTATGGGCCACCTCCTCTACACCTTGATCCTCCACATTATCCACCTCCATCAGATGAGACTTACCCCAGTTAATCCGGAGACCAGACAGACGTCCAAAGCTATCCACTATGTCTATGGCATTAGTCAGAGAGTCCTTCGAGTCGTGTAAGAATAGTAGAATGTCGTCAGCATACAGGGCTACCCTCTCCTCCACCGAACCATATCTAAATCCAGTAATCGAATTAGTTTGTCTCAATACCGCCGCCGACGGCTCAATGGCCAGGGCAAACAGTAACGGGGAGAGAGGGCAGCCCTGTCTGGTCCCCCTCGTCAGACTGAATCTATCCGTTCACCCTAATCCTGGGCCAGCGGGGAAGAGTACAGCAACCACACCCATGTTGTGAACACCGGACCAAAACCCATATGATGCATGACCCGCCAGACTCCACACTGTCGAAGGCCTTGTGCGCATCAAGGGACACCACCACTCTGTGGCCAGAATTATCAGCAGCCATCTGAATGTTCAGAAACAGCCGACGTAAGTTAATGGCAGTCGATCTGTCCGGCATGAACCCAGTCTGGTCCGGATGCACCACACCAGTAATCACCCGAGTCAGCCGGCCCGACAATACCTTGGCCAACAACTTGACATCAGTCGACAGTAGAGATATGGGTCTGTACAAGTCTGGCTTCGTGACATCCTTGTTTTCTTTGGATAAAACCACTATGGTCGTTTACCTCATAGACTGGGGCAATTGTCCCTTTGTTGGTAGTCTTCAGACTTCATAATGCCATGCACAGGTCAAGCAGTCCAGTGCCAGAGGCAGCAAAGCAACCCCAAAACATCAGGGAACCTCCGCCATGTTTGAATGTAGGGACCGTGTTCTTTTCTTTGAATGCCTCTTTTTTTCTCCTGTAAACTCTATGTTATTGCCTTTGCCCAAAAAGCTCTACTTTTGTCTCATCTGACCAGAGAACATTCTTCCAAAATGTTTTAGGCTTTCTCAGGTAAGTTATGGCAAACTCCAGCCTGGCTTTTTTATGTCTCGAGGTAAGAAATGGGGTCTTCCTGGGTCTCCTACCATACAGTCTCTTTTCATTCAGACGCCGACGGATAGTACGGGTTGACACTGTTGTACCCTCAGACTGCAGGGCAGCTTGAACTTGTTTGGATGTTAGTCGAGGTTCTTTAACCACCATCCGCACAATCTTGCATTGAAATCTCTTGTCAATTTTTCTTTTCCGTCCACATCTAGGGAGGTTAGGCACAGTGCCATGGGCTTTAAACATTTTGATGACACTGCGCACGGTAAACACAGGAACATTCAGGTCTTTGGAGATGGACTTGTAGTCCTGAGATTGCTCATGCTTCCTCACAATTTGGTTTCTCAAGTCCTCAGACAATTCTTTGGTCTTCTTTTCTTCCATGCTCAATGTGGTACACACAAGGACACAGGACAGAGGTTGAGTCAACTTTAATCCATGTCAACTGGCTGTAAGTGTGATTTAGTTATTGCCAACACCTGTTAGGTGCCACAGGTAAGTTACAGGTGCTGTTAATTACACAAATTAGAGAAGCATCACATGATTTTTCTAACAGTGCCAATACTTTTGTCCACCCCCTTTTTTATGTTTGGTATGGAATTATATCCAATTTGGCTTTAGGACAATTCTTTTTGTGTTTTTTTCATTGAAGACAGATTAAATGAAGATAATAATACCAAAGAATTTGTGATTGCAATCATTTTCAGGAAGAAACTGAGTATTATCTGACAGAATTGCAGGAATGTCAATACTTTTGGCACAACTGTACATATGTAATAACTGAATAACTGTGCAGCCCTTACAAAGTAATTTTCCTCCTATTGAAGCTCCTAGATTCCCCTTTCATTACATCTATAAAGTATGATGTCAACAAAAGAGCCCCCCTAATACTATACACCATCCCCACACTGTTTCCTCCACAGTACCTTCCACATAATGCTACTGTACCCCCTCAACTACCCCAGCACAGTATGATCCCCAACTGTGACTGCCACATAGCCCTCCATATAGTATAATTGACCCTTATACAATATAATGTGTGAAAAAATCTGTGAAAAAAAGAATGTGCATATAGGGTCTTATCTCAGATGACACTCTCACTATGTGATGTGGAATTGCTCACCTTTAACAGTTATGAAACCCACAACTGGTAGAATAGTGTACAAGCAGCTGCTGCAGGGACCGCACTCTCAACGGTGACCGTGGTCGTAATGCAGATTCTTGGACAAAGTGCCTCAGTGTCCGCGCTGCTGCTCCGAGACCAAAGAAACACAGACACGGGAATGTCTGGATCAGCTACAGCTCCCATATATATTATATATTTATACAGCTCCCCCATATATATATATGTATATATTGCAGCCCCATATGGTACTCCCTATATATATACAGTGCCTTTTGAAAGTATTTGGCCCCTTGAACTTTTCAACCTTTTGCCACATTTCAGGCTTCAAACATAAATATATAAATGTGGCGCCCCTCTGGCGAGACGCTACAGGGAGGTACTGCACCCCAAACAAAAGGTGTAGTGCCACCGTAGTCGTGGATGAGGAGGAAAATACAGAGTCTGCACCCAAAATACGCTCATAGGACACCTTAGCACAGGGGACTGGTCGTCAGTAGGTCCCAGGGGTGGAGCCTATAAGAGCAGGAAGACATGAGTGACAGTTACAGACATATCAGTCAGACGGTGACAGAAGAGGAGAGAGGATGGACGCAGGGGACCCTGCAGCTGTGACAGGAGGGCACCTCTGGGAAGAGAGGTGACCCAGACAAAGAAGGGGGACACTCCAGGACTGGTTGGAGCTGGCTGGAGAGTCCAGGTCAACATCCTCAACCGGAACCAAGGCGGTAGGTTAACAGTTTATCCCAAACCGCAGACCGGCACGCTGTGGACCTAAAGTAGGAGCCACAGCACAACAAGGCTAAATCCCACCTCTGTCCCAAAGTGGGTTCAAGACACTAACAAGGGAAGGGACTAAATACTGGTGACGGGAGGGATTGTCTTCTCACCGCTCCTGTCCGAACCGGAAAGGGGTCAGAAGTACCTTTTAGTAACAGACCTGGGGACCGGCGATCGGGCTCTTTAGTGTGGTTGACAAGAGAGCTAAAGCAAAACACAGACCAAGAAAGTTATTGTAGAGACACCTCTGACAGACTGTGGAATAGCCTCCAAAATCCACTGCTACAACCCCCGGTGAGCCCGACTGTACTGTGTACCCTTATCATCTGGTACCAATAAAGAACTGTTTGAGCTGATCTGGTGTCCCACCTCCTTTAATCCATCACCTGGGAGGCTCCTGCAGCACCACAGAGCCAAGGACTACGAGTCCTCTCATCCACCCCACTGCCATGAGGTAAAAGCTCCGCCTGTGGGGAGCTGTACTACCAAAGCTGCTTCACCATAACCTCAGTGGCCGACTGCAGCGCTGGTAACCATATTACCAAGTACCACAGGTGGCGTCACGTTCCCCTATCCCCAAGTTCCCCCTCACCCCATCAGCCAATTGAGTGCCCACGGCACGAAACCAGGACCCAACCAGCCGTGATCCCCCACCGAAGCCACCATCCCAGTATCCGGGTAACCCCTTCCCTGCCGGCCCGACTCATAAATTCTAATTTTTTGTGAAGAATCAACAACAAGTGGGACAAAATCGTGAAGTGGAACGAAATTTATTGAATATTTTAAACTTTTTTAACAAAAACTGAAAAGTGGGGCGTGCAATATTATTCGTCCCCCTTGTGTTAATACTTTGTAGCGCCACCTTTTGCTGTGATTACAGCTGCAAGTCGCTTGCAGTATATCTCTATCAGTTTTGCACATCAAGAGATTGAAATTACTGCACATTCTTCCTTGCAAAACAGCTCGAGCTCAGTGAAGTTGCCTTGAGAGCGTTTGTGAACAGCGGTTTTCAGCTCTTTCCACAGATTCTCGATTGGATTCAGGTCTTGACTTTGACTTGGCCATTCTAACACCTGGATACATTTATTTTTGAACCATACCATTGTAGATTTTGCTTTACATTTGGGATCACTGTTTTGTTGGAAGATAAATCTCCGTCTCAGTCTCAGGTCTTTTGCAGACTCCAACAGTTTTTCTTCCAGAATGGTCCTGTATTTGTCTCCGTCCATCTTCCCATTAATTTTAACCATCTTCCCTGTCCCTGCTGAAGACAAGCAACCTCAAACCATGATGCTTCCACCACCATGTTTGACAGTGGGGATGGTGTTTTGGGGTGATGAGGTGTGTTGCTTTTACACCAAACATATCGTTTTGCATTGTGGCCAAAAAGTTTGATTTTGGTTTCATCTGACCAGAGCACCTTATTCCATATGCTTGGTGTGTCCCCCAGGTGGCTTGTGGCAAACTTCAAACAAAACGTTTTATGGATATTGTTGACAAATGGCTTTCTTCTAGCCACTCTTCCATAAAGGCCAGATTTGTGCAGTATACGACTGATTGTTGTCCTGTGGACAGACTCTCCCACCTCAGCTTTAGATTTCTACAGTTCATCCAGAGTGATCATGGGCCTTTTGGCTGCATCTCTGATTAGTCTTATCCTTGTTCGAGATGCAAGTTTAGAAGGACGGCCGGGTCTTGGTAGATTTGCAGTGGTCTGATACTCCTTCCATTTCAATATGATCTCTAGCACAGTGCTCCTTGAGATGTTTAAAACTTGGGAAATCTTTTTGTATCCAAATCCAGGTTTAAACTTTGCCACAACAGTATGTCGGACCTGCCTGGTGTGTTCCTTGGTCTTCCTGATGCTCTCTGCACTTGAAACAGAATCCTAAAGGGGCCGTCACACACGTCAATATCGCTTGCAACATCCTGAAAAGTCACGTGTTTAGCAATGTTGCTAGCGATATCGCAAGTGGGTCGCGCTGTATGACAGCATGATGCAACTGCGATAAATCACTGGTTGCAGGTTGCCAGGTTTTTGAACATGTTCATAAACCTGGTGATTTTGCCCCAGCGATTAGGCTGTATCGCGCCATCTGACACCGCAATAGCGATGTTGGTGGCGATACAGCCTATTCCGCACCACTGCTGCGGATCGCTCGCTGGGTTGATCCCAGCCCAGCAAACAATGGCTGCGCCACATCGCAGCACTGTCACCACCACATCTGCCTTGGTGACACCAAGGCTGCGATGTCGGAAGCGACCATGCTCCCGCAGCATCGCTTCAGACATCGCAGCTGTGGCACCCTGGCACCTGTTGGGCACCACAGAATCCTTAGGGCACAAATGGAGTAAGTAACAGCAAAGCAAAACCCACAAACACAACAACACCTTAGAACACCTGGTTTCGCCCCGAGCCTCTAGGGGAGCTCCACTGGTCACTTTGAGCCAGTTCCCCCTATAAATAGAGTCTTGAGGGAGAAACTCCAGAGTGTGGTAGACACTACAAGAGCTGTCAGCCTGTGTGAAACCTCCACCCTATGAGGAACACACTAGGCCCAACCAGCCTGTTAGCCAGTGGAAATCCCTGCAATTGGGATAAGAGGAAGAAGGAGAACACCTCTCAGGAACACAGAGTTAATCCGACTCTTTCCTTAATCACCGGTTACTGGAACCGAAGCTGTGAGAGCTACCCAGCCACCACAGAGTACCAGCACCATCAACAGGAGGTTTAGCCACCTGTTCCACCTGATGCACCCATCCACGAGAGCCCAGGGAAGAGTACTGATCCTGCTCAGACCCTTTTACAGTGCCCTCAGTGCTGTTAACCAGGTGAAGCAAGTTCCGTTGAACACACTGCCCGGTCCGGCTGGATTCCACATCCACCCGACCTTAGCACCAGAATCAGAGAAAGGAAGCCTAACACTGCTTGCTGTGAACCTCCAGAAGTGCCGACTTCACTATCCGGTCTGAGTGTACCTGATTACCATCCAGTAAAGGTACCTAAAAGAGACTTTGTGTGGTTGTACGTTACTCCTGGATTCAGCGCGCAGCACACCGCAGCTGCCTCACAACATCTTGCACAGCTCCTGGCTCCGGGGACTCCCGCTCGTCCTGTGGGGAGCGTTCCATCTCGCTGTATAACATCCCCCGGAGACCCGAACAGCGCTGGTAAAGTTACCAGAACACCCGCAGGTGGCGTCACGAAGACAAATCACCCCTACTGTTCCGCCATTCCCCTACTGATCTGGACCACCGGGCCTACACCACCACAGGCGCGGTTCCGTGACTGGAGAAGAAACAACGCCCGCTACGTGTACCCCCGGCTACGGTGATTCAGAATTTGGCGTCACGAACAGGATACCAGCAGGCCCGTTATCACGGGTATTGTGTGCTATTTATTGACTGTAAATATCAAACTGTACATTTGGTCCGCCATTGCTGCGCGAAAAGGCGGGAAAAGAAGGGGCGTGACTGTGCAGAGGGCGCGAAGATTGGCCCCGCCCCCACGCTCTGACGACTTCCTCCGTACGCAGCAGGAACCGGAAACTCCCGTGGTGCCTCACTCCTCACCGCGAGGCCGACACTTCCGTTTGAAACCGAGGGAAAGGCTACGCTTAACTAAGGGGGAGCGACCATGATTAACCCGGCTTCCGATCACGCGGTGCCCCGCTAAACCCAGCGGCACCTCAAAATCCACCTCTTGATGGACAGCAACAAGTAGGCGGTATGCCATCGCAACCCGCTCCGATTATGCCGATGTCTCTACCCTACGTTCCTAATGCAACCTGGTTACCCAAGTACAGCGGTGTACCCAGCACCTTGGAGAACTTCCAGAGGAAGATATGCCAGACGCTGGACATGTACCCGATGACCGGTAAGCAAAGAGCTTCAGTTGTTATGGGACAGTTAACCGGTGCAGCCGAACTGCAGAGCCGCAGCTGGCCTGTAGAAACTCAGGAATCTGTGGAGCAGATATTCGCTAAATTAACCCGGGTCTTTGAGCGCCATACTGAAGCTGAACTAAGACTGTCATTCTATCGCTGTAACCAAGGGGCACAAGAAAGTGTCCTTGATTATTCACTGCGCTTGCAAGAAGCATTAAGACTGTTAAAACAAGTTGATCGTGATGGTGTCCGAGATGAGAACAAAGCGTTAATTGGACAATTTATTGTGAGCCTTAAACTGTCTGAGGATAGAAAGCAAGCAAGCTGGTGGTCCATACAAAATCCAGGCGCAGAGTTCGACACCCTGAGAGATTTAACAGTTTGGGGACAACGACTCGCTGAAGTACCTGATCCCGCTTCACAGCAGCAGCAGTATGCTGACACCCCTTCAATGCAATGCCCTTATGCAATGCCCCAGGAACATTTCAGAGACTTATGGAGTGTTGTTTGGGCCACAAGAACTTTGAGACTGTCTTGTTATACCTTGATGATGTCATTGTCTACTCTCAGACCTATGAAGATCACCTCCAACACCTGAGTGAAGTGTTCGAGTCACTGTCCAAGTACGGGACGAAACTGAAACCGTCCTAGTGCCACCTGCTGAAACCCAAGGTCCAATACCTAGGACATGTGGTCAGTGCCGAAGGCGTAGCACCGGATCCGGACAAAGTCACCGTCATCAAGGACTGGCCAGCACCAATCAATCACAAAGAGGTACGTCAATTTCTAGGACTGGTCGGGTACTAACGACGATTCATCAAAGGCTATACCAAGATAGCCACCCCCATGCAAGATCTCTTAGTAGGTCAATCCAAAAACGGCAAGATTAGGGGACCCCCGTTCCACTGGGGACCAGAACAGGACAAATCCTTCCAGACGTTAAAAGATGCTTTAACTGGAGAAGAAATCCTGGCCTACCCTGACTACAATCTACCGTTTTTACTGTACACAGACGAAACAATGAAGGTTTAGGAGCAGTCCTATCTCAACGTCAGCAGGGCAAGGAGAAGGTGATAGCCTACGCCAGCAGAAAGCTCCGTCCCACAGAAAGGAACCTGGAGAATTACAGCTCCTTCAAGCTGGAGTTCCTGGCCCTGGTCTGGGCGATCACAGAGCGTTTCAAGCATTACCTGGCGTCCGCCCCGTTCACAGCTTTCACAGACAACAATCCTCTAACGCACTTAGAGACAGCAAAGCTGGGAGCCCTAGAACAGCGTTGGGTAGCAAGACTCGCTAACTACGACTTCACTGTAAAGGACCGGGCAGGTACAAGAACGGCAAAGCTGATGCCCTGTACAGAATGCCCCACCTTCCTGAAGAGGGAGAAGACATAGATGACCTGGAAGAGATTGAACTACCTGCTTTCCACCGTTTGGGTACAGCAACATGTCATCAGAGAAACCAGACACGTGTAGAGAGGACAGTGAAC
Source organism: Allobates femoralis (assembly GCA_033576535.1). Taxonomy (NCBI): domain Eukaryota; kingdom Metazoa; phylum Chordata; class Amphibia; order Anura; family Aromobatidae; genus Allobates; species Allobates femoralis. Next base: position 82,142,662 of record JARQOC010000008.1, on the reverse strand, counting down.
CCGTTACCTCACCATGACTGGAAGGAGGCTCAAGCCAACGACCCAGATGTCAGCCTGGTAAGGGATCTGATCACTCAAGAACACGCCAACATGGACTCTGATGCCTCATCAACTGCTAAATGCCTGTGGAAGGAGAAAGGAAGGTTGTTTGTCTACCAAGGAAAACTATGTAGAAGATACCTCAATCCGAGAACCCATGAACTAATCTGGCAGATTGTAGTTCCCAAGACTGAAGTTCAAATGATCCTTGAAGCATACCATGATGATGCCGGACACTTTGGATGGAAGAAGCTGGAGAGACTCCTGAAGGATCGGTTCTACTGGGTCGGTATGCGAGGCTCCATTGACAAATGGTGTAAAAACTGTGGACCATGTCACCTTCGAAGGAAGGACCATCTAACTCAGAAAGCTCCGTTGCAGCCAATTGTTACCACCAAACCTCTTGAAATAGTTGCTCTCGACCACGTGAAGCTTACCCCAAGTCGAACCGGGTACACTTACGCTCTCACCATCGTCGATCACTACTCAAGATTCCTGGTAGTCGTTCCAGTTAAGGATTTAACTGCTGAGGTAGCAGCCAAAGCGTTCCAGAGTTACTTCTGTCGCCCCCATGGGTATCCAGACCAAGTCTTAACTGACCAAGGGCCAGCCTTCGAATCAGCTCTGTTCCAAGAGTTCTTAGGGCTATACGGGTGTAAGAAAATCCACACAACACCTTATCATCCTCAGACGAACGGTTTATGTGAGAAGATGAACCACATAGTCATTGACATGCTCAAAACCTTACCAGTTGAAGAGAGAAATTAATGGCCAGAGAAACTTCCAGATCTCGTGGACATCTACAACCACATACCTGTTAGTTCGACAAACTACACGCCTGCTTACTTGATGAGAGCAAGACCAGGTAAACTGCCTATTGATTTGCAGATGGGAACCATCGAACCCACAGAAGATTCTTCTGATGAAGACTGGGTCAGCCAACGCCAAGAACAGTACAGGAAAGTACAAGAGAGTGTTGAAAGAAACCTGGAAATCAGTAGAGCCAAACAAGAAAAAGACTTCAACAAGCACGCCTCAGCTGAACCCCTAGCTATAGGAGACGTAGTGCTAAAAAGAAAGCGAAAAACCAACAAATTGGATAACAGTTGGGAATCTATACCCTACACCGTTATGCCATCACACTATGACAACTCAAAAACTTGCGTTATCAGTAAAGATAATGGGAATACTATTGCAACTGTCTCAAGGGATCATTTGAAGAAATGTCCGCCACAGTTAATCCCACAAGCAACCAGTTACCCTACTGTAACTAAAGATGAAGAAACCAAAGAAAATCAAATCCTTACAGACATTGGATATTTACCAGCTGATTGGCCACAATTAGGTGAAGCATTCCTCATACCAGTTATGCATTTCTACCAACCTGTTGAAGATCAGCAACCAAATCCAATCCAACAAGTCCAACAAGAACAAGTCCAAGTGCAAGAATTCCAGCCTGTTATATTGGAACCTGAGATTCCTATAATCGGTCAACCTGCTAGTCCCACAGTAAGAGAAGCCATTCCTATTCAACTACCCACAGAGGTTAGTCCAGTTGATAGACTCCGCACTTACTATGGTTTACCACAAAGCAGACATAGAAAATTACCAACCACTTCGTACACTACACCAACAGCTTTGGAAACACCCACACTACGCAGATCCACACGTAGTACATTAGGTCAACCCCCACACAAACTTGGAGAATGGGTTTAAAATGTAGTGGAAAATGTAACCTGTAAGTGTTGTAAATAGTAACCAGTTTTCAAAACCTGTAAAAAGTAGTGTACAGAAGGGTGGAGGAACTGGGCTCTGTCCCAAGTATACTAAGTTGGGGACAGAAAGCGCCTGGTAAGGTATAGAAGGTTAGTACCGGCCTCCCAAGCAGAGACACCCGTAGGGAATGTATAAAGTTACCATGTATCCCTGGACTTTAACTTTTCCCTTTTTCATAAACTTTGGACAATTGTCACAGGACTTGTGTGACCACTAACTTTACCTTTTCCAGCCTGCGGCAGATGGACTAGTGCCGTACGGACTGCTTTTCACCTTTTTCATATTTTTCACTTCCTTTTCAGTGATTTTTGTGTTTTCTTTAAGACTCTGTAAATTGAATGTTTATAAAATGCTTAGTGTTAAGTTGTAAAAAGAACTTTTTGCTCAGCCGGGAGAACTGAGGTTAACTAAGGGGGAATGTGGCACCCTGGCACCTGTTGGGCACCATAGAATCCTTAGGGCACAAATGGAGTAAGTAACAGCAAAGCAAAACCCACAAACACAACAACACCTTAGAACACCTGGTTTCGCCCCGAGCCTCTATGGGGAGCTCCACTGGTCACTTTGAGCCAGTTCCCCCTATAAATAGAGTCTTGGAGGGAGAAACTCCAGAGTGTGGTAGACGCTACTAGAGCTGCCAGCCTGTGTGAAACCTCCACCCTATGAGGAACACACTAGGCCCAACCAGCCTGTTAGCCAGTGGAAATCCCTGCAATTGGGATAAGAGGAAGAAGGAGAACACCTCTCAGGAACACAGAGTTAATCCGACTCTTTCCTTAATCACCGGTTACTGGAACCGAAGCTGTGAGAGCTACCCAGCCACCACAGAGAACCAGCACCATCAACAGGAGGTTTAGCCACCTGTTCCACCTGATGCACCCATCCACGAGAGCCCAGGGAAGAGTACTGATCCTGCTCAGACCTTTTACAGTGCCCTCAGTGCTGTTAACCAGGTGAAGCAAGTTCTGTTGAACACACTGCCCGGTCCGGCTGGATTCCACATCCACCCGACCTTAGCACCAGAATCAGAGAAAGGAAGCCTAACACTGCTTGCTGTGAACCTCCAGAAGTGCCGACTTCCCTATCCCGGTCTGAGTGTACCTGATTACCATCCAGTAAAGGTACCTAAAAGAGACTTTGTGTGGTTGTACGTTACTCCTGGATTCAGCGCGCAGCACACCGCAGCTGCCTCACAACATCTTGCGCAGCTCCTGGCTCCGGGGACTCCCACTCGTCCTGTGGGGAGCGTTCCATCTCGCTGTATAACATCCCCCGGAGACCCGAACAGCGCTGGTAAAGTTACCAGAACACCCGCAGGTGGCGTCACGAAGACAAATCACCCCCACTGTTCCGCCATTCCCCTACTGATCTGGACCACCGGGCCTACACCACCGCAGGCGCGGTTCCGTGACTGGAGGAGAAACAACGCCCGCTACATGTACCCCCGGCTACGGTGAGTCACAGCCTTGGTTGCTGTGTGTGACGGCCCCTTAAGGCTATCACAGAGCAGGTGCATTTATACGGAGACTTGATTACACACAGGTGGTTCTATTATCATTACCATCATTTAGACAACATTGGACATTCAAACCCACTGATCTGAGTGAGTATGTGCACGTGACAAGTAAAGAGCTGAATGATATTGCACCCTATTTATTTTTATTTTTAAAAAGTTAAAATATAAATAATTCGTTCACTCACATTGTGTCCACTTGTGTTGATTCTTCACTAAAAATTTGAATCTATATCGTTTGTCTGAAGCCTGAAATTGCAAAGTTGAAAAGTTCAAGGGGGTCCAATTTTTTACAAGGCATATATAAATTTATATATATATTAGCTGTGAGCCCGATGCAAATGCATGGTTCAGAACGGGCAATATTATTTGCATTAATGCATAATATTTTACATTAAAGCATAATTATAGCTAATTAATATATAATTATTACTTAAGCTTGTAGCATAATGCATAATGTTGCATTATAGCAATTAGCAATATTATTTGCATTAATACATTATATTACCATTAATAGCATAATTATTAGCATTAATTAGCATAATATTACATTAATAGCATAATTATTAGCATTAATAGCATTATTAAATATTTACATTAATAGCATAATTATTAGCATTAATAGCATAATAAGCATAAACATAATTTACATTAATAGCATTAATATAGCATTAATAGCATATTATTAGCATTAATAGCTAATTAATTATTAGCATTAATAGCATAATTATTAGCATTAATAGCTTAATAAATATTATTTGATAACATATATACATAGCATAATTATTAGCATTAATAGCATAATATAGCATTAATAGATATTATTAGCATTAATAGCATTATACATTATAGCATAATTATTACATTATAGCATATTATTAGCATTATACTAATATTACATTAATAGCATTATATAGCATTAATAGTATAATTTAGCATTAATAGCATTAATTATTAGCATTAATAGCATAATTATTAGCATTAATAGCATTATATTACATTAATAGCATAATTATTAGCATTAATAGCATAAATAGCAATTATGCATAATTAATTACATAATAGCATAATTATTAGCATTAATAGCATTAATATTAGCATTAATAGCATAATTATTAGCATTAATAGCATAATATTAGCATTAATAGCATAATTATTAACATTAATAGCATTAATAATAGCATTAATAGCAATATTATTTGCATTAATAGCATTATTATTACATTAATAGCATAATTATTAGCATTAATAGCATAATATTAACATTAAAGCATAATTATTAGCATTAATAGCATTAATAGCAATATTATTTGCATTAATACCATTAATTATTACATTAATAGCATAATTATTAGCATTAATAGCATAATTATTAGCATTAATAGCATAATATTAGCATTAATAGCATAATTATTAGCATTAATAGCATTATTATTAGCATTAATAGCATAATTATTAGCATTAATAGCATAATAATTAGCATTAATAGCATTATTATTAATTAATAGCATATTATTGCATTAATAGCATTATTATTACATTAATTATTTATTAGATTAATAGCATAATTTATTAGCATTAATAATTAATATTAGCATTAATAGCATAATTATTAGCATTAATAGCATATATTTACATAATAGCATTATTAATAGCATTAATAGCAATTATCAATTATTGCATTAATTAATTTTTATTATTATTATTTTATTATTAATTATTATTTAATTATTTTAATTTATTTTTTGTATTATTTTTAATTATTTATTAATATTTTTTTATTATTAAATAGTATTATTATTATGGCCATTAAATACCCAGTTTCTTCAGTCCGCTTGAATAGGCATATATATTAGCATATATAAATTTATTTTATTATTATTTTTATTAATTATTATATTATTTATTAGATTATATTTTTATTAATTTTTATAGATTTATTATTGTTAATATTAAATTTATTATAGCTGAACCATTCCTTTCAGTCGCTGAAGGCTGATATATATTATATATATTTAATTTTTTTATTATTATTTTTATTGAATTATTTATTTTTATTTATTTTTTATTATTTTTTAATTATTTTTTAATTATTTTTTTTATTATTAAATTTTATTTTTAAGGACTGAGAACCCAGTTCTCTTCAGGTCCGCTGAAAGGGCTGATATAATTAGCATATATTTAATTTTTTTATTATTATATTTTTATTGAATTATTTATTATTTTTATTTATTTTTTTATTATTTTTTAATTATTTTTTAATTATTTTTTTTATTATTAAATTTATTATTTAGGCTGAGACCCAGTTCTCTTTCAGGTCCGCTGAAAGGGCTGATATAATTAGCATATATTTAATTTTTTTATTATTATTTTTATTGAATTATTTATTATTTTTTATTTATTTTTTTATTATTTTTTAATTATTTTTTTTATTATTAAATTTATTATTTAGGCTGAGACCCAGTTCTCTTTCAGGTCCGCTGAAAGGGCTGATATAATTAGCATATATTTAATTTTTTATTATTATTTTTATTGAATTATTTATTATTTTTAATTTATTTTTTTATTATTTTTTAATTATTTTTTAATTATTTTTTTTATTATTAAATTTATTATTTAGGCTGAGACCCAGTTCTCTTTCAGGTCCGCTGAAAGGGCTGATATAATTAGCATATATTAAATTTTTTTATTATTATTTTTATTGATTTATTTATTATTTTTAATTTATTTTTTTATTATTTTTTAATTATTTTTTAATTATTTTTTTTATTATTAAATTTATTATTTAGGCTGAGACCCAGTTCTCTTTCAGGTCCGCTGAAAGGGCTGATATAATTAGCATATATTTAATTTTTTATTATTATTTTTATTGAATTATTTATTATTTTTAATTTATTTTTTTATTATTTTTTAATTATTTTTTTTATTATTAAATTTATTATTTAGGCTGAGACCCAGTTCTCTTTCAGGTCCGCTGAAAGGGCTGATATAATTAGCATATATTTAATTTGTTTATTATTATTTTTATTGAATTATGTATTATTTTTAATTTATTTTTTTATTATTTTTTAAATATTTTTAATTATTTTTTTTATTATTAAATTTATTATTTAGGCTGAGACCCAGTTCTCTTTCAGGTCCGCTGAAAGGGCTGATATAATTAGCATATATTTAATTTTTTTATTATTATTTTTATTGAATTATTTATTATTTTTTATTTATTTTTTTATTATTTTTTAATTATTTTTTTTATTATTACATTTATTATTTAGGCTGAGACCCAGTTCTCTTTCAGGTCCGCTGAAAGGGCTGATATAATTAGCATATATTTAATATTTTTATTATTATTTTTAATTAATTATGTATTATTTTTTATTTATTTTTTTATTATTTTTTAATTATTTTTTAATTATTTTTTTTATTATTAAATTAATTTGTTCCCATTGAAATACATTAGCGGTGTGTCGGCGATTTTATGGCCGCCGACCTGGTTCTATTTGTCGGCCCTAAAATCGCGGACACACCGCTAATGCATGTCTATGGGCAGTGAGCTCGAGAGAGCGACCAATCAGAAATCGTGCTGACTGCCCATAGAGATGCATTAGCGGTGTGTCCCGGATTTTAGGGCCGACAAATAGAACCAGGTGGCCGGCCATAAAATCGCCGACACACCGCTAATGTATGTCAATGGGAAATGAGGGCCTCTTCTGATTGGCTGAGGGCAGTAGACAGCGACCAATCAGAAGAGCCCCTCACATCTCATTGACATAGAATGGTGGATTTGTCGTCCATTCTATGTTAATGATAAGTGAAGAGGACGTCGGAGCTGGAAGTTGGCGGAAAGAAGACAGAAGATCCCCGGGGCCGGATGAAGAGGCGGAGATGGCGGAAAGAAGAGAGAAGACCCCCGGGGCCGGAGGAAGAGGACGCCTGGCCGGACGGAGGACTTGTGGATCGGACGGACGATCAGATGACTAAGAAGGCATGTAAGTGATCGACGGGGACGTTAGGTTAGGGGACGGCGAGGGCTTCGGGTGTAGGGCTTTAGGTGTTAGCGACAGCGGCGGGGGAAAGCGACGGGAGCTTAGGAGGCGGCGGGGCTTAGGGGATAGGGGGTTAGGTGCGGCAGACTTAGACTTAGGGGGTAGGGGCTTAGGGGCGGCGGGGCTTAGGGTGTAGGGGCTTAGGTGCAGCGGGGCTTAGGGGGTAGGGGCTTAGGTGCGGCGGGGGGTAGGGGCTTAGGTGTAGGCAGTGGCTTAGGTGCGGCAGGGGGTATGGGCTTAGGTGCGGGGCTTAGGGGGTAGTGGCTTAGCTTAGGTGCGGGTTCGGGGATAGGCAGTGGCTTAGGTGCGGCAGGGGTATGGGCTTAGGTGCGGCTTAGGGGGTATGCGGCGGGGCTTAGGGGGTAGGGGCTTAGGTAGGTGCGGCAGGGGGTAGGGGCTTAGGTGCAGGCAGTGGCTTAGGTGCGGCAGGGGGTAGGGGCTTAGGGGGTAGTGGTTTAGCTTAGGTGCGGGTTGTGGGATAGGCAGTGGCTTAGGTGCGGCAGGGGGTAGGGGCTTAGGTGCAGGCAGTGGCTTAGGTGCGGCAGGGGGTAGGGGCTTAGGTGCGGGTTAGGGGGTATGCAGCGGGGCTTAGGGGGTAGGGGCTTAGGTAGGTGCGGCAGGGAGTAGGGGCTTAGGTGTAGGCAGTGGCTTAGGTGCGGCAGGGGTAGGGGCTTAAGTGCGGGGCTTAGGCGGTAGTGGCTTAGCTTAGGTGCGGGTTTGGGGATAGGCAGTGGCTTAGGTGCGGCAGGGGGTAGGGGCTTAGGTGCAGGCAGTGGCTTAGGTGCGGCAGGGGGTAGGGGCTTAGGTGCGGCGGGGCTTAGGGGGTAGGGGGTTAGGTGCGGCGGGGCTTAGGGGGTAGGGGGGTAGGGGCGGCGCACTGAGGGGGCTTAGGGGGTAGGGGCTTAGGTGCGGCGGGGCTTAGGGGGTAGGGGGGTAGGGGCGGCGCACTGAGGGGGTGGCTAAGAGCATGGGGCTGTAGTGTACAGCGCTATGGTATATTACAGTCCCATGGCCATACGCCTGTCAGGCATAAAGCGTATGTGCATGGGACTGTAGTATAGCATAGCGGTGTATGTTAGCGACTCGCCACAGCGCCATGCTGTTAGCCACCCCCTGTGGCTTTGTTAGCGACTCGCAATGCCCGCTACGCGGGCATTGCTTCGCAAATCTGCAACGACTCGCAATGCCCGCTTTAGCACCCTGGACTCGCTAACAAAGCCACCGGAAGTAGCGCCGCTCCAACGGAAGTCAGTTACGGCAATTATATATATATATATATACTAGCTGGGTGCCCGATGCACATGCATCGGGATTCTAGAAGGGCGAGTCTCTGACTCGCAATGGCCGCTTCGCGGCCAATGCTTCGCGCTGCTAAGGCGACTCGCCATGCCCGCTGCGCGGGCATAGCGAGTCGCCTTAGAACTGCTCGCAATGGCGGCTGCGCGGCCAATGCTTCGGGCGTATCCACATGACCACGCCGACTCGCATTGCGAGTGGACTCAGAAGGGGCAAAAAACCCATTCGCAATTATATAATAGATATATATATATATAAATAAAAGAGAGAAAAAAAACTGCACAGCACTCACACTAAATGTGAACTGGTGCTAGCAGGGACGCTGGGTCAAATAACTAGAGAAAGTTCTCTGCAGCACTCAGCTACTACCAATGACGTACAATTGCTAAAAAGCTATATGTATATGAGGAAAAAGTTTAAAAACTTACGTTTTTTCAAAAAACTCAAATGTTATCTTTTTATTTTTGAAGTTCTTGGTACATACATTGGCCAATGTCTGATTGCTCATCGACTGCGACAAAGTGACTTCAGGTCCGATGAGTCCTACTCTGGTATCCCTATCCTCCTTGTCCACCCCCCACTTCTCAGTGGGCAGACTCCATCTCGACCCTAGATCACCTGTGGTCAATGAGGGTGCAATTGCAGCATGGAGCCAGCATCTCCATATGATACAAAAAAGAGAAAAAAAACTGCACAGCACTCACAGACTAAATGTGAACTGGTGCTAGCAGGGACGCTGCTACATGTGTACCTGTTGGCAATGGTAATCTGACCTCAATCCCTTTGTAAACTGTTCTGCAAGCATTTTGTCCTTTTCCAGTACACTTGCCGGCTCTACCTGCTTTAAGGACCGAAGTGCCCCTTGTAAATGGCGGGCATAGTCTCTGATGGTATAATAATAGTTTTTATTTATATAGCGCCAACATATTCCGGAGCGTTTCACAATACAAAGTTCACATTTAAACAATCATAAGAAACAATTAGAAAATACAATACAATGCCAAAACAAATACAATACAAAGCATAATATAATGCAATAATTAGAGCAAAAAATGGCAGCCCTGCTCATAAGAGCTTACAATCTAACAATGAGGTGGGGGTGACAAGGTACAGGTGCTTATTTACAATGATGGTATAGTCAACTTGAGGAGATGGGGAACAGATAAGAGCAGAATAAGTGGACACAACCCATTATTTGTGATCCACTTGAGACAGCGCGGATAGGCTATGTCTAGATGAGTGACTAGGAATCATGATAGGCCGCCCTAAAAAGATGTGTTTTTAGGGATCGCCTAAAACTATCTAAGTTGTGGATACACCTAAGTTCTTGGGGTAGAGCATTCCAAAGAATTGGTGCGGCTTGGGAGAAGTCTTGGAACCGGGAGTGGGAGGTTCGGATTAATGCAGAAGTGAGTTTAAAGTCACTTCCAGAGTGAAGAGAACGGGTGGGATGATAGACAGAGATGAGGAAGGAGATGTATGGGGGTGCTGCACTGTGAAGAGCTTTGTGGGTGAGAACAAGCAGTTTGAAATGGATCCTATAGTGTATAGGCAGCCACTCTAATGACTGGCATAGAGCAGAAGCGTCTGAGTAACGATTAGCTAGATAGGTAATCCTGGCTGCTGCATTAAGGATGGACTGGAGAGGGGACAGTCTAGTACGTGGGAGGCCAACTAAGAGAGAATTACAATAGTCAAGGCGGGAGTGAATCAGGGCCACAATGAGGGTTTTTGTGGTTTCCAAGGTGAGAAAGGGGCAAATTCTGGAGATGTTCTTCAGGTGCAGGCGGCAAGAGCGGGCGAGAGATTATATATATGGGGTGAAGGAAAGATGAGAGTCAAACATAACACCCAGACAGCAAGCCTGCTGACTAGGCACTATTGCGGTGCCGCACACTGAGAGGGAGATGTCATATTTAGGGAGGTTAGTGGAGGACATGACCAGAAGTAGTTCAGTTTTGGAAAGATTAAGTTTCAGGTAGAGAGCAGACATGATATTGGAAACTGTGGTTAGACAGTCATTGGTGTTCTTTATAAGAGTGGGAGTAAGGTCAGGGGAAGAAGTATATAGTTGTGTGTCATCAGCATAAAGATGGTAATGAAAGCCAAATCTGCTGATGGTCTGTTCAATCGGGGCTGTGTAGAGTGAAAAGAAGAGAGGTCCAAGCACTGAACCGAGGGACTCCAATAGTGAGAGGAAGTGGGGAGGAAGTGGAGCCAGCAAATGATACACTGAAAGAGCGGTCAGAAAGATAGGAAGAGAACCAGGAGAGAGCAGTGTCCTTGATGCTGATGGAGTGCAGCATGGAGAGTAGGAGATGGTGGTCAACAGTGTCAAAGGCTGCAGAGAGATCAAGAAGGATAAGCATAGAATGGTGACCATTACATTTTGCCGTCAGAAGGTCATTGGTCACTTTTGTGAGAGCAGTTTCTGTAGAATGTAGGGGGCGGAAACCAGACTGTAATGGGTCTAGAAGAGAGTGAGTGGAGAGGTAATGAGTGAGGCGGGAGTAGACCAGGTGCTCCAGGAGTTTAGAGATGAAGGGGAGATTGGAAACTGGTCTGTAGTTGTTTGTGCAGGAAGGGTCGAGAGAAGATTTCTTTAATAAAAGAGTGATAATAGAGTGTTTGAAGGAGGAGGGGAAGACGGCAGAAGAAAGGGAGAGATTGAAGATTTTGGTTAGGTGAGTGGTGACGACCGGAGAAAGAGACTGGAGTAGGTGTGAGGGGATGGGGTCAGCAGTGCATGTGGTGGGACAAGAGGAACAGAGGAGCCAGGAGACTTCTTCTTCTGTGACCGGGTCAAAAGTAGAGAGTGAGCCGGAGGAAATGTGGGGAGAGGTAGGGATAACAGCAATTTGAGGTTGGGAGTTGATTTCCTGACGGATATTTTCTATTGTCTCTGTGAAGTGGGAAGCCAGGTCATCAGCACAGAGGTTAGTGATAGGGGCCTGCACTTTAGGACTGAGGAGAGAGTGAAAGGTGTTTTTTGGGTTGTTGGATAGTGAGGAGATCAAAGTGTTGAAGTGGGTTTGTTTGGCAAGGTGAAGGGCAGAATTGTAAGCTCTCAGCATAAATTTATAGTGAATGAAGTTTTCTGGAGTGCGGCTTTTCCTTCATAAACGTTCAGCACTCCTAGAGCATTGCTGGAGGAATCGAGTTTGTGATGTGAGCCGGGGCTGTTTTACTCTGTGTTTGGAGGTTTTGAGGGTGAGGGGTGCTATTTGGTTCAGGGTCCTTCTGAGAGAATCATTTAAGTGATTAACTGCCAGATCGGGACAGGAGAATGAGGATATTGGGGACAGTGATCAGTGTAGAGAGTCTGTGACTGTGTGAGGGTTTATGGCCTGTAGATTCTGAATCTGTGATATGTAGGAATGTGCTGGGGTGGGCGAGGGTTAGTGAGTGTGAAGGAGAGAATGTTGTGGTCAGAGAGGGGAAGTTCTGAATTATCTAAGGAGGAGGTTGAGCAGAGACAGACAAAGATCAGGTCAAGGGTGTTACCATCCTTGTGTGTCATCGAGGTTGAGAGCTGAGAGAGGCCAAGAGATGTGGTTAGAGATAGGAGCTAAACTGCAGATGAGGAGATGGGGCTGTTTGTGGGGATGTTGAAGTCTCCCAGAATAAGGGTTGGTAATTCTGAGGACATGAAATGCGGCAGCCATGCGGAGAAAATGGTCGAGGAATTGGGTGGGTGACCATGGGGGGCAGTATACCACCGCTATTCAAAGGGGGAGGGGATGGAAGAGTCTAATTGTGTGGACGTCAAAAGAGGGGAATGAGAGTGATGGAGCTGGGGGGATGACCTGGAAAGTACATTGTGGGGACAGGAGTAAGCCAACTCCACCACCATGTCTGTTCCCAGGTCTTGGGAATGAGAGAAATGCAAGCCGCAATAAGAAATAGCGGCCAGGGACACTGTGTCTGAATCCTGGATCCAGGTTTCTGTGAGGGCCAGCAGATTAAGGGAGTTAGTGAGAAAGTAGTTATGAATGAGTGGAAGTTTGTTACATACAGACCGTGGATTCTAGAGAGCACAATTAAGAGGGCGATGAAGGTGTGCAGGTAATGTTTATACGGTTGGTGGGGTTTCTATGTGTAGTGGGAGAGGGGTAAAAGTTGGTGGAGGGTGGACTAGGATTTGGAGAGATGTCCCCTTACAGAAGCAGCGGTAAAAAGAGGAAAGGCAAACAGTTTTTGTGATGGTGACTTTGTTTTTGGTGCAATACCCTGGAGCATGGTGGTCCGAGATTATTCACTATGGTGAACAGAGTATGGGAGTTCAATAAAGTAGAAGGAAGGAGAGAGGGGTTTATGTGGATGTGGGGTGATGGAGGGAGGATGGGGCGGTGAAGCTAAAGTGCAAAAGCACATAGAACAATACATATTGAAGTAAAGGACATGGTGATAGGGAAAGGAAAAAAAAGGTTTTTTGCTTTTTTTCTCTTCACTTTTCCTCTTCTCCCTTTTAAATAGAGTGGCTTACCTGACTCCTGCCCTGACTAACTGCCATGAAGTAACTGCATCCACTTAGCATTCAATGCCACTTTGCATAGATGCACATGTGTAGCCCACAAGTGCCTTGCAGGGCACATGTGTAAGCCCCCCACACATGTGCCCCTTAGGCAGGGGCGTAACTACAATAGGTGCAGGGGTTGCGATCGCACCCGGGCCCTGCAGCCTAGGGGGGACCCAAAAGTCCCTTTGGCCCATAGAATAAGACTAATACTATTAAAGATTTGCAATAATTGGGGGCCCCGTTGGAGCTTTTGCATCGGGGCCCCAGGGCCTGAAGTTACGCCACTGCCCTTGGGAATGGTATCCTGCGGTCTCTGGTTGCACTGGTAGAACAGCATCCTCAACTTAGACTGTGTGCATTTTTCAAAAACAACTTTGAGCTTATTAATTAAACCCTTTAGCAGCAGAGTCCCTGTCAGCATCACTCCAGGACTCAACCTCCAGCTCCGCTGCGCCTGTTAATTGTCCCAGCACAACGGTGGCTCGCTGCTTTTCTGTCATCGTATACATGTCCAGCATTGCACACATCTTTTGTTTGAAGACTGCTAGGGTACCGTGTTTACCTTCATATGTTGGCGACCATTTTGCATCCGGTATGTACGGCAAGGCTATCGGCATTATCGGGGCTGCTGCTCCGGGTGCTGCATTACGGGCATCCCCTCTGTCAGGGACTTGTGCGTCGTCCGAGTCACTCATGATGGGGCCCCTCTAGTTAATCGCTGCCAGCCAGTGAGGTAAAAACAAACTTTTTCGGTCGTCGTCGGCTCTGCAGGGGAAGTCAAGCACCTCGGGTATTTCCGGAACTGGGCACTGCGCTTCGCTCATCTCCAGCAGAGTGAAGGGGCGGGGCATATCTTTACGATCTTTAGCTGTGCAGCCGTGATGCTATTCCCGCTCTGTGGTGTAGCAATGGCGGCCCGGTTATACAGTTCACAAACAGTTAATAAAGTTCAATTCTAGGCACACAGTACCCAGTTTTACCGGGCATGGGATCCTTTTCGTAACACTAGGTTGAGGCGGTTGACAGGGTAGGAGAGTACTCGGGTACTGGGGCTGATGGCGACTTGAATGGGGGGGGAATCACAGCTGGTCGGTCCCCGGTCCCTTGCCCTGGACCCTCATTGGCGGGGAATGGTGGGGGATGATGGTGGTGAAGGGGATTAGTTACGTGACACCACCTGTGGTACTGGTAACGATGATACCAGTGCTGCAGCCAGCTGCTGAGGTGATGGAGGTGCAGCTCAGTGTAGTACAGCTCCCTACAGGTGGAGCTTTACCTCAGGGCAGCGGGGATGGATGAGGGGAGTAGTAGTCGCGTCTCTGCAGTTAACACTGTGGATGGCGATGGTTAAACAGGCACACACACACACACACACAGTAGTCTTTGTTTCGGTACCTTTAACTGGGACAGGGTAACAGGTACAGTCCAGAGAAGTAACCAGGTCCCCGATGCAATTTGGGACTTTCACCTTATAGAGTTGTGAGGCCTCCTCTGTCTCTGTGTACGGTGGTTTGGGAGAAGTCCGGCCTGTAACTGAACTCACCGCTCCTTCTCCCTCCCAGGGCTTTACTCTGTCACTGACAATGAGGTCCTTCTGCGGGGTCCCTATTCTTCCTTTGGCCCCTGGTCCTGTGTTTGGTCAGCTTGAGTGTCTCTTACTTGTGCTTCTCAGGGGGTTTTGGTCCTCCTGGTTCTCCCGGGCTTTTACTGCTGCAGTGGATGCTGGCAGCATCGAGCTCCGGTGTCCAGGTGTACTAAAGGGAAACTTGATTTGTTCCCTTCCTTTATTCTCCTACTCCTCCACTGGCCTCCGACCCTCTCCCAAGGGTGCAGCACAGCTGGGTCAGTGTTCCCTGGTTCTGGATCTTTCCCAGCGACCAGCTCCTCACTCCTGCTCTCTTCACTGTCTAACTGGAACTAACTGCTTCTGACTGGACCAACTGACTCCTCCCCCAGACCTGGATCTTTTAAAGGGGATCTAAAGGCAGCTAGTAGAGCTCCCCCTTCAGGTCTGGGGTGGAAGGTGTTGTGTGCTGTGTGTACCAAAGTGTAAATCCCTCCTTGCACCGGTGGATCCTGTGGCAATCTCCTGCAGGGGTGCCACAAGTACACAGAACTGGAGGACTAATTTGCACCCCGGTCCGGTGTGCAGCCGCACACAGCTGCCGCCGCTGATAGGCTTGCGAGCTAGCCGTAGTCCTGACCTATCAGTGGCGGCAGCTGCGTGCGGCTGTACACTGGACCGGAGGGCAAATTAGCCCTCCAGTTGTGTGTGCTGATCCAGTCCGGGGCTGTCAGGTTCATCCCTGGACTGGACCGGACTGCAGTGTGAAGCCACCCTAAGTGACAATGTGCTCATATTTATAGGGCCCACTCAGAGGCGGTTAAAAATAGTGATAATTCATTCATTAATGATAAAATCAGGTCCATAAGACAATGTGTACATAGTGAAAATACACAACCACCTCAAAACGTTATCATGAAGTTATGTAAGTAAATATAAATGAAAAACAATCATAAAAATCTCAGTATAATGGGCAAAAACCCTTATGCTTAGATAATAAGTACATATTAGGTGCACCTGTGTTCACTGGTGATGAACAAACGATCATTTGTGTGCATATATGCAGCTCACACATACCATCACACTGTATGCCATGTAATCCTATGGACGACTACCGCGCATGCCCAATTGCGCCACTCTCAGAAATCGCGCATGCGCAGTATAGCTAATGGGAATCTCGCACTTAGAATTCCGCGAGATCCTGCACCTGCGCAGTTCAACCACGAGATTCTCAGCGGCCGTCATTACCATGGCAACATCACTAACAAGCAGTACACCGACTGCTCTCTTCATAATAATAATAAAGCTTTATTTATATAGCGCCAACATATTCCGCAGCGCTTTGCAATGTAGGGGTTAGAATACAGAAAATATACCGTATATACTCGTGTATAAGCCGACCCGTGTATAAGCCGACCCCCCTACTTTTGCCCCAAAAATCTGGAAAAACCTATTGACTCGTGTATAAGCCGAGGGTGGTCCCCAGCACAGGTATACAGCCCCCAGCAGTGTGGTATATAGGCCCCCCAGTGGTATACAGGCCTCCCCAGTGGTAGTATACAGCAGCCCCAGTGGTAGTATACAGCAGCCCCAGTGGTAGTATATAGCAGCCCCAGTGGTAGTATATAGCAGCCTCAGTGGTAGTATATAGCAGCCCCAGTGGTAGTATATAGCAGCCCCAGTGGTATACAGCAGGCCCCCAGGGGTACATATAGCAGCCCCCAGGGGGTCCCCAGCAGCCCCCTGGGGGTACCCAGCAGCCCCCAAATGCTGGCACTCGCCCCCCCTTGCAAGGGCCCCCCCCGCTTCTCTTACCATCCCGGTCTTCTGATCAGCGCTGCTCCTCGGCGCTCCGTCCTTGCTGCTCTCGTCCTGCTACATCCGGGATCCCCGGCCGTCGCGCGATGACGTCATATGCCTGCGACGGCCAGAGATCCCGGATCTAGCAGGACGGACGGATGGAGCACCGAGGAGCACCGAGGAGCGGCGCTGATCAGAAGACCGGGATGGTAATATAACCAGCGGGGAAGGGGCCCTTACAAGGGGGGGACGAGTGCCAGCATTTGGGGGCTATATGCACTGCTTCCCCCTGCCGCTGATTGACAGGGGGAAGCAGTGCATATTTAATGAGCGGCCCCACGTGACGGGGTCGCTCATACATCAGCTCCCCCCGCCTCCTGCAGCCTCCACAGCCCCGGACAAAGCCCCCACCACTCCATGCCGTATATGACCCATGTATAAGCCGAGGGGGAGACTTTTCAGCCCAAATTTTGGGCTGAAAAACTCGGCTTATACACGAGTATATACGGTAATACAGTAAGTAATTACAGTAGAGAACAAATACAGTACAATAATTGGATACAAAACAATAGGCATAGAATCAATGTAAAAAAGAAAATACAATAAATAAAGCAAGAAATGAAGGTGACCCTGCTCAAAAGAGCTTACAATCTACAAAGGGATAGGGGTTGCACAAGGTACAGGGGCATATTGCACTCATGGTCCAGGCATCTTGAAGAAATGGGGCATAGAAATAAGCTTACATGGATGGTCATCAGAAAGTCTGTGTAGACCTTTTTGGTTTGGTGGAGTTTGTAGAAGAGTAATGTCAAGAGAGATAGCCCATTCACTATCTACAGTACACAGGACGTCTATTAGGAAGTATGATAGGCCGCCTTAAAAAGATGTGTTTTTAGGGATCGTCTGAAGCCATGCAAGTTGTGGATAGTCCTGATTTCTTGGGGTAAAGCATTCCAGAGGATTGGTGAAGCTCTGGAGAAGTCTCGGAGCCGGGAGTGGGAGGATCGGATTAGTGCAGATGTTAGTTAAAGGTCATTTGAAGAACGTAAAGAACGGATGGGATGATAGACAGAGATGAGGGAGGAGATGTAGTGGGGTGCTGCACTGTGAAGAGCTTTGTGGGTGAGAACAAGCAATTTGAATTTGATCCTGTAGTGTATGGGCAGCCAGTGCAATGACTGGCACAGAGCAGAGGCATCTGAGTAACGAGTGGCCAGATGGGTGATCCTGGCTGCTGCATTAAGGATGGTCTGGAGAGGAGCAAGTCTGGTGAGGGGGAGGCCGCTTAATAGAAAATTGCAATAGGCAAGGTGGGAATGGATTAGGGCCACGGTGAGGGTTTTTGTTGTTTCCATGGTGAGAAAGGGGCAGACTCTAGGGATATTCTTCAGGTGTAAGCTACAGGAGCGGACGAGAGATTGTGTGTGGGAGGAGAAGGAGAGATCGGTGTCAAACATAACACCCAGACAGCGAGCCTGCTGCCTAGGCGTTATCGTGGTACCGCACACTGAGAGGGAGATGTCAGATTTAGGGAGGTTAGTGGATGGGGGGAGCAGAAGAAGTTCAGTTTTGGAAAGGTTTAGTTTCAAATAGAGAGCGGACATGATATTGGAAACTGCAGGTAGACAGTCATTGGTGTTCTTTAATACCGCAGGGGTAAGGTCAGGGACTGAAGTGTATAGTTGTGTGTTATCAGCATAAAGATGGTAATGAAAGCCAAATCTGCTGATGGTGTGTCCAATTGGGGCTGTGTAGAGAGAGAAGAGGAGAGGGCCAAGGACTGAACCCTGAGGGACTCCAATAGTGAGAGGAAGAGGGGAAAAAGTGGAGCCAGCAAAAGATACACTGAAAGAGCGGTCAGAAAGATAGGAGGAGAGCCAGAAGAGAGCAGTGTCCTTTATGCCAATGGAGTGCAGCATATAGAGTAGGAGCTGATGGTCGACAGTGTCAAAAGCTGCATAGAGGTCAAGGAGAATAAGCAGAGAGTGGTCACCATTACGTTTTGCTGTCAGAAGGTCATTGGTCACTTTGATGAGGGCAGTTTCTGTAGAGTGAAGGGGGTGGAAACCAGACTGTAATGGATCTAGAAGAGAGTGGGCGGAGAGGTAACGGGTGAGGCGGGAGTAGACCAGGTGCTCCAGGAGTTTAGAGATGAAGGGGAGATTGGAGACTGGTCTGTAGTTATTTGTGCAGGATGGGTCGAGAGTGGTTTTCTTTAATAATGGAGTAATGATCGAGTGGTTGAAGGAAGAGGGGAAGATGCCAGAAGAGAGGGAGAGATTGAAGATTTTGGTTGGATGAGTGGTGACGACTGGAGAGAGGGACTGGAGCAGGTGTGAGGGAATGGGGTCAGTAGTGCATGTGGTGGGACAAGAGGAAGAGAGGAGCCTGAAGACTTCTTCTTCTGTGACTGGGTCAAATGTGAAGAGTGAACTGGAGGAGATGTGGGAAAGAAAGGGGGTGGCAGCGCTTAGAGGTTGAGAGCTGATTTCCTGGCGGATGTTGTCTATTTTCTCCATGAAGTAAGAAGCCAGGTCATCAGCACAGAGGTCAGTGATGGGGGCCTGCACTTTAGGCCTGAGGAGAGAGTGAAAGGTGTCAAAGAGTTTTTTTGGATTGTTGGATAGTGAGGAGACCAGGGTGGTGAAGTAGGTCTGTTTGGCAAGGTGAAGGGCAGAGTTGTAAGTTTTGAGCATGAATTTATAGTACATAAAGTCTCCTGGTGAGCTCGTTTTCCTCCATAGACGTTCAGCACTCCTAGAGTATCGCTGGAAGAATCAAGTTTGTGATGTGAGCCAAGGCTGTTTTGTTCTCTGTTTGGAGGTTCTGAAGGTAGGGGGCGCTACTTGGTCCAGGGAGCTTCTGAGTGTGTCATTGTCGTGATTTACTGCCTGATCTGGACAGGAGATTGAAGAGATTGGGGGCAGAGATGAGATGAGGGAGTCTGTGAGTGCATGAGGGTTCATGGACTGTAGATTTCTGGATGTGTGATAGGTAGGATTGGGCTGTGGTGGCCCAGGGTTAGTGAGTGAGAAAGAGAGAATGTTGTGGTCGGAGAGAAGAGGTGAGTTATCTAAGGAGGAGGATGAGCAGAGCCGGGTAAAGACCAAGTCAAGGGTGTTACAGTCTTTGTGTGTCTCAGAGGTTGAGAGCTGTGAGAGGCCAAGAGAGGTGGTTAGAGATAGGAGCTGGGATGCAGATGGGGAGATGGAACTGTTTATGGGAATGTTAAAGTCTCCCAGACTAAGGGTTGGTAAATCTGAGGACATGAAATGCGGGAGCCACGCGGAGAAATGGTCAAGGAACTGGGTGGGTGACCCTGGGGGGCGGTATACCACTGCTACTCTGAGAGAGAGGGGATGGAATAGCCTAATGGTATGGACCTCAAAAGAAGGGAATGAGAGTGATGGGGCTGGAGGAATGACCTGGAAAGTATATTGTGGGGACAGGAGGAGGCCAACTCCACCACCATGTCTGTTCCCAGGTCTAGGGGAATGAGAGAAATGTAGGCCGCCGTGAGAAATAGCAGCAGGGGAAGCAGTGTCTGAATCCTGGATCCAGGTTTCTGTGAGGGCCAGCAGGTTAAGAGAGTTGGTAAGGAAGTAATTGTAAATGAAGGGTAGATTGTTGCATACAGATTCTGGATTTCAGAGAGCGCAGTTAAAAGAGGGAGATGAAGGAGCGCAAGTGATGGTAATAAGGTTAGTGGGGTTTCTATGTGTGGTGGGAGAGGGGTTGAAGTTAGAGAGCAGACCAGGGTTGGGGGAGATATCACCTGACAGGAGCAGCAGCAAAAAGAGGAAGAGCAGATAGTTTTTTAGATGTAGGACTTGGTTTATTATGACAAATGTTAGAATGTGGTGGGCTGAGAATCCTCAGTAAACTGAAGATGGCATGGGAGCTGTACATAGGGTAGGGAAAGAGAGAGGGGCTGATGTGGATGAGTGGTGATGGAGGGGGGATAGGGTGATACAAGTTGGTGGTGATGGCACATAGAAATACAAACAGTGCAGTTAAAGACATGGTAGTGATTAGTAGAGAATAGAGTAATAGACATTGTTTGAGTGGCTATCTGACAGTACCTTCCAGTCAATTCCGGTCCATTTCAGGTCTATTTCATATCTAGACACTTTAGATCCGACACTTTCACATCAGACTAGGCAAGGCTCCTTATATGCTCAAGGATACTGATTTCAGGTGTGGGGAAAGGAGGAGGGAAGTGGAGTCCATTAAGCCATGACCAAGCAAGGCTGTACCAAATGGTCACTCACAGGCATATTTGAACAAAGGATCATGAACAGGCATTGGGGGGAGGGGGGGCGGTGGGAAGGACAGCTACATTGATGCTGGAATCAGATATTTTCAGCAGACAAAATAGATTAAAACAGCATTAAAGTTTGGTGCTGGTCCATATAGTCAAACATACCCCAGATATTTTCAGCAGACAAAATAGATCAAAACAGCATTAAAGTTTGGTGCTGGTCCATACAGTCAAACATACCCCAGATATTTTCAGCAGACAAAATAGATTCATAAGTGCATTATATTAAGAAAAAACATGGCATACAGGCTCATTTAATAAATATAATAGGATTTAGTGGTCTCTGCTCGCATATATTACATAGGGGCTCAACGAAGTATAGCAATTCTTATTTGAGGAAACATCCTGTCAGTGTAATTAAACTATATACCAAATTATTTCTTAGAACTTCCAACCAGGAGTCCCAATTCATATAACTCCTCCATTACTCCTCACCCCCCATAAAACAGATTGATCACAACAAAATCTCATTCATCTGCACTTTATTAATCAATAAATATATGTATTCCAAATAAAGACTACACGTGTCATACACATAGATCAGCATGATGGAGCCGCAACTGCATAGCATCAAATATCGCATCCAAACACCAGTTCTGTGAAAAAATAAAACATCATATATTATTATAAAATATTCAGACCAATTTTTTTAAGATACCGATATAAAAAACTATGATATAGGGTCATTCCATGTCAAGTGATCCAAAAATGAATATTTTTTTTCCCTGACGTCCTCAGATTTTTTAAAATTTTTTTCTATATGAAGAACAACTTTATCTAATTACAAAAAAAAAGTTTTGAATTTTTTTCTTTATCAGTTAATTTTTTACAGATTTTTAAAGTTTTAAAAAAGTGCGAATTTTGTGCTGGTATGGCTTTACATTTTCTATCATATCTCGGGCTAGAAATAAGATAGAGAAACAAAATAAACACCAATCTACTCAGAACTGTCCAGGCTTTCATCATATATGTCACAAGAGGATCTTTGTTAATATTTTACCCATGTGATCGCAAGCGCAAAACTTTAAAACGCATTTCCGAAAAATCGGCGCGCTTTAAATATTTCAAAAACTGCCCATGTGTCTGCTTTGCTCTTAGCCACATCTGTACCAAATTTCAAGTTGGGATCGCAATGGGATCATATTTTAACATATTTTACTAGTAATAGCGTCAATGGGTCATTCCATGTTGATTGCTCTCAGTGTGAGAAACAAGATACAAATCTTGTAGTTGTGATACCTTTTAATGGCTAACAAAAATAAAATAAATGATGTTATAGGGCGAGCTTTCGAGACGACTCAGGTCTCTTCAAGAGACCTGAGTCGTCTCGAAAGCTCGCCCTATAACATCATTTATTTTATTTTTGTTAGCCATTAAAAGGTATCACAACTACAAGATTTGTATCTTGTTTCTCACACTGAGAGCAATCAACATTTTCTCAACTGGCTAACACGGTACCAAACCTTTTTCTTCTAATGAAATGGGTCATTCCATATCAAGTGATCTAAATATGAATATTTTTTTTTACCTGACGTCTTTAGATTTTTTTTTTTTTTTTTCCTTTATGAAGTACAACTTTAGTTAATCACAAATTAAAAGTTTGGAATTTTTTTCTTCATCAGTTAATTTTTTACAGACTTTTAAAGTTTAAAAAAAGGGTGAATTTTGGCCTGGTATGACTTTACATTTTTTTATCTCAGGCTAGAAATAAGATAATGAAGTGGGAGAGGCATCATTTTACTCAGAACGGTAACAGCTTTCATTTGAGATGTTACAAGACTATGTTTCTTTATATCAAATTCAAACTATTGACGGGCAATTGTGAAAAAATGACTGATTGTGTTCTTGGTGATTTTTGAATTGACACTATAATAGTTAAATATTTTGCACTTAGGTCCAATGAATGCGTCCATGGGGTCAAGCTGGGACAGAGTCATCACAAATTAGCCTTATTTGCAGATGACCTGCTACTTTACATCTCCCAGCCCCTGGTCTCCATCCCTTCGGTCTTAATGGAGTTTGAACGGTTCGGACAATTGAGCAACTTTAAAGTGAATTGCTCCAAAACCAAGGCACTCAATATTTCTTTGCCTGGAGAATTGGTTTCTCATCTACCTAAACAGTTCCCATTTAAATGGAAAGTAGAAGCCATTAAGTACTTGGGAGTCCTTATACCAAAAGATCTTAAACAAATATTCAATTTAAATTATCAACCCCTTTTGACTAACGCGGAATCGGCATTTACCTCCTATAGACAATTAAAGCTATCCTGGTTCGGGAGAATAAACGTAGTCAAGATGGATGTCTTGCCCCGACTCTTATATACTTTTCAGACAGTTCCTGTTCTATTGGATAGAGGCTTCCTCTCCAAAATGCAATCTATGATCCTTAGATTTGTCTGGGGGGGCAAGAGGTCCAGATTGCGAATAAATATCCTATCCTTGCCCAAGACCAGAGGAGGGGTTGGACTACCCAGCATACGAGCGTACTTTGTGGCTTCCTCTCTGGTTAGAGCTCTAGATTGGCATTATCATGCGTCCTCCAAGAAATGGGTAGGGGTGGAGCAAGAGGGTTTGGGGATTCCGCTGAAACACCTGCTTTGGATTTCCCCTAAAGACTCCACAGACCTAGTACCTTTGACAGACATGACCAGAAACACCTTGAAGGTATGTTACCTAGTGACGAAAACCCTCCGCTTAAACGACAGACTTAGCCCTTTGACTCCCCTTTTTTCCAACCCATCTTTCCCACCCAGATTTGACAGGCAGAGATTTTTATGTTGGCAGATTTTGGATGACACCCGAGTAGGACAGACTCTGTCCAGTGGTGGTTTGCCCCCGATGGCAGAGCTACAACTCAAAGAGCCTACGAGACCTCTTAAGTGATTCGAATTTCTTCAATACAGGGCATACTTATATTCAGCTGACCACTCTTGCAGGGTAAGATTGACGCCCAACGTATTGGAGAGGTTATTCCAACTGGAGGCTCCACCGAGGCGCAAAATATCAGTTCTATACCAGGCCTTAGGGTCCATGAGAGAGCAGGGCACCCTTTACTTCCAACGTGCTTGGGAGAGGGAATTGGGGTGTAGCATTTCAGAAGCTAATTGGCAGAAATGCTTTATATTTACTCACTCACTAGCTAGCGCTTGTTCTGCACAAGAAAGAAGCTATAAGCTGCTCACTAGATGGTACTTGTGCCCGACGACACTCCGGAACATGTTCCCTGGAACCCCTGATACCTGCTGGCGCCGTGGGGAAGAGAAGGGTACAATGATACACATTTGGTGGAGTTGTGGGGAAATCCGGCGGTTCTGGTCTGAGGTTTTCAATGCATACGCCCGGATAACAGGTAAACAAGCCGAATGCTGCCCAGAATCGGCAATGTTATCCATTTTTCCAGGTCCTATTGGGCTACAGAAGAGGGATATTCTCCGATTTTGCATCTCGGCTGCTCGTGCTGTGATATCGAGGTTCTGGAAATCAACCCGGGCTCCATCTCTACTTGATTGGTTCAAAGAATTGATGGACATATATCGAATGGAGGAGCTCGCAGCTGATGCGTCGGGATCTCGGAACAAATTCTTAGGGATTTGGGTTGAATGGATTCTTTTTCACGACTCTGCAGAATTTAGGAGTATCTTTTCCAGCACAAATAATATGGCTCGACCTCTGGCTGATGGGGAGCCAGTGGGATGAGTACCCTTTCTCCTTCCCATACCTCACCCGTCCCCCCCCCCCTCCTTTTTTTTCTTTTTTTCTTACGTGGCTTTTCTTTCCCAGTATAACTTTTTCTAATGGTTTTTGTTTCTCTTCTCTCTCTCTTCTTTTCTATCTCTCTTTTCTTCCCATCTGATACATTCAGTCTAGGTATTTCCTTTCTACACCTATACCTTTAGAATTCTAGTGAACATTAGACAGGTATCGGAAACTCTGAGCTGTGAGTAGATCATTAATATTTCGGCCTTCCTTTCCGGTACACCAGTCGATAGACTATTCCAACTAGGCCTCAACGGGTAATGACCCACTTACGTGGTCAACCTGTTAGAAGGGACCAAGTGATAAAAATCATTCTGCTGGGGCTGCTTGTCCCCTTGACATCAGAACATCTCAAAACCCTGAGAAAGGTTGTATACTTGAGTGTTTGGAATTATATTTAGATTGTAGTATATATTGCACCAGAGATAAGCGCAAAAGTAAATTTGCAGCTTATCTTAAAGTTACTAATAACTTTGTGAATTCTCTTTTTGTATATTTTATATGTCTCAAGATTTTGTTAAAAGATTGAATGTATGTCTTTCATATGTTTTTTCAAAATTTAATAAAAATGAGATTAACCATAGTTAAATATTTTAAAATATGATCCCATCACGATCCCACCTTGAAATTTGGTACAGATGTGGCTAAGAGCATAAAAGACACATGGGCAGTTTTGGAAAATTTTTATGAAAACATTTTTTCGGAAATGCGTTTCAAAATGTTGCGTTTGCATTCGCATGGGTAAAAAATTAAAATTAACAAATATACTCTTGTGACATATCTGGTGAAAGCCTGGACAGTTCTGAGTAGAATGGTGTTTATTTTGTTTCTCTATCTTATTTCTAGCCCGAGATAAAAAAATGTAAAGTCATACCAGGCCAAAATTCACCCTTTTTTTAAACTTTAAAAACCTGTAAAAAATTAACTGATGAAGAAAAAAATTCCAAACTTTTAATTTGTAATTAACTAAAGTAGTACTTCATAAAGGAAAAAAAAAAAAAATCTAAAGACGTCAGGTAAAAAAAAATATTCATATTTAGATCACTTGATATGGAATGACCCATTGACGCTATTAATAGTAAAATATGTTAAAATATGATCCCATTGCGATCCCAACTTTAAATTTGGTACAGATGTGGCTAAGAGCAAAGCAGACACATGGGCAGTTTTTGAAATATTTAAAGCGCGCCGATTTTTCGGAAATACGTTTTAAAGTTTTGCGCTTGCGATCACATGGGTAAAATATTAACAAAGATCCTCTTGTGACATATCTGGTGAAAGCCTGTATAGTTCTGAGTAGAATGGTGTTTATTTTGTCTCTCTATCTTATTCCTAGCCTGAGTTATGAGGAGAAACGTAAAGGCAGGCAACAGCGAAATTCACACTTTTTCCGAACTTTGAAAATCATTTAAAAAAAAAATAAATTTTTTAAAAAATTTTTCTCTTCACATTTTGCATTGTCTGACATGCTATTATCAAATAACAAAATCTCAAAAGAATTAAAAATATAGAGGTAATAATCATTGGTTCACTTGACATGGAATGACCCTATATATAAAAGATGTTGAATAATTAGACTCTTATACCCCCGTTGACTAAAGGATATGTACATAAAAATGAGATTTATAACATACTACCGTAGATGGTGGCCCGAGGCATCGGGTATTCTAGAATATGTATGTAGATGACATACTGTGACTGACAGAACTTGTTCAGTCAACGTGAGTGAACTACATATATATATATATTAAACTAGATGGCGGCCCGATTCTAAAGAATCGGGTAGTCTAGAATCCATATATAGTTTATTTAAAAAAAATTAAGAATAATACAATTAATCCATGATATCTATTCATGAACTATGTATAGTTGTAGGATGAATATTATTTTTGGACAATTGAATTATTATATTGTAGGGCTCTTGGTACACCGACTGGTTAATACTTGATACTCAGTAAGTAGCTTGATTTAAAAAATCAATATTGATATTCTGTGTATCAGCCAGTTTGTGTTTGCCCATCAACCATGTCAAGGTGGCCCTACGTCTCATGGGTCCCTACTCTAACTAATTCCTATTTATGAAGACTAAAAGCTGTTTTAGAGCAGCATTTTTTAGCTATTTGTAGAAGGTGGGGATATAATAAATACAATTTCTGCACTAGACACCTAAGGGCTTGCAGCAATTCTGATGCAATGTATATGGAACTTGCGGTTAACCTGCCGTAAATGCGGCACACATGGCCTCGGCAGGTGCACGATATGCAGCCGCTACAAAACCGCAGATCAGTGCGTTTTTTGCGGCCGAAACTGCCGTAACCACGTATGTGGCACCTGCCGCAAGTGAACCACAAATTCCATATAAATTGCATGCAGCTTACGGCAAGTGTGCTGTAGATGAGGCCTTAGGCAGCAAGTGCAGAAATTGTGTTTTTTTCCACCAAAACTTCCACAAATAGCCGAAAAATGCTGATGTTAAAGCTAAATCTATAATTTTCTATCTATATATGAAACTTTCTATCTATATGTACAGAACACACCTTGAGATGGAGATGTGTGTGAAAAGCCATCCCACCCGTCTCTCAGCTGTTCACAAAAACCTCTCCCGGTGAAAAAAGAAATGCAAATTTCTCAGCACCTATAGTGCTAGAGCTTAAGATTGTGGTTCATATCACCAAATCCATAAATTTGGATGAAACACATCTATCATCTTTTACTAAATGTGTGTTATATATAATAATAATATATATATTATATATAAAATATATATATATTATATATATTATATATATATATAGTTCATAGTGTGTGTATATATCTAAATAAAGGATTTAAGATCTAAAACTAAAAATTATATATGTTATGTGGCTATTTCCTAAATAAGTACTTGAAATCTATATATCTATGGCTAAACTAATTTTTTTTTTTTTTTTTGTCTACATCTCTATATAACTAATTTTTTTTTTGTTATGTTATCTATCACTAAACTAAATATATCTATGACTAAACTAAAAAATAAAAAAAATTTAAACTAAAACATTTTTATACACAATATTTCGTGTAAAAACTTTGCGACTGTCAGGCAGTAATTAATCATAAATAAGAATAGCGGATGAGGAAGCGATGAGGATTATCTCTGATACTGAAGTAGATAATTCCTTTCTTAATCAACCCACTACAGATATGCTGAAGCGCAAATGGGAAAATGAGCAGAAAAAACGTATATCTATGGAACTGCATGTTGTGATGCTTGTTGAGTATTATAAGGCGAAGCGGATCCCTCGGGGATTACGTTCAAACCTACAACCATCTCTATTGCCTAATAACACTAGCTTCTGTGCGAAATTTGAAGCTATCAGCAACAAATATGCATTTGACATCATGTTGCTCAATATCGAGTTTTTGAAAAAGGAGATTGAAATTTTGAAAAAAAGGCTGACTGAGACGAGAACAGCTTTGATTGATGTAACCACCGAGGAGGAATTTAGCTCTATTGATACTATGATGGATGATAACCTGTTAAAATACAGATCTAACCTGGAGGATGTGAAAAAGACCAAGTGGTTCCACGATATTGAGGACTATAATAATGGTCATATCTATGGCTGGCAGTACAGGACTATTACACCACAGGGTACAAAGCCTAAACCAGGGCCTAAAAGACCGAATAAAAAGCCTAGGAAACCTCAGAATCCGCGCACGCCTCAACCCCCTGGACCCGCAGGCGAATCCGATTCCACGGATGATGGTGGCAATATGTCTGGGGCTGGTTTTTACCCAAACCCAAGGCCCAGGGCCCGGATCCGGTATGGCCACAGGGGTGGCAGGAAACACAGGGGAAAACGGACAGAAACCGGTGACGAGATCAAGGTCCAGGAGGCGTTGATCGGTGATGAGCAGCTGGTGGTAAATATATCATCTATTAACCTTAGCAAGGAACAAAAGATGATTCTGTCTAAGGGGCTTACGTTTTGCCCTACGGGCTATGTGGACTGGTTTGGAATTGATAATGATTTGTATCTTTTTTTCCGCAGGTTGGGTTTAGCTAAGTACTTCTCTGAGAAGGAAAATAGGGCCCCAATGATATCAGAGGATACCCTCTCTCTCAGGAGTGTGGACTTATGGAAAAAGAGTAATTTTGTAGCCCCGGGACACGATCCTGTTATAGAGACCTTTATTAAACTGGTCCAAAATGATATCACTAAATTAAAGAAAAATTATGAATGGAGGGGAAAGTCCAATGTCACACGCCTTGAGAGAGAGGAGATCAAAAAATTGAAGGAGGATGTGTCCATCACCATTAAGCCCGCCGATAAGGGCGGGGCTTTCGTGGTGATGGACACTGTCCAATATCGAGGGGAAGTTATGAGACAACTTGAGGATACTTTGGTTTATGAGAAATTGTCTATGAACCCCACATTAAAATTCCAATTGGAGTTAAAGGCCTTGATCACGGATGCCCTTGTGGATGGCGTCATTGATCTCGGACTCTCTGAATACCTGATGGTGGATTACCCTGTGGTGCCGACCCTATACATCCTTCCAAAAATACACAAGGACCTAAAAAAAACCCCGGGACGTCCAATAGTCTCGGGGAGAGGATCATTGTGTAACAAAGTGTCAATTTTTCTTGATCACTTGTTGCGGAGGTTTGCTGTTTCAGCACCTTCGTATACAAGGGACACCGGTGATTTCATCCGTTCTCTGTCTGGTTTACAGGTCAATGATTCTACATGGCTGGTCTCGTTTGACGTTGTGTCATTATATACATCTATTGAGCACGAGAGAGGTCTTGCAGCCATCGATGTGACGCTCGCCGCCTCTGACATGGCGCCCGACTGTGCACGGTTCACCCTGGCGCTGTTGGGATTCATCCTCAGGAGGAATTTTTTTCTCTTTGGGGATGATTATTACCTGCAGCGCCGGGGGACAGCCATGGGGTCCAATGTGGCCCCGACATATGCTAACATCTATATGGCTGTCCTCGAGGGTGAACACGTGTACAGTTCACCATCCTGGCGCCATACCAGGGGCTGGCGACGTTACATCGATGATATCTTCTTTGTGTGGGACGGTAATAGGGATGAATTGGAGGTTTTCTTTGACACATTGAATAACGTTCACCCTGGTCTGGGATTCACCATGTCATGCTCCCTTGAAAAAATGCAATTTTTAGACACAATGGTCTATAAGAAAGATGGATTATTAATGACTGATCTATATGTTAAGAGTACAGACAGGAATAGTACTTTGCATTTTTCGAGTGAGCACCCAAGGAAAATGGTGGAGTCCCTACCTTGGAGTCAAATGTTGAGAGTCCGTAGGATTGTCTCGGATGACTCAATAATTGATAAAAGGTTACAGGAAATGGTCAACAGGTTCCTTAGAAGAGGTTATCCTAAATCTGATCTTGTAGGATATAAAGCTAAAGCATTAAACATTTGTCAAAGTGAATTATTGATTCCCAAACCTAAAGTAATGTCTGCTAAGAGAGTACCATTTGTAACCACTTATTGTGGGGCTAGCAGAAAAATTACGGATGTGATTAAAAGGCATTGGCCTCTTCTTATGAAGGGACATAGTGAAGTGGAGGACTTCAAGTTATTTCACTTAATGTCTTACAGAAGGGGACGTAACTTGAAGGATGACCTTGTCCGTTCGGACATAGGGAGTTCTAAAAAGAGTATTCAAACAACCTTTGCACCCCCCAGCCTTGGGAATTTCCCTTGTCTGGGATGTGCGTGCTGTGGCAATTTGTTGAAGGGTAGGTTCTTCAGTCACCCCCGTTCCGGAAAAAAGTATAACATCAATAAGAGATACACGTGCAATAGTAATTTCGTTGTGTATACTATTGTCTGCCCATGCGGTCTCCTCTATGTCGGAGAGACAACAATGGAAATAAAAACAAGAATAGGGAAACATAAGAGCACAATTCGGACGGGGATGATTGAATTGCCAGTTCCAAGACACTTCCACGACATGGGCCACACGGTCAACCAACTCAGATTTAGGGTCATTGACGATGTTCCCTTGCCCAGAAGGGGTGGAGACCGTGTGGCCATGTTAAAGAAGAAAGAATTAAAATGGATATTCGAATTGGACACCCTGGTCCCTAAAGGTATGAATGTTGATTACGATCAACGGGGTTGTCTATTAGGATCATGTTGATGTCTATCTAGCTTTCTCATTTGTAGGTTGTTTTTATCATTTTAACTATGTCATATTTTGATCTAGATGGGAAGATGTGCAGCTCTATGGAAGTACAGTATTCTACGCATAATATAAATGCACTATGGTCACGTCTTGAAAATTGTTTTGTTACATGTAAATAGTTTTTTCTCGGGGGTAAGGCAGAATCAGAGTAAATATTATACTCAAGTATTTGTATAATATGGAGGGAGGATGGAGGGGTCATATGATCTCTAATTGAATAAAAGGTTTGGTACATAATGAGCTTACACCAGTGGCGTAACTACAAACTTATGGGCCCCGGTGCGAAGTTTCAAATGGGGCCCCCCCCCATACCAAAATATTTTCAACCCAAATTCACAATTTTTCTATTCATTTCGCACGCTATAGTATTGTTGTAATGTTTTATAGTGTAATATTTAATCAATATAGGTATAGTTCACTAATCCAGCATTTAAAGAAAAAAATATTCAGATTATACAGAAACAAAGGTTACTCACAAGAGTAGAAATCCACCTGGATATATGTCTTGGTAAGTCACCTACAAATAGAATTATCATTATGTCAGTATATTCCGCCTGTTAACTACATTATTAAATTCTGAACATTATACAAGGTTTTAATTGTTTTTTGTTTACTTACACAGAAATCTGTTTTAAGATGAGAGCTACTCCTGTTTCTTAACTAGAAAGTAAACAAATCCAACTGGGATAGAAATTAACTTGGAACTGCTCAAGTTCAACAAACGTGTTTCAATGAAAAGTTAATGGAAATTAAATCACCAAGCCAACAGGAATCATTTTGTTGTCACTATTAAAAGGGAAAGGGGACAGTTAGTGTTAATACAAATAATTTTTCATCTGTAGAATAACTGCGCTTTTTTTTATATAAAGTATTAGTAGTACAGAAAATTGTGTTGCTTTCAAATGTTGAATGATATTTCTTTAATTGTAGAATGTAATGACATCAGAATTTTTTAATATTTGAAAGCCATTTTACTGTATGCAGGGCAATACATTATATCAAAAAGAGGCAGTCAAAAAAAAACAAGTAAAACCAAATAATATAACTGAATAAGGCTGGGGTCACACATAGAAATCCGTTTTTGGAAGTGATTTCTATGACCAATCCGTTTTTTATAGGGTGCTTTTTGAGCCTCCTGCACCCCTGAATGTTTTTGGACTTAGTCATTTTTTCCATAAAAACGTATATGCGTTAACGCATGCGTTTCCCATAGGGCCCCATGTTAAAAAAAACGCATGCGTTAACGCAGGTGCCTATATGTGCCATGCGTTAAACATGCATTTACCATAGGGCCCCATGTTAAAAAATTGCATGCGTTTTTTAACTGATGCCAAAAACGTTGCAAGCAACGTTTTTAGCTCAAAAACGGACAGAGCAATGTTTTTAAGTGCAGAAAAAAACGGACAGGGTGTTTATTACATCCAATCCGTTTTTCTGTCAGTTTTTGGACTTAGAAAAAAAAAAAGACAAAAATGAAGACAAAAACGGACCAAGGGCTTGTGTGACCCTAGCCTAAGTCAGTATGAACCCAAATTAGTGAACTGAACGAGTTAGTATCAAACCGAAGTAATGAAATGAACGAGTTAGTATCAAACCGAAGTAATGAAATGAACGAGTTAGTATCAAACCGAAGTAATGAAATGAACGAGTTAGTATCAACTTTTTGATAATACAACTCCCTATACCGAACCAACAGTACACTTACACACACACTGCATATTGCTAGAAGTTGCGCCGTCTTGCTTTAGCCTCTGCAAATTTGTCAACAATATCCGAAATTTCCAGTTTCTGGCTCTCTCATTTTCTATGCTTAGAAGAGCAAGGCCAGAAAGCCTTTGTTGTGACATGCTGCTTCTTAAGTAATTTTTAATAAGTGATAACTTAGAGAATGCTCTTTCAGCTGATGCCACTGTAACTGGTAAAGTAAGGAAAAGTAAGAAAGCTGTACATACATCTGGAAGTGTAGATGACAAAGCAGCATTGTCAACCAGAAGTAGGTGAGCCAAATCCTTAATTGTGGGTGATTTGGAGATCTCATCTTGAAGTGTGCTTCGAAAACTCAGCAACTGTCCAGGAAAATCTGTAGATATATCATCCTGATAATACTGGTGAAATTTCACTGCTTCTTCAAACAAGTCATCATCTGATTTCACAGCCAGCACACATGGCTTAATGATATTAAATCTTTCCACTATAGTATTCATGCTACCAAATCTGCTCGATAACTGTGATGTAACTACATCTAAGGTAGAGTAAAAAATTGCTGTTTGAAATCTTCTCTCGGGATCCTGCAGTCTTTCATCTAAACAAAGCTCATCAGTAAGGCGCTTTACTTTACCTATTCTTTTATTCACAAACATTGCAGGAATCCCCCACTTAGCTGCCAGTGTGCTGGCTGTTTTTTTGGCATCTTCAAACTGGTTTCTGTAACTGCTGAGAACTTCAATTGTATTATGTATTAATTGGGCAGCATTGGACAAATCCATATGCTCTGACTGCATAACTTTAGAGATGGCATTTGTTTTATCCAAAATTTTGCTCTGTAGAACAAGGAGAAAGACAAACTCAAAACACTCAATTTTTTTTTAAGTGCCTGAGCCTCTTCTCTTTCTTTACTTTTGGTGGAAGTCAAGACTATCTTTGATAGTGCTTTAAGAACATCAACAAATCGAAAGCGTAGAGCAAGGAGTGAATCATAACGGGATGACCATCGTGTAGGACACAAGCCCTTTAAGGTCACAGAGGATTCAGTGGTGAGCGACTGTAGAAGAGACCAACGGGTGATACTTTCTCCAAAAAAGACATACAAACTCTGTATGACACCTCTGGAACTTGGCTTACAGCATCCTGTATGACCAAGTTAAGGTTATGGGCTGCACAGTGAACATACAAAGCATTTTTCTCCTTCTTTTGAATGCGACTTTGAACACCTGTATACACTCCACTCATTGTAGCAGCACCATCATAACCCTGTCCACGACATTTTGACAGCTGCAGTCCTTTATCTTCTATACATTTGATAATATCATTCTCAAGTCCAGCAGCGGTTGGGTCTTCAACTACATGAAAACCTAAGAAGACCTCTCGAATATTTACAGCAATTGCCCGTTGACTTTTATCTCGGCTTATAATCACATATCGGAAAATCTGACTTAACTGGTCAACTTTACAAATATCCTGTGTTGTGTCCATAATTATGGAAAAAAAAGTAGCTGCTTTAATTTCACTTACTATGTCATTTTCGACTCTTTTTGCAAGGATATCTATTATTTCATTTTGTATTTTAGGGCTAAGATACTTTGTTGTTCCCTGAGGCAAGTGAAGGAGCTCCTTCAAAACGTGGTCATATTCAGATAGGAGCTCTACAATGGAGAGAAAGTTGCCATTATTACTCTCTCCTATTTTCTCTCTATGACCTCGGAAGGCTAGATTTGACATTGCCATAGTCAGTGTCACATTTGTTAATCTATGCAATACTTGTCTCCAAAAGTTTTTCTCCTTTAAAATTTGTTCTTCAGTTCCATCATCCATTGTTTTTTTTCTTCTCCAATGATCATAAATTATACATGCATCCATGTGAGCTTGTGAAGCTTCATGAATTTGTATTTTAGCAGAAAGTCTTTGCCATTTTTGTATTCCTTTTGCCCATGCTGGTTCAAAGCCTAATTTTTGACGATCGCCAAATAACCAACATGGCTCACAATGAGCTACATTTAACTTTGGCGAATAGCACAGCCACATCACTGGAATTGTGTGTCCTGCTTTTGTTATTCTTTCATAGTACATTGCGGAGAAACATCTACGATGGACATCTTTATCTCTTGGGAATGGACCTTTAGGCCTGCAAGGACCATTAGCAAGAATACATTTTTTTACTTTGGGGTCTGCAATTGTAATCGGAAAATGTCCTCTATCTGTAACATACCTTTCTCCAATTAAGGTATGTTCTATACTGACACCTGTACTGTCTTCACATTCTAAGGTTTCCTGTAAATCAGTAATATTGGCACTTGTATGTGGCTCTACCACTTGAATGTCGGCACTAGTACTACCAATATCCACCTCTAACAATGGTGGAGAACTTGAAACTGAAGGTATGAAAGTAGGTGTCTTAATCCTCTCCTCACTTTCAGTAGTTAATGTAGGTGTAGAAGCACCAATATTAGTAGTCTGTGAAAAGTAGCTACTTATTTTAGGTAGTTTATTCTTCTTTTGCTTATCTTCCTTTTTTTTTTTTACGCTTATGTGAGCCACTCATATGATGATAAGATGACATTTTGTAGGATAATGTTAGTTAGGATTAGTAATCTGCAAATAAAATAAAATAATCCAATCATGTTGCTTGTCTCAACTCTCTATCTTCAGGAGTGCACTGCCCCCAGAAGAGCAAAAGGCATGGGGCCAAGAAGCAGTATACTCCTGAAGAGCAAACACAAGAACACCCCTTTAACACCTTAAGTCTTAGTCTTTTTATATAGTAAGTAATGTATAAGGACCCTTTCACAGAACTACATGCAAGTATAGACTTGGAAAGTGTTAAAGGAGTTGTTCATGAATACCATACTAATGACATAATAAAACATATTTATGATGCATTAAATGTCATCAATATGAGATGGGTGAGGCTCTGACATTTGACACCTCCATTAATCAGCTATTATCTGGTCCACAGTTTTAGAATATAAGCGATGTAGATGCTGGAAGTTGGAACACAGCAGTCCCTTACATTGTTTGGTTGCTCCTGCTGAGTACTGCATTATATCTTCCATTCAAATGAATCAAAGATAAGCAGCAGTGCTCTTCAGTGGCCACTAAGCAATGTAGGGGCTGCTGTGTTCCACTCTATAAATCGCTTATATTGTAAAACTGTCGGGGATCAGATAACAGCTGATCAGGTAAGGGGTACTTCACACACTGCAACATCGCTAGCGATGTCGCTGAAACGTCACAGGTTTTGTAATGTAACAGCGACCTCTCCCGCGATGTTGCAGTGTGTGACATGTAGCAGCGATCAGGCCCCTGCTGTGAGGTCGCAGATCATTGCACGTCGTTCATGACCATTTTTTGGTCGTTGGTCTCCCGCTGGTCAGCACACATCCGCGCGTGTGACCACGAGAGACCAGTGATCCAGCGACCTCACAGGCTGGCAACCATGATAAACACTGGGGTTATTCCACCAAATATTGATTTCTGAACTGTTGCTGAGTTATAACATGAGTATTGTTGTTTCTAAATGAATAAGGCTGCCTTCACACTTGCGTTTGTGTCTGCATGCGGAGAGCATGCAGACGCAAACGCAGGCAAACGCAGCCCTTACTAATGTGAACGCAGCGGAGAATCTCTGCATGCGTTCACATTAGTATGCACTTTGGCCAGCCAATCAGCTGTCTCGGGGGCGGCCGGGAGTAGGGATATCAGCGGCAGAGATCTCCTCCTCCTGGCACAGCTGATCTCCTGCCGGTGTCAGCGGGGAGAAACAGCTGATCTGACAGCTGTTTAAATCTCCCACACTGACACTGAATAGGGTGATATCAGTGCAGAAGATATGAAACAGCTGATCGCTGCTTCAAATCTCCTGCGCCGACATCACCTATTCAGTGTCAGCATGGGAGATTTCAACAGCTGTCAGATCAGCTGTTTCTCCCCGCTGACACCCGCAGGAGATCAGCTGTGGCTCTGCATGATCTGCCGGTGTCTGCCGGTGATCACCGGTGGCCACCGGTAGAGATTTCAATGTGATCTGCAGCGTTCTCCTGCGCTGTCATACGGAGGACACTGCGGATCCATTGAGTTCCATGCATTTTTTGTGCGCTTGCGGATAAAACAAGCGCCCGCGAACGCACAAAAAATGCTGCATGCTGCTTTCTGAGTGCGGAGGAGGGCGCATAAATTATGCGCATCCGTACGCAAATGCGGCCAAATGCAGCCATACGCAGGCACATGCATTCCCATGTTAAACATAGGAATGCATGTGCGCAAGCGTTTGGCAAAAGGTTTGATGATTCACCCACAAAATGCATATGGCGAAGAGTCATCTGTACTTACGTCTTTCAAACAATGTCTTTCACTTGGTCTTGGCTTGGTTTGTTCCTGTCTGTAGGCTTCACGGACTACTTGCTTCTCTACAAAAATATTCCAGGAACTTGTGCAATCTAAGGTTGAACAGACTGAAAAAAAGGCAAACATAAGAACCAGACACAATATACAATACAAGATAAAACAATATAATATACTTGAGACCCATAATTAAATTCAGACCTAAAACCAAACATTTTACATTCACTACCCTCACTAACCTTCATTTAATGCACTATTGGAGATAGCATACAAGGAATACAGTTAGGGCCAGAAATATTTGGACAGTGACACAATTTTGGCGAGTTGGGCTCTGCATGCCACCACATTGGATTTGAAATGAAACCTCTACAACAGAATTCAAGTGCAGATTGTAACGTTTAATTTAAAGGGTTGAACAAAAATATCTGATAGAAAATGTAGGAATTGTACACATTTCTTTACAAACACTCCACATTTTAGGAGGTCAAAAGTAATTGGACAAATAAACATAACCCAAACAAAATATTTTTATTTTCAATATTTTGTTGCGAATCCTTTGGAGGCAATCACTGCCTTAAGTCTGGAACCCATGGACATCACCAAACGCTGGGTTTCCTCCTTCTTAATGCTTTGCCAGGCCTTTACAGCCGCAGCCTTCAGGTCTTGCTTGTTTGCGGGTCTTTCCGTCTTAAGTCTGGATTTGAGCAAGTGAAATGCATGCTCAATTGGGTTAAGATCTGGTGATTGACTTGGCCATTGCAGAATGTTCCACTTTTTTGCACTCATGAACTCCTGGGTAGGTTTGGCTGTATGCTTGGGGTCATTGTCCATCTGTACTATGAAGCGCCGTCCAATCAACTTTGCAGCATTTGGCTGAATCTGGGCTGAAAGTATATCCCGGTTCACTTCAGAATTCATCCGGCTACTCTTGTCTGCTGTTATGTCATCAATAAACACAAGTGACCCAGTGCCATTGAAAGCCATGCATGCCCATGCCATCACGTTGCCTCCACCAAGTTTTACAGAGGATGTGGTGTGCCTTGGATCATGTGCCGTTCCCTTTCTTCTCCAAACTTTTTTCTTCCCATCATTCTGGTACAGGTTGATCTTTGTCTCATCTGTCCATAGAATACTTTTCCAGAACTGAGCTGGCTTCTTGAGGTGTTTTTCAGCAAATTTAACTCTGGCCTGTCTATTTTTGGAATTGATGAATGGTTTGCATCTAGATGTGAACCCTTTGTATTTACTGTCATGGAGTCTTCTCTTTACTGTTGACTTAGAGACAGATACACCTACTTCACTGAGAGTGTTCTGGACTTCAGTTGATGTTGTGAACGGGTTCTTCTTCACCAAATAAAGTATGCGGCGATCATCCACCACTGTTGTCATCCGTGGACGCCCAGGCCTTTTACAGTTCCCAAGCTCACCAGTCAATTCCTTTTTTCTCAGAATGTGCCCAACTGTTGATTTTGCTACTCCAAGCATGTCTGCTATCTCTCTGATGGATTTTTTCTTTTTTTTTCAGCCTCAGGATGTTCTGCTTCACCTCAATTGAGAGTTCCTTTGACCGCATGTTGTCTGGTCACAGCAACAGCTTCCAAATGCAAAACCACACACCTGGAATCCACCCCTGACCTTTTAACTACTTCATTGATTACAGGTTAATTAGGGAGACGCCTTCAGAGTTAATTGCAGCTCTTAGAGTCCATTGTCCAATTACTTTTGGTCCCTTGAAAAAGAGGAGGCTATGCATTACAGAGCTATAATTCCTAAACCCTTTCTCCGATTTGGATGTGGAAACTCTCATATTGCAGCTGGGAGTGTGCACTTTCAGCCCATATTATATAAATAATTGTATTTCTGGACATGTTTTTGTAAACAGCTAAAATAACAAAACTTGTGTCACTGTCCAAATATTTCTGGCCCTAACTGTATATATATTTATATATATAGATAAGCCATGGGTCACACATGGGAGGGTCTGTGACATTTGACGGCAGCGCTAAATGCTGAGCAAATTCAGCTGCAGCGTATAGCGTTACCAGCAAGCGTTAACAGCAAGTGTGTTGTGCTGCTGGGACGAGCAGGAAGGCACAATACAGTCTTCTTCTCAGTCACAAATCTTTTTTGCCCAGCACCAGCAGCTAGACCAGTGCCACTGTGCTAGGTTAAGGTTACACTTGGAAGTGCAATTGCGGTTACCGCATCCACATCCAGATGCAGTGATCGCAATTGCATTCACACACAATTTGGACACATTTTGTGTCCCTAAGCCGGAATCCGGCAACCGGATTGCACTGAATGTGCAATCAGGTTGCCGGACACTTTGTTCATCCCTGCTGCTGCAGCAGGGATGAGCAAAGCATACGGCTGCCACAGGCATTCATATATGCCTTGCGGCAGCCACATGGGCTCCCGTAGGAGCCCATTATAGGAATTCTGCTGCGACAGAGTTACCGCTCAGAAAAAACGTTGCCTGCATGATTTTTCACGCAGGCAACGAAACCGGAACCGGTAACCGGACTACATGTAGTGCAATCCGGTTACCATAATGGGCTCTTATGTGCTGCGGTTCCTGATCTGGTTTTGAGCACTTTTACTGCTCAAAACCGGATCAGGATCTGCAGTGCCCTGCCGCAAATGTGTCCCTAGCCCAGGCTAGCCCTAGTCAGTCACCTACTGGTCACACACCCTGGCACTGGCTGGCACACACTGACACTGCCTGCCAGCATGCTGCTCTGGAGCTCCCATCACCTGCTGCTCACACACCCTTGCTGGCAGCAGCCTGGCACCGGCACAGATTGGCACTGCCCCGGGGCTCCCCTCACCTGCTGCCAGTCACACACACACTAGCTGGTGGTGGTGGCACTGGCAGCCTGGCACACACACGTTGGCACTGCCAGGGCCCCCCTCACCTGCTGCCAGTCACACACATACTGCAGCTGGTGGTGGTGTGGCACTGCAGCCTGGCACACACACACTGTTGGCACTGCCAGGGCCCCCCCTCACCTGCTAGCTACTGCTTGTGGGTTGTGTTCACATAAGTCCCAGGAGCAGATAAGCACTGTGGCCGAGGAGCACACACGTGGCAAAGACAATGGGCAGAGAGCACATGGTGAGCAGAAAGAGGGCAGATGGGCACAGAGAGTGGAGAGAGCGCACAGAGGGAGAAGTGCAGGGGGGGGCAGAGAGAGGGTGGGGAAGAGAACACACAGGGGCATGAAAGAGCACAGAGAAAAGAGCGCACAGATGTAGAGAGCACAGATGAAGAGAGTGCACGGAGGGGAGAGAGAGTGCATGGAGAGAGAGAACACAAAGGGGGGCAGAGCAGCATGAGGAGAAAGAGATCGCAAGGGGCAGAGAGAGCTCATGGAGTGAAAGAGTGCACGAAGGGAGAAAAGAGCGCACAACAAAAAGCGCATGGAGGAGAGAGAGTGTGCACAGTGGAGGGCAGGCGGATGGGGTTAACAGTGAGGGCAGCAGGCGGAGGAGGTACAGTGGAGGAAGGCATGGGGAGGGGTTACAGTGGAGGCAGGCGGAGGGGGTTAACAGTGGAGGCAGGCGGCGGGGGTTAACAGTGGAGGCAGGCGGAGGAGGTTAACAGTGGAGGCAGGCTGAGGGGGTTAACAGTGGAGGCAGGCTGAGGGCCCCTCAGATCAGTCCCCGGGCCCCCCATGTGGTGAGCGGTGGGGGGTGCTGTCAGAGGACCGGGGTTGGGGGGGGGGTTGTGCTGTCAGAGGACAGGGGATGGGGGGTGCTAGCAGTTTTGTCTGCTGCTAGTCACACTCACTACCACTGTCCCGCGATCCGCAGTGAGGAGGAGAGGAGGGGCGGGCACAGCAGCAGGAAGTGAGCTTTCTCTCACTTCCCGTCCTCCCTCCTCTCCGGCCGGCGCTATCGCGGTCGCGGCGGCCAGCTGTCAGCACGGGTCACGGGGCCACCCGGGGGGGTGCGGGGCCTCCCAGGGGGGAGGGCCCGGTCGCAGTCGCGACCGCTGCGACCGCGGTAGGTACGCCACTGGTATGTACACAGTGACTGCACCAGCAGAATAGTGAGTGCAGCTCTGGAGTATAATAATACAGGAGGTAACTCAGGATCAGTAATGTAATGTATGTACACAGTGACTGCACCAGCAGAATAGTGACTGCAGCTCTGGAGTATAATACAGGAGGTAACTCAGGATCAGTAATGTAATGTATGTACACAGTGACTGCACCAGCAGAATAGTGAGTGCAGCTCTGGAGTATAATACAGGAGGTAACTCAGGATCAGTAATGTAATGTATGTACACAGTGACTGCACCAGCAGAATAGTGAGTGCAGCTCTGGAGTATAATACAGGAGGTAACTCAGGATCAGTAATGTAATGTATGTACACAGTGACTGCACCAGCGGAATAGTGATGCAGCTCTGGGTATATACAGGAGTAACTCAGGATCAGTATGTAATGTATGTACACAGCGACTGCACCAGCAGAATAGTGATGCAGCTCTGGATTAATACAGGAGGTAACTCAGGATCAGTAATGTAATATATGTACACAGTGACTGCACCAGCAGAATAGTGAGTGCAGCTCTGGAGTATAATGCAGGAGGTAACTCAGGATCAGTAATGTAATGTATATACACAGTGACTGCACCAGCAGAATACTGAGTGCAGCTCTGGAGTATAATACAGGAGGGAACTCAGGATCAGTAATGTAATGTATGTACCCAGTGACTGCACCAGCAGAATAGTGAGTGCAGCTCTGGAGTATAATACAGGAGGCAACTCAGGATCAGTAATGTAATGTATGTACACAGTGACTGCACCAGCAGCAGAATAGTGAGTGCAGTACAGGGAGTGCAGCTCTGGCTCTGTGTGGTGTGTATATATATCGATCTCATTCTCCTCACCCTCCGGTGTCTCCGGTGCTCCCCTCGTGCTGTCAGAGGACCGGGGGTGGGGGGTGCTAGCGGTTTTGTCTGCTGCTAGTCACACTCCACTGTCCCGCGGTCCGCAGTGAGGAGGAGAGGAGGGGCGGGCACAGCAGCAGGAAGTGAGCTTTCTCTCACTTCCTGTCCTCCCTCCTCTCCGGCCGGCTCTATCGCGGTCGCGGCGGCCGGCTGTCAGCACGGGTCACGGGGCCACCCGGGGGGGTGCGGGGCCCCCGGGGGGGCGCGGGCCCCCCCCTGGGGGCGGGCCCGGTCGCAATCGCGACCGCTGCGACCGCGGTAGGTACGCCACTGGCTTACACCGAACGTAGTTTGGTATATAGCGATGATATATTTTTTATATATGCACCAAAGAATTGCTCCATCTAGGTACAATACACTGCTTGCTTTGCATCTATGTACCACCATGATGCTACTTCCACTGTGACTATATAGTGTTAATTAACATCGATATGGGTTCCCGGGGTTCTTTGTAACTTGTTATGCATCTGCTAGCTGTCTAATGGGAACTAAACTTTTTTGTTCTTTTATATAATGCAGAAGATGTTTTTCCTTCATAGTAACTTCTAGTGTCATTTTGACACAATTTTGCTGATATTTCGCTAATGTTGTGAGATATGTGGACATTTGATCTGGATAGATACACTGCGGTCCCTATGGACACCGGAGACAGGAAGTACGTCACTATACTGCCTCATTCTGAACTCTGAGTGACAGCCGAAGCGGCGAATCAGCGGAAGACGCCGGCGCATGTGCATTGGGACCTGCATTGAAGTCCGGATGTGTACAGCATAGTGAAGCAGCGATTGGTGTGGGCTATCTGATTATACTATTGCCATGCCAACGGACCGACGCGTGCCAGTGATTGGGGGATTCTCGCTGCTGTAGGAGGATGTGTGATTTGGACATTTTTAGACACAGACAGCGGCGATGCGCGTTCCTCAAATACCGGGAGGTTGTACTATGTGTTTACTTTCAGGTAATATGCTGTTAGTTGATCTCTGTCTAGCTGATATGACTTTTTAACCTTTGTTTACCATGCACTGTATATTGGTTGGTTGATTGATATTGTGGGTGGAGTTTTGATGATATAAATGGCACCTTGTTGTAATGGGATATATGCACTTGAAAAAGGTCGTCTGACCGAAACATCGTGCTGAGATGACGGAATAAAAACATGGAATTTTGAAATATACTGTCAGGCAGTAATTGTCCTTGAAGTGGTGTATTGACCACTTTGACCCTGACATTGCAA
The DNA here is from genome assembly GCA_033576535.1 of Allobates femoralis. Lineage (NCBI taxonomy): Eukaryota > Metazoa > Chordata > Amphibia > Anura > Aromobatidae > Allobates > Allobates femoralis. Next base: position 82,099,578 of record JARQOC010000008.1, on the reverse strand, counting down.
CGCTGTTTGACTCTGGAAAATGCAACATAGAGTTGACCATGGGCAAATGCTGGTTCTGGTAGATATATCCCAACTCGATTGAGGGTCTGCCCTTGGAATTTATTAATGGTCATTGCAAATGCTAAAAAATGAGAATGCGCATAGGGTCTTATCCTAATTAAGACATAAATCTCATACAGTCATTAGAACTGCTCAACTGGTTCAGTTGTGTTGCCCACAACCAGCTTGATCGCTCAAACACAGCAGCTGCAGCAGGGACCGCACTTACACAGCATGGGGGTGAAACTCTATCAGGGACCAAGTGTCTTACAGCCCGCGCCGCTGCTCCAATAAAGTATCAAAAACACCGGAATGTTTTGAACCAAGTAATCCTTTGCTTTATTTTCCGACGCGTTTCGGAGCTAATACCCAGCTCCTTCCTCAGGAAATGACATGAACATACTGTGTACAAACTCTTATAAACCTAAAAAAGCACCACAATTTCAAAGTCTGTCCATTTGAAAATACGTCACATTATGGGGAGGATACACATTGTGACATCATATTGTTTACAAATATTTCGTAGTAAGAACTGTCAAACTGCAAGGACTACAAAGATTGTAGTATACCATCAGGATACATTGCTAAAACACTTATAATCATATATAAATAAGACATAGTTGAAAAGAAAAAATGGGTTAAAGAACATCGGTAAAAATAGCCAAAGGGAATTCTCATATTTATATGTGGAACGAATAGTGTGCGAACTCGTGCTGTAGGAGAGAAAAATAAAAAAATGTGTGCAACTAAGCCAAATATTCAGTCCCTCAGCTCGCAGAGCCAATCTCATATACCGTATATACTCGTGTATAAGCCGACCCGTGTATAAGCCGACCCCCCTACTTTTGCCCCCAAAACCTGGGAAAATCTATTGACTCGCGTATAAGCCGAGGGTGGACCCCAGCACAGGTATGCAGCCCCCAGCAGTGGTATACAGGCCCCAGCAGTATGATATACAGCAGCCCCCAGTGGTATATACAGCAGCCCCCAGTGGTATATACAGCAGCCCTAGTGGTATTGCACTCCCTATATACAGCAGCCCCAGTGGTATTGCAGCCCCAGTGGTGTATACAGCAGCCCCTATATACAGCAGCCCCAGTGGTATTGCAGCCTCAGTGGTATTGCAGCCCCTATATACAGCAGCCCCAGTGGTATTGCAGCCCCAGTGGTGTATACAGCAGCCCCTATATACAGCAGCCCCAGTGGTATTGCAGCCCCAGTGGTGTATACAGCAGCCCCTATATACAGCAGCCCCAGTGGTATTGCAGCCCCAGTGGTGTATACAGCAGCCCCTATATACAGCAGCCCCAGTGGTATTGCAGCCCCAGTGGTATATACAGCAGCCCCTATATACAGCAGCCCCAGTGGTATTGCAGCCCCAGTGGTGTATACAGCAGCCCCTATATACAGCAGCCCCAGTGGTATTGCAGCCCCAGTGGTATATACAGCAGCCCCTATATACAGCAGCCCCAGTGGTATTGCAGCCCCAGTGGTGTATACAGCAGCCCCTATATACAGCAGCCCCAGTGGTATTGCAGCCCCAGTGGTGTATACAGCCCCTATATACAGCAGCCCCAGTGGTATTGCAGCCCCAGTGGTGTATACAGCCCCTATATACAGCAGCCCCAGTGGTATTGCAGCCCCAGTGGTGTATACAGCCCCTATATACAGCAGCCCCAGTGGTATTGCAGCCCCAGTGGTGTATACAGCCCCTATATACAGCAGCCCCAGTGGTATTGCAGCCCCAGTGGTGTATACAGCCCCTATATACAGCAGCCCCAGTGGTATTGCAGCCCCAGTATACAGCCCCTATATACAGCAGCCCCAGTGGTATTGCAGCCCCAGTATACAGCAGCCCCAGTGGTATTGCAGCCCCACACAAATGCTGGCACACGTCCCCCCTGTTGTAAGGCCCCCCCTGCTGATTACTTACCATCCCTGGTCTTCAGCAGCACCCCGGCGCCGGTCCTCTGTGCTCCGGTCCTCCGCGATCCCGTCCTCTGTGCTCCGCTCCACGGCTGCATCCGGGTTCCCCGCGCGTCGCAGAAGCAATGACGTCATCGCGTCGGCGACGCGCGGGGAACCCGGATGCAGCCGTGGAGCGGAGCACAGAGGACGGGATCGCGGAGGACCGGAGCACAGAGGACCGGCGCCGGGGTGCTGCTGAAGACCAGGGATGGTAAGTATTCAGCAGGGGGGCCTTACAACAGGGGGGACGTGTGCCAGCAGATTGGGGGGCAATATACACATATATGCACTGCTCCCCCTGCCGCTGATTGACAGGGGGATGCAGTGCATATGTAATGAGCGGCCCCACGTGACGGGGCCGCTCATACAGCAGCCTCCCCCCGCCTCCTCCTGCCTCCCCAGCACCCGGACAGAGCCCCCACCCCACTCACCCCGTATAGTGACTCGTGTATAAGCCGAGGGGGGACTTTTCAGCCCAATTTTTGGGCTGAAAAACTCGGCTTATACACGAGTATATACGGTAGATAAGGAGTGATCATATTAGAATAAAGAGGTGCGCTGATCTAAACAAGTTAGAGGGAGACGGGTGTGAGTCTAATAAAACCGAAGGGGACACACCTATAATAGGTTAACATATATTGTGCAAGTAAAAAAAAATTTAATGCATATAATGAAATAAATATCAATGTGGAATAACTTTATATTTTTCTCTATTCGTTCCCTTAGACTGTCAAGAGTCAAGAACCATGTTAGGGCAATGTATCAGAACAAGAGCAATATTAAAAATTAATATTTAATAAATAATAATTAAGATCAATTTTATTAAATAAAATATATTAATAAAAAATTATGGATTAAAAGAAGAACAATTCCTTGGATGAAAAGTAAGAACCTTCTGTAAAAACTTTTCAGTATAAAAAATTGGACCTATTTATTTGTATCAGCTTATACATAATTTAGTAAATGAATAAATAAATAATAATTAGTAGTCTATTAGTTCTCTATTATTTGTTGGATGTAAAAACCGGTTTTGTTCAATTGTATCCGCTCATGTAAATAAATAAAGCAAAATCAATAGATACAAAATCTAGTTTCACATGCTTAATAAAAATATATGATTTGTAATCATATATAGTATATAACACTAGATCATCTACGGGTGTAGAACTTGTGATAACGCAGGGAGGGGACAAGAACCTTTTGTTTTAAGGTGCGCAGCACTAACTTAAGAGCTAAATGCCTGGCACACGTTAGAAGCGTGCCATGGATTAAAAGCTGATACATTGTTGCAGGGAGAGCTCAGTGTTAATGAGCTCCATGTAGCCAGCGTGTGTCGCGGCAATCACTAGTTATATGAGCGGCACGAGCTTCAAGCTCACAGCTCTTTGAACTATCTAGGACAGGAGCGTGGCATCAATCAGGGCTGTTACATTGTACAGTCGGCATGAGACATAAGTGTGCCGATGAATATCTATGTTACTATGTGTAGCTAGACTAAGTAGACCGCACGGGGCAAACGTTTTGTCCGCAGCACATTATTAAAACTTCAATGAGAAGTCAAAATAAAGAATTCAAGCCCACAAAGTTGAAGAGTATATCAGATGGGTAATCTACATACTTTCTTTAGGAGATAGAATGAGAAAGTTTATAAGTGTATAATGAATAGAGATATAACCAAATTGCTATGTAGAGGAAGCAAGCGATATTGTAGAAGAAGCTGAGGGATAACTTATTAAAAGCAATAATAACAGTGTTGTCACCAGGGACAGAAAAAATGAATTATTAAAAAAATTGATGAATTGTTAATAAAATATTAATACAGGTATGAAATATATGAGATATAAAAATAACCTTGAATATAAATGTATATCTAAAAAATTTTTGGATGAATTTGGAACACTGAACAAATATATAATTTGAAATACATAATAAATTGAATAAATTAGAGACCCTGGACCAATGTTCTTACAAAAAATTAGATAGAGAAAAATTGCAGTATTATGTGATGATCTGTTATGAGATTTAGCCCATTAGGTTTCAGAGTATTCATTTTATGGATCCAGTATTTCTCCCTCTTATTAAGGGCTGTTGTTCTATTAATATTGCTAGTAGGAATATGATCTATTGGGGTGAGTTTAATTTTACCATAGTCTCTATTGTGTGTAGTGTCAAAGTGATGAGATACACCGTGTTGTTTGAAGCCACTCTTAATATTTGACCTATGTTTGTTTAAACGGCAGTGCAATTCTTGGGTCGTTCTTCCAATATACTGGATTTTACATGGACATTCAATCAAGTATATCACAAAGGATGAGCTGCAGTCCAAATTGTGTTTTATGGGAAAAATTTCTTTTGTAGCTGATGATTGAAATGTATTCGTAGTTTGAATTACCTCACAACACAGGCACTTTCTTTTTCTACATTTGTGGGAACCTCTGTTGCTGATAACAACCTCCCTTTTATTTTCAAAAGGTACACGTAATCTGCTCGGAGCTAAAATATTCTTGACATTGGGTGCCCTGCGTTATGTCACTCCTGGTTTGTTTGGAAGTAGATTTTTTAAAATAGGGTCACTCATTAATAAGTGCCAATGTTTTTTCCAAAACATTTTTAATCAACTTCTTCTTTCTATTGTAGGTTGTAATAAAATTTAATACAAACCTATCTTCCCTTTTCCTTGTGGTTTTCTGTAAAAGCTCATCTTGAGTGGTGTCTAAATTAGATGCATATGCCTACTCTATCAGTTTTCTAGGATACTTTTTTTTCTTCAAACCTACTTTTTAAAACCTTCGATTGTTCTGCATAGACCTCTGAACTGGAGCAATTTTTTCTAATTCTCCTGAATTGATTGATTGGGATGTTTCTTAACCATTTGTTGTAATGTCCACTGGTGAAATGGACATGGCTGTTCCTATCTACTGGTTTAAAAAATGTCTTCATCAAAATTATGTCATTCTCGATGTAAATTGTGAGATCTAGAAAATCTATGCTTATTGGGTTAACATGTGGCTCAAAAATCAAGCCCCAGGTGTTGTCATGGATGACTTTCATAAATGCATCAAAATTACTTATATTTGTGTCCCAAATAATGAAGATATCGTCAATGTATCTTTTATAAAGGATGAGGCCAGTATTATATGCGTTATTATGAACGTGCAATTTTTCGAAGTCACCCATGAAAAGGTTTGCATACGCCCAAGCCACCTTCGATCCCATTGCTGTTCCTCGGATCTGGTGAAAAAATTCTCCCATGAACGAAAAATAGTTGTTTTCTAGTATAAATTGTAACCCATTTAATAGAAAGTTTTTCAGTTCACTTGGGAGCCTATTGTCATTCAGTAGATAGTACTTAGTACACTCAATACCAATCTGGTGTTCAATATTTGTATACTGAGACACTACTTCTAATGTTACAAAGCAGTATGAATCTTTCCAGGTTTGTTTTTTCAAAATGCCAATCAGGTGTGATGAGTCTCTCAGATAACTGTCAAGTAAAATTACATGGTGCTGTAAAATAATATCGATATAGTTCGCCAATTTATTAGTTAGCGAATCAATGCCTGATATTATCGGCCTCCCAGGAGGATTTATGGTACTTTTGTGCACTTTTGGTAAATGATAAAAAAATGTGGTAGCGGGGCATCTATTATGTAAAACCCTTTTTTCATTATTGTTAATGATACCATCTGTATATACTTTAGTTATAGTAGCATTGTATTTTTTTTTATCAATTCTGGATAAGGATCTCTAGCAATTTTCTTATAATATATGTTGTCAGATAAAATCCTCTGTGCTTCTTTGACATAATCATCATAGTCTTGTATTACGATGCCTCCCCCTTTGTCTGCACATTTTATCACTATATTTTTATTGCTCTGCAGTTCTTTCAAAACTCTTTTTTCACTTTGAGATAGATTCTCCCTCAACCCAGGGATCACATCTTTTATTTTGTTCAGATCCTCTAATACTAAATCCTGGAATGTTTCCAAAAAGTGTCCTCGACTCTGTCGGATAGAAATTGCTGGAATTTTTTAGAGTGGGGTGCAAGGATTTATCAGTGGTGGGGTTTATTATAGGAGGCAATTTATTAATTTTAAAGTGTCGTTTCAAGGTTAATTTTCTTATGAATTTGTGAGTGTCAACAAAAAGATCCAAATAATTAGGGTCATTACTAGGGCAAAAGGAAAGGCCCTTATTTAAAAGTTTGGTCCCAGTGTCAGTCAAAACGTATTTAGATAAGTTGATAATATTGTTTGTTTTATTCTGTGTGTCTTTATCTATAATGCGAAAGTCACTCTCACTTTCTTTTTTGTGTTTCTTTCTTCCTCTTCCTCTTCTCCCTCTTTGAGTTTTCTTTTTCCCACTGTGGGGCTGAGGTATCTTGTAATCTGATTTTGTTGGGTTTGAACAAAGTTTAAAAAAGGGACTATCCCTGTGTTATTATTACTGGAATTATCTATCACTATTTTCCTCTTAGTGTTTTCTTTCAGTGGTGTGATAGGTATCAATTCCCTTTGGCTATTTTTACCGATGTTCTTTTAACCCATTTTTTCTTTTCAACTATGTCTTATTTATATCTATTATATAAAAGCCGAAGGCCACTTCCGGAGAACCCGAAGGGTTACTTCCGTGACGGCCTTCGACCATGCTGCTGCCGTCACAGTGCGGGGTAGCCGCGCGGAACTTTCCGTGCAGCTACAGGCACCGGCGTTTCAATGTTCCGCTCGCCCCCCTCACTACTGTCTCATCAAACACACACACACACAGCCTCTCACTACAGTCCTCCCAAACACACACACACCATCCCAACCACATCACACATACACACTCACACACCCACACAAACACACACACACACACACACACACTGTCAGCGTCCACCCGTAGTTCATACATACCACCCTGTCTTCCTCGATCGTCCCGTCCTCTGGGTCATCCAGACGTCTTCCCTCCGATCCCGACCTCTTCTTACTCCGGCCGGGAGCTCCACGTCCTGCTTCCTCTTAGCCGTCATCTTCCCAGCAAAATGCCTCAACCAAGATGGCGGCCGCAATCATTCTTTAGTTCCCGCCCACAGTCCCCGCCCAGTTCCCGCCCACAATTACACCCCCTCAGGTCGCGCCCGCCATCTTGGTTGGGGCAAATACCGTTTCAGCCGCACAGCACATTTCTCCTGCTTCCCCTCTGCCCCTCCAGCCTCTTCCCCGCTGCCCCTCCAGCCTCTGCCCCTCTGCCTCTCCAGCCTCTGCCCCTCTGCCCCTCCAGCCTCTTCCCCTCTGCCCCTCCAGCCTCTTCCCCTCTGCCCCTCCAGCCTCTGCCCTCCAGCCTCTGCCCCTCCAGCCTCTGCCCCTCCAGCCTCCGCTCTCCCCTCCAGCCTCCGCTCTCCCCTCCAGCTTCTGCCCCTCCAGCCTCTGCCCCTCCAGCCTCCGCTCTCCCCTCCAGCCTCCGCTCTCCCCTCCAGCCTCCGCTCTCCCCTCCAGCCTCTGCCCCTCCAGCCTCCGCTCTCCCCTCCAGCCTCTGCCCCTCCAGCCTCCCTCTCTCCCCTCCAGCCTCCCCTGTCCTCTGCCCTCCAGCCTCCCCTGTCCTCTGCCCTCCAGCCTCCCCTGTCCTCTCCCTCCAGCCTCCCTGTCCTCTCCCTCCAGCCTCCCCTGTCCTCTGCCCTCCAGCCTCCCTCTCCCTCCAGCCTCCTCTCCCTCCAGCCTACGCTCTCCCCTCCAGCCTACGCTCTCCCCTCCAGCCTACGCTCTCCCCTCCAGCCTACGCTCTCCCCTCCAGCCTACGCTCTCCCCTCCAGCCTCCCCTGTCCTCTGCCCTCCAGCCTACGCTCTCCCCTCCAGCCTACGCTCTCCCCTCCAGCCTCTCGCTCTGCCCCTCCAGCCTCCGCTCTCCCTCCAGCCTCGCCCCCTCCCCTCCGCTCTCCCCTCCAGCCTCCTCTGCCCCTCCTGCCCTCCGCTCTCCCTCCAGCCTCCGCTCTCCCTCCAGCCTCTGCTCCCTCCAGCCTCCGCTCTGCCCTCCAGCCTCCGCTCTGCCTCCAGCCTCCGCTCTCCCTCCAGCCTCCGCTCTCCCTCCAGCCTACGCTCTGCCCTCCAGCCTCCGCTCTGCCCTCCAGCCTCCGCTCTGCCCTCCAGCCTCCAGCTCTCCCCTCAGCCTCCTCGCCCCTCCAGCCTCCGCTCTGCCCTCCAGCCTACGCTCTGCCCCTCAGCCTCGCTCTGCCCCTCCAGCCTCCGCTCTCCCCTCCAGCCTCCCCTGCTCCTGCTCCCTCCAGCCTCCGCTCTGCCCTCCAGCCTCCTGTCCTCTCCCTCAGCCTCCGTCTCTGCCCCTCCAGCCTCCCGCTCTGCTCCTCCACCTCCTTCCCCAGTCTCGTCCCCTCCAGCCTACGCTCTCCCCTCCAGCCTACGCTCTGCCCTCCAGCCTACGCTCTCCCCTCCAGCCTACGCTCTCCCCTCCAGCCTACGCTCTCCCCTCCAGCCTACGCTCTCCCTCCAGCCTCCCTGTCTCTGCCCTCCAGCCTCCGCTCTGCCCCTCCTGCCTCTCGCTCTCCCTCTGCCTCTGCTCTGCCCTCCTGCCTCCGCTCTGCCCTCCTGCCTCCGCTCTGCCCTCCAGCCTCTGCCCTCCAGCCTCCCTGTGCTCTCCCCTCCAGCCTCCGCTCTCCCCTCTCCAGCCTACGCTCTCCCCTCCAGCCTCCGCTCTTCCCCTCCAGCCTCCCCTGTCCTCTCCCCTCCCCTCCCCTTGGCTCTCCCTCCAGCCTCCGCTCTCCCTCCCAGCCTCCTGCTCTCCCTCCAGCCTCCGCTCTCCCCTCCAGCCTCCGCTCTGCCCCTCCAGCCTCCGCTCTCCCTCCCTCCAGCCTCCCCTGTCCTCTGCCCTCCAGCCTCCCCTGTCTCTCCCTCCAGCCTCACGCTCGTCCCTCCCTCCAGCCTACGCTCTCGCCCTCCAGCCTACGCTCTGCCCTCCAGCCTACGCTCTCCTCCTCCAGCCATCGCTCCCTCCAGCCTACGCTCTCCTCCAGCCTCCCTGTCCTCTGCCCTCCAGCCCCGCTCTGCCCTCCAGCCTCTGCTCTGCCCTCCAGCCTCCGCTCTGCCCTCCAGCCTCCGCTCTGCCCTCCAGCCTCCCCTGTCCTCTGCCCTCCAGCCTCCCCTGTCCTCTGCCCTCCAGCCAGCCTCCCCTCCACCGCTCCCCCTCCAGCCTACGCTCTCCCCTCCAGCCTACGCTCTGCCCTCCAGCCTACGCTCTGCCCTCCAGCCTACGCTCTCCCCTTTCCCTCCAGCCTCCCCTGTCCTCTGCCCTCCAGCGTCCGCTCTGCCCTCCAGCGTCCGCTCTGCCCTCCAGCGTCCGCTCTGCCCTCCAGCGTCCGCTCTCCTCTGCCCTCCAGCCTCCCCTCTGTCCTCCTGCCACCCCTCTCCTCTGCCCTCCAGCCTCCCCTGTCCTCTGCCTCCAGCCTCCTTCCTCTGCCTCCACCTGCCCTTCCTCTGCCCTCCAGCCTGCCCTCCAGCCTCCGCTCTGCCCTCCAGCCTCCGCTCTGCCCTTCCAGCCTTCCCTGTCCTCTGCCCTCCAGCCTCCCCTGTCCTCTGCCCTCCAGCCTCCCCTGTACTCTGCCCTCCAGCCTGCCCTCCAGCCTCCGCTCTGCCCTCCAGCCTCCGCTCTGCCCTCCAGCCTCCCCTGTCCTCTGCCCTCCAGCCTCCCCTCTTCTCTGCCCTCCAGCCTCAACTCTGCCCTTCAGCCTTCCCTGTCCTCTGCCCTCCAGCCTCCCCTGTCCTCTGCCCTCCAGCCTCCCCTGTCCTCTGCCTCCCAGCCTCCCCTGTCCTCTGCCCTCCAGCCTCCCCTGTCCTCTGCCCTCCAGCCTCCGCTCTCCCCCTCCAGCCTCCCCTGTCCTCTGCCCTCCAGCCTCCGCTCTGCCCTCCTGCCTCCGCCTCTGCCCTCCAGCCTCCGCTCTGCCCTCCAGCCTCCGCTCTGCCCTCCAGCCTCCGCTCTGCCCTCCAGCCTCCGCTCTGCCCTGTCCTTTGCCCTCCAGCCTCCCCTGTCCTCTGCCCTCCAGCCTCCCCTGTCCTCCAGCCTCCCTGTCCTCCAGCCTCCCTCTTCTCTGCCCTCCAGCCTCCGCTCTCCTCTGCCCTCCATATGCAATGTACTGTATGTGTATATATGTGTGTATGTACTCACTTCCGTCACTTTGTCCGTACTTCCCTTACTTTGTCCGCACACATACACACACACACACATTCCGCTATAGTTAGCACCGACACACGCCCTGCATCAGCCGCCTGGATCCTCAGTCGACTTGTCGCCACCCCCCAACTACTGGATCCATTATAGCATCCAAGAAGTGTCGCCAAACTTCCCGGACGCCATATTCGATCCAGTCGTCCGCGGGTGGCGACATGTCGACTCAGGATCCAAGTGGCGAGGAAGACGCAGGGTTGGTGCTAACTATAGTGGAGTGTGTGTGTGTGTGTGTATGTATGTATGTGTGTGTGACACTGTAGCTTGGCTGACCACTCTGCCCACGCCGCTGCGCTGACCACTCTGCCCACGCCGCTGCGCTGACCAATCTGACCGCACTCACTGCTAACCACTGAGCCACCGCACTCACTGCTAACCACTGAGCCACCGCACTCACTGCTAACCACTGAGCCACCTGTATACACACAATTCATTTCACCGCACTCACCTAACTATTAGTAAATAGACTATATATGGATTCTAGACTACCCGATTCTTTAGAATCGGGCCGCCATCTAGTATAATAAGTGTTTTAGCAATGTATCCTGATGGTATACTACAATCTTTGTTGTCCTTGCAGTTTGACAGTTCTTACTACGAAATATTTGTAAACAATATGATGTCACAATGTGTATCCTCCCCATAATGTGACGTATTTTCAAATGGACAGACTTTGAAATTGTGGTGCTTTTTTAGGTTTATAAGAGTTTGTACACAGTATGTTCATGTCATTCTCTGAGGAAGGAGCTGGGTATTAGCTCCGAAACGCGTCAGAAAATAAAGCAAAGGATTACTTGGTTCAAAACATTCTGGTGTTTTTGATACTTTATTGGAGCAGCGGTGCGGACTGTAAACACTTGGTCCCTGATAGAATTGCAAATGCTGGCTTAATCGGAAATTGTCTACGTCGTAATTTGAAAGGTAATCCAGTCTCTGATGGACACAAATCAATTCGTGGAATGAATACCACATTTCCTGCTGCTGAGCCACAAATTACTTTAGCTTGTATGATATTGGCATGTAACGCAGTGACAATCAGCCGAGTACCATTGCAGAGACCTTTCTTGGTGTTGATGTTTCGTAATAACATGACAATGGTGCCAACTTTAAGTTTTAGCCGATGTGAAAGCATTCCAGTTGGTGTTAGTGAATTTAAAAATTCCACTGGGTATTGGTCGAGGTCATCAGCTTCATCAGGATCGATGGAATCATCACTGATATATTCACTATAGTCACCTGGCAAGCGATCTATGACGTTAGAATTGATTTTCTCAACGTCTTCATTTTTTGGACATAAAATAGCATGAGAAGCAGCAATATTTATGCTCTCAGTGTCATTCACATCAATAGAAAGTTTATCTCCAAAAATATCAGTGATTAAAGAGCCAGTGCACACCATGTCTGGAGGAATTTCAAAGACATCGTCTCCAAGGTTATCTTCATTTGACAGCTGTCCATTTCCCAGTCGAAGCAACCAACTGCTGTATTCAGGATCAATGGAGCGCATGTTGTTGATAAGCAGCAGTCGAGCAAAAAGTTGCCATGTTTGTGAATATTTAATACAGCTCTCTACAATATCTGTTCTTGATCCATGAGCAATAACAGGAAGACATTGTCTAAAGTCTCCTCCAAGAACAATAACTTTTCCTCCAAATGGTGTTTTCTCTTTCTTAGCCACATTCGTTGTCATAATGTCTCGTAAAAGTCTATCGATGACATTCAAGGCATGTTTAGATAGCATTGTGCACTCATCAATAATAAAAGGTTTTGTATTCTGCAAATGCTTAGCCGCATCGGTATCATTTTTAATCCTGGAAACAGATGTTTCATTCACAGGTATTGGAATGCCATAGAGAGAATGTATTGTTCGTCCCCCTTGTAGTAAATTAGCTGCAATTCCTGTAGTGGCAGCAGGTGATACAATGTTTCCTTGTCCCCTTAGAAGATGTAGAAGGAGATGATATAGATAGGTTTTTCCACTACCACCAAGACCGTCAAGGAAAAAGCACTTGGGTGTTACATTATTGTCTTCTAAAGCCTGATTAATGGTATCATAGGCCAAAAGTTGTTCCTCATTGAGAGTAGCTTTCATCTCAGCAGCTGTTCTTAGCTCATAATCCTTATCATACTGCGGGAGCAGTTGTGGTTTCTTAGCTGGGCGTGGTAAATTGAAATCAGTATAACTTTTCCCGAGAACTTTTAGAACATCTTGGACATCTGTCATAGCATATCCTTCACAACTGATTACGGACAGACAGCACATAGCAGTAATATTGCAGTTGTGTAATCCTGCGTGGACTTTGCCCTTGATGCTTGAGTCCATCATGCCAGCCCTGGTCTCCGTAAGGGAAAAATAAAGGATCGAGTAAAGCATCTAAATTACTGTGTAGAATGCTGACCTGTTGTGTTCTTGGCGCCAAAGGATTTTTGGGGTCCGGTTTTAAATGTATTAAAATATCACGACGGAATGGTGACTCTCCATTGTCATTTTCAAATACGACAGCAACTTCATTGACAGTTGGATTATTATATCGGCGAGGGTCTTGATTCCGATCTTGTTTAAGGGCCATGATGATATTTGGCATGAGAGTGCCATTAGCTTCAGTTTTAAGATGTTCTTCATGTTCCACATCCTGTAACATTTTGTAAGCAGCAACAAAGGGATTCACATTGTCTAATTGAAGAGCAATTATACTCAAAGTGGGATGACATTTTTGATTTTGTTGACAGTTTAAACGTTGTTCATTCGCAGTATCGGTATCCAAAATATACAGTTGGGCATAAGCTGGAACTTGATCATCAGAGGGATGTAGTGTTCCAGTACGATGATATTTTTGTCCATGCATGCGGAAACAGTAAGGGCCATGTCCAGGTGGAGGGGAAATATTGGCACCCATGGAGGCGAAAGCAAATGAGCTGTTAATACTACGGATGTTTTCCATGAGATTCTTACTGAACTCACTCTCCCTGTCAGCAATAGTTTAAAGACCTCAGGATATTGGGGTATAGGTATATGGACTTTACCCTTGTGACAACACAGAGTAAAATTTTTATCTGCTGGTATCTCAGCATTAAAATGGAATCCTTCACAATGTTCACATAAATAGTTCATAGGACCACAGGTGTGTTCTACTACAGTACTGTCATCATTAGTAAAACCTGTAGGATGTAGAGGTTGTGGTAACGGAGCATTGGAATGGTTCTGTAAGCCAACATATATAAAGCGTGGACCTGGTGGAGGATCTTCACTGTCCACAGATTCAATCACTTGGAGTTGGAAGGTGTATCGTGGTCAGGGTCTATCAATGTGGAGGTGCAAGCGTTTTTTTTTGCGCCGTTGACGGCGTGCAGCAGCTGCATTTGGTAATGGATTGTTTGTTGCCTTAGAAGAGTCAGGTGTGAAGCATGTCTTATAAGCAGACTTAACGGTGTGCAGGCGATGGCGTTTATCATTTGGAGTGTCGGTAGGACAGTGTTTGGCTTACGTGCAGATTTACCAACGGTTGCAGGAGGTTCAGGCAGCGCACATTCAATGAATGGAGACATACAAGCTGTATTAAGGGCAGAATCTATGACTGAGGACGTGGAAATATTATGTTTGCAACGTTGATGGCGTGCAGCAGCAGCTTTATTAGTTAATCGATTAGTTTTTTACTCAAAACACTCATTAGTGACGCGTTAAATGAAAGCAGCATTAACAGTGTTCAGGCGCTTGCATCTGTCCTCTGTAGTCTAGTTGGCACGCTGTGTGGCCTTACGTGCGGCATCGGCGGCTTTGAGCTCTGCGTCATTAATATACTTTCTATCACACCTGATCTTACGTGCGGCATCAGCAGCTTTTAGCTGTGTGTCATTAGTATACAAACAGTGTCCAGGGTCTTGCATCTGTCCTCTTGTTTGCACGCTGTTTGCGCTTACGTGCAGCATCGGCGGCTTTTCGCTCTGCGTCATTAGTATACTTAACAGTGTCCAGGCTCTTGCATCTGCCCTGTGTACTCTTGTTAGCACACTGTGTGGCCTTACGTGGGCATCGGTGGCTTTTAACTCTGCGTCATTAATATACTTTCTATCACACCTGATCTTACGTGTGGCATCAGCAGCTTTTAGCTGTGTGTCATTAGTATACTTGCTATTAGAGCTCATGTTGGCAAAGCTAAAGAGCTTTAAGCGTGGTAGTGGCAAACAACAGGTTAATAAGACGCAGTGTCAGGTACAGTGAGTACAGTGTATTTGAAGTATGGCGCCATACAGCGCGCCGCTATTCTGATTGGTCGGCGCGCTGAACGCAAAACGCGGCGCCATCTTTAACATTTTTTTTTTTTACTTCTTAGATTTTTAAACATGGCACCGTGCCGCGGCTTGAATTTCATTGTTCGCTCGCAAGCGAGCGACCAATCAGAATGGTGGCGGTGGTTCTGGGCAAATCCCGGCAGGCTCGCGGTTCCCCAGAGCTGAGCCGTGGATATGCCCGGCACGGAGATCCCCGGCTCGCTCCGCCGGCGCGAGGTAGCCGGGATCCGAGGTCGGCTCACGGCTACCTCGCGGCCGCTCTTTCCGCTTGGCCCTAACCGCAGCGGACCTTCCTGAGGTCCGCTCCGCTTAGGGCCGCCATCTTGGTCCACCCTGAGCGGGCGTAGGTGACGCTGGTGACGTCACTTATCTCCAGACATTTATCTCCAGACAGGACATTTATCTCCGGACAAAGCCACGGAAGTTGGCTTTTGTCCGGAAGTAGAATTCTAGGCAATTATATAATAGACTAGCTGTGAGCCCGATGCGATTGCATCGGGATTCTAGAACTGGTGTATAGTTTATTAAATTAGATTTTTAACTAATAATCCAATTATTCCATGATAGATGGCAGCCCAATTGTAAAGAATCGGGAGTGTAGCATGCATATATACATTATTCATTCAAATTTGACAATAATGCACATAACACATGATATCTATCTATCAACTACCAATGTTTGTATGGTACATGTCAGTGTAGTACATGTCATGATTCTAAGGCAAGGCTTTTCGTACAGATACTGGCACTGATGTTTTGTACAGATTACGTATATTCAAATTATATATGAATATTAATAATCTATGATTAAGCCAGTACATGTTTCCCCACCAACCACGGGAAGGTAGCCTTACAACTGGTGGGACCTACTCTACTCTACCCTAATAATTAATAGTTAGACTCCTTTTAAAGCAGATATTTTTTGGCTATTTGCAGAAGGTGTAGAATAACCAAATACAATTTCTGCACTTTGCCACAAAGGACCTACCTACAGCTCACTTTCAGCAAGTAACATGTAATGTATATGGAACTTGCAATTAGCTTGCAGTAAATACGGCAAGCACAGCTTTAACAGGTTGACTAAATGCAACCACTAAAAATCAGAGCTAACTGTGATTTTGGCAGTTGAAACTGTTGAAAGCACATGTGCCGCAACTACTGCAAGTAAAGCACAAATTCCATTAACATTTCATGCAACTTACAGTAAGAGTAGCTGTAGGTCACCATTAGACAGCAAGTGTCAAAATTGATTTGTTCACACTATAAATTCCACAAATAGCAGAATAAGTCAGATTTAAAATGAAAATGTCTATTCTATCCCTATGTGTCTAAATATGTACCTATATGTATGTATGTATTTATATGTACAGAACACACTTCAAGATAGAGATGTGTGTGAACAGCTGTCCCACCCGTCTCTAATGCTGCCTTCAGACTTGCAGATGCATCTGCAGCATTTTGCAGATGCATCTGCATGCAGACAGTAAACCCTATCTTTATAATGGGACGCACAGTGTCTGCAGATGCTTCCAGACAGCCGAGCACACCCATTCACTCCTATATGTATCTCTGCGCAGGCAGATGCTTGGGTACAGATCACAGACTCTCCTCCGCACCAGGGACACGACATGTTGCATCCCTGGTGAGGGTGGGAGTGTGTGATTTGTATGCAGGCATCCGCCTGCGCACAGATCACATATAGGAGTAAATGTGTGCGCACGGCTGCCTGCAAGCATCTGCAGACACCGTGCGTCCCATTATAAAGATAGGGTCTACCGTCTGCATGCAGATGCATTTTCAAAACGCTGCAGATGCATTTGCAAATCTGAAGGCAGCCTTAGCTGTTCACAAAAACCTCACCCTGTGTAAAAAGAAAATGAAATCTTGCAGCAGCTATACTGCTGGAGCTTCAGGTTCTTATCACTAAATGCAAGCATTTAGATGATACACATCTACAATCTACTACAAAATGTGTGTTTATATACATATACAATGAAATGTAAAGAGAAAGTTTAAAAGCTAAAAAAGTAAGTACTATATATTTTAAATAACTATTTTATATCTAAAACCTATTTATAATATCTTTATAACGAAAGTAATATTTTTGGTATTTTTGTCTATTTCTATTCTTCTACATCTATAGCTAAATTAAATTATTGTAATATTTGTGTTTAATTAGAAAGTATGTATCTAAATAGAATATGTATGTAAATAATTGAAAGTAAAATATTTTTATACACTATATTTTTAGTGAAAAGTGAAACTAAGGACTATATTTCTTAAAGACCTATTTAATATCTAATAAGTAATTATAATGTCTTTATCTAAAAGTAAAGTAATTTGTTTGGTATTTTGGATTATTTCTATTGCTATACATCTATTTGTAAACTATTTTTTTGTAATTTGTTTGGTCAATTCCTATACATCTATGGGTAAAGTAATTTTTTTTTTTTTTTTTAGTACTATACATCTATGGCTAAACTATTTTATGGGAATATTTTTGTTTAATTAGAAAATAATTATGTATCTAAATGTAATATGCATATAAAGAATTTAAACTAAAATATTTCTATATACTATATTGTTATTGAAAATGAACACTAATGACTATATTTCTTAAATAACTATTGTATATATAATAACTAATTTTAATATCTTTTTGTATAACAAATAATATTTTTTTTTTTTTTTTTTTTTTTTTCTATTGCTATACATCTATGGCTAAACTAATTTATTGTAATATTTGTATTTAATTAGAAAGTAAGTATGTATGTAAATCTAATATGTATCTAAAGAATTTAAAATAAAATATTATTAGAGAGAATATTTGTAGTAAAGAGTATTTCAATACTGGGCAGCAATTTGACTTGAATGGGTGTATCCAACACTTTCACCTTAACATTGCATCGTGTTTTCACTCGTGAAAAATCCACATATAACTGTCCATGTCCAAAAACTGTTTGTGACAAAAAAAATCCCTACTTTCTTCAGTGTATGGCCTTGGGATTTGTTGATGGTCATGGCAAAAGTAGACTTCACGGGAAATTGTTGACGTCTTAACTTGAAAGGTAAGGCAGTCTCTGATGGAGATAAATAAATCTTTGGAATAAACACCACATTTCCTTCTGCAGACCCAGAACTGACTTTTGCTTGAATGAGATTGTCAAACAAAGTGATCACAATGAAGCGATTCCCATTGCAAAGACCTTTTATGCTGTTAAAGGTGCGCAAAAGCATGACAATGGTACCAATTTGTAATTTGAGGCGATGATAAGGCATTCCCATTGGTGTGAGTGAATTTAAAAATTCCACTGGATATTGGTCTGAATCTTCAGTCTGAATGGAATCATCACTAATGTACTGCGTGTATTCAGCAGCAATGCAATCCATAACCTGAGAGTTCACCATTTCCACATGGACATTTTTAGGGCAAAGATTGTCATGTGATGCAGCAATGTGAATGCTTTCATTGTTATATCCATCGTATGTAAGTGTAATATATATCTAAAGAATTTAAGATAAAATATTCTTATAGACAATATTTTTAGTAAAGACTTTTTCAGAATTAGGCACCAACTTTCCTTGAATGGGTGTATCCAGCACTTTCACCTTAACATTACATCGTCTTTTCACTCGTGAAAAAGCCACATATAACTGTCCATGTCCAAAAACAGGTTCTGGCAAAAAAATCCCTACTTTCTCCAGTGTTTGGCCTTGGGATTTGTTGATGGTCATGGCAAAAGCAGGCTTCAAGGGAAATTGTCGACGTCTTAACTTGAAAGGTAATCCAGTCTCTGATGGAGATAAATCAATCCTTGGAATAAACACCACATTTCCTTCTGCAGAGCCAGTAATGACTTTTGCTTGAATCAGATTGTCAAACAAAGCAATGACAATCAAGCGAGTCCATTGCAAAGACCTTTTCTGCTGTTAAAGTTGCGCAAAAGCATGACAATGGTACCGATTTTTAATTTGAGGCGATGAGAAGGCATTCCCGTTGGTGTGAGTGAATTTAAAAATTCCACTGGATATTGATCTGGATCTTCAGTCTCATCAGGATCAATGGAATCATCACTAATGTATTCAGTGTATTCACCAGCAATGCAATCCATGACGTTAGAGTTCACCATATCCACATGGTCATTTTTAGGGCAAAGAATGGCATGTGATGCAGCAATCTGAATGCTTTCATTGTTATCTACATCAATGACAATGTTTTCACCAAATATAGCAAGTATAATTGAGCCAGTGCAGATCATGTCTTGTGGGATTTCAATGGTATCATCTCCAAGGTTGAAATCATTGGACAATTCACCATTTCCCAGTTGAAGTAACAAACGGCTATAATCAGGATCAATGGAGCGCATATTGTTGAAGAGTGGCAATTGAGTGAAAAGCTGCCATTGTCGTGAGTATTTAATACAACTCTCTATAATGTCAGTTCTTGTACCATGTGGGATAATAGGCAGACACTGTCGAAAGTCTCCTCCCAGAACAATGACTTTCCCTCCAAAAGGTGTTTTATTTTTCTTGGAGATATCTGTTGTCATGACATCCCGTAAAAGTTGATCTATCACATGCAATGCATATTTAGATAACAGAGTGGACTCGTCAATAATGAAAAGTTTGGTACTTTTCAAATGTTGTGCAGCATCTGTATCATTTTTAATCCTTGAAACGGAAGTTTCATTGATTGGAATTGGTATTCCGTAAAGCGAATGGATGGTTCTACCTCCTTGCAGTAAGTTAGCTGCAATCCCTGTACTGGCTGCAGGTGAGACAATTTCGCCTTCTCCTCTTAGTTCATGAATTAATAAATCATACAGATATGTTTTGCCACTGCCACCTGGACCGTCAATGAAAAAGCACTTAGGTTGTCCACTTCTATCGTGTAAAGCTTGATTGATCGCATCATAGGCCAAAAGTTGTTGGTCATTTAAAGTAGCTTTCATTTGCTGAGCTCTTCTTAACTCATCATCCTTGTTGTATAGTGGAGCGATGTATGGCTTTCTTTTTGGTCGTGGTAGATTAAAATCAGTAAAAGTTTTGCCATGAAATTTTAGAATAGTTTGGACATCAGTCATAGCATATCCTTCACAATTCTCACACTCCTCAGTGTTGGAGTGATATGCATGGCAGTAGTCTTGGATAAAGTCTTGTTTAAATTCTTTCCACAACTCCAATGGATGAGCTGGAGGACCAAAAATACATATATATGCGAACATATCACGAAGCTGTGCAGGCATGTTCAGAACACAGGCATCCAATAAAGTATTTCTCCAAACAGTGTCATCGAAGAGCAATCCAAGAGCTAATGCTGCCTCTTTGAAAGTTGGGTATGTCACTTCATTAACAGTCTTAATGTTGTCAAAACTTGTTGCTCCTTTGACATGCAGTAACAACAACCTTAAATAGTACCGTTCTTGATCTTTCATACTGACAGTATACATTCTTCCAATCACTGAAGAACCTCCTCGCTTTCTAATTTCCCATGCACCTTCTTTCCAAACATAGTGCTCTGGAATTTGGCGGTAGAAGTAATCATGAGCATGCGGGTCACTCTCATTCAGCTCAAAGTAGCCCATAAGAGTAGATTTTCTGTGCATTGTGGAACTGATGTCGTCAACAGAGTCATCCTCATGAAAATAAAGTGGTTGAGAATGTGGGAGATGTACGGCAAGGCGAATAATGGAGTGCGATTGTCTATGCATCGGGTAAGCAAATATTCGCCAAGCTGCCTCCGGTGCACTCACGTATCTTGAATCCATGAATTGATGTGTTTCATCATGGTGGATATTGGTTTGGCAAATTTCAAGATTGGCTTTATCATGTCCTTTGTAGACATATTTGAATAGGTATTTTACACTTTGAATGGAAGCACATACCTCAACATTAATATGACACTTGTATGTTAATAGTAGGTAAGGGTTATAGGGAACAACCCAAGAATTATCAATCATCTTTGAAAGGATGATCCTTCCTTTCTTTGATAAGTAGGGTATGCATCCTTAGCTATGAGTGTTCTTGGTTGGAAATCTTTAGGAAAACCTTTCTTACACTTGCCAAGATCCATACATGGAGAATTGGGGTTGTGTTGTCCACAGGGTCCATGAATCATGTGTTGCATCACAATGTCATGGAGCAGAGGGTATTCTTCTGGATCAGGGATTTCAGCCCAAACTATATTATCCACTTCAACCTCAGTTCTTAGTTTGGATTTGCTATCCAGAATGATCAAAATGTGAGCGTGTGGTAGGCCACGCTTTTGGAATTCAATCACATGAACCATTGCACAAACTTTGCCAAATAATCCAGTGTTAATTTCTTTTAATAGGGCTTCCAGTTTAATTCTGAAGACACGGGCGACTAAATCAGGTCTATGTTCCACACGCTGCCATGGCTCTAAATTGTTTGTAATCCCCCTCCATTTAGGATTACAGGTCATGGTTACAAAATGATCTGGTCGTCCAAATTTAGTCACAATAGCCATGGCATCCTGATAGCGTTGCTGCATGTTTCTGGGACTGCCTTCAAAGGAAGATGGTAAAATCACCGTCTTGCCAATGGGAATAACTTTCTCAACAGATTGTTTCAGGAGATGTTCCTGGAGTACGCAATAATCCTCCACTTTTAAATCCTTTTGATGATGACGGATAAAATTTAAGCGATTAGCCTCGATTTTCACATACGCATCCACTAAGTACTGCTGTGTTAGTTTGCCACCATTCAGGACAGGATTGAACTGATTCCGTACAGACAGCAAATAGCAGTAATACTGGAGCTGTGTAACCCGGCGTTGACTTTTGCCTTGATGCTTGAGTCCCTCATGCCAGCCTTGTTCTCCATGAGGGAAAAATAAAGGATAGAGTAATGCATCTAAATTGCTGTGTAGAATACTGACTTGCTGTGTTTTTGGGGCCAAGGGGTTATTTGGATCAGGTTTCAAATGAATTAAAATGTCTCTATTGAATGATGGCTCTCCATCAGCATTTTCAAAGACCACAGCAACTTCATTGGCAGTAGGATTGTTATAGCGTCTCGGGTCTTGGCCTCTGTCTTGTTTAATGGCCATGATAATATTTGGCATGACGGTGCCATGTTCTACTGCCTTCTGTTCTTCTTCTAATTCAACGTGACGTAGCATTTTGTAGGCCGAAACAAAGGGATTAATATTATCCAATTGAAGAGCAATGATACTCATTAAAGTAGGATTACATTTAACATTTTCTGGACACTGTAGCCGATGGTCTGTAGCGCTTAGAGTATCTAAAATGTACAGTTGTGCATATGCTGGAGTTTGATCTTGAGCAGGATGGAGTGTTCCAGTGCGATGATAAATTTGCCCATGAATACGGAAGCAGTATGGGCCATGTCCAGGAGGTAGAGAAACATGGGCACCCATGGAGGCAAAAGCAAAAGAACTATTAATGCTCCTTATATTCTCCATCAAATTTTGACTGTACTCACTCTCTCCTTTCAGCAGGCGTTGGAAGACCTGTGGGTATTGAGGTAATGGTACCTTTACTTTTCCCTTGTGGCAACAAAGAGTAAACTGTTGATCTGATGGTCGTTCAGCAGTAAAATGTCGAGCCTCACAATGTTCACATATTACATTCATGAAACCACAGAAATGTTCTACAATAACATGATCCTGATCAATAAATCCCATTTGATGTAGGAGAGGTGAATAGAATAAACGTAGAAGTTTATTATGTAATCCTACATAAATGAGACGTGGAAGGGATGTAGATTCCAAACATTCAATAAATGAAGAAGTGGAATATATATTCCGTTCTGCCTCTTGCAATATAGAAGTGGAAGAAGAAGTTTGGCGTTCTTCACGACGTAATGTAGCCAAATTGGCCAAGTGGACTTGTCTAGACGTAGGAGAATCTGTATCTTGACGCATCTGTCTTTTCCTTTTAAGCCTCAAAATTTTACACTGTTTGCTGTATGGCGTCTCCTCAGCACAGTGTTTTCGTTTTGATGTGGCCTTGCGATGCGGTAAAGGCTGTTCAGTTGTAGTCAAGATAGTAGAAGAAGAGGTGGCAGCAGTCTGAGCATCAGACAAAGAGGCAGCAGTCTGAGCATCAGACAAGAGGTGGCAGCATCTGAGCATCAGACAAAGAGGTGGCAGCAGTCTGAGCATCAGACAAAGAGGTGGCAGCAGTCTGAGCATCAGACAAAGAGGTGGCAGCAGTCTGAGCATCAGACAAAGAGGTGGCAGCAGTCTGAGCATCGACAAAGAGGTGGCAGCAGTCTGAGCATCGACAAAGAGGTGGCAGCAGTCTGAGCATCCGACAAAGAGGTGGCAGCAGTCTGAGCATCCGACAAAGAGGTGGCAGCAGTCTGAGCATCCGACAAGAGGTGGCAGCAGTCTGAGCATCCGACAAAGAGGTGGCAGCAGTCTGGGGATCAGACGAAGAGGTGGCAGCAGTCTGAGGATCAGACGAAGAGGTGGCAGCAGTCTGAGGATCAGACGAAGAGGTGGCAGCAGTCTGAGGATCAGACGAAGAGGTGGCAGCAGTCTGAGGATCAGACGAAGAGGTGGCAGCAGTCTGAGGATCAGACGAAGAGGTGGCAGCAGTCTGAGGATCAGACGAAGAGGTGGCAGCAGTCTGAGGATCAGACGAAGAGGTGCAGCAGTCTGAGGATCAGACGAAGAGGTGCAGCAGTCTGAGGATCAGACGAAGAGGTGGCAGCAGTCTGAGGATCAGACGAAGAGGTGGCAGCAGTCTGAGGATCAGACGAAGAGGTGGCAGCAGTCTGAGGATCAGACGAAGAGGTGGCAGCAGTCTGGGGATCAGACGAAGAGTGGCAGCAGTTGAGATCAGACGAAGAGGTGGCAGCAGTCTGAGGATCAGACGAAGAGGTGGCAGCAGTCTGAGGATCAGACGAAGAGGTGGCAGCAGTCTGAGGATCAGACGAAGAGGTGGCAGCAGTCTGAGGATCAGACGGATCTCCTACAGGCATTAACTTTTTCTGTTTGCGTCGTTGAGGCAGAGGCATTGATTTTTTGCCTAATCGTTCTGTCCTTCCTTCTAAAGACTTTATTGAAACCGGTGTTTTCAAAGCAGCCTTTTCCTTGTCCAAGGGAAGTTGTCTTTCTTCAGAACTCTCCTCCACACCCGTCTTGCGCATACGCACAGACACCTTGCGAACCTTTCCTTTTTTGATTTCCATAGAGGTAATGGGAGGTGTTAAAGGCAGTTCACTTGGTAAAATGTCAGTACACGAAGAGGCTGGAGTAGCATCTGTGTCAGACGGTTCTTCAGTGACTGGAATTTTTGTTTGTTTGCATGTGGAACGCGCAGTCATGGCTCTTGTTTCCATTCGTTGGCTTGTTTTTTCAGAAGACACTTCCGAAATACGTGTATGTAAAGCAGTCTTCGCAGCATCCAACCGAAAACGTCTCAGTGGAGAAGAGAGTTTACCAAACCGTTTGAGTTTAGCAGCCTTAGCCCTATCTAACCGAATACGTCTCTCTGCAGAAGTCTCATTTGCAATACGTTTGGCGTAAGCAGCCTTAAGACGATCTAAGCGAATACGTCTCCTTTCTAAAGTCTCTTCAGCAAGGCGTTTTGCCTTAGCAGCCTTATCACTATCTAAGCGAAGACGCCTCTCTTCTGAAGTCTCCTTTGCAGTACGTTTCACCTTAGCAGCCTTACGCAGATCTAACCGAACACGTTTCTCTTCCAAACTCTCCTCTGCAATGCGTTTAGCTTTAGCAGCCTTATCTTGATGTAACCGACGGCGTCTCTCTTCCAAAGTCTCGTCTGCACGCTTCTTCTTCGGTGTAGATGCAGCCTCCTTGGCAAGAGCGATATTTTGTGTTGGAGAGCTCATCTTAGTAAGAATAGTCAGTGAATCAAATCCAAAATGAGCTAGAGTGTGTTAGTTAAGGAAACAATGAATAATAACTGTGTAAACAGACAAAAACAATAAAACTAAAGTATGTATTTCCAAAACCTGTTAGAATGAAATGATAGACTTCTTTAAAGTAACAATCGAAAGATGTATGAGTTTACTGTATGGAGTATTTAATGCAAAACGTGTGTTAAAATACTTAAAAACTGCCGTGAAGGCAAAACAAATGGATGTATGGCCCTTTCCGATACCGGTATCAAAGCAAATTTTCAACATTGTAATAAAAGCGTTAATAGAACCAGGATGACATCAATTTCTGCATAACCACCAGCAAGGTTGTTGTTTCATAAGGTGTTGAAAAATGGCAGAGTTAGAGTTAATTTATACCAAGAACTGAAGGTTTTGGTATTATAGCAGAAGTAGTGGTTTTTATTTTTGTTGGTGGAATAGGGGAAACAGCGGCCTTAACGTGAAGTATGAAATGGCAGAATGTGACAAAGCAGGGTGAAAAAAGATATAAGGCAACTTGCGTATGAGATATTGAAAGAGGCAGGTCAATGTAAAAAGTAACGTAAATGCGGTGATGTAGTGTAACGTTACGCAACTGCAGCCCTGGTGACGGGTATGGAGAAGTCGCGTTTAAAATTTAAATCTTAGCCCATGTTATGGAAGTATGTAAATGTGCATATACAATGGACGTGTGAAAGGGGACCCAGTCAGAAATAGAGTGTAAAATATTAGGTATGTAAAAGTAGTGAATGTCCTACTGGGATGACAGAGACTTTGACATGAGCGTTAATTTCAAATAGCATCATAAGCATTGGAAAAACAGCATCTGCCGCATGTGGCGCATAGCCACAGCATAACTGCAGGACTTGCAGGCGGTTACGTGAATCCCCATAGTCATTATAATCGCCATAATAGTCAGTATCTACTTATTTGCAGCAGGTGCAGCAATTAGGGTTTTGCACTTGTAGCAGGTGCTGTATGGAAAAAAAACGATAGGTGACCAGGCTTTTTATGGTGGCGGGACCTGTGGCAAGTTCCCCTATACTTACTATGGGGGTTAGCGGAACGACACCGCAAGTGCAGCAGTTATGCGATGGCAATGCAGCAAACCGAGCTGATGCTATTCTGTCAGCACATCTGGCGCGATTTCAAATAACCGCTGATGTGAACTGGGCAGGTAGCATTACCACCAAACTGTTAAATATAAGACAGGTAGTAGTGCTACAGAGTCATTACTATGAAAAATATTAAAAATTGACATATAATGGGTTAACGTACTCGTAACCGTGTGATGACTGACTCCTAACTCCAAAAAAAAAATCAAAGAGCCTGTAAGGAGTTAATATAGCATTGGCACGCATAAAAAATACTGGACGATTACTAAAAATAAAAATAGTATTAAAGTATTTAGTAATGAAATGCCAGTAGTAGACCACATAGTGACATAGACAGTGAATAGGCAAAACAATAGAAGGGGTTAATGTACCACTTACATCCTATAAAACAGTGTGGATGAGAAAATAAATAACAAATAGTATAGAAGAGGTTAATTTGCAAATGTCCTGAGTACAGCACCTAGTAACACAGTTAGTGAATAGCAAACCGAAAGTAGGGGGTTAATGTAGCATTTCGAACCCTATAAAACATAGTGTTGAAAAACAAAATGGCAAATGGCATAGAAGAGGAATGTATAAATGGCCTTAGTGGACCACATAGTGAGATAGGAAGTGGGGCAGAAATAGAATAGAACGGGTTAATGTACAAATTGCCTTAGAGCCCTTTCACATCAGCTCTTTCGATAAAATTGCGGTAGATGCAGTGAAAAAAATGCATTTGCTGCGATAGCCACATTAACATTGCACTTGCAGGGCGGTAGCGGTAATCCCTATAGAAACCATAAGGGGACTTGCGGCCGGTGCGGTTTAGCACTTGCGTCAAGTGTTGCTAGAAAAAAAAATGAACTTGGCGCACCTGCCGCAAGTGTCCCTATAGTTTATATGGGGATTCCCGCAACTGCGCCGCAAGTGCAAGGTTTAATCGGCAATCGCAGCAGATGGGTTTTTTTCAGCCCATGTGTGGTGAAGTTGTAAAATCGCAGATGTCCAGCACATAGTGACACAGTTATTGAATAGCAAACAGAATAGAAGGGGTTAATGTATGAGTTTAAACCCTATAAAATAGTCATGGTGCAACTAAAATAGAAAAGGCATAGAAGAGGTTAAAGTAAAAATGTCCTTAGTACAGCAGATAGTGAGATAGCAAGTGGAGTAGAAATAGAATATAAAGGGTTAATATTAAAAGGGTCTTAGTACAGCACATAGTGAGATAGCAAGTGGAGCACTAATAGAATAGAAGGGGTTAATATAAAAAAGGCCGTAGTACAGCACATAGTGAGATAGGCAGTGTAGCAGTAATAGAATAGAAAGGGTTAATATAAAAAAGGCCGTAGTACAGCAGATAGTGAGATAGGCAGTGTAGCACTAATAGAATAGAAGGGGTTAATATAAAAAGGCCGTAGTACAGCACATAGTGAGATACGCAGTGTAGCACTAATAGAATAGAAAGGGTTAATATTAAAATGGCCGTAGTACAGCAGATAGTGAGATAGGGAGTGTAGCACTAATAGAATAGAAAGGGTTAATATAAAAAAGGCGGTAGTACAGCAGATAGTGAGATACGCAGTGTAGCACTAATAGAATAGAAGGGGTTAATATTAAAATGGCCGTAGTACAGCACATAGTGAGATATGCAGTGTAGCACTAATAGAATAGAAAGGGTTAATATTAAAATGGCCGTAGTACAGCAGATAGTGAGATAGCAAGTGGAGTAGAAATAGAATATAAAGGGTTAATATTAAAAGGGTCTTAGTACAGCACATAGTGAGATAGCAAGTGGAGCACTAATAGAATAGAAAGGGTTAATATTAAAAAGGCCGTAGTACAGCACATAGTGAGATACGCAGTGTAGCACTAATAGAATAGAAAGGGTTAATATTAAAATGGCCGTAGTACAGCAGATAGTGAGATAGCAAGTGTAGCACTAATAGAATAGAAGGGGTTAATATAAAAAAGGCCGTAGTACAGCACATAGTGAGATAGGCAGTGTAGCACTAATAGAATAGAAAGGGTTAATATTAAAATGGCCGTAGTACAGCAGATAGTGAGATAGGCAGTGTAGCACTAATAGAATAGAAAGGGTTAATATAAAAAAGGCCGTAGTACAGCAGATAGTGAGATAGGCAGTGTAGCACTAATAGAATAGAAAGGGTTAATATAAAAAAGGCCGTAGTACAGCACATCGTGAGATAGGCAGTGTAGCACTAATAGAATAGAAAGGGTTAATATTAAAATGGCCGTAGTACAGCAGATAGTGAGATAGGCAGTGTAGCAGTAAAAGAATAGAAAGGGTTAATATTAAAATGGCCGTAGTACAGCAGATAGTGAGATAGGCAGTGTAGCACTAATAGAATAGAAAGGGTTAATATTAAAATGGCCGTAGTACAGCAGATAGTGAGATAGGGAGTGTAGCAGTAATAGAATAGAAAGGGTTAATATTAAGATGGCCGTAGTACAGCACATAGTGAGATAGGCAGTGTAGCACTAATAGAATAGAAGGGGTTAATATAAAAAAGGCCGTAGTACAGCACATAGCGAGATATGCAGTGTAGCACTAATAGAATAGAAAGGGTTAATATTAAAATGGCCGTAGTACAGCACATAGTGAGATAGGCAGTGTAGCACTAATAGAATAGAAGGGGTTAATATAAAAAAGGCCGTAGTACAGCACATAGCGAGATATGCAGTGTAGCACTAATAGAATAGAAAGGGTTAATATTAAAATGGCCGTAGTACAGCACATAGTGAGATAGGCAGTGTAGCACTAATAGAATAGAAGGGGTTAATATAAAAAAGGCCGTAGTACAGCACATAGCGAGATATGCAGTGTAGCACTAATAGAATAGAAAGGGTTAATATTAAAATGGCCGTAGTACAGCAGATAGTGAGATAGGCAGTGTAGCAGTAAAAGAATAGAAAGGGTTAATATTAAAATGGCCGTAGTACAGCAGATAGTGAGATACGCAGTGTAGCACTAATAGAATAGAAAGGGTTAATATAAAAAAGGCCGTAGTACAGCACATAGTGAGATAGGCAGTGTAGCACTAATAGAATAGAAGGGGTTAATATTAAAATGGCCTTAGTACAGCAGATAGTGAGATAGGGAGTGTAGCAGTAATAGAATAGAAAGGGTTAATATAAAAATGGCCGTAGTACAGCACATAGTGAGATAAGCAGTGTAGCACTAATAGAATAGAAGGGGTTAATATTAAAATGGCCTTAGTACTGCACATAGTGAGATAGCAAGTGGAGCAGAAATAGAATAGAAGGGGTTAATAAAGTATGAAAAGAAGAGGGCACTATGGTGAAATGTAGCTGATATTTAATTTGTATAAACAAAGGGTTAATGTAAGGATAGGCATTAGGTACATATACTCTGTTGTGAGATTGTACTGTGAAAACAGCTTTTTCACGTTTACATTGTTCACAAATTCAAATTTCGCGCCCTAAGATGGCCGACGCGAATAGTTTATTCATAAAAAGCCGGCAGACGCCAGCCGCGGTGTGATTGGGCAGCGAAAACTTCATAAACATGGCGCCGTGAATCCGGTTGGTCGGCGCTACTGTGTGAAGATGCCGCTGTCCAATCACAACTCAGCGGGGCGGAGCTACAAACTTCCAGCCGGCCGAACGGCATATCCGAAAATCGCACCAGGCGCTCGGCAAGAAAAGTTCCGAAGTCCCCGCTGTGCGCTGACCAATCGGAATCAAAGCGCCATAAACAACAACCAATAACAATCGCGCCTCATTTCTCAATGGATGTCTATGGGAAGTCGACATCCAATCACAATCGCGGCGCCAATTTTGAAAATGCACTGAACTTTCCTTGCCAAGCGCCTGGTGCGATTTTCGGACACGGCGTTCGGGAGAGTGGAAGTCTATAGCTCCGCCCCGCTGAGTTGTGATAGGACAGCGGCATCTTCACACAATAGCGCCGACCAACCGGATTGACGGCGCCATGTGTATGAAGTTTATGCTGGCCAATCACACCGCGGCTGGCGTCTACCGGCATTTTATGAATGAAGATTTCGCGTCCGCCATCTTAGAGCGGCGAGTTGTACGGTCGGCGCCTGAATGCGTGTTCGGACACAGCGGTCTGATAGACCACGGAGGCCGCTAGAAGCGCCGAAGTTTGCGCTTGTAGCGCAGACGTCGGCGCTTGCAGCGGCGAAGTGTCCGAACTGTGGCGCACGCTCCATGCAGCGGCGATTGGCGCTGCATGGCGCAAAATAGTAAAAGTGGTGAAAAATAAAGATAGTAAAAGAGGTGAAAATAAAACTCCACATCAGGTCTATAGGCTTGATGTGAAAAGGTAGATTGTCCAAAGGATATCTTAGCTGATCAATGGTAGATCCCGATCCGGCGCTTGCTTCCGACGTCCCGCACGAAGGATGGATATCTCGGCTCAAATGTAATCGAAGAGACGGTCCAGCGGTAGCTTCTCGTTGTCCTTGAAAGACCCTCACGAAGGATGGATTTCTTGGCAGAAATATAATCCAACAGATAGTCCAGCGGTAGGTTCTCGTTCTCCACAAAGAGGATTCAAAGAGGTTGAAGATTCAAAATTGCCGCTATAAATAAGCGGGCTTATCTGATTGGAGGGCGGCAACTTCAGAAAGCTGGCGCCATGAATGTGATTGGTCGCTATGTATTTCAAAAAAGGCGCGGCGATTGTGATTGGACGGCGCCTTCCTATAGAGATAGATAGAATAGATAGAGAAAGGAGGCGATTTTATGGCGAGCCGCTGGTTCTATTTCCGGCCAGACGACTCGGCTCAGAGCCATCATGTATGTCTATGGGAAGGGTGTGTTTTTTTTTTTATTATTATTTTTTATTGAATTATTTATTATTTTTGATTATTTTTAATTATTTTTTAATTATTTTTTAATTATTATTTTTATTATTAAATTTATTATTTATTTTAATTGAACATGAGGCTGAGACATAGTTCTCCTTCCGGTCCGCGGAAAGGGCTCATTTTATTAGCATTTTATTTTTTTAATTATTATTTTTTATTGAATTATTTATTATTTATGTATTTTTTAATAATTATTTAATTTTTTTTAATTTTTTTTTTTATTATTAAATTTATTATTTATTTTAAGTGAGACACAGTTCTCGTTCAGGTCCGCTCAAAGGGCTGATATTAGTAGCATATATTATTTTTTTTATTATTATTTTTATTGAATTATTTATTATTTTTTATTTATTTTTTAATTAATTTGTAATTATTTTTTAATTATTATTTTTATTATTTAATTTATTATTAATTTTAAGTGAGACAGAGTTCTCGTTCAGGTCCGCTCAAAGGCTGATATTATTAGCATATATTTGTATTTTTTATTATTATTTTAATTGAATTATTTATTATTTTTTATGTATTTTTAATTAATTTTAATTATTTTTTAAATATTTTTTTTATTATTAAATTTATTATTTATTTTAAGTGAGACAGAGTTCTCGTTCAGGTCCGCTCAAAGTGCTGATATTATTAGCATATATTTTTTTTTTTATTATTATTTTTATTGAATTATTTATTATTTTTTATTTAATTTTTAATTAATTTTTAATTATTTTTAAATTATTATTTTTATTATTTAATTTATTATTTATTTTAAGTGAGACACAGTTCTCATTCAGGTCCGCTCAAAGGGCTGATATTATTAGCATATATTTGTATTTTTTATTATTATTTTAATTGAATTATTTATTATTTTTTATGTATTTTTTAATTATTTTTTAATTATTTTTTAAATATTGTTTTTTATTATTAAATTTATTATTTATTTTAAGTGAGACAGAGTTCTCGTTCAGGTCCGCTCAAAGGGCTGATATTAGCATATATTTTTTTTATTATTATTATTATTTTTATTGAATTATTTATTATTTTTTATTTAATTTTTAATTAATTTTTAATTATTTTTAAATTATTATTTTTATTATTTAATTTATTATTTATTTTAAGTGAGACACAGTTCTCGTTCAGGTCCGCTCAAAGGGCTGATATTATTAGCATATATTTGTATTTTTTATTATTATTTTAATTGAATTATTTATTATTTTATATGTATTTTTTAATTAATTTTTAATTATTTTTTAAAATTTTTTTTTATTATTAAATTTATTATTTATTTTAAGTGAGACAGAGTTCTCGTTCAGGTCTGCTCAAAGGGCTGATATTATTAGCATATATTTGTATTTTTTTATTATTTTTATTGAATTATTTATTATTTTTTATTTAATTTTTAATTAATTTTTAATTATTTTTAAATTATTATTTTTATTATTTAATTTATTATTTATTTTAAGTGAGACACAGTTCTCGTTCAGGTCCGCTCAAAGGGCTGATATTATTAGCATATATTTATTTTTTTTATTATTATTTTTATTGAATTATTAATTATTTTTTATTTATTTTTTAAATAATTTTTAATTATTTTTTAATTATTATTTTTATTATTTAATTTATTATTTATTTTAAGTGAGACACAGTTCTCATTCAGGTCCGCTGAAAGGGCTGATATTCTTAGCATATATTTGTATTTTTTATTATTATTTTTATTGAATTATTTATTATTTTTTATTATTTTTTTATTATTTTTTAAATATTTTTTAATTATTAAATTTATTATTTATTTAAATTGAGCCTAAGGCTGAGACAGAGTTTTCCTTCAGGTCTGCTGAGCGCCGACCAATCAGAATTGGAGCTCACCGCCTATTCACATACATTAGCGGTGTGTCCGCGATTTTAGGGCCGACAAATAGAACCAGGGGGTCGGCCATAAAATAGCTGACACACCGCTAATGTATGTGAATGGGAAATGAGGGGCTCTTCTGATTGGCTGAGGGCAGTACACAGCGACCAATCAGAAGAGCCCTTTACATCTCATTGACATACAATGGTGGATTTGTCGTCCATTGTATGTTAATGATAAGTGAAGAGGATGTCGGAGCTGGAAGTTGGCGGAAAGAAGACAGAAGATTCCCGGGGGCGGACGAAGAGGCGGAGATGGCGGAAAGAAGAGAGAAAGACTCCCGGGGCCGGAGGAAGGAGTACGCTGGCCGGCGGAGGACTTGTGGATGGGACGGACGATCAGATGACTAAGAAGGCATGTAAGTGATCGACGGGGCGTTAGGTTAGGGGACGGCGGGGGGCTTGGGGTGTAGGGCTTTAGGTGTTAGCGACAGCGGTGGGGGAAGGGGGGAAAGCGGCGGGGGAAGCGGCGGAAGCTTAGGAGGCGGCGGGGCTTAGGGGGTACGGGCTTAGGTGCGGCCCGGAGACGGCGGCGGACGGTAGGGGTTAGGGGTGCAGTCGGGCAGGGGTAGGAGAGTAGTGCCAGGGGCGCGGGCATTAGGGTAAGCTAGCTAGGTGACAGGCTTAAGGGAATGCCTTGCTTGTGGGTTTAGAATAGAAGTAGTATGCGGCAGGGTTAGCTGCGCAACGGTAGGGTAGGTGCGGCAGGTAAGCGCCCAGCAAAGGTTGGTTCGGCTAGAAGACCTCGACTCCGCTCCTTACTACAGCGCTTTATGTGCGCAGGTCGCAGGTGTTGCATGGCGTACGGTGGATTGCTGCTTCCTTCAAGACTTAATAATTAATAAAAAATTATCTAACTTGAGCCTAGGTCGGTGTCATACGCATGTAGCCACTTGTATAGCGGCTATAATGTAACTGTTTGGGTATACTTAATGTTCGCGCTTGGTTGTCATAATTAGCTGTATAGAAGACTAGATATGGGAACGTCCCCGCGGCCCGTCTCCAGTAAGTAAAAAAAACTATGGGATATATCGCGCTCGTCACTCTTCTGGTCAGGCTAGGTGCGTGCCGGGAAAGGTCAGTTGTGGGGTATGACAGTCCGGGGGCAGGGAGAGGGGCGGTGGTAATGGGGGGGTAGGGGGGGCAGGTTTGTTGGGGGGGGCAGGGTGTGGAGCTGAGGGTGGTGGGTTGGGGGGGTGGGGGCGGTGGGGGGGGTGGGGGGTCAGGGGAGTGGCTTGGGGGGGGTGGGGAGGCTTGTAGGTGGGGGAGGCAGGTTAGGTGCGGCAGGGGGTGGGTTAGGTCGGGTGGGGGTAGGGTGGCGGGGGAGGCAGGGGTGGGGGAGCGGGCTTAGGGGGGTTAGTCTAGGTTCGGGTTAGGGGGTATGCGGCGCGGGGGCTTAGGGGTAGGGGCTAGGTAGGTGTGGCAGGGGGTAGGGGCTTAGGTTCGGGTTAGGGGTATGCGGCGGCGGGCTTAGGGGGTAGGGGCTTAGGTAGGTGCGGCAGGGGGGTAGGGGCTTAGCTTAGGTGCGGGTTCGGGGGCTTAGGTGCGGGTTAGGGGGTATGCGGCGGGGCTTAGGGGGTAGGGGCTTAGGTAGGTGCGGCAGGGGGTAGTGCGGGCTTAGGGGTAGTGGCTTAGCTTAGGTGCGGGGGCTTAGGGGGTAGTGGCTTAGCTTAGGTGCGGTTCGGGGATAGGCAGTGGGTTAGGTGCGGCAGGGGAATAGGTGCGGCAGAGGGTAGGGGCTTAGGTTGGGGTTAGGGGGTATGCGGCGGCGGGCTTAGGGGGTAGGGCTTAGGTAGGTGCGGCAGGGGTAGGGGCTTAGGTTGGGTTAGGGGGTATGCGGCGGCAGGCTTAGGGGGTAGGGGCTTAGGTAGGTGCGGCAGGGGGTAGGGGCTTAGGGGGTAGGGGGGTAGGAGCGGCGCACTGAGGGGGTGGCTAAGAGCATGGGGCTGTAGTGTACAGCCTATGGTATATTACAGTCCCATGGGCATACGCGTGTCAGGCATAAAGCGTATGGGCATGGAGTGTAGTATAGCATAGCGGTGTATGTTAGCGACTCGCCATAGTGTACAGGCTATGGTATATTACAGTCCCATGGGCATACGCCTGTCAGGCATAAAGCGTATGGGCATGGGACTGTAGTATAGCATAGCGGTGTATGTTAGCGAGTCGCCACAGCGCCATGCTCTTAGCCACCCCCTGTGGCTTTGTTAGCGACTCGCAATGCCCGCTTGGGGGCATTGCTTCGCAAATCTGCAACGACTTCGGGAATTTGGCCGCGAGTCCAGGAGATGAAACCTGGACTCGCTAACAAAGCCACCGGAAGTAGCGCCGCTCCGACGGAAGTCAGTTACGGCAATTATATAATAGATGTGATAACACACTCGGGGTTCGCCTTTACTGGGATCAAAGGGCACGTATTTCTTGTGTGTCACTCAGTCCAACAGCAGAGATTTAGATGCCACTGGCCCTGGGCCAGATTTATTAAGGTGAAAGCAACCAGAAAGAAAACAAAACAACAAACAAAAATCCTTGCCTGTCAGGCACTAACTAAACAGAATGTAACCTCACTGCAGACTGAAGGGCTTATCCCTTCAGCCAAACCATATAACCAAAGAGCAATGCTTTCACTCACATGCGTCTCCATACACAGACAGGCCTTCTGTGTTCCCAGGCTGAGAAAGAACCCCTCCCGCCTCCCAGACTCCTTTTACCTACCCCAACCGCCTCCCATTAATGCATTAGCAGCCAGGTGATACTGACCAGGTTAGATTGCATAGGACAGATACCTGGGTGAGATATGCATGTCCTCATCCACTAATCCCACATGACTCTCACAATATATATATATATATATATATAATATTATTTATACATATAGCAGCGCTATGGTATATGGTGGTACATTACAGCACATGTATAGCAGCACTATAGTATATGGCGGTACATTATATTATATGTATAGCAGCACTATGGTTTATGGCGGTACATTACATTACATGTATAGCAGCGCTATGGTATATGTCAGTACATTACAGTACATGTATAGAAGCACTATGGTATATGGCGATATTCCGCTCCCCGCGGCCCCCCGCTCCTCCACAGTAAAAGTAAAAAAAATCCTCAGTGAGGATACTCATCTGTCCGCCGGCTCGCTCCACCTCCGTCTTCTAGGTCCTACAAGCCTTTAGGACCTGTCGTTGCCTGGGAAACCGATCAGTTGATCGGTCATATGACCACTAACTGCCAGGGGGCAGGATAGAGCAGGGGGGCAGGATGGTAATGGGGGGGGGAGAGGGGGCAGGATTGTGTGGGGGGGGCAGGGTGGAGCGAGCGGGGCAGGATGGAGCTGGGGGGGTAGGATGGAGGCAGGTGGGCAGGATGGAGCCGGGGGGCGGGGTAGGAATGGAGGCGAGGGGGGGGCAGAATGGAAGAGAGGGGGCAGGATAGAGGCGGGGGGCAGGATGGAGCAAGCGGGGCAGGATGGAGGGAGGGGGGCAGGATGGAGGGAGCTGGGCAGGATGGAGGAGCAGGGCAGGATGCAGGGAGCAGGGCAGAATGCAGGGAGCAGGGCAGGATGGAGGGAGCAGGGCAGGATGGAGCCGGAGGAGCAGGATGGAGCTGGAGGAGCAGGATGGAGCCGGAGGAGCAGGATGGAGCCGGAGGAGCAGGATGGAGCCGGAAGAGCAGGATGGTGGGGGGGGGGGGGGCAGGATGGCGCGAGCGGGGGCAGGATGGTGGTGGTGGGGCAGGATGGAGTCGGTGGGGCAGGATGGTGGGAGTGGGGCAGGATGGAGCCGGAGGGGCAGGATGGAGCCAGAGGAGCAGGATGGAGCCAGAGGAGCAGGATGGAGCCGGAGGGGCAGGATGGAGCCGGAGGAGCAGGATGGTGGCAGGATGGAGCGAGCAGGGCAGGATGGAGCGAGTGGGGCAGGATGGAGCGAGCGGGGCAGGATGGTGGCGGGGGGGGGCAGGATGGAGCCGGCAGGGCAGGATGGAGCGAGCAGGGCAGGAAGGAGCCGGAGGAGCAGGATGGAGCCGGAGGAGCAGGATGGTGGCAGGTGGGGGGAGGCAGGATGGGGGGGGGAAGGATGGAGCTAGCGGGGCAGGATGGAGCGAGCGAGGCAGGATGGAGTGATTGGGGCAGGATGGTGGCGAGCGGGGCAGGATGGAGTGAGCGGGGCAGGAATGAGCGAGCTGGGCAGGATGGAGTCGGGGGAGCAGGATGGTGGCGGGGGGGGGCAGGATGGGGGGACAGGATGGTGGCGAGCGAGTCAGGATGGAGCGAGCGGGGTAGGATGGAGCAAGCGGGGCAGGATGGAGCAAGCGGGGCAGGATAGAGCAGGATGGTGGCGAGGGGGCAGGATGGTGGGAGCAGGGCAGGATGGAGTGAGCATGGCAAGATGGTGGTGGGGGAACAGGATGGAGCCGGCGGGGCAGGATGGAGCGAGAGGGGCAGGATGGAGCCGGAGGAGCAGGATGGAGCCAGAGGAGCAGGATGGTGGCAGGTGGGGGGGCAGGGTGGGGGGGGGCAAGATTGAGCTAGCGGGGCAGGATGGAGCGATGAAGGGCAGGATGGTGGCTGGGGGGCAGGAATGAGTGAGCGGGGCAGGATGGAGCTGGAGGAGCAGGATGGTGGCGGGGGGGCAGCATGGGGGAGAGCAGGATGGTGGCGAGCGGAGCAGGATGGAGCGAGCGAGGCAGGATGGTGGCAGGGGGCAGGATGGAACGAGCGGGCAGGATGGAGTGAGCAGGGCACAATGGAGCGAGTGGGGCAGAGTGGAGCAAGCAGGGCAGGATGGTGGCGGGGGAGTAGGATGGTGGTGAGCGGGGCAGGATGGAATCGGAGGGGCAGGATGGAGCCAGAGGGGCAGGATGGAGCCGGGGGGGCAGGATGGAGCCAGCGGGCGCAGGATGAAGCCGGCGGGGACAGGATGGAGCGAGCGGGGCAGGATGGTGGCGAGCGGGGCAGGAATGAGCGAGCGGGGCAGGATGGAGCAAGCGGGGCAGGATAGAGCAAGCGGGGCAGGATGGAGCGAGCGGGGCAGAATGGTGGCAGGGGGCAGGATGGAGCGAGCGGGCAGGATGGAGCGAGCAGGGCACGATGGAGCGAGTGGGGCAGAGTGGAGGCGGCGGGGTCAGGATGGAGCGAGTGGGGCAGGATGGTGCGGGGGAGTAGGATGGTGGTGAGCGGGGCAGGATGGAGCCAGAGGGGCAGGATGGAGCCGGGGGGGCAGGATGGAGCCAGCGGGCGCAGGATGAAGCCGGCGGGGGCAGGATGGTGGCGAGCGGGGTAGGAATGAGCGAGCGGGGAAGGATGGAGTCGGGGGAGTAGGATGGTTGCGGGGGGGCAGGATGTGGGGGCAGGATGGTGGCGAGCGGGTCAGGATGGAGCGAGCGGGGCAGGATGGAAGTCAAGCGGGGCAGGTTGGAGTGAGCGGGACAGGATGGAGCAGGATGGTGGCGGGGGGGCAGGATGGTGGGAGCGGGGCAGGATGGAGCGAGCAGAGCAGGATGGAGCCGGCGGGCAGGATGGAGTGAGAGGGGCAGGATGGAGCAAGCGGGGCAAGATGGAGCCGGAGGAGCAGGATGGAGCTGGAAGTGCAGGATGGTGGCAGGTGGGGGGGGGGCAGGATGGGGGGGGGGGCAGGATGGAGCTAGTGGGGCAGGATGGAGCGAACGGGGCTGGATGGTGGCGGGGGGGCAGGATGGAGCGAGCGGAGCATGATGGAGTCAGCGGGGCAGGATGGTGGCGAGCGGGGCAGGATGGAGCGAGCGGGGTTGGAATGAACGAGCGGGGCAGGATGGAGCCGGGGGAGCAGGATGGTGGCGAGGGGGCAGGGTGGGGGGGCAGGATAGTGGCGAGCGGGTCAGGATGGAGCGAGCGGGGCAGGATGAAGCCGGCGGGGCAGGATGGTGGGAGTGGGGCAGGATGGAGTGAGCAGGGCAGGATGGTGGTGGGGGGGCAGGATGGAGCCAGAAGAGCAGGATGGTGGCTGGGGGGGGGGGCAGGATGGGGGGAGAGCAGGATGGTGGCGAGCGGGGCAGGATGGAACGAGCGGAGCAGGATGGTGCCGGATGGGCAGGATGGTGGCATGGGGGCAGGATGGAGCGAGCGGGGCAGGATGGAGCAAGCGGGGCAAGATGGTGGCGAGCAGGGCAGGATGACGCGAGCGGGGCAGGATGGTGGCGGGGGGTAGGATGGAGCGAACAGGGCAGGATGGAGCGAGCGGGGCAGGATGGAGCAAGCGGGGCAGGATGGAGCGAGCGGGACAGAATGGAGCCGGCGGCTGCAGAACGGAGCCGGCGGGGCAGAACGGAGGCGGCGGGGGAGCAGGATGGTGGTGGGGGAGCAGGATTGTGGCGGGGGAGTAGGATGGTGGTGAGCGGGGCAGGTTGAAGCCGGAGGGGCAGGATGGAGTCGGAGGGGCAGGATGGAGTCGGGGGGGCAGGATGGAGCCGGCGAGGGCAGGATGGAGCCGGCGGGGGCAGGATGGTGGCGGGGGGGCAGGATGGAGCGAGTGGGTCAGGATGGTGGTGGGAGGGGCAGGATGGTGGCAAGCGGGGCAGGATGGAGCCAGCGGGGGCAGGATGGTGGCAAGCGGGGCAGGATGGAGTCGGCGGGGCAGGATGGAGCTGGGGGGGGCAGGATGGAGTGAGAGGGGCAAGATGGTGGCGGGGGGGCAGGATGGTGGCGGGGGGCAGGATGGTAGCGGGGGGGAAGGATGGTGGCGGGGGGGCAGGATGGTGGCGGGGGGCAGGATTGAGCCAGTGAGGCAGGATGGCAGCGGGATGGGGGCAGGATGGTGCCGGGGGGCAGGATAGAGTCGGCGGGGCAGGATGGTGCCGGCGGGGGGGCAGGATGGTGCCAGCGGGGGGGCAGGATACTCACCCGTCCGCCGGCTCGCTCAACCTCCGTCTTGTAGCTCCCATGGCAGACCTGTCGTTGCCTGGGAAACCAATCAGCTGATCAGTTTCCCAGGCAATGACAGGTCCTCAAGCCCTAAAGAAGATGGAGGTGGAGCGAGATGGCGGACGGCTGAGTATCCTCACTGAGGATTTTTTTATTTTTATTATCAGCGTGGAAGAGCGGAGGGGGCCGCGTGGAGCGGGGGGGGGCAGGAGGAGCGAGGAAGTGGGGGGCAGGAAGAGCGGAGGGGGGCAGGAGGAGCGGAGGAGGGCAGGAAGAGCAGGGGGCCGCAGGTAGCTCGGGCAGGAAGAACAGGGGGCTGTGTGGAGAGACCGTGTAGCCGGGCTGCATATTGGAGCGGAATTCGAACTTCGAATTCTCGTGCCTATTTGCATAGTCTGCGCTCATTGGGCGGCCTCTGTCTGTCGCACGATTTCCGTGACAGACAGAGAACATTACACAATTATATCATTGTCCTAACTACTATTTATATTATATTACATGGGTGAGTTAATACTCCACATTTAACCCATGTGGTTTCAACGTACGTAGTCGATATATGTGGCGCCCCATTAAGAGTGCGTCACAAAGGGTACTGCACCCCTGAATGAAGTTGCCATATCCTTTGTTCTGGTAATGAGTAGAAGAATTCTGAAGCTCCAACACCACACACATACACCTAGTGATAGGGGACCAATCAGACACCCGTTGCTAGGGTAACTGGTCCCGGTGGGAGGAGAGCTAGGTTATAGAGTGAGTGGGAGAGCAGAACAGAGTGAGATCAAGCAGGAAGTGAGTGCAGAGAAGTCAGAAGGGTGCTGCACAGGGCCGTGCAGCACAGAGAAGCAAAGTGAAAGTAACAGATGTGGTAGAGTTGGAGAAGCTACAGAGAAGCACTGAGGAAGCTAACTGGGAGGGCACCTCAACCTGGTGACCCAGAAGAGAAAGGGGCAAGAAGAGAACGGGTAATTCAAAATCCTTGCCCAGTTCAAATCTGGAGTACCGGCTCCGAGGTGGTCCAGCAGGCTACATCCCTGAACCACAAACCCGGAGTGGTAGATGTGTCTATAGGAGCACGACCCACCAACCAACAACTACTGCAGCTTATACCAGGAGCACCCACCATTGAGGGCCAGGGTCCGCGGAGAGAACTAGCGTTGCAGCGGAATCCCAACCAAGGGTCTTCAGTGCTCGTATGCGGGTATAGCAGAGCAGTGAAGTGAAGGGACAGACAGTGATAGAGAAGGACACCAGATGAACTTCAGAGGGACGCTGCTCATTGCCAGAACCACCCGGTCCACTGCCTTAGCTGACACCATCGCATACCTTGTAAAGTTGCCGTTTACTGGAGTAAAGAACCCGTGCAGAGTGAGCAGCGTGTCAGTGATTCTTTCCGTGAACTGTGACTAATCTGTCTTGCTCCACAGTGACTGCGCTGCCATACTACACTATTTATTCCTACTTCCGACACCCCGGGGACCCCGCTTCTCCTGTAGGGAGCCATTCCATCTTGTTGCCGCCCATCACCCCGGAGGATCCATCAGCGTCCGTGCCATCGCCGGAACCTACAGGTGGCGTCACGAACAAACTTTATTTCTTTATTATTTTTCTTTTCCCCTTTTTGCATTGACCACCAGGCCCACAGCCTCAGGCACTGCCACCCGTGACCTCCAGACTGCGTCTGAGAACTGAGTCCCCTGGCCTCGGGTGAGTCATGTGGACTCGGGATTGGCTTCGCCGCCGGGACACCCGGAGCCACATGCAGCTGTTGCGTGAGCTGGAGGATTGTAGTCCGCATGATTTTAGGAACTACCTCCATATGTCCGAGGACTCTTTCACATTCCTTTTGGAACGCATACGGCCATTGATAGCCCATCAGGACACTGTGATGCGTCGAGCTGTACCACCTGAGGAGCGATTGGCAGTAACTTTGCGCTTCCTGGCTACAGATTGGTCGAGGACCGACCTGCAATACCCTTCACGTGTATCACTGTCCCTGCAGACCGCCTGATCCCCGAGACGTATGAGGCCATCTGGAGTAGTCTGCTGCCATCCTATATGCAGTTTCCAGAAACACCTGCTCAATGGATGGATGTAGCCAGAGAATTTGAGGACTGCTGGCAATTTCCAAACTGCGGCGGTGCATTGGATGGTAAGCACATGAGGATAACTAAACCCCCAAACTCTGGGTCTTTGTATTACAATTACAAAGGATATTTTAGTATTGTCCTCATGGCCCTGGTGGATGCGAACTATGAGTTCCTCTACGTGGACGTTGGAATGAATGGACGTATCTCAGATGGGGGGGTGTTCGCACACTGCTCCTTGGCACAAGACCTAAGGACCGGTG
Source organism: Allobates femoralis (assembly GCA_033576535.1). NCBI lineage: Eukaryota > Metazoa > Chordata > Amphibia > Anura > Aromobatidae > Allobates > Allobates femoralis. Next base: position 82,058,064 of record JARQOC010000008.1, on the reverse strand, counting down.
GGCTGAACTTGCCCTCAAATGAAGAGACAACCCATCATCTCAACTTTGCGTTTGTGGGGGATGAAGCGTTCTCACTTCAGGCACACCTACTACGGCCATATCCCCAGAGGACCCTTACTTCTGAGCAGCGCATTTTCAATTACCGGCTATCCCGGGCCCACCGTGTGGTTGAAAATGCGTTTGGGATCATGGACAATACATTCCGGGTTTTTCATACACGTATGCATATGAAACTGGAATCTATTGATGTGGTAGTGCTGGCCTGCTGTGTGCTGCATAACTTCCTGCATCGTAGGGATCGGTCATCATACACGCCGGCAAGTTATGTTGATTCAGTGGACCCCACAACAGGGGAGGTCCGTCCAGGGGCTTGGCGTGATACCATCCATGGTGTGGCGCCACTCCAGCCGCTGAGCCAGGGTCATACTCAGCAGGAGGCCAGGAACAGCAGAGACGCATACTGCTCCTATTTTAATGGCCCTGGGGCAGTGGCCTGGCAGCACCAGCAGGTGTAGGGTGGCTGGTGCTGTGAGGCAGGAACAAGATGTGGATGGTGTAGTTACAAGGATGGCCATGAGTTTTTTGTTTTGTTTATCTGTGTGCACAATCTTTACTTTTTATTTTTGGGCCACACTTTGCCATGTTTATTGTTTTACCTTATTTCTTATCATGTTCCATTACTTTGTGTGATGTTAACACTTGTTTTTTCTGTTATTTTGTGTGTGTTGTTGTCCTTATTTTTTAAGGTGCACAAAAATAATAAGTTTGACAAGTTGGATCCAAAAAACTACGTGTGTGTGTTGTTACTTGGGGATACAGGGCAGTTGCACATAGCTTGATGCTGTGCACAGAGGTATGTGACCCATCCAAAGCTAGTGATGGGTCCTTGAAACATTGTGTGTTAATATGCAGTACCCAGGTTCCGCCCTTTGGGCCACAGTGTAGGGTGCAACTGTGTGTACATATCCATTGTGATGTGTTGTGGCCACAGGGGCACATGTCCACACACATTCATGAAGCAACGTTTTTTGTGGGTGATGTAGGTACAGTCCACTACACACAAACATGTGTACACACACATAGTTGAGTGGTGCCATGGCAGCTGTGCCATGGCATGGACCAATGTAGGCACATATGTGCAAAGTATTGTGTGTATGTTCCCACCTTCAGCTACAGACGCACACATAGCAAACCATTGTGTAGTGTAAGCCACTGTCCTGCTTAAAACCGCTCCTGTGTGACGTTTGAGCGGCTCGAAAGTGAATTGCAGCAGCCACTTGTCATGACACGAGCGTGTATTCCTAGAAAAATCTGCGACAATGGCGTCACGTATTAGCCAGCCTTCCAGACCAGGCTGGCCAATCAGGACGCTATTGCGTTGTCCAATGAGTGTGTTTGGGGCGCGGTGAAAACAATTTGGCACGCCTATGTTTTCGCCGCACTGGACAGATACGCCCACATTCCTTTGCTGATTTGAGGCGTGTGAGGTGGTGACTGGACGCAACTTCCGGGACGACACATCGCCTTAGTTTGAGGGCGAAATTGCAGCGTGTAAAAGCGCCATCGGCGTTTGGAAACAACCATGAAAAATATGCACGCGCACGTCAGATTGCCTCCGAACGCCACCAAAAGTGGCAGCGTGTAAAGGTACCCTTACAGTGCCCATGACTAATCCCTGTCTATCTCTGTTCTCTAATGCCGTCAGCCACTGTCATCATCTGTGCATTCCATACCTGCCATTACATGCCAGCCTCCAAGATCCGCTGTGCCGTTCACTCGTTGCTGAACTCCCTAGTGCCTGCACCTGCCATATAAGGACTTGCTCTTCACTACTGAGTACTGGAACAGACCAGCTTCCATCACTCTGCGGATCATTGTACACAGAGACTTTTTGTTCATACGAGCCACTGCCCTGGTATCGGCAGTTGTGAAATTTAGACCCTCTGGAGTTGGCCCTGATGATCCCAGTATAGGGTTCTTCTCATTGGTCAGCTCCTCCAAGGGAGATTGGTACCACAGCCCAGTGGGTCCACTCTCAGATGCTCACCTCCATATGCGTAACCCTGCATAACCCAAGTGCATTTCATCTTGAGGTGACAAATATCCTCTCCCGTCGTGTATCAGCAAGCATTGACTGCTCATGTGTACTGTACCTGTCGTTGTTACCCCCACTTCTTATGTAAAGCGCCATGGAACCAATAGCGCTATATAAATAATAATAATAATAATAATAATATATGGCCATACATTCTCCTTCAGAATTTTTTGCTAGACAGCAAAATTCACCGTTCCATTTACCACAGCAAAACGTATAGGTTATGAAGCAGCAAAAGAGCACTAGACCTTCACACAACCACCACCATATTTTACTGTTGGGATGATGTTCCTTTTATGGAATGCTATTACTTTTACACCAGATGTAATGGGACATACACCTTCCAAAATGTTCAGTTTTTGTCTCGTCAGTCCACAGAGTATTATCCCAAAAGTCTTGGGCTCCTCAAGATGTTTTCTGGCAAAACTGAGATGAGCCTTTATGTTCTTTTTGGTTTTCATCTTCGAACTTTGCCATGCAGTCCATTTTTGCTCAGTCTCTTTCTTATAGTGGAGTCATGAACACTGACCTTAACTGAGTCAAGTGAGGTCTGTAGTTCTTGGACGTTATGGGGTCTTTTGCAACCTCTTGGATGAGTCGTTCCTGAGCCTTTGGGGTAATTGTGGTCAGCTGGCCACTTCAGGGAAGTTTCACCACTGATTCATGTTTTCACCATTTGTGGATAATGACACTCGCTATGGCTCGCTGGAGTACCAAAGCTTTAGAAATGGCTTTATAACCTTTTCCTGACTGATAGATCTCAATTACGTTTTCTCAATTGTTCCTGAATGTCTTTGGATCGCAGAATGATGTCTAGCTTTTAATGATTTTTTGGTCTACTTCACTTCATCAGGCAGGTACTATTTAAGTGATTTCTTGATTGACACAAGTGTGGCAGTAATCAGGCTTGTGTTTGGCTAAGGAAATTGAACTTGCATTCCCGAAAATGTGATAAACCACAATTAACTTCTGTTTCAAACAGAGGAGGGCAATAACCTTTTCACACAGGGCCCTGTATGTTTGGATTTCTTTTTCTATTATTAATAAAGACCTTCATTTAAAAACTGCATTTTGTGTTTACTTGTGTTATCTTTGTTTAATATTTTTACATTCATCTGGTTATCTGAAACATTTAAGTGTGACAGACATGCAAAAGAATATGAAATAAGAAAGGGGCAAACTTTTTTCATAACATTGCATGCCCTGCAAGATTTAAATTCATTTCTGCTTATTATATTGCTAACAGTAATCTTTGAGACACTGTTCTTAGCACTCTTCAGTTCATTGACCAGGTCCTCCTTGTGTAGTTCTGGGCTGATTCCTCATCTTTCTCAGAATCATCCTTCCCACCCCCCCACAAGGTGAGATCTTGCATGGAGCCCCAGACCGAGGAAGATTAATAGTGATGAGCGAGCATGCTCGCCACTACTCGGTACTCGCACGAGTATCACTATACTCGGGCTACTCGGCGAGCACCGAGTAATCTCGCGATACTCTTGCTGTGCTCGTGGTCGTCATCTCTGCATGTTGGCGCTCTTTTGAGAGCCAGCCCACGTGCAGGGATTGGCTGGCAGACCACTGCAATGCCACAGCCCTGTTAGTTGTGGCATAGCAGTGATTGGCCGCCCTGCACAGCGTGACCGAGCCTTTATAACTCCCGGCGCGCTGTGCTCGGCACACAGCCATCCAGACAGTCAGTGTAGGGAGAGTGTCTGCTGCTGCTTAGGGACAGATTTGCGGCGCTTATAGGTAGATCCGGAGCAGGGCTGCAAACTGCTGCTGACCACAACAGTCCTTCTCAGGAGTAATCTAGGAGGATATAGGCAGGGTGATCCAGATCGGAGTCCAAGCTTTCCAGTGACCAGAACAGTCCTTCTCAGGACTAATCTAGGAGGATATAGGCAGGGTGATACAGATCGGAATCCAAGCTTTTCTGTGACTATTAGAGTCACCAGACTGTTGTACTTACTACCTTAATACAGGTTAGGGACTAGAATCCTCTCCTGACACCATTACAGTCACCAGACTGTTGTACTTACTACCTTGATACAGGTTAGGGACTAAAATCCTCTCCTGACACCATTACAGTCACCAGACTGTTGTACTTACTACCTTGATACAGGTTAGGGACTAAAATCCTCTCCTGACACCTTTACAGTCACCAGACTGTTGTACTTACTACCTTGATACAGGTTAGGGACTAAAATCCTCTCCTGAAACCATTACAGTCACCAGACTGTTGTAATTACTACCTTGATACAGGTTAGGGACTAAAATCCTAATCTCTTGTGATCTGAACAGTCACCAGACTGGTGTATGTACTACCTTGATACAGGTTAGGGACTAAAATCCTAATCTTCTGTGATCTGAACAGTCACCAGACTGGTGTACGTCATACCTTGATACAGGTTAGGGACTAAAATCCTAATCTCCTGTCACCATTACAGTCACCAGACTGGTGTAATTACTACCTTCATACAGGTTAGGGACTAAAATCCTAATCTCTTGTGATCTGAACAGTCACCAGACTGGTGTACGTACTACCTTGATACAGGTTAGGGACTAAAATCCTAATCTCCTGTGATCTGACCAGTCACCAGACTGGTGTACGTCATACTTTGATACAGGTTAGGGCCTAAAATCCTAATCTCCTGTCACCATTACAGTCACCAGACTGGTGTAATTACTATCTTGATACAGGTTAGGGACTAAAATCCTAATCTCCTGTGATCTGACCAGTCACCAGACTGGTGTACGTCATACCTTGATACAGGTTAGGGCCTAAAATCCTAATCTCCTGTCACCATTACAGTCACCAGACTGGTGTAATTACTACCTTGATACAGGTTAGGGACTAAAATCCTAATCTCTTGTGATCTGAACAGTCACCAGACTGGTGTATGTACTACCTTCATACAGGTTAGGGACTAAAATCCTAATCTTCTGTGATCTGACCAGTCACCAGACTGGTGTACGTCATACCTTGATACAGGTTAGGGACTAAAATCCTAATCTCCTGTCACCATTACAGTCACCAGACTGTTGTAATTACTACCTTGATACAGGTTAGGGACTAAAATCCTAATCTCTTGTGATCTGAACAGTCACCAGACTGGTGTACGTACTACCTTGATACAGGTTAGGGACTAAAATCCTAATCTCCTGTGATCTGACCAGTCACCAGACTGGTGTACGTCATACCTTGATACAGGTTAGGGCCTAAAATCCTAATCTCCTGTCACCATTACAGTCACCAGACTGGTGTAATTACTACCTTGATACAGGTTAGGGACTAAAATCCTAATCTCCTGTGATCTGACCAGTCACCAGACTGGTGTACGTCATACCTTGATACAGGTTAGGGCCTAAAATCCTAATCTCCTGTCACCATTACAGTCACCAGACTGGTGTAATTACTACCTTCATACAGGTTAGGGACTAAAATCCTAATCTCTTGTGATCTGAACAGTCACCAGACTGGTGTACGTCATACCTTGATACAGGTTAGGGACTAAAATCCTAATCTCCTGTCACCATTACAGTCACCAGACTGGTGTAATTACTACCTTCATACAGGTTAGGGACTAAAATCCTAATCTCTTGTGATCTGAACAGTCACCAGACTGGTGTACGTACTACCTTGATACAGGTTAGGGACTAAAATCCTAATCTCCTGTGATCTGACCAGTCACCAGACTGGTGTACGTCATACCTTGATACAGGTTAGGGCCTAAAATCCTAATCTCCTGTCACCATTACAGTCACCAGACTGGTGTAATTACTACCTTCATACAGGTTAGGGACTAAAATCCTAATCTCTTGTGATCTGAACAGTCACCAGACTGGTGTACGTCATACCTTGATACAGGTTAGGGACGAAAATCCTAATCTCCTGTGATCTGACCAGTCACCAGACTGGTGTACGTCATAACTTGATACAGGTTAGGGACGAAAATCCTCTCCTGACACCATTACAGTCACCAGACTGTTGTACTTACTACCTTGATACAGGTTAGGGACTAAAATCCTCTCCTGACACCATTACAGTCACCAGACTGTTGTACTTACTACCTTGATACAGGTTAGGGACTAAAATCCTCTCCTGAAACCATTACAGTCACCAGACTGTTGTAATTACTACCTTCATACAGGTTAGGGACTAAAATCCTAAACTCCTGTGACCATTACAGTCACCAGACTGTTGTAATTACTACCTTGATACAGGTTAGGGACTAAAATCCTAATTTCTTGTGATCTGAACAGTCACCAGACTGGTGTACGTCATACCTTGATACAGGTTAGGGACTAAAATCCTAATCTCCTGTCACCATTACAGTCACCAGACTGTTGTAATTACTACCTTGATACAGGTTAGGGACTAAAATCCTAATGTCTTGTGATCTGAACAGTCACCAGACTGGTGTACGTACTACCTTGATACAGGTTAGGGACTAAAATCCTAATCTCCTGTGATCTGACCAGTCACCAGACTGGTGTACGTCATACCTTGATACAGGTTAGGGCCTAAAATCCTAATCTCCTGTGACCATTACAGTCACCAGACTGTTGTAATTACTACCTTGATACAGGTTAGGGACTAAAATCCTAATCTCTTGTGATCTGAACAGTCACCAGACTGGTGTACGTCGTACCTTGATACAGGTTAGGGACTAAAATCCTAATCTCCTGTGACCATTACAGTCACCAGACTGTTGTAATTACTACCTTGATACAGGTTAGGGACTAAAATCCTAATCTCTTGTGATCTGAACAGTCACCAGACTGGTGTACGTACTACCTTGATACAGGTTAGGGAATTTTATCCTAATCTCCTGTGACCTCTACAGTCACCAGACAGTTGTCGCAGTATACAGGCAAAATGCACAAGGGCGTTGGCAAGGGCGTTGGCAAGGAACAAGGAAGTGGACGTGATGGTGGTGCAGGCAGAGGCCGAGGTCGTGTGCAAGCACTAATTTCGCAACAACAAAGGGCCACATCTCCTCACTCGCACGTCCTGTCCCAAATTCTTGGAGCCCGCAGCAGTACACTGCTGTTGAAGCAAGAGCAGTGTCAACAGGTTGTTACTTGGACAGCGGATAATGCTTCAAGTCAGATGGGCACCTCCACAAACACCCTGTCTTCCACACGGTCAAGTGTCAGTAGCCGTGATACTGCACCGCACATTTCCCAACCTGATCCTCCTTCCTACCACCAGGCCGAGTACACGTCCACGGACATTACGGATCCCACACTAGGACACTCGGAAGAGCTGTTCACGTATCCATTCGCAGAATCTGGCCTGTCGCCACCTCCTCTTGAAGTGGGTGATGAGGAGATGGTATGTACAGATGCGCAAATATTTGAGCAGCCACGTTCTCACGAACGGAACGTTGCCAAAGTGTCTCAACAAGGGGTGGACGATGATGAGACACAATTGCCAGGAAGTCAGGAGGAAGATCAGGGTGCGGAAGAGGATGACGACATGGTGGATGATCCAGTAGCTGACCCAACATGGCAGGAGGATATGCAGAGCGAGGCCAGCAGTGCACAGGGGGAGGGAGGCGTAGCATCCCAACAGGCAGTACGAAGCTGGGTCGTGTCCGCAGGCAGAAGGCAGGCAACTGTTCCCTGGAACAACAACACGACTCAAGGTGCCTGTGCAAATGTTCGGTCTTCCCAAGTCTGGGAGTTTTTTAAGTTGGCTCCAGAAGACTCAAAAAAGGCCATTTGCCACACCTGCCATGCCAGTATCAGCAGGGGTACGAAAACTAGCAGCCTGACCACCACCAGCATGATCAGGCACATGTCAGCCAAGCACCCGACTTTGTGGGAAGTACAACAGAGTCGAGGAGCGGTGTTTGCTGATGTCACTGCTACGTCTTCGCCTGTTGTGCGTGCGAGCCAATCCCCTGTCCATGCTGGCCGCGAACAAGCCTCCGGCCCTGCACCTGAAGTTGCCCACGCACAAATTACACCACCATCAAGCACGTCCTTGTCCCAGCGCAGCGTTCAATTATCCATTCAGCAAACATTTGAACGCAGGCGCAAATATGCTGCCAACGCCCCACATGCCACAGTCCTGAATGATCACATTTCGCGACACATAGCGCTAGAAATGTTGCCTTTCCGGCTGGTGAGACGGAAGCATTCCGCGACCTGATGGCGGCTGCTGTCCCACGTTACTCGGTCCCCAGCCGCCACTATTTCTCCAGATGTGCCGTCCCCGCAGTGCATAACCACGTGTCCAACAGCATCACACGTGCCCTGAACAACGCTGTTTCAGCCAAAGTCCACCTAACCACAGACACGTGGACAAGTGCTTGTGGGCAAGGCCGCTACATCTCCTTGACGGCACACTGGATTAATATTGTGGAGGCTGGACCCAGTCTGAGCGAGGGACGGAACACGTCCTTCCCACACCAAGGATAGCAGGCCCTACCTCTGTCAGGGTTTCACCGACACTCTACAGCTCCGGAATGTCATGCTCCTCAGCCTCCTCCTCCTGCGCATCCTCATCCACTGTACCCTCCACACCAGTCCCAAGCTGGAAGCACTGCAGCACTGCCTCTGCAAAGCGGCAACAGGCTGTGCTGAAGCTAGTCTGCATAGGTGACAAACCCCACAATGCAGAAGAGGTGTGGACAGCTCTGAAACAGCAGGCAGATCACTGGCTCACACCTCTGAATCTAAAGCCAGGAAAGGTCGTGTGTGACAATGGCCGGAACCTGGTGGCAGCTTTGAGGCGAGGCCAGCTGACGCATGTTCCATGCGTGGCCCATGTGCTCAACCTGGTGGTTCAGAGGTTTGTAAAATCATATCCACAGGGTCTGAACTGCTGGTAAAAGTTCGCCGTCTGTCTGCACATATTCGCAAGTCACCTGCTGCTTCAGCCGGCCTTGCCGGCTTTCAGCGCCGTTTGTGTCTTCCGGCCCACAGACTGGTGTGTGATGTCCCACGCGTTGGAATTCAACTCTGCACATGTTGGTCAGGATATGTGAGCAGAAGAGGGCAGTTGTGGACTACCTGCATCACCTAAGCCGTCGGGACATGGGTCAAACTCCACACATAACACCTGAGGAGTGGAGATGGATGTCGGACCTATGTACCGTCCTCCAAAACTTTGAGGACTCCACCAAGATGGTGAGCGGCGATGACGCCATTATTAGCGTCACCATACCACTACTCTGCCTTCTAAAACGGTCTCTGCTGAAAATCAAAGAGGATGCATTGCAGGCCGAGCGCGATGACTTGGAGCAAGAAACAGTAGTGGGTGTGGGTGAAAACACACAGCCCAGCCTCATCTCATCACAACGTGCAGTGGAGGACTATGACGAGGAGGAGGAGGATGAAGACATGGAGCAACTCTCTGGCCAAATTGAGGATATGACATGCACACCACTCATACCCTCGATTCAGCGTGGCTGGCCTGAGGACAGGGGAGATGAGGAGGAGGAGGAGGAGGACAGCATGTTCAGTCATCGTGTTGGTCTGGATACTGAAGTGATGGCTGTTAAGAGTCTGGCACACATGGCTGACTTTATGGTAAGCTGCCTGGCTCGTGACCCTCGCGTTCAGAACATCTTGGCCGACAATCAGTACTGGTTGGCAACACTGTTAGACCCACGCTACAAGGAGAACTTTATGTCTCTCATTCCTAAGGCGGAGAGGTCAGCCAAAATGCAGCAGTTCCACAGGGCCATAGTCACGGAAGTAGTCAAATCATTCCCCTCACAAAACGCTAGCGGCATAGGTCAGGATTCGGTGGACAACCAAGGCGTACGGCCGAGAGGGGCACAAGTCCAATCCGCCAGAGGTTGGGGAACTGTCTTTATGATGTGGGACAGTATTCTCAGCCCCTCACGTACCACAGCCCCTGAGGTGCGGGGTAGTGCCACAAGAAATGCTAAGTTTGGCCAGATGCTGAAGGAGTACCTTGCAGATCGAAGATTCCTCTGTGCCTTTCAATTATTGGGTCTCCAAGCTGGACACGTGGCATGAATTGGCTCTCTACGCCTTGGAAGTCCTGGCCTGCCCTGCCGCTAGCGTTTTATCAGAGCGTGTTTTCAGTGCTGCAGGTGGAATCATCACTGATAAACGCACCCGCCTGTCAATTGAAAATGCTGACAGGCTGACTCTGATCAAGATGAACAAGGGTTGGATTGGGCCAGACTTCACCACACCACCAGCAAATGACAACTGAATTAAAATTTTGTTATGTGAATTTGCCATGAACCTCCACTCACCCATGGGTACACACTTCAGGACTTTGGCTAATCGCTGGACTGCTCCTCCTTCTCCTCATGTGACACCATGATGACCGTTACAATAGTTAGGCTGTTGTTTGAGGTATACCCGCAGTGGTAAATTTTTTCGCCCATTGATTTGACATGGCCCACTAACCCTGCAGCGTGCTCTATCCAGGGACAATGAGGAGCCTCCAATTTTTGGCTGCACTGGCCAAAGGGCTATACTACAATACACACCAGTTCTTGTGTACAGGACCTCCTGCACGTCTCTATCCAGGGACAATGAGGAGCCTCCCAATGTTTGGCCTGCCCTGGCCAAAGGCCTATACTACAATACGCCACTTGAGGGTTACAGGCCCTATACATGCTGTATGCATGGGTCATTGTTGAACCCCCCAATTTTTGGCTGCCATGACCAAAGGGCTATACTACAATACCCCATTGAGGGTTACAGGCCCTACTACATGTCTGAATGCATGGGTCATTGTTGAACCTCCCAATTTTTGGCTGCCCTGGCCAAAGGGCAATACTCAATACACCCACTTGAGGGTTACAGGCCCTACTACATGTCTGAATGCATGGGTCATTGTTGAACCTCCAATTTTTGGCTGCCCTGGCCAAAGGGCTATACTACAATACACCCACTTGAGGGTTACAGGCCCTACTACATGTCTGTATGCATGGGTCATTGTTGAACCTCCAATTTTTGGCTGCCCTGGACCAAAGGGCTATACTACAATACACCCAATTGAGGGTTACAGGCCCTACTACATGTCTGTATGCATGGGTCATTGTTGAACCTTCCAATTTTTGGCTGCCCTGACCAAAGGGCTATACTACAATACACCCAGTTCTTGTTCACAGGCCTCCTGCACGTCTCTATCCAGGGACAATGAGGAGCCTCCCAATTGTTGGCTGCCCTGGCCAAAGGCCTATACTACAATAACACCCACTTGAGGGTTACAGGCCCTACTACCATGTCTGTATGCATGGGTCATTGTTGAACCTCCCAATTTTTGGCTGCCCTGACCAAAGGGCTATACTACAATACACCCAGTTTCTTGTTCCAGGCCCTCCTGCACGTCTCTATCCAGGGACAATGAGGAGCCTCCAATTTTTTGGCTGCCCTGGCCAAAGGCCTATACTACAATACACCCACTTGAGGGTTACAGGCCTACTACATGTCTGTATGCATGGGTCATTGTTGAACCTTCCAATTTTTGGCTGCCCTGACCAAAGGGCTATACTACAATACACCCACTTGAGGGTTACAGGCCCTACTACATGTCTGTATGCATGGGTCATTGTTGAACCTCCCAATTTTTGGCTGCCCTGCCCAAAAAGGGCTATACTACAATACACCCAGTTCTTGTTCACAGGCCCTCCTGCACATCTCTATCCAGGGACAATGAGGAGCCTCCCAATTTTTGGCTGCCCTGGCCAAAGGCCTATACTACAATACACCCACTTGAGGGTTGCAGGCCCTACTACATGTCTGTATGCATGGGTCATTGTTGAAACCTTCCAATTTTTGGCTGCCCTGGCCAAAAGTACTATACTACAATACACCAGTTCTTGTTTACAGGCCCCTCTACTGCACGTCTCTAATCCAGGGACAGATGAAGGAGCCTCCCAATTTTTGGCTGCCCTGGCCAAAGGGCTATACTACAATACACCCAGTTCTTGTTTACAGGACCTCCTGCACGTCTCTATCCAGGGACAATGAGGAGCCTCCCAATTTTTGGCTGCCCTGGCCAAAGGCCTATACTACAATACGCCCACTTGAGGGTTACAGGCCCTACTACATGTCTGTATGCATGGGTCATTGTTGAACTTCCAATTTTTGGCTGCCATGACCAAAGGGCTATACTACAATACACCCACTTGAGGGTTACAGGCCCTACTACATGTCTGAATGCATGGGTCATTGTTGAACCTCCCAATTTTTGGCTGCCCTGGCCAAAGGGCAATACTACATACACCCACTTGAGGGTTACAGGCCTACTACATGTCTGAATGCATGGGTCATTGTTGAACCTCCCAATTTTTGGCTGCCCTGGCCAAAGGGCTATACTACAATACACCCACTTGAGGGTTACAGGCCCTACTACATGTCTGAATGCATGGGTCATTGTTGAACCTCCCAATTTTGGCTGCCCTGGCCAAAGGGCTATTACTACAATACACCCACTTGAGGGTTACAGGCCCTACTACATGTCTGTATGCATGGGTCATTGTTGAACCTCCAATTTTTGGCTGCCCTGACCAAAGGGCTATACTACAATACACCCAGTTCTTGTTCACAGGCCCTCCTGCACGTCTCTATCCAGGGACAATGAGGAGCCTCCCAATTGTTGGCTGCCCTGGCCAAAGGCCTATACTACAATACACCCACTTGAGGGTTACAGGCCTACTACATGTCTGTATGCATGGGTCATTGTTGAACCTCCCAATTTTTGGCTGCCCTGACCAAAGGGCTATACTACAATACACCCAGTTCTTGTTCACAGGCCCTCCTGCACGTCTCTATCCAGGGACAATGAGGAGCCTCCCAATTGTTGGCTGCCCTGGCCAAAGGCCTATACTACAATACACCCACTTGAGGGTTACAGGCCCTACTACATGTCTGTATGCATGGGTCATTGTTGAACCTTCCAATTTTTGGCTGCCCTGACCAAAGGGCTATACTACAATACACCCCCACTTGAGGGTTACAGGCCCTACTACATGTCTGTATGCATGGGTCATTGTTGAACCTTCCCAATTTTTGGCTGCCCTGACCAAAGGGCTATACTACAATACACCCACTTGAGGGTTACAGGCCCTACTACATGTCTGTATGCATGGGTCATTGTTGAACCTCCCAATTTTTGGCTGCCTGACCAAAGGGCTATACTACAATACCACCAGTTCTTGTTCACAGGCCCTCCTGCACGTCTCTATCCAGGGACAATGAGGAGCCTCCCAATTTGTTGGCTGCCCTGGCCAAAGGCCTATACTACAATACACCCACTTGAGGTTACAGGCCCTACTACATGTCTGTATGCATGGGTCATTGGTGAACCTCCCAATTTTTGGCTGCCCTGACCAAAGGGCTATACTACAATACACCCACTTGAGGGTTACAGGCCCTACTACATGTCTTATGCATGGGTCAATTGTTGAACCTCCCAATTTTTGGCTGCCCTGACCAAAGGGCTATACTACAATACACCCACTTGAGGGTTACAGGCCCCTACTACATGTCTGATGCATGGGTCATTGTTGAACCTCCCAATTTTTGGCTGCCCTGGCCAAAGGGCTATACTACAATACACCCACTTGAGGGTTACAGGCCCTACTACATGTCTGTATGCATGGGTCATTGTTGAACCTCCCAATTTTTGGCTGCCCTGGCCAAAGGGCTATACTACAATACACCCAGCTTGATTACAGGCCCTACTACATGTCTATGCATGGGTCATTGGAGCTCCCAATTTTTGGCTGCCCTGGCCAAAGGCTATACTACAATACACCCACTTGAGGTTACAGGCCCTACTACATGTCTGTATCAGGGTCATTGTTGAACCTCCAATTTTGGCTGCCCTGGCCAAAGGGCTATACTACATACACCCATTCTTGTTACAGGCCCTCCTGCATGTCTTATCCATGGGCAATGAGAGCCTCCCAATTTTTGGCTGCCCTGCCAAAGGGCTATACTACAATACACCCATCTTGTTTACAGGCCTCCTTCAGTCTCTATCCAGGGACAATGAGGAGCCTCCCAATTTTTGGCTGCCCTGGCCAAAGGCTATACTACAATACACCCACTTGAGGGTTACAGGCCCTACTACATGTCTGTATGCATGGGTCATTGTTGAACCTCCCAATTTTTGGCTGCCATGGCCAAAGGCTATACTACAATACACCCACTTGAGGTTACAGGCCCTACCTACATGTCTTATCAGGGCATTGTGAACCTCCAATTTTTGGCTGCCCTGGCCAAAGGGCTATACTACAATACACCCACTTGAGGGTTACAGGCCTACTACATGTCTGTAATGCATGGGTCATTGTTGAACCTCCCAATTTTTGGCTGCCCTGGCCAAAGGCTATACTACAATACACCCACTTGAGGGTTACAGGCCCTACTACATGTCTGATGCATGGGTCATTGTTGAACCTCCCAATTTTTGGCTGCCTGGCCAAAGGGCTATACTACAATACACCCACTTGAGGGTTACAGGCCTACTACATGTCTGTATGCATGGGTCATTGTTGAACCTTCCAATTTTTGGCTGCCCTGCCAAAGGGCTATACTACAATACACCACTTGAGGGTTACAGGCCCTACTACATGTCTGTATGCATGGGTCATTGTTGAACCTCCCAATTTTTGGCTGCCCTGACCAAAGGGCTATACTACAATACACCCAGTTCTTGTTCACAGGCCCTCCTGCACATCTCTATCCAGGGACAATGAGGAGCCTCCCAATTTTTGGCTGCCCTGCCAAAGGCCTATATTTCAATACACCCACTTGAGGTTGCAGGCCTACTACATGTCTGTATGCATGGGTCATTGTTGAACCTTCCAATTTTTGGCTGCCCGCCAAAGTACTATACTAAATACACCAGTTCTTGTTTACAGGCCCTCCTGCACGTGCTCTATCCAGGGACAATGAGGAGCCTCCCAATTTTGGCTGCCTGGCCAAAGGGCTATACTACAATACACCCAGTTCTTGTTTACAGGCCCTCCTGCACGTCTCTATCCAGGGACAATGAGGAGCCTCCCAATTTTTGGCTGCCCTGGCCAAAGGGCTATACTACAATACACCCATTTGGTTACAGGCCCTACTGCACGTCTTATCCAGGGTCATTGTGAAGCCTCCCAATTTTTGGCTGCCCTGGCCAAAGGCCTATACTACAATACCCCACTTGAGGGTTACAGGCCCTACTACATGTCTGTATGCATGGGTCATTGTTGAACCTCCCAATTTTTGGCTGCCTGGCCAAAGGGCATATACTACAATACACCCACTTGAGGGTTACAGGCCCTACTACATGTCTGAATGCATGGGTCATTGTTGAACCTCCCAATTTTTGGCTGCCCTGGCCAAAGGGCAATACTACAATACACCCACTTGAGGGTTACAGGCCCTACTACATGTCTGAATGCATGGGTCATTGTTGAACCTCCCAATTTTTGGCTGCCCTGGCCAAAGGGCTATACTACAATACACCCACTTGAGGGTTACAGGCCCTACTACATGTCTGTATGCATGGGTCATTGTTGAACCTTTCCAATTTTTGGCTGCCCTGGCCAAAGGGCTATACTACAATACACCCACTTGAGGGTTACAGGCCCTACTACATGTCTGTATGCATGGGTCATTGTTGAACCTTCCAATTTTTGGCTGCCCTGACCAAAGGGCTATACTACAATACACCCACTTGGTTACAGGCCCTACTACATGTCTTAGCATGGGTCAATGTGAACCTCCCAATTTTTGGCTGCCCCTGACCAAAGGCTATACTACAATACACCCATTCTTGTTCACGGCCCTCCTGCATCGTCTCTATCAGGGACAATTTGAGGACCTTCCAATTTTTGGCTACCCCTGGCCAAAGGCCTATACTACAATACACCCATCTTGGTTACAGGCCCTCTACATGTCTGTATGCATGGGTCAATTGATTGAACCTTCCAATTTTTGGCTCCCTGGCCAAAGGGCTATACTACAATACACCCAGTTCTTGTTTACAGGCCCTCCTGCACGTCTCTATCCAGGGACAATAGGAGCCTCCCAATTTTTGGCTGCCCTGGCCAAAGGCTATTACTACAATACACCCACGTTTGTGGTTACAGGCCCTCTGCACGTCTCTATCATGGGACAATGTAAGAGCCTCCCAATTTTTGGCTGCCCTGCCAAAGGCTTTACTACAATACACCACTTGAGGGTTACAGGCCCTACTACATGTCTGAATGCATGGGTCATTGTTGAACCTCCCAATTTTTGGCTGCCCTGACCAAAGGGCTATACTACAATACACCCACTTGAGTGTTACAGGCCCTACTACATGTCTGAATGCATGGGTCATTGTTGAACCTCCCAATTTTTGGCTGCCCTGACCAAAGGGCTATACTACAATACACCCACTGGTTACAGGCCTACTACAGTCGACTCAGGCATTGTGACTCAATTTGCTGCCTGACAAAGGGCTATACTACAATCACCAGTTGGGTTACAGGCCCTACTCTGTCTGAATGAGGATGTTGAAACTCCAAATTTTTGGCTGCCCTGACCAAAGGGCTATACTACAATACACCCACTTGAGGGTTACAGGCCCTACTACATGTCTGAATGCATGGGTCATTGTTGAACCTCCCAATTTTTGGCTGCCCTGGCCAAAGAGCTATACTACAATACCCCCAGTTCTTGTTTACAGGCCCTCCTGCACGTCTCTATCCAGGGACAATGAGGAGCCTCCCAATTTTTGGCTGCCCTGACCAAAGGGCTATACTACAATACACCCACTTGAGGGTTACAGGCCCTACTACATGTCTGAATGCATGGGTCATTGTTGAACCTCCCAATTTTTGGCTGCCCTGGCCAAAGGGCTATACTACAATACACCCACTTGAGGGTTACAGGGCCTACTACATGTCTGTATGCATGGGTCATTGTTGAACCTCCCAATTTTTGGCTGCTCTGACCAAAGGGCTATACTACAATACACCCACTTGAGGGTTACAGGCCCTACTACATGTCTGAATGCATGGGTCATTGTTGAACCTCCCAATTTTTGGCTGCCCTGGTCAAAGGGCTATACTACAATACACCCACTTGAGGGTTACAGGCCCTACTACATGTCTGTATGCATGGGTCATTGTTGAACCTCCCAATTTTTGGCTGCCCTGGCCAAAGGGCTATACTACAATACACCCAGTTCTTGTTTACAGGCCCTCCTGCACGTCTCTATCCAGGGACAATGAGGAGCCTCCCAATTTTTGGCTGCCCTGACCAAAGGGCTATACTACAATACACCCACTTTAGTGTTACAGGCCCTACTACATGTCTGAATGCATGGGTCATTGTTCAACCTCCCAATTTTTGGCTGCCCTGACCAAAGGGCTATACTACAATACTCCCACTTGAGGGTTACAGGCCCTACTACATGTCTGAATGCATGGGTCATTGTTGAACCTCCCAATTTTTAGCTGCCCTGGCCAAAGGGCTATACTCAGGGGCGGAACTACCGTGGTGCAACTGGTGCAGTTGCACCAGGGTCCAGGCCACCTAGGGGGCCCCTGAGGCTCCAGCGGTAGGTCCGTTTCCCCCCGACATACAGAAGCTCTTCCTGTATGTCCCGGGGGGGGGGGGGGTGCTGTCGGGGACCGGGTGCTGTCGGGTGTTAGCAGCGCTGCGCACCCGGTCGGGTGTCAGCAGCGCTGCGCACCCGCGGCACTGCTGTGCCAGCAGCGTCGCGCTGCACACCCGCGCTGCACACCCGCGGCTGAGGCTCTTACATTGAGTCGGTCCCGGGGGGGGAAGTGCTGGCTGCGGGCGGCGCTGCTACTACTGTACAGTAGTACGAAGGGGGGGAGGGAGGGGGGATTGCTGGTGGAGCAGCAGCATTGAGGCAGAGGGGGCTGGGAGGGTCGGTGCTGCTGCACTTCCTCTTCCGGCTCTTCCGTGGAGGCAGGCAACACACCCGCTCCAGCAAGCTGATTGAAGATACTGAGGGGGGCTCCAGCCAGGTAAGAGCCCCGAAGCAGGGCTTTGGTCTGGTGCCTGGTGGGGAGGGAAACTGTGATGTTTACGTTACTTTGTCGCCACTATGAGGGGCGGGGGGGGGGGCCCCCGAAAAATTTCTTGCACCAGGGCCCACTACAGTCTGGGTCCGCCCCTGGCTATACTACAATACACCCACTTGAGGGTTACAGGCCCTACTACATGTCTGTATGCATGGGTCATTGTTGAACCAATTTTTGGCTGCCCTGGCCAAAGGGCTATACTACAATACACCCAGTTCTTGTTTACAGGCCCTTCTGCATGTCTGTATCCAGGGGCATTGGTGAACCTCCCAATTTTGGACTGCCCTGGCAAAGGAAGATACTACAATAGACCCAGTTCCTCAAAATGGGCACATTATTTCAAGACAGGGCTTCATGTTCGTCTCTTCTCAGGGTCATCGGAGTGCCGCACAATGTTTTCACGTAAAATCTTTCATGTAATCACAAAAAGTAACATACACCAGCTGTATCTCACTATTGGGTATGTGCCCTTAACATTTCCACCCTAAATATTCATTTTGGTGTCATTTTGGAAGGTTTTCTGGAGACTCCGTAAAATTGGCGTGAAACTCGGACAACATTGTTCACAGCTGTGACTTTTGAGTGAGAAATGCTTCCAGGGGTCTTCCCCATGGTGTTGCCATGTCATTTGAGCACTCTTCTGAGACTTTTGTGACATTTTTAGGGTTTTTCCATGCTGACGGCAGTCATTTCATAAAAATACTCGTGTCTCCCATAGGATAACATTGGGCTCGGTACTCGGGCCGAGTACATGAGTATCTCGGGATGCTCGGCCCGAGCTTCGAGCACCCGAGCATTTTAGTACTCGCTCATCACTAAAGATTAACAGTCGTCTTGTTTCTTCCATCTTCTAATAATTGTGTCAACAATTTTTACTTTCTCACCAAGCATATTGTTCTTTCTAAAATTGCTGGATTGTCTGAATCTATGTGGCTTAGGCCTGTTTCACAGGCCTGCGCAAAACACGCACGTGGGAAAGAGGCCATTTTTTGGGGCTGTGTGTCACGGATTGTGTTACATGTGTGTGCTGTCCGTGTGCTATCAGTGTAACATTCGGTTAGCACACGGACAGCCTGTCATTGTATGCTCTTCTCTCTAGCACTGCTAGTTCCTCTCATTTCTGGGGCTGCTGCAGCTCTCGGAGCAGCAAATATTCATATTTAATGAGACTAATGAGCTGTCCCAGAGGTGATAGGAACAGGCAGCACTGGAGAGGGGTGAGCATGAAATTCTTTATTTTTTAACTTTTAACTCTTTGCTCATGTCCGTGCACATGGATGTCAAATGGATGACATCTGTATGTAGGACATTTTTTGCATGGACCCATTGACCTGAGTGGGTCCGTGCTGCCAGACAAGATCAGACTAGGGATGGGCGAATCTACTCGCTAGGACTCGTTACTCTGCGAGTAGTAAGGGACTCGCAGGACTCGGTACTCTGCGAGTTTCCCAGCGTTTACTCACACAGTAACGAGTCCAATGCAAATCAATGGCAATCCTAGTTTTGTCAGAGACTCTGACAAAACTAGGATTGCCATTGTCTTGCATTGGACTCACTACTGTGCCAGTGATAGCAGGGAAACTCGCAGAGTAAGAGCTGTCTGCTCTGTGCAGCTCCAGGGTCCTAGAGCCTGCCTGCTGCCTGATGTAGCAGAGCTGAGATTGTTCTCAGTCTGCTCATTCCCTGTGCATAGACATCTATATCTATGCACAGGGGATGTAGCAGAGAGGACATCGCGTTTTGGACTACGTCGGACGGAAGAGGATTTTTTTAATTAAAGATGGAGTCCCTAATGGCTTTTTTTTTATTTCTAATAAAAAATTTTCTCTGTGTGGTGTTTTTTTTAACCCTTTATTGGAGATTCTTAGTGGCCGGGTCAAACCTGGCCTGACATTAAGAATCCCGGGCTTAATACCAGCTTGTATAACAAAGGTGGTATTAACCCCTTTATTACCCAGCGTGCCACCGCCACCAGGGCCGCTGGAAGAGCGGGGTTCAGCGCCAGAGGATAGCGCTTCAATGAACGCGCCATCTTCTGGGGCAATTTGCAGCGGGGGGTGCTCAGAAAGCTTGGGCCTCCCTGCGCTGCGGATTCCAGCCCCCAGCTGCTTAGCTGTACCTGGCTAGACATAGAAATTGTGCGGAGCCCCACACATTTTTTTTTTTATTATTTCATGAAATAATTAAAAAAAAGGGCTCCCCTATATTCTTGTGTCTGGCCAGGTACAAATAGGCACCTGGGGGTTGGGGGCAGCCCGTCGCTGCCTGCTGGATCCGGCTGGTTCCAGAAATACGGCGAAGCCCACGTCAAATTTTTTTCTGACAAATCCATAAAACAATGTAAATAAAAGGGACTGCATCTTTATTAACCCTGGACCATGGGCGAGGGGTTAATAAAGATGCAGTCCCTTTTTTAGGATTGTTTTATTGATTTTTCAGAAAAAAAATGACGTAGGCTTTGCCGTATTTCTGGAACCAGCCGGATCCAGCAGGCAGCGACGGGCTGCCCCCAACCCCCAGGTGCCAATTTGTACCTGCCGGACACAATAATATAGGCGAGCCCTCTGTCTTTTTTTATTTTTTCATGAATTTCATCTGCTTTTTGATCGCTTAAGCGATATCGTTTGTGCATCGCTGCGTGCGATCAAGCGATTTTACAATGTAAAATTGCTTGATCGTTACATCACAGATATGGGAGCCGGAGCTCATATCAAGCGATAATCGCTTGATCAACCTGCTTCATCGTGGTGTGTGACACCACGATGAACGAACTCCCAGCGGCAGAGTCTATGCTGGGAGATGGTATCTATGGTAAACGTCGGGTTACTAAGCGCCGCACTGTGCCTAGTAACCCGATGTGTACTATAGTTACCAGCGATTTTGCTGGTCCACATCGCTCGTGAGTCTGTCTGTGTGACAGCTCACCAGCGATGTGAGCGATATTGTTAGCGATCGCGCGTGTACGTGATCGCTTACAATATCGCTCTCGATATTGTAGCGTGTGACGGCCGCCAAAGACACGTGTCTGCTCCATATGGAGACACGGTCTGGGCATAAAAACAACTTTGTGTCATAAAGGCCATAGAATTTCATTCGACTTTGTATGTATGTGGGTCCAGCATGTGTCTGCATGAACTGCACACATGTCGGAGGCACAAATGTGTGAAAGTTGCCTGTTACCAGTCTGACGCGCATGGCTGAGTTTATGTTACGCTGCCTTTCCCGTGACCCTTGGGTTCTCAAAATTTTGGGTGACGGTCATTACTGGTTCCTGACACTTTTAGACCCACGCTACAAGGAGAACTTTATATCTCTTATTCCCGAGGTGGAGAAGTCTACAAAAATGGTGCATTACCAGAAGGCCCTTGTTGCGGAGTTATTAAAAACATTCCCATAAAAAAAATGCTGA
This sequence comes from Allobates femoralis, assembly GCA_033576535.1. Classification (NCBI taxonomy): domain Eukaryota; kingdom Metazoa; phylum Chordata; class Amphibia; order Anura; family Aromobatidae; genus Allobates; species Allobates femoralis. Next base: position 82,036,520 of record JARQOC010000008.1, on the reverse strand, counting down.
CGGCAGAGTTCAGAGTTCGGTGGACAACCAAGGAATACAGGCGAGAGAGACACAACTCCAATCCAACTGAGGCAAAGGAACACTGTCAAAGTGTTGGGAGACTTTTCTCAGCCCTCCGATGGCACAGGCCCAGAGGCGCAGGGTACTCTCACAAGGAGTGCAAAGTTTGGGAAGATGCTGAAGGGGTACCTTGCTGATCGTACCAAAGTCCTCCATGATTCCTTTGTGCCTTATAATTATTGGGTATCCAAGCTGGACACGTTGCATGAACTGGCTCTCTAGGCCTTGGAAGTCCTGGCCTGCTCTGCAGTTAGCGTTTTGTCAGAGCAGGTTTTTAGAACCGCAGGGGGAATTATAACTGATAAGCGCACCCACCTGTCAACTGAAAATTCCTGAGGAAGGAGCTCGGTACGTGGCTCCGAAACGCGTTGGAAATAAACCTCTACTACCAGTACTCAGACGTCCCAGTGTCGTTGGTGTATTTTCCTCTCTGCAAACAGCGCGGACATTAGGTACTTCGTCCAAAATACCTGATCACAGCACCGCACCTCGTGGAAGTACAGTCCCTGCAGCAGCTGCATTGGTTAGAGCGATTACGCTGGTTGTGTGCTACACAACCTGACCAGGTGAGCAAATCTGATTTTTTCACATTTACCTGCCTATAAAGGATAAGACCCTATGTGCGCATTCTCAACCCTCTAGATAAACTGAAAATTCTGACAGGCTGACTGTTATCAAAATGAACAAGGGTGGATTGGGCCAGACTTCTCAACACCACCAAATGATACCAGCGTAATATAAACTCAAAGCCAGTGTCTTTTTTGGGAGGTATATTCCCATGCTCCTCTTCACCCCCACACATGGGTATACGCTTCCTGATTTTGGCTATTTGCTGTAGTCCTCCTCCTTCTCCCCATCCTCCATCACCATATCACCAGGGGGACTGTGGTCCATGATATAAACACTCACTTAATATTTTTAAAGGGTGCGTATGATGCCTGTAAGTAAAAAATAAAAGTTGTAAACAGTATATTCATGTTTACCCCACAGAGGTAAATGTTTGTCAGTCCATACTTAGTGCATGGGCATTACAAGTATACGAGACCCACTCCTTTTGTAATGGGAAAATTATTTTATGCGCCCCTCCTACACTCTCTTCCAAGGGGCATTGGAGTGCCTCACAAATTTTAGCAGCCCTGCATAGGGTAACACTATGGAAGACTCACTTCTTACAAAAGGGAACATTATTTTATGATACTCTCCTTCACATCTCTTCCAAGGGGCATTGGAGTGCCTCCCAATTTTTGGCAGCCCTGCATAGGGCAACACTATGGGAGACCCACTTCTTAGGCCGGCTTCAGACTGCGTCTGACATCCGATCCGTAGCTGTCCGCTTGAAGCAGACAGCCGCGGACCGGATCTGCACACAGGACTGGGGGGCTATTATGCCCTCCGGTCCTGTGTGCAGCACACGCAGTTCCTGCTGCTGATAGGTGAGGACCGCGGCGCCCGCGGTCCTGTCCTGTCAGCGCCTGCAGCTGCGTGCGCTGCACACAGGACCGGAGGGCATAATAGCCCCCCAGTCCTGTGTGCAGATCCGGTCCGCGGCTGTCTGCTTCAAGCGGACAGCTACGGATCGGATGTCAGACGCAGTCTGAAGCCGGCCTCACAAATGGGAACATGATTTTATGACGCCCTCCTACACGTCTCTTCCAAGGAGCATTGGAGTGCCTCCAAATTTTTGGTAGCCCTGGCATTCACTGCATATACGCAATAACAGTATAGGAGACCAACTGTTTAATAATGGGAAAAACAAAGCATAGCCGCTGATGGCTCTCTAAGAATAGTACAGGTCGCCCTAATATATGTTTATTATTTTTTATTACATTAAAGATTAAAAAAAAAAAATGGTCTGGAGTCCCCCATAAATGTCAAGTCTAGCAAAGACTAAGCAGACAGCTGGGTCCGATGTTAGAAGCCTGGGAAGGGGGTAATACCCATGGACAATGGTGGATTATAATGAGGGCAAACTGGGCTACCGCCCGGGGCCCACAGGCTCACGGGGTCCATGGCCAGATTGTCCTCATTATAATTGTTTGTGCAGGAACAGATACCTCGCTCCCGTTCCCCCGGTGTACATTCGGAGCAGGGAGCTTCCCTGGAACTACGCTGCTGGCAATTCACAGCAGCAGCGCAGATCAGGGAAGCTCCCGTCACCACTAAAAAGACATCATCAGCCAGGGCCAACATGTAAGCACCGATATAAAGACTCTTGGAGACACAGCAACGGGAGGACAGGAGTGAGGTATGTGGTGTTATTTTCATTATATGTGCTGGAGTTTATAGGGGCTTCTCATTGGGAATCTCTAGCAATAAAGAAAACACTCTTGATGCTGCATGGTATACAAAGAATCATGGTATGTATGCTGGATATGTGATGCTGACCGTTTGTTTGCTGGGCACTGTGGGAGACCCGGCATGATTTCTTTTGAACAAGATCAGTGCATCTGCGGTGCATTGCAGTATTCGGACATTCACAGATTAAGGCCCCTTTCACATTTGTGCATCTGTGCAGTTACCTGCGTTTGCCTGCCTGCGCTAGCGCAAAAAACAAGCGCAGGTACTTTTCAGGCAAATGCAGGGCTGCACATGAACGCAGAGATGGGTAGGTCCTGCACTTGCCTTCGTCCCCGCCGCCATTATCTGCTATGGGGAGCGCAGGAAGTGAAATGCCGGACGCAGGTCTGATGAGGGCCGGAGTCTGACTTAGAAAAATAAAAGCCTAAAATGATCCCAAAAGCGGATTTAAGGCAAAAACGCATGGTATGTGTGAACAAGGCCAATTTCTGCTGTTTAGATCTAAAGCCAATATATGTTGTTGCTCTACATACAGAGATCTAATTTATTTGGGGACATCTGGACATCAATTTTGTGAGGTCTTTGGATATGGGGTGTAACCTTCCCTGGCATTAATCTATATGTCTATTTAAAGCTATACAGAGTATACTTTGAATTTACCGATATTTAAGAGCAGGATAGTGTGGGGCCCACTGGGACTCGGTGCCGGACCGGGGTATCACGGGGGTTATCACGGCGGTCCTGGTCCGGACCGTGTCCTGAGCCCACAAGTAAAAGGGGGGTATTTACAGGGATTTGTCGTGACGCCACCCACGGGTTGTGGTCAGTGAGGGGACCACCGCTGCTGCCATTCCAGGAGGATGGATGGATGGTGCTGCAGCTAGATGGATGAGCCGTGGGTCAGGGCTGCTCCTGACAGGGTGAAAAGATGTAATAAAGTTTTGTATGCAGGGAATCACACACGGGAGACTGAAGCAGGGTTCACCGGGTTTTACTAACAAGTTCTTCCACAGTTCAAACAGTTTACAGTCCAGTTCTTTGTACCATCTGCAGCCAGGTATCCTCTCTGAGACCCTTCACTTTCTCTGAAACCTTTCAGGCTCTCTTCTGTGCTTCTTTTCCCTGTGGGCTTTATGGGGGCAGCTCGGTCCCTTGTCTGGCTTCCCCCTGTGTGTGTGGGTGGCAAGCCTGAGTCCTTATGTGCTGCTGATCCTCCAGCGTATTGGGTGACCAGACCTGGAATCTGTGCCTCCCCGTCAGTGTGTCCGTGTACTGGCGTGTAGCTACGGTCACCCAGAGCCGATTCTCTGGTCCCAGCCTAGCCTGGGATGTCCCTATCTTGCAAGGGATCACCGGGCTCTCTCGTACCCATGTAACTACCTGGGTACGTCGGGGATTCTTTCCTGTCAGTAATCTGTCAGCGCTGCCGTCTTTCTCGGACCCAGCTGCACTGCACTGGTCCGGTCTCAGTCTTTCCCTTCCTTTGGGCTGCAGGCTATGGAGCGGGCTTTCTCTCCAGGAAACGGTGTCTTGCAGGGTTCTGCGCCTCCAGGGAGCCTCAGGCCTTCCGGGAAGTCTCGCTGTCTTTTCTGCCTTTACCTCTCGGCTCACTCTGGCCTACTGCCTAACTCCTTCTAGTTTACCCCTTTTGTACCTGGTCTGTCACCTGACCTATGTTCCCACCCACTTCCCTCTAAACGCTATCACCCCTTGCCCACCTAGAATCACGGACTCCGGGTTGGGTGTTGTACTCTGTGGGTGTGTGTTTTGAAGGTGTTCCTAAAGAACGGTCTACTATCTGCCTCGCTGCAGTTCCTACCTGTGGCCACCCCGGTCGCATGGGGCGCCACATTAGCAGCCTGAAAAATGTAAGGTAGACTTACACATATTAAAATATGCTTTGGATAGGGATGGGCGCCGAGTAGTAAGGGATCACTTGAGAAAGGCGCAATCAGCGCCGAAACGCATTGTGGAGACTGGGAATTCTACACCGATTGAATAAAGCCTTAAGGTAATTTATCACAGAGTGTCGTCCTGGAGTTGTTATCAGCGCTAATACAATACCACTTTTATCTTTGAACCTAAGTTAGGACTGGGCTGAGGGAGCAAGCAGGGAGCGAAGGGAGGGGGGAGAAATTCTCCTTACCTCTCTTCCGTCTTCCGGCTGTGTGCTCTGTGCTGGGCTCGGGTCCTGCGGGCTGCTGGCAGCTCCAGGGTCCTATAGCCCGCCTGCTCTCCCTGTGTACAGACATCTATGTCTGTACACAGAGATGTAGCAGTGCTGAGATTGTTCTCAGTCTGCTCACTCCCTGTGCATAGACATCTATATCTATGCACAGGGATGTAGCAGAGTGGACATAGCGTTTTGGACTACGTCGGACGGAAGAGGATTTTTTTAAATAAAGATGGAGTCCCTAATGTTTTTTTTTTTTTATTTCTAATAAAAAATTTTTCTCTGTGTTGTGTTTTTTTAAAACAATTTAATAGAAATTCATGGCGGTCATGTCTAATATTGGCGTGACCGCCATAAATTTCGGGCTTATATAATACAAAGCTGGCCCTAACCTCTTTATTACCCAGTGAACCACCGCACCAGGGCCACTGGAAGAGCGGGGTTCAGCGCCAGAGATGGCGCTTCAATGAACGTGCCATCTTCTGGGGTGGCTGCGGGCTGCAATTTGCGGATTCCAGCCCCCAGCTGCTTAGCTGTACCTGGCTAGACATAGAAATAGAAATTGCGCGAGCCCCACGCATTTTTTTTTATTATTTCATTAAATTCATGAAATAATAAAAAAAAAGGTCTCCCCTATATTCTTGTGTCTGGCCAGGTACAAATAGGCACCTGGGGGTTGGGGGCGGCTGGTTCCAGAAATACGGCGAAGCCCACGTCATTTTTTCTGAAAAATCAATAAAACAATCCTAAAAAAGGGACTGCATCTTTATTAACCCCTCGCCCATGGTCCAGGGGTTAATAAAGATGCAGTCCCTTTTATTTATATTGTTTTATGGATTTGTCAGAAAAAAATTTGACGTGGGCTTCGCCATATTTCTGTAACCAGCCGAATTCAGCAGGCAGCGACGGGCTGCCCCGAACCCCCAGGTGCCTATTTGTACCTGGCCAGACACAAGAATATAGGGGAGCCCTTTTTTTTAATTATTTCATGAATTTCATGAAATAATAAAAAAGAAATGCGTGGGGCTCCGCACAATTTCTATGTCTAGCCAGATACAGCTAAGCAGCTGGGGGCTGGAATCCACAACGCAGGGAGGCCCAAGCTTTCTGGGCACCCCCCGCTGCAAATTGCAGCCCGCAGCCGCCCCAGAAGATGGCGCGTTCATTGAAGCGCCATCCTCTGGCGCTGAACCCCGCTCTTCCAGTGGCCCTGGTGCGGTGGCTCACTGGCTAATAAAGAGGTTAGGGCCAGCTTTGTATTATCAGCTGGCCCTAAGCCCGAGATTTATGGCGGTCATGCCAATATTAGACATGACCGCCATGAATTTCTATTAAATTGTTTTAAAAAAAACACAACACAGAGAAAAATTTTTTTTATTAGAAATAAAAAAAAAAAGCCATTAGGGACTCCATCTTTAATTAAAAAAATCCTCTTCCGTCCGACGTAGTCCAAAACACAATCTCAGCTCTGCTACATCCCTGTCTGTGCTTAGACAGACAGGGATATAGCAGAGCTGAGAACTGACTAAACAGTCAGGGTTCAGCTTAGGTCATTATGACCTGAGCTAAATTCTGCTGTCAGCCAGACTCGCTCTGCTCCGGAGATTCCCAAGCAGTGACGGAAGTTTATTTATTCACTGCTTCTGTCAGTGTTAGGGAATCTCCGGAAAAAGCAGCAGAGACTCGGGGAGCGAGTCTGCAGCCGGCGCCGGCGGAGGCAGCGGTAAGTAGCCGGCCGGTACGGTGCACCATGGCGCTCTGCCATTACAGGTAGCCACAGAACCACCTAAAGCATGGAAGGATTTCCACAAAGGATTTCCTTACACACACACAACACCTTCCACCTCAGACCTGTAAGGGGAGCTCCACTTGCTGTCTTTAAACAAGATCCCCTATAAATACTGGACTGTGAAGAGTCAGTTAGTCTGTGCAGTATGGAGCAGTACTGTGAAGACGTCCTGGTGTATCGGAGCCGCAATAGGCCCGAGACAGTAGACCAGCCTAGCCAGTGTGAGAGTCTGAGAGTGAGGTTGAAGGCAAGGCATGAGGAAGACAGAGTAAAGGAGCAGACTGGGGGCAGAGGAGCCATACCAGTTCAAAAAGCAACCTGGACACTGGAGTCTGCAGGAGAGCACCTAGCCCAGCAGAAAAGACCGGTTCACCAAGGAGACTGCTGTCTCCCGGACACCTGTAGCGCAACCAACGAGAGAGCCAGGGACCGCAGGAAGAGTCATATCGGTAGCCCACACAAAGGCTCTCGACACTACAACATGGGTGAGAGAGAGAGACACAGAGGAAGGTCAGGCCTAGTTCTACATAGGTCAAGGGAAAAGAGACAAGAAGGCCTTATCCATGACTCATTGTGGAAATCCAGAAGTGCTTCCCGACCACCTGGAACAGTGCCTTCCATAACACCAGTAAAGGTAGAGAAACGATTCCCAGTGTGTTTAAAAGTTTTTCCATCCCTGAACCTGTCCGGCCTAGAGACTTTAGAGACACTAGCAGCAGCCCGGCTGCCTAGCCACCTCCCTGTGCAAACCCCATCACCTCATTACTGCTCCGAGGACCCCGCTCCACCTGTTGGGAGCAGTACTACCCAAGCTGCCCGTCCATCATCTCTGAAGGTCTGCCGCTGTGCTGGTGCCTTCACCAGATTCCACAGGTGGCGTCACAAGACTTTATCCTTTTATTATTTCTCCCCTTTTTGTTCAGCGACCCCCCTAGGGCTACGTGCCCGGGCAGGCCACCAGTGACATCCCCTTAGGGTGCCTTTACACGCCGCAACTACGGTGTGGAAACTGAGAGGCAATCCGGAGTTCCGTCACCATTGCCGTGAAATTGCTACGAAATTGCGGCGTGTATTTTGGGGAACCCGGTGGTATTTTAGAACGTTGCACCCGATTGCGATTACAGAGCACTGCTCCAAAACCAGACGCAACCCTGAGAGTGAATTTCCCTGGTTTTGGCGTGTGAAGGGGCAATAGGAATGGAATTAGCGTCACCTATTTATCTCCCGGAGGCGTGCCACAGCATGCTGGAGACCGCCCCCCCTAGCAATTATTGGAGGTGGCTACTGTGTTACCATTGGCTGTCCCTTCACAGGACGACATATTTGAAGAGCTGTCCATTCACACTACACAATTGCAATGGCGTCATGTATTAGCCAGCCTTCCTGCGCAGGCTGGCCAATCATGACGATAATGCGTTGTCTAATCAGCGTGTTTGGGGCACGCAATACACAAGTCTGTCACGCCTATGTTCTTGCGGCGCTGAACATGTACGCCCACATTCCTTTGGGGATTGCGGCGTGTGAAGCGGCGTCAGGAGTCGACCGGATGTTTCCCAATGTTGGTGTGGGAACTTCCAGGACGACACATCACCTTAGGTTGAGGGTGCAATTGCGGCGTGTAAATGCGCCTTCGGCGTTCGGAGGCAACCATGAAAAATGTGCACGTGCACGTTAGGTTGCCTTCGATAGCCGCCAAAAGTTGCGGCGTGTAAAGGTACCCTTACAGTAAATGCCCGGGTACTGAGTTCCCAAAGACCCCTGGGCGGGTCATAGCTTTGGCATCACGAACAGGATCCCATGCCCGGTGTTACCGGGTACTGTGTGCCGTATACTGACTGTGTTTTGTGAACTGCTAATATTTGGCCGCCATTACTGCGCCGCAGGGTGGGAAGGAAGGGAGCGTAAGGGCCAAAAGAGCGCGAAGACTAGCCCCGCCCCGTGCACTTCCGAAAACTGACGAGGCACCATGGCCCAATCCGGAAACTCACGAGTGCTAAACTCCCTGCCTGCAGATCAATTACTTGCTTTACTTTATAGAGACTGTCCGGGATTCACTGGGGGGACGCAAACATGACGGATGCACAGATGGACGCTACAGTTCCCGACCTCGACCCTGTTAATCGGCCCGTACCACTCGCTCCCCCAGCCTGCGAAGTACACGCACCGATGGGGGCTGTAGCACCGATCATGCCTATATCTTTACCGTATGTCCCGGGGGCCAAGTGGTTACCTCAGTACAATGGCCAGCCAGACACATTATTTAAGAGGAAAATCTGCAGTGTGCTAGATATATATGCAATGACTGGCAAGCAGAGAGCTTCTCTTGTATTGGGACAGTTAATCGATGCAGCAGAGCAGGAGATTTAAACCTGGTCGAAGGCAGATCAGGAATCTGTGACTGTTATTTTTGACAAATTAAAGGCTGCTTTTGAAATTTGCAACGAGACTGACTTGAGAATAAGATTTTATCACTGTTTCCAACAGCAACAGGACAGTATCAGAGACTATGCCTGGTGTCTACAGGAGCGCTGCGGGGCCTGAAACAGGTCAGTCCAGCTAGTGTACAGGACAAAAATAAGATGTTAATCAAACAATTATATTCGGGGGCTATGGTCAGCAGAGGAAAGCAGAACCGTGTGCTGATGGACCCTAGACCACCCGGATGCAAACTTCACCACCCTAAAGGACATGGCCATTAAGGGTCTACAGCCCCTAGAAACCCCAGACTCTGCCATCCAGCGGTGGCAGAGTGGGGCCACTCCTGTACCAGTAACACCTACTCCTTCATCTGCAGCTGAGACAAATCTGCAGACTGTGACCCCCAGCAGGTTTGACAGCCTGTGCTCTGAGGTGCGCCAGCTGAGTAAGAACCTGGCCACAGTCATGAATGCCCTGCAGCTACAGACAAAGACCAAGTCATCGGGAAAGATACAGCTCGCCGACAGCCCAGAGGACGTCTCGTGGATGAGAGCGAAGAAGACCATGTCGCGCCATGGGGGGACCACCGATCGTCAACGCTCCACAGGAGAACCCATCTGCCATCACTGCAGCAAGACTGGCCATATTGCAAGGCTTCACACGCCGCAATCCCCAAAGGAATGTGGGTGTAAATGTTCAGCACCGCAAGAACATAGGCAGACTTGTGTATTCCGCGCCCCAAACACTCTGATTAGACAAAGCAATAGCGTTATGATTGGCCAGCCTGCGCAGGAAGGCTGGCTAATACATGACGCCATTGTAATTGTGTAGTGTGAATGGACAGCTGTTCAAATATGGCGCCTTGCGAAGGGACAGCCCATGGAAACATAGTACCCACCACCAATCATTGCTGACGGGGCGCGGTCTCCAGCACGCTGTGGCACGCCTCCGGGAAATCCGTAGGCGACGCGGATTCCATTCCTATCGCCCATTCACACGCCAAAAGCAGGGAATTTCGCAGGGATTTCTCACTGCAACAGCGGCGTGTAAAGGTACCCTAAAACTGACCGGTGGTGAAATTGGTAGTGTACGGATAACAGACCCGATTCTCATTGTTGTACCCCCAATGAATGAAATGATGATCTGGTGCCGAGCAGCCATAGGCCTCAGGGGACAGGACTACCGGCGGAGTAGAGCCCATCAGCACGGAACAAAAGGCCTACACTCTTGACAGCCAGGGGGCGTGGTTGATGTACGCAAGTGAAGGGTACCAATACGCATTCTAAACTGTGGGGAGGACGAGGGTCAAACTACCCAGATATTCTACCGTTGCTAAGCTGTACACTGTAAATTACAACACCATCCAAGCAGTGGAACCCATGACCTCACGGGACTCGGTGGAGGATAACAATTCCAAGGGACAGCTGGAGGACTGGTGTCAGGAACTGCATGTAGGGACTGACTCCACTCCTGCCCATAAAAAGCATGATGTCTATCGGATAGTCCAAGAATATGAACGGGTATTCAGTAAGCATCCACTTGATTTTGGGAGGATAAAAGGGGTACACCATCACATACCCACAGGTGACCATCCACCCATTAAAGAGCGGTATAGGCCTATTCCACCAGCCCATTATCAGTGTGCCAAGGATATGTTGCAGGATATGAAGGGTCATAAGAGATAGTTGCAGTCCCTGGGCAGCTCCACTAGTCCTAGTCAAAAAGAAAGATGGCAGCATGAGAATGTGTGTTGATTATAGGCAGGTCAATCGCATAACGCATAAAGATGCCTACCTGTTACCCCCCATAGAAGAGTCACTTGCTGTATTAAAGTCTGCTAATTACTTTTCCACCCTAGATCTCACTAGTGGGTATTGCCAGGTCTCCATTGCAGAAGAAGACCGAGAGAAGACGGCATTTATAACACCTATGGGCCTGTGTGAGTTTAACAGCATGTCATTCGGACTCTGTAATGCACCCGGAAAGTTCCAGAGATTGATGGAGTGTTGCCTGGGGCACCGAAACTTTGAGACTGTACTACTTTACCTAGATAACGTCATAGTGTATCCAAAAACCTATGAAGAGCACCAGAAATACCTGGCAGAGGAATTTGAAGCGTTCTCTAAGTTCGGGATGAAGCTGAAGCCATCCAAATACCATTTGCTAAAGCCAAAGGTTCAGTATCTAGGACATGAAGTCAGTTCAGAAGGCGTAGCACCAGATCCGGGTAAAGTAACTGCCATCAAACAATGGCCAGAACCAACAAAGTGTCAGAGAGGTACGTCAGTTCTTGGGATTGGTGGGATACTACCGGAGATTCATCAAGGGCTACACGAAGATAGCAGCACCCTTACAAGATCTCCTGGTAGGCCAGACCAAGAAAGGCAAATCCAGAGGTCCTCCGTTTGAGTAGGGAAAGAAACAAGAAGAGTCCGTCAAACTGATGAAAGAGGCCCTAACTGGAGAAGAGATCCTGGCCTACCCTGACAACAACCAACCATTCTTGCTATACACTGATGCCAGCAATGTAGGGTTAGGAGCCGTCTTAGCACAAAAACAGAATTGCAGAGAAAGAGTGATTGCCTATGCCAGCAGGAAGTTCTGTCCTATGGAAAGGAATCCTGAGAACTACAGTTCCTTCAAGCTGGAATTCCTGGCCTTGGTCTGGGCCATAACAGAACGGTTCAAACACTACCTGGCGTCTGCAAAGTTCACCGCCTTCACGGATAATAATCCTCTTACCCACCTGGAAACCGTGAAGTTGGGAGCAATGGAGCAGAGCTGGATGGCTCGGTTATCGAATTACCAGTATCGGGCAATTACCATCAAGTATCGGGCAGGTCATAAGAATGCTGATGCCTTGTCAAGGATGCCTCATTTACCAGATGTGGAAGAAGATGTGGATGAGCTAGAAGAAATAGAGCTACCCGCCTTCCATCACCACAGAGCATCCCAGTGTCAGCAAGCTACCAGAAAATACCATGAAAAGACAGTGAATCCATTACTTCACTATGGTTGGAAGGAGACCCAAGACAATGACCCGGCTATCAGTTTAGTTAAAGGGCTGATAACTCAAGAAGGTTCTCGTCTTGATCCAGATGCTCCACCAGAGGCAAAACACTTGTGGAACGAGAGAAGCAGGTTATTCATCTACCAATAAAAACTGTGTAGGTGCTACATCAATCCCAGAACCCAGGAGATGGTTTGGCAAATAGTGGTGCCAAAGAAGGATGTCAAGATGGTGTTGGAAGAACCATGGAGAAACTAGAGGAAAGAAACAGCTCACATAGGGTCTTAACCGATTAAACAAAGATATTGGTATATTGGCAAGTAAGCTCACCTTGTGTGGCTGTGTGAGACACAACCACTACACACGCCTTGGCTGCAGCAAACCACCCGTGGATCAGGTAAAAATTGGCTATGAGGATGGATAGAGATATCGTGCCCCAAACAACCAGATGTCAATCTGAGTAGAACAAGGAAAAGAAGCGGGGAGCGCACATATAATAGTTACTGGGGGGACACCAAGATATTGATCAATGAGTCCACTCACCTCCTCTGGTTCCTGCAGAAATCAGGAAAAAAACAGGAACTAAATCCCCGCTGGCCACAAGGCTTGCTAGAAGAGCATTTTATTCAACAGCACACTACACACAGTTAAAACACACTTAGCCTACACGTTTCATGATTCACCGATCGCTTCATCAGGGCATATGGTACATTTAAAATGCAATTGTCCTTTTAAAACTTACGTTGCAGACGTCACAATTTGGATTCCATGGAAAATGCCCCCTGTTGCACTAGTATACAGATATACAATTCTTTTGACAATTCTTAAAATAAAACTTAATTGTCATTCCTTATTTTAAGTTTTAGTTTCACAAACTTGAAAGGTATAGACAAATGGTCTATTGGTAAGGAGATGAATTTCAGTGTAAAGCCCCTGAATGAGTGAGTTTGAATCCTTTTTCTGACCGCCAAATTAATTATTTTATTTTTATCACTGGATTTTAATTTTATCAGTGGGATTTTAGAAATAAAGCAATGATTTTGTTTGAGACATGTTTATATTGATAAATTGATCTTGAAAATGTAAATATCATTGTTTATCTGTATACTAGTGCAACAGGGGGCGTTTTCCACGGAACTGACGTTTGAGGATCCAAATTGTGACGTCTGCAACATAAGTTTTAAAAGGACAATTGCATTTAAAATGTACCATATGCCCTGATGAAGTGATCGGTGAATCGCATAGGCTAAGTGTGTTTTAACTGTGTGTAGTGTGCTGTTGAATAAAATGCTCTTCTAGCAAGTCTTATGGTCAGCGCGGATTTAGTTCCCAGTTTTTTCCTGATTTCTGAGTCTGAGTAGAAGAAAGAGCCTTTATTAATACCTGTTTCATGTGGCACTTCACACTTCTTTTCGCTGAGGAAGTGTGAAGTGCCACACGAAACGCGTCGGAATAAAGGCTCTTTCTTCTACTCAGACTGACATCTGGTTCTGTTTGGCGGCGTGATATCTCCATCCATCTTCATAGGCTATTTTTACCAGATAGTGTTGGAAGCATACCACAATCAAGCAGGACACTTCGGATTGAAAAATCTCGAGATGTTGCTAAGACATAGATTCCACTTTAAACAGTAGCCTTGGATCATGTGAAGTTGACACCTAGCAGGTCGTGTTACACTTATGCCTTGACAATGGTAACATAGTAACATAGTAACATAGTTTTTAAGGTTGAAGGAAGACTTTAAGTCCATCTAGTTCAACCCATAGCCTAACATGTTGATCCAGAGGAAGGCAAAAAAAAACCCATGTGGCAACACTAATCTCCACATTGGGGGAAAAAATTCCTTCCTGACTCCAGATACGGCAATCAGACTAATTCCCTGGATCAACGCCCTATCAAAGAATCTAGTATTATAACTGGTAATATTATAGTTTTCAAGAAAGGCACCAGGCCCTTCTTAAATGTTAGTAGTGACTCACTCATTACAACATCATGTGGCAGAGAGTTCCATAGTCTCACTGCTCTTACAGTAAAGAATCCGCGTCTGTGATTATGATTAAACCTTCTTTCCTCCAGACGTAGAGGATGCCCCCTTGTCCCAGTCTCAGGCCTAAGAGTAAAGAGATCATTAGAAAGGTCTCTGTACTGCCCCCTCATATATTTATACATTATTATAAGATCACCCCTAAGCCTTCGTTTTTCCAAGCTAAATAACCCCAAGTTTAATAACCTGTCTTGGTATTGCAGACCCCTTAGTCCTCTAATGACTTTTGTCGTTCTTCTCTGGACCCGCTCTAGTTCAGCTATGTCTTTCTTATACACCGGAGACCAGAATTGTACACAGTATTCTAAGTGTGGTCGCACTAGTGACTTGTATAGAGGTAAAATTATGTTCTCCTCATGAGCATCTATGCCTCTTTTAATACATCCCATTATTTTATTTGCCTTTGCAGCAGCTGCCTGACACTGGCCACTAAATGTGAGTTTGTCATCTACCCATACACCCAGGTCTTTTTCAGTGACAGTTTTGCCCAGTGTTTTACAATTAAGCACATAATTATACCTTTTGTTTCCTCTGCCCAAGTGCATGACTTTACATTTATCCCCATTAAAGCGCATTTGCCATTTAGCAGCCCAAGCTTCTAGTTTACATAAATCCTCCTGTAATATAAAATTGTCCTCCTCTGTATTGATTACCATGCAGAGTTTAGTGTCATCTGCAAATATTGAGATTCTACTCTGTATGCCCCCTACAAGGTCATTAATAAATATATTAAATAGAAGCGGGCCCAACACTGACCCCTGTGGTACCCCACTGTTAACTGTGACCCATTCTGAGTGTGTTCCATTAATAACCACCCTTTGTTTCCTATCACTAAGCCAGTTCTTAACCCACTTACACATATTTTCCCCTATCCCCATTGCCCTCATTTTATGTATCAACCTTTTGTGTGGCACCGTATCAAAAGCTTTTGAAAAGTCCATATACACCACATCCACTGCATTTCCTTGGTCCAGTCCAGAACTTACTTCTTCATAGAAGCTTATTAGATTAGTTTGACAGGAACGGTCCCTCGTAAAACCATGTTGAATGGGTCATGAGGTTATTTTTCTTCAGATACTCCAGTATAGCATCTTTTAGAAAACCCTCTAGGATTTTACCCACAGTAGAGGTTAAGCTTACTGGCCTATAATTTCCAAGTTCAGTTTTTGTCCCCTTTTTGAATATTGGCACCACATTTGCTATACGCCAGTCCTGTGGTACAGACCCTGTTATTATGGAATCTTTAAATATTAAAAATAATGGTCTATCTATGACAGTACTTAATTCCTGCAGTACTCTGGGGTGTATCCCATCTGGGCCCGGGGATTTGTCAATTTTAGTGATTTTTAGACAATGCCGTACTTCCTCTTGGGTTAAGCAGGTGACGTTTAATTGAGAATTTTTGTTATCACTGATCATATTGTCTGTCATGGGATTTTCTTGTGTAAATACTGTTGAAAAAAAGTCATTTAGCATATTTGCTTTTTCCTCATCCTCATCCACCATTTCACCCAGACTATTTTTAAAGGGGCCAACACCATCATTTTTTAGTTTCTTACTATTTATGTAGTTAAAAAATATTTTGGGATTCTTTTTACTTTCTCTGGCAATGAGTCTCTCTGTCTCAATCTTTGCTGCCTTGATTTGCTTTTTACAAATGTTATTTAATTTTCTGTATTTATTTAATGCTTCAGTGGTAGACCACTATTCAAGATTTTTAGCAGTAGCTCCAGTCAAAGACTTGATGGCTGCAACAGCAGCAAAAACCTTTCAAGCCTATTTCTGTAGACCACACGGATATCCAGAACAGGTATTGACTGATCAAGGTTCTGCATTTGAAGCTGAGTTATTTCAAGAGTTTTGCCATTTATATGGGTGCAAGAAAATTAGGACCACACCTTACCATCCACAAACCAACGGCATGTGTGAAAAGATGAACAACATAGTAATCGACATGTTGAAGACATTGCCTTTAGAAGAGAGAAATTGGTGGCCAGAGAAACTGCCTGACTTAGTGGACATGTATAACAATATACCTGTGAGTTCCACCAATTGCACGCCAGCTTATCTAATGAGAGCAAGACCTGGAAGATTACCAGTTGACTTAAAAATGGGAATTGTAGTACCAGAAGCAGAAACATCTAATGTTGATTTGGATTCAAATCGCCAAGAACAGTACAAAATGGTGCAAGCATGTGTAGAAGACAATCTGAATAAAATCAGAGAAAAACAAGAAAGAAATAACAAGAATGCACAAGCTGAGCCTTTAACACCTGCAGAAGTTGTACTTAAAAGGAAGAGAAGAAATCATAAACTTGATGACCAGTGGGAAAAAAACCCCTACACTGTGTTGGACTCTAATTTTGACAACAGTAAAACCTGTTTAATCAGTAGAGATGGAGGTAGAACTACCGCAACTCTATCAAGGGATCAAGTAAAAATATGTCCAGAACAACTCAGGCTACAAGGAGAAGAAATACCTTGTATAAACCCAGTGGAACCAAATGAAAAAGTGATTCAGGGGCGTGGCCTGACTGCCATGGTGTGAAGATGCACATTTGCTGAGCTCCTCACACGGATCAAGCTAACACTGCCTGCCACCGCAGTATCACCATACTGAATGCCTCCCAAGAAGAAGCCACCGACACAGAGTCTCCAGGAGCCCCCTGGGGAACATTTTCGCCCGGTGAGCTCCATAAAGGAGTTCTTTACTGGCTCCCCGGCCTCCCCGCGCCCAGGGCCGACAAAGAAAATGGCGCTGTTGCCGCAGCGCTCCTCCTCCTCTCGTCTTCACTCCAGGGAACAGAGCGGGGAGAACGGCACAGCAAAGGACCGCACACCAGGAGCACACAAGCAGGAGGTACGTGCCTCTCCCCAGGCGGCTCACACAACCGGGGGAGTGAGTGGATGTGACAAACACACGTGCGGGGGGCAGAGAAGATCAGGGGTTATGGAGAGCCCACGAGCCCTGTCAGGAGGAGCTCCTCTGGCCATACGAGCCACTCTCCCGCAGGAGAAGAGGTAGGTAGGAGACACCAGAGAGGGCTTGGGAGTTGGAGATAGCTCCGCAGCCCGGGATCAGGAGGAGGGCGAGGGGACCCCAGTGCCCCCCCCATGACCCCTGGGAAGTGGCCCCCAGATAGCACCACGGGTGCAGGGGGTCACGGTCCCACTCTCCACGGAGCCAGACCCACGCAAAAGAGCCTGGGGACTTTCAGGCACTAAAAGAACTTATAATGGCTCTCCCGACTAAGGCAGACCTGGATCTTATCATAGCAAAGCTGGAACAGACCCATAAACAGGACATGATCTCGGTGAGGGGGGACCTACAAGAAGCTGAGACCAGAGTGACCCAGACAGAGACAGCACACAGGTCTCTGAAACAGAGAGTCCTAATGTCAGATGCGGATGCACATATGAGATACCTCTACCTCTTTCTGGATGATCAGGAGAATAGGGGAAGGAGAAAGAATATTAGACTGAAAGGTATCCCAGAGGACTGGCCCTCGTCGGAGTTACAGGACAACGTCCGGGTGATTTTAAATACAGTGCTGGAGCGCCCTAAAGATTCTGCCTGCCCATTTGACCAGGTCCACAGGGTCTGGGGGGTGGGTCTTTGGACTTCCCCAGAGACGTCCTCTGCCGTCTCCATTATTTCTCTGATAAGGAATGGATAGCTCAGAAGGCCTGGGTGTGCGGCCCTGTGGAAGTGGAGGGGGCTACGATCAGGCTCTTCCCGGACATCTCGAGCCGCACACTGGTGATGAGACGGGCCCTATACCCTCTGTTGGAGAAAATTAAAGAGGTGGGAGCGTCATATAGATGGGGTCATCCCTTTCATGTGATTGCCTGGAGAGACTCGGCCTCATTCCCCCTCAAGAGACACTCTGAACTCTCTGATCTGTTCGCATGTCTAGGCACGGAACCGATAGAGGTCCCAGACTGGCTGGCTATACGTCCGGGAGATTATGGTCCTTATCGGGACGGAAGAAACCGTGGATGTTCATCCAGATCTGCCCTGAGGAGACGACGTCGGGAGCATGAGAGAGATAGGTCGATGGGTGAGATGGGGAACTTCGCTCCCACCTGAGTCTTTTTACATTTTTGTCTCTCTATCTTCTTCTTTTTGATTAGCCCTCAACTTGTGAAGGGCTTTTAGGTCCCCCCGTGGATGTGCTTTTGAGGCCATTTTGACTTTTGTGCCCACTTTCAAAGATTTATTCATAACTCTCTACGTTTATTTACTTTGTGTTGAGTGGCACGAGTTATCTCACCTGTATAACGTTTTAAGATACATTTGAGGGGGCGGGGCCTTGATGGGAGGCACATGCAGGTGTGTATGGACACGTCCGTATACATGTGCATGTAAGCATATTATATTACAACTTTTAAGCTTAATTAATAACAATCTTTTGAATATTTAGTTCTATTTGCTATAGAGACGGTGGCAGACAGAAATTGAGGAGGGGACTCCTCCGTCCTTCTGGTGGAGGGGGATAGCCCTGGGTCATTGAGTCGATTTATGTGTAGGACAACTCACCACATGGCAGTTGTTCACCTGTTCTCTCTTTTCTCCCCCTATATAGTGTCTGGCTTGTCTTAGAGACTATAAGCTTGATATAAGCTATCTTTCTTTTTTCTTTTTTCTCTTACCTCTACCTTTGTTTATTTATTTATTTATTTTCTTTTCACCCTTCCTTGTACTCCCACTTCCTCCTCACAACTCTATCTCGTTCTACTCCTAAGAGTCCCGCTCCCCTTTCCTTTCCTTTCCTTCTATCCCTAATTCTTCCCTCTGGGCCCTTCCGAGATAAAAAGGACAATATGGTGACTAATTCTTCTGACTCAGTCCAGGAACTCAGAATAGGCACCCTAAATGTGAAAGGGCTACACAGCCCTGGTAAACGTTCCATTCTTTTGAACATGTTATGGAAAAGTAAATTACATGTGGTCTTTCTGCAGGAGACTCATTATAAAGCCGATAGACCGTACAGGCTCACAGACAGAAGGTTCCCGAATGTGTATCACTCCCCGTCTGATGATCCTAGAGCCAGGGGCACTTGTATACTCCTCTCGTGGTCGTTGGCCTGGGAGCTGATTGACTTCCGAACTGACCAAGAAGGGAGACTTGTGATGCTCAAGGGGAAGGTGGCCTCGCAACTTTTTACTTTTGTGTCTCTGTATTTACCAAATACGGGACAGTGCTCCTCGTTACTTAAAAGCCTGGAACTGATGGAGACGTTCGCAGAGGGCAGACTGGTATTGGGAGGTGACCTTAACCTAGTCCTTGACCCATCAAAGGACACATCAAAGGGCTCCGCTGGCATATCCCTCACAGCTCTGAAGCAGAGTCTGTATGAACACCAACTGATGGGCACATGGAGACTGACACACCCGACAGACAGAGACTATACGTTTCACTCGGCTGCTCATGATGCATATTCCCTCTTGGATCACTTCTTTTTGAGACATGCAGATCTAGACTTTCTTTTGAAGGTTTCTATAGACCCCATACTGTTTTCTGACCATGCGCTGATAACGCTCACAATATCCATGGGGGGACGCAGGGGGACCTGTAGTAGGTGGATTCTGAATTCCTCTTTATTGACAGATGATATGGTGATGAGGGATGTGGAGTCCACGATAAAAGATTACTTTCTGCACAACTCAGGAAAGGACTGCATTCCAAATGTAGTCTGGGAAGCGCACAAGTGCGTGATCAGAGGAGTCTTCATAAAACGTGGGGCACGCCTGAAGAGGGAGAGGCAACGGGAGGTGGAGGGCCTTGTGGCGGATATTCATAGATTAGAGACCATTCACAAATCCAGACAGGACACTCAGGTTTTGGCATCCCTTCAGAAGGCAAGGGAGGACCTGAAGGCGCTTTTGATGAATGCGGCTAAGACATCTCTGGCCAGATGCCGTAGACATTATTATGAATTCGGGAACACAACTAGCAGAACCTTAGCGAAGGCTCTACACGTACAATGGTTTATCCCCCAGATCATGGACTATAGAGGCACTGTCTCAACCCCGCAGGCCATAGCAGCGGCATTTAAAGACTTTTACGCTAAATTATACTCTATAGCGAAGACATTGACGATAGACAAAAATCAGACAAATAAGAAAAAGAGAGTCGAATATCTCGAAAAATCGGGCCTACCTATGCTCCCAGAGGAGAAAGAAAAGATATGTTGCGCCAAACTGTGCAATGTTAATCAGGGGGGATCGGTGCTGTCACCCCCCTGCTCACCTGGTTCTGTTGTGCTGGCCGCACAACAGGTTAAACAGCTGTGGTTTATCCCGGAGTCTCCTCGCTAGCTCCGTGCCGAAGGTTGTTGTTGTTCACGTCGTCCGCCGGTGATCAGACCACGTGACATCAAGGGGAGTATTCGTGTAACGTAGGAGAGGTCCTGATTGCCGAGCGGCTGCTGATCACGCTTCCCGGATGGGAAGGATAGAGATAGCCGTTCAAAAGTAATGTGATAATGTGTCAGCGCTCAGAAGCAATATCAGGACACAACTCTATTAATAATTACCTTTAGGCTTTATTCAATATGGGAATCCAGTCTCCACAACGCGTTTCGACGCAGTGAGCGTCTTTATCAACTTGATAAAGACGCTCACTGCGTCGAAACGCGTTGTGGAGACTGGATTCCCATATTGAATAAAGCCTAAAGGTAATTATTAATAGAGTTGTGTCCTGATATTGCTTCTGAGCGCTGACACATTATCACATTACTTTTGAACGGCTATGCTCCCAGAGGAGGCCTTGATCAAATTGGAGAGCCCTATCAGGATGGGGGAATGGTTAGAGGCAATCAGACAGTGCCCCAATGGTAAAGCCCCCGGTCTGGATGGCCTTCCGCTGGAATATTATAAAAAGCTGACGCCTCAGCTGACCCCACATTTCTTAATGGCTTTCAACAACATCGCGAGAGACCCCACAATAACAATTCCAAGAGATGCCCTGAGAGCTAATATAGTCGTAATACCAAAGGAGGGTAAGGACCCACTAAACTGTGCTAGTTATCGTCCTATCTCTCTCCTCAATGTGAACCTTAAACTGTTTACTAGAATTTTGGCAAACAGATTGTCTGTACTAATGGGAGATGTGATACACCCAGACCAAGCGGGGTTCATGTTGGGCAGAGAGGCTAGAGACAACACAGTGAGGGCTCTAAACCTAATACATAGATCCCGTTTGAGAGGCCAACCAATGTTGTTACGCTGAAAAAGCGTTTGATCGCGAAATTGGGGATTCATGAGGGAGGTGCTGCGATCATTGGGATTGAGGACATCCATGTTGCACTGGATCGAAGCTATTTATAGCTGCCCGTCGCCCAGTGTTAAGGTGAATGGAGTGCATTCAGAGGCCTTCCCCATATTAAACGGCACCCGGCAGGGATGCCCTTTCTCCCCACTGATATTCATCCTGATGCTGGAACCGCTGTTACGCTGTATCAGATGCAATCCTGACATTACAGCTCCAAGGGTCCTTTTGACCTCACATAAGGTCGCAGCATATGCGGATGACCTCTTATTTTTATTACCAATCCGAGCATCTCTTTACCATGCCTGATGGCGAAACTGGACAAATACTCTAGCTTGTCCTACTTTAAGATCAACTGGTCCAAATCGGCCGCACTCAATGTCAACTTACCGGTCCCTGCTTTGACGAGTATCAAAGCCAGTTTCAAATTTAAAAGGGCGGAGACCTCACTGAGGTATTTGGGCATAAATTTGACCCCTCATCCAGACTCTTGGTACAAAGTGAATTTTGTTCCTCTTTTCCAGAAACTGAAAGGAGACTGTGTTAGATAGGCTAAAGGGTGCTTCACCTGGTTTGGTAGATGTGAAATTTTGAAGATGAACGCCCTGTCGCAGGTCCTCTACCTCCTACAGGCAATCCCGATTAGGGTCCCTAAGTCCTTTTTTAAGGACTTCTTCTGCCTTCAGATAAAATTTGTTTGGGCAGGTAAGCCAGTTAGACTGGCAAGATCCTTGTTGTGCAGACAGAAGTCAAAGGGGGGCCTGGGCCTTCCGGATCTGAAGACGTACTACATAGCCTCCCACTTGGTGAGGGTGCTAGACTGGTGCAGACATGGCTTTAGAAAGCCTTGGTTACCAATTGAGCAGGAATTCACGGATGTCCCCCTGGCGGCACTTCCTTGGCTACCTGATATTTCTGCCACAGTTTTGAAGAGCCACTCTACCATGGGTCCCACGTTGCAGTGTTGCTCCAGGCCTGCAATACGTTCCCGACTACTACCTTACCCTTCCTCTTTGACGCCGGTGCTTGGAATACCAGACTTCGTACCTGCTCGGACGGACCCTGCCTTTGGGACGTGGATAAGGGGAGGTATGTTTAGAGCGACCCATTTTATTAAGAATGGTGATTGGCTATCCATGGAGGACATCCGAGACTTGTCGGGGCCCTCAGTCTTGGGAACATGGAGGGCATTGCAGCTACGGCATTATCTGAAATCTCTGCCGACGGCAGCCCACTTCCTGAGTCCCACCACCAAATTTGAAAATCTGTGTCTAGAGGAGGGTCCCCTGCCTCATGCTTTATCAGTGGTTAAATCCACCTTGGACCCAACAGAGGATCTCCCACCACCAAAATATTTGCTGAGGTGGGAACAGGATCTTAAAATTCAGCTAACGCTTGAACTGAACAGTGGGAGGGGGTCCTGACTCTGGCACATAAGTGCACAATAAGCTCAGGCTTGCAGGAAGCAAATTACAAGCTTCTATCCTGATGGTACAGGGTCCCTCAGAGGATTCATGCCATGCACTCGTCTGTGGACCCCGTATGTTGGAGATGTAGAAGGGAGGTTGGATCCTATTTGCATATTTTTTGGAGCTGTGAGGGATTGGAGAAGTACTGGGGAGAAGTTAAAAAATTATCAAACAGGTCACAAAAACTGAACATATGTTGGGACCGGAGCTTTTTCTGCTCCAGCTATCCACTCTCACAGTCTCATCCTATAAGTCGTCTCCATTAAGGTTCATGGTGATGGCGGCGAGAGCATGCATTCCTTTGTGCTGGAGGTGTGGCGCCCCGCAAAGAGTGCGTCACAAGAGGGTATTGTAGCCATAAATGCAGTCGCAATATTCTCTGACACAGCAGTGATCTGGTTAACTTAGAAATCCAACCCTGCATGCATCACCTAGAACAGAGGGCCAATCCTAGGTCCTGGTGGGTGGAGTGCTAGGGAAGTGTGTAGGAGAACAGACCCTTAGTCATTAGGAGAAGGGCTCTAGAACTTGACCTGAGCAGTCTAGAACTTGGAAAGGAGCGGGGGCTCCGCACCCCGTGCAGCCCCCGGGCCGTCACCGGTCGGGTGTTCGCATCTGAGGCCTCAACAACCGGGATCGGGCATCGTAACCACGGGTTCCCAAAATACCCCGTGCCCAGAAACCTTAAAGCCGGTTCACTGGTACCGAAGCTGGCAGCAGTTCACCTCTGCTATGCGAACCAGAAGCGTGGAGGAGCAGCTTCACAGGAGCACCCCACCACCAGCCAACTTCCAGTCGTCTAACCAGCAGTGTACCCACCGAGGGATCCAAGGCTCCCCAGAACATCCATAACGTACACTTTGGATAGGGCATTGAAGCAGCCTCCCCGTACCCGACCTGGTATTCCTGGGCGACACTGGCAACCACTTAGTTAGAATGCAGGAACACTGCGGATTTCTAAGGGACACCATCACTGCTGAGTCCACCCGGTCCACTACCTGTTAACTGTATACCATGTACTGCCTGCTGGTTACAGTAAAGACCCGTTGCAGAGACTTTCTGTGTCCGTGCTTCCTTATGAACTGTCCGTCCGCATTACAAGGTAACCGCAGCTGCCGCACAACATCTTGAGCAGCTCCAGCCTCCGGGGATCACCGCTCAGCCTGTGGGGAGCGTTCCATCTTGCTGCTGTCCATCCCCCGGAGGTTCCGCAGCGTCGGTAGCCCTTACCGAAACTACTCATAGGTGGCGTCACGAATAAATTAAAAACCCCTTTAATCCGTTCCACCAAGACGTCTTCAACCCTTTTTGATCTGCACTCAACCGGGCCCCACTACCGGCAGGCGCGGCCCACCCGTGACAAGGAGGAAGGAGCTACAGCCTGTCTAAACCGGAGTCCCGGCCACGGTGAGTCAGAAAATGGCCTTCACGAACAGGATACGAGCAGGCCCGTTATCCAACGGGTATCATGTGCTTTAAAATGACTTTATTGTCTAAAATTTGGACTTTGTTCGTCCTAAAAAGAACTTTCCCGCCTTTTCACCGTTTGGGCCAAGATGGCGCCCAAGATGGCGTTCCCGCCACAAGAATCCGCCACGTGTAAGCCCAGGAGTGAGTCAACCCCCCCTCATCGTGGGAGGGCTAAAGACAAAAGGCGCCAAACTCTTTGTCCGCCCTGATTGCTCGAATCAACCATGGGGGCGGACCCCAAAGACTTTTCCCACCATTGGACTACAAAAGCCCAGAGGAAATGGGAGTGTCAGAGAAGTTCTTCACCAGCTCTTTACCAGAACGCTTACCGTTTGAACGGGTGTGGTTCCCTCCAAAAGAAGAGAATGGCCAGCATGAGACTCCAAGACCTAATGCGGGAGGTCGAGGCGGAGGCCAGAGCAGCCATAGGCCAACCGGGTCCGGGTCCTGCCCTTACCATTGACGGCAGCCCCGACTTCTGGCTAGAGTCTCTACAAGACCTCCGGGTGCGGTTACTTGAGACTGTAGAATGGACGATTCGCAGCTGGAGCGCGACCCTAGGCAGACGACTACACCATGCGATGCAGCAGAGCCGACCGGGTACAGCTACTCCAGGCCCAGACGACATCGCCAGCTTCTCAACCGCCTCACCGTCGCCTACCACCTGTCCTGCTTCGTCACCAGAGTCAATCGACTGCATCATTCCGGTGGAGGCCACAGCTCAGCTCGTTCCAGCGATTAATACCGCAGCCGACCCCGTTCCTGAGCCGGAGCTTACAATACGCTCCATAGAAGAACTTGATCTTTACCAGGTTCCGACCGAGGAACCCGCGACGTGTTTCACAACTACAGAGACTGTCGCCTGTTTTGTCCCCGTACCGGAGGCTTCCCTTGCAATTGCCGAGGCCTACCTGGTAACCGGGATTGAGACCCCTCTACCTACAGTTACAGATGAAGAGGCAGGCAGCCTAGAAGCCCTGCAGGACGTCCCTGTGGAAGGATCCGCAGCACCACCGCCCTGTTGTACAGAGGAACCAGCTTCAACATCTCCAGCCATCGAGCAGCCGAATGTGGTCATCGAAGAAGAGGTCGAGGAGGATGACGACGAGACCCGCAGCATCGCTGAGGATCTCGACACCGGATTCGCTTGGGGAGACACCGAGGAACTTCCTACCGGGCATACAGCTCGGGTACACTGGTCGGGTGCAACGCTGACACCTTCCCTTGTGCCGTTCCACCGGGTGCCGGTCCAGACAGCCCGCCAAGTTCAAGTTTCCCGCCAAACCAACAGCTCCATCACTCATCTCTACACCCCGAGCCGTGCCGACGGAGAAGTACGCCAGCAACGACGAGAGGAGTGACAAGCCCGTGAACGCGCCAACATGCAGGCCCGTGCCGAGACTCGCCGCCAACCGCCGCTGCCTGATGAACTCCGCCGCGAAGGTAGAATTTCCACCTTTAACTTACATACTGGGTGAGGGTTCGCTTGGGAGGTGGGTTTGAATGAGGAAGTGTTTGTGGGGCGCCGGGACGTTGAGTCACACTTGCCGAGAGGACATCCCGATCGCGACCTATACCGGGGCGATGTAATCACCTACGAACGCTATGCTTGTCCAGATGGGTGGTTCGCTATCCGGGTGCGCCATCGTTCTCCGTGCCAGTGACTTTAAGACTTGAACTCACTCAATGACTCTGTTCCTGTTATTCACTGCCTGTGCGATCTTGCGGTCACAGCCTGAACTTTAGATATAAGGACAGCCGACTGCCCGCTGGGTCCGCACCAAGTGTTTTACCTGTTTATTTTACCTGCCTCACTTTTATGCAAAATAATGACCTGTCATTAATAAAAGTGTATATTACCTGTTATAAAATATAAGAACCTCTGTAATGTGGGTAGTGTGACGCTTGGGGACAAGCGTATTCAACCAAGGGGGAGTGTGGCGCCCCGCAAAGAGTGCGTCACAAGAGGGTATTGCAGCCATAAATGCAGCCGCAATATTCTCTGACACAGCAGTGATCTGGTTAACTTAGAAATCCAACCCTGCATGCATCACCTAGAACAGAGGGCCAATCCTAGGTCCTGGTGGGCGGAGTGCTAGGGAAGTGTGTAGGAGAACAGACCCTTAGTCATTAGGAGAAGGGCTCTAGAACTTGACCTGAGCAGTCTAGAACTTGGAGAGGAGCGGGGGCTCCGCACCCCGTGCAGCCCCCGGGCCGTCACCGGTCGGGTGTTCGCACCTGAGGCCTCAACAACCGGGATCGGGCATCGTAACCACGGGTTCCCAAAATACCCCGTGCCCAGAAACCTTAAAACCGGTTCACAGGTACCGAAGCTGGCAGAAGTTCACCTCTGCTATGCGAACCAGAAGCGTGGAGGAGCAGCTTCACAGGAGCACCCCACCACCAGCCAACTTCCAGTCGTCTAACCAGCGGTGTACCCACCGAGGGATCCAAGGCTCCCCAGAACATCCATAACGTACACTTTGGATAGGGCATTGAAGCAGCCTCCCCGTACCCGACCTGGTATTCCTGGGCGACACTGGCAACTACTTAGTTAGAATGGAGGAACACTGCGGATTTCTAAGGGACACCATCACTGCTGAGTCCACCCGGTCCACTACCTGTTAACTGTATACCATGTACTTAGGGATGGGCGAATCTACTCGCTAGGACTCGTTACTCGGCAGTATGTAAGGGACTCCAGGACTCGGTACTCTGCGAGTTTCCCAGTGATTACTCGCACGATCCAATGCAAATCAATATCAATCCTAGTTTTGTCAGAAACGCTGACGAAACTAGGATTGCCATTGTTTGCATTAGACTCGGCTACTGTGCCAGTGATAGCAGGGAAACTCGCAAGTAACTGCTGTTACATTGCGAGCTGAGTCCAGCTGTCTTCTCTGTGCAGCTCCAGGGTCCTAGAGCCCGCCTGCTCACAGACATGATGTAGCAGTGCTGAGATTGTTCTCAGTCTGCTCATTCCCTGTGCATAGACATCTATCTATGCACAGGGGATGTAGCAGAGAGGACATCGCGTTTTGGACTGCGTCGGACGGAAGAGGATTTTTTTAATTAAATATGGAGTCCCTAATGGCTTTTTTTTTTATTTCAAATAAAAATTTTTCTCTGTGTTTTTTTAACCCTTTATTGGAGATTCTTAGTGGCTGGGTCAAACGTGGCCTGACATTAAGAATCTCGGGCTTAATACCAGCTTGTATAACAAAGCTGGTATTAACCCCTTTATTACCCAGCGTGCTACCGCCACCAGGGCCGCTGGAAGAGCGGGGTTCAGCGCCAGAGGATGGCGCTTCAATGAACGCGCCATCTTCTGGGGCGGCTGCGGGCTGCAATTTGCAGCGGGGGGTGCCCATAAAGCTTGGGCATCCCTGCGCTGCGGATTCCAGCCCCCAGCTGCTTAGCTGTACCTGGCTAGACATAGAAATTGCGCGGAGCCCCACGCATTTTTTTTTATTATTTCATGAATTTCAGAGTCAGAGTCTCAGAGTCAGAGTCAGAATCTCAGAATTTCATGAAATAATTTTAAAAAAAATGCGTGGGGATCCACGCAATTTCTATGTCTAGCCAGGTACAGCTAAGCAGCTGGGGGCTGGAATCCGCAGTGCAGGGATGCCCAAGCTTTCTGGACACCCCCCGCTGCAAATTGAAGCGCCATCCTCTGGCGCTGAACCCCGCTCTTCCAGCGGCCCTGGTAGCGGTGGCACGCTGGGTAATAAAGAGGTTAGGGCCAGCTTTGTATTATCAGCTGGCCTAAGCCAGAAATTTATGGCGGTCACGCCAATATTAGACATGACCGCCATGAATTTCTATTAAATTGTTTTAAAAAAAACACAACACAAAGAAAATTTTTTATTAGAAATTTAAAAAAAAGCCATTAGGGACTCCATCTTTAATTAAAAAAATCCTCTTCCGTCCGACGCAGTCCAAAACGCGATGTCCTCTCTGCTACATCCCCTGTGCATAGATATAGATGTCTATGCACAGGGAATGAGCAGACTGAGAGACAATCTCAGCACTGCTACATCATCTCTGTGCACAGACATTCATGTCTGTACACAGGGAATGAGCAGACTGAGAACAATCTGAGCACTGCTACATCAGGCAGCAGGCGGGCTCTAGGACCCTGGAGCTGACAGCCAGCACACTGAGCAGACAGGACTCTTATCTGTGCGAGTTTCCCAGCGATTACAGTTACAAAGTAAACGAGTCCAATGCAAATAAATGACAAAACTAGGATTGCTTCAGGCTGAAGCTTCCGAGACACATCTGCGATTTGTAAATCTCACACTACTCGCTATTACTCGTTTCCCCATTCATTAACATTGGACTCGCTAGACTCGCAACGAGTAGCGAGTCCTGTGCTCGGACTCGCTAGAGTCAAGCGATTCCGAGTAATTTAGGATTCGCCCATCACTACATGTACTGCCTGCTGGTTACAGTAAAGACCCGTTGCAGAGACTTTCTGTGTCCGTGCTTCCTTATGAACTGTCCGTCCGCATTACAAGGTAACCGCAGCTGCCGCACAACATCTTGAGCAGCTCCAGCCTCCGGGGATCACCGCTCAGCCTGTGGGGAGCGTTCCATCTTGCTGCTGTCCATCCCCCGGAGGTTCCGCAGCGTCGGTAGCCCTTACCGAAACTACTCATAGGTGGCGTCACGAATAAATTAAAAACCCCTTTAATCCGTTCCACCAAGACGTCTTCAACCCTTTTTGATCTGCACTCAACCGGGCCCCACTACCAGCAGGCGCGGCCCACCCGTGACAAGGAGGAAGGAGCTACAGCCTGTCTAAACCGGAGTCCCGGCCACGGTGAGTCAGAAAATGGCCTTCACGAACAGGATACGAGCAGGCCCGTTATCCAACGGGTATCATGTGCTTTAAAATGACTTTATTGTCTAAAATTTGGACTTTGTTCGTCCTAAAAAGAACTTTCCCGCCTTTTCACCGTTTGGGCCAAGATGGCGACCAAGATGGCGTTCCCGCCACAAGAATCAGCCACGTGTAAGCCCAGGAGTGAGTCAACCCCCCCTCATTGTGGGAGGGCTAAAGACAGAAGGCGCCAAACTCTTTGTCCGCCCTGATTGCTCGAATCAACCATGGGGGCGGACCCCAAAGACTTTTCCCACCATTGGACTTCAAAAGCCCAGAGGAAATGGGAGTGTCAGAGAAGTTCTTCACCAGCTCTTTACCAGAACGCTTACCGGTTGAACGGGTGTGGTTCCCTCCAAAAGAAGAGAATGGCCAGCATGAGACTCCAAGACCTAATGCGGGAGGTCGAGGCGGAGGCCAGAGCAGCCATAGGCCAACCGGGTCCGGGTCCTGCCCTTACCATTGACGGCAGCCCCGACTTCTGGCTAGAGGCTCTACAAGACCTCCGGGTGCAGTTACTTGAGACTGTAGAATGGACGATTCGCAGCTGGAGCGCGACCCTAGGCAGACGACTACACCATGCGATGCAGCAGAGCCGACCGGGTACAGCTACTCCAGGCCCAGACGACATCGCCAGCTTCTCAACCGCCTCACCGTCGCCTACCACCTGTCCTGCTTCGTCACCAGAGCCAATCGACTGCATCATTCCGGTGGAGGCCACAGCTCAGCTCGTTCCAGCGATTAATACCGCAGCCGACCCCGTTCCTGAGCTGAGCTTACAATACGCTCCATAGAAGATCTTGATCTTTACCAGGTTCCGACCGAGGAACCCGCGACGTGTTTCACAACTACAGAGACTGTCGCCTGTTTTGTCCCCGTACCGGAGGCTTCCCTTGCAATTGCCGAGGCCTACCTGGTAACCGGGATTGAGACCCCTCTACCTACAGTTACAGATGAAGAGACAGGCAGCCTAGAAGCCCTGCAGGACGTCCCTGTGGAAGGATCCGCAGCACCACCGCCCTGTTGTACAGAGGAACCAGCTTCAACATCTCCAGCCATCGAGCAGCCGAATGTGGTCATCGAAGAAGAGGTCGAGGAGGATGACGACGGGACCCGCAGCATCGCTGAGGATCTCGACACCGGATTCGCTTGGGGAGACACCGAGGAACTTCCTACCGGGCATACAGCTCGGGTACACTGGTCGGGTGCAACGCTGACACCTTCCCCTGTGCCGTTCCACCGGGTGCCGGTCCAGACAGCCCGCCAAGTTCAAGTTTCCCGCCAAACTAACAGCTCCATCACTCATCTCTACACCCCGAGCCGTGCCGACGGAGAAGTACGCCAGCGACGACGAGAGGAGTGACAAGCCCGTGAACGCGCCAACATGCAGGCCCGTGCCGAGGCTCGCCGCCAACCGCCGCTGCCTGATGAACTCCGCCGCGAAGGTAGAATTTCCACCTTTAACTTACATACTGGGTGGGGGTTCGCTTGGGAGGTGGGTTTGAATGAGGAAGTGTTTGTGGGGCGCCGGGACGTTGAGTCACACTTGCCGAGAGGACATCCCGATCGCGACCTATACCGGGGCGATGTAATCACCTACGAACGCTATGCTTGTCCAGATGGGTGGTTCGCTATCTGGGTGCGCCATCGTTCTCCGCGCCAGTGACTTTAAGACTTGAACTCACTCAATGACTCTGTTCCTGTTATTCACTGCCTGTGCGATCTTGCGGTCACAGCCTGAACTTTAGATATAAGGACAGCCGACTGCCCGCTGGGTCCGCACCAAGTGTTTTACCTCTTTATTTTACCTGCCTCACTTTTATGCAAAATAATGACCTGTCATTAATAAAATGTATATTACCTGTTATAAAATATAAAAACCTCTGTAATGTGGGTAGTGTGACGCTTGGGGACAAGCGTATTCAACCAAGGGGGAGTGTGGCGCCCCGCAAAGAGTGCGTCACAAGAGGGTATTGCAGCCATAAATGCAGCCGCAATATTCTCTGACACAGCAGTGATCTGGTTAACTTAGAAATCCAACCCTGCATGCATCACCTAGAACAGAGGGCCAATCCTAGGTCCTGGTGGGCGGAGTGCTAGGGAAGTGTGTAGGAGAACAGACCCTTAGTCATTAGGAGAAGGGCTCTAGAACTTGACCTGAGCAGTCTAGAACTTGGAGAGGAGCGGGGGCTCCGCACCCCGTGCAGCCCCCGGGCCGTCACCGGTCGGGTGTTCGCACCTGAGGCCTCAACAACCGGGATTGGGCATCGTAACCACGGGTTCCCAAAATACCCCGTGCCCAGAAACCTTAAAACCGGTTCACAGGTACCGAAGCTGGCAGCAGTTCACCTCTGCTACGCGAACCAGAAGCGTGGAGGAGCAGCTTCACAGGAGCACCCCACCACCAGCCAACTTCCAGTCGTCTAACCAGCGGTGTACCCACCGAGTGATCCAAGGCTCCCCAGAACATCCATAACGTACACTTTGGATAGGGCATTGAAGCAGCCTCCCCGTACCCGACCTGGTATTCCTGGGCGACACTGGCAACCACTTAGTTAGAATGGAGGAACCCTGCGGATTTCTAAGGGACACCATCACTGCTGAGTCCACCCGGTCCACTACCTGTTAACTGTATACCATGTACTGCCTGCTGGTTACAGTAAAGACCCGTTGCAGAGACTTTCTGTGTCCGTGCTTCCTTCTAAACTGTCCGTCCGCATTACAAGGTAACCACAGCTGCCGCACAACATCTTGAGCAGCTCCAGCCTCCGGGGATCACCGCTCAGCCTGTGGGGAGCGTTCCATCTTGCTGCTGTCCATCCCCCGGAGGTTCCGCAGCGTCGGTAGCCCTTACCGAAACTACTCATAGGTGGCGTCACGAATAAATTAAAAACCCCTTTAATCCGTTCCACCAAGACGTCTTCAACCCTTTTTGATCTGCACTCAACCGGGCCCCACTACCGGCAGGCGCGGCCCACCCGTGACAAGGAGGAAGGAGCTACAGCCTGTCTAAACCGGAGTCCCGGCCACGGTGAGTCAGAGGTCCACGTCCCCCCCGAGTATCCGCATGTGGGTGACTAAACTTAATGAACTGATGCTGATGGAGGAATTGACAGCATCAATACAGAATAAACATACAGAGTTCTTTGGCACCTGGTATCAGTGGACTGAATTCAAATCCTCCCCAGAGTACTTATCTTTCTGGCACAGGCCCAGTGAGACATCCCTTCCCCTGTCCCCCCCCCCCCCCCCTGCCCTCCTTGACTTTCTTTCCCCCTGTCTTACCCCACTTTCCCTTATCTTTCTTTTATTAATTATCTTCCTCTCTTTTTTCCCGTTTGGGATTGATCTATAATATAATACTTTTTGCCCATTGGCTTCAGTTAATATTGTTCCCCGGGCTCGGTTTGGTAAAGGGCCCAGAAGGATAATAATGGCCTGTTGTCTGTATATAAGGGGGGGGGGGGTTATCCTGTTCACCTAAAATTTACCTAAATAAAAATGTAAGCAAGAGGATGTTGACAGCTGATATTCATACGAAACAGTGATGTATATGTTCATCTGAGGACATTTATAATGGTCTTTCCGCGGTCTTGTTGATGATCTATTGTATTTGGGTATATCAAAACAGTGTTATTGACGGTGATAATCTGCAAATTTATGTTTGTGTACAAAATGTCTGTCAAATATTTGTCTAACATTCCTGATAAATAAATAATGTAAAAAAAAAAAAAGAAAAAGTGATTCACACAATACTTGGAGACTTTCCAGAAGTTTGGCCCCAATGTGAGGGAGCTGTAATTGTGCCAGTAATCCACTTTTACCAGCCAAGGATAGGACAAAGAACACTGGAAGAAACTGCAAGGGTTCCAGAAGTACCTGTCCAAGTTCTAGAAGAATCGCACGTTGTAGAAGAACCAGAGGATCCTGCAATTGGTGAAACTGCCAGCCCTGTAGTGAGACTAATGGTACCTTTACACGCAGCTACAGGTAACAGGTTTTCCACAGGTAACTTACTGGTTGCAGTGAAATCATGGAGACATGGTTCTATCTTGTTGCTGTGTACAAATGGAACTATGTCTCCATGATTTCACTGCAACCAGTAAGTTACCTGTGGAAAACCTGTTACCTGTAGCTGCGTGTAAAGTGGCCATAAGGCCGCGTAGACAGTTGCCTAGTTTGCCTATTGCACATAGAGCAACCCAAAACACATATACCTCTACACATCACATAGTTTTGAACGCATCACCTGAGACACAAACACTACGTAGGTCTTGTCGTAGTAGCCAAGGTCAACCCATGTCCAGGTATGGAGAGTGGGTATAATGTGTAATGTATAAGGTATGAGAAAGGGTAACCTGTAAATAAGAACCAGAATGTACATTAAATGTAAATAGTAGTGTACAGAAAGGTGGAAGAACTGGGCTTAGCATCATGCACATTAAGTTAGTAACAGAAAGTGCCTGCGGTGGAGAGGCAGTACCAGGTCTCCTAAGCAGAGACACCCATAGGGAAAATGTTTGTTTTGTAGTGTATTGGACATTGAAAGACTTTAAATCTATTTAAATCTTCAGCCTACAGTGGCTTGCTGTAAGGACTTGAACATTTTCCCTGGATTTTCCCCACTTTACCTTTAAACATGGACCATAGTCATAGGACTGGTTGTGACAACAAACTCTTTTACAGCCTGCGGCGGATAAACTAGCGCCGTATGGACTGCTTTCTACTTACTTTCCACCATTTTTGCAGTGGTTTTTGTGAATTTTTGATTTTTGAGACTCTGTATTATACCTGTTATTATTATTGTTGAATGTTTGAAAATGTTTCTCAGTCCGGGAGTACCGATGTTAACTAGGGGGAATGTGGCACCCTGCCATTACAGGTAGCCACAGAACCACCTAAAGCATGGAAGGATTTTCACAACAGGTACCCTTACACACACAAGACCTGTAGGGGGAGCGCCACTTGCTGTCTTTAAGCAAGATCCCCTATAAATACCGGTACTGGGCGCGGAGTTAGGTAGAGCAGTTGCAGAGAGGACTGTGAAGAGTCAGTTGGTCCGTGCAGTATGGAGCTGTACTGTGAAGACGTCCTGGTCTATCAGAGCCGCACTAGGCCCGAGACAGTAGACCAGCCTAGCCAGTGTGAGGGCCTGAGAGTGAGGTCGAAGGCATGAGGAAGACAGAGTAAAGGAGCAGACTGGGGGAAAAGGAGCCATACCGGTTCACCCCAGAAAGCAACCCAGACACCGGAGTCTGAGTCTGCAAGAGAGCTTCTAGCCCAGCAGAAAAGACCGGTTCACTGAGGAGACTCCTGTCTCCCGGACACCTGTAACGCAACCAACAAGGGAGCCAGGGACTGCAGGAAGAGTCATAGCGGTAGCCCACACAAAGGTTCTCGACACTACAACACGGGTGAGAGAGACACACAAAGGAGGTCAGGCCTAGTTCTACATAGGTCAAGGGACTTCACCAAGGGAAAAGAGACAAGAAGGCTTATCCATCACTCATTGTGGAAATCCAGAAGTGCTTCCCGACCAAATGGAACGTACCCTGGACAGAGCCTGCCATAACACCAGTAAAGTTACAGAAATGATTCCCATTGTGTTTGTCAGTTTTTCCATCCCTTAACCTGTCCGGCCTAGAGACTGTAGCAGCAGCCCGGCTGCCTAGTCACCTCCTTGTGCAAACCCCGTCACCTCATTACTGCTCCAAGGACCCCGCTCCGCCTGTGGGGAGCAGTATTACCCAAGCTGCCGGTCCATCATCTCCAGAGGACTGCCGCAGCGCTGGTGCCTTTACCAGATTCCACAGGTGGCGTCACGAGACTTTACCTTTTATTATTTCTCCCCTTTTTGTTCAGCGACCCCCAGGGCTACGGTAAATTTTAGGTTCCATTGTATCCTGTTGCCCATGTGAAAATGAAAGAGTTGAGGCTAAAAGAACATTTTTGAAAAATTAAAATGTCCATTTTTTCCTTCCACGTTGCTTTAGTTCCTGTGAAGCACCTAAAGGGTTAGTAATCTTCTTGAATGTAGTTTTGAGTTGCTTGAGGGGTGCAGTTTTTGGAATGGTGTCACTTTTGGGTGTTTTCTGTCATGTACACCCCTCAAAGGGACTTCAAATGTGATGTGGTCACTAAAAAAAATGGTTTTGTAAATTTTGCTGGAAAAATAAAAAATTGCTGATCCCTTATAACTTCCTGCCCCAAAATCTTTTTTTTCCAAAATCGTGTTGATGTAAAGTAGACATGTGGGAAATGTTATTTATTAACTATTTTGTGTCACATAACTTGGGTTTAGCAAAATAAAAATTAAAAATTTTAAAATTGTGAAATTTTCAAAATGTTTGCCAAATTTTAGATTTTCTCACAAATAAATGCAAAAATTACACTGGGGAACAATTTGAAAAAATTTTCTGTTGAGTTAGGTTTTTGAGCTGATTTATGCTAAAATTGGCATGCTGATTCCAAAAATGTAGTCAGTTTTTTTCCAGCACGTCAAGTTTTTCCTCCACAACTTACTTGCCACAGATGCACAATTGCACTGATATCTGTAATAAGACTTGTTATTTGATTACAATATATATATATATCCTTTGTAAAAAACATGATAGTGTTAAAAAACATATTTGTCATGCCTATTTCTTATATATTTCATTTTTTGTTCATATTTGTACTATTTAAAAAAAAAAAAAAAAAACACTTTTTAGGTACAGTAGTTTACATATTTTGGAGAAGACAAAAATCCTATAGTTCAAAAATTTGACGTGATAGAGAAAAACTGAGATAATTTCTGGATTCAGCATCCAAAAATTAATTAAGGACAGTTGTCTGACCTAACTCCTAAAAAATTGTGTTCCCCAGTATTATCAACCTAAATTTAATACTAACTTGAAGCCCAATATGTCACGAAAAAACAGTCTCAGAATCGCTAGGATCCATTGAAGCATTCCAGAGTTATTACCTCATAAAAGAACACTGGTCAGAATTCACAAAAATGCCAAGGTCTTTAGGGTCAAAATATGGGTGGGTCCTGAAGGGGTTAATAGCCTGGGAAGGGACCAAGAATATTGGTCTCCTCTGAGGCTAAAAACAAGAGCCCTCAGCCGACCCAGAAATGGCGCATCCATGGGATGCGCCAAATCTGGCACTTAGCCTCGCTCTCCCACACTACCCTGTAGCGGTGGCAGTGGAGTTATGGGCTTGGGTTGATGTCACCTTATTTTGCTAAGTGACATCAAGCCCAGGTTAGTAATGGAGAGGCGTCTATAAAACGTCCCCATTACTAACCCCATAGTCAAAAAGTGAAATAAAACACAGACAGCCAGTATAAAGTATTTTATTTAAAATAAAGACAGTGCTACTTTATTGTTCTTAATTAAACCATACATACCCTCTTGCCTATTCCACCTGAAGCCAGTGTCTCCTGTAAGAGAAATACAATAATAAAGCAACCTCATCCTCAACTCTCCATCGCTAGGAGCCTCCATGTGTCCCATGACAGCATCGGCTCTGCTACATCTGATGGCAGGCTGAAGAGTTGCTGGATGCGACCATTTAGCCGGCCATCCAGCAGAATCACTGAAGAGCGCATGCTTGCGCACATCAGTGACTCACTGTGGTGTCATAAAGATGAGCCGAGTAAAATAATAACCTCATCGTCACCTTTCCGTCACGCATCGAGCAGAATCACTGAAGAGAGCATGCGTGCGCACATCAGTCGTGCGGTGTGGCATCATAAAGATGAGCCGAGTTCATGTGAATGAACTCAGTTCACCTCTGTGACGTCACTGGGAGCGTGGGAAAATTCTCCCACATGTAACGCCGGCAAATGATGTCTTCGCCTGCATGCGGGAGAATTTTCCCACACTCCCAATGATGTCACAGAGGTGAACTGAGTTCATTCATATGAACTCGGCTCATCTTTATGATGCCACAGCGCGTCACTGATGTGCGCACGCATGCGCTCTTCAGTGATTCTGCTCGATGCGCGACGAAAAGGTGAGGATGAGGTTATTATTTTATTTCTCTTACAGGAGACACTGGCTTCAGGGGGAGTAAGCGATAGGGTAAATATGGTTTAATTAAGAAAAATAAAGGAGTACTGTTTCACCAAGGGGGTGTGTGGCGCCCCTGTGGCTATGTGCCGCACGGTGGTATTGCACTTTATTATAAAACGTAATATTCTTTGTAAGTTGCTAGTTCAGGGTTTAACCTGTGGAGTCTGAAAGTGCACACACCTAGGAATAGACCACTAGTATAGGGGGGACTAGTACTTTGGTAGGTCCCAAAAGGGGGTGGAGCCTAAGGGTAGATGCAGAAGTAATTGACAGTTGACAGTTAGTTTACCTCAGACGGTGCTGGGAAGGCAGGCTGGAAGGTCAGGCCTGACAGCCCAGCTGAGAGGAGGGGGCCCCATCTTCAAGTGGGGGCCCAGAACAGAAAGCAACAGGCTAGGACTGGTAGGAGCCGGCTGGTCACGTTGAGGGAGCACCGGCGACACGGAAGCCGAGGCAGCCAGGAGTTTAGCCCTGACCGCAAAGCCAACGAGCTTCAGGCCCATAGAGACCGGACAGCACCACAAGGTACCTCGCCCCTCAGGACTAAGAACTGGTTCAGGACACTAGAAGACACTAAAAGGGACAGACAGAATTCCGGTGGCGGAGGCTTTAAACCTTGGGCCCCGTCCGGACCGGTAGAGTACAGACTTTGTCTTCTAGACACAGACCGTAGGACTGGCGGGAGAGCTCTGCGAGGGTGGAAAAGACAGAAGAGAACAGAATAGACCCTGAACGACTTAAGAGAGGACATCTAGAGACTCCATAAGGGAGACCCTGAACTGGCAACATCCACCCTGTAAACCAAACTGTACCGTGTTTTGTTTATGCCATCAGCCGGTACCAAGTAAAGTGGAGTTAAACTTGAACTGGTTTCCGTTAATCTTCCCGCCACAGCCCGGAGGGCTCAGCATCAGCAGCAGCTCAGCAGAAGGGGTAAGAACTGCAGCACCACCATCTTCATCACTGCCCTCCCTCACCATCTTCCTTCATTGCTGCCCTGAAGTAAAGCTCCACCTGTGGGGAGCTGTACCACACTTTGCTGCCCTAACCATCACCGCAGCGGCTGGCTGGCAGTGCCGGTACCATATTACCGGTAACTACAGGCGGCGTCACGATCCCCTGTAAATAATCCCTTCATCCCCCATCATCAACATCTACCCAGTTGATAACCAGGGCACGGCACCGGGATCCCGTCCATCCGTGGCTCCCTATTCAGCAGACCCGGTGACCGAGTTCCACTTCTGCCCCTGGCCGTATCAAGTGCATGTGTCCCTATAGGGTGTGTATGTGACTGTCCCTGTGGGTGGGGGGTCTGTGTGGTGTGTGTGTGTCTCTGTGTTGTGTGTGTCTGTGGTGTGTGTGTGTCCCTGTGGGGTGAGTAAATGTGTCCCTATAGCGTGTGTATGTGTGTGTGTCCCTGTGGGGAGGTCTGTGTGGTGTGTGTGTGTCTCTGTGTTGTGTGTATCTCTTTGTGGTGTGCGTGTGTGTGTTCGGGTGCGTGGTGAGTATCCAATGTTGGGGCTGCACCTTAGCGACTATACACTTGCTGTTACTCTTTGTGTGCGTGTGCTGTGTATACATGTCCCCGTGCTTGGTGAATATCCCATGTTGGGGCCCCACCTTAGTGACTATATGCTGGTAAATGCTGTTAGTCTTTGGCGCGGTCATTAAGCCCCTCTCATTCACAACTGTCAACTGGTAACTGTCACTTTTTCCACATTATGTAGATAGGGGCAAAATTGTTTGGTGAATTGGAACCGCGGGGTTAAAATTTCGCCTCACATTATAGCCTATGATGCTGACGGGGTCCAGACATGTGACTGTGGCAAAATTTTGTGGCTGTAGCTGGCAGCTGTCGATTTTCCTCCAATACTTTTCCTTTCACTTTTTCCCCATTATGTAGATAGGGGCAAAATTATTTGGTGAACTGGAACGCGCAGTGTTAAAATTTCGCCTCACAACATAGCCTATGACGCTCTCGGGGTCCAGACGTGTGACTGTGCAAAATTTTGTGGCTGTAGTTGCGACCGTGTAGATGCCAATCCCGGATATACATACACACACACACACACACATTCAGCTTGATATATTAGACTAGCTGTAGTACCCGGCTACGCTCGGGTTAATAAATAACTGCTAGACACTTTGGTTACTTTTACCTTTAAAAACACAAAACATCTCCTCACCACCTACATGCAGAAGCATGAGACGTTACCTAGACCATTTCATGAAATTAAAATTTTTTCAGACCTCTCAAAGGAAACATTGTCCAAACGTAGAATTCTGACACCTGTCACCAAGATATTGAGGGCTAATGGTATTATGTATAGATGGCTCTTCCAGACCAGACTTAACTTTAAGCGGGGATCCTACTTCTCATGTGATAGACGGATTGGAGGAGGGCAGTGGCGTAACTTCAGGCCCAGGGGCCCCGATGTGAAAGCTCCAACAGGGCCCCCAATTATTGCAAATCTTTAATAGTATTAGTCTTTTTCTATAGGCCAGAGGGACTTTTGGGGCCCCCTAGGCTGCAGGGCCCGGGTGCGATCGCAACCCTTGCACCTATTGTAGTTACACCCCTGGAAAAGGGTCTTCAACTTTTAAGAGAGCTTGGCATTGCTGACCCGCCAGTAACCTGAATACTTATATTGGGTTAAACAGAACTTCATTTTGAAACGCTGAGGTGATTACCCTTAGATGTATATAATACATTATTAATTGTTGTGGGTGAGAGGCCTTTTTTCTCCCCAAGGAGCTTTTTCCATCAGTTAGTTGTAACTGCTCCATATAGTCCGTTAGTCCGTCATTGGATTGCTTACCTATCACTATTGATGGTCAGGATGTGGAGATGGTGGAGGATTTCAAATATTTGGGGGTTCACCTGGACAGCAAGCTTGATTGGAGGTGCCATATGGAGAAGGTTTGCAAGAAAGGGATGAGTAGACTTTACTTCCTAAGGAAATTAAGGTCGTTTAATGTGTGTAGCAAAATGCTTGAAATGTTCTACCAATCTATTGTGGCGAGTGCAATCTTTGCTGCAATAATATGCTGGGGTAGTAGTGTGCGCACAGCTGACGCTAATAAGCTGAATAAACTTATCAAGAAGGCTGGTGCGGCGGTGGGTCTACAACTTAGGACTTTCGAGGAGGTATTAGAGGATAGAATTAATAAGAAATGCAAGGCTATAATGAGCAACAATACACACCCGCTCTCTGAACTGTTTGCGAAGCAGAAGAGCACATTCAGCAAGCGTCTAATCCAACTAATGTGTAAAAAGGAAAGATACAGAAAATCGTTTGTTCCGACAGCTGTGGGGATGTTTAACAAATGCATAAGTGTAAAGCATCCCAAGACTATGTAATATATAATAATAATAAAGCTTTATTTATATAGCGCCAACATATTCCGCAGCGCTTTACAATGTAGGGTTAGCGTACAGAAAATATACAGTAAGTAATTACAATAGAGAACAAATAAAGTACAATCATTGGATACAAAAACAATAGGCATAGAATCAATGTGGAAAAAAATACAATAAATAAAGCAAGAAATGAAGGTGACCCTGCTCAAAAGAGCTTACAATCTACAACGGGATAGGGGTTGTACAAGGTGCCGGGGCTTATTGCACTGATGGTCCAGGCATCTTGAGGAAATGGGGTATAGGGCTAAGCTTACATGAATGGTCATCAGTCTGTGTAGACCTTTATGGTTTGGTGGAGTTTGTAGAAGAATGATGTCCAGAGGATAGCCCATTCACTGTCTACAGTACAATGGACATGTTAGGGAGTATGATAGGCCGCCTTAAAAAGATGCGTCTTTAGGGATCGTCTGAAGCCATGCAAGTTGTGGATAGTCCTGATTTCTTTGGGTAAAGCATTCCAGAGGTTTGGTGCAGCTCTGGAAAAGTCTTGGAGCCGGGAGTGGGAGGATCGGATTAGTGCAGATGTTAGTTGAAGGTCATTTGAGGAACGTAGAGAGCGGGTGGGGTGATAGACAGAGATGAGGGAGGAGAGGTAGGGGGGAGCTGCACTGTGAAGAGCTTTGTGGGTGAGAACAAGCAATTTGAATTTGA
The DNA here is from genome assembly GCA_033576535.1 of Allobates femoralis. Lineage (NCBI taxonomy): Eukaryota > Metazoa > Chordata > Amphibia > Anura > Aromobatidae > Allobates > Allobates femoralis. Next base: position 81,995,496 of record JARQOC010000008.1, on the reverse strand, counting down.
TCCTGTAGTATACGGGCAGCCAGTGCAATGACTGGCACAGAGCAGAGGCATCTGAGTAACGATTGGCCAGATGGGTGATCCTGGCTGCTGCATTAAGGATGGACTGGAGAGGAGAAAGTCTGGTGAGGGGGAGGCCGCTTAATAGAGAGTTGCAATAGTCAAGGCGGGAATGGATTAGGGCCACGGTGAGGGTTTTTGTTGTTTCCAGGGTGAGAAAGGGGCGGACTCTAGAGATATTCTTCAGGTGTAAGCGACAGGAGCGGACGAGAGATTGCGTGTGGGAGGAGAAGGAGAGATCGGTGTCAAATATAACACCCAGACAGCGAGCTTGCTGTCTAGGCGTTATCGTGGTGCCGCACACTGAGAGAGAGATGTCCGATTTAGGGAGGTTAGTGGATGGGGGGAGCAGAAGAAGTTCAGTTTTGGAAAGGTTTAGTTTCAAATAGAGAGTGGACATGATATTGGAAACTGCAGCTAGACAGTCATTGGTGTTTTTTACTACCGCAGGGGTAAGGTCAGGCACTGAAGTGTATAGTTGAGTGTCATCAGCAATGTGAACTATGTGAAGTTCTATGTGTATGGGGGGAATAGGTGAGGTACATGTACCAGTCTACCCACATCTGCTGTCCATATAGACTTAATTTGTAAAGTGTGAAATGTTCTTGATCTTTGTTCTGCTGCTGTAATACTGTAATTTCCTCCGGGATCAATAAAGTTTATCTTATCTTATCTTATCTTATTGTATATATTTCTTGATATTATTCTGTTCTTGTTTTATTCTTTTTTTTTTCTTTTAGTACTTATTGACACGATGAATGTTTTATATTTCATTCCACAAATCTCTTGGCTGCATGGTTTAGTAAGTCTTTTCTCTACTGACGTTACTTCGTTTATTTGCTTTTATGGCCATTAATTTCATGTCCCTGAATGTACATGGCCTAAATTCCCCTCATAAGAGGTATCTACTGTGGAGAGACATATTTAGATTTAAAATAGATATTGCGGGGTTGCAGGAGACTAAGTTTTCTAATGATAATCCTCCGAAAGTTATTTTCATCTATTATCTTAGCCTCTCAGAAAAAAAAGAAGGCAGGTGTCGCCTTTTTGATTAGAAATAACATCCAATTTGAACAGGAGACTGTTATTGCAGATACAGAGGGAAGATATATAATTTTAATCTGTAGGTTTAGTGGTGTCTATTATACCTTGATTACTCTGTATGCCCCTAATAAGAGTCAGATTAGATTTTTGAAAGAGTTAATGATTTTAATTTCGGAAAATCGTAAGGGTTCTTTGATTCTCTTTGGGGATTTTAATGTAATACCTGATGCATTTTTGGATTCCTCTGGAACTCGTGGAGTTTCTAATTTAACCTTGAATCCTCGGATTGATAGAGAGAGCTTATATGACGTATTTCGATGTATTCATTCCACTTCTAGAGAATACACATACTACTCGGATTCCCAGCTTTCCTTATCTAGAATAGTTCTAGTTCTAGCTGATAGTGTATCTATATATGAAATTAAAAAGATCAATATCCTGCCAAAGACTTGGTCTGATCATTCCCCGATAGTTTTTGAGTTGGTCCCTAGAGGGGGTGCTTCATCCACTAGGATTTGGAGGGCCAATACCTTTCTTTATTCTTATCCCAACTCAAGAAAGGAATTGATAGACACTAAATTATTACTTTAAAGAGAACGATGGTGATGCAGTTAGTATTGAGACATTGTGGTTAGCCCATAAAACAGTAGTTAGGGGCTAGTTGATTGAACTAAATTCATGTCTCAAAAAACAATCTAATGCCAAACTTGCATCTCTGGTAGCTGACATTCGTACCCTAGAAGAATCACAAATAGCATCTCCTTTTTCGTCTACCCAGCTTAAAATCTTAAAGCTTAGAATAGAATTAAGGTCCCTTTTAATTTCTGACTATAACAAAATGATTCAGTCTTCCAAATTAAATTACTATATTTGTCACAATAAACCTAATACATTTTTTGCCCATCAAATAAAACTGATGAGACAAAAGAGGATTCTACTAATCAAAAACAAGCAGGGGTTGACTTACAGACACCCAGAGGATATTTCAAGTGAATTCCTGCACTTTTATAAAAACCTTTATAATCTAAATTTAAGTCCAGGGGCTGTACAATAGTCTCTGTTGGATATTAACTCTTTTCTGGGTTCCTTGAGCATTCCCTCTCTGACTACTGAAGAGGTGGATCTTCTTAATGTTCCCTTTCAAAATTCTGAGATTACAGAAGCAGTGAAATCCCTCAAAACTGGGAAATCACCTGGGCCTGATGGATTATCTAATGAATATTTCAAAAATTTTGCTGACATCCTGACACCTTATTTAACTAGACCTCTTAATTCGGCCTCCATGTCATCCCTTCTTTCTGCAGAAATGCAGGAAGCATTAATTACAGTCATTCCCAAGGATAAAGGGGATGCCCTAATTGTCAGAGATTATAGGCCCATTTCGCTCTTAAACACTGATGCTAAAATTATAGCCAAAGTTGTTGTAAATAGACTATCTAAGTATACAACTCGCTTAATTCATACTGACCAAACGGATTTTGTCAGTGGCAGAAGTACTATGGACGCCACAAGAAGATTATTCCATATTATATCATATGTAGAAAGGTCAAATCTTCCCACTTTGCTGATTTCTCTAGATGCTGAAAATCCTTTTGACCGAGTAAATTGGCTGTTTTTATTTGAGTCCCTTAAAAAATTCGGTTTTTCTGGTCCCATATTTAATATTATTAGAGCTTTGTATTCCCATCCATCCGCCAAAATTCTAACAAATAATGTTGTGTCTGACTCCTTTAGAATTACCAATGGAACTCGACAGGGATGCCCTCTGTCCCCTACTTTATTTAATTTCTTTTTAGAGCCATTGGTGGAGGCAATACGGTCACATGAGGGGATCCGGGGATGTCCATTACATGGGCGTCAACACGTTGCATCTCTATTTGCAGACGATTTACTGATTATTCTATCAGATCCTCTGGTGTCTCTTAGGAATCTGATGGACATTGTTGAGAGATTCTCTGGAGTCTCTCATTATAAATTGAATACTAATAAGACACAGGTTTTGCCCTATCATATTGAACATCACCTATTAGATATTCTAAAAACTGAATTTAATTTCTCCTGGTCACTGTCATAAATTCCCTATTTGGGAATTACCATTACTAAACCTCTATCTAACATGGTTGATAAAAATTTATCAGATATTGTTAAATCCCTTTCGAAAGATGTGTCTTATCTGTCTAATTTAGAGGTTTCCTGGACGGGACGTATTGCGGCCTATAAAATGTTGCTACTTCCCAAAATTCTATACCTCTTCCGTTCCCTCCCTGTGGTCATCCCTCAGAAATATTTTAAACGTCTCCAGAGACAGCTTAGCCGATTTATTTGGCGAATGAAATTTCCTAGAATTGCAGCTACCACTCTTGAAAAACATAAATTACATGGAGGTTTAGGTATCCCCAATCTTAGGGCCTATTATCTAGCTATCATTACTCAAATTAGTTCACGATGGTGGAGTACTGAATACTCACCATCCTGGGTAAATATAGAACGATCCATCATGAAGCAACAGAATCCTGCATTGTTTATTGTTTTATACCTCCTTAGTCCAAAAAAGAGGCTTCCCCTAGAAACCCCACTTAAGGCCACTATCAAGGCTTGGAGGACGTTTACCGTATATACTCGCGTATAAGCCGAGTTTTTCAGCACAAAAAATGTGCTGAAAAGTCCCCCCCTCGGCTTATACGCGAGTCACTAACTTTACAAGCACTTATGTGCTTGCTTTAAATGGCTCCACAGCGCCCTCAAAGCCTCCCCCACTGCCCAGATCTCCCCCGCTGCGGTCACCCTGGCTGGATCCCTCCATGCTTTGACCACCCGGGTCCTGCTTTGCTCCTTGGACCCCCCCGCCCGCCCAGAGCTTTACCGGTGCACGCCAGCATGGATCCCTCCATGCAAAATCCACCCGGGTCCTGCTTAGCTCCCTGGACCCCCCCCTCCCGCCCAGAACTTCACCGGTGCACGCCAGCATGGATCCCTCCATGCAAAATCCACCCGGGTCCTGCTTAGCTCCCTGGACCCCCCCCTCCCGCCCAGAACTTCACCGGTGCACGCCAGCATGGATCCCTCCATGCAAAATCCACCCGGGTCCTGCTTAGCTCCCTGGACCCCCCCCTCCCGCCCAGAACTTCACCGGTGCACGCCAGCATGGATCCCTCCATGCAAAATCCACCCGGGTCCTGCTTAGCTCCCTGGACCCCCCCTCCTGCCCAGAACTTCACCGGTGCACCGCCAGCCCGGATCCCTCCACCTTACCATCCTCCTCCGGTGCAGCAGCAGACCCCGATCCCGTCCTTCCTCCTCCAGTGCAGCCGGCCCCGATCATCCTCCTCCGGTGCAGCAGCCGGCCCCGATCCCGTCCATCCTCCTGCCTCCCGGTCTGTGTGGCAGTAGAGGCTAGTGATGTGTCGTTTGCGAACGATCCGACACATTGAGCCGGCTCTTTCATGTGACTGATAAGAGCCGACTCTTCACAGTGAACGAGCCAGAGAGCCGTGTTTATTGTTTTTTTTTTTTACCCTCTGCTGGCAGCTTTATTAAGCCTGACTGTGACTGTGAGGAGCAGCCAGGAGATAAGTGAGCTAACACTGGAAGTGTAAACAAAGTTTCCAGCACATGGCGTGAAGCCCCTTCTCCCAATTAAAGGTATACACACACACATTGTTTCTTAGGGCAGTGGGCACAAGACCACCAGCATGTTTATGGGTTAAGTTTCCCTGACCTTATCTGGCATATGTGGGATGTGTAGGAGGACTCAGTTTGTTTATCATTGATCATCTTCTCAGTCTTTAGTCAGGAGGACACTGCAGGGGGAGAATAGACCTGTTGTTGGGTAAGTAATATGATTTTAGGCAAAACGTGGAGAGATATAGGTGCAGCTTCAATAATTGTATATAGAGGCAGTGTAATAGGAAGTCAGCACATAGTGCCCAGTGTAGTTGGCCTACTGACATCCTTGACTGGTGTTTAACCCCTTAAGTTTTTTTTTCTGGTATAAAAAAGAGAAAATCTTTAACAAAATGTTCTGTCTCCATCTCTTCAATGTTTAGTGGAAGGCGCTGTGTGTGTGTGTATATATCGTTTGTGTATATATCGTATGTGTGTGTATATATATCGTGTGTGTATATATCATATGTGTGTGTATTTATCAAGTGTGTGTATATATCATGTGTATATATATCATATGTGTGTGTGTGTATATATCATATGTGTGTGTGTATATATATCGTGTGTGTGTATATATCATGTATGTGTATATATATCGTGTGTGTGTATATATCATGTGTGTGTGTATATATCGTGTATGTGTATATATAACGTGTGTGTGTGTATATATCGTGTGTGTGTATATATCATGTGTGTGTATATATATCGTGTGTGTGTATATATCATGTGTGTGTGTATATATCGTGTATGTGTATATATAACGTGTGTGTGTGTATATATCGTGTGTGTGTATATATCATGTGTGTGTATATATATCGTGTGTGTGTATATATCATGTGTGTGTGTATATATCGTGTATGTGTATATATAACGTGTGTGTGTGTATATATCGTGTGTGTGTATATATCATGTGTGTGTGTATATATCATGTGTGTGTATATATATCGTGTGTGTGTATATATCATGTGTGTGTGTATATATCGTGTATGTGTATATATAACGTGTGTGTGTGTGTATATATCGTGTGTGTGTATATATCATGTGTGTGTGTATATATCGTGTATGTGTATATATAACGTGTGTGTGTGTATATATCGTGTGTGTGTATATATCATGTGTGTGTGTATATATCATGTGTGTGTATATATATCGTGTGTGTGTATATATCATGTGTGTGTGTATATATCGTGTATGTGTATATATAACGTGTGTGTGTGTGTATATATCGTGTGTGTGTATATATCATGTGTGTGTGTATATATCGTGTATGTGTATATATAACGTGTGTGTGTGTATATATCGTGTGTGTGTGTATATATCATGTGTGTGTGTATATATCATGTGTGTGTGTATTTCAGTTTTGAAGGATTTTAACTCTTGTATTTTTAGCTTTGTTGCTAATTGAACTCAGGGTTATGCACTTTTAAAGTTTTATTGTTGACACCATATTGGTTTTGTGAGCCTCTTTTACTCTTACAGAGTTTGTTTACTGTTTCTGTTTGAAATAAAAGTTCAAAATTTTATTCGTATCTATTTTCATTTTTGAAATTTTTCAGTATCGGTAGCTGCTGCATTGTCCACCCTAGGCTTATACGCGAGTCAATAGGTTTTTCCAGTTTTGGGGGCCAAAAGTGGGGGGGTCGGCTTATACACGGGTCGGCTTATACACGAGTATATACGGTAATCAGACCTCTAAAACCATCTTCTCTCCAGTTTCTCCTGTCTGGCTCCCAATAGATATTTTTTCCTGGTTGTATCCATCTCTTAATTTGACTATCTGGAAGAGTAGGAATATTAGGTATGTGTCTGACGTGTTTGATGGTGAGAGGTTAGCCTCTTTTGAGGTTGTCTCTTCTCGTTTCAGCCTACCTGAATCTGACAGACCTACTTGGACTTTACTGCATGAGACTGTAAACAACCCACGTCTAGATTTTACACTACCTAACAATATTGACCTCCTACTTCGTCACACTGGAAGCCAACTTGTGTGGAAAACTAATAATATCTATAAAACCTTTAATAAGGATGTGAATTTTAATAATTCTAGATTCTATACAGTATGGGATCACCAACTTGATATCGATAATCATACTTTACATAACCAGTTGCTCATCATTTTAAAAAATATTTATTCCTCTGTCCCCTGCTCAACACTTCTGGAAACTCAATATAAAGTATATACCAAGTGGTATTTTACAGCTTTAAAACTGCATAAGATAAACCCTACTGTTTCTAATTTATGTTGGAGAAAATGTGGACTAGTCGGATCTGTCCGTCATATTTTTTGGTCATGCTCAAAGTTACGTTCCTTTTGGTTAGATGTCCAGTCCCTGATCAATTTAGTTTTAGACTTAGATATGTAAAGTGAAAATCCGCTGCAACACTAGACAGTATATGTGTGGGAAATAGCATAATGGCTACATGTGAATAGCAGGGCTGTCTGCACAGCTAACAAAGACAAGGGAAAAAAACATGGCAGAAACTGCTTATGAATCTAAGAAAAATTTGAGAAATCTTAGCTTAAAGCAGCGGCCGCTGCGTTCAAGAGCCCGGTAACCTCGCCACGGTTTTTCTCATTATACCGGGTCCTAACCGTGTGCCTCTCTCATGGTATGATGCTGTATGTGTGGGTTTATATGCCTCTATCTACAATTAAAACCAGCTGTGAGGGGTTATAATGGACATGACTACAATAAAATGGATACCAAACATGGCCACCGGGCGGGGGAAGGGAGCTCAGTCAAAAAGTCAGTACTACAATTACATAATATAAGACTGGCTTCAACCTTTTTTTTTTTTCTTGCTTGCACCTAGACATAAGGTTGAAGCCAGTCTTATATTATGTAATTTTAGACTTAGATATGGTCTTAACTTTTGACTCTGCTGTATTGTTGATTGGGATATGCGATCTCCCAAAAGGTAAAAGATTCTTGGCCTTACATATCCTATTACTAGCTAAAAATCTTATCGCCTCTAGGTGGAGGAGTGATTGTGTTCCATCAATAGAGGTCTTTATGGATTGCATAGCATTGCACAACTCATTTGAATTCACGTTTGCTCTTAGAGAGGGTATGCATGCTAGAATGAAGTACATAACGAAATGGGCGAGTTGGGTTCGAATGTATATACCGACTCTTACATTTCATCTGCCCTAATTTAGCCTGAATTTCTCCATTTATCATTTTGATTGTACTTAGTTTGCTAAGAGCTATTTAGTTATTGTTTTTTTTTTAGATACTCATAATCGTCGTGTCAGTTGTAAATATTTGGTTATTTTATTTCTTTTACTTATGTCTTTTGTCTTTATTGTTTTTCTCTTATATTATTTATTTCTACTCTGAATTTGTATACTATGCATTCATTATATTTAGAATTTATGTATATGTTGAAATTCTTTCATCTCAACTTACTTTTGTTGTTTCCTTGTTGACTAATAAATATATCTTTAAATAAATAACTGCTGTTAGCTATAACAAAATAGAATTTGAATATGTCATATTAATGACCTGTAGGAAAATAGAAGCAGAGCTGTGATTGGTTGCTATAGGCAGCCTAATAAATCTCCAGCCAACAGTAAACCCCCCCTGCCGGGCAGTATATGTTACCTCACACATACACATAATAGACAGCTCATGTGACTGACATCTGCCTTAATTCTCTATATGGCACATGTGTTGCACATTGGCTGTTTTTAATCAGATGTTTATTTTTGGAAATTAAAGATAGCACACGTATGAGGCGAGTTGTGTGAGGCGATTTGTGCACATCTGTGTCTGTCTGTGTGGTGTGTGTGTCCCTGGGGTGTGTGTGTGTTCCTGTGGGGTGAGTGCATGTGTCCCTATAGGGTGTGTATGTGTGTGTCCCTGTGGGGGGGGTCTGTGTGGTGTGTGTGTCTGTGTTGTGTCTCTTTGTGGTGTGTGTGTGTGTCCCTGTGGGGTGAGTGCATGTATCCCTATAGGGTGTGTATGTGTGTGTGTCCCTGTGGGGGGTCTGTGTGGTGTGTGTGTGTGTCTCTGTGTTGTGTGTGTCTCTTTGTTGTGTGTGTGTCCCTGTGGGTGAGTGCATGTGTCGCTATAGGGTGTGTGTGTCCATGGGGTGTGTGTCTCTGTGTTGTGTGTGTCTCTGTGTTGTGTGTGTCTCTTTTTGGTGTGTGTTCGGGTGCGTGGTGAGTATCCAATGTTGGGGCTGCACCTTACGACTATACACTTGCTGTTACTCTTTGTGTGCGTGGAAAAATTGTTTGGTGAATTGGAATGCGCGGGGTTAAAATTTCACCTCACAACATAGCCTATGATGCTCCCGGGGTCCAGATGTGTGACTGTGCAAAATTTTGTGGCTATAGCTGACAGCTGTCAATTTTCCTCCAACACTTTTATATTCACTTTTCCCCATTATGTAGATAGGGGCAAATTTGTTTGGTGAACTGGAACGCGCAGGGTTAAAATTTCACCTCACAACATAGCCTATGACGCTCTCGGGGTCCAGATGTGTGACTGTGCAAAATTTTGTGGCTGTAGTTGCAACAGTGTAGATACCAATCCCGTATATACACACACACATTCAGCTTTATATATTAGACTAGCTGTGAGCCCGATTCTAAAGAATCTGTATATAATTTTTTTAAGAGTTTTAAATAATAGACTTAAACACCAGATATATGACTAAGTAGGCGATGTAGGCAGAACTGTGAGGGTAGCAATATAGTGGAGGTGTAGAAAGAGTTAATGTCCGACTAAAAGGACTATAACAGAGTAGGAACTTATAATGATATCAAAAATGTTATTGAAGGAGTTAATGTCCCACAGGCACTCCCACAACAGACACAGCGCTGTAAATTATATCCAAAATAGTGTTCAAGGGGTTAATGCACCAGTGGCAGTAGTTATAAACACTACCAAAATGCAGTTAATGCTGAACTGGTATATAATGGGTTAATTTCGCAGTGTCATGACAACTATACACTGTGTAATAGAAATAACAACAATAATGGAATATAAGGGGTTAATGTTCCTACTGGCAGTAGTAATAGAGACTACAAAGTATGGAGTTAAGGCAGAAATGGTATATAAGGGGTTAACTTCGCAGTGGCAGTATAACTACACACTGTGTTATAGAAATTACAGATAAAACGGAATGTAAGGGGTTAATGTTGCTACTGTCATGAGTACAATGAGAGAAGCGCCTCACTGGCCATTGAGATACATGGAGGACTTTGAGTTTGACTTTGAGTAAATTTGAAACTCAAAGTCCTCCATGTATCTCAATGGGAAGTGAGGCGCTATTCTCATTGGTCGCTGTGTGCTGGCGCCGACCAATGAGAATAGCGCCTCACTTACAGCGGTAAATTTGAAACTCAAAGTCCTCCATGTATCTCAATGGGAAGTGAGGCGCTATTCTCATTGGTCGCTGTGTGCTGGCGCCGACCAATGAGAATAGCGCCTCACTTCCCATTGAGATACATGGAGGACTTTGAGTTTCAAATTTAGCGCTGTAAGTGAGGCGCGAAGCTCATTGGTCGCTGTGTGCTGGCGCCGACCAATGAAATTAGCGCCTCACTTACAGCGCTAAATTTGAAACTCAAAGTCCCCCATGTATCTCAATAGGAAGTGAGGCGCTATTCTCATTGGTCGCTGTGTGCTCGCCACTCACCAAAGAGGTGTCCTCCTGATGCAGCCACAGGGTCCCCATCACACCAACTGTCTGACTGTGCTGTCACTGCCCGTCTCCCGCTCTCTAGGCTCCACTCTCTGTGACCTACTGAATATCAGTCCCCTGTATTAAAGTGGCCTGTGTTGGGTGTTGGGGTGCAGACTCTGAAGATTCCTCGCGTCCCCAGTTACAGAGGCACCACACCTTTAATTAGGGTGTAGTACCTCCCTGTAGTACCTTGCCATAGGGGTGCCACAGCGGAACGACGCCAAGAGGAGAGGCTGGCACACGGCCTATGCCTGTACTGCAGAGATGCATCCCATCAGTGCCAGTATTGTCCTGAAATACTGAGAAACTCCTCCGCTTAGGTCAAGTAGGAGAGGCCATCCTAGGCGAGAGCGATGCCTCTCAACCCCTCACCCTGCCCGTGCAGGTGAAAAGTCCGCAGAGACATTTCTCCGAGCTAGCCTACGTGGATTCTGGGGCAGCAGAAAACCTCTTTAGGCAAGAGGCGATGACTCGGCTTGGAATTCCCGTAATACCTCTGTTGACTCCTTGCTTAATTACGTCGGTGGATGGCAGACCACTGCAGGAGATCATCACACAGGTGACGGAGGAGGTGGAGGTGCAGATCGGGGCTCAACACTGTGAAAGGATTGCCTTCTACGTTTTGCTCGGTCTCTCCCACGCCCTGCTCCTCAGGCTTCCCTGGCTCCAGGCTCATGACCCTGTACTGGACTGGCGCTCTGGGGACGTGCTGCGGTGGGGTCCTCTCTGCCAAGATAGATGCCTTCAGACTGTTCTGCCACCTTGTTCCCCAGCTTCTGTTCTTCCTGCCTTACTGGCTGCCAATTGGCAGTACGCTGACGTCTTCAACAAGACAGAGGCAGAGGTCCTCCCACCTCATCGGCCATATGATTGCCCTATTGACCTGGTCCCGGTGCTACACCACCCAGGGGACGAATCTACCCATTGTCCCCAGTCGTAAGCCATGTCAGAGTACATCACGGACAATTTGGTTAGGGGCTTCATCTGAAAATCCACGTCCCCTGCTGGCGCAGAGTTCTTCTTTGTGGAGAAGAAGGAGGGCACCCTTCGACCTTGTATAAATTACAGGGGCTTGAATTCAATCACCATCAAGAACAAATACCCACTGCCGCTGATTCTGGAGCTCTTTGACAGGCTCAAAGGGGCTCGCATCTTCATGAAATTGGACCTATGAGGAGCCTACAACCTAGTTTGCATATGTGCGAAGAACAAATGGAAGACTGCTATCAACACCAGGAATGGCTATTATTAGCATTTGGTCATGCCATACGGGTTGTGTAACGCCCCCGCGGTGTTCCAGGAGTTCGTCAATGACATCTTCTGTGACCTGTTGTGCACGTGGGTGGTGGTATATTTGGATGACGTCCTCATCTTCTTCCCGGATTTATCCTCTCATAGACGACAAGTACTCCTGCGACTGAGGAGGAATCAGTTGTACGCCAACATGGAGAAATGTGTCTTTGAGCAGACCTCTTTGCCCTTTCTCGGATACATCATCTCTGATTCCGGACTACGGATGGACCCTGAGAAACTCACCGCCGTTCTGAAGTGGCCCCATCCTGTGGGGACTAAGGCTATTTAACTGTTCCTTGGATTTGAAAATTATTACAGGTAGTTCATTCCCCATTTTTCTTCCTTGATCAAACCCATCACGGCTCTAATCTGTAAGGGAGCAAATTCCTGCAACTGGACCCCAGAGGCCGAAAACGCCTTCTCCACCTTAAAGCACTCGTTCTCCGAGGCTCCTACTTTGCATTGACCAGAGGTAAACAGACAGTTCATTCTAGAGGTAGATGCCTCCTCCATAGGAGCAGGGGCTGTCCTCTCCCAGAAAACCTCTTCGGGTCGGTTCGTCACCTGCAGGGTTTTCTCTAAAGCATTTACTGCATCGGAGCACAACTACTCCATTGGGGATATTGAATTGCTGGCCATCAAACTGGCATTGCAGGAGTGGCGATACCTCCTCGATGGTGCCGTTGATTCGTTCATAATCTTCACAGACCATAAGAACCTGGCTTATCTCCAGTCCGCTCAGAGACTCAACCCCCTACAATTCCGGTGGTCCCTGTTCTTTGCCAGTTTAGATTTCTAACTGCACTTCTGGCCTGGCAGTAAAAATATCAAGGCTGATGCCCTGTCAAGGTCCTTTCAGCCGTCGGATGTGGAGGAGGAGTCCTTCCATATAATAGAGCCTACCAAGATAATCACAGAGGCGCCCTTACGTTTTTCTGGACTCCCGCCTGGTAAAACCTTTGTAGCACAGGATAAGAGGAAGAGTGTTCTGTCATGGGGACACTCATCGAGACTTGCCGGCCACGTCAGAGTTAAAAAGACTCTTTCCTTGATCTCTCGTCACTATTGGTGGCCTACTATCCATCAAGACATCCACAATTTGTTGCTTCATGTCCGTCTTGTGCTAGTAACAAAGTATCTAGACAGTTGCCGGCTACTGCCTCTCCCAGTCCCATCGGAACCTTGGCAACACATTGCCATGGATTTCATTATGGATCTTCCTTGTTCCTCCGGTTGTACGGTTGTATGGGTAGTTGTGGATCGCTTCTCTAAAATGTTCTTTTGCCTGTTCTACCATCAGCTCCTGAGTTGGCCAAGATATTCATCGAACACATCTTCCAGCTCCACGGATTTCCTCATTATATCGTGTCTGATAGGGGAGTCCAATTTACTTCCCGGTTCTGGAGGACGCTGTGCAAGCATATGGACATCACGTTGGACTTCTCTTCTGCTTATCATCCTCAGTCCAATGGGCAGGTGGAGCGTATTAATCAAGTCCTCACTACCTACCTTCGAGACTTCGCCAATGCTCATCACGATAACTGGACCAGTCTCCTTCCTTGGGCAGAATTTGCTTACAACAATCACTCCAGTGAGTCGTCAGATAAATCTCCTTTCGTTGTTGTATTCGAACAACATCCTGGTATGCCTCTTCGGATTTCCTCAGCATCTGGCAACCTGCCAGCTGATGCATTGTCCGTGGACTTCTCCAAGTTCTGGAGGGAAACCAGAGACGCTCTTACACAAGCCTCCGGCAGGATAAAGAGATATGCCGATAAGAGGCGCCTGGACTCTCCGTCTTTCCTCCCAGGCGATAAAGTATGGCTTTCTTCCAAGTGCATCAGGCTAAAAGTGCCATCCTACAAGTTAGGGCAACATTATGTCTGTTCCTTCGAAGTCTTGGGACGCATCAACGACGTTGCCTCAAAGCTGAGACTGCCTGCCTCACTTCACATCCCTAACTCCTTTCCTACGACCCGCCCCCCTGGTACTAGCAGCTGTGGTATTTAGACTCCCTGGGCTTTCCCCTGACAATCCCTGTATAGGGGTTGGATAAACTAGGACCAACTCACCCAGGGGAGTTCAGTACCACAGCCCAGTGGGTCCACTCTAGGGCGCCTCTCCCCGGTGGGTTGACAACTGGTACTGAGGCATTCCTGCCGCCAGTGACCCTCCTCCTCCGCAGCTGCTGGGAAATCAATGGCACCCAAACCGTTCTGTTGTGATATCCCTCCTCTAGTGCCCACAGCATCACAGACCCTGCTTCCTGTGACCCTGTTTCCCCAAGTCCTCCCCGAGTAAGCCAAGTCCAAATTAGAAGACTGGCCCCAATTTTAACATTAAACATATTTTTCTTCCTATCTTCCTCCTAAATTTGTGGTGTCTTATAATCGTGAGCATCTTAAAAAATGAAAAATAGTTTCATGGAATAAATTGCAAATTAATTAAAATCATCTACTATATAATTGCCGTAGCACGTTTTGTGTCGGCCCCCGGCACACCGTGGCTTTGTCACTATGTGACGTCACCACGCCGTGCGAGGCATTGCCCGCGTAGCGGGCATTGCGACCCCTCGCCGCTCTGTGCCTCAGTGCCCCAGTGCCGTAGTGCCCCTGTGCCCCAGTGCCTCTGTGCCCCTCTGTCTCTGTGCCTCTGTGCCCCAGTGCCGTAGTGCCCCTGTGCCCCAGTGCCTCTGTGCCCCTCTGTCTCTGTGCCTCTGTGCCCCAGTGCCCCAGTGCCGTAGTGCCCCTGTGCCCCAGTGCCCCTGTATATATACTTACCACCTCTCCTCCGTCTTCTCCGCCGCCGACATGTCGCCGCCCTTGGCAGAACTGGATCCAATATGGCGTCCGGGAAGTCTCGCGAGACTTCCCGGACGCCATATTGGATCCAGAGCTCCAGGGGCGGCGACATACTTTCTCCAAGATGGCGTCCGGGAAGTCTCGCGAGACTTCCTGGACGCCATATTGGATCCAGTCATCCGGGGGCGGCGACATGTCCCCACAACAGAGGACTCAGGAACACGCAGGCGGCAGGGAAGAAGCAGGGACGCTGGTAAGTATATCGGAGTGTGTGTGTGTGTCTGTGTCCGTCCGTCCGCCCGCCCCACTCTGCCCACCGCTGACCACTCTGCCCACCGCTGACCACTCTGCCCACCGCTGACCACTCTGCCCTGCGCTGACCACTCTGCCCACACAGCGCCGCTGCGCAGACCACCCTGCCCACACAGCGCCGCTGCGCTGACCACCATACCCACACAGCGCCGCTGCGCTGACCACCCTGCCCACACAGCGCCGCTGCGCTGACCACCCTGCCCACACAGCGCCACTGCGCTGACCACCATACCCACACAGTGCCGCTGCGCTGACCACCCTGCCCACACAGCGCCACTGCGCTGACCACCCTGCCCACACAGCGCCGCTGCGCTGACCACCCTGCCCACACAGCGCCGCTGCGCTGACCACAATACCCACACAGTGCCGCTGCGCTGACCACCCTGCCCACACAGCCCAGCTGCGCTGACCACCCTGCCCACACAGCGCCGCTGCGCTGACCACCCTGCCCACACACCGTCGCTGCGCTGACCACCCTGCCCACACAGCGCCGCTGCGCTGCCCACCCTGCCCACACAGCGCCACTGCGCTGCCCACCCTGCCCACACAGCGCCGCTGCGCTGCCCACCCTGCCCACACAGTGCCGCTGCGCTGCCCACCCTGCCCACACAGCGCCGCTGCGCTGCCCACCCTGCCCACACAGCACCGCTGCACTGACCATCCTGCCCACCGCACGCCGCTGCTAACCACTGAGCCACCGCGCAGTGCTAACCACTCAGCCACCACGCAGTGCTAACTACTGAGCCACCGCGCAGTGCTAACCACTGAGCCACCGCGCAGTGCTAACCACTGAGCCTCCGCGCAGTGCCAACCACTAAGCCACCGCGCAGTGCTAACCCCTGAGCTACCGCGCAGTGCTACCCACTGAACCACTACGCAGTGCTAACTACTGAGCCACTGTATACTCTGCTAAACCCTGAGCTGCCTTACAGTGCTCCATCCTACCTCACCCTGCTGCTTTATCCTCCATCCTGCTCCTCCCACCGCTCTGTGCTCCATCCTCCCCCTGCCTGTACCGTTCCATGCTCCTCCACCGCTTCCTCCTCCTTCCTTTGTCCGCCTCCTCTCTGCCACTCCATCCTTCCCCTGCCTGTGCTACTCCATCCTCCCCCACCCCACCGCTTCGACCTCTGTCCTCCTCCCCCCGCCGCTCTGTGCTCCGTCCTCCCCCTGCTGCTCTGTCCTCCCCCTTCCTGTGCTGCTCTATCCTACCCCACCCCACCGCTTCCTCCTCCTTCCTTTATCCTCCTCCACCCCGCCACTCCATCCTCAGTCCTTCCCCTGCCTGTGCTGCTCTGTCCTCCCCCTGCCGCTCTGTCCTCCCCCTGCCGCTCTGTCCTCCCCCTGCCGCTCTGTCCTCCCCTGCCGCTCTGTCCTCCCCCTGCCGCTCTGTCCTTCTCCTGCCGCTCTGTCAACCCCTGCCGCTCTGTCCTTCCCCTGCCGCTCCATTCTACCCCTGCCTGTGCCGCTCCATCCTCCCACACCGCTTCCTCCTCCTTCCTTTGTCCTCTTCACCTCCGCCACTCGATCCTCCGTCCTTCCCCTCCCCGTGCTGCTCTGTCCTCCCCCACCCCGCCGCTTCATCCTACATCCTCCTCCCTTCCGCCGCTCTGTGCTTCGTCCTCCACCTGCCTGTGCCACCCCATCCTCCCCCACCCTACCGTTTCCTCCTCCTTCCTTTGCCCTCCTCACCTCTGCCACTCTATCCTCCGTCCTCCCCCTGCCTATGCTGCTCCGTTCTCTCCCACTCCGCCGATTCATCCTGTCCTCCACCCCCCGCCACTCTATCCTCCTTCCTCCCCCTGCCTGTGCTGCTAAATCCTCCCACATCTCGCCGCTACCTCCTCTGTCCTCCATCCTCCTCCCCCCTGCTGTTCTGTCCTCCCTCCTCCCCCCTGCCACGCCGTTCTTCCCCCGCTGCTCCTTCTTCAAAGATCCTCCCAATTCAGCCCTCACCGCCTTCCCCATCCAATCTCTATTTCTATATTCTAGAATACCCGATGCGTTAGAATCGGGCCACCGAGAGTTCCCGGACGCCATATTGGATCCAGTCCTCGGTGCCACGACATGTCGGCAGAACAGAGGACTCAGGAAGACGCAGACGGCAGAGAAGAAGCAGGGACGGTAAGTATATCGGAGTGTGTGTGTGTGTCCGTCCGCCCCACCGCTGACCACCCTGCCCACAACGCTGCGCTGACCACCCTGCCCACGCCGCTGCGCTGACCACTCTGCCCACGGCGCTGCACTGACCAATCTCACCGCACTCACTGCTAACCACTAAGCCGCCGCACTCACTGCTAACCACTGAGCCACCGCACTCACTGCTAACCACTGAGCCACCGCACTCACTGCTAACCACTTAGCCACCGCACTCACTGCTAACCACTGAGCCACCGCACTCACTGCTAACCACTGAGCCACCGCACTCACTGCTAACCACTTAGCCACCGCACTCACTGCTAACCACTGAGCCACCGCGCAGTGCTAACCACTGAACCACCGCCCAGTGCTAACCACTGAGCCACCGCCCAGTGCTAACCACTGAACCACCGCGCAGTGCTAACCACTGAGCCACCGCGCAGTGCTAACCACTGAGCCACCGTATACTCTGCTACCCACTGAGCCACCTGTATACACACAATTCATTTCGCCGCACTCCCCTAACTATTAGTAAATAAACTATATATAGATTCTAGACTACCCGATTCTTTATATATATATATATATATATATATATATATATATATATATATATATATGCGTGCACATATACATGCAAATATAAATATATATAATTGCCGTAGGCAAAATCGTGTCGGCCCCCGAAATCCCCGTGGCTATGTCACTATTGTGACGTCAAAGCTAGCGATTTCCCGCTCAGGTAGCGAGTCGCTAGCCTCAGCGGGAAATCGCTAGCTTTGTGGCCGAGCCTCTGGTTCTATTTTCGGCCAGCGACTCGCAATGCCCGCTTCCATAAGGATTACCGCAACCGCGCCGCATTGCGACTCGCTGGCTGAGTGCGAGCACTTGCAGCGCGGTTGCGGTAATCCCCATAAGGATTACCGCAACCGCGCCGCAAGTGCAAGTTGCGGCACGGTTGCGGTAATCCCCATAGAAAGTATAGGGGGACTTGCGGCAGGTGCGGCAAGTGCGGTTTTGCCGCACCTGCCGCAAGTCCCCCTATACTTTGTATGGGGATTACCGCAACCGCGCCGCAGATGCGGTTTTTTAATAAAATAAAATAATTTTAATACAAATAAATACACTGAAAATAAAAAATAATAAATAAATTTAATAATAAATAAAATAGTAAAAAAAAAAATATAAATAATAAAATAAAAAATAATGATAAAAAAAAAAAATATATATTAAAGTATTGGACCCCCCAAAAAAAGTATTGGACCCCCCAAAAAAAGGATTGGACCCCCCAAAAGTATTGGACCCCCCAAAAAAGTATTGGACCCCCAAAAAAAGTATTGGACCCCCCCCAAAAACTATTCACACCCCCCCGAATAACTATTCACACCCCCCGAAAAGTCCTCACACCAGCTATAACTACTATAATCAAATTAATGCACGTTCTAGAATCCCGATGCATTTGCATCGGGCTCACAGCTAGTACAATATAATTTCTGCATTAGATTTTTAGATTCTGTCTGTCACAGTTGGAGTGTACCTACAATACAAATTACACACCTCTCTGTTCTTTGTAGGTGGGAAACTTGAAAAATTGGCAGTGTATCAATACTTATTTTTCCAACTGTATATACACAAATATGACAAAATCCAATAATAATTACACAATGATTACACTAACCAAAAAAACTCCCTATCAGTTGTCAACAAATTTACAGATTGCTGGAAACTGTTATTAGTCACACTGCTGTCCCACACATTAGGTTGCTCACATCTTATGCACTGGATAACCCTACAGAATCTAATACAGCATATGTCTATTGTGTGGTTTTTTTACTTTATGTTCTATTTTAGTAACCTCTCAGACAAGTTTTCCCAATCTGTCTTCTCAAAATACACCTCTCAATGAAGTCATCTAGTGGTGCAGTGAGCATATTGACACCATTAGTGTCACAACATGTTGTACTATTGGGCGGTGAAGAAAAAAATTAAATGTTTACCACTAAAATGTTTTTATCCCCAGAGTCTCAATTTTTCCAAAGGGAATAGGTAAAAAGACTCCATAATGTGTTGCACAATTTCTCCTGAACATGCGGCAGGGCTTGGGAGAAAAGGAGTGTCGTTTGACTTTTGGAGCACAGATTTTCCGAGAATAGTTTGCAAACTCTGTTTGCAGAGCCCCTAAGTGCCAGAACAGCTGAAACCCAATCAAGCAACTCAATTTCTGAAATGTCACCCCTCTGTTTATTTATCTATGGTTGTAGTGACTATTTTGTCTTTGGAAAACATCCATTCAGTCAAACAAAGTGAATGTTGCAGAATTTAAAATTTATATTATTTTTCCTCCCTTGTTTTAAGGGCTCTAGATAGAGGAGTGAAGAAAAGGAAAACACAGATGTAAGTGCAGAGGTACTTACTTTGCAGAGTTTAAGATATAAGGCTGGGTCACACTTGGCATGAGTTTTTTTAACATGGGTTCCTATGGAAAACGCATACGTTTTTGGATGGCACTAAAAGGTACTAATGTACCATGCGTTTTTGCATGCGTTTTTGATGTCAGCTAATCACATAATAGCAAAAACGCACACAAAAACGCTTGGTACTGTCACACATGCGTTTTTGCTATTTAGACATGCGTTTTTGCTATTAGGGCATGCGTTTTTGAACATGGGGGCCTATGGGTGCGTTTTTACATATTTTTTACAAAACGCAGGTCTCCAAACACTCATGAAAAAAATGCAAGTGTGACCCTAGCCTAAGTCGGTTATGCTCACCTTTTAATGGTATAGTATTTTCGTCAGGCATATAGAAAGATTGGGTGTTTGGTCTCCTTTGGTGTGCAGCTCGCTTTCGGATCTATCAGGTCTCAGGATCTGAGAACCTGTCAGCACGAATTACCATAGAAAGATGTCCGGTCTTGGTTTTGCGGCGCTTCCAGGAGGAGCCAGAATATTCTTCAAGAGTAGTTTTTATTAAAATATAGATACAATGATGGAAACAGTACAAGGAGTTTCAGCTAGTCTTATGGCCATGTCACACGTATTAATGTCGCTAGCGACATCGCTGAAAAGTCACGCATCAGCGATGTCACTAGCGATATCGCAAGTGCGTCGTGCTGTGTGACAGCGTGACGCAACTGCGATTTATCGCAGGTTAACAGGTTTATGAACAAGTTGATAAACCTGTCAATCTACAACCAGCGATTAGGCTGGATCGCGCCGTCTGACACCGCAATAGCGATGTTGGCGGCGATCCAGCCTATACCGCAGCATTGCTGCGGATCGCTCGCTGGGTTGGTCCCAGCCCAGTGAGCGATGGCTCCGCCTGCATCGCTGCAGCGTCACCGGCAACATCTGCCTTGGTGACACCAAGGCTGCAATGTCGGAAGCGACCGCGCACCCGTACATCGCTTCCGACATCGCAGCCTTGGTTGACACGTGTGACAGGGCCATTAGGGCCACTTTACACACACCAACTTCTGTGTCCAACTTCTGAACAGATCTCTGGTTGCAGTGAAATCATGGACACATTGCATCATTTGTACACAGCCCCAAAATGGAACAATGTGTCCATGATTTCACTGCAACCAAAGATCTGTTCAGAAGTTGGACACAGACGTTGTGTGTGTAAAGCGGCCCTTAGCCTTCATCAGATACAATATATTATTATTAATACATTGTACCTGATGAAGGCTAAGAGCCACTTTACACACACCAACTTATCTGTCCAACTTCTGAACAGATCTCTGGTTGCAGTGAAATCATGGACACATTGCTCCATTTTGTGGCTGTGTACAAATGGAGCAATGTGTCCATGATTTCACTGCAACCAGTAAGTTGGTCAGAAGTTGGACACAGAAGTTGGTGTGTGTAAAGTGGCCATAAGACTAGCTGAAATAGGTTGTATTGTTTCCAACATTGTATCTATCTTTTAATTAAAACTACTCTTGAAAAATACTATGACTCCTCCTGGAAGCGCCACAAAACCGAGACCGGCATCTTTCAATGAGAATTTAAAATTGCAAATAAGCCCTTGTTGTGCCCAGTACATTGTAGTGCCTGTACATTGTAACCAACTTGTGCTTCGCCATATATTTCAGCATGCTCTCCTCACAACTCTGCCAAATATGTGGAAATTAACTTTGGTTTAGGCACATTTTGGGGATCAAAAAAGAGGGGGATATTTAAATCTGGGTGTGTAGATTTTGCTGGATTTTGTTTGGGTTGGAGGAGCCATAGCGCTTTTCAGTGCCTTTTATGTTACCAGGAATAAGGAAGCCACTTATATTTCCATTAATGATGAACCTAAACAGGGATTTTTTTTTTTGGGTTGAGTTGGATGGTGGCAATTTGGGGTATAGAACATTTTGGATCACTTCATTTATTCTGTCCACTATGCTGAGCACTTACATTAGGGTTTTCATCTCCAAAATACATGATTCAGGTGATACCCCTATCTGATCCATTCACTAATGAGGCAGCAGAGTTACCCTGGGACTCCATTTGTCCTCTGTTAATCGGTGTCCTTTTCAAAAGTGCACAAAACTTTTGACCATATTTTTGTGTACACTTAAACATGTAAAAAGACACCACCGGACCACAGGCCAGATGCAAGTCCAATATGAATCCATGTTACTACTTCATTTTCCGCTGGGAATTTTTGTTTCAATCATGTTTTTCAAAAATGTATATGTAATACCCAATGTCAACACTCAGCATAGAGTGCAGGATAAATGTGAGCCAAGCCTTACTGCAATTGTGGCGCCCCTACGGTCTGGTTGCCACAGAGGTACTGCACCTAATCCATAGGCATGGTACCCACTCCCAGGTAAGGAGGGGACACAAACCCAAGACACACACCTGCACCCAACACCCATCCTGATTCCTGTCCAGGGGGCAGAAGTGACCTCATGGAGGAGCCCCATCTTCTGGCAGGAGGGAATAGGTAAGGGGGTGGGAACAGAAGGTAGGAATAGCAGAGAGGATTAGGAGAAGTTAGTTCAGTTGGAGGGAGAAGATCAGTGAGAGAGGAACACCTAAGAAGAATGTAGTTCCAGGGGAGGAGTGGGACCATTGGGTAGGTCGCCATGGAACCCTGGACAGAGGGACCCCGTTTCAGCAACCATCCCAAGTGGCTGCTGAAGGAACTCGGTTGCAAGAGGGGACCGGCCCTGATCTAGCAACACCCTTTAAGTTGAATCTAGGAAACCGGAGGCTACTAAGGCTGCTTTCACATAACGATTTTTGGTCATCCGATTGTATCTGTTCTAAAACGGATACAATCGGATCCGAAATCGGACCCCATGTTCCCCTATGGGAATCGGATGGGATCGGATGTGCCACTATTGGCATCCGATTTTGGCACCATCCGATCCCATCCGATGTAATCACGGGCACAAAATCGTAGCCTGCTACGATTTTGTGTCCGTGACTCACATCGGACAGCCTCGGATCACTGCTGATCCGAGGCTGATCCAAGTGCCCACAACATGGGAGCCTATGGACATCGGATCCCTGCTTCTGCTCCTCCATCGTCTTCCCTCTCCTATTCTATATGATGTGCCCCCGCTATTCTATTTTGTGTCCCCCGCTATTCTATCCTCCTCTATCCCTATCCTGTCCCCTGTCCTCTTCTCTGTATGTAAAAAAATTAAAAAAAACTCCTCCCGGAGGATACATTACCTCTCACAGGCTCCAACGCTGCACACGATCAGGACTGAAGAGCCTGTGATGATGTAAGAGACCCGGTCAGCTGACCGGGTCATGTGACTCTGACATCATCACAGGTCCTTCAGTCTTGATGGTGCTGCAGCGTGGAGCCTGTGAGAGGTGATGTATCCTCCGGGAGGAGGTTTTTTTATTTTTTTACACATAGGGAGAGGACAGGGGACAGGATAGGGATAGAGGAGGATAGAATAGCGGGGGCACAGCAAAGAATAGCGGGGGCACAGCAAAGAATAGCGGGGGCACAGAATAGCATAGGAGAGGGCAGAAGATGGAGGAGGCAGGAGTAGGGAGAGATAGGGGACCGCAGGATCCACACCGATCCTGCAGATCGGATCTATTTGCCATCCGATTGCAGGGATCCGTATGGATCCGTGCCTGTCCGTGGGGTCCCCCTTCAAAGTCGGATCCCACTGACAGGCACAAAATCGTTATGTGAAACCAGCCTAAGCTGTATACCCAGAAGCTATCAGCCGTGGACACACTGTGAAACAGTGGCTATGTCCAAGGTCAGGGGATGTATCACCCATCGCCCGACAAGGCCCGCAGCCACCTTCTCGGACACTGTGCATGAAGACGCAGGACAGGAGAGGAGAAGCCAGGGTGGGAAGTCAACCAGGAGAGACTTATAATAGGGTGTCTTGGAGGAGTGGACCCAAGTTGCCTGGCAGTTGACTGGACTGCTGACCCGAAGGACACGGTGCCTCTGCTGGGTTTGACTACCGAACTGTGAGTAAAAGATCAAGACCTGCAAACCCTGTGTCCTCCTGTTATTCTGAGTGCCCTCCCTGCCGCCTGCTGCACCCTCACCATTACTGTCCCCCTAGACTATTGCACCATCCCTGGGGCCTAGCTCAACCTGTGGGGAGTGATACCATCCAGGCTGCTGGACCATCTTCCCTAGAGGCCTCAAATCAGCAGCATCAGCCATCCCTGGCCGAATACCACAGGTGGCATCATGAAAAGATTTCTAATTCCCCTGTAAATACCCTCCCAAAGAATCAGCCGGCTCAGCTACCGAATACCCCCCTGCCCTACCGGCCATTGCATTTGGCGTCATGAACAGGATCTGAGCTTATAACTCAGTCAATGGAGTACGTGAAAATGAGAACGACCCTAGTAGTTGTGGAATTTCTGTTACTGGTATACAGAAGGAAGAAAACGGATTGCTATAGGGGACTCAAACAGTCACTTAGTCAATTCTCCTTAAGAAAGGAAACTACCAGTGCAAAGAACTACTATATGGGTTGCCTTAAACTGTAAAGAGGTACATGACTCCTGTCCTTGTGTCCATAGTGTGTGCAGAGGAGGCACATGCACAGATTGAGATCTCAGAGATCACTGGTGTTGAGGCATTCCTGCCTCCAATGACCCTGCTCTGCAGCAGCTGCTGGGAGATCAATGGCACCCAAACCGTTCTGTTGTGTACCCCCTCCTCTAGGGCCCACAGCATCACAGACCCTGCTTCCTGTGACCCTGTTTCCCCAAGCCCTCCCCCATTACGCTATGTCCAAATTAGAAGACTGGCCCCAATTTTAACATTAAACATTTTTTTCTTCCTATATTCCTCCTAAATTAGGGGTGTCTTATAATCGTGAGCTTCTTAAAAAACGAAAAATAGTTTAATGGAATAAATTGCAATTAATAAAAATCATACAATATAATTTCAGCATTAGATTTGTAGATTCTGTCTCTCACAGTTGAAACATACCTACAATACAAATTACAGACCTATCTGTTCTTTGTAGGTGTGAAACGTGTAAAATCGGCAGTGTATCAAATACTTATTTTTTCCACTGTATGTATATAAACATGCCAAAATACAATAATAATTACATAATGATTACACTAACCAAAACATTTCTATCAGTTGTCTACAAATTTACAGATTGCTGGAAACTGTTAAGGCCCCGTCATACACAGCGATATTGCTAACGATATCACTGCAACGTCACAGGTTTAGTAATGTTGCAGCAACCTCGCAGTGATGTCGCTGTGTGTGACATGCCGCAGCGACCAGCGATGAGCTGGCCAGGACCATTTTCCGGTCACTGGTCTGCCGCTGTCACGCATGCATCGGCATGTGTTACAATGGCAGCGACCAGTGATTCCCAGTCTGCGCCCGAGAGCCTGAACGATCATAAGGACCGTCGGGTGTCGGCGCAGTACTGGGTGTTCGCTGGTGAGTCTTCCTGTCTGACAGCTCACCTGCGATCACATAGCGATGTGCCAGCGATCCCGATCGTTGGTCAGGTCGCTGGCACATCATTATGTGTAACCCGGCCTTTAGTCACACTGCTGTCCCACACATTAGGTTGCTCACATCTTATGCACTGGATAACCCTGCAGAATCTAATACAGCATATGTCTATTGTGTTTTTTTTTTTACTTTATGTTCTATTTTAGTAACCTCTCAAACAAGTTTTCCCAATCTGTCTTCTCAAAATACACCTCTCAATGAAGTCATCTAGTGGTGCAGTGAGCATATTGACACCATTAGTGTCACAACATGTTGTACTATTGGGCGGTGAAGAAAAAAAAATAAATGTTTACCACAAAAATGTGTTTATCTCCAGAGTCCCAATTTTTCCAAAGGGAATAGGTAAAAAGACTCCATAATGTGTTGCACAATTTCTCCTGAACATGCGGCAGGGCTTGGGAGAAATGGAGTGTCGTTTGACTTTTGGAGCACAGATTTTCCGAGAATAGTTTGCAAACTCTGTTTGCAGAGCCCCTAAGTGCCAGAACAGCTGAAACCCAATCAAGCAACTCAATTTCTGAAATGTCACCCCTCTGTTTATTTATCTATGGTTGTAGTGACTATTTTGTCTTTGGAAAACATCCATTCAGTCAAACAAAGTGAATGTTGCAGAATTTAAAATTGATATTATTTTTGCTCCCTTGTTTTAAGGGCTCTAGATAGAGGAGTGAAGAAAAGGAAAACACAGATGTAAGTGCAAAGGTACTTACTTTGCAGAGTTTAAGATATAAGTCGGTTATGCTCACCTTTTAATGGTACAGTATTTTCGTCAGGCAAATAGAAAGATTGGGTGTTTGGTCTCCTTTGGTGTGCAGCTCGCTTTCGGATCTATCAGGTCTCAGGATCTGAGAACTTGTCAGCACGAATTACCATAGAAAGATGTCTGGTTTTGCGGCGCTTCAAGGAGTAGCCAGAATATTCTTCAAGAGTAGTTTTTATTAAAATATAGATACAATGATGTAGACAGTACAACGCGGTTCACCTAGTCTTTGCCTTCATCAGGCACAATGTATTAATAATACATTCTACCTGATGAAGACTAAGACCAGCTGAAACAGGTTGTACTGTTTCCAACATTATATCTATATTTTATTATAAACTACTCTTGAAGAATATTCTGGCTCCTCCTGGAAGCGCCACAAAACCGAGACCGGCATCTTTTTATGAGAATTTTAAATTGCAAATAAGTCCTTGTTGTGCCCAGTACATTGTAGTGCCTGTACATTGTAACCAACTTGTGCTTCGAGATATATTTAAGCATGCTCTCCTCACAACACTGCCAAATATTTTTAACAAAAACTCAATCTTGTATTTTGTCAAACCTGTTGTGATCACCGATATTGTGTTATATCCTGCTCATATTTTGTCAGCATTGTATTCTGTACATATGTTCAGCGGTGTGTTCTGCAGTGGCACCCTATGGTTTTAAATGTTTTCAATCTTGCCTGGTCTATTGCACTAATAAAGTTATAATTCTCACTATTCTACTACTCGAGTGTGTTGCTCCCTCAATGTGCCTTGTCTTCTCTCCGCCATGCAACACTGCCAGATATGTGGACATTAACTTTGATTTAGGCAAATTTTGGTAATCAAAAAAGAGGGGGATATTTAGATTTGGCAGTGTAGATTTTGCTGGATTTTGCTTGGGTTGGGGGAGCTATAGCGCTTTTCAGTGCCTTTTATGTTACCAGGAATGTGGAAGCCACTTATACTTTCATTAACAGATGACAGACCTGAGGGGCATTTTTTTGGGGTTGAGTTGGATGCTATTGGTGGCAATTTGGGGTATAGAACATTTTGGATCACTTCATTTATTCTGTCCACTATGCTGAGCACTTACATTAGGGTTTTCATCTCCAAAATACATGATTCAGGTGATACCCCTATCTGATCCATTCACTAATGAGGCAGCAGAGTTACCCCGGGGCTCCATTTGTCCTCTATTCATCTGTGTCCTTCTTTTCAAACGTGCACAAAACTTTTGACCATATTTTTGTGTACACTTAAAACACGTAAAAGGACACCGCCGGACCACAGGCCAGATGCAAGTCCAATATGACTCCATGTTACTACTTCATTTTCCGCTGGGAATTTTTGTTTCAATCCCATTTTTCAGAAATGTATACGTAAAACCTGATGTCAAAGCTCAGCATAGAGCACAGGATAAATGTAAGCTGAGCCTTACTGCAATAGTAGTGCCCCTACAGTCTGGTAGCCACAGAGGTACTGCACCTAATCCATAGGTGTGTTATCCCACTCCCAGGTAAGGAGGGGACACAAACCCGAGACACACACCTGCACCCAACATCCATCCTGATTCCTGTCCAGGAAGGGGTGGAAGTGACCTAATATGAAGAGACCCATCTTCTGGCAGGAGGAGGGAATAGGCAGAGAGAGTGGGAACAGAAGGTAGTAAAAGCATAGAGGAGTAGGAGTTAGTTCAGTTGGAGGGAGAAGATCAGTGAGAGAGGAACACCTAGGAAGATTAGAGTTGCTGCTGGACCCACACTCCACACAATCGCTGTGGCTGTGGTAATTATCCCAAATGGACGGTGCTTCTTGTCCTGCGCACACTGCCAATTCAAAACCAAGCCAGAACTCCACGAGGTAAAAGTAATGGTGCCTTTGTACTCTACACGTTTCGTTCGTGGTGGTTCTCCTGAAGAAAGAGCGTGGAAGCGTTCCGAAACGCTTACGGGTTAAAGGCACCCTTTTACCTCGTGGAGTTCTGGCTTGGTTTGTTATTGGCAGTGTGGGGGACAAGAAGCACCGTCCATTTGGGATCAGACCCCAGGAAAAAGGACAACAATCTACCTAAAGTACAAATAATGTCATGGTGTAACATGGGTGCATGAGACACGGTCTGTGTCAGCCTGCACACTCTTCAAAATCACTTTAAAATATGAGATGGCTCATTTTCACTTAAATTTCAGAGGTGGGTGAAACTCAGTTTGAATTGACAGATGGATGAGTCACAGGGTTAAAAGTGGCAGCAGTTTTCTACATTAAGTAGGAGTAGGAGTAAAAGAGGATGAATAGTGACTTGTTAATCTTGATAATCTAGATTTGTTAATCTTGATAAAAGTTAGGCAATTTACACTGTCAGTGGACAGCTGAATGCGCTTATTTGTCAGGACACAACCAGTGGCGTAACAACTGTGCTGCGGGCCCAGGTGCAGGATTCAATCTGGGGCCCCATAGGTGTGGAGCGGGGGGGCGGAGGGGTGCTAGCAGGGATTTTCTTATCCCTGTTCTGCATAGTTGATGAGCGGGGGGGGGGGTGCTTGCGGGCTTACTTGGTGTGGCGCATGCCTCCCGCGGTGTCAGTCTGCTTCAGCGCCGTTGAGAGCAGAGGAGGGGCGGGCACAGGCTGCAGGAAGTGAGGCTTCACTCACTTCCCGTCCTTCCTCCTCTCCTCAGGCACATGCGGGTCGCGGCGGGCGGCTAGAAGCACGGGCCCCCCACCTAGGGGGGAAGGCCCAATCTCACCCGCGACCGCTGCGGCCGCAGTATTTCGCCACTGCTCACGACACTTTCTGAGAGAACGTGGCTACAGGGCATGACAAAATCTCCAATGCATGAGCTTCAAGCTAACGCCAATGTTCCAGTTTTGCAGCCCAAAATGCACAAAGGTCACAGTCATGGCACCAATATTGATCTGTAGACATTCCTGCACCATCCTCTCTTGGCGTTCCCTATGTGTCATACTTGCCCGTTCTTCTGGCGTTGCAAAGGAAGGTCTATAAAAAGTTTCAAATGACTCCCAGACATTGCTGGTAATAGATACCCTGTTGCTGGTAACGTTGCTCTGCTGGCAATGACTGGATGTTCCCTGGGTTGGAAGTGTAGAACTGCAGTGTGCACTCTGCCCACAACTGCTGGTTTGGGAAAAGCAGTCCCCAGATTGCCTAAAAGCTACTTTTGATCCTCCTGCATACGTATGTCCCATTGCAGGGGGGGGAAGCATTTGACCAAATTTTGGATCCAACAGTGTGGCAACCCAGTAGTCTGCAATACTTCGAATCCTAACAATCCGCAGATGCAGGTAGTGCAGCAAGAAGACACTCATGTGTCTTGGGCATCCAGGAGGCCCAAGTCCATGTTGTTCTGGTAGCGACCGGATAACATTCTCACTTCATTGCTCCATCCTCTCCTGCCAACCTCGCACAACAGGAACGTGACTCAAATCCCCCTCATCTGCTGAGCCTTCTGTCAACATCGCCTCTTCCTCCTCCATTTCTTCCTCACCTCCTGCACCATCATCAACTGTTTACCGTGAGCTCTCCTCCACCCTCCAATTTCACTCGTCTCTGCTGATGACAGTCCGGACCTTCAGATCTTGTTATCCGTTCTGCATACACCTCCTCCTGTACTTCTTCCTCTTCCTCTTGGACCACCACAGACTTTGCATACTGGTCAAAGTGTGCTCCAGCGTGTAGATGACTGGAGTAGTCATGCTGATAATGGCATCATCAGCGCTAAACATCTTAGTTGTCATTTCAAAACTGTGCAGAAGGGTGCACAGGTCCTTGATCTGTGACCACTCCAGTAGCGTAATTTGCCCCACCTCAAGATCATGTTGACTCAGGCTGTACGTCATGACATACCACTAGGGCTCCTCGCTGCTGCCACAGTCGCTGCAACATGTGCAGAGTGGAATTCCATCATGTTGGCACATCGCATATCAGGCGGTTAACCAGCAGGCTGAAAGACCTTTATAACGATGCAAGGCGTTGAGCCGCGGGATGCGAACGGCGGAAGTGAGCACACAGCGACTGTGCCCTGTGTAGCAGCGCATCTAGGTCGGGATAGTGGGCTAGAAATTGCTGGATGAATAGGTTCAGTACATGAGCCATGCAAGGCATATGTGTCACCTTGCTCCGGTATAGGGCCGCACTCAGATTTGCAGCATTTTCACATACGTCCTTGCCTGGCTGCAGGTTCAGTAGAGACAGCCATTGATGAAACTCGGTCTCCAAGGCTGACCACAACTCCTCACGTATGTGACTCACATATCCCAGGCATTTTAAAGTAAATATGAAGGAAACTCCAGCAACAGACAGTCTGCTTCATATATTAATATTTATTGTGCAAAAAGTGCATAAAAATTACATAGCTGGCAAGGGGAACGCTGAACGCCTTTCAGATGTATTATTATTATTATTATTTATTTATATAGCGCCATTATATTCCATGGCGCTTTACATGCTAAAAAGGGCAGACTAGGACAAGTAACATAGTAACAATACAAGTAACAATAAATGTTGACAGTTCGGTTGTACAGAAACAAGAGGGGAGATCCTTTGTCAACAACATAGTGAATCCATCTACAACTTCCTTTTATGTGATTAAACCAAGCTACTTAGTGCACACAGCTGAAATTAATTACATATGCGAGCTGAAGACATTCTCTTAAGGCGGCCGTCACACGGTTCAATATCGTGAGCGATATTGTTAGCAATCACGTGCACGCGCGATCGCTAACGATATCGTTCACATCGCTGGTGAGCTGTCACACAGGCAGACTCACCAGCGATGTGGAGCAGCGAGATCGCTGGTAACTATGGTACACATCGGGTTACTAGGCGCCGCGCGGCGCTTAGTAACCCGACGTTTACCATAGATACCATCTCCCAGCATAGGCTCTGCCGCTGGGAGATCGTTCATCGTGGTGTCACACACCACGATGAAGCAGATTGTTCAAGCGTTTATCGCTTGATATGAGCTCCGGCTCACCATATCTGCGTTGTCACGATCAAGCGATTTTGCATTGTAAAATCGCTTGATTGCACGCAGCGATGCACAAACGATATCGCTTAAGCGATCAAAAAGCAGATCGCTTAAACGATATCGTTAGCAATATTGAACCGTGTGACGGTCGCCTATGGCCTGTTTCACACATCCGTGCCTCCGGCACGTGTGCGGTCCGTGCTGACACATGCCGGAGGCACGGACATACAGGGACACACGATCCCCCTATGGGCAAATTCACACTTCTGTGTTTCTGCACAGACCGTGTCTCCATGTGGAGCACATGCGTGTTCATGTGCTCCACACGGCGACAAGTCTGTTTTTTTGCAGACACTCGGACCACTTTCGCCATGAAACGTCCATGCACATGGATGTCATTCTTGTGACATCCATGTGAACGGACCTGGATGAAAGTGACAACCCTAAAAAAAAATAATTTTATACTCGACTCGCTCCAGCGGTGTCTGCTTCTCTCACTTCCGGTGCCGCTCATTAGGGCTCATGAATATTCACCTCATGAGCGGACCGCAAGAGAGAGGAGCAGCGGCGCTAAAGGGAGGTAAGTATGCGGGTGACAGGCTGTCTGTGTGCTATCCGTGGATTCACGGATAACACACGGACAGCACCCATTGTGTCACATGGCCGTGACACATGAGTCTATGCCCCGCCCCCAAACGGCCTTGTTCCACACGTCCGTGGTGACACGGATGTGTGAAACCGGCCTAAAACACATTCATTTATAAGCAAGGACAGTCATCTGAATACAACATAAAAGATTTTTTGCAAAAACCTGATGACATAACACATGCACATGATATGAGTACAGTACAAATCATAATTCAATAAATTATTTATAATTTATATGATGATAGTGACTTTTATCCTTATATCCTTTTAATATCAATAAAACTATGACTATGCATAAACTCATGAATTCATTCATCAATACTCAATAGAAATAGAACAAATCTGACCTAAAATTCATTCCTGCAGGTTGTCTGCTATGCAAGCTCAGTATCCATTGAGCTTCATGTTCCTGAACTAATCTCTCCCTATCTCCGCCCCGTTCTACTTCCTGAACAAGCTCTATGCCCTTCACTTTAAGGGTACCTTTACACGCGGCAACATTTCTAGGAATTTCACTGGCAACTTACTGGATGCAGTGAAATCATGGACACATTGTTCTATATTGTTGGTGTGTACAAATGGAACAATGTCTCCATGATTTCACTGCAACTAGTAAGTTGCCAGTGAAATAACTAGAAAAGTTGCCACGTGTAAAGGCACCTTAAAGGAATTTGTGTTGCCTACATGCACTTCTTATGGCCACTTTACACGTCCCGATATCGGCATCCAACTCCGATAAAAAGTAACGTGGTACGTGTGTTGACCCCGATATCGTTGGTGCGTTGTGTAGTTTGAATGTCCAATTCGACGCACCAACGATGTCAAACCGATATCGGGGGAAAAATGAGCAGGCTCTCCAACTGGCCGATATTGGATGGACGATGTGGCAGGATCTTGCTGTGTGAAAGCCCAACAACGATTTCAATCCAGATTGTATGGCTGTTCCAGGAAGTCCGTAGACGTTGCGAATGTTTAATTTTCCAGCCGCCCACCTATGTTGATTGGTGGCTAGGTAGGCAATGCTGATTGGATGTGCGTCGCCAAGTAGCCATTTTTTGGGGGGGGTTTATTGGGATGCGCACAGCATCATCATTGTGTTTGCGAGCCCCACAATGGTGCGGAAAAAGACATGTATTCAAGGCCAATTACACAGCTCCTGTACTGCTCAAGCAAATAGTTGATGCACCTTTTCACGACGCCACCACCATGTAGTTGGAAATGTACGATCGGTTTATTGTCAAGGTGCTATGGGGTGAAGTTATGAAAGAACTGTGTAAAAGAGCAGTTGGCATCTCACAACGCCTCTGACATATATATATTTCTAAAGTACAGTGCCTAACCGACGCAATAGCGTTGTGCTTGGCACATTTCATGACGGCGTCGCGTGCCCTGCCCTCAGCCACTATGTGTGGGCGACTCCTTTGCGGACTGACAAGTTAAACACCGCACCCACAATCTGTGTCATGACATCATGACGTTGTCTTTCACCAGGCACAGCCTTCTAGGTGGAGTCTAGTCCCATGCCTAAAGATGGTGGCGGAGCAGTGTTCAGCAGCATGGGGCGAGCCTGAGCTACTAGTCCTGTATGATAACTTGGACAGGCAGGACTACTGGTGTGTCCTACCACACCAGCACCCTCGGCAGCATAAAATGCGCATCGTGCCAAGGTGCAACGTGCCCTGCTGCGTGATCTACA
The DNA here is from genome assembly GCA_033576535.1 of Allobates femoralis. Taxonomy (NCBI): domain Eukaryota; kingdom Metazoa; phylum Chordata; class Amphibia; order Anura; family Aromobatidae; genus Allobates; species Allobates femoralis. Next base: position 81,962,436 of record JARQOC010000008.1, on the reverse strand, counting down.
AGTGGAGCGCACCACCAAGCAAATAGTGAAGAAAATCGCAGACATGAAAAACAAGGCGAGGGACCGCATTGCCGCCATCCGTGCCCACATACAGAGTCTGTGTGGTGAGCATGATGTCATGATACATACACACATGTGACATCAGGCCGCAATATAGCAGATTGAGGTACATGAAAATTAACCCTCTATTCTTGCCCACTACTACTAGTAGCATGTTTGTGTTTAAGTCCTTTTTGGAAAGTGGTGGTGCCTATCATTCCCAAACATACAATGTCGGCACAAATACAAATCCCCAAACATAGGCCCCTTCTGTTGTAATTTTCCAAACAAATCCTCCTTGCTGCTCCCAAACATCTGACGCGGACAGACCCATGCAGATCCACTTAAATGTCCGCAGGGACATAAGGCCATAATGTATGGGACATGTTATCTACCCCCCAAAGGCCATTAGGCAGACAGTACACTATGTGCACATGTCCCCAAAAATGTTAACCAAATGATTCCTTCTAAACCAACAGATGATGAAGAAGAAGAAGAGGTGTCGCCAGCGGCTTCACCATCAGCAGCCCAGGCCAGATCACCGCAGCCATCACCTCACCCCTCAAGATCACCATCAGACGTGTCGTCAAGGGGCACATTGTCCCCGGGATCACCAGCACCAGCTGAAGGTGGCTCATGCCCTCAATCCACTCCCGCGTCACCGGCACCACGTGAAGAAGACTCACCGGGGCCAGCTCCTGCACACTCCCCTGCACCTGCGGCAGACTCAGACATGTGGGAGGCTCAGTGGGCTACGGGCCCGAGCATGAAGCAACACTACACGGCCAATCAGCCTTAGCCGCAATTAGGGAGACGTACTCCACATCCCCCCCTGACTCACCCATTGTCCAACATGCTGTCAGTGAGTCTGGTAAGTCTGCAATGCGTACAGGCCTTGTTTGTTAGTTTTACACTCTTCCCCTCGATGTTCTCAAACACAGACCTAACCTCCCTTGTTTGTGTCTTTTCACTTAGAAGGCACAACAGCTGGTGGTTTGGGTTGGCAGATGAGCCAATCCCCCTCCCCGGGATATGGAGCCCCTCCAGGACTTGGTAAGTACTTTTTGTTGACACCCTTTAACCTACTTAACCCTAAAGTGATTTTTTTTGAGTCACTGATGTGTCTGTTCCCACACTCTAGGTGTCACATCTTACCTCGACCTCCTCCAGGCCCACCAAGAGGCGGTAAACAAGCTCCGGGAGGCAACAACCCAGCTGGAGGTGGTGGGTGCCATGATGCACCAGTTCTTCTCCAACCAGTCAAGGCGTGGCCCTGTTGGCCCCATCAGTGACTTGCCCTGACACTTATGCAAAAACAAGTTGGATTCCAACATTCATCATGTCATGTTGACATGTTCGCTTTTGGCACGCTGCCAACATAATGTGGTCATGTTGACCCTAATTTGTCCCATTTTTAGCCGTGACCAGGCCATTGTTTGTGTGAATTTGTACAGGTTGGTTGTTTGACCCAAGTTTGGTCATTTTATATCTGTTATCCAGATTTTTACATTTATAGTGAAATTTTGGTGTGTGGCTCGTCCTTTGCCCCAAGGATGAAAATACATTCTTAAATCCGCCACCAAATTACTTGTGTGCGCTTTCCTTTTTCTAATTTAGTACAAATAGCAAACACATTGCAATTTGCCCAACATGTTCATCTTAACCCCAAACAGATCTATGTAATTTGTTTGCTCCAACGCCAAAGAGGGCTCAGGGCAGCCACATAATTTTAAGAGGGGAACAGTGGGCCAAGACCTGGCCCCATAGACAATGCCACATTGTGTTGAGGTCAAGCTAAGGGCCAAACATGTGTGGACAGCAGTGTACACGCTTCAAAGTGGGAAGTTGGCCCTCACCATGATTTCAACCTTAGGCATTACCTTGTGTTTGGCCCTACACAGCTCCTTTAAACACTATTTATGCTGCAAATCTGAAGAGGAAATGTCTCATCATAAAACATACTCTGCTGGCACTTCTTGTATGTGTAATGTGTATGCACACCTGTGTGTGTCTTTTGAACAAAGGAAACTCTTGTCACATTGTGTATAACCTTTAAATGTCCCACACTAAATACACCAATATGTAAAAATATAAGTTTAATCAAAAATAACAGTGTTTAAACTTAAATAGGTTTCTTTCACCCATAAAAAATAACTTAAATTGTAAAGGCAAACAAAAATGACAACTACAAAATCATAATTAGTGGTAGCGTCCCCAATAATTATGATAGTCTGCTGCAGGATTGGCAATGGCAGACTCACCCAGATCCCTTGCAGGAACTGGGTGTGGTTGGTGCCGAGGGAAATGTCGAAATGGCTCCCTCGGTACCTCAGGAATATGTCCAGAGCCAAACATAGCCATTGGCGCCGGCTGCTGGGACACTGACGGTGGCTGGGGGGGCTCAGCCAAGATGGTCTCCCTGATCAGTGTCCCATTCATCGATGCCTCCAGGGCCAGAGTGATGATCCGCTCAAGGTGGGTCTTTTCTGGCCGGGCCAGCTCGGCCACCCGTTCACTAACCATCAGCCCGATCCCAGTCCAAGGTACCCGCTCCAGGTTCAGCAGCACCCACTTTGCCCAGTCACCCAGCTGGGTAGAGGGGGGAGCTGGTCTTCTTCATCTCCCCCCCTCACTGGGCCGAGGGTGCTGCACAGTGGGACAGGGATCAGGCTCCCCCCCGATGTTGTGGGAGGCTCTTCCCGAACGGGTGGCCCCCCTGGCTGGGCCCAGTGCCTTGAGGGTCCTGAGGACAAAGGGGAGAACAAAAACAAATTAGATTGACACAATCACATAACATCTATGCTATAAGAACAAACATCCCTTGGGCCACTTTGAACATGCAATGTAAGCTATCAAAAACAAGGCCAGTACTGTGGCCCTAACATATGGCTATGTCTTGCAACACACACTGCTTACTCTACTCACATAAGTAAGTGTGGAGCCCACTGGGACGGGGTACTCGGTGCCGGACCGGGGTACTGCTGGGGGATGTCACGGCGGTCCTGGTCCGGACCGTGCTTCGGGCCCGCACAATAAAATGGGGGTTATTTACAGGGGATTTGTCAGTCGTGATGCCACCCACTATATGCGGTCAGTGATGGGGCCGCCACTGCTGCAGAACCTCCGGGGATGATGGGATAGCAGCTTGGATGAAATAGTTCCAGTGGGTAGAACTGGGTTTCCCGGGGCAGGGATGATAGTAGTTAAAATCTGTGATGGTGGTTACAGATGCTGCAGGAGAGTAGGGGTAGCAGTAGAGATGATGAGAGTGGAGGCAATGGCAGTTTATGAGGGAAAATGAGGCTTCAGTATAAGGATCACACACACTCACGGTTTCTGTAGTTTTCCAAGTCTTTACTTGCAGATGGTATAACACAATATTGTCCACAGAGTCTGTACCGGGTTGCTCCCACCCTGACCGGGTCCTTGGCTTCCTACCTATGCGCTGTGTGCGGCCCTCTCCGGGGTTAGGTTTAGGGTAACTTCTTATCCCGGGGATGTTCCTCTGTCTCCTCTCCTCAGACCTCTCAGGACCTCCACTTCTACTTGACTCTGCTCCTGCTCTCAACTCAACTGCAAACTCAACACTAAACTAACTGTCACTGTCACTCTGAGGTAAACAACTTTAGCTCTCCCTATGCGCCATCTAAGCTCAGCAGGTGCCATCTAAGCTCCTCCCACTTTCTAGTGTAGAGTTGTGTGGGGAGTAAACCTGTGTTGATGTTTCTGTGGCACTTTAATCCTTGGGGTGCCACATTCCCCCTTAGTTAAAGACAGTACTCCGGGACTGTGGAACAATAAAGAAACAAACAATTAATACAATTAATATTTACAAAGACTTAAAAGTAAAAAATCACTAAAGTTCAAAAACAGTCCAAAAATTCAAAAAGCAGTCCTTCCGAAGGTTTAATCTTTTGCCTCCGGGCTGATGAATATATACAAGAAAGTTTATACCACAACCAGTCCGTGGTAGTATGGTCCATAAAAAATAAAATAAAAGGAAAAAGTTTGAAGAATATGCAAGAAGTTCATACAGGATAGTCTCTGTAGGTACTGGGCTTTTTTAACGTTGCATTAACTAGGTACATTTGTCCACGGGCGTATCTGCTTAGGAGGCCTGGATTCTCTACACCACCCCCAGGCACTTTCTTTCCCTAACTTAATGTACATGGGGGTTAATCCAGTTCCTCCACCCTCTTGGACACTATCTACCGAGTTTAATTTATATTAACACAAACATATTTACATTTTACAGTTACCATAATTTTACCTTTTAATCCCTGTACCTAGCTGGTAACCACCCTCTGGTACTACGCTCTGATCTGCGTAAAACGGGTATACTACTTGCATGTAGCCTATTGGTGCTGATGGGCATGTACCTACTTGTAGTGTTTGGTACTATGGTAGATGGAGATCTGACTGTAGGACTGGCAAGCTCACTGGGACCAGGAATTGATTCTTTCTCTACGGGTTCTACTTCCAGTTCTTCAGGTCTTGGGACTTCTTCTGGTAACATGGGTTCTGGTGTTGGTTCCACCATTGGAGGGAAAGCAATCATTGGGACTACAACGGCTCCGTGATAATTTGGCCATGTTTTAGGGAAATCTCCTAGCACCGTATGAAATAATTCCTCTTCTTTCTCTTTGACAGGTTGGACCTGCACAGGTACTATTACTTCTGGTGTCTTCAGGGTTTCAGGACACGGTTTGAGATGGTCTCTAGACACAAGTACTGAAGTTCTTCCTTCATCTTTGCTTATTAGACACATTTTAGCATTGTCTAGATTGGATGGTAAGACTGTGTAAGGGGTGGTTTCCCACTGATTATCCAATTTGTTAGTGCGTCTTTTTCTTCTGAGCACTTGCTCACCGGGTTGTAATGGAATTGCTTGAGCACTTTGGTTATAGGTTCTCTCTTGTCTTGCTCTAGCTTGCTGAAGATTTTTCTCTACGCACTCTTGTACTAGGCGATACTGTTGCTGACGTAGGGTATCCCAATTGGATTCTTCAACTTCTGGTCTGGTTTCACGATTCCCATATCTAAGTCAATTGGTAGCTTACTGGATCTTGCACGCATAAGATAGGCTGGGGTGCAGTTTGTAGAACTCACTGGAACATGGTTGTATAAGTCTACCAAATCAGGTAATTTATCTGGCCATTGATTTCTCTCAGATTCTGGTAACGTTTTCAATAGGTCTATTACAATATGATTCATCTTCTCGCATAAGCCATTTGTTTGGGGATGGTACGCTGTTGTGCGGATCTTCTTACAGCTGTACATATTGCAGTATTCTTGGAAAATCTCTGATTCAAAGGCTGGACCTTGGTCTGCAAGGACTTGTTCCAGGTAACCATGCGGTCTACAGAAATGGGTCTGAAACACTCTTGCTGCCGTCTTCGCTGTCAGGTCCTTGACGGGTACCACCACTAAGAAGCGTGAGTAATGGTCCAGATGGTGAAGGCATAGACATAGCCTGTCCGGCTTGGTGACAAGTTGACGTGGTCTATTGCAACTAACTCTAGTGGTTGCTTGGTTACTATGGACTGGAGTGGGGCTCTCTGTTGATCTTTTCTTCTGAGGTTGCATGGGCCACATTTTCTGCACCAATCTTCAATTGATTTTCTCATGCCAACCCAATAGAATCTCTCTCTTAGGAGCACTTACTTCTAACTTCTTCCATCCGAAATGACCTGCACCGTCGTGGTAGGCTTCTAAGACCATTTTGACGTCTCGCTTAGGTACGATTATCTGCCAGACCAATTCATGTGTTTTTGGATTGGTATGCCTTCTGCAGAGCTTCCCTTGATACAGAAACAACTTGCCTCTTCTTTCCAGAGTTGTTGAGTCTCTGCCGGGCATTCTGGTTAGGGTACACACCTTGTTGTGTAAGCAGTTCTTTCACTAGCTTCACAGCTGGATCACTATCTTGGGTATCAGCCCATCCATGGTATGCTAATGGGTTAAGACTTGCCTGTTGTTCTCTTTGGTAGATGCCGGGTTGATACTTGTCTACCTTTGAACGATGAAAGGAGGTAGTTCAATTTCTTCCAACTCTTCCGGTTCCTCTTCCACATCTTTCAGGTGTGGCATCCGGGATAAGGCATCTGCGTTCCCGTTCTTGCGGCCTGCTCTATATTTGATGACAAAATTGTAGTTACACAGCCGGGCTATTTATCGCTGCTCCAATGCACCTAATTTTGCTGTATCCAGGTGGGTCAACGGGTTGTTATCCGTGTAGATGGTGAATTCGGCACCCGCCAAGTAATGCTTGAAACGTTCAGTTACAGCCCAAACTACTGCCAGTAGTTCTAACTTGAAGGAGCTGTAGTTCTCGGGATTTCTTTCTGTAGGCCGGAGCTTCCTGCTTGCAAAGGCAATAACACTCTCTTTGCCTCCTTGCATCTGCGACAACACTGCTCCCAGTCCCACGTTGCTGGCATCCGTGTATAGAATGAATGGTTGATGGTAATCAGGGTATGCCAGAATCTCTTCTCCCGTCAGTGCACACTTCAGTTTGTTGAAGGAGTGTTCCTTCTCTTCACTCCACTGGAAAGGAGGGTTACGGGTTGCAGACTTTCTTGATTGTCCTACCAGGATGTCTTGTAGAGGAGCTGCTAGCTTCGTGAATCCACTGATAAATCTTCTATAATAGCCTACCAGGCCCAGGAATTGCCTCACTTCTTTCACATTTGTAGGTCTTGGCCAATCCTTTTTTACTGTGACTTTATCAGGATCTAGTGCTACTCCCTCTGAACTCACGACATGTCCCAGGTACTGTACCTTTGGTTTGAGAAGGTGACACTTGGATGGCTTGATTTTCATGCCATTTTTGGATAAGGCTTTAAACACTTCTGCCAAGTCTTGTAGATGTTGCTCATATGTTTTGGAGTAGACTATGACGTCATCTAGGTACAGGAGGACAGTTTCAAAGTTCTTGTGTCCTAGGCAGCTCTCCATCAGGCGTTGGAAGGTCCCGGGTGCGTTGCAGAGTCCGAACGGCATACAATTGAACTCACAGAGGCCCATCGGCGTAGTAAACGCTGTCTCCTCCTTGTCGGCCTCGGTCACAGGAACCTGCCAGTACCCACTAGTCAGATCAAGGGTGGAAAAGTAGTTAGCAGATTTTAATGCAGCTAATGACTCCTCAATAAGTAATGGGTATGCATCCTTATGTGTAATGCGATTAATCTGCCGGTAATCTACGCACATTTTCATGGTCCCATCCTTCTTTTTAACTAACACTAGAGGTGCTGCCCAGGGGCTACAACTGTCTTGTATTACCCCTGCAGTTTTCATTTCTCTGAGCATGTCTTTGGTGGTTTGGTAGTGAGCGGGTGGTAATGGTCTATACCTCTCTTTTATAGGCTGATGGTTACCTGTGGGTATAGTGTGCTCTACCCCTTTGATTTGCCCAAAGTCTAACGGGTGTTTGCTGAATATCACCTCATATTCTTTCACTACCCGGTATACTCCATGCTTTTGATGGGAAGGTGTAGAACTGGTATTTACATGTAGCTTTTGGCACGAATCCTCCAGCTTTTCTCTTGAGGCATTGTCATCCCCTGACTTGACGGGTCCAAGGGCTCGACGGCTGTGATGTTGTTATTATCAACCGTGTATAACTTAGCCATGGTAGCATGCTTTGGTAATGTGATCTCATCATCTCCAGAGTTTAATAGGCATAATGGCACTCTTCCTCGGTGTACCTCAACCACTCCTCTAGCTGTAAGTATGGTGGGTTTACTGTCTGAGTACACGGGTTCTACCAGAGCTTGATAGTCTCGCCCTTTGATGCCTATCACGGCTCTACACCAGACCAGCATTTCAGTTTTGGGAGTTATTACAATGGGTATTGGATCACTTACTCGTACACTGCCGATCTCACCTCCGGATATTTCTACCTGCTGCTTTACATCAGAGCTTTTATTTCTTTGTGCAAAAGCCTCTGCTGTCCGGTTCCGGCAGTCTCGGCAATCTGCTGCAAGACAGTAATTACCTCGGAAAAACATTTTTCAATTACATTCATTCCTAGTAACGTTACTGGTTCACGATCTCGCCGATCAACATCTATAATTATAATACCCTGGTTCTGCAATTCTACCTTTCCAATCTGAATGGTCATTTCTCTGAACCCAACCTGTGGTATTAATTGTCCATTACTAGCCCATACTTCCTTGTTAAAGTCTGTTGGACCACTATCAATGTCTGAATCAGCCCAGTACCTTTTATATAGAACATGTGGGATTGATGTTATCTGGGATCCGGTATCCAGCAAGGCATTAAAGAGAATGCCATTCAACACGATAGGGATCACCGGCTGTCCTCCCACGAATCTGTCAAACCAGGCTGAAGGACCTATAGAGTTCATACCTGAGGAGCCGCCCGCCTGCCCAGGGAATCTCCGTTTAAAGCACACTCTCGGGCAAAGTGACCTGGTTTCTGGCAACAGCGACAAATGGGCTGTCCATCCGGCTGATAGCGATCGCTGGGTCGTCCTCTTCCTGCTGGGTATCTTCTGGGCCTCATCCACGGGACATCCTCTCTGCTGGTCGCCAACTTGATCTTGGGTGCAGGCTTTGACTCTCGCAGCTCCTTGATGACCTTAGCCATTGAGATGACGGTGTCTGTTAGGGCATCTAACTTTTGGTTGAGGGCCTCATTAGAGATAGGCTCTCTGTGTTCAGCAGCAGTCGTTGACATGGCAGATGTCGCTGATGCTATTGGTTGCTGAGGTGCTGCTGCAGGGCCCTGTATAGATTGCAGATCCCGGGGCTCCTCTACCTGCTGCAGATGAATAGCTCTGTCTTTTAACTTAGCAAATGTCATTTTAGGATTCTGGATGAGCATCATACTCAACTGCCCTCTGTGGGACGGGGATAAGAGACCCTCTATGAACTGGTCAATTAACATTTTTGTCAGCTCCCGGGGCTAAGGCAGGTTCTGCTAGTTTAAGTGCTTTGAGTGCTTCTTGCAGATTTAAGGCAAAGTCTCTTCAGGCTTTTGTTGACATGCAAAGAACCTCATTTTAGCCCGATTATCAGCAGTAGATTCAAATGCTGCTTTTAATCCAGCTATTAGATGCTCTACAGTGTCCTTATCTGTATCCAGCCAGGATGCGACCTCCCGCTGTGCATTGCCTGTTAATTGTCCAATAATCATCCCTACACGTTGTGATTCAGTGAGAGGGTACATCACATAGTATGCTTTTATCTTGCTAATAAAATCATTAAGAGTGTTAGGCTCACCGGAGTATTGAGGCAGCCACATTGCCCCTGGAGTATACGGCATCAGGAATGGCATTATAGCTGCTGCTCCTTGCGCCGCTGCACCGCTGGGTGCAGCTTCTTGATCCAGTGCTGTATTCTCACCAGCTGCTCTGCCGCTGCTTGGCACCGCTGGCTGCGACATCCTGTGCCCCCTTAGTTAAGGTCCGCCCTCCATCTTCCGCTTCCGTCCGGATATCTAACAAAGGTTCCGCTGCGCACCAGGGATTCTCTTCCCTTCCGGATGATGACAGAGCAGTGAGCGGTTTTTCTTCCCGCGCGCCGCGGCTCTGCAATGGCGGATTTTGAAATTTAAAGTCTCTGTGGCGCAGTTAAAATTCAGCTTGCCGCGCGCCCAGCAATGGCGGCTGATTCAAAACAGTCACTAATCACGGCACACAATGCCCGGTACCGGGCACGGTAGATCCTGTTCGTGACGCCAGGTTGTGGAGCCCACTGGGACGGGGTACTCGGTGCCGGATCGGGGTACTGCTGGGGGATGTCACGGCGGTCCTGGTCCGGACCGTGTCCCGGGCCCACACAATAAAATGGGGGTTATTTACAGGGGATTTGTCAGTCGTGACGCCACCCACTATATGCGGCTAGTGATAGGGCCGCCACTGCTGCAGAAACTCCGGGGATGATGGGATAGCAGCTTGGATGAAATAGTTCCAGTGGGTAGAACTGGGTTCCCCGGGGCAGGGATGATAGTAGTTAAAATCTGTGATGTTGGTTACAGATGCTGCAGGAGAGTAGGGGTAGCAGTAGAGATGATGAGAGTGGAGGCAATGGCAGTTTATGAGGGAAAATGAGGCTTCAGTATAAGGATCACACACACTCACGGTTTCTGTAGTTTTCCAAGTCTTTACTTGCAGATGGTATAACACAGTATTGTCCACGGAGTCTGTACCGGGTTGCTCCCACCCTGACCGGGTCCTTGGCTTCCTACTTATGCGCTGTGTGTGCCCCTGCTGCCGCTTGTAGCTGAACTGCTGGCCCTGTCTCTTCCCACGGGTACCAATCTGCTAGGCAACTTGAGTCCTCTGTGTCACTGACCCCTCCGTGTTGCTTTGCTATGGTACAGTGAAGATGGTGGACCTTCACTATCCCGGTATTTACTGTCCTGTCTGTCTCAGGCACAGCCTCGGATCCGGTATCCGTCCTAAGCGCCTCTCCGGGGTTAAGTTTAGGGTAACTTCTTATCCCGAGGATGTTCCTCTGTCTCCTCTCCTCAGACCTCTTTTTATCTCCATTAATTGAAGTGGCAGCGCGGACCCACGGTACTTTGTCCTGCAAGCTGATTAACCACGGTGATCTGTGGAAGTACGGTCCTGCAGCAAACCACTCACAGATGAGCGATCATTACCAGTTGTGGGTTTTCACAACTGCATCAGGTGAGCAGCTCCCTTTTTACACATATTTCAGCCTTATAAAAGAAGGTATTACCCTATGTGCGCATTCTTGAATTGCTTTCAGATATATTCCTGGTTGTCTGTCATCTGTGAACACACAAACAGGCTGTCAACACACACATGCACGTATCATGTTCTTTCATGTGTGTATGGCTGGCTACATTGTCCCTGGGCACACATGATTGATGTGTCAACACTAGGTCACAGGTTACAACTGACAAACATTACGCATGTGGCACTAAGGGCATGAAGGCACATGGTCAAACAGTATGTACCTATGCCAGTATATCCATGGATGTAGGTCACATTATTTCCATGTTTAGGGGGCAAAGGCCACCAGCCAATGTACCCTCACTGAGGTGGGATGTATATCTCCCTCTCCTCACAGCCATTAGGGTTTAGGCTTTTGGTGAAAGACACATGGACATTCCAAAAACAACCATGAAGCTTAAGGTCATGTTAAAAAATGTAAGGCAAATAAGTTAGTTAATCATGTGTGTTACAAACAAAAGCACAAGTAGAATTCAATCTACAAACGTAACATGGGCCATTAGAACACATTGGTGGGTTATGGCAATGGACTCCATTGTAACGCAACAGAAACCCTGGCCAACTGGGGCCCAGGCACATATCCCCCCAGCCAAGGATGTTGCTTGGTGTTGTCAAGTTAATCGCCCAGGTTTTTGTGGTTACACCACCAATCACTGTGTGTACATGCAGCTTTATGCAAATAGAGTCTGTGGAGCCTCGTTTAGGAGTCTCAACACAGGACTAGCCAGATATTTCTCTAGTGAAGGACCTAGCCAGAATCCTACTCCACACTGATGAGGGGCAACACCCCGATACAGCTGTCTGTGGATGGATACCGGGGCTTGGTATTCCCTTGTCATATCTTTAAGCTTATAAAGAGCTGGATATTGACTCAAAGGGCCACTTAATATGGTGGTTATCATGGCTAGGTCCTTCACTAGAGGAAGATCTGGCTAGTCCTGTGTTGAGACTCCTAAATGAGGCTCCACAGACTTTATTTGCATATAATAAAACATTATACGCTTAACCCCTTAGTGACGGAGCCAATTTCCATCTTAATGACCAGACCGTTTTTTGTAATTCTGACCAGTGTCCCTTTATGAGGTAATAACTCTGGAATGCTCCAACGGATCCTAGCAATTCTGAGAATGTTTTTTCGTGACATATTGGGCTTCATGTTAGTAGTAAATTTAGGTCGATAATTTTTGCGTTATTTGTGAAAATATAAAAAAAATTGGCAAAATTTTGAAAATTTCACAATTTTCACATTTTTTATTTTTATTCTGCTAAACCAGAGAGTTATGTGGCACAAAATAGTTAATAAATAACATTTCCCACATGTCTACTTCACATCAGCACAATTTTGGAAAAAAAAAAAATTTGTTAGGAAGTTATAAGGGTTCAAAATTCATCAGCAATTTTTCATTTTTCCAGCAAAATTTACAAAACCATTTTTTTAGTGACCACATCACATTTGAAGTCCCTTTGAGGGGTGTACATGACAGAAAACACCCAAAAGTGACACCATTCCAAAAACTGCACCCCTCAAGCTACTCAAAACTACATTCAAGAAGATTATTAACCCTTCAGGTGCTTCACAGGAACTAAAGCAAAGTGGAAACAAAAGATGGACATTTTAATTTTTAAAACAAAATATTCTTTTTGCCTCAATTTTTTCATTTTCACATGTGAATTAGGATAAAACGGATCCTAAAATATGTTGGGCAATTTCTCCTGAGTACACCGATACCTCATATGTGGTCATAAACCACTGTTTGGGCGCACTGCAGGGCTCAGAAGGGAAGGAGTGCAATTTGACTTTTGGAGATAATTTATTTTACCATTCAAAAAGTCAAATGGCGCTCCTTCCCTTTCTAGCCCTGCCGTGCGCCCAAACAGTGGTTTATGACTATATATGAGGTATCGGTGTACTCAGGAGAAATTGACCAACAAATTTTAGGATGCTTTTTATCCTGTTGCTCATGTGAAAATGAAAAAATTGAGGAGAAAAGAAAATTTATGTGAAAAAAAGTACTTTTTAATTTTTACAGATCAATTGGTAAAGCACCAGAGGGTTCAAAGTGCTCACTATGCATCTAGATAGGTTCCTTGAGGGGTCAAGTTTCCAAAATGGGGTCACTTGTGGGGGAGCTTCAGTGTTAAGGCACACAGGGGCTCTCCATACGCGACATGGTGTCCACTAACAATTTGAATAGAAAACTAGCTCCTACAGCTGCATCACAAAATTTGATAAAGTCATATTGAACATTTTCTTTTTTTCACACAATTTCTCACTTTTAGAGCATGTGCACAAGATACGGAGACACCGTGTCCTGGTCGTCTCCTCTCCTGCTTTTTTTTTTAGTATTTCCTTATTAAATTTTAAATAAAAACGACGTGGGGCTTCGCCATATTTTTGGTCCAGCCAGGTACAACAGGCAGCTACGGGCTGCCACCAACCCCTTCTGCCTAGTTTTACCTGGCTGGAAACCAAAAATATAGGGAAGCCCTATATTTTTTAATTATTTCTTGAAATAATTTTTTAAAAAATGGCGTGGGCTTCGCCACATTTTTGGGCCAGCCAGGTACAACTAGGCAGCTGGGGGCTGGAATTCTCCGCATTCATAGAAGCGCCATTTTCTGGCGCTGTATCCAGCTCTTCCAGCTGCCGTGTAGCGGTGGCAGACTGGGTAATAAGGGGTTAATGCCAGCTTTTTGGTAGCTGGCACTAAGCCCGAGATTCATAACGTCTGGCCAATATTAGACCAGACCATCAGGAATCTCTAGTAAATTGTAAAGAAGACACAACACAGAGAAAAATATTTTTATTAGAAAAAACCCCACAAACACATATTTAGACCCCATCTTTATTACTGTGACGTCCGACGTAGTCGAGTGGGAGGTCCCGCGATGATTCTCTTTCAGATAATGATCTGAAGTTAACCCCTGTGTGGTCACAAAGAGGTTAACTGCAGATCAGGTAACCCCTTGTGACCACACAGGGATGATGATCTGCAGTTAACCACAAGGGGTTAACTGCAGATCATCATCCCTGTGTGGTCACAAGGGGTTAGCAACATCAGGTAATCACAATCTGCAGTTAACCCCTTGTGACCACACAGGGATGATGATCTGCAGTTAGCCACTAAGGGTTAACTGCAGAACATCATCCCAGTGAGGTCACAAGGGGTTACCTAATCTGCAGTTAACCCCTTGTGACCACACAGGGATGATGATCTGCAGTTAGCCACAAAGGGTTAACTGCATAACATCATCCCTGTGAGGTCACAAGGGGTTACCTAATCTGCAGTTAACCCCTTGTGACCACACAGGGATGATGATCTGCAGTTAACCCTTTGTGGCTAACTGCAGATCATCACCCCTGTGTGGTCACAAGGGGTTAACTGCAGATTAGGTAACTCCTTGTGACCTCACAGGGATGATGTTCTGCAGTTAACCCCTTGTGACCACACAGGGGCTTAACTGCAGATCACCCCTGTGTGGTCATTCAGGGGTTAACTCTGACTCTGTCCCGATGCACGCAGAGCAGCGGCGCTGGGACAGAGTCAGAGAGAAGACGGCCGGCGACGCTGCAGGACGGGTAAGTATGAGAGCAGCGTAGGGGGGCTTGGGGGGAGCGCATCAGAGCGGGGAGAGTCGAGGGTAGGAGAGGATGCCTGAGGGGTGATGGGGGGGTGGGGTGGCGGATAGGCCAGAGGGATGAGGCCCAGGAGGATGGGGAGGCAAGGAGCTGGGAGCGAGAGGAGGAGGAGGGAGCGGTGCACATGGTGACAGGGGGTCGGCGGGTGGTGGATTAGAATGACATTGGGGGGCCACTGAGGGGACCCCCAGGAATGGCGGCATCTCTATGCGATCTGACCTGTCAGATCGCATAGAGATGCAGCAGAGGTGGCAGGTTTTACCGCTGGCCGCTGCCATTTTAGATGTTCTGGGGGAGGGATGGGGGTGGTGGTATGATCCCCAGTACTGGGGGTCTTGGTGGGCTAGGGGGTTAATACTTTCACTTTGATCCGACATGTGTTTTCATGTTGGATCAAAGTGAAAGCATTTTTACCGACACTTTCACTTAGTGTAATGTGATGATCGGTAAACGGTGCTTACCAGTCATCACTTTACTGGTGCCAGTAAAAAAACACCCGATTCCTAATTTCTAGGGTCTCAGCTACCCCCGGAAGCTGAAACCCCAGAGATTTTAGCTCCAGGGGCGTCAAACCAGGGCCTTTTCTGTTGTGACTTGTTTTCACGTCCTAACAGAATAGGGACCCTGTTTTGATGATGTATATATACAATGGGCTGTCACTAAGGTGTTAAATAAAGAATCAATGAGATTAGGGACCCCTCTAGTTACTCAGTTAAACATCCAAAAGATAAAGTTCACACCTTTGCAAAGTTCTAGAACTCATTGTACAATCAGAAAGATGATTCTAATTCACCCAAATCCTCTGACAAAGAGATTAGTGATTATTTATCCAAACTTAACTTGCCAACTTTAAGTGATCAAGACCTGCAAGACTTAAATCTACCATATTAATCTCAAAACATTTTAGGAGTAATTAAAGAGCTTAAGATTGGTAAATCACCAGGCCCAGACAGCCTTCAAAATGAATTGTATAAATCGTTTGACAAAATACTACTCCCCTACCTCACTAGACTGGCTAACCACTCTGCAGATCAGGGATATCTCCCACAGGACATGCTAGAAGCCATTATCACTATTATCACCAAAGATAAAGGAGATCCCCTAGACACAAAAAACTATAGACCCATTTCCTTTCTAAATTCCGACACCAAAATTCTGTCAAAACTAGTTGCAGACAGACTAATACTACATATTAGCAAACTAATTCATAACGATCAAACTGGCCGAACCACTGCTGATGCCACCAGAAGAGCTGTGGATCTAATCACCCTAGTTGAACACTCTAACTTACCATCTACCTTCTTAGCACTAGATGCGGAGAAGGCTTTCGATAGTTTATTGGCCTTTTTGTTTAGTACTCTAGAAAAATTTGACTTCAGTCTGCCCAGATTTACTCAAATAACTCCTTTTCACAAAAATTCAACCTGTCCAATGGCACTAGACAGGGGTACCCCCTTTCGCCCATCCTCTTTACCCTCTTCATTGAGCCCCTCGCATCCTTTATTAGAAATAACATCAATATTAACTAGAGAAGAGAACAACAGAGTTCCTCTTGTAGTCACCTACAATCCAAGTCTGGAGGTGCTAAGAGGAGCTGCACGGAAACTGCAACCACTCTTACAAAAAGATGCCCAACTAAAATCAATATTTCCGGATACCCCACTCTTGTGTTTTAGACAACCTCCGAATCTAAAAAACATCATTGTCAGAAGCTCCCTGTCCTCTCCAGCAGCAACAGGAACCTTTCCCTGCAACCAGAGAAAGTGCAAAACCTGTTCATCTATAATGACAACCGACAAGATAAGGATTCCTGGGACAGATCAGGACTACAATATCCCAGGTAACTTCAGCTGCACTACAAGCAATGTGGTGTATTTAATCATATGTACCAAATGCCCAACAGGTGGCATGTACGTAGGTGAGACCGGATTACAATTCAGAACAAGAATGAATTCTCATCGCCACTCAATAAAAGAAAAGCGTATGGACCTACCTGTAGCAAAGCATTTTTGCAGCTCTGAGCACAACACTGAATCCGATATGAGGCTGCTCATCTTAAAGAGTGACTTCAAATCTCAGAGAGAGAGAGAAGAATTTGGGAATACAAATTGATAACAACCTTCAACACACTCGAAACCGGATTAAATATTTCACATGGATTTATGGGATTTTATGTAAAATGAACGGACATTTGGGGATAGCAGATTCATGCATTTTATATATAAAATGAAAGTGCATTTGGAGACAGCTTGCTACACACTGAAATCATAGGACAATGAACTCCTGACACTTCTGTGAACTCTGTCACTTAGTCTGCTCTCCACAACTTAACTAAGTATTTTCAGGTCTCCATGGGTTACTAACCATCTACCTAATACATTGGTTCCGCTTATCTTAGTAATCTGCTTTCTCTGTCCCTGCTCCTCCACCCCTCCCTACCCGACTCTGC
Organism: Allobates femoralis; assembly: GCA_033576535.1. Classification (NCBI taxonomy): domain Eukaryota; kingdom Metazoa; phylum Chordata; class Amphibia; order Anura; family Aromobatidae; genus Allobates; species Allobates femoralis. The sequence continues at coordinate 81,945,582 of JARQOC010000008.1, read as the reverse complement.
TTTGCGTCACCTGTCATATCCACCAGAGCATATAACACTGTTTTGCCATTTTTTTTTTCTGTTCTCTTCTTTCCCCCCTTTTTTTTTTTTTCTCTATTGCTTATGTATAAATGTATGTGTCTTCAGAATTTGTGTCATTATCAGCCTGAAGAAGAGACCTGAGTCGTCTCGAAAGCTTGCTATGTTTACCATCTTTTCAGTTAGCCATTAAAAGGTATCAACCACTGAGGACTCTCAGATTGCAATATATTTTTCTATCTACTGGCTAACACGGTATAAATATTCTTTACCTTATCAATATTAAAGGCATCCCTATTGATAACGAACAAATTAAAATAGCCCTTTTTCAGATGACATTCTTCTTACCATTTCAAACTCTCTCAAATCCCTGAGACATATAACATCCTCAATTGAAGAATTCTGTCATCTTTCTTTGTATAAAGTAAATAAATCAAAGTTCCAAATTATAGACTTTAATATACATAGTACGTTACTGATCTACTTAAAGGAGGAGTTTGAATACACTTCGGAAGAGAGAAAAATTTCTTATTTAGGAATTAACATAACGAAACCTTCTTCAGACATAGTCCAAGAAAATTTGTCAAACCTGTTTAAAACCTTTCACCAAGACTATTTGCGCCTAACTAAACATTTAAAATGCTCCTCCTCCCCAAATTTATATATGTGATTAGGTCCATTCCTGTTTTCATTCCCAAGAGATGGTTCAAAAAGCTTCAAACCCAATTGACAAAATTCATATGGAATAAAAAAAATCAAGAATCCCCAAAATTTCGCTGGAAAAGCATAAGAAGATGGGAGGATTGGGTGTTTCCAATCTTTATAATTACTACTTGGCCTCTATAATCAAACTTTCACAAGGATGGCTGCTTGATCCTGGCAATTCATCCTGGATTAATATAGAGAAATCAGTCAACAAAACCAAACAATTGTCAGCCTTAATATTGGCCCACCTGATAGAACCCTCTAGACCTCCACTAAATTACCCCGCTTTGAAAGTAGTTATTTTGGCTTGGAGAAATCTTGTATGTAAATCTTCTAAACAATTTACTCCGACTGTGATACAGAACATTCCTTTACCAGTACTAGAAATTTTAATACCAAATCTCAATCTATCAGAGTGGTTGGATAGAGGAGTGCTTTATGTTAATAATCTCATTATCAATAACTCTTTAGTATCCTTCTATTCACTACAGACCAAATTCTCTCTCCCTAGAGACGAGAGAACAAATCGGAGACGTATAATCAACTATTTTACAAATTCCTCTCCTAATTTTTCTCTTCCCCAAATAATACCAGTACTCATAAACTCTCCAAAAAAGACCCAAATTTGGAAATCAAACACATTTTATAGAATCCTCAATGAGGAGATGGAATTATCTGACCACTCCTTCTTTGGGGCATGGGAACAGAAACTGAACCTTAAAATAGATTTGCAAAAAATGACAAAAACGTTGGCCATTACATATTGCCATACAGCTTCTGCCACGATCCATGGATCTTACTTTAAAATGCTCTCCAGACGGTACTGGACTCCAGTTAAACTCCCTCCACCGTATCAACCCACTCTATTCACCCAATTGCTGGAGAGACTGCAACAATCCCGGTACACTGTCCCACATTTTTTGGGGCTGCCCAAAGTTGGTAAACTTATGGTTAGATATAAAAAGACTTATAGCAGATATCATTGAATTAAGAATTACAATTACCCCACAACTTGCTCTTTTATCCATAGGCATTGAAGATTTTCCCAAACAACTACGCTTTTTAATTTCACAAATACTCCTGACAGCTAAACCTATCATAGCATCGAGATGGAATAAGAGTGATCCACCCACTTTAATAAATTTGATTGATCAGGTAGTGCAACTTAGCATATATGAGCATAACGCCGCCATTAGAAATAACTTATTTTCTAAATTTTTGGAAAGCTGTAATCTTTGGATTTCAAAATATTTGCCTCTTTTGCTGAATAAGGCCTAATGACATATGTTAGATATTAGTGCAATTAAAGTACTTGATTTCATTTTCTTTCTTCCTTCTTTGATGGAAATAAAGATTATCTTTGCTCAGACTAATCTTAATTTCATTATGCATTTCTCTACTTTAATACATTTTGGTGTATACTGTTTTAGTAAACCTCAGAAACAAAAGTTTCTTATTGTACTCTGTACTCTGTTTCTATTGTATAGAAATTTCTATTCACTGCCTTTATGTACATGCACTATGTACATGGAACTAAGATATGTTAAACCATTGCTGTGAAATTCCATCTTTTTGTCTACAGTAAATATGTTTGTTTCCCCTCCCTTCTTTATTTATGTATCCCCCCATCCCTTGTTATATGAAAAAATTTTCAATAAAAATTCTTGGAAACAGATGTTATCTGAGAAAAATGACGATCACCGCAGTTGTCGTCTCTCATTAGCTTCCTCTCCCACAATCCCAAGCAACTTTTCATAACCTTTAACGCCCTACTCCGTCCCCCCGCACCCTCTCCCTCTCCCGTCATCACCGCTGATGACTTTGCCAGCTTCTTTAAACAGAAGATCGACAAAATCAGAGAAAGCTTCGATTCTCAATCCACTCGCCCTCCCTCTCTATCACCCAACCCCCCTCGACCAAAAGTAACTTCTCCTCCATGACTGAAGTGTGTCTCACCTCCCTTCTAGCACGATCACACCTCACCACTTGTGCCCTCGACCCTTTCCCCTCCCATCTCATCCCTAACCTCACCATTGTCCTTATCCCCGCCCTAACCCATCTCTTCAACATATAACTTACCACCCGCGTCTTCCCCTCATCCTTCAAACACGCCCTCATCACACCCATCCTCAAAAACCCTCCCTCGACCCCGCAACAGTCTCCAACTATCGTCCCATATCTCCCCTTCGCCTTAAAACTGCTTGAGCAACATGTCTACTCCAAACTGTCCTCCCATCTCTCCTCATGCTCCCTCTTTGACCGCCTGTAATCCGGTTTCCGACCCCACCACTCCACCGAAACAGCCCTAACCAAAGTCACCAACGATCTACTGACCGCCAAGAGCAAGCGTCACTACTCCATCCTACTCCTCTTTGACCTCTCTGCTGCCTTGACACAGTCGACCACTCCCGCCTGCTTCAAATTCTAGAATCCCTTGGCATCACTGACCTAGCCCTCTCCTGGATCTCCTCGTACCTAACAGACCAGACCTTCAGCGTCACCCACTCCCACACCCCCTCCTTGCCCCACCCCCTATCTGTTGGAGTTCCCCAAGGCTCAGTCCTGGGACCCTTACTCTTCTCCATCTACACCCTCAGCTTAGGCCAACTCATTGAGTCCCACGGTGTCCAATACCACCTCTACGCCGACGACACCCAGCTCTACCTCTCCAGCCCTGACATCACCTCCCTGCTATCCAAAATCTCACTTGCCTGTCCGCCATCCTATCCTTCTTCTCCGCTCGATTCCTCAAACTCAACATGGATAAAACAGAGTTCATCGTCTTCCCCCCAAGTCGCTCTTCCCCCCTACCCGACCTAACCATTACTGTTAATGACTGCACACTCTCACCCGTCCCCCACGCCAAGTGCCTCGGTGTAATCTTCAAATAAAAAGAAAAAATAGTGTTGCGCCACCTGTGGACCTCTCCTGTCTTTAAAGCGGTCGTATTATAAGCAAACTAACCTTTAAAGGTTGTGCCCGATCCGCACAACCAGATTGTGAGCGTAGTTTGTGGCTCAGACTGCCAGCCTTGGATCTGTAGTGCTCCTGTATCCTCAATCACCTCTGCTCCTGGCCTCGTGCTGTCCACACTCTCTCTCCAGGGTTAGGTCAGGAAACACCAGGTTGATCCATTAACCCTATCCCTCCTGCAGCTCTGTCACCGCTTTCCACAATGGAAATAGATTAATAGAATTCAAATAGAATATGCGGTTCTAAGGTAGAGCGCAGGTATGAGACGGGATACTTTAATCTTTATCTCCGTAACTTTATTCATAAAAAGCTCCAGACCACAACATGTTTCGACGTACAGACATCTTCCTCAAGCGCTTGAGGAAGACGTCTGTACGTCGAAACATGTTGTGGTCTGGAGCTTTTTATGAATAAAGTTACGGAGATAAAGATTAAAGTATCCCGTCTCATACCTGCGCTCTACCTTAGAACCGCATATTCTATTTGAATTCTATCGGTGTAATCTTGACTCTGCCCTCTCCTTCAAGCCACACATCCAGGCCCTCGCCACCACTTGACACCTCCAGCTTAAAAACATCTCACGGATCCGCTCCTTCCTTGACCACGACACTGCCAAAACGCTTGTCTGCACCCTCATTATCTTCTGCCTCGACTACTGCAACGTCCTGTTCACCGGCCTCCCTGCTTCCTCCCTTTCACCTCTCTGAACCATCCTCAATTCCGCTGCCCGAACATCCACCTGTCGCCCCATTACTGCCCCCTCTACCCCCTCTGACAAGCGCTCCACTGGCTCCCTACTTCCCAGAGATCCAAGTTCAAAACCCTAACCCTGACATACAAGGCCATCCACAACCTGTCGCCCCCATACATCTCCGACTTGGTCTCCCAATACCCCCCTCACACAATCTGCGCTCCTCTCAAGAACTCCTTCTCTTCTCCCCCCGCATCTCCACCTCCCACAACCGTATACAAGCCTTCTCTTGTGCATCCGCCATACTCTGGAACTCTCTTCCACACCACATCAGACACTCCCCTACCCTGGGAACCTTCAAGAAAATACCTGAAGATCCACCTCTTCCTTCAAGCCTATAACCCACACTGAGACCTAATCCGCTGCACCATCTCACCTCTCCCCCTCCTACTGTCTCCGACCCATCCCCTATAGACTGTGAGATCTTGTGGACAGGATCTCTGCCCTAATGTACCTGTATCATTTAGTCGTCGTTATTTATGTTCTCGTCCTTGCTCTGCCCTTACACATGTAAAGCGCCATAGAACCAATGGCGCTATATAAATAAATGATAATAATAAAATAGCAGTTGCATGCCACATGGATCAAAAAACGGATGTCACTCGTCCAATTCTCCTGCATGCAGTGGCGTAGCGCGGGGGGGGGCGGTCCACCCCAGGCGGCACGTGCGTGGGGGTGGCAGCAGGGCCATATTTACACAGCAGGGGAGCGTTTTTTTCTTTTTTTCTTTACCTCCCTCCCCCAGACTCCATATGAAAACCGGAGTCTTTGTGGGGAGGGAGTCACCGGTGCAGAGCGCGGTGCCGCAGGCATTGCATTGCCACCCGGCGCCCGCATGTACTGTGCCCCGACCCCCAGCGCTGAGAGCGATCACGCTGACTGGAAGCCGTTGGGAGCTCTGTGGAACCCGGAAGTGCGGGTTCTGTACAGCTTTGTTTCTTCCTGTCCCGCGATGGCTCCAAGTGCAGCTGCGGCGGAGGCAGCTGTGGTGATGGCGGCTCCTCCACCCAGCCGGCCCCCATGGACCCAGAGAACGGAGGATCAGCCAGCTCGAGTGAGCCGGCACTGAAGAGGCTGGAGGATGGACCTGATGCGGCTGGCGGTGGAGCTCACTGTGCTCAGAGGGAGCCCGCCCTGAGCCAGCACCAGGTGAGGGAAACTGTTGCAGGGGATAGAGGACAGAGGAGCAGGGGGACCAAGGAGAAGAGGACAGAGGGGCAGAAGGATAGATACAATGGGGCAGAAGGACAGGAACAGGGGGCAGAGGAGAAGAGGACAGGGGGCAGAGGAGAAGAGGACAGGGGGGCAGAAGGACAGGAACAGGGGGGCAGAGGAGAAGAGTACAGGGGGACAGAAGGACAGGAACAGGGGGCAGAGGAGAAGAGGACGGGGGGCAGAAGGGCAGGAACAGGGGGCAGAGGAGAAGAGGACAGGGGGACAGAAGGACAGGAACAGGGGGGCAGAGGAGAAGAGGACAGGGGGGCAGAAGGACAGGAACAGGGGGACAGAGGAGAAGACGAGCAGCAGGATGGACAGAGGAGAAGAGGACGGTGGTACAGGAGGACTGAGGAGCAGCAGGATGGACAGAGGAGAAGAGGATGGTTGTGCAGGAGGACAGAGGAGCAGCAGGATGGACAGAGGAGAGGAGGACGGTGGTGCAGGAGGACAGAGGAGCAGCAGGAGGGACATAGGAGAGGAGGACAGGGGTGCAGGAGGACTGGGCTGTGTGTGGTGATAATGGCGACTGTACCAGGTGTCTCTGCCTCCATTCAGCAGCCGCCAGCTTCCTGTGTTGGCAGGGTGTAGCACGCTGGGAGTTGTAGTTCTCCTGCCTGTTCGGGCGTTACTGTATGGTTTCTGGGCAGTGTGTTGGGTGCTGGGAGTTGTAGTTCTCCTGGGCAGGCTCAATGTTCTCCAGCCGCCTGTCTGTGGTTATTGGGCCCCTTCTGGGATGCCCTCAGCTCTGTGCTGTGCACAGACAGTGTACCACCATGTCCCCAGCACCGTGCTGTGCCCAGTGTACTACCATGTCCCCAGCTCTGTGCTGTGCACAGTGTACCACTATGTCCTCAGCTCCGTGCTGTGCACAGACATTGTGCCACCATGTCCCCAGCTCCGTGGTGTGCTCAGACAGTGTACCACCATGTCCTCAGCTCCATGCTGTGCACAGTGTACCACCATGTCCCCAGCTCCGTGCTGTGCACAGTGTACCACCATGTCCTCATCTTCGTGCTATGCACAGACAGTGTACCACCATGTCCCCAGCTCTGTGCTGTGCACAGACAGTGTACTGTATACTGTCTGTGCACAGCACAGAGCTGGGTGCTTGGTGGTACACTATCTCCCGCCGCCTTAAAATCGGTCTGTTTCTCATCCAGGAGAGTCAGATGAGTGACATCCGTTTTTTTGGTCCGTTTGGCAACTGGTGTGCAAGTCTCCGACATTTTTCTCAGATTCTCAGATCACATGACGTGCACCCAGCGCTTGGGGTACTCGGCTCTCGGGCTCTCTCTCTCTCAGTCCGGGAAGTCACGGGTGGCCATCCTGAAGCCGTGGCCCTGGGGGTCAACTGAAAATGGGGTATCTATTTACAGGGGATTATTTACAAGTTGTCTTTGTCATGACGCCACCTGCTGAATCTGGTGATGATCACCAGCGCCGCCACAGTCCTCCGGTGGTCGGTGGTATTGTGGCTTGGATGGAATAGTCCCCACAGGCGGGACTAGACCACCGGGGCAGTGATGCTGAAAAGCAAACCGTTTGTAATTGAAAGGATGCAGCAGAGTCAAAGCTTCACTTCACCGGGTAACTTTACTTGAACACTTTCTTTCAGCCTTACAGTTCTACAGTTCATTAGATGGTATATTGGCGAATGCTCCAGGCTGCAATTGGGATTTCTGGCTGCAGATGGAACCTTCCTTTATGTTCCTTTCTTTTCCTTCTATTCTGTTCCCAGTGTGAAGCCTGATCTCCTGTAGATAATATAGGCCTCCTGCTGCTTCTTGTTCTGTCTCGTCTCCCTTTTGTACCCGTCGGTTTAACCTTCTATTGAATGCCGCAGCTGCCTACTGCGCTTCTGACTTGTGGGATCTTTGGGAGTCAGGGTCGTATTTATAATATCCCTGTTTAATGGATTTTCCGTGAGACTTGGAGTACTCACAGATGCGGGCTCCGGTACCCGGGTTTCTTCCTATGGGGCAAACTCTATCCGTTACTTGCTCCCCACTCAAGATAACTCGGCAATTCTGAGTTTTCTTGCTTTCTCTGTTTCTTTTTGGGATCTGTTCTTTCAGGGCCCCGCAGCCGAGATGGCCCCCTTTGTCCTTGCAGGCTGGCTGCCTGGTTCCCTCCAACTCCTCCGACTAATCTGACCGACTCCTTGACTGACTGACTGACTGAGCTCTCCGGTTCCCTCTAGAGATCGCTAAGACCCTCCCGGGGTTCCTCCCACCCACTATCCTTGTGTGTGAGTGCAGCTCTAGGGCTCCATCTTGTGACCATTGTCCCAATTGCAGTGGAGTACTACACCGCTTTTCTGGGTGCAGTAACCCTTTTGTGGCACCTACGTAGTGGGGCGCCACACACATCCGTGTGCAATTCGTGTTTTTTCTCAGCAGCTATTACTGTATAATCATTTACAGGAACATTTTGCAGCTGTCTCAGCTACAGTATGATAATGTATCAGTGAAATAAACAGATGCCTCTCGGATGGTCTGAGTGCTGTCTGTGATTTTGTCGGACCCGTAGACTTGCATTGGTGAGTCTTGCGCAGGAATAGCATGTTGCAACTTTTTTCTCATCCTGAATCTAGATGAGAAAAAAGCGCTCGACACTCGCCAATCTGCTCTCAGAGATTGATTGCAATGCGAGAAAATCACACATTGCACTCATCAGAGTTTCACACCAGTGTGTCCATACCCTAATACTAAAATCCATATAGTAATCCTACAATGTCTGCTGGACATGGTATGGGGAGGATTTATGGCTCAGTTAGTACACACTCCATAATTCTTGTTATAAACCAGTTAATGCTCTCTTGTCCACCCCACTGCAGTGTCAAAAGAAGACGACATCGAGGCAGACAGCAACATGGCATCAGAGAGCCCCTGATCTCGAAATAGAAGATCCTCAGATCCCGGTATTGTGACATAATATTAAGAATAAAGTTTTTTGCAGTTATATTACACTATGAACTCCACAGCACTTTACATACATCATCAACACTGTCCCTATTGGGGCTCACAATGTAAACATCCTATCAGCATGTCTCTGTAGTGTGGTTGGAAACCCACGGAAACACTTGGAGAATAAACTTGCACACAAACCAATTAAAGTCATTGAAAGATTATAATTTTTTTGTATTTACCTCAAGGCAGTCTGTCTGCAGGATTTTACCCCTACAAACCTTGTATATGTGCTACATGGAATGTGGGGGGAGAAGCTACATCAAACTTGGTGGTACGACCGCGACAAGGGGGATTGTCCGCGATGGGGGGGGGGTGGAACGTGAAGGGAAGGGGATTGTCTGCAATGAGGCCGTTATGGAGGAGGGCTCAAGCAAGGGGGGCAGGGCGTCGACCTCTGACACTGCGTAGGGCAGCAGCAACTCCAAATATGGTCCTGGGCGGCAGCAGCAATTCCTCTCCCTCCGTGGGAGAAGCAGAGGCACTGCAGGACCTGTCTCCACCGTGGTGATCAGTGATAGGACCTGTGGTGACGTCGCGACTCGGAGATCCCAATTCACGTGATCGCAACACGTGACCGCTACCCGGCAGACAGAAGGGAAGACACCTCCGGAGGGGTGGCGAAAATTGCTCTGGCCCCGGGCTCTCCTTGAGTCCTGCTTGTTGCCATACACTGGGGTTGTCCATAACTTAAAAAGGAGTACAGGCTTTAAATTTTGCAAGAAGTTAAATCTTATTATTTTTAACAAAAGTTAAGGACAGGGGAAGGAGAGTTGTAAAGTGCTCCCATGCATAAAGCCAGTCAATGGCTTGTACCATATACAATTCACCATAAATAAACAGCTCTGAAATTAATGTCCTGTTATTTTACAATCAGATAGTGGTGTCTTCGCAGTGACCCATATACAAACAGGTTTATACATACCGTATATACTCGTGTATAAGCCTAGTTTTTCAGCCCAAAAATTGGGCTGAAAAGTCCCCCCCTCGGCTTATACGCGAGTCACTGTATACTGTATACAATGTATACAGTATACAGTGCCTCTCCCATATCAGTATACAGGCAGCGGGACAGTGGAGGGATAAGTATATTAATCTCTTTCTTTACAGGATCACTATCCAAGGGGGGGCCTGTATACTGATATGGGGGGCTGCTTTATATACCTCTGGGGCTGCATATACCTCTAGGGCTGCATATACCTCTGGGGCTGTATATACCTCTGGGGCTGCATATGGGGCTGCATATACCTCTGGGGCTGCATATACCTCTGGGGCTGTATATACCTCTGGGGCTGCATATACCTTTGGGGCTGCATATGGGGCTGCATATACCTCTGGGGCTGCATATACCTCTGGGGCTGTATATACCTCTGGGCCTGCATATACCTCTGGGGCTGCACATGCCTCTGGGGCTGTATATACCTCTGGGGCTGCATATACCTCTGGGGCTGCATATGGGGCTGCATATACCTCTGGGGCTGCATATACCTCTGGGGCTGCATATACCTCTGGGGCTGCTGTATACTACCACTGAGGCTGCTGCTGTATATACCACTGGGGCTGCTGCTGTATACTACCACTGGGAGGCTGCTGTATACCTCACTGCTGGGGGTTGTATACCTGTGCTGGAGTCCACCCTCGGCTTATACGCGAGTCAATAAGTTTTCCCAGTTTTTGGGGGCAAAAGTAGGGGGGTCGGCTTATACACAGGTCTGCTTATACACGAGTATATACGGTAAGTATATTTTTGTCTTAGTGATGTAATAGGTTTACATATTTACCAGAGCCATCGCTGGCCATCAGCACGGAGGCAACAGAGGGGGAGAGGGGTGGTCCGAGCATCCCCCCCACTGGTCAATATAGGATTGTGGAGCATGTGTCAATACTGTCTATGCAAACTATAACCCTAGTGACTATAGAAAGAGGGAGTAAAAATATACCTATGTATAAACCTGTTTGTATATGGGTCTCTGCGAAGACACCACTATCTGATTGTAAAATGACGGGACATTAATTTCAAAGCTGTTTATTTATGGTGAATTGTAAAATATATGCAAAATTTAAAGCCTGTACTCCTTTTCTAAGTTATGAATATTTGATGGAGTAGCTTTCTGAAGTATGATCCCTAATTCTAGTGTGGTTTACTTCTTACTTATGGAAATTTGCATTATAATACACTGGGGTTGTGCAGAGGTGGCGGTGCACAGTGATAACCCCAATAGGTGAGTGGCCATTTGGCCCAATACTTACCCCCCAATTGCACCCCTTCTCTTTGTGTTTTAGTATAGTAGTTATATTCTTGTATATAGGGGCAGACAGTTTATACTATGTATACTTCCGGATTATCAACGACCAAAGGGGCGGCAAATTTTTTCGACCGCCCCGGGCGCCACAAACAGTTGCTACGCCACTGCCTGCATGAGAATCTGACATTTTTTTTTATGCCAGTGTGTTTCCGCCCTAAAGAGGCAATTTGTTTATTACATTTCCCAGAAGAGCATGCTAGGAATTTAAGTCTCCTCCTATACTGACATGTCATCTTTCCACAAGGAGAAATATTATATCTTAGATTTGCAGTGCAAACACATCCAAAACGCTTATCAACCATTTACATAATTAGGCTACGGTCACGCATGCATATTTTACTTGCTTTTTTTGAGACCTGTGTTTTCTAAAAACGCAGGTAAAAACGCACCCATAGGCCCCCATGCAAAAAACGCATGCCCCAATAGCAAAAACGCATGCCTAAAGTGCCATGCGTTCTTGGGATGCGTTTTTGTGCTTAAGTGAGGAGCTGCCTTGAAAAACGCATGGTACCATTTAGTGCCATATAAAAACGCATGCGTTTCCCATAGGGGCCCATGTTAAAAAACACACCAAAAAACGCAGCTTGCAGTATTTTTTGGTGCTGATTCAAAAACGCATGCAAAAACGCAGGGTGTCATAAAACACCTTAAAAAAACACATGCAGAAATGTAAAAAAGCATGGAAAAACGCATGCTTTTTTTTAAGGCACCAAAAAAAAACACATGGCATGTGTGACCCTAGCCTAAATGCAGAAAATTTGCAATATCAAAAACTTGCCAAATACTGTTCATAGGAATAAAGCCGAATGCATTTTGTGAAGGAGTAAATAATGTCCTCAGTAACCTCAGTAGTGCTCACTCCTGTGTTGTAATATCTATCACAGTCAGTGTTACCTAGGCTCAAGCTGCAGAAGAAATCCTGGGCTGCTTGTGACTATTTCTGGAGCTTTGCTAGTAATTTGCTTATTTGTAACCATTTCCGATTTTCTTAAATTGAATCAGATTACTGCATGTAAAAATAAAGGAGGCGTAAGACGAGTTGAAGAGTTTATAGCCCAGCCCAAAATTATTCATCACCATCTGATGCAACAGTCTTCTGAGGAAGTCGAGCAAGACATGATGCAACCGTCCCCCTGGTGTCATCAGGACATCACTTTGGGTTCAGCCGGTGTATGTAGAGGGCATATACATTGTCCCCTGGGCCATGCACTGGCACTAATACACCTTAGGGTACCTTTACACGCGGTAACTTTTCTAGGAATTTCACTGGCAACTTACTGTGGTTGCAGTGAAATCATGGAGACATTGTTCTATCTTGTTGCTGTGTACAAATGGAACAATGTCTCCATGATTTCACTGCAACCAGTAAGTTGCCAGTGAAATTCCTAGAAGAGTTGCCGCGTGTAAAGGTACCTGTAGGCTAGTTTCACATTACGATTTTGTTAAATCTGATGCTGTCCGATGAAAATCGGACAGCATCGGATCCAAACTGATCCCTGCAATTGGATGCCAAATAGGCATCTGATTCCGACATTTTGCAGGATCAGTTTGGTCTGTCACCTCGCTCTCCCTCCTCTCTGCCTCCTGTCATCTCGCTGTTACCCTGTTGTTCCCTGATGTCTCCCTGTTGTCCCCTGCTGTCCCCCTGTTTTCCCCCTGCTGTCCCCCTGTTTTGCCCTGGTGTCCCCCTGCTGTCCCTCTACTGTCCCCCTGTTTTCCCCCTGCTGTCCCCCTGTTCTCCCCTCTCCTCTTCTCCCTCCTCCTATCATTCCAACATAAAAAAAAAATCTTTATTCTCACCTGCCAGCGCTCCCCCGTCGTGTCCAAAGAGCTCCCGATCGGGTGTACAGCATCTGCGATGATGTCAGAAGCGTCATCGGGTCACATGAGCGGTTACCGCGGTAACCGCTCATGTGACCCGATCAGCTGATCAGGTTGTGACATCATCACAGCTCCTGTTACAGAGCTGCTGCAGATGGAGACACCGGGGGAGCGCTGACAGGTGAGAATTAAGATTTTTTATTTTAAACACTTGATTTTAGTTGTATTTAACTTCCGTAATGTATGTATACACATTGCAGAAGTTAAATTAGGCGGCACACAATAGTTTTAGTGGACTGAGCATGTACTGAGCATGCTTAGTACACTAAAATCGGGTCCGAGGATACATCAGATGTTTCCTCGGACCCTGCTCCATAGGGCCCCATGTTAAAGAGAACGGATCAGATTTGGCATAATTGCCATCCGATTTGCTTCCGATCCTATTCTCTCCGATTTTTTTCAGGAGCCAAAATCTGAGCAGTCTCCGATTTTTGCACCGGAAAGAAGTTGGACAAAATCGGATCAGACGCAATTCGGATGCCATTTAGTGCACATCTGAATTGGTCCAATCCCCATAGGGTTACATGGGGGCAAATTCGGATCCGATGCTGTCCGATTTATATCGGACATCATCGGATTTCATAAAATTGTAATGTGAAAGCAGCCTTAGCCCACTGCTACTATTTGGTATTAGATGCTAATAGAAATATTGTATTTAGTTCTCTGCATTGATGCAGGTGCTCTGTAACACAATCCAGTGGGTAGATGAGCAAAAACCAGTGCAAATCAGCCGCACAGCTTTTTATCTGGATGGTTTCACTTTGGCCAACATTTTTTTTATCTCGGGTGAAAAAAATGCATATATTTGCAGCAATTGTCTAGGAATGTATATATAAAAAAGCAACTGTTTGTAAGTACATTTTTTTCATACATTTGCTGCTGTGCTTGTACTGTACAACGCAACGCAGAAACATCCGCTGTGTCGGAAATGTTACTAACACTTGGTCATGTGCACCAGCATTGCGATACTTTACCAACACTGATCATGGTCACACAGCATCGAGAATGTTACTGACACTGATCCTGGTCACACAGCATCGCGATACGTTACCGACACTGATCATGGTCACACAGCATCGAGAATGTTACTGACACTGATCCTGGGCACACAGCATTGAGAACGTTACTGACACTGATCATCGGCACGCGGCATTGAGAACATTACCGATGCCGATCGTGGGCACGCGGCATCGAGAACGTTACTGATGCTGATCAAGGGCACGCAGTGTTGAGAATGTAACTGATGCTGATTGTGGACACTCAGCATTGAGAACGTTACCGACGACAATCATGGGCACGCAGCATCGAGAATGTTACTGACACTGATTGTGGTCACCCAGCATCGAGAACGTTACCGATCATACTCACACAGCATCTAGAACGTTACTGACACTGATTGTGGGCACGCGGCATCTATTGTAGAACATTACTGACACTAATCGTGGGCACACAGCATTTTGAACGTAACTGATTAATCGGGGGCACGCAGAATCGAGAATGTTATTGATGCTGATCGTGGTCACACAGCATCGAGAACATTACTGATGCTGGTTGTGGGCATGCAGTATTGAGAATGTTACTGACACTGATCCTGGTCACACAGCATCGCGATACGTTACCGACACTGATCATGGTCACACAGCATCGAGAATGTTACTGACACTGATCCTGGGCACACAGCATTGAGAACGTTACTGACACTGATCATCGGCACGCGGCATTGAGAACATTACCGATGCCGATCGTGGGCACGCGGCATCGAGAACGTTACTGATGCTGATTAAGGGCACGCAGTGTTGAGAATGTAACTGATGCTGATTGTGGACACTCAGCATTGAGAACGTTACCGACGACAATCATGGGCACACAGCATCGAGAATGTTACTGACACTGATTGTGGTCACCCAGCATCGAGAACGTTACCGATCATACTCACACAGCATCTAGAACGTTACTGACACTGATTGTGGGCACGCGGCATCTACTGTAGAACATTACTGACACTAATCGTGGGCACACAGCATTTTGAACGTAACTGATTAATCGGGGGCACGCAGAATCGAGAATGTTATTGATGCTGATCGTGGTCACACAGCATCGAGAACATTACTGATGCTGGTTGTGGGCATGCAGTATTGAGAATGTTACTTACATCGATCAAGGGCATGCAGAATTGAAAATGTTACTGACGCTGATCGTGGTCACACAGCATCGAGCACATTACTGTCAGTGATCATGAGCACACAGTATCGTGAATGTTACCAGCGCTGATCATGAGCACACAGTATCGTGAATGCTACCAGCGCTGATCGTGGGCACACAGCATTGAGAACGTTACCGACACTGATCATGGGCACGCGGCATCAAGAACATTACTGACACTTATTGTGTGCACGTTTTTTGAGAACGTTACCGACGCTAATTGTGGGCACACAGTATTGAGAATGTTACCTACGCCGATCAAGGGCACACAGCATTGAGAATGTTACTGACACTGATCGTGGGCACACAGCATCGAGAACGTTACCGACACTGATCACAGGCATGCGGCATCAAAAACGTTACTAACACTGATTGTGGGCACGCAGCACTGTTAACTTTACTGATGCCGATCGTGGGCACGCAGCATCGAGATTGTTACCGATGCCGATCATGAGCATGCAGCATCGAGATTGTTGTTGATGCTGATAGAGGGCACGCAGCATATAGAACGTTACAGACACTCATCCGTGGTCACACAGCATCGAGAACGTTACTGATGCTGATTGTAGGCATGCAGTATTGAGAATTATACCTACGCCGATCAAGGGCACGCAATATTGAAAATATTACTGAAGCTGATCGTGGTCACACAGCCAGGGCTGTGGAGTCGGTAAATCAAACCACCGACTCCAACTTCGACTCCTGAATTTCCCTGACTCTGACTCATTTGACTCTGACTCCTTCATTCATAGCTCATTTTTAAGTGATAAAATTATTGTAGGTCAATGGTAACATTAGGCTTTAATCATTATAATGACATAACAATCAAGATATTTAGATAGAACATAATAATACATAATAATAATAATATTCAGCACATTCTGCATTGAACTACTGGACCCAATTTATTATATATTTTAGGAGTCGGAACATTTTCTACCAACTCCAACAAAATGGGCAGTGACTCCGACTCCTTGACTCCGACTCCACAGACCTGCACACAGCATCGAAATATTACTGACACTAATCATGGGCACACAGCAACAAGAATGTTAAGGTACCGTTACACCGTGCGATATCGTGGGCGATATTGCTGAAACGTCACGGGTTGAACGACATTGAAACAACATCGCAAGTGTGTTGTTGCGTGTAAACGCACGATTCAACTACGATAAATTGTTGGATTGGAGTTGACAGGTTTACCAACATGTTGTAAAACTAGACAATATCAACTCAAGCAACCTGCTGCATCGTTCTGTGTGACACCGTGATAACGATGTCGTGGACGACCCATTCACAGCAATGAGCAGGGATCGTTCGCTGGGTTGTGCAAACGATACCGGCTCACAACATCGTTGGTGTGATATCTAGACGTTTGACATCTCACCAGCGATGTTGAAATGATGCCAAAAACGAACTGCGCGACCCCGAGATTGTTGCCGACATCGTTTCAACATCGTGCCGTGTAACGGTACCTTTATTGACACTGATCGTGAGATCGCAGCATTGTGAACTTTACCGACGCCAATCATGGGCACGCAGCATCGAGAACGTTACCGACGTTGATCAAGGTCACACAGCATCTTAAAGGGATCCTGTCAGGTGGTTTATGTTCCCCCAGCTATCACTATCTGTACCTGCAGCTTCATAATACTATTCTAATCATCCCTGTCTGAGCTCATAATGTAATGTGAAAGGTGAAAAAAAGCATTAATAACTGGAGGGGCATAAACAGTCTGACAGGTTACCTTTAAATGTTACCGACGCTGATCTTGGCCACATAGCATCAAGAACGTTACCGATGCTGATTTTGGTCACACACCATCGAGAACATTACTGACACTGAATGGGGGCATGCAGAATGGAGAACAAAAATTGATGCTTATAGTGGTCACACAGCATCGAGAACAGTACTGGCACTGATTGTGGGCATGCAGCATCGAGAACGCTACTGGCACTGATTGTGGGCATGCAGCATCGAGAACGCTACTGGCACTGATTGTGGGCACGCAGCATTGAGAATGCTACTGGCACTGATTGTGGGCATGCAGCATCGAGAACGCTACTGGCACTGATTGTGGGCATGCAGCATAGAGAACGCTACTGGCACTGATTGTGGGCACGCAGCATTGAGAATGCTACTGGCACTGATTGTGGGCACGCAGCATCGAGAACGCTACTGGCACTGATTGTGGGCACGCAGCATCGAGAACGCTACTGGCGCTGATTGTGGGCATGCAGCATCGAGAACGCTACTGGCACTGATTGTGGGCACGCACCATCGAGAACGCTACTGGCACTGATTGTGGGCACGCAGCATCGAGAACGCTACTGGCACTGATTGTGGGCATGCAGCATCGAGAACGCTACTGGCACTGATTGTGGGCATGCAGCATCGAGAACGCTACTGGCACTGATTGTGGGCACGCAGCATCGAGAACGCTACTGGCACTGATTGTGGGCACGCAGCATCGAGAACGCTACTGGCGCTGATTGTGGGCATGCAGCATCGAGAACGCTACTGGCACTGATTGTGGGCACGCAGCATCGAGAACGCTACTGGCACTGATTGTGGGCACGCAGCATTGAGAATGCTACTGGCACTGATTGTGGGCACGCAGCATCGAGAACGCTACTGGCACTGATTGTGGGCACGCAGCATCGAGAACGCTACTGGCGCTGATTGTGGGCATGCAGCATCGAGAACGCTACTGGCACTGATTGTGGGCACGCAGCATCGAGAACGCTACTGGCACTGATTGTGGGCACGCAGCATCGAGAACGCTACTGGCACTGATTGTGGGCACGCAGTATCGAGAATGTTACTGACACTGTCCTGAAACAACAGCGGCGTGCAGCCGCAGGTGTCCGGTTCCCGGATCCTCCTGGACAGTGTTAGGGAGCGCCAGATTGCCCCAGATCTGGGAGGATTCGGGATACGGCAATTTGGGGAGATTTTTCTCCCTGGACACAAAAACGTTGCAAGCAACATTTTCGTGTACGGTGAGAAAAATCCGATTTCTCCTGGATTCTGCCGGAGATGGAAACTGGATGGCAGAAAACTGGCCCCATAGGTTACTATGGTGCAAAAATCCGGTCCGGGGCTGTCTGGTTTACACCGGACAGCCCCGGACCGGCCTTATTCTCCATGTGGATACACGGCACTGTGTGCGCTGAGTTTTCCTTCTTATTGAAGTGCATAGGATGGATATGTTTTTTCATGATTTTTTTGTGTACACAGGGTCCGCGTGTCATCCTGTTTGTTGGGGGGGAGAGTCAGAGGCACCTGATTTATTGAGGGGGAAGCATGTGCCACACAAATCATCGTCCGGAGACTGAGGGCGCCATAGTCCGCCGTTCCCTCTCCTTGGTGCGTCCCTCTCTGTGCTTTTTATTTTGGCGAAACTAGCCAAAAAACATCAAAAGTTGCATCAATATTTGCGCCAGACTTGTGCCTGTTCAGAGCATTTCACATCCGAATTGTACTGCAGGTTTCGCCACTTCTGCTCCAACAACTTGTCATAAACCCTGGTGCGCCCCTGTGCCCAGGCCCCTGCACTGCATGTAATCTCCGGCCAGGGTCATACCTCGCACAGGCTGCTCTGCTTTTCAGTCAGGGGCTTAAAAAAAAAAATATTGTTGTTTCTACTTGTGCTGCAATGGACGGATGAGCTGTGATCTCTAGGGTCCGGACACCGGAATGTAATCGCAAATAGGACGAAAAAAGAGCGTGAAAAACGCAACAAATCCGAGCGCAAAGCACAGCCCGAGAAAGGGGCGGGAGTGCGACTCCGCCCACAACTGATCACATGACCTGACATCATATAGGCTCACTGTCTGCCGGGCAGACGACTCTTCCATTCACTAGTCAGAGCTGAGCGGGAAAGCCGGAGGCGCCAGTACAGGAGGACAGCTGCCGGTAAGAGGGGCCGGCATATCGGGGAGAGGGGCAGACACTGGGGTCTCCACTGACTTTAGGAACTTCCCGCCATGCGTTGTGTGCGGCTCTGCGGGCTGCGACCACTGTGCGGACGGGTGATCCCCGGTGTGCGCAGCCCTCATCTGCCCGGGTTTGCTTGTATTGTAGCAAAGTCTTGGTGTCCTGTCAGTCCGGATCACACTGATATTCCAGGATCCGACCTATTCTGTAGCCGGTAATCTTACAGGTGCTCTCTGACAAAATGTCCTCATCTACCTGGTTCAGTGTGTTAGACACAAAATCTGCGCTTTACCTGCCCTCCCCGGGTTCCGGCGCGCCCCTCCCCGGGTTCCGGCGCGCCCCTCCCCGGGTTCCGGCGCGCCCCTCCCCGGGGTCCGGCGCGCCCCTCCCCGGGTTCCGGCGCGCCCCTCCCCGGGTTCCGGCGCGCCCCTCCCCGGGTTCCGGCGCGCCCCTCCCCGGGGTCCGGCGCGCCCCGCTGCTACGAGGTTGCTGCAATGTCACAAGTTGCAGCGACATAGTTAACGATGTTGACACGTGTAAACCGGCCTTAAAATCTAAATCAGGAGGAAAGTATAATGGTAACATGCACCACTGCTGGCAAATACTAACATAAAATACTGATCACGCACATGTGGCCTAAATATCCATCTATAATGCACAATTATTGGGACTGAATGTTTTTAGGATTGCTAATTTCCCAATAATTGGCAGTCTGTTTACACGGCACGATCACCCAACTAATGAGCAAAACACTTGTTTTTCTGGAAAAAATGATCTTTGGTTCGATTAAAATGATCATTGTCAGCAGCTCTGAAGGGCACTTCACACACTGCAACATCGCTAGTGATATCGCTGAAACGTCACAGGTTTTGTGATGCAACAGCGACCTCTCCAGCGATGTCACAGTGTGTGACACACATCGACCTGGCCTCTGCTGTGAGGTCGCTGATCGCTACAAATCATTCAGGATCATTTTTTGGTCCTTGGTCTCCTGCTGGTCAACACACATCACTGTGTGCAACAGCGAGAGACCAATGATCACCGACCTCCCAGCCAGTGCCACACATTAGATGCTGGCACTGGTAACCAGGGTAAACATCGGGTAGCCAAGCAGCGCGCACTGCTTAGATACCCTTTGTTTACCCTGGTTACCAGCATCCTCCCGCTTAGCCCAGCCTGTAAGCGTGAGGACGCTGGTAACCAGGGTAAACACCAGGTAACTAAGCAGAGCGCGCTGCTTAGTTACCCCATGTTTACCCTGGTTACCAGCAATGTCGCTGCTGACTGGTCGCTGGTGAGTATGCCTGTTTAACAGCTCACCAGTGACTGCATAGAGACTTTCCAGCGATCCCGGGCAGGTCGGATCGCTGGAGAGTCTGTGTGTAACGGGGCCTTTAGTCCTTTCCAGGCAGAAGTACCGCTGTGAACAATTCACCATTGATTACTAATCATTCTCCGTACATCACAAGTGCCGTCAGTGTAAAACAGGCTTCTATGTAGCCGCTCGCCAGTCCTTTGTGGACATTGTTCAGCTGAGGTAAACGGACCCTTGAGACATCCACATATTGCAAAGTAGTGACTATTTTTTACAGTAATAGATATACAAATTACTCAAAGCAATGTTAAAATATAACTTGATTCTAATTCAACCTGATTTTAATATCTCTAAAATGAAAAATGAAGCAGTTTGACAAAATCTTGCTTGGAAACGGCCGCCTGTTTTGAGTTTACAGTTCCTGAACTCCTCCATGACAAGACTACAAACAAAGCCATATCCTACTTGTAAAATGTATATTGGGAAGACTGTATTTGTAAGGTAACTACACTGCTCAAAAAACACAATGTAACGCCAGGTGGTGACCACAGACTATTTCTTTGTTCTCATCCTTTTTGGTTGTGTTTTGGTCACTTTTGCATTTTGTCATTGCTCTCACCCCTAGAGGTAATATGAGGAGGTGTCTACAACCCACAGAAGTAGCTCAGGTAGTGCAGCTCATCCAGGATGGCACATCAATGCAAGCTGTGGAAAGATGGTTTGCTGTGTCTGTCAGACCAGTGTCCATAGCATGGAGCAGACACCAGGAGACATGGAGGAACCAGCAGCAGCAGAAGTGCTTACAAGCAACCCAGGGCCTGCATATGGTCTCACGATGGGTCTGAGGATCTCATTCCATGCCTCTAGGGGTGAGAGCAATGACAAAATGCAAAAGTGACCTAAGCAACAGCCAAAAAGGATGACAACAGAGGCATGATCTGTGGTCACCACCTGCAGAACCACTCATTTATAGGGGGTATCTTTCTAATTGCCGATCATTTCTACATATTGTCTGTTCCATTTGCACAACAGCAGGAGAGATTCACAATCCGTTTTGCTTCATTGTTGGACAGACAGATTTCACAGAAGTGTGGTTGACTTATGGTGGTAAAGAAATGTATGGACGATCCAGTGGCATGCTTCATAATCCTTTTATTGTGAGATTATAAAAACATCACAGCTCACAGGGGGTGCTGCTGGACGCGTTTCGGAGCCCCTATGGGAGAGTGTAATCCGGAAATTGGAATACAAACTTTATATATATATATATATATATTATATATTTATATATATATATAGTGTATATATATAATCTCTGAAAATTCTGAGTAAACAGCCCCAGAAATATATCGGGATTAAATAATAACAATTACAGAATATTATGTGCCACTTGTAGAATATATATAATAAGTGCAGGAATCACGCTCGCCATTTTTCGCCATGCATTCCATTCGGGATGTAATATGGGATTAACACCTGCCAATTATAATAAATAATTAACAACATCAAAAAATATGAATAAAAACTCACAATGGAACAATAAATAAATAACATTTATGTTAATGGAATATCTATATAATCAGCAATGGTGTGCCGCTATTCCGGCAGCGCTGTGAGCGATGGCGCGCATGTGCCATCGCAAGTTGCTATTCAGGGACTCAGACCCGCGAGCGTTGGCGAGCAGCGCCACCGCGAGCCACAGTCACGTCCCCAACGGTGGCCGGATGCCAGCGCAGCGAGCGATGGCGCGCGCCATCGCGAGCCGCTATTACCGGCACCGCGACCGGGTGCCAGCGCCGCGAGCGATGGCGAGCCACTGTTACCAGCGCTACGAGCGCTTGATCAATGGCGCCATGTTTCAAATACACTGTACTCGGTGTATTTGAAATATGGCGGCATAGCGCGCGCCACTATTCTGATTGGTCACCGCGTTCAGCGTGGCGACCAATCAGAATAGCTGCGCGCTCTATGGCGCCATATTTCAAATACACTGTACTCAGTGTATATTCTGCTACCCACGCAGCCGCCTGTATATTCTGCTACCCACGCAGCCGCCTGTATATTCTGCTACCCACGCAGCCGCCTGTATATTCTGCTACCCACGCAGCCGCCTGTATATTCTGCTACCCACGCAGCCGCCTGTATATTCTGCTACCCACGCAGCCGCCTGTATATTCTGCTACCCACGCAGCCGCCTGTATATTCTGCTACCCACGCAGCCGCCTGTATATTCTGCTACCCACGCAGCCGCCTGTATATTCTGCTACCCACGCAGCCGCCTGTATATTCTGCTACCCACGCAGCCGCCTGTATATTCTGCCACCCACGCAGCCCCTGTATATTCTGCCGCCCACGCAGCCGCCTGTATATTCTGCCGCCCACGCAGCCGCCTGTATATTCTGCTGCCCACGCAGCCGCCTGTATATTCTGCTGCCCACGCAGCCGCCTGTATATTCTGCTGCCCACGCAGCCGCCTGTATATTCTGCTGCCCACGCAGCCGCCTGTATATTCTGCTGCCCACGCAGCCGCCTGTATATTCTGCTGCC
This sequence comes from Allobates femoralis, assembly GCA_033576535.1. Taxonomy (NCBI): domain Eukaryota; kingdom Metazoa; phylum Chordata; class Amphibia; order Anura; family Aromobatidae; genus Allobates; species Allobates femoralis. The sequence continues at coordinate 81,922,760 of JARQOC010000008.1, read as the reverse complement.
CACGCAGCCGCCTGTATATTCTGCTGCCCACGCAGCCGCCTGTATATCTGCTGCCCACGCAGCCGCCTGTATATTCTGCTGCCCACGCAGCCGCCTGTATACTCTGCTGCCCACGCAGCCGCCTGTATACTCTGCTGCCCACGCAGCAGCCTGTATACTCTGCTGCCCACTGCTACCCACAGAGCCACCTGTATATACTCTGCTACCCATGCAGCTGACTGTATAATACCTTACACTTAACTCCATAAAGACTGTATACATGCTCATATATATTTGTATTTCTACTTTAACATTCTTAAACCTACACTACACATAGTTTAGAAACATATGGTATGTATTCTTTACTTATTATTACTTCTTACTTATTTATTACTTATTACTATTATTATTCCTTATTACTTATTATTACTATTACTTATTATTACCGTATATACAAAAATTGGGCTGAAAAGTCTCCCCCTCGGCTTATACACGGGTCAATACGGTATGTGATGCGGTGGGGGCTGTGTCCGGGACTGTGGAGGCTGGAGGAGGCGGGGGGAACTGCTGTATGAGCGGCCCCGTTACGTGGGGCCGCTCATTATATATGCACTGCTTCCCCCTGTCAATCAGCGGCAGGGGGAAGCAGTGGATATATGCCCCCAAATGCTGGCACTCGCCCCCCCCTCTGTGTAAGGGCCCCCCCCTGCTGCTGTAAGGGCCCCCCCCGCGGCTTATCTTACCATCCCGGTCTTCTGGACAGCGCCGCTCCTCGGTGCTCCGTCGTCCATGCTCCCGTCCGGCTACATCAGGGATCCCTGGCCGTTGCAGGTATATGACGTCATCGTGCGACGGCCGGGGATCCCGGATGCAGCGAGGACGGGAGCATGTACGGCGGAGCTCAGAAGACCGGCGCTGTGCAGAAGACCAGGGATGGTAAGTTAAGCAGCAGGGGGGGCGATTGCCAGCATTTGGGGGCGGCTGTGTACCCCTGGGGGGCGGCTGTGTACCCCTGGGGGGCGGCTGTGTACCCCTGGGGGCTGCTGTATATACCACTGGGGCTGCTGTATATTCTGCTGGGGCCTGTATACCACACTGCTGGGGGCTGTATACCTGTGCTGGGGTCCACCCTCGGCTTATACACGAGTCAATAGGTTTTCCCAGGTTTTGGGGGCAAAAGTAAGGGGGTCGGCTTTTACACGGGTCGGCTTATACACGAGTATATACGGTATTTACTTTATTCATTCTATTTATATTTTATGTATATATACAGTATATTTTATGTACATATATATCTATTACTTAAACAGTTTTTCCCTTATTGCTTTTTTTTTTTACATTTCATAGTCAAACATATTTATTTAAAACCTAAGAACCTTAACAATACACTTTGTGTACATTCTTTTTCTGTCACTATTACCTCATAGTATGATGCTTTGCCCTTATTTTGCAAATGTTAATAAAAACTATGCTTTTTTTCACAAGCACAAAGAGTGTCATACATGTTTACTGTTCCTGTTGGCACATCTAAGGATGCACACAATTCATATCACTGCACTCCCGATGCAATCGCATCGGGCCTTTTTCTAATTACCGTATATACTCGTGTATAAGCCAACCCATGTATAAGCCGACCCCCCTACTTTTGCCCTAAAAATCTGGAAAAACCTATTGACCTGTGTATAAGCCGAGGGTGGACCTCAGCACAGGTATACAGGCCCCCCCAGTGGAATATAGGCCTCCCCAGTGGTAGTATACAGCAGCCCCAGTGGTAGTATATAGGAGCCCCAGCAGCCCCAGTGGTAGTATACAGCAGCCCCAGTGGTAGTATATAGGAGCCCCAGCAGCCCCAGTGGTAGTATACAGCAGCCCCAGTAGTATATACAGCCCCAGTGGTAATATACAGGCATCCCCAGTAGTATATACAGCCCCAGTGGTAGTATACAAGCAGCCCCAGTAGTATATACAGCCCCAGTGGTAGTATACAGGCAGCCCCAGTAGTATATTGCAGCCCCAGTGGTGTATACAGCCCCAGTGGTAGTATATTGCAGCCCCAGTGGTGTATACAGCCCCAGTGGTGTATACAGCCCCAGTGGTGTATACAGCCCCAGTGGTGTATACAGCCCCAGTGGTGTATACAGCCCCAGTGGTGTATACAGCCCCAGTGGTAGTATATTGCAGCCCCAGTGGTAGTATATTGCAGCCCCAGTGGTAGTATATTGCAGCCCCAGTGGTAGTATATTGCAGCCCCAGTGGTAGTATATTGCAGCCCCAGCGGTAGTATACAGCAGCCCCAGTAATCCAGGGCCCCCCAGCCTGACTCCGGTCACCTGTAAAGGAAAATATACTTATCAGTGTCCCGCTGCCGTCCGCGCCCGCATCTGCCGACATCGCGATCCTCCATCTTCATGCGTCTTCTTCCTGTTTCCTGTGTTCGGCGCCGGCAATGACGTCATTGCTGCGACGAACAGAGGAAACAGGAAGAAGACGCATGAAGATGGAGGATCGCGATTTCGGCAGATGCGGGCGCGGACGGCAGCGGGACACTGATAAGTATATTTTCCTTTACAGGTGACCGGAGCATGAGGGGGGGGGGCCCTGGATTACGGGGCCTGCCGGTCCTGCCGTATGACTCGCGTATAAGCCGAGGGGGGTACTTTTCAGCCCAATTTTTGGGCTGAAAAACTCGGCTTATACGCGAGTATATACGGTATTTTAATATGGTTCAATAACAAATCTACTGTGTGCAATAATCATATATATTAAGTACATAATAACAAAAGATGACTTTCGATTTTTTATATATATATATATATACAGTTAGGGCCAGAAATATTTGGACAGTAATACAATTTTGGCGAGTTGGGCTCTGCATGCCACCACATTGGATTTGAAATGAAACCTCTACAACAGAATTCAAGTGCAGATTGTAACGTTTAATTTGAAGGGTTGAACAAAAATATCTGATAGAAAAATGTAGGAATTGTACACATTTCTTTACAAACACTCCACATTTTAGGAGGTCAAAAGTATTTGGACAAATAAACATAACCCAAACAAAATATTTTTATTTTCCATATTTTGTTGCGAATCCTTTGGAGGCAATCACTGCCTTAAGTCTGGAACCCATGGACATCACCAAACGCTGGGTTTCCTCCTTCTTAATGCTTTGCCAGGCCTTTACAGCCGCAGCCTTCAGGTCTTGCTTGTTTGTGGGTCTTTCCGTCTTAAGTCTGGATTTGAGCAAGTGAAATGCATGCTCAATTGGGTTAAGATCTGGTGATTGACTTGGCCATTGCAGAATGTTCCACTTTTTTGCACTCATGAACTCCTGGGTAGCTTTGGCTGTATGCTTGGGGTCATTGTCCATCTGTACTATGAAGCGCCGTCCAATCAACTTTGCAGCATTTGGCTGAATCTGGGCTGAAAGTATATCCCGGTACACTTCAGAATTCATCCGGCTACTCTTGTCTGCTGTTATGTCATCAATAAACACAAGTGACCCAGTGCCATTGAAAGCCATGCATGCCCATGCCATCACGTTGCCTCCACCATGTTTTACAGAGGATGTGGTGTGCCTTGGATCATGTGCCGTTCCCTTTCTTCTCCAAACTTTTTTCTTCCCATTATTCTGGTACAGGTTGATCTTTGTCTCATCTGTCCATAGAATACTTTTCCAGAACTGAGCTGGCTTCTTGAGGTGTTTTTCAGCAAATTTAACTCTGGCCTGTCTATTTTTGGAATTGATGAATGGTTTGCATCTAGATGTGAACCCTTTGTATTTACTGTCATGGAGTCTTCTCTTTACTGTTGACTTAGAGACAGATACACCTACTTGACTGAGAGTGTTCTGGACTTCAGTTGATGTTGTGAACGGGTTCTTCTTCACCAAATAAAGTATGCGGCGATCATCCACCACTGTTGTCATCCGTGGACGCCCAGGCCTTTTACAGTTCCCAAGCTCACCAGTCAATTCCTTTTTTCTCAGAATGTACCCAACTGTTGATTTTGCTACTCCAAGCATGTCTGCAATCTCTCTGATGGATTTTTTCAGCCTCAGGATGTTCTGCTTCACCTCAATTGAGAGTTCCTTTGACCGCATGTTGTCTGGTCACAGCAACAGCTTCCAAATGCAAAACCACACACCTGGAATCCACCCCTGACCTTTTAACTACTTCATTGATTACAGGTTAACGAGGGAGACGCCTTCAGAGTTAATTGCAGCCCTTAGAGTCCATTGTCCAATTACTTTTGGTCCCTTGAAAAAGAGGAGGCTATGCATTACAGAGCTATGATTCCTAAACCCTTTCTCCGATTTGGATGTGGAAACTCTCATATTGCAGCAGGGAGTGTGCACTTTCAGCCCATACTATATATATATAATTGTATTTCTGAACATGTTTTTGTAAAAAGCTAAAATAACAAAACTTGTGTCACTGTCCAAATATTTCTGGCCCTAACTGTGTGTATGTATGTATATATATATATATATATATATATATATATATATATATATATATATATATATATATATATATATATATATATATATATATATATAAATATGTGTATATATATATATATATATATAATATGTATATTAGTTTTGCAATATTTACGCACAGCCTGGTTAAAATACATAGAATACCTATACGGTGTATATTGTTATTTGCACAATATACAAATCAAAATATAATAACACATGAATAAATAACATTAATCGTAAAGCAACGTGTATAATGAATCAAAAAAAAAAAAAAAAATGAATAAAACAACAAAAAATAATAAAAGAAAAAATAACAAAATGACCTATGTAATTCTAGAGTCATATACCGTATATACTCGTGTATAAGCCGACCCGTGTATAAGCCGACCCCCCTACTTTTGCCCCCAAAACCTGGGAATACCTATTGACTCGTGTATAAGCCGAGGGTGGACCTCAGCACAGGTGTACACCCCCCAGCAGTGTGGTATACAGGCCCCCAATGGTAGTATACAGCAGCCTCCCCAGTGGCATATACAGCAGCCTCCCCAGTGGTATATACAGCAGCCTCCCCAGTGGTTACCCAGCGGCCCCCTGGGGGTACCCAACAGCCCCCTGGGGGTACCAACAGCCCCCAAAAGCTGGCACTGTCCCCCCTTAAGGTACCGTCACACGGGGAGATATCGCCGGCGATGTTGCCGGCAACCGAGGGGCGTGGCCAGGTTGCGGCGACATCGCCGGCGAATTGCCGCGTGTGACAGGGCGATAATCAGGCGATGAATCGCCTGAGTCACATCGCCAGGTTTCCCAACAATGTTGGGAAACCTGGCGATGTTGCTCAGGCGATCCTGCCTGATCGCCCTGTGTAACGCGGCAATCCGCAATGTTACGGGCGATTCTGCCTATGTACAACATTGCGGGTTATCGCTCGCTGGGTTGCTGGGCAACTCAGCGAGCGATAGCCGCGGCAACTAGCCGGCGACATCGCCGGTAAGTTGCTCAGTGTGACAGCTCCCCGGCGATGTTGTCAGGGATGCGCGCTCCCGCGATCCCCGGCAATATCGCCGGCGATATGTCCCTGTGTGACGGTACCTTTACTGGGCTGCTCAGTGTAGTCTTGATAATCTACAGCTGATTAAATAGTAATTTTATCATTAGCAGTCTACTTAGCCTGCTGCCAAGTAGCCTGGCATATTCAAAGACTGCAACAGAGAAAACACTAATTTGATCGAAATAACAGCAAGCAGCTCAGTAAATGACACATTGCTGGAATCGGGGTCTCTGTCTCTACATTATGCTGCTGTCAGATGGGATGGCAAAAACCTGGTGACAGGTTCCCTTTAAAGCTTGTAAAGTTGCTTTATTTTTAATGCATTGAAGCAATAAAAATGTCAGCTGTTTACAATCTTAATTATCGCCCTCCTTTTTATATACCGTATACTATTGAGAACATGTGCCATGGCTGATGCTGCTGTCTTGGGCTACTTTCACATTAGCGTTTTTGAGCGCTGCGTATGGTGCACATGCGGAAACTCATGCCAAAATGATACAGAATTCTGTGAACGCAGCACAAGTTATCTGCATGCATTCACAAAATTTTGACTAAGAGAGACGCACCAGAACAGGATACATGCTGGGGGGGAGCTGTGAATGACGTCACCATGCGCTGCGTTTGTTGCACCTGCCTGCAGATGGTTGACTTCCATTCATCCTTTGTGTGTATAAACCAAGCAGCCAGCTCCGCACAAAAAAATCCAACACAAATGTCCAATCTATTCCGTTTTCTGTGCTACTCTATTCCAACATTACTTATCAAAATCATCACAAGAATTCTCCATAGGAGTATCTTTGATGAATCAGTGCTTTCTGTACATATCAATCATTACAAATTAACTTATTTATTGATTAAAATTTCATACAAATTTAAAATTTCATATCCAGGTACCAGGATTAATCAGCTAACTACAGGTATTACCCCTGGCCCACAGTGGCACAGGGCGCCCTGATGAAGAGAGAAACTTGAAATGTGCGTAGGCACTTGGGGGACCACTTTGGAGCACACTCTAGTGGAGAGAGCAGTACTAGACCCAAGGTATGTAATGATAATGAACAAGCACTACAGTTATAATAACTGTGAAGTCCACATTGTGGAACTGCGGGGGGGGGGGAGAAATAGTAAAACCCCTGAGGTATATAATTGTAGTGAGTAGCACACTATATCTGAAAAGTAGTTCAGGAACCTCAGGAAGTGAAAGGGGAGGAGGAGGAGTGCAGCCCCGGATACACAGTCCCTAGAAAGAGGAAACTGAGTGCAGTAAGGGTGGTTTCACACTTGCGTATGGAAATGCAGCGTACTGGACGCAGCCAAACACACATGCGCACTGCGTTCCTATGTTTAACATGGGAACGCATAGTACCTGCGTTTGGTCGCGGTTGCGTTCGAATGCGCATAATTTATGCATGCAGACACAAACGCAAATGTGAAACCAGCCTGAGGGTGCTTTCACATTGGCGTTTTTGCCCGAATCCGGCGGATCCGGACAAAAAACACGCATCTGCCACATTGTCTACGGGGCTTGTTGTATGTGTGCGGCAGATGCAGCAAGTGCGGTTTCGGCAGATGCGGCCGCGAAAAAAAAAAACGCGTCAGCTGCGTTATTTTTCGTGGCCACATCTGCCACAGCTGCCGAAACAGCACTTGCTGCGTCTGCCGCACACTTACCGCAAGCCCCATAGACAATACATGGGCTTGCTGCAAGTGCAACCGTTAGGCGGCAGATGCGTTTTTCTGTCCGCATCCGCCGGATCCGGGCAAAAACGCCAGTGTAAAAGCACGCTTAAGGCCACTTCACACACTACGATATAGGTGAACGAGATCTTTAGCTAGGTCACGTGACCGTGATCCTTCTGACATCGTTAGTGCGTTGTCACACGCAAGGATATTGTTAACGATCTTAAATTTGGCAACGCTCCAGCTATTTGGAGAAGAATGTTTGACGATTTTACAAAGCGGCAGGAATAGGAGAATTATGAACTACATTGTTCAAAAAGGTGTCACACTGAACGATGTGGCTTCTTCAAGCTGCGTTAATTGGAAGACGAATGATAGATTTGAGGTTAGGATCACAAATCTTGGATGAACGTTCCAACGATTTATCCTTCCTACATCGTTCGTTCACACGTATCGACGCACAAACCATATCGTTAGAACGTTCACAAATCCGTGACGTTTCAACAATATCGTTAAGATATCCTATCGTGTGAAGCGGCCTTAAGGCAGTATAATTTGACACGCTTGTGGTCTATGTAAAATATCAAATAACTGCTGAAATCTGTATAAATATATGTGTCTCCACTGTGGGCCAGGGGTGATACCTGTAATTAGCTGATTAATCCTGGTACCTGGATATGAAATTTTAATCAATAAACAAGTTAATTTGTAATGATTGATGTGTGCAGATCACTGTGTTTCATCAAAAATACTCCTATGGAGAATTCTTGTGATGATTTTGATAAGTAAAAAAATCCAACATGTAGCGTTCGCTGGCCGCCACGCACAGGGCTGTGTACATGCACATACTGAGGAAATTCATGTACCTGCACACACCATGTTAAAGAGATTTCTCAATATGCTTGTGTATTTTGGAACATAATACACAGCCAGCGCTGCGTTCAAAAGCGCTAATGTGAAAGCGGCCGTAGATAGTGTTTTTTGTTTTCCCTTTACTCGCTGCACTTTTCCTGTTAACACATTATAATCAAGATGGATGAGTTCATTTTTTATCTCCTTTGACAGACAAGGTCCTGTTTCCTGCACGCTGCCCCTTTTCTCCTGCATAACCAGCAGCTGTGCAGGATATATCCATATAATTAGTGTTGACATTGACAGAGGATCTCCAATATTACATCCAGAGCTACTGTAGGCCTTACTGTTATGAAAGATGCATTTTCCAGGAAATGGCATAACGTACAATATTGTGATGTAACCCCTCTCCAATGTATGTAGCGACCTAGACAGCGTATACTGCTAATTACCTCGTCCATGTGTCATTCATTTGTCTTGTGACAGTAGTGAAGTGAATGGGATCTGTATTGAGCTGCACCTGGGTGATTCTGGCCCGCTCTTTTGATGTATTTTTTTTTTTCTTCAGGAAAGTCCCATTGAACAGCTTGTAGTGATCAGTTTCTCAGTGTTGACAGCTGAAGGTGTGAAGGTACTGTTACATGGTATGACGTTGTTGTCAGGATGGACTCCCCATCCCTGCTTGAGGACTCCAATCCATTAGGGAAGAGGTGCAGGCTTCTATCTCGGCACTGCCGGTTTTTGCTGCAGCATCCAGGCCTTCCCCTCTAAAAAAAGAGGAATCTCCAGGATTGTGACTCTGTGGATCTCATGGAGGCTGGCCAGAGCTCAGCGTCCGAGGACGGCGAGAATATTGCCTCTGTTGCCTCTGTCCAGACACGCGAATCTGGACACTACTATTTCTCTAGGAACCTTCCACGACGGCATAGGAGGTTGCCTCTCCACACCCTAATAGGGACAGGAAGCACAAGAGAGGTTAAAAGGCCCCTCCCACCTCCCATTAGCCAATGTCTTTCCTGTCCCTATGGGGCATGGAGAGAGTTTTTTTTCTCTCCCATGCTGCGGTGGCGGCCACCTGCGGTGTACCTGGAGTTTTTTTGGCCGGCGGCGTTGGTCGGGCCCCTGCTCCTCCTTCGCTCGTCTCTCGGTCCCCTTCAGTGGCCCTGGGGCTCCCAGGTGCGGTCTTTTTGTGTGCCCCAGTGGCAGGCCGGGTACTGGGGGCTGGCTGCTGTGGGGTCCGGGACCAGCCCTGGCCCTCCGGATCCCATGGGGTTGAAGCGGGTCGGCAGCTCCCTGATCGGCGGCCTCCAGCTCTGCTGAACCCGCCGGCCACCCCCTGCATGTGCGCACTGCCGCGTACCGGAAGTGACGTATCGGTGGGGAGCGCAGCGCTTCCGGGTCTCGGCGGGCGGGACCCGGTGCGGCAGCGTGCGGGCTCGCCGCCATGTTGGGGCCTGCCTACGCCCCTGTGCAGGGGGCAAGGAATGTGTTTTTGGCACTGGGTGGCAGGCCTCCTTCCTGGATAAGAGGCTGCCCTGAAGGCATCAGACGCCAGGTAAGCAGCTCTTCCCCTGGGTCATGTCGTCCTCTGCTTCTGCAGAGCCCAGTGCTCCCCCGGCCACAGTAAGTCTGGTGCAGGGGGGAGTGTTTAGTGTACAGCCTGGAGGGCCTTTTTGACTGCGGGCTCCCCCTGTGTTTATATTGCAGGGTGACAGGAAGCCCCCAAGAAATCAGCTGGAAAAGCTGCGAAATGCCCTATTTGTGTGAAAAAGTTCCCCCCTGGGTGGGATAAGAAACTTTGTCAAGGCTGTACAGACAAGGTCGTCCGAGCTGAACATCCTAGTCTGGTGGATGACCTACGCTCCATGGTGTAACAGGAGATTAGAGCTTCTGTGGCCTCCTTGGGGCCAACCGGCCCTGTTTCTGGACCCTCCCCTCCTAAAAAAACACAGGCTCCAGGCTGACCCCTCTGACTATGAGGATGACCAGGACTCAGACACTGAGGACGTCTCTGCCTCTTGGCAGGCAGACCTTAGAAAATTTTTGTTTCCCTCCGAAGATTTGAGGGATCTGATTGAGGCCGTTAGGAGCACCATGGGGTTAGAAAAGAGCTAGCCCATCCCTCGGTCCAAGACGAAATGTTTGCTAGCCTTCAGTCGGCTAAGCGGGTTGGGTTCCCGGTGCACTCGACCCTTCGGGATCTAATTGCCCAGGAATGGGAATGCCATGACCACAAATCTCAGGGTGATTCGGGTCGTCGGTTCCCCCTTGATGATAGTGAAATTCACTGGGGGGTCCGGAAGGTTGATGTGCAAGTGGCCCGCGTGGCCAAAAAGACTGCCCTCCCCTTTGAGGACACTTCCCAGTTGAAGGATCAGATGGACCGGAAGAGAGCTTTATGAAGCAGTCCTGGGAGGCCTCCTCAGCCACCATTCAGGCTAACATCGCCTCCACTTGTGTTTTCCGGTCCCTGCTGAAGTGGTTGGACCTGTTGGAATCCCATGTGTCACAGGGCACCCCTAGGGAAGAGCTTTCTCTCTTCCCCTCCTTAGGAAGGCTTCCGCCTTTCTTGCTGATGCTTCGGCGGAGTCGGTCCGCCTGGCGGCTAGGACGTCGGTGTTGTCCAATTCCGCCAGGCGAGCATTATGGTTAAAAATGTGGAGCGGGGATGCCACTTCTAAGATGCGTCTGTGTTTCCCTGCCCTTCAAGGGGGATTTGGTGTTCGGTCCAGCCCTGGATGACATCCTGGACAAGACTACGGACCGCAAAGCTCTGCCCGAGCAGGCGTCGGGAAGGAAACGGTCCTTTCGTCCCCCGGGTGCTTCAGCCTCCCAGCCCAAGGGCAAGGGTAAAACTGGCAGATGGAGTTATCCCAAAGGGCGAGGAAAGAATATCCTCGTCCCTGCTCAGCCGCACCCTCGTCCCACAAACAATGACTCGGTCCCGGTGGGGGGGAGACTCTCGGCCTTTCTTCCCCACTGGCAGGGGATCTCCAATTGCCATTGGGTCCTGAACGTCATCTCCGATGGGTTGCTCATAGAGTTCGAGTCTCTCCCTCCGCCGGGCCTCCGGGTCACCGCCCTGCCTTATTCGGGGTCCCAGGATCTTCTGTACTCCAAAGTGCAGGAGTTTCTGCGCTCCAATGTCATCTCCACTGTTCCCAGTCATGAGGGGGAGTTGGGTCACTATTCCCGTCTGTTCATGTTTAAAATAAACGTCCGGAGATTCCAGGGTGATTATCAACCTGAAACTCCTCAACCGTCATGTCCGCTATCGGCGGTTCAAGATGGAGTCCGTCCGTTCAGTGATTCCGCTAATCGGACTAGGTCACCAGATGGCTACCATAGATCTGACAGATGCCTACTTTCATGTGCCCATCCATCCTCTGCACCGGAAGTTCTTGAAGTTCGCCATCCTCTACGAGGGGTCGGTCCTTCATTATCAGTTCAATGTGCTCCCCTTTGGGATCTCCTCAGCTCACCGGGTTTTCTCCAAAATCATGGCGGAGGTGGTGGCCTTCATTCGAGGTCACGGCATCTCTATTGTGCCTTATCTGGACGACTTCCTCCTCATTGCTCCGACGCCGCAATCCCTTCGGAACAGTGTGAAGGTGTCCCTGCAGATTCTTCGGTCCCTGGGTTGGCTCCCAAACCTCCGGAAATCCCATCTGCAGCTTTCCTCCCGGAGGCAATTTCTAGGGGTGTTGCTGGACTCCGGCATGCCTCCTTTATTCCGGTCCCTCACCAGTTGACCCTTCTGACCAAAGTTTCCTCCCTGAAGCTTCGGGTGTCTCCCACCCTTCGGGATCAAATGTCCGTGTTGGGTTCCATGACTTCCTGCATCCCGTCTGTCCTGTGGGCCCAGGCCCACTCTTGGGTGCTGCAGGCGCACATCCTGTCTTGCTGGGACGGGCTTCCTTAGTCCCTGAATTGTCGGGCTCGCCTTCCGGGGTCCGTTTCTTGGTCCCTCCTCTGGTGGTTGGATGTCCGACACCTTCGGCGGGGGGTTTCGTGGGATCAGTCTCCTTTGATGACGGTTACTACGGATGCCAGTCTGCGGAGATGGGGGACCATGGTGGGCCCCACTCTGCTCCAGGGGCTCGGGGAGCCCCCTGTCCGATCCCGGTCCTCCAATTTCCGGGAGCTGAGTGCGGTGGAGAGGGCCCTTCGGGGGGCTCAGGCCCAGCTCAAGGGTACTCGTGTCCTGGTCCACTTGGACAATGTCGCTACGGTGGCTCACTTCTGGCACCAGGGGGGTACCAAATCGGGGTCCCTCTCGTCCGTCTCCTCCCGGATCTTTCTACGGGCCGAGCAGTTCCAGCTGTCCCTCTCCGCGGTCCATTTGAAGGGGTCCTTGAATCATCAGGCAGATTTTCTCAGCCTGCCAGGATGTCCATCCGGGGGAATGGAGTCTAGATCATGCTGTCTTTTGCTCCCTAGTCGCCAGGTGGGGCACCCCGACGATCGACCTCTTCGCCTCCTGCGCCAATCGAAAAGTCTCAACTTATTTCTCCCTCAATCCTTGGGACCCGGCCGCGGGGGTGAACGCCTTCTCCCATTCCTGGGATTTTCCTCTCGTCTACGCCTTTCCTCCGATTCCCCTCCTCGCCCCTCCTCTGAGGAACATCAGGGTGGACAGGGTCCCCACTATCCTGGTAGCCCCTCTTTGGCCACGGAGGAGTTAGTACTGCCTGATCATGGCACTCAAAGTAGACGGTCCGGTCATCCTGAGCCCCGATCCCAGTCTGTTGTCTCAGGGTCCTCTGTTCCATCCGGATCCGGGGAAGCTCAGCCTATCTGCCTGGCTTCTGAGGCCCGGGTGCTGAGGGCTCAGGGTCTGTCCGACAAGGTGGTAGCCACCCTGCAGATGAATCGCAAACCTGTCACTAATGCGATTTATACTAAAATTTGGCGTAAGTTCTCCTCCTGGTGTGGCTCCAGTCCTCCTGATTCACTTCGGCCCAATGTCTCCCAGATTCTGGATTTTCTTCAGAATGGGCTGGATCTCGGTCTTAAGCCTAGCACGCTCAAGGTCCAGGTGTCAGCTCTCAGTTCCGTCTTTGATTCTGATTTGGCTAATCATCGTTGGATTTGCCGGTTTATGGTGTCGGCTGCTCGTCTGTGTCCTCGTTCACGAGTCCGTACTCCCCCCTGGGACCTCAATGTGGTCCTCACTGGTCTGTCTAGGCCTCCCTATGAACCTCTTTCGTTCTGTGACCTTCGGCGGTTGTCTCACAAGACGGCGTTCCTGGTGGCGATTACTTCTGCCCGTCGTGTTGGGGAACGCCAGGCCTTGTCCATCCGGATCCGTACCTCACCGTCCGGGATGACTGCATTGAGCTTCAGCTGGATCCTTCCGTCCGAAGGTGGTTTCGGACTTCCATCGCTCTCAATCGATTGTCCTTCCATCGTTCTGTCAACACCCCCGGACCCCGAAGGAGGAAGAGTTCCATGCTTTGGATGTCCGCGTGCGGTTCTCCATTATCTGGATGTCTCTGCGCCCTGGCGCATCGACCATAATCTCTTTGTGCAGCTCTTTGGTTCGCGTAGGGCTTGAAGGTCTCAAAGAACACTATTGCTAATTGGATCAAGAAGGCTATTTTGGATTCCTACATTTCCCAGCAGTTGCAGGCTCCTTCTGGGTTTACTGCCCATTCCACCCGGGCTACCGTTGTCTCCTGGGCTGAACGGGCTGGGGCTTCTCCTGAGCAGATCTGCACGGCTGCTACTTGGTCGTCCCTGCATACCTTCACGAAGCACTACAGTCTGGATCTGGGCTCCGGTCGGGATTTGGCTTTTGGCAGGAATGTCTTGCAAGCCATTGTCCCACCCTACGTAGTTATTTGTTGGTATTCCTCCTATGCTGTCGTGGAAGGTTCCTAGAGAAAATAGAATTATTCTTACCGTTAATTCGGTTTCTAGGATACCTTCCACGACAGCACTTATTTCCCTCCCTATTGTTCCTGGGTTTTTCCTGGAATGTTGTACTGTGTACTTTTGTTTTCTCTCATGCTATGGTTCTTTGTAAGACACTGGCTAAGGGGAGGTGGGAGGGGCCTTTTAACCTCTCTTGTGCTTCCTGTCCCTATTAGGGCGTGGAGAGGCAACCTCCTATGCTGTCGTGGAAGGTATCCTAGAAACCGAATTAACGGTAAGAATAATTCTATTTTTTCCACTAAGTCCATGGGTGAATTGGTGGACACTGTCTATAGTACCATGGGAGTAGAGGTGGTGGAATCCCCTTCTTCTGTGCAGGACGAAATGTTCAGAGGCCTGAAGGCTAAGCGGCAGTTGGGCTTCACTGTCCATGAGGTCATCCGGGATCTCATCCGCCGGGAGTGGGAGTCTCCAGAACATAGGCTGCTCACCCCATCCGAATGGATTCGAGGGTGATGACTTTGTCTGGGAGGTCCCGAAGGTGGACATCCAGGTGACCAGGGTAGCATATAAGACTGTGTTGTCTTTTGAAGACTCCTCACAGTTGAAAGGACCCCCATCTATCGTAAGATGGAGAGTGTCCTCAAAAACTCCTGGGAGGCTGCAGCTATGCCTTTAAAGGTGAACATTTCCTCTACATGTGTGGCCAGGTCTCTCTTTAAGTGGATCACCCAGCTGGAAGAATTCATCCTGCAGGGTACTCCCAGGGAGGAACTTTGGACTCCATTCCACTTCTGAGACGTGCCACGGGCTTCCTAGCCGATGCCTCTGCTGAGGATTCGCATTGGCGCCAGGTGCGCAGTGTTGGCTACCACAGCTCACTAGGCAGTGTGGCTTAGATGTGACCTCCCCATTCTACATTGTAAGCTCCAGCTGTGTGACCTCCCCTTTCAAAGGTCTTTTGTCTTTGGTGCGGCATTGGATGACTTCCTGGAAAAGGTTTCAAACCGAAAAATGTCTCCCGGAACAGAAGCCCTTTCGGAGGCAGTCCTTTCGGCCTGAGCGCAGCCAACCCTCCCAGTCTAAAGGGAAGGGTAGTTCTGGTCGCTGGGCATTCCAAGAAGGGGACAAGACCCATAATATCTTGCTCCCCCAGCAGCGGCATCACCAGCCGCTCCCTAAACAATGCCGCTTTCCCCATTGCGGGGCGGCTCCTGCAGTTTCTGCCACAATGGCAAGCAATCTCCTCGTGCCCTTGGATCCTCTCGACCATTTGGGAGGGTCTGCGCTTCGAATTCAAGAGCCGGCCCCCTCCGTGTCTTCGAGTCCCCTCCCTTCCTCAGGGGACTCTTGCACGTTTTTTCTTGTCGGGTCTGCGAGACCTGTTGGATTCGGGTTTGGGGTCCCCGGTTCCTCCTGGGGAGGAGGAGGGCCAGGGGCGCTACTCCAGGTTGTTTGTGGACCTCCAGAACGCGTATTATCATGTCCCCATTCACCCGTCCCACAAGCACTTTTTGTGATTCGCGATCTCCGGGGCAGGCGGGACAGTCCATTATTGGTTTAAAGTGCTGCCCTTCGGGTTTCGTCGGCTCCCAGAGTTTACCAAACTCATGGGGGAAGTGATCGCATTCATCCAGACCCAGGGATATGTGTGCTTCCCTATTTAGACGACATGTTGGTGGCTCCTTCAGCAGTGGTTCTGCACACACAGGTCTCCAAAACGTTGGAGATTCTTCAGTGCCTGGGGTGGGTGCCCAATCTTCGGGAATCGGAACGGGTGCCGGCAATCCGACGTCAATTTCTGGCCTCCTCCATACAGACCTCGTTCCTTCCTGTGGCACATCAGTTTCTGCGCCGCGTGAATCTGACCCGCTTCTGGGCAAGGGGTCGCCCTCCTTGCGGGAAGCAATGTCCCTGTTAGGGGCCATGACGGCCTGCATTCAGTCGGTAACATGGGCTCAGGCTCCTTCCCGACTGCTCCAGGAACACATCCTGAGTTCCTGGGACAGATGTCAGGATTCCTTAATCTCGCGGGGCCGGACCCTGGGGAGGGTGGTAACCTCGCTTTCCTGGTGAATGAATCCCAGACACCTTCGAACGGGGGTGGCCTGGCTGCTGGCTTCTGTGACCTCCGTTACCACTGATGCCAGCGGTTCCGGTTGGGGCACGATGGTGGATCGCACACCGTCCCAGGGAATTTGGAGTCGCTCGGTCAGTCGCCAGTCTTCAAACTTCCGGGAACTTCTGGCAGTGGAGAAAGCGCTTCATGCTGCAGCTCACGTTCTCTGGAATCGTCATGTTAAGGTCCTGTCAGACAATGTGACTACAGTTGCCTTCTTGCGGCACCAAGGCGGTACTCGAGTCTTACACTTGCAGGGGCTGACAAGACTGATCTTTTCGTGAGCAGTAAGCCATCTTCTCTCCTCCTCGGCAGTACATCGGAAGGGAATGGCCAATGTACAGGCAGATTTCTTGAGCCGCATGGAGGTCCTCCCAGGAGAATGGTGCCTCCATCTGGAAGTATTTTGCTCTCTTACAGGTGGAGTGTCCCTTCGATCGACCTGTTCGCTTCGGGCTCGATACAAAGGTGCCAACCTTTTTCTCCCTAACGCGGTCGGACCATCCTTGGGGGCTGGACACCTTTTGCCCATCCCTGGGACTTCCGTTTGGTGTATGCATTTCCTCCAATCCCGCTACTTCCCAAGACGTTGCAAAAGATTCGGGCGGAGGGGGTGACTACTATCCTGGATGGCTCCCCTGTGGCCCAAACGGGCGTGGTACGACGCCATCCGAGACCTGGGCCTGGGGGACAGATTATGTTGCCCCACAGTCTCGACCTACTGTCCCAGGGTCCTCTGTTTCACCCGGGCCCTCAGTGGCTCAATCTGGTGGCCTGGCTGTTGCGGCCGGGATCCTGAGGACCAAGGGTCTCTCTCAGGCAGTGATCCGCACGCTTCGGCAGGGCAGGCAGCCTGTGACGCACACTATTTACGGGAGGGCTGGAATCGATTCCTGTCCTGGTGTGCTCCTTCCATCCCGGCCATGTATCATCCTACTGTGGCCCAACTCTTGGATTTTTGCAGCGTGGCTTGGATTTAAGTCCAGGTGTCAGCACTTGGGGCGGTTTTTTGCCCAGGATCTTGCTTCCCATCAATGGATCAAGCAGTTTTTTTACTTCTGCTTGAGGGCAGCGTCCCCAGATTCGTCCTTCTGTCCCTCCCTGGGATTTGAAGATTGTTCTCCAAGGGCTTTCTCGCAGTCCCTTTGCACCCTTGTCTGCTGCATCCCTTACGTCTCTCTCGCTCACAAGGTGGCGTTTTTGGTAGTCCTCACTTCTGCTCCTAGAGTTGGAGAACTGCAGGCACTCTCTGTCCGGGCTCCGTGCCTTGTGGTGTCCGTTGTTCGCATTACGCTTCGGTTGCATTCATCTTTTTTTTCCGAAAGTTGTGTCTGCTTTCCATCAGTCCCAGGATGTGGTTCTGCCTTCATTTTGTCAATCTCCTGCTAATGCGGCTGAGGCCGTGTTTCACTCCTTCGATGTTTGTCGGACTATCCTCCACTACCTCCGAGAGACCCTTCCTGGAGATTGGACCAGAACTTGTTTTGTTCAGCATTTTGGGAAAAATACAGGGATGTAGACTTCCAAGGCTACCATCGCTTACTAGATCAAGAAGGTGATCTGTGAGGCCTACGTCGCTCCGGTCCTTGCTCCTCCCATGGGGTTGAAGGCTCCTTCAACTCGGGCTGCTGCTACGTCCTGGGCAGAGCAGGCTGGAGCTTCATCGGGGCTGATTTGCAGAGCGGCTACGTGGTAGTCTCTCCTCACTTTTTCTCGCCACTATAGGTTGAATCTGTCCTTAAGTCGGGATCTGTCCTTTGGTAGGAAAGTCCTACAGGCAATAGTCCCACCCTGAGGAGTATCTGTGGTATTCCTCCAATGCTGTCTTGGAAGGCGAATGGAGAACACTGAATTAGTCCTTACCTGTAATTCCTTTTCTTGGAGCCTTCCACGACAGCATCAGTTTCCCCCCCCCCCCCCCCGTTGGTGTTTGATTCCGGTTTGTATCAGGTAATCCATGGCTAAGGGTGATCTTGGTAAACACTGGAGTACTGAGGAAGGGGAGGGGCTTTTAACCTCATCGTGTTCCTGTCCCCCAATAGGGCGTGGACGACCTCCTCCAATGCTGTCGTGGAAGGCTCCAAGAAAAGGAATTACCGGTAAGGACTAATTCAGTTGTGTTTTTGTTTTTTTTAAAGAAAAGCACTTTTTTTTTTTTTTTTTCAATGAAGCTAACATTAAATGAATTTGAAATACACTCTATACATGTTAATGTGGTAAATGACTATTTTAGCTTCAAATGTCTGGTTTTTAATGCAATATCTACATAGGTGTATAGTGGCCCATTTCCAACAACCACCACTCCAGTGTTTTAATGGTACATTGTGTTTGCTTACTGTGTAAGAAGGCTAATGGATGTTTAGAAAACCCTTGTACAAGTATGTTAGCACAGCTAAAAACGGGTTGGCTTATTAGAGAAGCTATAGATTTGATCTTCCTTTGAGGTAGTGGAGAACCTGAAGCATTACATATGTTTGTTCTATGAAACTTTCAAAATGGCCAGAAAAAGAGAACTTCCATGTAAAACTCGACAGTCTATTCTTGTTCTTAGAAATGAAGGCTATTCCATGCGAGAGATTGCCAAGAAACTGGAGATTTCCTACAACGGCGTGTACCTACTCCCTTCAGAGGAGAGCACAAACAGGCTCTAACCAGAGTAGAAAGAGAAGTGGGAGGCCCTGCTGCACAACTGAGCTACAAGACTAGTACATTAGAGTCTCTAGTTTAAGAAATCGATGCCTCACAGCTCCTCAACTGGCAGCTTCATTAAATAGTGCCCGCAAAAACCCCAGTGTCAGCATCTACAGTGAAGATGCGACTCCGGGATGCTGGTCTTCAGGGCAGAGTCTGAGTCTGGCTAATTAAAGGAAAAGATTCATATGGGCAAAAGAACACAGACGTTGGACAGAGGAAGTTTTATGGACAGTCGAATCAAAGTTTGAGGTGTTTGGATCACAGAGAAGAACATTTGTGAGACGCAGAACTGAAAAAATGCTGGAAGAGTGCCTGATGCCATCTGTCAAGCATAGTGGAGGTAATGTGATGGTTTGGGGTTGCTTTGGTGCTGGTAAAGTGGGAGATTTGAACAAGGTAAAGGGGATTTTGAATAAGGAGGCTATCACTCCATTTTGCAACGCCATGCTGTAATTGCTTCAAAGGGAGCATTCTTTGATGAAAGTAATTTTGAAAGAGAAAATTATTATTTCAAATAAAAATCGTTATTTCTAACCTTGTCAATGTCTGGACTATATTTTCTATTCATTTTGCAACTCATTGAATAAATAAAAGTATGAGTTTTCATGGCAAACACAAAATTGTCTGGGTGACCCCAAACCTTTGAATGGTAGCGTATATCAGCCTGGCACATTTAGAGTTGCAATCCTTTGCCTACTTTACCATGCAGTAGTTCCACATCTGTCAGATTGTGAGGACATCTGCTTCCTACTTCAGGTCACCCACAGATTATCAATTGGATTCAGTGTATTGGATTCTGTATACATTCCTGTTTTGAAATGCTAGTGACTATACCTGAGCAGGGCTATATTTTTTAACTTTTTAGCCTTAACGCGATGTATAGTGTGTTTTTACTTTGTAATACGTAATAAACCTTGGAAAACTACAGACAATTTTTATTGAATTATGGAAGCGCTCGTGGATCTACCGGATGTTTTCACTGTGACACTCATTCTGAAAGGTGAAATAATAATTGTTTTTCAATGGATTTGTACAGATTATCGGTGTCTAAGGTTGGATAAACTTTTGAGTCTATTTTAGTAAGGCTGACTTCACACTGCAGTTTTTCCCTGATCAGGGTTCATCAGGTTTGGGTGCCAAAACCAGGATTGTCTCCAAAACCCAGAAAAGGTGTTAATCCTTCAATTATAGTTTTTCTCTGCAAGTTCCTCTCCTGGTTTTGGCTCACAAACCTGATCGAACCTGATCAAGGAAAAAACTGCAGTGTGAAACCAGCCTAGGATTTTGCGGTGCTGCCTCAACTACATCACAGTGGGTAGAAGCCATGCTATGGCTGTCTATGGGAATCTGCTATCTCTTACTTTATGCTAAAAGCCCCTGTATACCTCAGAAGAACAATTGTTTGACTCCCTCCTAATTCCCTCTCTTTACTTCCCCCCCCCCCCCCCCCCTCCTTTCCCATATACTGCTCATCTGGCAGCGGTTTAGGCTATGTCCAGACATGTTGGTTTTTGGTTCGAACAGATCTGCAGCAAATCCTAGGGGGTTGCTTTTTTCATCTGGTTTCTTGGCTGGAGGTTTACCGCAGTTTTTGCTGCAAAATTGCTATAGAAATTATAGCAAAAACGCAGAAAATAATTGACACTCCTTCTTTTAAAAACGCAGCAAACCTGTGGTGTTTCCACTTTTGTAGACAAAAAAATCAATGTGTGTGGACGATTTATCCCTGAATCACACAGATTTTGCTAGAAGCTAAAAATGCAGGATTAATTAGCATATATTTACATAAAACCAAGGCAAAAGCTGACCCCAAAAATGCATCCAACCCTTACCTGTGTGAATGTAGCATTATAGTTACACCAAACAGCATCATATATGTGGAAAACAAAACACGTACTCTAAAATAAGGAGGTTTATACTTTTTGTATCCAGTCCCTGTAATGGCTCTAGGAAAATGCATCTGCTTTGGATGAACTGGCCTAAAGTGTGGGGGGAAAATATATCAGTTTTCTTATATTAATATTGCATGTTTGAATGGGCGAGCTCCTTACTGAAAAGTGACGCGTGTATCTTCTTATTAATTTGATCCATCTCAGAAAAAGGTTTTCTTCTTCATGTCAATCATTTTTCAAGGTGCTGGCCGTGGAGTTCCTGCTCTTGAGATGACAGTTATCTGCCTGTCTCATGCTCTGCTGCTCTGGGACATACAATTAGATTTTATTCTTTTACAAAGTTAAGAAGGAAATTGTGGGTTTCAGGCTACGTTCACACACTGCCTATTTCTGCTTTTGCGCAGCACCATTTTGAGGACGTGTCCTGCTGCCCTCCCTGAAATCGTGTTATCAGTGACACTTGTTTCAGGGGCTGCTGTGTCCATCTTGCTCGCTGTGCAGGAAATTGGGAAAAAATAGAACAGCTGTTAGTGTAGTAAGGAAATTGTAGGGAATTTTTAATGCAAGCATATTAGAAACTAACCTTTTTAAAACAGCTGTCTGTAATTACAAGTAGATCCTTTACTATATAACGTAAGATGAGTCCAGCAAGTAAATGTCTTAGTCTTTATTTAATGCCAAAAACATCATCTATTAAAATCAAGAAGTTGCGAGGATTCCAAGATGGCCGCCTAGCAGTGAGGACAAACTAGACCAGCTCCATCACAATCCAGCTGCATCTGAGGCTGTTCGAGCCCATCCAGCCCTCAAAACCAACTAAACAGCCCAAAAACTGTACCACCTACACTTGGCAGATCTTGTGGGACCCAAAGACTGTGCATCCCAGCTCCATTCTCGGCAGCTACTCCCCGGTCCTACCACGCAGACGGCCCCACACCGGACCCGCAGTAAGTCTCCCCGGCCGCCCACCTGAAACAGAGAGGTGAGAGACAACTGGGACACTGCGGTACCAACCCAGTGCCCACTCAGCGTGCAGGACACCCGCTGGCCTGCTACAGAGGCGACCAGAGGCGAGACCTCCGACCTAGAGGCCCCACACCATACCACCGGAGGAGGCCACCCCACATCTGTACAACGGGGGGAAAAAAAGAGCAGCCGCAATCCCGGCCAAGCTATGGCCGCAGGTAACTAGGAGACCCGGACTGCCTCCTCAGGCCTAGTGGCAGTGCAGCAAAAGACCTACTCACCGGAGCTTGGACCGACCCTGCGACAGACCATGCTCCCCCATCAGCCCCGACGTAGTGTCCGAGTGCTCCGCTCACAGGCTCAGCCTGGCTCCCAGCCCCTGACTCTCGCCGGCGCTCACTAAGTCTGGGCCGGCGCCGCGCACAGTGAAAGTGCAACCTGCATTTCACCGGTTTCGTCCCCGGCATCAGGTGACTGACTGCACCACTACGCCAGTACACAAAGCAGCAGCGACGCTCTCCCCCTCTAAAGGGAACCTAACCACTCCAAATCCCTGCCCAGCCTCTAAAAACATGTCCCTGCATCTTCCTATAAGGTTTCAAGCTATCCCTCTCTTTCCCTATAACTATTCTGTAAAGTGTAATTATCACCTTTATCACCTGAGACATCTGCAGCTTCTGAATCCCCGAGGAGTCACAGTGGGTGTACACTCTTGCGGCGTATGGCCGCCTCCACTGTAGTTTTTCACGCCCCAATGGGCGTGAAAATGAATGTTGATGATCCTGTGTCGGATCACTGGGCGGGCTTAGCCGGAATGACGCAAATCGCATCATGTCCGGCGCTGTGACGTCGATACACCTCATGCTGCGCATTGCGCATGTGCGAATTGTAAATAACACCTTGCGCATGCGCAGTGAGGTCCGTACATACACCCAAAGTGTGTATCGACGTCACAGCATCGGAAATGGATATATATTTGTATAACCTCGGCACACCAATGAATTGTAGACAACGAATATTTGCAAAAAGGATGAATTTTATTGGACATTCACCAGCAAAATCCGACGTTTCGGCCCATCGGCCTTTTTCAAGGATTTATCTACATGATATGAACATATAAGTACCGTACATCAATAAGTACAAAGGTAAACAAAACATGGTTATGTCTCAATAGTGTACATCACGAAAATTGATTTAGACAGTATATTAAGGCCAAATAAAATGAATTATACAAAACCAGTATAGCAAAAGGAAAAATAATACATCTAGTGTTATACACAATTGTAATTAACATCAGCACTGTTTTTTTGAACCTGAGAGGAAGAAAAAATATATTACATAAGCGCTGGGTGTCCGTGGCTTGGTGATAGTAGTCAAAACGTCGCGTTGTGCGGGAGTAATAAAGCTGGGTCATGTGGTATACTGTGAGGAAAAAAAGGAAATTTAGATCATTTTAAGCCTAGGGACGGAATCTTTATGTGAAAGTAAAGTAGCAAGGGAGGTTGTTCCCTTACGGATTAAAGAAAAGCCCAGAAGAGGATTTGAGAAGAAAAAAGGAAAGTAATGATATAATAACAATAAATGTGGTAAAGACTATACACTGAGAATAACGGTCTCCTAGTAAGTGTCCCCACATTATTACCTCCAAACAACCCAAGTAGCAAACCAAGATGCAAACTCCCTGTATAAGAGAGTGGAGTTATGTATTAGTCTTTCTGGATACGCCAAGTAGTGAGGATAGGAAGTATCTCCTAAAAATTACCTAGAGAGTTGAGAGAAATTATATCATGCTTGGCTGGATGCAGTGACTAGGGTTCAGTAGTTCAAGAATGCTGTTTCTAGTAGGTAATGAAATATAGGGAATAATAAAATGTAGTCACTATGCTGGTTCAATCATAATGATTTGCTCCCCACCCTTAAACAGGTATGAATTGTAAGCCTGCATTTCTTAGGGCCACGTCTCACACACAGATAATTGTGC
Organism: Allobates femoralis; assembly: GCA_033576535.1. Lineage (NCBI taxonomy): Eukaryota > Metazoa > Chordata > Amphibia > Anura > Aromobatidae > Allobates > Allobates femoralis. The sequence continues at coordinate 81,899,186 of JARQOC010000008.1, read as the reverse complement.
AGATATTGTTCGCAGATCTCTGGTTGCAGTGAAATCATGGACACATTGTTCCATTTTGTGGCCATATACAAATGAACAATATGTCCATGATTTCACTGCAACCAGAGATCTGCGAACAATATCTGCACAATTATCTGTGTGTGTGACGTCACGTGGCCCTTACTCTTATGCCCCAAGAGGTAAAGAGGTGAACTGGACAAAGTCCTAAAGTAAGGAAAGAAGGATCCTGTCAGAATATAGGATCGCTACATTATAGGGTCTAAGAGTGGTCAGGTGCATGCAGTGCCGGGACAAGGCATTTTGGTGCCCTGGGCTGGTAAAGCAAACGGCGCCCCCCCCCCCCCCCGAAATATGTCTGGGAATAAAAATGTCAGCATACTTTGAAAGTGAATTTAATTTAACGGGGACCTATAAAAGGTTCGTCCAACCACACTACAGAGACATACTGATAGGATGTTTACATTGTGAGCCCCAATGGAGGACAGTGTTCATGATGTATGTAAAGTGCTGTGGAGTTCATAGTGTAATATCAATGCAAAAAGTATTATTCTTAATATTATGTCACAATACCAGGATCTGAGGATCTTCTATTTCGAGGTCAGGGACTCTCTGATGCCATGTTGCTGCTTGTCTCGCTGTTGTCCTCTTTTGACACTGCAGTGCGGTGGACAAGAGAGCATTAACTGGTTAATAACAAGAAGTATGGAGTGTGTACTGAGCCATAAACCCTCCCCTTACCATGAAGTATGGAGTGTGTACTGACTGAGCCATAAACCTCCTCATACCATGTCCAGCAGACATTGTAGGATTACTACCCGTATATACTCGTGTATAACCCGACCTGTGTATAAGCCGACCCCCCTACTTTTGCCCCCAAAACCTGGGAAAACCTATTGACTCGTGTATAAGCCGAGGGTGGACCCCAGCACAGGTATACAGCCCCCAGCAAAGTGGTATACAGCAGCCTCCCCAGTGGTAATACAGCAGCCTCCCAGTGGTAATACCAGCCAGCCTCCCAGGGTAATACAGCAGCCCCAGTGGTAATACAGCAGCCCCAGGGGTAATACAGCAGCCCCAGGGTATACAGCAGCCCGGGTAATACAGCAGCCCCAGGGGTAATACAGCAGCCCCAGGGGTAAGATCAGCAGCCCCAGGGGTAATACAGCAGCCCCAGGGGTAATACAGCAGCCCCAGGGTAATACAGCAGCCCCAGGGGTTAGACATAATACAAGCCCCAGGGTTATACAGCAGCCCCAGTGGTATATACAGGCCCCAGCAGTATATACACAGCAAGGCCCAGTGGTGGTGTATACAGGGCCCAGTGGTGGTGTATACAAGACCCAGTGGTGTATACAGGGCCCAGTGGTGTATACAGGGCCCAGTATGCGAGGGCCGGGGGGGGGTGGGGAGGCGCGCGCCTTTGCACACTCACCGCGGCCTCTGTCACCGTGCGTCTGCTGTAAGGCTGCTTTCACACTGCGTTTTTCTGTGATCCGTGGCTGTCCGTTGTAAAACGGACAGCCACGGATCAGATTTTGGCCCCATGTTATCCTATGGCACGGATCACATCGGATTTTGGCCTTATTGGCATCCTATTTTTGTCGGATCCGATTCTGGCCGATTTTTTGCTGTGCCCAAAATCGCAGCCTGCTGCGATTTTTGGCACAGCGGGTCAAATCGGACCGAATTGAATCCGACCTGATCCGTGCCAAATAAGGCTGCTTTCACACTGCGTTTTTGTGCTGTCCGAGGGGATCAGACTTTTTGCAGCACCCCTCGGACAGCAACTGATCCAAACTGATGACTGCAATCGATGCCAATCCGATGTTTTGCAGCATCAGTTTGGATCCTTCCCTGCTCCTCCTGTCACCTTGTCCCCTCTGTCACCCTCTCCCCTCTGTCTCCCCCCTTGTCCCCCTCTTTGTCCCCCTCTTGTCCCCCTCTTGTCCCCCTCTTTGCCCCCTCTTGTCCCCCCTCTTTGTCCCCCCTCTTTGCAGCCCCCTTTGCCGCCCCCCCTTTGCCGCCCCCCTTTGCCGCCCCCCTTTGCCGCCCCCCTTTGCCGCCCCCCTTTGCCGCCCCCCTTTGCCGCCCCCCTTTGCCGCCCCCCTTTGCCGCCCCCCTTTGCCGCCCCCCTTTGCCGCCCCCCTTTGCCGCCCCCCTTTGCCGCCCCTCTTTGCCGCCCCTCTTTGCCGCCCCTCTTTGCCGCCCCTCTTTGCCGCCCCTCTTTGTCCTCCTTCTTTGCAGCGCTTAAAAAATAAAAAAATCATCATTCTCACCTCTCCACGACACCCGCGGTGCTTCCAGCTTCTCTTCTTCTGATGCACAGGACCTGGCGTGATGTCAGTCACATGACCGGTTACCGTGGTAACCGGTCATGTGACTGCACTGTGACGTCAGGCCAGGTCCTGGAAGCACAGAGCCGAGCGCAGGAGGCATCGCTGGATCGTGGAGAGGTGAGGATAATGATTTTTTTATTTTTAACCCTTTCATTTCACTGGATATCACTTCTGCAATGTATGAATATACATTGCAGAAGTGATATTATGGCACAGAGCGATTTTAGTGTACTGAGCATGCTCAGTACACTAAGATCGGGTCCGAGGAGACATCGGCTGTTTCCTCGGATCCGCGCTCCATAGGCCCCATGTTGGAGGAGAGGAGGGGCGGACACCGGGCAGAGCTGCAGGACAGGAAGTCCCCTCCTCCCTCCTCTCTGGCCGGCGCGGCCGCCGGCGGCCAGCACGGGGCCCTCCAGGGGGTGCGGGGCCCTCCAGGGGGCGGGCAATGGGCCCCTAATGCGGCTAAAATGCGCCCTACACAAGATGGCGCCCTAGGCGATCGCCTAGGGTCGCCTACCTATCGTCCCGGCCCTGAGTGCATGCCCCCAGTTACCTTATGTCTCATGTGGCTGTGATGGCATCTCCTGCTGTGTGCGCTGTGAGATTCCGGTGCCCAGTGTTATATGGGCAGCGGGCGGGACTATGGTGACATATTTCCGGTCGCGCGTGATTATTTCTGGCATTTGGACCGGTGTGGAACGCATGGCTCGTGCGCATGAGTAGAGTGAAGGCGCGCATGCGCAGTGTGAAACAGCGTTTCTGATAGTGCGGTGACGCTGTTATAACAGCGGTGCATACTTTCCTATACCCCAGTGCAGGAGGAACGTGATTTGAGGCGTCCACTACACGCTAGTGTCACGGTCTCTGTTAAAAGAAGAGGAGAAAATCATTAGACATGAGTAATTAATGGCATTGTGAACAATTATTAGTTATGCTGTCTCAATATTGCTTAGAGGATAGATAACTGGGGAAAACGATGGTGACAATTAAGAAAAGTATTTTGTGTACAAAGTAAATACTAAGACCATGAGATTCAAAATCAAGGATCTGTTGTTACAGAACATATCCCTAAAAATGTTGGGACCTATATAAATTAATGAGATAACATTAGTTATTCTATACACGTTGCCAAACACAACTCATGTTGGTCAGTCTATATTCACATTCCCTATTCAGACCCCAGGGTTCAAGGGTCTAAAGATGATGAATCCAGTATGATTCCCGTAATTTAAGCCTTTTGATCCTATTGCGCAACCCCCCCCCCCGCCCGTCTATAGGGTGGGACATGTTCGATGACCTGGAACCGAAGTTGTGAAATCGAATGTTTGCATGTGATAAAGTGATTGGGAATTGGTAACAGAGTCTGACCACACCTGATAGTGCTTTTGTGTTTGCTTATGCGGTCCCTGATATGCTGGGTGGTCTCCCCCCACATACCCGAGACCGCACGGACATTTGATTAGATAAACAACAAAGGAAGTCTCGCATGTATAGAATCCTTTGATTCTATATGTTTTACCAGAACGAGGATGGGTAAACGTATTACTTTTAGTTACATCTGAGCATAGCATGCATCTCAGACATGGATAGGTACCCTCACGTTGTAATGATAAAAAGGTCTGTCGTGGCAATTTAATATCTGAACCCACATCAGCCCTAACCAACCGGTCACGTATGTTGACTGTGCGTTTTAAGCAAAATAGTGGTTTGGATCTGACTTCCGGTATGTCCGGATATGAATGGCTTAAAACTGGCCAGTGGTTATTATGTTACGTACCAATGTATGGTAGGGGTGATATGTGGTTACACATGCAACCTGAGGATGTTTGGGCTCCATTGGAGCTGTTATTGGACTTGGTTGTGTCAGATGTGATGGGTACCCGCGTTGTCTAAATGTATTACTCATTTCTATGTGTCTCGTCTCGCGTGTTGTAGGATTAGATACTATTCTGGCGACCCTCATCTGTTGAGAGTGGGGTAATAACCTCTTGATATGCCAAGGATGGCAACTTGTAAAATGAAGCAGGCTGTTTGTGTCAGTTGGCTTCGTGTATAGGTCCGTGAGCAGTGTACCATCCTCTCCTTTGTGGACCATGGTGTCCAGAAAATTAATTTGGTGATAATTACTATGAATAGTGAAAGAAAGATCGTCGTTGTATGAGTTGATGTCTTCTAAAAAGGAAGACCATTCACTCTCAGTGCCTTTCCAAACTAGGAAGACATCATCAATATAGCGATGCCATGCAATGCCATTTTGCCGTATCAAGGGGTGGTTGATGTGATCCTCCTAAAATTTGGCCATAAATATGTTAGCGTAGGGAGGTGCAACGTTAGATCCCATCGCTGTCCCCCTACGCTGAACATAGAACTGGTCCTGGAAGAGGAAATAGTTCTGCTCAAGGACTATGGACAGTAAGTCGCAAATCAAAGTGATTTTGTCATTTTCGTAATGTGAAAATTTGTTTAGGAACCATGTGACAGCTTGCAATCCCATAGAATGGCTAATACTGGTATAGAGTGAGTTTACATCGAGTGTTACTAGTAATGCATCTATAGGGATTTGACGAATTCCTTTTAGAACTGAAAGAAAGTGTGAAGTATCCTTTAGATAGGACGGGATCAGTGGGATTAGAGTTAAAAGTTTATCTAGTAGAATGGCTAGTGGAGATAAGAGAGTCTGTTGAAGCCACTATTATAAGGCCAGGGGGTTGGTGTTTATGTATTTTTAGAAGGACATAGAAAACCGGAATTACCGGATGTTGGTTCTTTAGAAATTCTGCTGTTTTGTTATCAATAGTTTTCTGCATGAGATACCGTGATCGTTTTGAGAGATTTTTAATACACCTTTGTAATGTGGCTATGCATTGCTTTGGGATTTCCTTCTCTAACTTATTGCTGTTAAGGGAGGTGTTTTTTTTTTTTTTTTTTTAAATCTGTTGTAATATGGCCGTAGAACATATTTGGGATGGGAGATGTGTCACAGAGTAATTATCTTCAGTGATGTAAACCCAGAAGCCAGCTTCCTCTGAGAATGTTATTAGGGTATGGCAGAGTCAGGTTGACAAGCAGTCAGAGAGATGGGTGGGACTGGCAGCTCACACATCCCTACCGCCAGGGTGTGATTTGGTGGCTTAAGGAAGTCCAGGTGTATTATAAGGTGTCTGTGTGTTGAGGTAAGACATCCTCATGTGTGAAGTCTCCTGACTAGGGTTTGTCTATTGGACTATGGCTGAAGTGCCGTTATTTGGACTGTCTATCCTGTTTTGCCTTCACTGAAAGCCCATTTATTTTACCTTTTTGTTGCTTGCTTTATGTAGTCTTAAAAGCAGCCTGGATGTTTTATTTAAATTTTCTCCTGTGCCTGCCTCAAATGCTGCAAAGTTGAAATCCCAAACTCTGTAAATCACAGATCTGTAAAATGAGTTTCCAAATAAACAGAAGTTGCTGGTTTATTTGAATAAGTTGTCCACTACTTTAACATTGACCTATCCTTCTCATGGCCCTATTCAGCTCAATAGACGTATGTGCATTACCTGGCCTCAACCATTATCAAAAGATGGACCAATTCTAGAACTAAGCATTTCTGGCGACCTTCTGCCAGCATCGAGAACTGCTGATCAGTAGGGGTGCTGAGTGGACTCCAACCGATAAGACATTGATGACTTCTCCTAAGGATAGGTCATCATTGTTTTAAATAGTGGACAACCTCTTTCAAGCTTAATTTTGCCCAAATGTATCCAGTGTACTGTGAACAGCATCACTGTGTCATACTGGTTGGTGCCCGTACCAAGTATTGCAGATCACTCCTATTCTCTTCAGTAGAAGCGGATCTGCAATACTTGACTGCTGCTGAACCATGTGATGTGGCTAAGCTGTTAAACACTGCACACCATCTACATCTGGCCTAAGAATCACTCCTCACTATAAAAGTGGTGGGCGATCCCCTTACTGAGTGCTAATGTGTCTGAATATGGAGAAAGAAAATGTGTCAAGCAATGCCGATGAATGTTTGATTTCTCGGGGCTTGGGGGCCTAGACAGTCACAATAGATTGTTTATTGGCTGATAAGTGTGAGCACAGTTATGTTTTACGGACAGGACTCTATTTTTCATGCTGCTTCAGTTTTTAAGAAACAAAAATATTTTTAAAGTTCAAAGTTCCCCCTCTTTTACCCTAATTAAAAATACCGTATATACTCGTGTATAAGCCGACCCGTGTATAAGCCGACCCCCCCCCTACTTTTGCCCCCAAAACCTGGGAAAACCTATTGACTCGTGTATAAGCCGAGGGTGGACCCCAGCACAGGTATACAGGCCCTCCCAGTGGTATACAGGCCTCTCCAGTGGTAGTATACAGCAGCCTCCCCAGTGGTAGTATATGTGGCACCCCAAGGGTTAATGTGCCACAGAAACATCAACACAGGTTTACTCCCCACACAACACTACACTAGAAAGTGGGAGGAGTTTAGGTGGCACCTGCACTAGTGGGAGGAGCTAAGTTGTTTACCACAGAGCAGGAGTGACAGTTAGTTTAGTTTGAGTCTGGAGCAGGAGCAGAGCCAAGTAGAAGTGGAGGTCCTGAGAGGTCTGAGGAGAGGAGACAGAGGAACATACCCGGGATAAAGAGTTACCCCAAAAACTTGACCCCGGGGAGGCGCTTAAGACGGATACCGGATCCGAGGCTGTGCCTGAGACACAGGACAGTAAACACCGGCATAGTGAAGGTCCACCATTTTCACAGCACCATAGCAAAGCAACACGGAGGGGTCTGTGACAGAGAGGACTCAAGTTGCCCAGCATTTTGGTACCCGTGAGCAGAGACAGGGCCAGCAGTACAGCTACAAGCAGCAGCAGGGCCACACACAGCGCTTAAGTAGGAAGCCAAGGACCCGGTCAGGGTGGGAGCAACCTGGTACAGACTCCGTGGACAATACTGTGTTATACCATCTGCAAGTAAAGACTTGGAAAACAACAGAAACCGTGAGTGTGTGTGATCCTTATACTGAAGCCCCACTTGCCCTCATATACTGCGATTACCTCTACTCTCATCGTCTCTACTGCTACCCCTACTCTCCTGCAGCATCAATAACTATCCTCACAGACTTTAACTACTACTACCACTGCCCCGGGGAACCCAGTTCTGCCCACAGGAACTATTCTATCCAAGCTGCTATCCCATCATCCCTGGAGGTTCTGCAGCAGCGGCGGCCCCATTACTGGCCGCATATAGTGGGTGGCGTCACGAGTGACAAATCCCCTGTAAATAACCCCCCATTTTATTGTGCGGGCCCGGGACACGGTCCGGACCAGGACCGCTGTGACATCCCCCAGCAGTACACCGGTCCGGCACAGAGTACCCCATCCCAGTGGGCTCCACATATACAGGGCCCCAGCAGTGGTGGGATATACAGGGCCCCAGCAGTGGTGGGATATACAGGGCCCCAGCAGTGGTGGGATATACAGGGCCCCAGCAGTGGTGGGATATACAGGGCCCCAGCAGTGGTGGGATATACAGGGCCCCAGCACAGTATACAGCCCCTGCAGAGTGGTATACAGGTCCCTTGCACAGTATACTGCTCCAGCAGTGTGCCATTACACAGGCCCCCCTCCTAGTTTGGCGCCCCCACCTCACAGGATGGCCCACCCCACCCCCACCCCCGCATGCAGTGCTGCGCACATACATTACCAGGATATCAACTGTCACCCTCTGGTGGCGGATCGCGGCTCCGGGCTCCATCTTCCTCTGTGTCTTCCTGCTTTGTGGCCGGGGCTCATCACGACGCCGGCCGGTCACATGACAAGCAGGAAGACACAGAGGAAGATGGAGCCCAGGAGCCACGAACCGCCACCGGAGGGTGACAGCTGATATCCTGGTAATGTATGTGCGCAGCGCTGCATGCGGGGGGGGCCATCCTGTGAGGTGGGGGCGCCAAACTATGAGGGGGGCCTGTATGACTCGCATATAAGCCGAGGGGGGGACTTTTCAGCCCAATTTTTAGGCTGAAAAACTCTGCTTATACGCGAGTATATACGGTAGATAAAATGTGGCAGTCGCATTCAGAAAAGTCTGGTCTATCACAATTAACCTGATCGGTAAATATTGTAAACAGAATTCAAGAACATTAGCTTTTCTTTGGTCTCTGCAACACAAAATATGCCGTAGCAAGCAATCCAAACATATCTATCCACATTGTCATCAATTACAACATTGTCTCACCCCGCAAATAGAAGCCATCACACAGCTCCATCGACTGAAAACTGAAAGTGTTACACGTTATGGAAAATGCCATTACAACCCCCAAAATCATTTTGTTTTCTTTTCCCATCAATTAAATGATAGAAACTAGACATGTGTTGGTATCACTGTAATCGAACTGATGAGAATCAAATTGTGAGGTTATTTTTACCATGAAATGTTCATTGCAAAAACAGATTCTAAAAAAAACAGTTTTTCGTTAAAGGGATCCTGTCACCCCCAAAACACCTGTAAACCTATTAAAACCTGTCCCTAGAGCATATTAACACTATCCCTACACTCTTTTTACCTCCTAAATGCAGTAAGTGACATTGAATAAAAACGTTTTATAAGTACCTGATTAGTGATGATAATGAGTGACTATCTATTCATAGTCACTCATCAAGACTGCCCCTCTGCTTCATATCACGCCTATTCAGGCGTGATCGTCAGCCTAGATTCAAATTGCCGCCTCCCTGCCGTGCCCTGTCTCGTCCGAGGCTGCAGTGTGGCTGGTGACGCGATCCGCGTCATTCCCGGCGCCTGGTGACGTATTTAGACCGGCGCCGCGCTGTCAGCTTCAAAATGCGCACTGCGCATGCCCAATGCGCATGCGCAGTGCGCATTTTGAAGCTAACAGCGCGGCGCCGGTCTAAATACGTCACCAGGCGCCGGGAATGACGCGGATCGCGTCACCAGCCACACTGCAGCCTCGGACGAGACAGGGCACGGCAGGGAGGCGGCAATTTGAATCTAGGCTGACGATCACGCCTGAATAGGCGTGATATGAAGCAGAGGGGCAGTCTTGATGAGTGACTATGAATAGATAGTCACTCATTATCATCACTAATCAGGTACTTATAAAACGTTTTTATTCAATGTCACTTACTGCATTTAGGAGGTAAAAAGAGTGTAGGGATAGTGTTAATATGCTCTAGGGACAGGTTTTAATAGGTTTACAGGTGTTTTGGGGGTGACAGGATCCCTTTAAGGCTACCAACTTCTATTATATAATTGCGAATGGGTTTTTTGCCCCTTCTGAGTCCACTCTCGCTGCGAGTCAGCGTGGTCATGTGGATACGCCCGAAGCATTGGCCGCGCAGCGGCCATTGCGAGCAGTTCTAAGGCGACTCGCTATGCCCGCGCAGCGGCATGGCGAGTCGCCTTAGCAGCGCGAAGCATTGGCCGCGCAGCGGCCATTGCGAGCAGTTCTAAGGCGAGTCGCCTTAGCAGCGCGAAGCATTGGCCGCGCAGCGGCCATTGCGAGCAGTTCTAAGGCGACTCGCTATGCCCGCGCAGCGGCATGGCGAGTCGCCTTAGCAGCGCGAAGCATTGGCCGCGAAGCGGCCATTGCGAGCAGTTCTAAGGCGACTCGCTCTTCTAGCATCCCGATGCAAGTGCATCAGGCACCCAGCTAGTGTTTAATAAAATGAAATCTTTATTACATTTCCTAAAATTGACTGAATGCTAAATACAAGCAAATACAAACACATGCAAGTGATATGTAAAATTACAAGGATTTGCAAATTTTTATCAAGGACCAGAAATATCTGTAAAGAATCACTTATTGTTCCAGAAGGCCATGTCCCGATCTGCTGTCTCTGCCCATCAATGGAGATAATATCACCCTAAGGGATAGTGGTGTCCCCACTCGGCGACGGCTGTCCTTATTTCTGACCCTAGGGATGATAAAAAACGGCAGAATACATGTTTTTACAGCAAATAGTATAGGAATAAAAAATATCTGGTAAACAAGGCTTAACTTAAATCGGTAGAAGAATAACAGCAGCAGCCAAGTGATGTCCTTGTAACTTTTTGCAAATCCAAGGTGAAGTTTAAGATAGGTTTTTGCTTCGAGCTTGCTTTACGCGTTTCACATCGACCAGTTAGCGAGGCTCATCAGAAGGGGGCAGAGTTGGCATGAGCAATTTGCCTAAGATGTATAAGGATCATAAAAAACAAAAATCAATACATAAACCGGAAAATTGACAAAGCATGAATCCATTATCCATTGTACATACTCCTATATAATATCTATCCTTATAATTAAAGAGGACCTGTCACCAAACCAGGCATGGTGATCTAATTACAGCACTGGATGCAGCATGTCTGCTGCATCCAGGCAAGGGGTCCCCCAGCCCTTGAGCTCCCCTGTACCCTGAGATAATACACTTAGAAAACTTACATCCTGCAGCCAGAAAGGAGGTGGCTAGAGGCTGGAGCCACTTCTTCTCACAGGGGAATCTCGCGCCCCCTGTATAATGTATCCTCCCTTTGCTGCCTCCTTGTCAGTCATGGTTTCCCTGGCCTGCAGGCGCAGATAGAGGGAGCGTGTTTTTGCTGATACTGTCCGTCTGCACTGCCTCCTGCGGTGACATCAGCTCCTTTACCCGCCCTGCTCCATTTTATTACGAAGCAGGGCTGGGAAAGGTTGTGACATCACCGCAGGAGGCCGGCCGCTCCGCCTCCTGTAAGATGTCACTGCTTATCCCTGCCCTGCTTCTTGATAACATGGAGCAGGGTGGGTAAAGAAGCTGACGTCACTGCAGGAGGCGGTGCAGACGGACAGTATCAGCAAAAATACGCTCCCTCTCTCTGCACCTGCGTCATGCAGGCCAGGGAAGCCATGACTGACAGGGAGGAGGCAGCAAAGGGAGGATACATTATACAGGGGGCGTGAGATTTCCCTGTGAGAAGAAGTGACTCCAGCCTCTAGCCACCTCCTTTCTGCCTGCAGGATGTAAGTTTTCTAAGTGTATGTACTCGGAGTACAGGGGGGCTCAAGGGCTGGGGGACGTCTTGCCTGGACGCAGCAGACATCCAGTGCTGTAATTAGATCACCATGCCTGGTTTGGTGACAGGTCCTCTTTAAGTAATTAATTCTAAAAAAAATTTAAGTTGTTAGCTTCCCCCCCCCCCCCCACAATTTTTCATTTGGAATTTTTTTCCTTTTTTTTTTTTCCAGTACACTGGTGTACAATTGAATGGTGTCATTCAAAAGTACTACTCATTCTGCAAAAAAAACAAGCCCCCATATGTCCGTGGACAGAAAAAAATAGTGTGGGGTAAGATGGGAAGGAAAAAAACAGAAATTGGCCCTGTGAAGGGGTTAGGCTGGCTTCACATTTGCGTTTGCGAACGCAGCGTATGTTGCGCATACGCATGTAAAAGCACATGCAAACTCAGCGGATTTTGTCCGCATTGTCATCTGCAAACATTAATAAAAACACAGCGTATACATGCGTTTGTGTTTTTGCATGCATACGCATTTTTTAAGTGCACTGTTCTGGTATGTTTTTTGACAGATCCCGCCCATAGGGACTGGGCTGGGATATGGGCGGACAATGAGAGGCATTGCAAATCTGTTTCTGGGCATGCTCATTGGCTTATACCCATGCATATCAAACGCAGGCATCCGCAAGGCCTTGCATACGATTGCTAACGCCTTGAGAATAATGCATTGTTTATCCGCATCCATACGCATGCGGAAGCTTGCACATTTTTCAACACCCAAAAAATGCAACATGTTGGGTTTCCTGGCCGCGGAAATTCGACACGCCGGTACGCATACACAGCCATAGGCATGCCAAAAAAATGTCTCTGCACTTGAATATTATATTGTCTGCACTTGAAAGCACACTCCATGTTAAAGATTAGTGCGCAATACGCTTGCGGATTTTATTAATTTTATCCACAGCATCCGCTGTGCTTGAAAACGCAAATGTGAAACCAGCCTTAGAGAAGTATTCCAATAGTAGGGAGTGATGAAGTCTGCTGATCATAGGGCTCTCTGCGATTGAACCCGAACCAAATGGAACAGATGATTATGATAATCCTAGCCGGATTTACATATGTGCGGCGGTACAGGGCGCCTGCCGGCAGATGTCAGAGAGGGGCGCCGCAGGGAGACAAACTTAATTCTGTTCCTCCCGCTCTGCACAGATTTCAACATGACAGCGAGGGAGGTGTCAGAGGGAGGGGGCGCCTCCACTGTGCTCTGTGTCTGGGAGGAGGCGCCCCCTCCTCCCTCTGTGCTCTGTGACCTGTATCCCATCTTCACCAGGGGGGAGGGGCGTCTGCAGGGCCCTGGCCAGAGAAGATGCTGAAAACACCCACTAGTCTCCAGGAGCCATAAAAGGCTGCAATGTAGGAGAGTGTAATGTAAAGTGTGTTTGCGTGTCTCTGTGTATGTGATATCTGTAATGTATTGGGAATAAGATTTTTGTCTGTCTTGTCTGTTGTCTGTCTGGTCTGTCTGGTCTGTCTTGTCTGTCTGTCTGTCTTGTCTGTCTTGTCTGTCTTGTCTGTCTTGTCTGTCTTGTCTGTCTTGTCTGTCTTTCTGTCTGTCTGTCTTGTCTGTCTTGTCTGTCTTGTCTGTCTTGTCTGTCTTACCGCACTAGCATCAATCTTACATCGCCCCCTCCCCACCGATCAGTCACGGAAGCCTATTGTCAGTGCCAGCACCGCTAACCCATCTACGTACAGAGCAATTCTCCCGCTGTGCTTGCGCTGATGCTTTGACGTACAGCTCAGCAGGGCATGATGCTGTCACTACTGCCGCCGCTGTGCTGAGATGTTCAGAGCTACAGGACACCCTCTGAAACCACGGAACCTAGGAGAGCTGAGTACTTGTTTAATCAGTGAGTACGGTGCCTTAAGGACTATGGGGTGCATTATAATAATTGGAAGACTATGAGGGTACACTATTATACATGGATGAATACGGGGGTGTACTTTAATAACTGGGGGCTATGGGGGTGCATTATACTATATGGAAGACTATGGAGTGCATTATAATAATTGGAGGAATATAGTGGTGCAATATACATGGACTATAGAGGGTACATTATATTACATGGAGGATTTAGGGGTACATTATATTATAAGGAGGGCTATGCAGGGTCCATTATAATATGTTAAGGGCTATGAGGGAGCCTTTATACTTTATGGAGGACTATTTTATTGAGGGCTATACTGTGCAAAGCGCTGTGTAGGGGCCATTATACTGGGCAGAAGACTGTGTGGGGGCCGTTATACTTTAAGGTTGGATAGTAGGGGCCATTATACTGTACAGTTGTGGCCAAAAGTATTGACACCCCTGTAATTCTGTCAGATAATACTCAGTTTCTTCCTGAACGATTGCAATCACAAATTCTTTGGTATTATCTTCATTTAATCTGTCTTAAATGAAAAAACACAAAAGAAAATGAAGCAAAAAGCAAAACATTCATCATTTCACACAAAACTCCAAAAATGGTCCAGACAAAAGTATTGGCACCCTCAGCCTAATACTTGGTTGCACAACCTTTAGCCAAAATAACTGCAATCAACCGTTTCCGGTAACCATCAATGAGTTTTACAATTCTCTGCTGGAATTTTAGACCATTCTTCTTTGGCAAACTGCTCCAGGTCCCTGATATTTGAAGGGTGCCTTCTCCAAACTGCCATTTTTAGATCTCTCCATAGGTGTTCTATGGGATTCAGGTCTGGACTCATTGCTGGCCACCTTAGAAGTCTCCAGTGCTTTCTCTCAAACCATTTTCTAGTGCTTTTTGAAGTGTGTTTTGGGTCATTGTCCTGCTGGAAGACCCATGACCTCTGAGGGAGACCCACCCTTCTCACACTGGGCCCTATATTATGCTGAAAAATTTGTTCGTAGTCTTCAGACTTCATAATGCCATGCAAACGGTCAAGCAGTCCAGTGCCAGAGCAACCCCAAAACATCAGGGAACCTCCGCCATGTTTGACTGTAGGGACTGTGTTCTTTTCTTTGAATGCCTCTTTTTTTTCTCCTGTAAACTCTATTTTGATGCCTTTGCCCAAAAGCTCTACTTTTGTCTCATCTGACCAGAGAACATTCTCCCAAAATGTTGTAGGCTTTCTCAGGTAAGTTTTGGCAAACACCAGCCTGTTTTTTTTATGTCTCGGGGTAAGAAGTGGGGTCTTCCTGGGTATCCTACCATACAGTCCCTTTTCATTCAGACACCGACTGATAGTACGGGTTGACACTGTTGTACCCTCGGACTGCAGGGCAGCTTGAACTTGTTTGGATGTTAGTCGAGGTTCTTTATCCACCATCCGCACAGTCTTGCGTTGAAATCTCTTGTCAATTTTTCTTTTTCGTCCACATCTAGGGAGGTTAGCCACAGTGCCATGGGCTTTAAACTTCTTGATGACACTGTGCACGGTAGACACAGGAACACTCAGGTCTTTGGAGATGGACTTGTAGCCTTCAGATTGCTCATGTTTCCTCACAATTTGGTTTCTCAAGTCCTCAGTCAGTTCTTTGGTCTTTTCTTTTCTCCATGCTCAATGTGGTACACACAAGGACAAGGACAGAGGTTGAGTCAACTTTAATCCATGTCAACTGGCTGCAAGTATGATTTAGTTATTGCCAACACCTGTTAGGTGCCACAGGTAAGTTACAGGTGCTGTTAATTACACATATTAGAGAAGCATCACATGATTTTTCTAACAGAGTCAATACTTTTGTCCACCCCTTTTTTATGTTTGGTGTGGAATTAATCCAATTTGTCTTTAGGACAATTCTTTGTGTTTTTTTCATTGAAGACAAATTAAATGAAGATAATAATACCAAAGAATTTGTGATTGCAATCATTTTCAGGAAGAAACTTGAGTATTATCTGACAGAATTGCAGGGGTGTCAATACTTTTGGCCACAACGTTAGATAGATAGATAGATAGATAGATAGATAAAAAAAGGAAAATGGAACAGCTCAATAATATACTCATCCGTGGGGCAAGTCCTGTGTATTAGTGTCCAAACCAATTCAAATCAAGGAAAACAGGCAGCACTCCAGTTCAAGTGAATAAAGGGTCTGTTTTTTATTCAGAGCCCATGTGGCACGACGTTTCGGTGCACTAGGCACCTTTCTCAAGTACCTTGAGAAAGGTGCCTAGTGCACCGAAACGTCGTGCCACATGGGCTCTGTTTTCCTTGATTTAGATAGATAAAAAAGGGAGCACTACAAAAATGAAAGCATCGCCGCTTGCACCAGTTCACATTATGTCTTTGAGTGCTTTGCAGCTTTTTTTTCTGTTTTATGTATAAAGGCCACTTCACACACACAGATATCTGAGTCCAATATCTGAACAGATCTCTGGTTGCAGTGAAATCATGGACACATTGCTCCATGTTGTACACAGCCACAAAATGGAGCAATGTATCCATGATTTCACTGCAACCAGAGATCGGTTCAGATATTGGACTCGAATATCTGTGTGTGTGAAGTGGCCTTAAGATGTGGAGTTGCTGGTTCCATGACTACACTTAGCACCCTCATCGCCCCCAGGTGGTCTGAGATTGAGATGGTGTCCACCCACTTAGAAGTGGGATAGGGAGGACAGGGATGTCAGCGTAGGACTCATCAGATCTGGGGTCACCGTGGAGTGGTTGACGAGCAAACAGATATTGGCCAATATATGTACCAAGAACCCCAGTAAATAAAAAGATAAGAATTTGAGTTTTTTAAAAAAAATGTAAGTTTAAATTTTTTCCTTAAATATAAACCGCCTATTAGCATGTGTACATTTTTGGTAGTAACTGAGTGCTGCAGTGAATTTATTTTCTGTGTATGTGTGTATATATAATGTGTGTGTAATATATATATATATATATATATATATATATATATATATCTATCTTCAGAGAGAGAAAGACAGGGAGAGGCACACTAGGCAGACCAAACCTTCCTTCTGCAGGTTTCTAGTGTACAGAAAAACAAGAATTGTCGCAGCACAAAATGGCGACATGCCATGTCTGAACTGGAGTGCTGCGACAATTCTTGTTTTTCTGTGTGTATATCTATCTAATATTCCTAGATTTAGATTAATATCCTAATATAAATCTGTCTATACTTGGTAAAATTGAAAAAGGATTTTCTTTACCTTTAATTTGTGTTTACTTATACCATGTCTAACTGCACAGGCGTCTGGATGCTTTGCTGTGAGTGAGGAGACAGTGACGATCTATGGAAAGTTTCAGGGGACTTTGAATCTATCAAGTTGATATGGGTGAGGGGAGACCATGGCAGTGCTGAATAAACCAATGCAGTGCTTTGTCTGTGCTCCTGGCCTGCTGCATGGCAGCACACATTAGGCATCAGCATACACCAGAAGATCACAGCGTATATTTCTATCTTCTTGGTGACATGATTGCTATTTGAGGGGAAAACACCATTGTTCTAACATTACATAGCATGGTATATCAGGGGCAGGATTGTAGTGTGACCATGGGATCGGCAGACTCATCCCCTGCCCATACAGAATTATCAGGAGGCAGGAATATAAGCCCCAGACAAACAACCTGCTATCTGCTGCTGCATGAAGCTGAATTTCTCTCCTTGAAGGGAGAGTGGTGAGTGCTGAAGAGCAGATATGGATTTTATTGAAATTTCTATAGATCCAAATTTATGATTTTATCAAAATGTGAGCTGTCTTGTTTCTTTTAATGAAATCCTTTGATTCTACACACAAGATATACAATATATACTGTATTTAAAGCTAAGTTGCCAGGAAATAAATCTGACAACTTGTTATTTAAGTGTGACTATAAGTTGTTGTACACACTAGCACCATTGAATACTGTAGGTACATTGTGTGATTGTTACCTATTGATCGCCCCCTGGCACAGCAATCTATATTTGTAATTATTTCTAGTGATATAGATTAAGTCTGTAGCAATGTCTGACATGCAGTTAATATCCATTGTGCTGAAGCCACCATCAATAATTCTATTATCAACTGGACTTGTTATAAATTGCTAAGAAATCTATTTCTCCTAAAATGTTTCATATCTGCAATGTCAAGCGAAGAAAATGCCTTACCTTTGTCACAAAATGGCTTTTCTTTTATATTTAGGAAGTCTAAATTTGTAGTCATCTTTAAAAGTGGCTGTATGATGCCTGTGGTTCATTAGCTTCTCATTATTAGTGATGGAGTCTGCTGCATCCAGAAGGACTGACATTGGGGTACCCTAGGTTTAGCTTTATGGTGTTCTGTTCTCCTAGCTTTATGGCCTTGTGGAACCCCAGCTTTATGGCCTTGTGGTCTCCTAGCTTTATGGCGTTGTGGTCTCCTAGCTTTATGGCGTTGTGGTCTCCTAGCTTTATGGCGTTGTGGTCTCCTAGCTTTATGGCGTTGTGGTCTCCTAGCTTTATGTAGCGTTGTGAGTCCTCCCCAGCTCTTATGGCGCTGTGTTGGCCTTACCCAGCTTTATGGCGTTGTTAGGTCTCCCAGCTTTATGGCTCGCTTAGCTGTGGTTTCTTTCTCCCAGCTTTATGTGGCTAGCTATGGTGGATACCCCAGCTTTATTGGCTGTTGTGGTCTCCTAGCTTTATGTCCCGCGTTGTGGTCTCCTATCTTTAAATAGAAAAACATATGTAGGTGGCAGATCTGCTTTAAATTGAATTTTTATCATATTGGATGTATAAACATGAACTACTTTTTAAAAAAAAATTTATATTTAAGTTTGGCTCTTGAACTTGTCACCTCAAGTGGAAGTAGGCACTTACTACCACCGACTATTAGGAAATTTGGAGGGTGAATTCTGTGGGTTCCTGAAGAATCATTAAACCCATTAAATCTGGTCGTAAGTTAGTAGAAAGATGTTCAATTGTTGATCTATGTACTTGGCGATACTGCTTGCACACATTCAAACGCGTGGCTGACAATGAGCTAATTGCATTATACCAATTTCAGATTGTGCTGATTTAATATTTTTTCTTTTTAAAGGTATTAAAGTAACAAGATGATTTGTAGCGGACTGACAACTCTTGGAAAGAAATTGATCCGCAGAAGAGTCATAGACCTCAACAATGAAGAGTCATGCTTTGCCCGCTGCCTGACCACATTGGATCTTATTGCACTCGGAGTTGGTAGCACACTTGGTGCTGGTGTTTATGTCCTAGCTGGTGAAGTTGCAAAGGATAAAGCAGGGCCTTCAATTGTCCTCTGCTTTCTTGCTGCTGCTCTTTCTTCAGTGCTAGCCGGTTTATGCTATGCAGAGTTTGGAGCTAGAGTACCGAAGACTGGTTCTGCCTACCTTTACAGCTATGTCACTGTTGGAGAGATCTGGGCATTCACAACTGGTGGAATTTAATACTTTCGTACGTTTTAGGTAAGTCTTTAAAGTCTGTAAAATTTGCAAAATGTTAAGGGGTTCTGTGAGTACACCTAAAATTATGTGCACATCTATCTTTCGAGGATCATTCCAGCAATACCTTTACTTGTACTTGGCCAGTCTGTTTCCCCATTACTGAGAAATAAGTGTTTGAGTTGATGTGTAAATGAGGCTGAAGGACTATGGTAGATCTGCCACCTGCTTGACACAAATTACACAACATAGATGCTGTTGGACAAGCAGGAGAAGGTGACACTGGGTGAGGAATCGAGCTGGAGTGACAGAGGCTTCAGATCTATCGCTTTTCAGCTTTGTTTGCATCTACTTTATAGTTGTCTAAGGCGTCTGACTGTCACAGAAATCGTGCGCCAGACAGAGGCCACCCATTGGTGCTCGGCGGAGGCGGGCACCAATGAGCGCAGATTATGCAAATAGGCGCGCAAATTCAAAGTTCGAATTGTGCGTCAATTTGCAGGCCGACGACAGCGGAAATACGGGTACCCGCCGCCCCAGATCTCCCCTCCACGCTCCCCGGTCTCCCCTCCCCGCTCCCCGGATCGGGACACCAGGAGCAGCGCTGACCATGGGGCCGCCAACTGCCAGGACACAACCAGCCCGAACCCGCGGCAGGCTCTGGAGATCACACAAGACCTGCCCGAGACACATCACCCTTGAACCTAGATGCTCCGGCTCCATCCTCCCCCCCCATCCCCGACTCCTTCCTGTATACCCCCCCTCTCCACTTCCAGCTCTTGTATGATACAGAACAGGGTTTCCAATGTCTGCATCTTCTCAGTGATGTGTGTGTGTGTGTGTGTGTGTGTGTGTGTGTGTGAGTGTGAAGTGGCCTGGCTGTTTGATCATATCATTAACTAAGCCAGTCCTCTTCTGTCATATCTAGAGGGCTAACTTGGCTTTCTGAGTCAGTCATCCAACCACCTTCTCAGACTAGAGACTGACACCACTGTGCCCTGTGCTTGGCTGCAGCGTTGTGTGTAGGTTATACATGACCGCTGCAGAAGAGCAGCTGCGGGTGGCCCTGGAGCTGCAGGGAGTTTCTCAGATAGGTAATGGTTCTTATGAAAACTTTTTTATTAACTTCCTTTAGGCTAATGGTCCATCTGAAAAACTACTTTAAATTACTGTAAATTATATGTAGTATACAGTAAGTTATGAATGAAAATTCGTAATCAGCATTACAAAATAAAAGCTGCAAAGAAAGTAATGTCTTCTTCCTTTCTGACCTTTGGCTGCGCACAGAGCCCTTTATTCCTTGTACAATATGGACGGCACAGGTGGCCTCACTATAGTACAGTATGGGTGGCACTGGAAGGCTCGCTGCTGTACAGTATGAGGCACAGGCAGGTTCGCTGCTGTACAGTATGAGGCACAGGCAGGTTCGCTGCTGTACAGTATAGGAGGCACAGGCAGGTTCGCTGCTGTAGAATATGGGCGGCACAGGCTGGTTCGCTGCTGTACTGTATGGGCGGCACAGGCTGGCTCAATGCTGTAGAATATGGGCGGCACAGGCTGGCTCGCTGCTGTACAATATGGGTGGCACACGCTGGCTCGCTGCTGAACAATATGGGCGGCACACGCTGGCTCGCTGCTGTACAATATGGGTAATAAAAAGGGAAATGGAGCGCACATAGAGTAATTTCCTTTTGTACAAATATCCTCAGTGCCCACCTTTAGTGGAAGGACTCACCTGATTTGGTTGTGCAAGTCACAACCAACTAACTCCGCTCTCTTATGGTCGCAGCAGGTGCCCAGCAAAGGTAAGGATCCAAAGGGTTAACAGAAAGTGCTGGGTTTCATAGATCCACCGCGCTGACCTCCAGACATCAGGGCATCAATGAATTGATAACTGAAATCACGAAACCGGTAGTCAAATTACCCATTAAACAGAGTTTTATACATCACTCTGTTTGTCTTCACTGGAGGTCAGCGCGATGGATCTATGAAACCCAGCACTTTCTGTTAACCCTTTGGGTACAATATGGTGTGGGACTAGAAGGCTCGCTGCTGTACAATATGGGTGGCACACCCTGGCTCCTGCTGTACAATATGGGCGGCACAGGCTGGCTCCGCTGCTGTACTATATGGGTGGCACTAGAAGGCTCGCTGCTGTACAATTTGATGGTGGCACACGCTGGCTCTCTGCTGTACAATATGGGTGGCACTAGAAGGCTCGCTGCTGTACAATATGGGCGGCACGGGCTGGCTCGCTGCTGTACAATATGGGTGGCACTAGAAGGCTCGCTGCTGTACAATATGGGTGGCACACGCTGGCTCGCTGCTGTACAATATGGGTGGCACTAGAAGGCTCGCTGCTGTACAATATGGGCGGCACAGGCTGGCTCGCTGCTGTACAATATGGGTGGCACTAGAAGGCTCGCTGCTGTACAATATGGGTGGCACACGCTGGCTCGCTGCTGTACAATATGGGCGGCACAGGCAGGCTCACGGCTGGGCGTGCAGAAATGAGTGTCATTGTCCACCACTTGCATCTTTTAAAGAAGAAACCTTTGTAATTGTTAAACCCTTCCATCTTCTCAGGTACTGCCAGTGTAGCCAGAGCTTGGAGCTCTAATTTTGATGATATCATTGGCAATCACATTAAGAATTTCTTCAATGCAAGAATAAATATTAAAGTGGAAAATGTGTTGTCAGAACATCCGGATTTCTTTGCCCTTTTACTCGTGCTCTTACTAACAGGTAGGTATATTTATTTTAGAAAGGTGTAAGGGTGAGAAATGACAATATTTTTTAGGTGTCCATAACTGATAGAAATTGTTTTATCCCCTCAGTCCCTCCCACTTGTCAAAGGCTCAAAGCGTGATCCACTATCATATTCGCTTGTTAAATTGCACACTAGACTTATTTGGGGAATCCTGCACACACACAATTTCTCCTATCGCCCCTGCCCCAATTGGAGATCCACTTAGTCCAATTCTTTCCCAGTCTGCTGCTCTGTGATGTATAGACTGTCAGTATGAGAAGCACACTGTGGCACTCCCAGGAAAAAGACTAGAAGTCCATTAGAATCCAGGAATGTCAGAAAAAAACACTTATTGTATTAGTATTAGACTCGACCTATAGTGTTATACTATTACAGTGAATGTTTTTTTCTGACATACCTGTATTCTATCGGATTATTTTTTTTCCCCTGGGAGCGGCAGTGTTTTTTTTCTTGTTTCTTTATAAACGCTCTTGTTAATATATTTAGGCTTTTGACTATTTGATGGGGGCGTTAGTTTCCCCAGACTAGTCGGCCTTCACAGCACGTGTCACGCTCTTCTGGGCATGATGGCGCAATTTGCAGAGAGCCATTGTCTCACCTGTGTGCTCTGCTTTCTTCACTCTGAAGCTGGGTGTATGCTTCCCACCTTCAGAGAGGTGCATCTCCAGAGGTGAAGAAGATGGCAGTTTCCCTTCTGGACATGCGGCGTGCACCTTTCTGAAGTCGGGAAGTGTACACCCAGCATCAGAGGAGTAAATTATGTTCATGCAGAAAGCTGAGCACATAGTTGACATTTACAGAAAGCTGGTGATGACACCCATGGGGGTGTGATAACATACTGATGCAGCCCGACTAGTCTGCGAAAACGAACACCCCATCAACTAGTCAAAAGCCTAATTAGCATATATAAAACAGGATTTCTAAAGACTAGTTGCACCCCTGTTTAGTTGTCAGACTGTATAATGGGCTGGTAAGCAGAGTATATAGTAATATAGAAATTCTGATGACTTGGAGGGTATGGGACAACAGGTTGATTACTAATTCAATATTCAATTCTTTTTTTGTCCTGGCATTTTATATTCTACATGGTTGTTGGTTAGCTGGCATTACAATTGGTTTTGCTTTTTCAGCAAAAGTTAATGAGGACCAATGACCTCATTTGGCTAATGCCTATTTCTGTGTGCTAGTTTTTGGACCATCAGTATTAGACAAGAGTTTATTTACAAATTGAAGATTGTAATCAGTGATGTATAATTAGAAAAAAAAAATGCCATTCATGAAGTCCAATACAGAAAAAATATTAATGGGCATTCCTGTAAAGGAAAATGAGATTTTTCTTATGCCCGTACAAATTTTGTTATTTTTTTTTAGAACTCACTAAAATAGATAAACTTACTCCCTATTTAAATGGAAAGGAAAGGAAAATAATCTAAAATAATTTTCGTTTATTTGATAATTTCATTAAAAGAACACCAAAATCTTGTGAAAAAAGTGTACATGGACAACACCCCATCCAACCCCCACAGAAACACAAATATCTACAGTGGAGTTACCCACCAGTTTCCCTCTAATGTACTAGGTTCGATCTCTCATCCTGACCTAACGTCACTTATTACAGTCAAACATCCAAGGTCAGTAGTCGTACTCCTAGAAGTCTAAATGGACTTAAACATACAGAGAGGAGCCAATAGGTAAAAAAACATCTATCAATCTGATGCAGAAAACCGGACGCGTTTCGCTAACACAGATTATGGCAGGTGTAACACAATTTGTTAATATCATATATGGTTTCAAAACATAGTTTTTAACCACAAGCAGGTGGCTGGTACACCATAAACATTTGGTCAAGTTTACTGTTCAGATTCACTGTGACATCATGGTCAAATGTTCACCACTTCACTCCACAAAATTAGGAATATTGCCAGGGGACAAGATTCAAGCCCTGTGGACACAACACCTATATGACTGACTTTGAGATAATCCGTTACTGTTGATAGATATACCCACAGCCAAATGGATGATGAATGGATAGAGGGTAAATCAATTTACTTAGTGACATAGATTAAGAATAGGGGTGCCTTGATAATTCAGAGCATACCCATTTGTTTTTAATAGGACTCCAAGCTGTGTCTATTCCCGGTTTATAAAACCCCTCCAGTGCTTTATATAGAAAGTACAAACAATAGTACATACGGTGAATTGAAATGAGTAGTACATCCCCCTTATATTGTAAAGAACACTACCCAAGGTAGTGTCCCACTTCCACCTCAATGAGGACATCATTCTACCATCCCTTTGCCCAGCACCGGTACACCCCTTCGAAAAAGAGCTTCATACACTGCACCTAGTAAGGGCCTTCAGACACTACATCCCCCGAACAGCCTTATTTCGTAGAACAGAAACTCTTTTCATCATTCCCGAAGGACCTAGAAAAAGAACAGCAGCTTCTAAATCCACGTTGGCAAGGTGGATCCGCTCAGCTATCCAAGAGTCCTACCACATCTAAAACCAGTCAATCCCATCGGGAATCAAGGCTCACTCGATTCTAATAGTGGGCGCCTCATGGGCCTTTTGCGACACCAGGCCTCAGCAGCTCAGGTTTGCAAAGCCGCAACCTAGTCCAGCTTGCATACCTTCACCAAACACTACAACATTCACACCCAGGCCTGTGCAGACGCAAGCCTAGCGCCAGTCGCACACCTGTAAGCAGCTGGCGTATGATGCTAGACCGTTATTTGTTTGGTTCCCAACCAGGGACTGCTTTAAGACGTCCCATGGTCCTGTGTCCCCCAATGATGTGAAGGAGAAGCAGGGATTTTTGTGTACTTGCCATAAAATCCTTTTCTCCGAGCTAATCATTGGGGGACACAGCACCCACCCTAACAGCTTTCAATGGCCTAAACATAACCTTGGCTTATGCTTCCTGTACCTCATTACGCTAATGCGTTCTACTGCTTTAGTACTAAACTGACTAACCACGCCTACAGATGGGTGCATACTGCAGGAAGGAGGACTTAAGTTTTATTTCTACTTAGTGTCACCTCCTGGTGGCAGGAAAGCATACACCCATGGTCCCCCAATGATGAGCTCGAAGAAAAGGATTTTCCGGTTAGTACACACAAATGAATGTTGTCCCCCGGCTTGAATCTTGTTCCCTGGCAATATTCCTAATTTTGTGGAGTGAAGTGGCGAACGTTTGACCATGATGTCACCGTGAAACTGAACTGTAAACTTGACCAAATGTTTGTGTACCAGCCACCTGCTTGTGGTTAAAAACTATGTTTTGAAACCATGTATGATATTAACAAATTATTGTTCTACCTGATGAGCTACCATAATCTGATACGAAACGTGTCGGGTTTTCTGCATCAGATTGTTTTTTTTGTATATTGGCTCCTCTCTTTATGTTTAAGTTCATTTAGACTTCTAGGAGTATTACAACTGACCTTGGACGTTTGACTGTAATAAGTGACATTGGTTCAGGATGAGAGATCAAACCTAGTACATTAGAGGGAAACTGGTGGGTAATTCCACTGCATATATTTGTGTTTCTGCGGGGGTTGGGTGGGGTGTTGTCCATGTGCTCTTCTTATTTCACAATATTTTGGTGTTCTTTTAATGAAATTATCAAATAAATGAAAATTATTTTAGAGTGTTTTCCTTTTGGTGTTCACGTTATTTTTTTACTAAATGAGTTAAAAAGTTCATAAATGAAGCACTTAAATGAAGATTTTGATTTCTTATACAGCATTTTTTTGCACACTAAGTTTAAAGGGAACCTATCTCTCCCTGTCCCTGCGCCTTCCTATTTAATCCCTAACCATCCCTCTCTGTGCTAAAGGGGCCCTATAATGAGGGACAAAAATAAGTTTTATACTTACAAACTGTCTCCAATTGGAGACTGGAAAGGCGGGCTCCAATCTCCCCTCCTCGTGCTGTCTCCACATGCCCCGCTGGCGTCCACATTCTCCTTGGGCTGGTACACCTATTCGAAATGCCCGCCTCTTGTGATCATGTGATGCCCGGGCAGGAATGTCCTATCCGGTCTGGTGCATTGTGGGGATAATCACGTGGCATTTGTGGACGCCTAGCAGGGCGTGTGGAGACAGTGCGAGGAGGGGAGAATGGAGCCCTCCTTTCCAGACTCCAACTGGAGACAGTTTGTAAGTATAAAACTTATTTTTCCCCCTCATTATAGGGCCCCTTTAGCGCAGAGAGGGATGGTTAGGGATTAAATAGGAAGGTGCAGGGACAGGTAGAGATAGGTTAGAGGGGTAGATCGCGGTGACAGGTTCCCTTGTAAGTATTAAACAAGATGGTAAGTGCTGAATAAACCTTAAATAAGTGAACGTCACATCGGAATTTTAGAGTATTAAACTAAAAGCACCACCATCAGCAGTATCTGTGCTGCATTCCATGAAGGTGCCTATTATTATGCCCTGACTTCCCCTGTACACTTCATAAATACCTTTTATAAAAAAATCTCCCGCCCTACATCATAATTACCTTGTCCCGGGCCAATGGGCTTGATTGCAGATCTGTCCATCCCACCTCTCCGCGCCATCCTTGGTGGAATTAAACCTAGGTATACAGGCACTATTAATGATTGAGTCCTTCGTTGTGGTGGGATGCCAACCACTGACCTATTGTTCTACCCAACACTGCATAATGAATAATGAAAATTAAAGTCTTTTAGAAATCCGCCTATATTTTGTATGTTCACACAGTACTTTTTTCATAATCCACATTGAAAACCATGAATTTCTTGACGGGATCTTTACCAGGACTAGTCTATTCTGAATACTTGTCACTTGCTGAATAAAGTAGATCAAATTTAATTTTGTTTTTTACTGGACTTTATTTTATGTAAATTTAATGTGTCAAAGATGATTATTCAACTTCCATTTATTTATATTTTTAGTTTTGTTGGCTGTTGGTGTAAGCGAGTCTGCTTGGGTTAACAAGATCTTCACAGCGATCAATCTTCTGGTGTTGGCCTTTGTCATCCTGTCTGGCTTCTTAAAGGGTGATGTTAAAAACTGGAGTCTTACTCAAGAAGATTATGATAATCTTAATGTCACTAAGGGGTAAGAGTGCTTACATATTGTCTGCACAATTGGCAGCTTTACTTGAGAATCTGATAATTTGTCAGGTTCCTTGTGACCCTCCCGAGGGCCATAGGGTATTCGGTTCCAGGCGTTGAGTCACGGGGGATGTCACAGGGGCCTGTGCCCAGTCCCGTGGCCCTGGTGGTCGCTGAAAGTCAGTAAAAATAAAAATAGTTTGTGACGCCACCTACAGTTCTGGTATGGTTACCGGAGCTGCGGTCAGACTGCCGGGTTGATGGTAGGGCAGCCAGATGGTTATGCTCCCTGTAGGTGGAGCGGGATTCCCGAGGCAGTTGTAGAAGCTAAAGTTGCAGGACAGTCTATGAAGGGAGCAGGATCAGGAGCCATAAGAACAGTCACACACTGTTGATGTTTCCATACCTTTACTGATGTTGCAGGTATAGTCCAGAGTACCGTGTCTGATGTAACCTGCACAGGTGGTCTGGAAGCAGTTTGGGATCTCCACACCTGGCTAGTTGTGAGGCCTCCCTGTGTCTGTTTTCGTCCTAGGCTGCCTGAAGGTAGACCCTGACCCTCTCCTGCTTTCTTCACCTGTATGGCAGGCGGCGGGAGCCCTGTTGCTGCACACTGCTGTATCTGCTGCGGTCCATGGGCTCTACTAAGCGGCTGTGCCTTCAGGTGCTGCTGTGGCCAGGAGATCTGGAGTCTCCCTGGCTTCCATTCGTTACTGCTGGGCGGTTCATTCCCTCACAGTCTCGGACGCCGGTGTCCAGGTTTAGCACTGTTCTTCTGGGGTGAACCGGTATGGCTACACTCCCCTGGCAACTACTCTTTGCCTCCGACCCTCGCTCTTGGGTCCCTCATGCTGGCTAACAGCTCTCACTGGTACGGGCTTAGCGCACCTCCATCACCAGGACGTCTTCACAGTCCTCTCTAACTGAACTGCTGACTCCTGCCTCCAGGTCTGAACTTTATAGGGGACCTCGCCTGAACTGACCTCTCCCTTCAGGTCTGAAGTGGAAGGTGTTGTTTGCGGGATTGACTGATGTGGAGAGCCTTCTCTGGCCCAGGTGTATCTGTGGCAACCGAACCCTGGGGTGCCACACCTGTATTTGATGTTTTCTGCATTCTGAACATTTTTGCAGGACTTGAGGTTTAGCAGTATCATTAAATAGTGGTTCAGTAATGCCTCTTTCAAGTCATTACTTAATTTTTTTTCTGTTTTTCTTTAAAGAACGGAAGTTGGTTCCTTCGGTTCTGGAGGTTTTGTTCCTTTTGGATTTAGTGGAATTGCCTCTGGAGCTGCAGCATGTTTTTATGCTTTTGTGGGATTTGACTGCATTGCCACCACAGGTATGTGACTGTACACGTATACCGATTGTGATAGACAATGTACGTAACAAATGATCAGCCGCCAGTTTACCATTATCTGTTTACTACATGTGGGCCTGATGCTATCTCATCGGGAGAGCGGTGCATTATGATGGGGACAGGCTTTGTGGGGCTGGGTTCGGCGGCTGTCTCTCCTCCCTGTGTTCTCTCCCCTGTCCGCTGGTTTTCCCCCTCACTGTGCTGCCTTTCTGAGTGTGGGCTGAGGGGGGCTGGGGGGGTGAGTGTGGCCTGAGGGGGGTGAGTGTGGGCTGAGGGAGGGGGGGTGAGAGTGTGGGCTGAGGGAGGGGGGGGTGAGAGTGTGGGCTGAGGGAGGGGGGGGGTGAGAGTGTGGGCTGAGGGAGGTGGGGGGTGAGTGTGGGTTGAGGGGGGGGGGGGGTGAGTGTGGGTTGAGGGGGGGGGGGAGGTGAGTGTGGGCTGAGGGAGGGGGGGGAGGTGAGTGTGGGCTGAGGGAGGGGGGGGAGGTGAGTGTGGCTGAGGGAGGGGGGGGGGTGAGTGTGGGTGAGGGGGGGGGGAGGGGTGAGTGTGGGCTGAGGGGGGGGGGAGGGGTGAGTGTGGGCTGAAGGGGGGGGGGAGGTGAGTGTGGGCTGAAGGGGGGGGAGGTGAGTGTGGGCTGAAAGGGGGGGGGAGGTGAGTGTGGGCTGAAGGGGGGGGGGGAGGTGAGTGTGGGCTGAAAGGGGGGGGGGAGGTGAGTGTGGGCTGAGGGGGGGGGGGGTGAGTGTGGGCTGAGGGGGGGGGAGGTGAGTGTGGGCTGAGGGGGGGGGGGGAGGTGAGTGTGGGCTGAGGGGGGGGGAGGGAGTAGTGTGGGCTGAGGGGGGGGGGGGAGGTGAGTGTGGGCTGAGGGGGGGGAGGGGGGGAGGTGAGTGTGGGCTGAGGGGGGGGGAGGGAGGTGAGTGTGGGCTGAGGGGGGGGGGAGGGAGGTGAGTGTGGGCTGAGGGGGGGGGAGGGAGGTGAGTGTGGGCTGAGGGGGGGGGAGGGAGGTGAGTGTGGGCTGAGGGGGGGGGAGGGAGGTGAGTGTGGGCTGAGGGGGGGGAGGTGAGTGTGGGCTGAGGGGGGGGAGGTGAGTGTGGGCTGAGGGAGGGGGGGGAGGTGAGTGTGGGCTGAGGGAGGGGGGGGGAGGTGAGTGTGGGCTGAGGGAGGGGGGGGAGGTGAGTGTGGGCTGAGGGAGGGGGGGGGAGGTGAGTGTGGGCTGAGGGAGGGGGGGGAGGTGAGTGTGGGCTGAGGGAGGGGGGGGGAGGTGAGTGTGGGCTGAGGGAGGGGGGGGGAGGTGAGTGGGGCTGGGGGGGGGGAGGTGAGTGTGGGTGGGGGGGGGGAGGTGAGTGTGGGTGAGGGAGGGGGGGAGGTGAGTGTGGCTGAGGGAGGGGGGGAGGTGAGTGTGGGCTGGGAGGGGGGAGTGAGGTGGGCTAGGAGGGGGGGGGGTGAGTGTGGCTGAGGGGGGGGGGGAGGTGAGTGTGGGCTGAGGGGGGGGGGGGGGATGTGGGTGGGGAGGGGGGGGGGGGTGTGGGTGAGGGGGGGGGGGGGGGGGGGGTGGGGGGGGGGGGGGAGGTGAGGTGGGTGAGGGGGGGGGGGGTGGTGTGGCTGAGGGGGGGGGGGGCTGGGGGGGGGAGGGAGTGTGGGTGGGGGGGGGGGGGGGAGGTGAGTGTGGGCCGAGCCTGTTCTGTGCTTACAGGACCTGTGCTGATGTCAGTCATGTGATCAGTCACATGACTGTGACATCACTGCAGGCCCTGTCAGGTCGGTATTTGCGGCAGGGGGTGTCCGGGGGCATGGTGTGCGGCAGAGGGGGAGGAGGGGAGCAGCGGCGTGGTGACGACTGTTGCGGGGGTCTGCGGGCGGAGTGTGCTGCATCGGCTTCTGATGTCTCTGCCTCCGCCAGCCTGCGCCATATTACCACACTCATTTTTGGGTGTGCTATTAGGGCGCACCTTCCGGGGCAAAACATTGCATTGCGGGATTCCCGGACATCCAGATGGCAGTGGATGACAGATAATTTAAGGTAAGTATATGTTACATTCTCTGTTTTTGACAGTTTAAGATTTATTAGTAGGAGAAAGGTTTTTGTCACCTTTTGCATAAGCAATTGAAAAACAACTTCTGTAATAGGTATGTTTTGGTAATGACTATTTCTGCGTTTTGTAC
The DNA here is from genome assembly GCA_033576535.1 of Allobates femoralis. Taxonomy (NCBI): domain Eukaryota; kingdom Metazoa; phylum Chordata; class Amphibia; order Anura; family Aromobatidae; genus Allobates; species Allobates femoralis. The sequence continues at coordinate 81,869,132 of JARQOC010000008.1, read as the reverse complement.
GTTGTTTTTTTAAGGCTCCTATAAATTTGCATTTAATTTAAGAAAAAAAAATTGATTTGATTAAACTTGATGGAAATTTAATTTTTGATCTTATAAGCAAATTGCCAAGTTTTATGTAATCTTTTTATTTGCTAGAAATAGGATCACATAGATAAATATACAATTCCCGTCAACTTTTTAGCAAATACGAAGTTGCATTTCCCAAGAAGTATTGTTAGACCTCTCAAAAGTGAGTTGTGCTTTTTATTCTTATGTTCATTTTGGAAACCTATAAATAAATTGGGTATGTCGCTTCGCGATCGAACACTGCCCTGACAATCTGTATGCAAAGCACTGGTGAGGGCAAAGGTAATGCTCAATTGTGAACTTATGCACACATTTCCAGGAATAATATGAAAGACTCACGGCAGAATTCTAAGAAAATAGGTTCCAGACTATAAAGGGGACTGCAGGTTTTTACTAGCGAAAAGCTGACAGGTCCTGTATAATATCCATCGCCATATTACTAATACACGACTGTTTAAAATATTTAATTCCAGGTGAAGAAGCTAAAAACCCCCAGCGTTCGATTCCAATTGGTATCATAGTGTCTCTCCTCATTTGCTTTGTGGCATACTTTGGAGTATCTGCTGCACTCACAGTAATGATGCCATACTACATACTGAATAAAAAAAATCCCATCCCTGGAGCGTTTGGGCACGTACAGTGGGAGCCGGCTCGTTATGTTGTATCTGTTGGGTCTCTGTGTGCCCTCTCAACAAGGTAAAGTCTTTTTAAGATGGAAAAAAAAACAAACTCCTAAAATCCCATCTTACTTTGATTGTTTACCATACAGGTCCTCCTCTAGAATTTAATGTCTTAATGAAAAAAGGCATGCATATACATCCTAATTTGAAAAAATGATATATACATATGCCTAATCGGGGTAGCAATTAGGTAATTTATAAGCTACTATCCCAGTAACAGAGAAGAGAAATGGAAAAGATGTTGTACTAATTTCTGCAGCCGCTACTCTGTACAATGCCTAAACTGTTGTCTGGTCTGGTCCGGTCCAAAGTTCTGGTTAGCAAAACGGCAAGGAAAAAAAAATGCGTTGAAGCTTCTAATGGGGACGTCACATGCGTCAATGTCGCCAGCGATCTCATCACTGGCGACATTGAAGGCTGATCGCTGGTGAGCTGTCACACAGGCAGACTCACCAGCGATCAGTACCAGCGAGATCGCTGTTAACCATATAAACAAGCGGGTAACTAAGTGCCGTGCGGCGCTTAGTTACCCTCTCTTTACCATGGATACCAGCTCCTAGCCCTTGCTGAGAGGCGCTGGGAGCTGGCTTCTCGATCGTCTCCCAGTGTCACATGCAGCGATGCTGCGTGTCCACCGGGCGACCATCGCCAGGTTTTAGAGCAGGTTCTAAAACCTGGCGACCATCAACCAGCGATTTATCACTGGTTGATGCGCCCTGTCTCACGCGTCAATATCACTGCAACGTCATGTGCAGCAGCGATATTGCACGCGGTATTGACGAGTGTGATGTCCCCATTACGGACTTCTCAATGATTGAGGATAACATTTCACTGACTATCCAATAATGATTTTTTTAAATTTAACAAAACATACCTTCAGTATCAATATGACATGTAGAAACCATTAACACAAAATTGGAGATTACCTCTCATGATTAAGTCAAGTGTAAATATATTAATTACATTTTTGATTTCACTTTTTCCACAGTTTATTGGGTTCCATGTTTCCAATGCCGCGTGTGATCTATGCGATGGCTGAAGATGGACTTCTCTTTAAGTTCTTAGCTAGGGTCAATAAAAAGACAAAGACTCCACTAATTGCTACTATTGTGTCAGGCATTTTCTCAGGTGAGAATGTGAACCTATAAGCATTTATTGGGCATTTAAGAGAAAACTGCACCTGAACCAGGGCACAATGTAAAGGGTGTGTAAGACTACGTTCACTCACACCAAATATCTAGACCACAGAAAAAAAAACCGTATAAGGCTGCCTTCAGACTTTCAGATGCATCTGCAAGCATCTGCATGCAGACCGCGGCCCCTATGTTTATAATGGAGCACACGGCGGTCTGCAGATGCTTGCAGACCGCCGTGCGCTCTCATTGCCCGCCATTAGTGATCTGTGCGCAGGCGGATGCCTGCGCACACATCACACACTCTCGCCCGCACCAGGGACGCAACATCTCGCGTCCCTGGTGCGGACGAGAGTGTGTGATCTGTATGCAGGCATCCGCCTGCGCACAGATCACTAATGGCGGGCAATGAGAGCGCACGGCGGTCTGCCAGCATCTGCAGACCGCCGTGCGCTCCATTATAAACATAGGGGCCGTGGTCTGCATGCAGATGCTTGCAGATGCATCTGCAAAACGCTGCAGATGCATCTGCAAGTCTGAAGGCAGCCTAACTAATGTGTGGAAGTACTCTGCTATCTAATATATAAAGCTGAATGTGTGTATGTGTGTGTATGTATATCCGGGATTGGCATCTACACCGTCGCAACTACAGCTATAAAAATTTGCACAGTCACACGTCTGGACCCCGAGAGCGTCATAGGTTATGTTGTGAGGCGAAATTTTAACCCTGCGCGTTCCAGTTCACCAAACAATTTTGCCCCTATCTATATAATGGGGAAAAAGTGACAGTTACCAGTTGACAGTTGTGAATGAGAGGGGCTTAATGATAGCACCAAAGACTAACAGCACATACCAGCACATCGTCACTAAGATGGGGCCCCAACATGAGATATTAACCACACACGGGGACATGTATACACACCACATGCACACACAGAGTAACAGCAAGTGTATAGTCGCTAAAGTGCAGCACCAACATTGGATACTCACCACGCACCCGAACAAACACACACACACAACAAAGAGACACACAACACAGAGACACACACCTCCCCCAAGGGGACACACACACACTCTATAGCGACACATGCACTCACCCCACAGGGACACACACACACCACAATGAGACACACATAACAGACACACACACACCACACAGACCCCCCCACAGGGACACACACACATAGCCACCCTATAGGGACACATGCACTCACCCCACAGGGACACACACACACCACAAAGAGACACACACACACCACACAGACCCCCCCCCCCCACAGGGACACACACATACATTCCCTATAGGGACACATGCACTCACCCCACAGGGACACACACACACCACAAAGAGAGACACATACAACAGAGACACACACCACACAGACCCCCCCCCCCACAGGGACACACACATCTACACCCCAGGGACACACACACCACACAGACAGACACAGATGTGCACAAATCACCTCACACAGCTCGCCTCATACATCTGCTATCTTTATTTTCCAAACATAAACATCTGATTAAAAACAGCCAATGTGCAACACATGTGCCATATAGGGAATTAAGGCAGATGTCAGTCACATGAGCCGTCTATTATGTGTATGTGTGAGGTAACATATACTGCCTGGCCAGGGGGAGGGTTTACTGTTGGCTGGAGATTTATTAGGCTGCCTATAGCAATCAATCACAGCTCAGCTTCTATTTTCCTGCAGGTCATTAATATGACATATTCAAATTCAATGTTGTTATAGTTAACAGCAGTTATTTATTAACCGGGCGTAGCCGGGTACTACAGCTAGTAATAATAATAATAATAAAAAGCAAGTGCTTAGTGAAAAACAGTATAAAAACAGGGTATGTAATTAATACGTTTTTGCAAAAAAGTACGTAAGCCGTTCTACGTCTTCAACGTGACCCATATCAGAACGGTCCTATCTAAACTAATTTAAAACCTGATCCTGTATAGTATATCTCATGGATGCCGGGTGAAGAAAGGCCAGAGTCCAACATGGACATAGTGTAGCGGACGGCTTATGTGCCTGGCTCAGAATGGGGGGTGGGTGGGGCACTCCCTGTCTTGCTAAAAGACTGAATAATGAGAACTTCACCTGAGCCAGGGCACAATGTGAACGGGTGTGTAAGACTACGTTCACTCACACCAAATATCTAGACCACAGGAAAAAAAAACGTATAACATACGTGTGGACGGTTCTGATATGGGTCACGTTGAAGACGTAGAACGGCTTGCGTACTTTTTTTGCAAAAGCGTATTAACTAAGTACCCTGTTTTTATACTGTTTTTCACTAAGCACTTGCTTTTTATTATTATTTTATTCTAGCAGAGTACTTCCACTCGTTTGTTATACGTTTTTTTTTTTCTGTGGTCTATTTATTGGGCATTTCTTTAAGACTTGGTGCTTGCTGGCCTTGTATGGCCACATTCTGATCAGTTTTATTTTTTTTTTTAACCATATTTTTATTGGGTTTTTGACATTACATCAGAAATATAGTATAAGGATAAGCATATCCAACATTAAATTACACGAAACCAAAATCTTTAACTGAAATTAACAGCTTTTATCTATTTGCATTTACGTCTCTTGACTTTCAATAAACCCTACCCCACCCACTTCGGAAATCATCTATTCTTTCAATCGTGTTTTGAGATTGCAAGAAAATATGAACATGTTATATAAAAACCAATTCAAGATTTATCTTAGTTTTTTAACCTTTTAACCATTTAACCATCACACCTCAGTCTGCCTAGTGTCCCTTCTAGCTCCCTTTCCGCGTACCAAATCGTCGATCGAAAGGGTAGCATGAATTTAGTTATGTCACCATCTGAGAATTCGTTTTCGATGAATATTTGCCATTTGTAAAAGAATTTCTTGGTTAATTTATTAGGGCTCCGTATCGCGTCCATCGATTCAAGCGTCAGAGTATGACGCATCATCAATTTGATCTGGTTCAGGTCTGGGGGTCTGTCATTGAGCCAGTATTGTAGAAGGAGTCGTTTAGCTATTATTGCAATATAGTGCCATAAGACATGTGGGTGTCTGAGAGCTCCAGTATCTGTCTGATAGTGGAAGATCCAGCGCAACGGGTCTAGGTCCTCCATATCCCCACATATCTCTTTGGCCCAAGTGACCACCTTTCTCCAATAGTTTGTTGACTCAGGGCAAGACCAAAGCCCATGTTCTATGTCTGTCATCTCAAGTTTACACTTTGGGCAGTGAATCCATCTCCCCTGGTTGGCTTGGGAGGGGGGAACATTAAATCCCTGGATAGTCCCATGCATAATCCTGAATTGGGTATCCCTCCATCTCTCGTTGCTAACGTATCGTCTCATCAGCCCCCAACCCTCCAGGATTTTCTGGGTGAGTTCAGGATCTTTAATGTGTTTTCGCCATTTGTTGAAGAACCCTCTCCTCCCCCGCGGGCGTAGGACTTGCTGTATTTTAGTATACAGCGAGGTGATTGATACATCACCTTCATTTATCTGTAATATTTCGGACCATAAGTTATTATCAATTTCTCCCGAGAGGTCCCGCAAGTGTGAAAGAAGATGGTGACTCAACTGGCGGTATTGTATCGCCTGGAATTGGGGTAAATTAAAGGTAGTAAGCACCTCTTTCTCCGTCATCCACCTTCGTTCCTCAAAGTTTTGAGGTCTTCTAGAGTATTGACACCTTTTGCTTTCCAAGTTTTGAATAGAGAGTTTTCACGCCCCAACTCAAAGGCCGGGCATCTCCACGGATTGAGTCTCTTAGAGACCTTCCAAGCCAGTTTGAGTTTTTTCCTGATTTCTCTCCATGTTATGATGGTATCTCTATAGATTACTGTGTTTTTCAGGGAAGCCGGAAGGCAGGACAACGGAGAATGTAATAAAGCGGATAAGTCCCAGGGTTTAGCCCATTCTCCCTCCAGTTCTGAGTCTGCAAACTTGCTTGTTCCCTTAATCCAATCTAGTACATAACGAAGGTTGCATGCTAAATTATATCCCCTAACATCAGGAAGTTGCAGTCCCCCTTCTTGTTTAGGTTGTATTAGTGTCCTAAAAGCTAGTCTAGATCTTTTTCCTCTCCATAAAAATTTTGTAAACGCTTTGTTGAGTCTTATAATATCAGTGTGTTTCATTAACATAGGAATGGTTTGGAGAGGATAAAGCAGTTTTGAAAAACTCATCATTTTAAGTAAATGGCAGCGTCCCAGCAGAGACAGCGGCAGTCCCACCCATCTTCCCAGCTCCTGTTCTATTTTTGTAATGATCGGCAAAAAGTTAAGTTTATATGTCATCTCACTGGACCTGGCTAAGTGTATTCCTAGATATTTGAGGCTATGCTTCGCTACGGGTAGTCCGCAAAAATGGTCTCCTTTTTGTGCTCCTTTTTCTTGATTTATAAAGAGGACTTCACATTTGTCTTTGTTTAAAGAAAAACCTGAATATCTACCCCATTTCTCTATGTCTGACAATATATCTGGAAGGTCCCTCTCTGGGTTCTGTACATATAGGATAATATCGTCGGCAAAAAGCGAAAGCTTGACTTCGGCGTTCCCTATCTTAAAACCCTCATAGGTGTTATGACGTTCCAGATGTAGTGCCAGAGGTTCTATAGCCAAATTGAATAACAGGGGCATAATGGGCAACCCTGTCTCGTTCCCTTTTGGAGGCTGAAAGAGTCAGATAGGAAACCAGGGGTACTAATGCAAGCTTTGGGGTTGCTATATAAAGCATTAATATATTGTCTAAAGGGGCCTCTTATACCCACGGAGTCAAGCACTTTACCCAGCCATGACCATCTGACATTGTCGAATGCTTTTTCAGCGTCAAGAGTGATCATGGCTGGGTTGCCGCCATTAATTTTTGTTTTCTTTCCCATCACATCTATCATCAGTATTGCTTTTCTAATATTTGTAGTGGTTGACCTCCCCTTAACAAACCCCGCCTGATGTGCGGGTATCAGTTTGGGTAGGACCACCGCCAATCTGTCCGCCAGGATCTTGGAGAGGAGCTTCAAGTCTTGATTTATTAGTGATATCGGTCTATAATTGGCCGGGTCTGTGGGTATTTTCCCTGGTTTAGGTATCAATTTGATGTAAGCCATATTCATTCTCTCCGGGATAGGAGCCCCACCTAATATTGAGTTAAATAGGTCGCATAGCACCGGAGTGATCTGCTCCCTCAATGACTTGAAAAAAGCCCCATTATAGCCATCTGGGCCGGGTGCTTTGCCCGGGTTTAAATGACGTATGACCGACTCAATTTCGTCAGTTGTGATTGGGCTATTAAGAAATTGCACATCTTCCTGGGAAACAGCCGGCAGTGTAATCCCCCCCAACCAGTCAAGGCTGTCTGGGTTATCAGCGTTGATCTCTGTGTAAAGAGAAGTATAATATCTGCCCAACACTCTTGAGATGTTCTTAGGGTCATGCCAAGTGGTGCCATGGGTGTCCACTATCGTTTGTATTGGGGAAGGTTTATGTCTACCCTTAGCTAACCTAGCTAATAGGCGTCCTGCCTTGTCTCCGAATTTCTGGAGCTCTAATTCTAAGCGATTTTTATAAATGTCTTCCCGCTTTCCCGCCCAAGCATCAAAATCTTCTTTGCCTGCATCCACATATCTCTGTCAGGAGCTGCCATTGTGGATTGATAGCGTGTATACGCGTCTCTTACCACTATACTGGTTTGAAGAAATTTGTCTTTAATTTGGCGCTTAATCCTCATGCTATATGCCATGATATGTCCTCGTAGCACTGTTTTTGCCGTTTCCCAGTATAGAGCTGGATCAGATCTATGTTCACGATTATCAGAAGAGAAGTGAGACCACCATTCACCCAGTAAGTTAATGAAATTTTCTTCTCTGACAAACGTGTCGGGAAATCTCCATAAATAATCGGAGCCCTTCTCAAATTTGTCCCTGGTCTCTAACACCAACGGGCTATGGTCCGAGATCAGCATGTCCTCAATTTTGATGTCATTCATTTGTTGGATTATCTTGGGTGAAACAAAGAACATATCCAACCTGGACCACGACCCATGGGGGTGCGAGAAGTGGGTAAACTCTCTACCAGTGGGTTTACTAACCTCCAAGCGTCCAACAGTCCAGTTTCTCCCACTAGTTTTCCAAAATACTATATTCACCTGATCTACCTCCTGCTTGCTTTCTCAAGTGAGTTTGTGAGGTCGTGCGTCTATCCTCTTCCTCCTTCATGACCGTATTAAAGTCTCCACCGATTATTTTAGTGATCTCATTATCTAGGAGCAGAGTGTTTTGTAATTGTTGGAAGAAGGGTTTCTGCTTTCCGTTAGGGGCATAGATATTAGGCGGCCGTCACACGCACAGATATCTTTAGCGATATTGTAAGCGATCACGTGCACGCGCAATCGCTTACAATATCGCTCACATCGCTGGTGAGATGTCACACAGACAGACTCACCAGCGATGCGGAGCCGCGATCTCGCTCGTTACTATGGTACACATCGGGTTACTAGGGCCGCGCGTCGCTTAGTTACCCGACGTGTACCATAGTTACCATCTCCCAGCATAGGCTCTGCCGCTGGGAGATCGTTCATCGTGGTGTTATACACCACGATGAGACAGATCGTGAAATCGCTCATCGCTAGATCTGAGCTCCGGAGCTCAGATCAGCGATGTCACGATCAAGCGATTTAACATAGTAAATCGCTTGATTACATGCAACGATTTCTTGCCCGATATCGCTTAAGCGATCAAAAAGGAGATCGCTTAAACGATATCGGGCAAGAAATCGTTCCGTGTGACGGCCGCCTTATAGATATTAAAGGTGTCATTATGGATTTGTATCTTTACTTGTATTATCCTACCTTCCTTGTCTTGTGAAGTAGATAGTATTGTGTGGGCTAGTGACCTATGTATCAGAATTATAACTCCCGCCTTTTTTTCTATTGCCCCCGAACCATAGACCCCTCCTACCCATAATTTTTTAAGGCGAAAGAAGTCCTCCGCGGCCAGGTGGGTCTCCTGAAGCAACGCTATGTCCACATGTAGTCTCTTAAGATGGCGCAGGATCATCATGCGCTTTGCCGGGGAGCGCAGTCCCTTAACATTCCAGGAGGCCCACCTAACCATCGGAAGCCTCCCCGCTCGGGTCCCAAAATTTTTTCATGATGAATATCCACACGTAGTAAGTTTCATCTGGCCTGACATTGAGTAAGGTGTGGCAAACAGTGATGGTATAACTTTTTAAAGAAACAGTTCCAATCCCAAGGATAATTTCCGTTCTTTCCTCTTTTTCCTTCCCACCCTCCTCCCCCCAAAACTCTCCAACATCTTTCAACATCAAAAAGTCTGCGACTTCACTTATGTCCCCAGTGCAGTTCACACATTCAGCTCCCCCCGCCTCATCCTCCACCACCTCTGAAAACACTTAAACAGATAATATTGTAACTCCAACGTACTGCCCAAAGAGCATTAGTCTCCAGTTGGTTATCTTCAATAAGGAGGTAATTCTATAAATTGCCCAAGGGTCATGTCTTGTGATCACAATTTATAAACATCTCACAACCCTTCTCACACCCTCTACCGTAATATGGATTCAGAGAGTTTCAGAGACTTTCTGTATTCGGTTGAGTGGGTTGCACCTTAACCTCTCCATGTCCAGGTGTCAATAACAGATCGCCAAAGTGAAGAAGGTCTCTGTAAACACCTTAACGTCATTATATCCATGGTCCTGTGGATTAAGCAAAAGTAAAGATATAGAAGAGAGAGAGAGAAAAGAGGAGAAGAAAAAAAAAAAAGAAGGGGGGGGGAGGAGGGGGGGGGGGAAAGGCTAAAATATTTTCTCCTCTTCATCTCGTAGTGTATCCTCTTCATCTCGTAGCGTATCCAGGTCATATCTCTTTTCCTTCAGGACATCCGTTTTTTATCCGCCAGATGCAAGGGCCATAAAAATTAGTTCAAATAACGTGTTCCTGTCTCATTTCTTCTTTTGCCATCTATTTCCGGATTGTCTCTGTTGTTTCGGAGTGCCCGTGTTGCTCCCTTTTGTGTTCCATCATCTAATAAGGAATACGATCTGAGTCTATAGGATCGCACCGAGGTTCTTTCCATTTCGTTTTCTGAATCTGGGGCAGGCGTAGGTTTCACAGGTGATCTCCTACTGGTACGAGGCGGTGACTCGGTTCTTCTTGGGGAGTTGAAATTTTCTCTAACAGACGCCATTGCAGGTCTTACCGGGCTCCCGGAGGTCTCCTGCACGTGGATGGCTGGTCAGGGGGCAGCTCCGGAGTCTGTTGCAGGCAGATGGCGGGGATTATGCAGGCGGGGAGCGGAGCGGCTCTAAGCGCGTCCGCACATGGAGGGGCCGGAACCGGAAGTGATCAGTTTTATTTTTATCAGTGCAGCTTTCATGTGTATAAATCACATTACTCCACAAAAAATCAGAATGAGGCCTTTTACTCATATACAGCTGATGTGCAGCCAGTAGCACAAGCAGTTCTGGGTGCATATCTGAAATGCCTTTCTCATAGTAACCGCATCTAGTAGCATACATAAACAGATCTTTAGAAAAAGCCAGGGGTGCATACACCAGGAGACAGATGCTCACTGGTGAGCAATACACAGGCGCGTGATGCCATGCATAAAATGTTATCTTGCCCACAGGGCAGAATAACATGCTATGTGGACAGACTAGTCTGGAGGACACCCTAATTAGCATATCATAAATGATCTTTAGAAATACTTTTTCCAAAGATCGGTTTATGTGTGCTATTAGATGCTGGAACTGTTAAAAAAGGCATTTCAGATATGCACCCAGAACTGGTTGTGGCTCTGGGTGCACAGGGGACCTGACAGCTTTAAAATGTTGAAATTCCAATTCCCTTTTAAATTGGGGGCAATGCGCCTAGGAATTCACTGTGTTTGAGCGCTTTAGCCAGCTGCCCGCAGTGTTTTCTTGGACTGGTCTCCCTGAGATCAGTGAATACTTTGCAATCTTGGTCTACTAGGCCTTGCTCCCACCTAGCCAGAATCCTACTCCACACTGATGAGGGGCAACACCCCGAAACAGCTGTATGTGGATGGATACCTGGCCTTGGTATTCCCTTGTCATATCTGTAAACTTGTAAAAGAGTTGGATATTGACTTAAAGGGCCACTTCATTTGGTGGTTATGGTGTTCTCCGCAAGGAGCCACCCCTTGGCTGGGTCCTTCCCTGGAGGGATATATGGCTAGTCCTGTGTTTGAGACTCCTAACCGAGGCTCCACAGACTCTATTTGCATATTCATATTTCCCAGGGGGCAATGCGCCTAGGAATTCACTGTGTTTGAGCGCTTTAGCCAGCTGCCCGCAGTGTTTTCTTGGACTGGTCTCCCTGAGATCAGTGAATACTTTGCAATCTTGGTCTACTAGGCCTTGCTCCCACCTAGCCAGAATCCTACTCCACACTGATGAGGGGCAACACCCCGAAACAGCTGTTGTGGATGGATACTGGCCTTGGTTTTCCCTTGTCATATCTGTAAACTTGTAAAAGAGTTGGATATTGACTTAAAGGGCCACTTCATTTGGTGGTTATGGTGTTCTCCGCAAGGAGCCACCCCTTGGCTGGGTCTTGCCCCTGGAGGGATATATGGCTAGTCCTGTGTTTGAGACTCCTAACCGAGGCTCCACAGACTCTATTTGCAAATTCCCTTTTAAAGGAACCTAAGTTCACACAAGCATCTAAAAGCATAAAAATGTACCGTATTTTTCGAATTATAAGACTCTCTTCAATTCGCCCCAAATTGGAGGGAAAACTGAGGTGCATTTTACAGTCCGAATCTAAAAAAAATAATCTTACCCGAGGGGTTGCGTGGTGGAGCAGGGGTGCGAGAGGCAGGCGACATGGGTCCACGGAGAATGGGGACAGAGCGGCGGGGGGGAAAGGTAGTGGCGTGTGGTGGGCGTCGGCAAGTTCTGTGTGTCTTCAGTCAGTCACAAGCTGTAACTGGCTGTAAGAGATTAGGACTTAAAAAAAAAATGGCTGGGAATCTCCCTCCACGGCCATTTTCTTGAAGTCTTAACCTCTTGCGACCAGTTATAGCTTGTGTCTGAATGCAGACACACAGAATATGGCAGCACCATACATAACAGGATTGGGGGACATACACTAGGATGATGGACATATACACCAGAATGGGGGACATGTATACCAGGATGGATGGATGCTCTATTCCAGTAACTGGGATATACATACTAGGATGAGAGACATGTATACTGATTGTAATACTGACACTGACATTATAAGATGGACCCCAGCATTAAAATTTCTTTTTTTTTTCTTACCCAAATTTGGGGTGCATCTTATAAAGCGAAAAATATGGTATGTAAAAACCAGTTCCATTGCAGATGATATGTATGGGATGCTTTTTTTTTTTTCTCCTCCATGGACACCACTCGGACTGAAAATATTGGCATTGGCCTCCTCAAAAACATTCCTATAACTTTCAAAATAAAACTGTACACACCAGACTACTTTAGTTAGTCTTTCTCTGAGATGTTCGGAAATGAGAGCTTTCAAGTGGAAACTGTTTTAGGTATTTTTTTTTGTCTACTGTGCACACATGCACACCCTAAAATTGATCAAAATTTACCAAATTTAGACTGACTCTACATCTAAACTCTAAATTTATTCTAACTCTACATCCCACGACAGATTGTTACTGACTGTCTCTACATCTAAACTCTAAATTAATTGTAACTCTACATCCCACGGACAGATTCTAATTCATCTACTCTAAATTTAGTCTAACTCTATATCCCAATTAATGACACAATTGTACCAAAAATTTGCACCAAATTTTATTGCATTTTGATGCAATTTAGACAACTCCCCTAACCACTATGTCAACTCTTGACACTAGACTATGCCATTTTGTTGATGGTGGGTGTGTTGGAAGGCATGCAAGAAGTTTTTGTTTAGTTTTTTGTTTAATTTGATTCCCCCCCCCCCCCACCTCCTGAAAACAAAGGAAACTTGTCACCAGTGTTGGGGTTTAGATCTCCAAAAACTGGTGATGGTTTTACTTTAAACCAGACTCTAATATCATTTATTCTGGGGTATGCAAAGATTGTATATATATTTGGTCTGCATTAGGCGGCCGTCACACGGTTCAATTTCTTGAACGATATCATTTAAGCGATCTGCTTTTTGATCGCTTAAGCGATATCGTTTGTGCATTGCTGCGTGCGATCAAGCGATTTTACAATGTAAAATCGCTTGATCGTGACATCGCAGATGTGAGAGCCGGAGCTCATATCAAGCGATAATCGCTTGTTCAATCTGCATCATCGTGGTGTTTGACACCACGATGAACGATCTCCCAGCAGCAAAGCCTATGCTGGGAGATGGTATCTATGGTAAACGTCGGGTTACTAAGCGCCGCGTGGCGTCTAGTAACCCGATGTGTACCATAGCTACCAGCGATCTCGCTGGCCCACATCGCTGGTGAGTTGTCTGTGTGACATCTCACCAGCGATGTGAACGATATTGTTAGCGATCGCGCGTGCACGTGATCGCTTACAATATCGCACACGATATTGTAGCGTGTGACGGCCGCCTTACTGGTATATGGAATATTCTTATAAAAATGGTGCACAAACTAAGCAGCACATACATGCATTGCAGTGATTATTTACCATTGCAACCCACTTTTCTTATGACAATTACCATATTTTTTGGACTATAAGATGCATTTTTCCCCAAAAAATTTTTGGGGAAAGTGGGGTGCATCCTATAGTCATGATATATGGGGCTGTGCTGTACTGTGTTGGAGGGGTGGATGACTCAGGAGCATTGTCCAGAGGCTGGAGGAGGCTGCAGAAGCAGCCATTGGTCACATGGGCCTGCTCATTAGGTTCATGTAATATGCACTGCATCCGACTGGTCCATGACCTCTGCTGAGAGGGAGTAGTGGCGCATTTAACATTAACCTAATGAGTGGGTCTAAAGGATCAGTGGATGCAGTCCTGTGCAATATTCACTGCTTCTCTTGTATCATTATTGGCATGGGGAGCAGTGAATGTGATGGACGATCATACTTTCCTCTCTTAATCGCTCCCTGCAGCCCGTGTCATCCGTCTGTCTGCTTGTACCGGCATCCTGTCATGTGAGCAGTTGCGCGCATTGATGATGTAGCTGTTCTGTGCCGCTCACATGACTGGATGCCTGTACAAGCAGACAGATGGACGGATTGCAGGGAGCGATGGAGTGGCAAGTATGATCGTTTATTATTTTTTTAACTGTGCGCCAGCATGGCGGGGGGGGGGGTGTGTTATACAGGGCGGGGGCCATAACCAGAATAGAGAATTATGTACAGGATGGGGGCCATATCCAGCATGAGGATTATATACAGAATGGGGGATTACCGTATATACTCGAGTATAAGCCAACCCGAGTATAAGCCGAGGCCCCTAATTTTACCCCCCAAACTGGGGAAACTTATTGACTCGAGTATAAGCCTAGGGTGGGAAATGCCACAGCCCCCCATCCTGGTATATAGCCCCCCCCCCCCATCATTGGTATACAGCACCCTCCATCACTGGCACACAGCATCCTCCATCACTGGTACATGGACCGCGCCATCAGTGGCACACATTCCCCATCACTGGTATATAACCCTCATCACTGGCACACACACCCCCATCACTGGTATACAGCCACCCTGCTGCCATCCCCCCCCCCCCAATCACTAGTATATAGCCCCCCTGCTGGCACACTCCCTCATCACTAGTATATAGCTCCCCTGCTGGCACACTCCCCCATCACTGGTATATAGCCCCCATAACTGGCACCCCCACCCCCATCACTGGTATATAGCCCCCCTGATGGCACCCATCTCTTGTATATAGCCCCTCTGCTGGCACACACCCCCATCACTGGTATATAGCCCCCATGACTGGCGCACACACACCCCATCACTGGTATATAGCCCCCTGCTGGCACACCCTCCATCACTGGTATAAAGCCTCCCTGCTGGCACCATCACTTGTATATAGCCCCTCTGCTGGCACCCCCCCTCCCATCACTGGTATATAGCCCCCATGACGCAGCAGCAATGACATCACTGCTGCGCCGGTCACATGATTAGAAGCCGGCATACAGATAGGAAGAGCGGAGGGAGGACGCCTGGTGCCTGCAGGACATCGGAGAGTGAGTTAAAGGTTTGTTTTATGTGAGACAAGGGGATGCAGTGCATATTCATTACACTAATGAGCGGCCCCACCTGACCTCCCGCTCACTCTGCTCCCCCCACAGCACATACTGACTGACTCGAGTATAAGCCGAGGGGGGAACTTTTCAGCACAAAATTTGTGCTGAAAAGCTCTGCTTATACTCGAGTATATACAGGATGGGGGATTATATATAGGATGCAGGCCATATCCATGGGGGATTATATACAGGATGGGGAATTATATAAAAAATGGGGGATTGTATACAAAATGGGAGATTATATGCAAAAGGAAGGGTGACATACATTACATGGAAGGGGTCCAGGATTGGGGACATTACCCCCATAATAGTGTCAGCAGCAGATCTCCCCCCATAACAGTTAATTATAACAAAATTTTTTGCTTAATTTGTTTCCTATTTTCCTCCTCTAAAATCTGGGTGCGTTTTATGGTCCGGTATGTTTTATAGCCTGAAAAATACGGTAAGTGGAGTCCATTGTTCAGGACTCACTTTAGTAGACCAGGTGGAAACCCTTCTGCTCTGCTAGGCTCTGTACCATTACTGCAATGTATCTGAAGGAGGGACTAAAAGGATACATTACTCCTGCATCTCCATGGGATAAGCTTTCAGACTCACATCTAACTGCTTTTCTCTCCCGCCTTCATTGGGGGATACCGGCCATGGGTGTTATGTTGCTGTCTGTCATTAGGAGGCTGACACTAAGTAGACAAAGGAAAGTTAGCCCCTCCTCTGCAGCGTACAGCCTCATGCTGACTCAAACTGAAGCCAGTTTCAGCTTGGCTGGAGGCTGATGTGACTCTGAATCTTTTTCTTCAGAGCACACCTGATATTTTTATTTTTTCCAGGGTGACCGGGTGACGAGATAACCATCCCCCCTTCCCTGGGTACCACTCGCCCATGCACAGCGTCTGTGGGGTATTTCGAGTGGCGCCTCTTAGTGCCTACAGCTACTGCCGGATCTTGATCTCTGGCACCCTTGGGGTGTCGTCCTCCTTGGGTGCCCAGATGCCTAGCTGGGGGAACCCAGCTGTCCGTGCTCAGACCTCGCCTCAGCACCTCTGATTTACAGAGTGTGCTGAGAGCTTAGAGACCCTCCCTCCCTCCGGTTGTGGAGCAAGGGGTACTGGGATAAGGATGCTCCCCTTGCTGCCTCTTAACATCTTCCCTCACAGCAGGAAGAATGCAGCCACCAGAGAATGCAGCCATGGGCAGAGAGTCACCAATCCAGAGAATGCAGCCTGGATGGAGGGTCCTCTTCCCCACTGCAGGGAGAACACAGGGGCCTGCCACAGTGTTTCACTACACGGCCGGATGGAATACCCTGCGGCGACCTTCCCAGCCGGGACGCACACCAGCAGTAAGTACCCAGAGCGTGCGTCCGCGGCCAGGACAACACTTGCATCCTGGCGGCGGGCCAAAAATTCAGCCCCGAGCTTTTTGCGGCCTAGGCTGCGTGGCTCCTTCCCCGGCCATCTGCTTGCAAATCGAGCCCCCGACTTTGGCGGCCTATGCCAATCGCTGCTCTGCCCCTTGACAGCCCACATCTCGGGCCTCTGCGCACTTCTCACAGGTAACGAGATTTCCTGTGCACACTTCGCAGCCGGCACCTCCCAGGACACACCTCCTCTCAGGGTCCCAGGGGTCATTTTTGCACGCTGGCCAGCATGATCAGCAGACACAGCGCTGCGCTCTGCTGGAGCCTGCAACTACTCTGGGGCAGAGTGACCACTGTTATTTCTGCGTCCCCCTAACCAGGCACAGCACTGCATCATCGGGCCGACAGCTGCATAAAGGTCATCTTCCTAGCCACTGGGGTTGAGTGGACCAACTTCTGCAGGACGGGGTAAACTGATACTCAGCAGACACTTGGCTCTTCCCTGCAACACCACAGCCATTTCCAACAGTACTATGCCCAACTAAAGAGCTCTCGTCCCCACAAGGAACATACTGTCTCTTATGTTAGCTGCGTAGCATGCTAATCAAGGCTGCCCCGGGGTCATTCCAACCCATACTGCCAGCCATATACCCTGGAACGAAACCAGTATTCAGCTGCCAAACCAGGGCACAGTGCACCTCCCCTCCCCCAAGTGGGTGGCCTCATTGACCCAGAAGGTCTCTCAGACCATTGCCCAGGTCCTACAACATCTTCCCAACTCCGCGGGACTCGCCATTAGTTTTCCGGAGGATCACCCCCGTTACAGAAGATTCCTCTTCTGATTGGAATCTTAATTCAGTCGGAGTCACTGAATTAACTGGGAAAAGAGGACAGAAGTTCATCCCCAGCCTGTCTCACGCCTTGGAATCGATGGCGCCTGAGAGAGGTCCTTGTTTCCCCCGGGAAGATCTCAGATTCAGACTGTGTGTGAAGAAAAAGCCATGTTTGATCTCGACTTTGCAGACACACGGGCAAAGATAGACCGTCTCATTACAGCCGTCAACCAGACATTAAAGATAGAGGATTGACCCCACCAACGTTCAGGAGCACGCAATCTCCTTCAAGCGCTACAGGCGCGCGCATTAGGCCTTTTCAAATCATGCCGAATTCCAAAACATACTTCGAAAAACACAAGGGGCATCCTGATGAGTTTACTCGACGAAGGCTCATAGACTTACATTACCCCTTCCCTGCCAACTTGTTAATGGAATGGGCTAACTCTCTGATGGTGGACCTCACTATTTCAAGGCTGTTCGCAAGAACCCTTCTGTCTCTGCCAGACGGAGCATCCCTTAAGGACCCTACAGATAAACAGATGGAGATCCTTTCACGCTCTGCTTTCGAGGCAGCTGGCGCGATTCTTACCTGTCTGTTTTAGTCTGGGTGGCTAAGGCCCTGGCATCTGGGTCAGACTCTCTCTGTAGAAGAGAGCTGGTTGACTTGGCGTCTCAGATCTCCCTAGTCGGAGACTTTCTGATCAATGCCTCTTTTGACGTGGTAATTGTGCAGCTCAAATGGCTGGCAATGCCATTACCATCCACAGAGCCCTCTGGCTTATAAACTGGTACGCTGACGGGACCTCCAAAACGTCTACTCAAACCTACACGTTTCATCTCCAGAGATCAGCCGGTTAGTTTTCGTTCCTTTCGATCCTTTAGTGGGTGGACCAATCTGCAGACTGCCCCCAGACCAGTTAGATCTCTGTCCAAACACAGACAGAGCCAGGCATCTTTCAAAACAGATGCTCCCTAGCGCTCGCGTCCCAAGCCCACCAGAAACTAGGTAGCACGGTCCCGCAGGTTGCATCATGACTCGCATTCCCTCTCGGACAACAGCACCAAAGTGAGCGACCGTCTGCTCTTCAGCCAAGTCTGGCTCTCCGTAGTAGAGGATGAGTGGGTCAGGGATCTCGTATCCTCAGGACACAGAATAGAGTTTGCAGTCATGCCGCCAAAGAGGTTATGCAGGTCCCGTCCCCCGAAACCCACTGCACGGGCTCGGGCATTTCATCGGGTTGGTGACTTCCTGCGACAAGACTGGGTAATCACACCCGTCCCAAAGGACGAATGCTTCAAGAGGTTCTACTCCAACCTTTTCGTCGTGCCAAAGAAGGATGGATCCTACCTACTTTACCTACCTACGTCCTACTTTAGATTTAAAACTCAACAGTCGCCTCAAGGTCCAGTCCTTTCGTATGGAATCTCTGCGGTCAGTGATAGCTTCCATGGAGGGAGTTCCTGGCATCTCTCGACGTCCAGGACGCCTACTTTCACACTCCCATCTTCCCTGCTCACCAGAAATTCCTTTGCTTTGCAGTACAGTTGCACCACTTCCAGTTCAAAGCCCTCCCATTCGGCCTGGCCACGGAGCCCCGAGTGTTCACCAAGGTCATGGTGGCCGTCATAACCATCCTACACTCTCGCCTGGGCTGGATTGTGAACCTGGACAAATCCTCCCCGACTCCCGACGCAGCATCTCACCTTCCTGGGTATGGTCTTCGACACATCCCAGGGATTAGTTGTCCTCCCACCAGAAAAGTCAGCAGCTCTCCGCCAAGAAGCACCACTACACCACATTCCATTCGATTCAGGATGAAAGTCCTGGTTGCGGCGACTGAAGCAGTCGCGTTTGCCCAACTGCATCTCCAGCCCCTACAGTTGGCACTTCTAGCTGCCTAGGATCAGAATCCCTTATCCCTGGACCAGAAGTGCCACTTAAGCCTTCAGGTCAGATGCTGGCTCTTGTGGTGGACACTTCGGTCCTCACTGCAACAGGGCATATCTTTCCTCCTGGTACGTTGGAAGATGGTCACCACCGACGTTAGGCTAGCGAGCGGTGTTCCTTCTGCACACCACCCAGGGGAGCTTGACTCCTCCCGAGACTTGGCTCCCGATCAACATCCTGGAGATGAGAGCCATTCTACTAGCACTGCTCAAGTTCCATCACCTCCTAGCAGGTCACCCCACTCAGGTCTGGCTGTTGAGACCTGGATCTTGACCCAGGCCGAATTTTTGCCCGAAGTGATCAACATTATGATCAGAGCCCGGAAACCTTCGTCCATACATATTTACCACTGCGCTTGGAAAATGTTCTTTTCCTGGTGTCAGTCATGGTCATTCCACTCTAGATCTTTCCATCCCGGTGATTTTGGGTTTTCTTTAGTCTGGTTTGGACAATGGGTCTAGTTTTGAGTTCTTTGAAAGGCCAGAATTCCGCCTTGTCAATCCTCTTCCAGAAACGACTCACTTCACACTCCCAGGTTAGGACGTTCATTCGAGGAGTTGCCTAGTGCCGCCTTACCGATCCCCTCTTGAGCCCTGGGACCTTAATTTAGTATTGAACGCTCTAAAGGGAACCCCCCCTTTGAGCCCTTGAGGGATAAACACCGTTACACCTCTCCTGGAAGGTAGCCTTCTTGAAGCTATCACTTCCATCAGGAGAATATCAGAGCTGGCGGCACTCTCATGTCACTCACCTTTCCTTGTTTTCCGACCCTCGTCTGATTTCCTTCCGAAGGTGGTGTCCCCTTTCCACCTGAACAAGGAGATCGTGTTGCCTTCCTATTGCTCGGCACCGTCCAACAGTAAGGAGATTTCCCTGAATTCGTTTGATCTTGTCAGGGCTCTTCATTGGTACGTCTCTCGTACGGCCCCATTCAGGAAGACAGACGCTCTCTTTGTCCTCCCCAAATGACATAGAAAAGGCATGCCAACCTCTAAATCTACGATTGCTCGTTGGATAAGATCCGCAATTCAGGAATCCTACAAGCGCAAGGGAAGAGCGGCCCCACAGGGCCTCAAGGCGCACTCCACAAGGCGGTGGGTGCCTCCTGGGCCATCAAGCATCAGGCTACAGGTCTTCAGGTGTGTAAGGCTGCAACTTGGTCCAGCCTGCACACCTTCTCAAAGCACTGTGGACTCCATACTCGGGTATCGCGTCCTGGGACGAAGGATCCTACAGGCAGCGGTTGCTCACTCTTTGACGGAGTTCACTGCGTTCTTACGCTTTTTTTTTTTTTCCTTTAGTTACTGATTTGAATGTTTGCATTGAATAATTCTGATATTCAGTGTTTGTTTTTTTTTCCTTGTACCCCACCCAGGTACTGCTTTGGGACATCCCATGGTCTGTGTCCCCCATTGAAGGCGAGAGAGAAAGAAGGATTTTTGTGTACTCATTGAAAAATCTTACTTTCTTGAGACTTCATTGGGGGACACAGTACCCAATCCTCCAGAGGATACGTTGATTTCCTTTATTTCCTTTACCTAATCATTGAGTTGTGCATACATATTTTACTGTGATGTGGTGTTTTTTTCTCCTACTGCTTGGTCACCAAACTGGCTTCAGCTTGAGTCAGCATTAGAGTGTACGCTGCAGAGGAGGGGCTAACTTTCTTTGTCTACTTAGTGTCAGCCTCCTACTGACTGACAGCAGTATAACACCCACGGTCTGTGTCCACCAATGAAGTCCAGAGAAAAAGATTTTTCTGTGAGTACACAAAAATCCTTCTATTAGCATGTCCGCACTTTGAAAGGTAGTTGTCCCAATTATTTCTAATTCTTTTTTTTTTTTTTTGTTTTTTTTTTATGTAGGCCATTTTTTGTGCTCTTGTCTGGTTCAACTTTATTAAATATCTATATTTTCTTACAGCAATTATGGCATTCTTCTTTGACCTGGAGGTCCTTGTGGAGTTGATGTCAATTGGTACCTTACTTGCTTACTCCCTGGTGGCTGCCTGTGTCGTTATTCTTAGGCAAGTTGTACAGTATTATTTATCCATGTAAAACAATACCCAGACCCATGTATCTAGAACTGTTGTCCTACAGTATTAATCCGGAAGGGAACATTTTAACTTTTATGATTGTTACTAAATGTCTTTGTTGAAAAACAAGTTGTTAATAAATAGTTGTCCTTGGGCTTTCAGATACCAACCAGAGACACTGAACTGCTTGCTCAAGACCACGGAAATGGAGAAGCTGAATAAGGCAGACAGTGAGAAAATGCACTCAGATGTTCAGGTTGCCTTCACTCAGTGTGACACGTTCACCATCCGGAATCTTGTGTCTCCCAGCAAAGATGTCCCCACCAAGACTTCAGGACGCATAGTTTATGGCTGTGTCTCGGTAATCTGTAAGTACATCAGTCTCCTTACCAGTGAGGGACTCTTTATTTATCATACCTGCTCTTATTTACCCTTCATTATTATTCTTGTTTTCTAGCGGTCTTATTCATTGTCATGTCTGTGATATTGGGTCAGAAGCTAGATGACATTCTTGCTGGGAGCCCCCTCTGGATCATTACCTTTACCCTGCTGTCTGTGTGGGCCGCTGCTGTTACTTTTGTGATCTGGAAACAACCGGAATGTAAAACCCCTCTGTCGTTTAAAGTAAGTTATCTCCTGATTGTTACATGCAAGAAAGTGTTTTTATAAGTCTACAACTTGGTTATAAAATAAGAAAAATTCCCTTTAATGTTTGTTTGCGTTTGTGCACTAGGTGCCGGCATTGCCTTTGTTGCCCCTCTTCAGCGTGTTTGCCAACCTGTATTTCATGGTCCAGTTTACCGCTGGGACTTGGATTCGATTTGCTATTTGGATGGCTTTAGGTAAAGTCTGTTGTTGCTTTCATATTGCTAACATATTCTGCAGCTGAGTCACCAATGTTTACATTCCTTTAAAGGGAATGTCTTGTGTATTTCTAACTTTACTAGATGGAGCTCTGATGCTATCGCGTAGGGAAGGCAGTGATGTCGCTATGGGGGCAGGCTCTGTGGCACTGAGGGTGGTGGCCATTTATCCCCCTCCCCCAATCCTGTGCGCTTTCCTCTGTCTACTCTCTCTCCTTGTGCGCTTTCTCTCCCCCATGTGCTATGATGTTATAACTAGTGATGAGGGAGTGTATTCGTCGCTATTCCCACTAATAGTACGGTATTCGCATTATTCTTTATTCTTAGCTAAATTCTGAGGTCCCGTCCTGCAGTTTTGACGCCTCCTTTGCAACCACTAATCATGCTAGGTTTCTTAACCAATCACTGTAAAGCTGCAGACATCTTAGTTGTGGGCATTACTGTGATTGGCTGGCAGCCCAGCATCCTAGATCTCATAGGGTCTATTTAAGCCCTGCCGCCGCCATTTTACCCGCATTGCATCCGGAGCCAGCATTGGAGAAGCATAGGTACAAGATCGCTCAGCTGCTAGGGGGAGAGTGTTATGGCCCAGTCACACATAACGACCACTCCAGCAATCCCGACAGCGACAATGACCTGCCGGGATCACTGGAGCGTCGTTCTGATCGCTGGGGAGCTGCCAAACACCAGATCTCCCCAGCGATCAGGGCCATGGGAGCCACCTCCCACATCGCTGAAGGTGATGTCCGCGTCCTCCCTGCTTAGCACTGCCTTACAGCACTTTGCGCCAATCAGCGACCTCACAGCAGGGGCCTGATCGCTGCAAAAGGTCACACAGAACGACATCGCTGGAGAGATTGTTGTAACGTCAGTTTCTCTCTAACGATATAGTTATGTGAGACAGGGCCTTTTAACCTCTTTAAAACACAAAAGCCCTTATCAGGACTACTTCAGTGAAGGTTTAGATTAGCAACTGAGAGATATTGGAGCAGGTACAGTTGAAAGGATAAACTTACCATCAGTGCCAAAAACAAAAACCAACTGCACTTGCAGGAGTCAGTCAGACCCCACTATGTGAAGCAAGCCCAGGTGCAGGCTAATAAATCACCTCAACCTACAACAAGATGTGGGAGGCTACTTGCCATGCACACAAAGGGCCCACATAGGACACCATTCACACTGATACATATGATGCAGAGTGTCTGAAAGCTACCCAACTGCTCTGCTGCCTGAGCAAATGGGCCGCACAGTACAATACTTCTGCACCACTAGATGAATAGCACCCCATGGGGCCCAACTGCACCCTGAATAGAATAAAAAAGTGCAAAAAAGTTTTTTTATATGATGAACAAAAAACTTTTATAAATGTGATATTGGTTCATGTATTGGCCAAGACATGCTCATGAGTCCTAACAAAATTGTACAAAAACTACTAAGAATAAGCAGCATCAGAAAAACTTACCATCAGTGCCAAAAACAAAAACCAACTGCACTTGCAGGACGCAGCCAGAACCCACTATGTGAAGCAAGCCCAGGTGCAGGCTAATAAATCATCTCAACCTTCAACAAGTGTCTGAAAGCTACCCAACTGCTCTGCTGCCTGAGCAAATGGGCAGCACAGTACTGTGCAGCCCATTTGCTCAAGCAGCGGAGCAGTTGGGTAGCTTTCGGGCACTCTGCATCATATTTAACAGTGTGAATGGTGTCCTATGCGGGCCCTTTGTGTGCATGGCAAGTCGCCTCCCACACCTTGTTGTAGGTTGAGGTGATTTATTAGCCTGCACCTGGGCTTGCTTCACATAGTGGGGTCTGACTGCATCCTGCAAGTGCAGTAGGTTTTGTTTTTGGCACTGATGGTAAGTTTTTCTGATGCTGCTTATTCTTAGTAGTTTTTGTACAGTTGAAAGGATCCCATCAGCAGCTGCTTAATACCACCAAAATAATAGCTCTTTTGAGAGGTAAAGAAACACAGTACAGTTAGACTACAGGAAGGGTGAGTAACTTCAGCAGGATCAGTGTCCTGCAGGATCAGTGTCCAGCAGGGTCAATGTAAAGCAGCAGTACTCTAAAATGTCCTACTGCCTGCTACAGACCTCGCAGCAGTCTGTTTAATTCGCTGGTGATTCTGTCCACATTCTAAAAAAAGACAGTCTGCCCAAAGCAGCAGTACTCCAAAACTTCCTACTGCCTGCTACTAACCTGACAGCAGGCCATTTAATCTGCTGTTGCTTCTGTCCACATTCTAAAAAGGTGGTTTGCCCAACGCAAAGCAGCAATACTCCAAAACTTCTTACTGCCTGCTACTAACCTTGCAGCAGGCCATTTAACCCACCATTTTGGCTGTGACAGATTTTGGTGTGTGGCACAAGCCAACCTAGCTGTCAACAAAATGCCTGTTGTTAAGGGACAGGGACGTGGATGTGGTGGTGGCCAGTGGTCTTTGAGAGGGCACTGAGTCTGTGCCAGGCCAGAAGACGACCTCTTGGAAAAATTTCCTGGTCTGGAATGTAAATGTGCGTGGAAGCTAGAAGACCAAGAGCAGATTCTGTGTTGGATAGCAGACACGGCCTCTATGCCGCATTTATCAAGCAGCAACAAATCTTCCACGACAGCACAGTCTACTGTCGATACACAGAAGGCAGACCCATCCAATACTGAAGCTGGTTATCCTTCCTTCTCCATTATCAGTCACAGGAGACAAATGACCCCAAGCTTGGCCACACAGAGGATCTATTTGGTTCTTATAATTTGGTTGGCTCTGGCCTATCACCGTGCAGCACCGAAGAGGGACATGAGGAGGTGACGTGCATTGATGCTTAAGTATTTGAGGACCTACGGCAAGAAGAAAGCCGCTTGGAGGAACGTTATTTACTGTCTCCAGAGGTGGAGGCTGTTGATGAGACCCAGTTACCATCAGGTCAGCCTACAATGTCAACTGGGAAGGAGGATGAGATGGAAGACGAATTGGACAATGATGAGTCCACTTATCCGACCTGTACCATTGGCATGCATATCCATGACAGCAACACAGAGGAAGATGGATATGTAGCACCCACACAAGCATCAAGGGGTCGTCGTGGTTTACCCAGCGTGACGGGGTGTTCAGCCGATGTGTGGAATTTGTTTTATGAAAGTCCTTCAGAGAAAAACATGGCATGGCAGATGGTACAGATTACAAAGTTGAGCAGAGGTTAGGGCAAAGGCAACCTCAGCACCAGCAGTACGCGAACCTTCAAGTCAGTCAATCACCCCAGTAGGTGGGCGGACCACCTGGGTACCAAATCTGCGTCTGGGGGTGAAGCACTACCATGTCGCCTGGGCTACTTCCTTCAGAATCTGCAGTTCAGTAAGCTTACGCTCATAACAGCCCACAAGCTGCGGTTGCTCACTCACCCACAAACATGAACCACATCTACTTCCTTGTCCCTGCAAAGCATCCAATTATCCATGCCTGAGACCTTGGAAAGAAAGCATAAATACCCAGCCATGCACGCACAGGTACACATACTAAACTCTTACATTGCCAAATTGCTAGCTGTGGAGGTGTTGCCATTTAGACTTGTGGAAACAGTCTTTCCGTGATCTGTTGGCTGCGGCTGCCGTTGATAGTGTTCCCAGCCGCCACTATTTTGCCCAGTGTGCCGTCCCTGCTTTACACAAGCACGTTTTAAACAATCTGAACCTTGCTCTCACCAACGTTGTAATCGGGAAGATCCACCTAACACCAGACACCTGGACATGTTGTTGTGGACAGGGACGATAGATTTCTGTCACGGCACGCTGGGTGAACCTGGTGGAGGGTGGGACAAAGACACAAAGTGGAACATCACACAACATACCCTCACCAAGAATAGCGGGCCCAACGTCTGTCAGGGTTTCCGCTTCTTCATATTCCAGTTCCTCTCTCCCCTCCTGTTTTTCATCCTCTGCGGAATTACCTTTCTCATCAATGCCAAACTCAGACCAGTGCAGCAGCGCATTGGCAAGCGGCAATATGGTCTGCTGAAGCTGATTTGTTTAGGTCAGAAACCACACACTGCAGCAGAGCTGTGGCAAGCTTTAAAACAGATTGATCAGTGGCTCTCCCCGTTGCACCTCCAACCTGGTCTAGTCGTCTGCGATAATGGGCGTAACCTGGTGGCGGCTTTTAAAGGTCGGCAAGCTGATACATGTGCCATGCTTGTTCAGAAATTTCTTAAAACTTACCCTGACTTGCCATACCTCCTTGATAAGGTGCGCTGTATTTGCGCCCACTTCCACCCTTCCTCTGCTGCTTTTGCTGCTCTTACAGTGTTGCAAAAGCGCTTGAATTTGTCAAATCACCGACTCATTTACGTCCTGCCCACACGGTGGAACTCTACCTATCATATGTTGGCGAGGCTTAGTGAACAGCAGAAGACAGTAGCTGAATACCAACTTCAACATGCGCGTCAGATTGAGGGTACCGTTACACGTCACAATATCGTTCCGATATTGCATACAATTTCACGGGAGCGCGCACATTTTTGGCACTTGTCAAAGATCGCATTGGGGATGTCACACAGGGAGATATCGGTAGGCAACGCTACTAGGATGTTGTACTCAACTTTTGTGCACTGGGTATGAGCAACCCAAGGATCGAGCATTAACATTGTAGTGAACAGCGGAAGTTGCAAACAAGATCGTAGTTGCGCCGTCACACAGCACGATCATGCCAGATCACATATGCAATATTGTACGGTTGAAGTGCTTGCACAATCTTCTTGCAAATCGTACCTGCATTTTTTTTTTTTTTCCGGTCGCATCACCCTGTTACACCACACAACGCACCAACAATATCAACTTCAATGACCACACCGCGTGACTTTTTGTCGATGTTGCATTGCGATATCGCGACATGTAACGGTACCCTGAGAGTCTTCCACCACACATAACTGTCGAGTGGATCGCAAAGATTTGTGAGGTCCTTGAGAACTTTGAGTACTGTACCATCCTCGTGAGCGGTGATCAGGCTATTATAAGCGTAACCGTCCCACTTCTGTGTCTCCCCAAGCAATCAATGCATAATCTCAAAGATGAAGCTTTGAGTGGCCAGCCTGTTGGCATGGAGCCATATTTCCGAATGGGTGATACTACCCAGCCTAGCCAATATTCTGAGGCAACATTGGGTGATGCAGAGGAAGATGAGGAGGAAGAGGACTTGTTTTACTGTGTTACGGAGGGGATTCTAAATGCTACAGAGGAGACGCCCAACACAAGCTTCATGTCTGTCCAGGCTGGATGGGCTGGAGAGTAGGAGGTGGAGGAGAAGAGTCAGCATGAAGAGAGAATGGGTACTGGTCCTACTGTTGAGGACCCTGACAATTAGCCTCTTGCCAGCTTGGCCCACATGGCACAGTTTCATTTGTAACTGTCCATGGCAAGACCCTCGTGTGATACACATTTTATCCAACAACCTACACTGGTTGGTTACCTTCTCGATCCACGGTACAATGAGAAATTTCCTTCTCTCCTTTTGGAGTCACCAAACAGTTTTACAATGGAATCCTTCAAGAGGGTCATGGGTCACCCCCCCTCCCAGTAGCTCCACCTCTACACAACCCCAACCCTCCCAGTAGCCCCCAACCCTTCATAGCTCCAACCCTGCACATAGTCCCTGGGGCAGGGATATGTAGGCTGTAAAGTGGGCGTGGCTATTGGGAGTGGGTGGGGCTTGACACACACTTGCACACACACCCAATTTTCGCCAGAGCTGAATATTATATACTAGTAAAAAGGCCCAATGCAATTGCATCGGGAGCGCGGTGAAATGAATTGTGTGTATACAGGCGGGTCAGTGGGTAGCAGAATATACAGGGGGCTGTGCGGGGAGCAGAATATACAGGGGGCTGTGCGGGGAGCAGAGTATACCGGCGGCTCTGCGGGGAGCAGAGTATACCGGCGGCTCTGCGAGGAGCAGAGTACAGAGGGGGCAGGGGGGTTGGTGAGGTGATAGGAGGCAGCAGCCCCGCCGCCGCTGCAGGCTACAATGAGAGAGCGCCGCCGCCGCCATCTTACTTGGGGAGGCTGGGGCGGACGGTGTCTCTCAGGAAGGCGGGCGCGGGAGGCTGGGGCGGACAGTGTGTCTCAGGAAGCCGGGCGTTGATGGTAGCGCGGCCCCCTTTAGTAAAGCCGCTCCCCCTGGCTGCTGCTGCTGGGTGCTCAGGGCTGACACTGTCCAATGGACGGTGCAGCCCTGGCGGCGGCCGAGCGGGAACATTGGGTTGGGGGGCGGCAGGCATTGGTGGGGTTAGGTGGTGTCCGGCGACAGAGGTTTTGGGCTTCGGGCAGTGTCGGCGGCTCGCGATGGCGCATGCGCGCCATCGCTCGCTGCGCGTGATACCGACACAGTGGCTGGAAGCCAAAAACTGGCTATTATGTATAGAGATAAAGCTAAGAGACCACTGCAAAATATTCAGTTTCTCTGATTTTTCTCTTTATAGGTGTATTTTCTCCTGCCATCCTCCACGACAGCATTATTATTTTGACTATTTCTCGTGTGCTGCAAATAAATAAAAAAAAATTTAGTTTTGAATTTCGGAGAGATGTTGTCAGTAGTTTATAGAATAAAAGAGCAATGTACATTTTACTCAAAAACTGAATTGGACTTACCAGTAATTCTCTTTGGGGGAATCCTCTATGACAGCACACAGGGTGTTGCGGATCAATCGGGCCTGAGTTTCTTCCTCCCAGATATCGCTCCTATTTCAGGAGGAGCGAGACCGCAGCACTCTACGGCGCCTGATGGCATTTCTGAGTGTGCTGTCGGGCAGGGATCCTCCTGCAGCTTCTTGGCCTCTCTCCCTCCCTCCTCATGGTGCAGGCCTTCAGGTTTTTGCGCCCGGAAGTGATGTCAGACGCCGGAGCTGGTCACTTCCCTGTTGCATTTCACGCTGGAGCGAACGTTGTATCCAGGGTTTTCCTGGGCACCCGACCACCGGTGATGGCAGCCACCACATGGAAGCCAGGGGGAGGAGAAACACCTGGTGTTGATTGCACTACAGCCTTGGATCTCACCATAAAATGATCCCTGGCAGGAAGACACCTCGCAGGTAGGACAAGTGTTTTTTTTATAATGTCTCATGCTACTCAGGTGGAAGGTTCTTCCTCAACCCCTGCAGATGCAGAGCCCAGCGCTACCTCAGGCCTAGTAAGTCACTTGGTAGGAGGTATGTACTGGTCCCCTTCTGACTGTATTGTTATTCCTTCTCTCCCTGTTTGTGTCGTTACATGGCGAAAAGGAGCAAGTAAAAGGCTAAACCCCCTTCCTGCAAATGCGGTTTCTACAATGAGAAATTATCCCCTTCACACTAAAAAATCCTGTGTCGGGAATGCACAGAAAAGGTGATGGGCGATAAAAAACTGTCCCTGATGGAAGAACTAAAGGGACTGATTAAACAAGAAATTGTTAACTGAGTATTAACTGGTTTAAACAGGTAATTCGATCCTCTCTGGCTTCTGTCTCCCTTTCCCCTTCAGTAGACACTCTGGCACCCAAGAAGAGGAAGGGTACATTAGTAGAATCTGCACCAGAGGTTTCAGATGCTTTTGGTTCAAAGGAAGGTTTATTAGAGGATTTAGATTCACCCCAGAGCAGTGATCCTCCCCCCCCAGGAGATATTTCTCAACTGTGGACCTTGCAGAAATGGTGTCCGCAATGAGAAAAACAATAGGGGTGGAAGAAGAGGAATCGGCCCAATCCGTACAGGATGAGAGGTTTGGGGTATTACAGTCCAAGAAAACGTCAGTTTTCCCGGTCCATGACAACTTAAAGGAAATAAGAAATTTCCAGAAAAGCCCATGTCATACTTGGAGGCTTAAAAGGGCGATTTTACCTAGATGTGTGTCTCAAAGATCTGGTCAGAAGTACCAAAGATAGTTGTCCAGATTGCTAAGGAGGCTAATGAGACTACTCTTCCTTTTGAGGACTCCTCACAATTAAAGGACATGGTGGATTAGGAAAGCAGATATTCTGCTGAAGAGATCCTGGGAATCTTCCTCTTTTTTGCTATCCGCTAACATTGCCTCTACTAGGACAGTCCATGGCTAGTCCAACTGGAGTCTCACATAGCAGAGGGTACACCCAGAGAAGATCTCCTGGCCTCCATTCCCTTACTCCAGAAGGCTTCTGGTTTTCTGGCAGATGCTTCTGCTGAATCGATTAGAGCAGCAGTAAGAACTATGGTTCTTTCAAACACGGATGGACGTGTGCTATATGGTTGAGAGCATGGATCGGTAATATGGCTTCCTAAGTCCCATCCGCAAAGGGAAAGGGGGTCGTTGGAGCTACCCAAAGGGGAAAAGAATTTTATATTCTCCCACCCTCAGGAGAAAAAATGATACCATTCCTGTAGGGGGAAGGATTACCAACTTCCTCCCCCAATGGCGGGATGTGACATCAAGCCGCCCTATTCTACAGCTTGTCAGAGATGGGATGAGAATACTGTTTTCCTCCCCTCTTCCTCAACATTTCAGGATAACTATGCTCTCTTCTCAAAAACTTCAGTCAACTCTCTAGAAGGAGGTCCAAAAACTCCTCATGAGAGCAGTAATTCCTGTTTCAGAGGGAGATGTTGGGAGGGAACATGATTCTCATCTCTTTTTCTAGTATAAATGCCAGGAGGATCGCACTGAACCATCATAAACCTGAAACCTCTGAACAGACACGTCTCCTATTCCAGATTCAAAATGGAATCTATGCGGTCCACAACTCCCCTAACGGGGAGAGATTTTGTGATGATGACATTAGATCTATAGGACGCATATTATCATATCCCAATACATCCTGCAGATCAGAAATGTGAGGTTTGCAATACTGTTTCACGATCAGGTTCATCATTTTCAGTTCATGGTTTTGCCGTTTGGTCTATCTACAGCACCATGTATGTTCACCAAAGTGATGGCGGATGTGATGGCATTCGTCAGACAACATTGCATAGTGGTAATCCCATATTTAGACGACTTACTGATAAGTGCTCCCACCGGTCACTCCTGCAGTCTCAGGGTATGTGCACATTGGACGGTTCTGCATCATTGCAGATCGTCAGAAAACTGGAGTAGAATTTCAGGAGATGAAATTCCTGACCTCAGCAGTCCATCGTTTTTTTTAGCGTTTTTTTAACGTTTTGTGAGGTTTTTTTTAGCGTTTTTAAGACTGTTTTTTGTGCACTTGTAAGCTAGATATGGAAAAACGCTCAAAAGAAGTCACAAGCTCTATCTTTGAAAACCGGTGGAAAACCGGTGAAGAAAGTGGAAAGGAGAAAACAAAAACGTTCTAATGTGAACAGCGTTTTCTGAAATCCATTGACTAGCATGTTAATCCAAACGCTGGTTAGGATTAACATACATTTACATAAAACGCCGGCGGAAAACGCTAAAAGACAGCTCACAAAACTTCCAATGTGCACATACCCTCACATTCAATAGCTAATTCCAGATTCTGATGAAAAAAAGGTTATTGAGCAGCGGTTCTTAATTTAGCAGAATGCTAGGTGCTTTCTCAGTCCTTAAGGTGGGAATCAACCACCTATTTCGGATATAGTTGCAAATAAAGGCTGCAGCACTCC
The DNA here is from genome assembly GCA_033576535.1 of Allobates femoralis. Lineage (NCBI taxonomy): Eukaryota > Metazoa > Chordata > Amphibia > Anura > Aromobatidae > Allobates > Allobates femoralis. Next base: position 81,837,399 of record JARQOC010000008.1, on the reverse strand, counting down.
AGATTAAAGTTGTTATCTCGCCTTTAATGGCCTTCAGGCAAAGGTAGCGACTTTTCGGTCAGTTAATGACCTTCTTCCAGGCTGGAAGAAGGTCATTAACTGACCGAAACGTCGCTACCTTTGCCTGAAGGCCATTAAAGGCGAGATAACAACTTTAATCTGGAGTGCTGCAGCCTTTAATCCCAGATTCTGACATCTTGGAATGGATAATCAACTATCAAAAATCGAGCTTGACCCCATCTCACAGATTTTTCTGGGTTGTGTACTGGATTCACACGAACAAACTTGTTTTCTTCCGCCAAATAAACGAGTTATTCTGAGAGTCAAGGGTTCAGTTCCTTAAGAAACAACATTCTGTTTTCATCTGTACGGCCATGTCTGCCTTAGGGTCCATGACCGCGTGTATCCCGATGATCCCGTGGACTCCGATTCATACGAGTACTTTGCAGGCACACACTCTGTCTCAGTGGAACGGTCTACTCTCAAGTATAAACAAAAGGATTCAACTCCCCACGGGAGTTAAAGGGGACCTGTCAGGTGGTTTATACCCACCCAGCTATCACTATCTGTACCTGCAGCTTCATATAATACTATTTTAATCATCCCTGTCTGAGCTCATAGTGTAATGTAAAAGGTGAAAAAAAGCATTTATACACTTTCATTTCAGTTTATACCTTGGAGGAGGGAGACTGTCTGGCAGGATAATAGTTAACTCACTATTAACTTGCATGGCTAAAGGACCTGTGTGATGTAACGATCATGTGACTATAGTGGGTGGAGCTAAGCAAGCAAACTCGTATTGTTAGAGACTTAGCTCCGCCTATTGTAGTCACATGGTTATGACATCACATCAGGTCTCCCAACATGTTCTAACATAAGGCTGAAATGTTAACTATTAACCTGCCAAACAGTCTTCGTCCTCCAAGCTGGAGACTGACTGCCTCATTACATAACGAAATGTAAGTGTATAAATGCTTTTTTTTTTTTTTTTTTTTTTTTTTTTTTTCTTTCACCTTTCACATTATACTATGAGCTCACACACAGGTGATTCGACTAGTATTCTAAAGCTGCGGCAACAGACAATGATAGCTGGGGGCATAAACTAGCTGACAGGTTCCCTTTAAGCTCTCTCTAAATTGGTGGCTAACTCGCAAAAATCTGCGTAAAGGGATTCAGTGGATCCAGTCCCCGATGGTGACCATATACACAGATGACAGTAAAAGAGGCTGGGGAGTTCTGGTCTCCCAATTTACTTTTCAGGGCAGCTGGTCTCACCAAACAAGAGACCGTTCCTCAAACTTCAGAGAGCTACAGACAGTGGAGGAAGCTCTCGGGACATCACAGTCCCTAACTCTGGGGAAGCATGTGAAAACTTTTTTGGACAGTATCCCATCTCCGTCATCAAGGGGGCACATGACGCTGAAGCCTGCAGGACGTCTAATCCCAAATATTCTGTTGGGCAGAAGAAAGTCTTTCCCTTTCAGCTTTTAACCTAAAAGGCCTAACGAATGTGCAGGCAAATAATCTCAGCAGAGGGGATCTGCTTCAAGGCGAATGGTGCCTCAACAAGAAGATGTTCGAGATGCTGACCAGAACCTTTGGTTATCCAGAGGTAGATCCACTCTCCACACCATGAAGGCAGCAGAACCAATTATACTGCCCTCAAGTCATGACCTCCTACAACCGGGTCCAATTCTTCTCTTGGCCTCAGAGCAATTGCATAAAGTAATAACCACCCTTCAAAGTATTAGGAAGCCGATGACTAATGTAATTTATGCGAAGGTCTGGAAGGTCTTTAACACCTGGTGCAGTTCTTCCCCTCCAGATTCGTTTCACCTCAATATTGCCAAGATCCTGGACTTCTTTACAGGACGGACTTGACAAGGGCCTAAAACCTAGTACCCTCAAGGGACAAATTTCTGCTCTCAGCTCCTACTTCGACCAGAGTCTAGCCGATCATCCATGGATCAGAAGATTCATGAGGTCAGCGTCACAAATTCGCCTGACAAAGTTTAATTCATGTCCGCCATGGGATCTTAATATTTTCATGAATGGCTTATCTAGATCATCCTTTGAACCACTATCCTCAATATCCTTGAGTAGACTCTCCTGGAAAGTGGCTTTCCTAGTTGCAATAACATAGTCTAGTAGAGTCAGTGGGCTCAAGGCTCTTTCAATTGTCGAACCTTACCTCAGAGTGTTGGATGATAGAATCGTTTTACCTCTTGATCCATCTTTTCTTCCAAATGTTTCATCAGCTTTTCATAGATCCCAAAAGATGTCATTCTTCCATCTTTTTGCCAGAATCCAATAAATGAAAAAGAAAGAGAATTTCACACATTGGATGTGCAAAGAACTGTTTTATTCTATCTCCAACAGACGCAATCATGGAGATTGGATAACAATTTCTCTGTCCAGTATGGTTGTCGTAACAAGGCAAAAAAAGCACCCAGGAGCACAATGGCTACATGGATTAAGCATGCCATCTCGGAAGCTTATTCTTGCCAAGATCTCTCTCCTTTGGTCAACTTGAAAGCACACTCGACCCGAGCAGTGTCTGTATCCTGGGCTGAAAAGGCGGATGCTTCAACTTGGTCTTCGGTTCATACCTTCATTAAGCACTACAGGTTGGGTTTCCTAAAACATACGGATCTTGCCTTCGGAAGGAAAGTCCTTCAAACTGTGGTCCCTCCCTAAAATGTTTTCTTTGGTATTGCTCCTATGTGCTGTCGTGGAGGATGGGAGGAAAAAACTGAGTTGGACTTACCGGTAATTCTTTTCCGGGAAATCCTGCACTACAGCCGAATAATTCCCTCCCTATTTTTACTACAGTTTTTGGTTTGCACCTTTTCCTCCTTGTGCTAGTAAATCTTGGAACTTCATTTTCTCTGGCCTCCTGATGAACACTGGTGATAGGAGGTGGGAGGGGCTAGATTTAACCCCTTTGTGTTTCTTGACCCTATTAGGGCCAAGAGGCAACCTCCTGTGTGCTGTCATGGAGGATTCCCCGAAAGAGAATTACCGGTAAGTCTAATTCTGTTTTTGAGTAAAATGTACATTGTTCTTTTATTCTATAAACTACTGACAACATGTCTCCGAAATTCAAAGCTAAAAATGTTATATTTATTTGCAGCAAATGAGAAATCATCAAAATAATAAAAAACAAAGGGCTCTGAGACCTGAAATGATGCAAAGAAAACAAATTCATATTCATTTCGAAACAACAATACTAATGTTTTAACATAAGAAAACTTCAGAAATCAATATTTGTGGCATAACCATGATTTTTAATCACGGCTTTCATGTGTCTTGGCATGCTTTCCACCAGTCTTTCACACTGCTTTTGGGTGACCTTATGCCACTCCTTGCACAAAAATGTAAGCATTGTTCGTTGTTTGATGACTTGTGTCTATTCACCTTCCTCTTGATTACATTCCAGAGGTTTTCAGAGGGATTTAGGTCTGGAGATTGGGTTGATCAGACAGGGTCTTGATGTGGTGATCCTTCATCCACACATTGATTAACCTAGCTTTGTGCCATGGGGCTTTGTCCTGCTGAAAAAAAACAGCCCTCATAGTTGGGTAACATTGCCTGAGGAGAAGGAAGCAAGTGTTTTTCAAGGATAACCTTGTATGCGTCTTGATTCATAGCTGAAGCATCACCAGATCATCACCGATCCTCCACCAAATTTCTCAGTGGGTTCAAGGCACTGTGGCTTGTACGCTTCTCCAGGACTCTTGTCTAACCATTAGACTACCAGGTGTTTGGCAAAGCTGAAAATTAGTCTCATCAGAGAAGATTACCTTACTCCAGTCTCTATGGTCCAGTCCTCATGGTCTTTGGCAAACTTCAGCCTGGCTCTCTTTTGCTTTTCATTGATGAAAGGCTTTTTTCTATAGCTTTACATGACTTGAGCCCTGGCCTCTGGGAGCCTGTTACAAACTGTTCTTGCCGTGCACTTTACCCCACCTGCCATTTGCCATTCCTTTTGTAGGTCACTTGATGTCAACATTCTGTTGCTGATTGACATTCAAATAAGATGATGGTTATCCAGGTCAGTGGAGAGACGCTTTCACCCTCTGCTGGTCTGTACAGTGCTGTGCAAATTAATTGGAACAAAGCATTTTTTTTTAAGTAAAATCGTAAGTTGGTTACCAGTCAGTGATTTCAAACCAGTTTTAACTGCTTTGAACAGATGTGGGTGTACAACCTTGAGTAACAAAATGTGGTTTGACTGGTTTAAGTCAGGAAATAACAGCTAGCTGCCCCCTCAGCTTCAGTTTAGAGCTTGTTTCTGTGAGGAATGGTTTAGTGTGTTTTTTTTCAGTGTGATTTGTGCCTAAAAGTGGATGTTACTCCACGGAAGAGGTCTAGAATTATTACTCTTAATGAACATACAAGTCTGACTGTAAGAGAAATCGCTTCCACCGTTGGTATTGGAAAATCGACCGTTTCAAGAATAATTTGCACACACAATGAAACTGGTTAGTTTTCTCCAAAACAAAAAGGGAAATGTGGAAGAAAAAGGAAAACACACTTATCAGAAATAGTAAAATTAATGCAAGAAAAACTTGCTTTGTCCTAATTAATTTGCACAGCACTGTAACTTTGTTGTCCTCCATGTCTGCTGATTGACCCTGTTGTAACGGACTGCCGTCTTCAAAATTTTGAGGATTGAGGCAACATGACGCTCACTGTATCTTTTTGCTACTAAAGCCAGAATTGAGCCCTTCTTTCACTCAAGACTTTTCTTTTCAACTCCTTTGGCATGGTTAATGTAATGAATAAGCAATATTTATAAGGCATATTGCAATATTCCCCAGTAGCCATGTTGTCTCAGAGGCTGCAATGTCTCACTCCTAGAAGAGAAACATGTTAATTAGGAACAGCAAAGGGCTTCTTCCTCTCCTGTGATATGCTAATTAACCTGAGGAAGTTACATTCCTAGCCAAATGGTCCCACCGTAAGGCTCCTTTGAAATGGAGATTAAGTGACAATGAATCTCCCTGCCATTATCCAAAAGGAGGACCACCTGGGAACTCCCCAGCCAGGTGTGACAATGAATTTCCTCTATCTGCAGATTCAATGGGAGAGTTAATTACAGCCTAGACTGAGAGGTGCCGAGAATATAACTTTTAGTATCTTATGAGCCGTGTTGTCTATAAACTGTCAAGTATAGATATGCAATCTAGACATTTAGACGGTTACCGCACATACTTTTTACATGTGTGCGATGATCATAAGCAACCTAAACTTGATATTGGCCAGTAGGATGCCATCAGAGTAGTCATGTGTCATATCAAGCTAAAATCATAACTGAAATAATGGGAGCCTTGTCTTCCACCTATCACATTCTTAAGCAAAGCTATGGCAGCTATATACTTTTGTATATCGCATATCCCCACTCGGGGGGGTGGGAATTATGAGACATCCAAGAGGTGTGAGATGGGTGTGGACAGGGGAAAACCCTCATACTGTATAAAAATAGGCTGCCCCTTCTCCATTTGGTAAATCTTTTGAAGGGCACAATTTCATCAAGCCAGAGTGTACCCAGGAACCAGTTTGCCCATGCTGCCCTTGTGGTGTCATCAGCACTAAGGTAGCTGACTACATTTGTCTGTAATTCTGTGTGTATTCCATTATCTTTGATTTGCATAACTGACTGTGATATCTGTAATATTTGTAATATCTTATAATACCTGTAAATAATTCTAGTGTACCAGTAGGGTGATTTAAATATATAAATTTAATCTTGCGTTACTCTTTTATCTTGATCACGATCCCAAAGTCCGTGCGCTCATTTAACGCTACCTAGGTTTCTGTCTGACCCAATATAAGCCTGTTCATGGACTGGACTTTTATTAAACGAGGAAGTAGTGGCAGCAATTAATGCTTGTGTTATTCAGGGCCTTCATCAGTGACGGGGGTGATGGTTATTATATGTGCTTCCGGTTGTAGACCAGAAGGCATATATCACACTCACGGAGAGGTGCCTTAGTAAACCAGCACTGACAGGGCAGCTGCGGCTCTTCTTTCAACCTCAGGTAGTTCCATTACTAGCCTTAGTTTAACAAGAGGCGCTGTTTAGCTGCCAGGTTCGGTGTCCGATTCACCACAAGTGGTGGCAGTAGTGGGATCAAGATAATAGTGTGTGGGACCCCAATGCCCTAACACTAAGCACTGCTGGCAGTAGCTTTTGCCGTCTGGGTCCTAAGATCAACTCAACACTAGACGGTCAGAGTGCAAATACAAAGGTGTGAGTGCATCAGGTTGCAGCTGTGTGTCAGTGACCAGGGGTTGTCTAACTGGCCCAGGGCACCAGGAGCCAAATGCTGCAGAGGGCACTTGCGGCGGCTGATATGGAAGAGGTTGAGGAGGACAATGTTGATCTAGGCAAAGAGGAACCCATGCACGGGTCCTCAAGGAGCCAATCCCCAGTGGTCAACAGGGGGCGAGCACTCCCTGTCCTCAGCCCTGCAGTGGGCAGGTCATCACCTGCTTTTTCCCCCAGCCTGTCTGGTTCGGAAGCCCTCCTTCAAGCTGCCTTTGCCAGTCTTGAGGCTGGACACCAGGGTGCCTACGAGTCTCATGGCCGCTGCAGAGCGACATGCAGAATGGGATTGTACATACCAGCTGGAGCTAGCCCGCCTCAGGATCTCGCAGCCCGTCTCAGCTAACCAGGAGCCCAAGCTACCAAAGTCGAGGACTTTCCACTTCTGGAGGTGGATGGAGACCTGGATTCCTTTCTGCTGGCCTTTGAGCAGACCTGCAAGCAGCACCACCTGGGCCCAAACCAGTGGGCCGAGTACCTGACCCCCCCCCCCCCCCCGCCCCCAGTTTCAGGGTTAAGTTCCTTGGAGCCTTGGGGACTTACCTGCCGGGGAGTTGCAAGATTATGACATCAAGTGGGATCTGATCTGGCATTTCAACCTCACCTGGAGTCTTACCGCAAGAAGTTCCGGAGCCTGCAGAGGGGTCCAAAGGATACCTGGACTGACCACATTCGGGCCCTCCTGAGAGCAGCTGACCACTGGGTCAAGGAGGTGGAGCTCAGCATCGGCGAGGAGATCCAGGAGTGTTTGTCATGGAACAATTCCTGTGGAATTGCCCTAAGGACCTCCAGCAGGTCATCCGTGACTGGAAATCCAAGAGCGCCCGTGAGATGGCGACCCTGGCGGATGAGTACACCAAAAACAGAGTCACCGAGACCCGGAGGAGCGCCAACGGCGCCTGGAGAGGGGGAAAGCCCAACCCTGCACTTGATTCCCCAACCCCAAGAATGCAGGTGGCAGCCCCTGCAGCCGTTTCCCTGGCCCCCAGAATGCAGGGGGCTGCCCCTCCATTTTCCCCTGCTCCCCTCCAGGTCGGCAGTAGAACTCCAATGGGGTCACCTCTGCAAACAACCGGGACACTCCAAGGCTATGTGTCCCTAGCTCCATAAGACTCTTTCCCCATCCCCAAAACCGTCCACTGTTTTGTGTGGGGGTAGTGGTAGGTCTCTGGACAATTTTCAACCTGTCACCATAGGCCGCTCAGTGGCCATGGGACTGCAGGACACCGGCGCAGAGCTGACGTTGATGCGGCCAGAGATGGTCTCACCCCAGAATTTGATACCCGGAAAATCCCTTGCCGTCTCCAGAATTGGAGGCGTGGAACTGACACTGCCTGTTGCCAGGATTTATCTGGACCTGGGGTGTGGGGAGGGGAGTGAGGGAGGTGGGGGTGTCTGCTAATATTCCGGCGAATGTATTGCTTGGGTCAGACTTGGGGCGGCTAGTGTTCAGGTATGTAGCTTCTGATCCACCAGAATGTTGTTTACTGTCCAATGTTGGTAACGTTGATTCTGATGCTATTAATGATGTTGATGATGTTTACCGTGACACAATGAATGCAGAGCCAGTTAATGCAAGGGATCATGTGAATGCTGACACTCCACACAACACAGCACACACAGAGCTGATACTGACAGGCGGGGGTGGAGGAAGAAAACAAAAGGAGCTGTAAAACGGCCTTAGGCCATGACCATGAAACCAAACAGATGGGAGCGCTAATGGTGAAGGACCCGAGTTATAAAGACTGAGGATGGGGGCTAAAGAAAACATTCACCTGGTTCAGTTGTGCATATATCCCTGCACAATAAAGGTGAGCGCCTTCAGGTGAATCTTTGCTGGGACCACCGCTGTAACACCACACTGAGGAATCCGAAGGTTGCGGTCACATGATCTGGACCTCATGACCCCAGTGGGCATCGTCACGGCAGGTCCAGTGCACTGATGGTAAGCCCAGAGCAGCTTCCACCACTCTCCACAAGGGAGTAATGGCAAATAGGGAAACAAAGTTGTGCGGTGTTAGGGAAGCGCTGAGGCAATAAATAGGGGAACGGAGATTATATTGCACAAACCTTTAATCAAAGTTAAGCTCTCCAAGCCACGATGTGTTTCGATAGCATATGCTGTCTTCCTCAGGTAGTGGAGAGCAAGTGAAAAGAACAACTTGCTGATGGGTCCTGGATTAAAGGGAACCTGTCACCTGGATCTAAGCCCCTACACTATCACTACCTGTCCCTGCACCTTCCTAGCTGCTCCCTATCTATCCCTCTCTGAGCTAAATCCGCCCTATAAAACTGCAGAAAAATAACTTATAACTTACAGCAGTCCCTGAGGCTGGGGACTGAGAAGGCGGCGCCAGGCTCCATTCAGCCCCTCCTCCATGCAGCAGCACACGCCCCGCTGGGTGGCATTATTCTTTCTTCATCGCCGCCTCCTCCATTTGGAATCTCCTGCCTGCTTTACACCTATCATGTTGTGGTGATGCGACCTCGATGTGTCCCCTGACTGAGACACGGCATATAGGAGATTGTATCTTCTGCTCGGTAGCAGCACACACAGGGTGAGCTGCTACTGGAGCTAAGTGCTGATTGAAATCACTGACCCCCAGGTGTGCGGGTGAATAGGAGATGATATGTGCTGCCCTGGGCTGTGGGGAGGGGGTGGAGTGTGTCAGGACAGCAGCAGAAGCTGCTGGGATTTTATGAGGTTCTACTCGGCTGGCCCCGGTGTAACAGGCCAGACTAAACCCCCGACCAGAATATACTCGGGGTTAAAGTGGCCTAGGCCAGATTATACCCCTCCGTATACCACAGCAGCTGTAGATCAGGGCCCCAAGCAACACATGGGGGCCCGAGGCAGCACAAAGTGGCCCCAGGCAGCAGAAAGTGGCCCTACGCAACATACAGGCGCCCCAGGCAGTGCTAGGGCCCAGGCAGTGCTAGCCCAGGCAGTGCAGGCCCCAGCAGTTAGGGCCCCAGGCAGTGCACAGGGCCCCAGGCAGCACAAAGTGGCCCCAAGCAGCACAAAGAGGCCCCAGGCAACATACAGGGGCCCCAGGCAGTACTAGGGGCCACAAGCTACACACAGGATCCCAGGCTACACATAGGGGCCCCATGCAGCATACAAGGACCCCAGGCAGTGCACGGGGCCCCAGGCAGTGCACGGGGCCCCAGGCAGTGCACGGGGCCCCAGGCAGTGCACGGGCCCCAGGCAGGCACAAGGGCCCCAGGCAGCACAAAGTGGCCCCAGGCAGCACAAAGGGCCCCAGGCAGCACAAAGTGGCCCCAGGCAACATACAGGGGCCCCAGGCATACTAGGGGCCCAGGCACACACATGGTCCCAGGCTACATAAAAGGGCCCATGCAGCATACAAGGGCCAGGCAGTACAAAAGGGCCCAGGCAGCGCAATGGGGCCCAGGGCAGCACCAGGGGCCCCAGCAGCACAAATGGCCCCAGGTGGCCCAGTGCGCTGGGGCCCTGTATATGCTGGGTCACTTTGTGTACCTGGGGACCTGTGTGCTAGCCTGGGGCCCTGGTATCTCCCATGGGGCCCTGTGTGTTAGCCTGGGATCTTGTGTAGCCTGGGGCCCTGGTACTGCCTGGGGCCCCTTGTATGTTGCCATGGGGCCACTTGTGCTGCCTGGGGCCTGTGCACTTAGCCTGGGGCCCTTGATGTTGCATGGGGCCCCTGTGTGTTGCCCTGGGTCCTGTGTGTAGCCTGGGGCCCCTGTACTGCCTGGGGCCCCTGTATGTTGCCTGGGGTCACTTTGTGCTGCCTGGGGCCACTTTGTGCTGCCTGGGGCCCTGTGCACTGCCTGGGGCCCCGTGTACTGCCTGGGGCCCTTGTATGCTGGCTGGGACCCCTGTGTGTAGCCTGGGATCCTGTGTGTAGCCTGGGGCCCCTGTGTGCTGCCTCGGGCCCCCATGCGCTGCCTGGGGCCCCTAGCACTGCCTGGGGCCCCTGGTACTGCCTGGGGCCCCTGTATGTTGCGTAGGGCCACTTTCTGCTGCCTGGAGCCACCTTGTGCTTCCTCGGGCCCTCATGCATTGCTTGGGGCCCTGTGAACGGCTTGGGGCCCTGATCTACAGCTGCTGTGGTATATGGAGAGTTATAATCTGGCCTAGGCCTGTTTATACCCCGGGGTATAGTTTGGGCTAGGCCAGAATATACCCAGGGTATATTTTGGCCCAGGGGGGTATATTCTGGGCTAGCCCAGTTTATACCTCGGGTATATTCTGGTCGGGGAGTTAGTGTGACCTGTTACACCGGAATCTGGAGGTCTGTGAATACCTGAACTGTGCCATTAAACTGTGTGCTGTGTGAGTAAATACCTGAGTCACTGCCTTCTGTCGTGCCAATCCTAATCGCTACCTTACAGTGTAAAGTGGGTGGGAGATTCCAAATAGAGGAGGCGGCGATGAAGAAAGAATAACGCCCCCAGTGGGGCGTGTGCTGCTGCATGGAGGAGGGGCTAAATGGAGCCTGGCGCCGCCTTCTCAGTCCCCAGCCTCAGGACTTCTGTAAGTTATAGTTATTTTTCTGCAGTTTTATAGGGCGGATTTAGCTCAGAGAGGGATAGATAGGGAGCAGCTAGGAAGGCGCAGGGACTGGTAGTGATAGTGTAGGGGCTTAGATCCAGGTGACAGGTTCCCTTTAAGAATGGTTCAATGGATAATGAAGTGGATGAACTGGGCAAGATGATCATGTGTACATAGTTTCAAATACTCAAAATGTCCTCATGACCTTAGGGTAATTCCCATCATACAGCAATCCTGGAGACACTATCAACACTGGATGGAATATGCTTTACCTTTGTGGCACCATCTTGGAATGTAAGGTTTGGGGCTGGACATAGAGACCAGGCAAAGAAAACACTGCGGGCAGCCAAAAGCACTCAAACACAGTGAAATCCTATGAGCATTGCCCCCTGGGAAATACGAATATGCATTAGGATTTCACTGTGTTTGAGCGCTTTTGCTGGCTGCCCGCCGTGTTTTCTTTGACTTGTGTCCCTGAGATCAGTGATTGTTTCGGGATGTTGGTCTACCAGGCATTGCTCCCACCTAGCCAGAATCCTACTCTACACTGATGAGGGGCAAAACCCTGAAACAGCTCTCTGTGGATGGATACCTGGCTTTGGTATTTCCCTTGTCATATCTTTAAATTTGTAAAGAGCTGGATATTGACTGAAAAGGCCATTTAATATGGTAGTTGTGGTGGTCTCCACAAGGAGCCATCCCATGGCTAGGACTTTCCCTGGAGGGATATCTGGCTAGTCCTGTGTTTGAGACTCCTAAACGAGGCTCCACGGACTCTATTTGCATGACCAGACAGCTGGCAGGGACCCTTTGCTCTTAGAGGGGACAAGGAGGGGGCTGACAGCCGCGGGGGACTCGGACACAGACAGACGTGACACTGACCACAGCCATACGCAGCCAGATACTGCAGCCAGGGGGCCAGCACTGGAGGGCGGAGCAAATACAGGGATGTAGGGCTCCTAGGTCAGGCCCAGCCGCTGAGCTATGAGGAGCTGGAGGGGGGAAGTAACATGCCGGGGGGATTGGGGCTGTCACTGGAGAAGTGAAGCTACCGTGATATCCCAGGGCAGGAATCTCCCACCACCGGAATGTCGGGAGGCTAGGATAGCACATCTGAGCTGGCGGCTTGGTCGGGAGTGGAAGGGGAGCAGGCACTGCCCACGGTTACAGCTGCCATAGCTGCTGTCACCAGGAGTGGGAGTGCCAGAACTCAGGAGACCTCGCGGAGGTCCAATGGCTTCTCTCCTTCAGACCAAGTGGCCGTGGAGTCAAACATGGGCCAGGAGACAGGTCCTGTGGAGCTGACTGAAGAAGTGGTAGCCTCATCTCTTCTGGCCACATCTAGTCAGGAGTTTCAGGCCACGTTAGAAGCGGATGACAGCCTGAAAGCTCTCAAGAAACAGGCGGCACAGCCTACCTCGGAGTCAGCCCGTGAAACAGGTGGTCTGGGACCAGGGACGGCTGTACCGAGAAATGGTTCAGCAGGGCTCTCCGGAGGCGTGGCCCAGGGGCTGACAGCTAGTGGTACCCTATCTGTTCAGGGTGGAGTTGTTGTGGATTGTGCATGAGATTCCGATGACCAGACACTTGGGGATCACTAAGACCAAGGCCAGGCTCTCCCATCATTTCTACTGGCCTAAGTTGGGGACCGATGTGGCCGCCTACTGCCGTTTGTGTGATACCTGTCAAAGAGTGGGAAAGGTGGGGCGGCACCCTAAAGCCCCCCTGGTAAACCTGGTGGAATTTGCCACACAGTACTCAGAAGGGGTAACCTTGTTGTCCATTTGGGCTGACAAGGTAGCCAACGCTTTGCTGGAGACTTTATCCCAAGTGGGTTTTCCCCAGGAAATGCTCACTGACCGGGGGAACAATTCATGTCACAGCTGATGGAGTCCCTCTGTCGGTAAACACAGGTTGCTGAAGGCCAGTGCACATCATCCACAGACAAATGGTCTGTGTAAACGGTTCAATGGCACTCTCAAGCAGATGTTGAGGATGCTGGTCGACTCCCATGGGAATGATTGGGAGCAGTATCTGCCACACCTGCTGTATGCCCACTGGGGGGTTCCCCAGGCCTCAACAGGGTTGTCTCACTTTGAGTTTATGTACGGACGACGTGAGCGCGGGCCCCTGGCCTTGGTGAAAGAGGCTTGGGAAGGGGACTTGGCTGCCCCCGGAGTGTCAGTTGTTGAATGTCATGTGCTTCCGGGATAAAATGCAGGCCTTGACGCAGCTGGTGCATTACAACATGGAGCAAGCCCAGGCCGACCAGAAGCGGTGGTACGACCAGAATGCTTGTGAGAGAACCTGCCAGGTGGGTCAGAAGGTGTGGGTACTAGTACCCGTACTGCAGAACAAGCTTCAGGCAGCCTAGGAAGGGCCATATCTAGTGCACCAGCAGCTCAACCCTGTGACGTACCTGGTCACCCTGGACCACGCCCTTGGGAGGCGTAAGGACTTCCACATGAACATGATGAAGGCTTATCATGAGCGGGAGGCCTGCGCCCACCCCATGTGCAACCTGCCGGAGGAGGGAGAAGCAGACACCCTCCTGGACATGCCCAGGTTAGGGCGTGAGGGTCCATCGAGGATGGGAGGTTGGCCACCAGCTTTCGGAGGACCAACTGTCCCAGCTGTGGGACACCCTTCACCCCTTCTGAGAGCTGTTCAGCAGCCTGCGCAGAAGGACTTAGTCCACTGTCCATCACGTAGACACTGGGGATCACACCATGATCCGGCATTCAGCCTATCGGACCACTCCCGATGTGCAGCAGCAAATGAGCCAGGAGATTGACGAGATGCTGAAGCTGTGGGGGTGATCCAGGCATCCAACAGCACTTGGGCCTTGCCCACAGTCCTCATCCCTAAGAAGGACCGAACTATCAGCTTCTGTGTTGATTACCGGGAGCTCAATGCTGTCACGGCCACCGATGCATACTACTCTATGCCGCGCATCGATGACCTACTCGACTGGTTGGCCAGTGACTTTGGCCTTGGTGCTGTGCTCAGTCAGGTTAACACTACGGGCCAGGAACATCCCGTTTTGTACCTGGGCAAGAAACTATTGCCGAGAGAGGTGGCCTACTCCATGATGGAAAAGGTATGTCTGGCAATTGTGTGGGCCCTGCAGCGTCTGCAGCCATACTTGTACGGATGCCACTTCATCGTGGAGACGGATCACAACCCCCTCAGCTAGTTACACTTGGTCTCTGGGACAAATAGGAGGTTGCTACGCTGGAGCCTTGCACTCCAGCAATACAACTTCGTAATTCTCCTAAGAGGGGCCATGACCATAGTAACGCTGATGGGTTATCCCAGCGAAGGGAGGTAGGGGACGGGCGCACAAAGGAACACAAGAATGTGCTGCCCCCTAGCACTCTCTAAATGAGGGAGGTGTAATGAATAAGCAATATTTGTAAGGCATATTGCAATATTCCCCAGCAGCTATGTTGTCTCAGAGGCTGCAATGTCTCACTCCTAGAAGAGGAACATGTTAATTAGGAACAGCAAAGGGCTTCTTCCTCTCCTGTGATATGCTAATTAACCTGAGGAAGTTGCCTTCCTAAACAAATGGTCTAGGGCTCTTATGAAATGGAGATTAAGTGACAATGAATCTCCCTGCCATTATCCAAAAGGAAGACCACCTGGTAACTTCCCAGCCAGGTGTGACAATGAATTTCCTCTATCTGCAGATTCAATGGGAGAGTTAATTACAGCCTAGACCAGTGATGGCGAACTCCAGGCCTCGAGTGCCACCAACAGTGCAGGTTTTCAGGATTTCCTCAGCATTGCACAGAGGTTGGAATCATCATGAATGCAGGTGATTATATTATCACCTGTGCAATATAAGGAAATCCTGAAAACCTGCACTGTTGGTGGCACTCGAGGCCTGGAGTTCGCCATCACTGGCCTAGACTGAGAGGTGCCGAGAATATAACTTTTAATGTCTCATGAGCCGTACTGTCAACATGTCAAGCATAGATATGCATCTAGACATTCAGATGGTCAAAGCACATACTTTTACATATGTGTGCGATGATCATAAGCAACCTAAACTTGATGTTGGCCAGTAGGATGCCATCAGAGTAGTCATGTGTCATATCAAGGCGAGGCTAAAATCATAACTGAAAAAATTAGAGCCTTGTCTTCCACCTTCTTGGGCAAAGCTATGGCAGCTATATACTTTTGTATATCGCATATCCCCACTCGAGGGGGTGGGAGTTATGGGACATCCCAGAGGTGTGAGATGGGTGTGGGCAGGGGAAAGTCTCATACTGTATAAAAATAGGCTGCCCCTTCTCCATTTGGTAATTCTTCTGAAGGGCACAATTTCATCAAGCCAGAGTGTACCCAGGAACTACTTTGGCCCATGCTGCTCTTGTGGTGTCACCAGCACTAAGGTAACTGACTACATTTGTCTGTAATTCTGTGTGTATTCCATTATCTTTGATTTGCATAACTGACTGTAATATTTGTAATATCTTAATACCTGTAAGTAATTCTAGTGTACCAAAAGGGTGATTAAACATATAAATGTTATCTTGCGTTGCTCTTTTTATCTTGATCACGATTCCCATATCCGTGCGCTCATTTAACACAACCTGGTTTGGTTCCTGACCCAATATAAGCCTGTTCATGGACCGGACTTGCATATTAAACGAGGAGCTGGTGGCAGCAGTTAGTGCTTGTGTTAATCTCAGGGCCTCTATCAATGACTGGGTGGTTGTTATATTATACGTGCTTCCGGTTGCAGATCATAAGGCATATATCACACTCACTGAGAGGTGCCTTAGTAAACAAGCACTGACAGGGCAGCTGCAGCTCTTCTTTCAGCCTCAGATAGTTCCATTACTAGCCTTAGCTTAATAAGAGGAGCTGTTTAGCTGCCAGATTCGGTGTCCGATTCACCACAGTTGTTCTTTTTTCATTCAAATTACTTGTGGGCTACTCCTAGCACTTGTTTTGCCATCCAGCTTGTCCTATTGCAAGAGGATTGTGAAAACCACAGCAGTGATTTTTATAGTTTCCCTTAGGGCTGGACGATTAATCGAATTAATTCGATTAATTCGCCCCCCTGCTGTGGCCACGATACTGATTTGACGAAAATCGTCAAATTCGATTTAACCTTCCTAGCGGGTATTCCCGAGTAACTCGGGGTTAACTTTCACTGCTAGAAGCGGTAACCCCGAGTCACACTCGGGAATACCCGCAGCTGCTGCCGCTGATCACTGTCAGGCTGCGGGGGGTGCTATCAGAGCCCAGCACTTCCACCCCTGCTACAGCCGCCGGAGATGTCCAGGGGGGTGGCCGTCATTGCCCCGCCGCCCCTGCTACTGACACCGCGACCGCGGGTAGTTCCCGGCGTGGGGGGGGAGGGGGGGGAGGGAGGTGCCGTCATTGCCCCGCCGCCCCTGCTACTGACACCCGCGGGTGAGTTCCGGGGAGGGGTGGGCTCTGCTACCAGAGCCCTGCTGCAGGTCTTACCTGCCCCTTGCGCCATTACTGGATATGGCACCGCCCCCTTCTGCTAGGGTTAGGGCTGGGTTAGGGCTAGGTTAGGGTTAGGGCTAGGTTAGGCGCCTGTATGCCACTGGGGGCTGCTGCTGTATACACCGCTGGGGGCTGCTGCTGTATACACCGCTGGGGGCTGCTGCTGTATACACGCTGGGGGCTGCTGCTGTATACACCGCTGGGGGCTGCTGCTGTATACACCGCTGGGGGCTGCTGCTGTATACACCGCTGGGGGCTGCTGCTGTATACACGCTGGGGCTGTCTGTATACACTGCTGGGGGCTGCTGCTGTAAACGCTGTGGCTGGTGCTGTATACATCACTGGGGGCTGCTGCTGTATACACCACTGGGGGCTGCTGCTGTATACACCGCTGTGGGCTGGTGCTGTATACACCGCTGGGGGCTGGTGCTGTATACACCGCTGGGGGCTGTGCTGTATACACCGCTGGGGGCTGCTGCTGTATACACCGCTGGGGGCTGCTGCTGTATACACCACTGGGGGCTGCTGCTGTATACACCACTGGGGGCTGCTGCTGTATACACCACTGGGGGCTGCTGCTGTATACACCACTGAGGGGGCCTGTATACCTGTGCTGGGGTCCACCCTCGGCGTATACACGAGTCAATAGGTTTTCCCAGGTTTTGGGGGCAAAAGTAGGGGGGTCGGCTTATACACGGGTCGGCTTATACACGAGTATATACGGTACCTCTTAGTTTTTTCTCTTTATTCATCAAAGAAAAGCACAAAAAAAAAATAGAGATTTAAATCGAAAATCGTCCATAGGTTTTTTCCAAAATCGCCCAGCCCTAGTTTCCCTCATTAAATAAGATTTAGTTCAGGTGATCACCTAATCAGAAGCACATTAAGTAGACTGAGGTGTGTATCGTGTGTCTATGGATGGGATAGGGCTATACACAGAAGCAGACTGCATTCTATGGCGGGGGAAGATCTAGAGACAAAACCAGCCAACATTCTATGGTGGGGGAGGAGCTATTCACAGAACCAGACAACATGCAGGGGAGGAGCTAGAGGTTTTGATTTTTATGATGTTTATGTGGATAATAATAATTTTATTTTCTTAAAACTGAAAACAATTAGTTACTATGCCTGGGAAA
Organism: Allobates femoralis; assembly: GCA_033576535.1. NCBI lineage: Eukaryota > Metazoa > Chordata > Amphibia > Anura > Aromobatidae > Allobates > Allobates femoralis. The sequence continues at coordinate 81,819,905 of JARQOC010000008.1, read as the reverse complement.
CGCTGGGCTCTACAACTAGTTAAATATCTAGATTAATAAGATTTAAAGAAGTTGTCTGGTTCTGAAAAACAATCATCAAATACTGTATAGGGGAATTCTGAGTAAATAGAATGAGGTCCCCTGATCAGGACCCCACATCTGTTAGCCAGAAGGAGAGCAGATGAAAAGGCCTCCATACGCATACCGGTGGGATCAGCCAACAGTTTGATATGAATGAGACCTTCCGACTCTTCCATATCATATTGTTAGGGAAGTGGAGGGCTGAGCCTGATGAATTTGAACTTTTCTTCTCCTAGATAATAAGCTTAGGGGATCCTTTCCTGGTCAATGTCGGAAGACATGGTGGCTCAGCAGAGCAATCTTCTGGCCTTCAGCTTCCTAATATGTATTGGGCCCTTGACTGGAGAGTGCTTTAGCCCTGGAAGACCTAGTATGCATTAAGGCCCTGTTACACGGCACAATATCGTGCTCAACATCGTTCAAAAGTGACGTGTGAAATGATGTTGAAACGACAGTGCGTCGTTGCGTGTAACCGATTCAACTACGATAATTAGTCAAGTTGGAGTTGACTGGCTTATGAAAATGTTCAAAAACCTGACACTTTCAACAACCAATCTGCTGCATCCGTACTGTGTGACACCGTGATAATGAGGTCTCGGATGACTTCACCCATTCACAGCAATGAGCAGGGATCGTTTGCGAATGATCCCTTCTCACAACATCGTTGGTGAGTTGTCCACGATATCTAGACGTGTGACATCTCACCAGTGATGTTGAATTGATCTAAAAAACGACCGCGCGTCCACGAGATCGCAGCCAACATCGTTACAACATAGTCCCGTGTAACGGGGCCTTTACGCACAGCCTGGGACACCTCCAGTATAGAAAGTAGCTGTCGCATGAAGACAAATTTTTCTCCTGTTTTCCTTGGTTTGTTTAATCCAGGAGGCCGATCTATGAAGATTCACACACTATTTGCTTTATTCAACACTGATGAAGGCCATGTGCAAACAGTGCATTTTTTGGGCAGTTGTGTCACAAATCCTTATGCCAGCGAAGTCCATGAGACTTCTGACGTGTTGTGCACATGTTGCTTATTTTTTCCTTGCAGATTTGGTGCAATCTGCAAGCATGTGAATTCTTGGTACGTTTGTGCCTGAGTTTCACCTTTTCCACCCATTGACTTCATTATGAAAAACACTCCAAAAATCTCTGTAAAAAAAATGCATTGATTTTGGTGTTTTTCTGCCAGGAGGTGCGGAACATGTAATTTACATTATCACATTCTTTAGGCTTCATTTGTTCACACAGTGCTTTTGCTGCATTTTTTTTTTCTTGGTTAAAAACCACTGTATTTTACAGGTTTAGTAAAGGGAATAAGATTTCTGAAATCTTGCAGATTTGAGCCATCAAAGTATTTTTTCAAACCTGCAACATGTCAATTCTTGAAGCATTTTTACACCCACTCAACTGAACGGGGGAAAAAGTGTCAACAGATTTTGTTTAGTTTTTTTTCTTGCCAGCTCTGGAATATTTGCTTCAAAAACCGAACTTGAGCACGTCACCTTTTAGTAATTATCCTCTCTTGTGCTTTAGGTTTCATTATCTATTTCAGTTATGGCATCTGGAACAGTACTGAGGAACAGAGCGCTAAAAGAGACAATATGAGAACCCCCGACTCGTCCAACACAGCTGTCCAAGATCAATCATCCACCGTTCTGTAATAACTGTTCTATTTTTCTCATGCACTTAGATAATTTTACATTATTTCCATAAGGGTATAACATGCCCCATAGAATGTTAGCTTCAATATTTAAATTTTTCATGTTTATATTACAAGATCTGGGATAGTTTCCGCCTGTGTGGTCATGGAGTGTTAGAAAATGCTTGATTAAGATCTAAGGGCCACGTCACATCTGGTGACGCCGTAGGAGATGGCGGCGAAGGGCGGGAGCATGCACGTTTTTTGGCGCTTCGCCAGCGTCGCTGTCCCCATTTACATGGGGCAACGCACAGGCGATCTGACAGGCGGCATCGCCGCCGGGGTGTCTCAAAACCCCAGCGGTGACGCAGTACAATGGGAGCCTATGGCTCCCATCACCTGTCAGATCGCTGTCGGACGTTTTCATGGGGCGATGTGTACACATCGCCCCATATCGGCCACCTGATTTCACAGCGCTGCTGTGAAACCAGGCGAACAGTCAAGTGCATTGCCCTCCGCAAGTTAAATTGGGCGACGCATTGGCTATTTTGGCGGCGATAGGCCACGCCCAAGCGTCGCCTAAAAATTGCCGCCAACGTCGCCAGGTGTGACGTGGCCCTAATACAGGAGTGGGCATCTCCAGACCTCGAGGGCTGCACCCACTGCAGGTTTTCAAGGTTTCCTTAGTAGTTGACAGTTGGCAATTTAATCTTCTGCACAGGTGATGATTCCAACTATCAAATACTAAGGAAATCCTGAAAGCATGAACTGTTTGTGACCCTTGAGGACTGGAGTTGCCCACCCCTAATATATCAGAATTGCAGAAAAGTAGTCTGGTTTATCTTGATCACTCCATGATCGGCAGTTTATTGCTGCCAGTAACCTACAGTGCTTTGTGTTTCTGCTATTTAGCAAATAGTATTGGCCCTGCTACATCCAACATGAATTTATTTTTACATTTGTTTGCTGTTCTTTTTGTTTCTTCAATGTATTCTTGTTCTTATTCTGCATTTTGCTATCAACTGCCATTGTCAGCTCATCTGTAGTGAAAAGCATTATTATCATGTGCTTAACTGAAGCGTCATCATTGTAATTGATATTTAGACATAGATTCCGATTGAGCTGTTTATTGATTTTTTTTTTTTTTTTTTTTTTTTTTTGAAGTTTCCTTTTTAAGTGGCTGAAGGTAAAGATTTCAGAAAAGTACTCAGATGGGCATAAATTACAAATCCCAATACTTGAATGTTATGTTTACAGAGCAAATATTGTATTTGTATTACTTTACACACTCCATCTAAGATTGCAACCTAGTTTGTTTTTCTAGCATATGATGCACAACCAATATTTTATATTTATTCGTTTGTTGACCAATTTACATTTCTTGTACATTTTCCTATTTCTAGGTGCTCAGGTGTTGGGTTTTGAAGGCAGACATATTTTAGAAATTCATCTTACTTTATAGACCCTATCTTGTGAGATCAGTATTGGTCTGGTAATTGGGGTGGCCATTGATCTAGACAGTGAACATGTTAGTACCCTAGTTCCACATAGTGAATCTATACTGTGGGTAGTAAAATAAATAAATGCCACACCACTGGATGTTCCTAAAGTCACATTGTTTCCTCTCCATTAATGTGTCTGCAGTAGAGAAGAGCAAATTCTCCATAAACGAGTTCTGACATCTGGTCCTTTGTTACAGTCAAACTTAACTTCTGCAGTAGGGAATTTCCTGGATCGGACTAGGGATTAGATCTTGGTATCTCAATTCTTCTTGCTCATCTGAAGGTATAATACATATGAGCACTTCATGTTATTAATGTAGCAGTCATGTGAAGGTAGCACAAGAGCATTTTAGCTGGTCAACTCGTGAGCATTTTTATTATATAAACACTGGTCTAACTGCAACCGGTTTTCAGATATTTTGAAAATCTCCATCTTGCTTTTATGAGGCGTGAAGTATTTTATAATGTTACTTTTCGTTTGACCACATATTTTAGGTGAACCGTTTCTTAAATCAGGCAGTAGACGTTCTTTTTATAGTGCTTCATGTTGTCAGACCTTCATTGTATAAAATGTCCTATATTTAAACTGTACATCTTTATATTACAGATTTGTAACTTCCTATTCTTTGTTGTATTAACTTGTCTCATTTATTTGTAAGCACAATGATGTCTTCAATAATTAAATGTTTATTCGGATGTATTTTTATATAAAATAAAAAAAAATGCAGTGTTGCTGTACTTCTTTTTTTTTTTTTTTTTTTTTTTTTTGTCTCTTGATCATATTTTATGTTTTCAACCACCAAATGGTTGAATGGTCACTGTACACTCATGAAACTTAAAGGGAATCTCCCCATGCTTTTGCTATGTATTCTGACAGCAGCATAATGTAGGCATGAGAACCAGATTCCAGAGTCGCTTGCTGGTCTACATGCTGTCATTTTTGTTTTCTCTTCTGCAGATGTAGCAGTGCACAGAATGCGGAGCCTTGTAAAACCTCACCCACACCACTAATTGCAACTTCCTATAACTGTACATAGAAGGCTGCCAAATTCATAGTGAGGTTAGGGTTATACAGAGCAGGGGGAACTAGGAAACACAAGACACCTAGTCCTGTAGTGTTAATCTGCTAAATAAAAAAAACACTGATTTTTTTTTTTTTTTTTTTTTTTTTTTATTGGCACAGCAACACAGCCCGGTAAATTACACTTCACTGGAATTAGGCTCTTTGCCCTACATTATGCTGCTCCCTGATGACATAGAGAAAAAAAAGTACAGGCATTTTGTGCATCATGGCATGCTCAAACGTTTATGTCCACCTTTCCCCTGATTGTTTTTCTTCTCTGGTCCACCTTTCCCCTGATTGTTTTTCTTCTCTGGCTCTATGAAACCATACAAGATAGAAGTAAGGCTCCACCACCCAAAAATCACTTGGATTCCCAGGCAATTGGGTCAATGGTGGGTGTCCACCCAAAAATGAGAGAGGAAAATATATCCAATGCCACCATTGCAGTTGATTTCTTTATTTCATAGTATTAAAACCTTCACAGATGTCCCCAAGGGGAAAACACTAAACGCGTTTCTGTATCTTACTGGTTGCGGAAGAACTGGCAGAATCTATTCTAGACTTTATCGCAATCCTGTGAGTTGGAATTCCGTTCTAAGAGCGGATTGCTGCCATCCAAAATATATTATAAAGAATCTCCCTGTAGGAGAATTTGTTCGTGCGAAACGCAATTGCACTAGACATAAAGAGTTTGAAATGGAGGCGGCAATCATGACAAAAAGACTGAGGGACAGAGGATATCGGACTTGGATGATCGATGGAGCAAAAACTATTGTGCAGGGTAAAAATAGGGAGATATTATTGAAGGATAACATAAAAACATCATCAAAAGATAACGCTTTGCCAGTTTTTTCTACTCTTTATAGTAACAATTTCTGTGACATCAAAAGAATCCTTACTAAAAATATTCCCATCCTCTCTCAGGATGAGTCACTTTGTAATATACTCAAATCTGGCTGGAAGATGAAAGGAAAGAGATATTGCCAGCACTATCTCACCAAGTGTAGTCTCAGATCGGATGATCACATCCCCAACCTAGCTGACATATATATATAAGGAAATGTATAAATGTGGCAGTACTAAATGTGGTATGTGTAGGTATGTGGTTTCTGGATCAACATGCAAGAATTTACACACGGAGAAGAGATACCAAATCAAAACCTACATGAATTCTAACACCACACAAGTGGTCTATACGGCCACATGTGTGGAATATGTAAAATGTTATGTGGATTGCACTACACGACCACTTAAGGTGAGAATCTCTGAACACCTTACCGCAGCAAATCTGCATTCCAAAACAATGAGAACAGGAATGTATGGATTTTCCAGACATTTCAGGGACGTACATGTGGGAAACCTGGAATACCTGAATATAATGGTTATTGAGAGTTTCCTGACCGTATCGCGACAGAAACTGGTAAAGAAAGCTACATGACAGGGAATCTATTTGGATACTTCAATTATATGCACGTATACCAAATGGATTGAATTATAAGAAGGACTTGTTCTATTTTTATTAAAAAGTAATCATTGGTGAGAATATGCAATACATGTGATGTTGTAAGAGATTAATTAGAGATTAATAGGAGAGCTATACATGAAAAATTTATCACATTTGATTCTTAGATATACATAGTTTTTATTGTGTATAATCACAATGAGTTTATACCAAATTCTATTGTTCGACCAGACGGGATGGGGGTTAACATTTCAAAGGAGAATTAATTGAATTAATCACAGGTGTCCTTGTTTTTATATGTATACTAGTAAAAAGGCCCGATACAATTGCATCGGGAGCGTGGTGAAATGAATTGTGTGTATACAGGCGGGTGAGTGGCTAGCAGAAGTATACAGACGGCTCTGAGGGTAGCAGATTATACAGGCGGCTTTGTGGGTAGGAAAGCATACAGGCGGCTCTGTGGGTAGCAGATTGTACAGGCGCCTCCGTGGGTAGCAGAGTATAGAGGCGGCTCCGTGGGTAGCAGAGTATAGAGGCGCTCTGGTACAGAGTAGAGCGGCTCCGTGGGTAGCAGAGTATAAGGCGGCTCCGTGGGTAGCAGAGTATAGAGGCGGCTCGTGTGGGTATCAGAGTATAAGGCGGCTTGTGGATAGCAATGATGTGGCGGGAGGCTGGAGGGGTGAGGAGAGCAGAGACTGGAGTGGTTAGGAGAGGTCCAGCTGGTAGGGGTGTGAGGTAGAGATGCGGCTTGAGCGGCGACATCTCCGCTCGGCGGCAGGACGTGGCTGCGTGCTGGGGCTGATCGCAGCCCCAGTCACACGGCATTGTCCTCTGCGGCGGGTTGGTTGATGCAGAGAGGGATCAGTCCCTGCCCTCAGGTCACACATGTGACCTGAGGGGAAGGAGCGGATTGGGCGGTGTGTGGTAAAGACAGGACGGCCATCCGATTGGTCTAGGACGCCAAGTCCTGGCCAATGGGATGGGCGTCCTGTGTATACAACACAACGCCCAATCCGCTTGCGGGGGCGGCCAATGGGAGTGAGCGGGGCGTGTTAGGCTTTGCAGGCTGACACGGTCCACTCACTTCCATTGGCTGTTGCCGCCCACAGGACGACGTCACTGGCTCCCGACACCCGGCCACAGCCCGTAGACCGCTATTCCACCAGCATGGCGACATTGAGGCCTCAGCGGTGAGAGAGCGGCGAGGGGCGGAAGGCACCGGCGGCATCCGGGCAGCGTGGACCTGGCGGAGGCGCGAGGGCGGTGGCGATGAAGCGGGGCCGACGGTTGGCAGGATGGCAGTGGTGTCAGGTAGTGCGGCTGAGGATGGAGGAGGCTGAGAGGATGGGGAGGCTGTGAGCATGGAAGAGGCTGTGAGGATGGAGGAGGCTGTGAGGATGAGGGAGGCTGTGACGATGGAAGAGGCTGTGATAGGCTCTGGAGGAGGCTCTGAGGATGGTGAGGCTGGAGGATGCTGTGTGGCTGGAGGGGGCTGTGAGGATGAGGAGGCTGACGATGGAGGCTGGAGGAGAGGAGCTGTGAGGCTGGAGGAGGCTGTGAGGATGGTGAGGCTGGAGGAGGGAGTGAGGCTGGAGGAGGCTGTGAGGATGGGGAGGCTGGAGGAGGCAGTGAGGCTGGATGCTGTGAGGCTGGAGGAGGGAGTGAGGCTGGAGGAGGCTGTGAGGATGGGGAGGCTGTGAGGCTGGAGGAGGGGTGAGGCTGGAGGAGGGTGTGAGGTGGGGAGGCTGTGAGGCTGGAGGAGGCTGTGAGGCTGGAGGAGGCTGTGAGGATAGAGGAGGCTGTGAGGCAGGAGGAGGCTTTTACTGTACTGAGCATGCTTAGTACAGTAAAACGTCTCCAAGCAGGAAGGCAGGGGTTAAAAAAAATAAAAAAAGTTTATGCTCACCTGACCCCGAGCCCCCGCCGTCTCCTGCCGTCTTCCTGCAGGCTCCCGCAGGCTCCCAGTGTCTGCAGAGGTCTTCTACTGCAGTACAGGACCTGCGGTGATGTCACAGTCACGTGACTGCAAGTTACCATGGAGTAACCTGGTGTGCCGCAAAGGAGCTTGCAGTGCCGCAAAGGAGCTTGGGATTCGGCTACAGTGCCCGAATTCCAAACTCCCGATCATATAAGTATATATATATAGATAGATAGATAGTAAATCCATGTATGATAAAGTGCAGAATATCTATCTAACAATTAAGGAGTATCTCCGAAACGCATTCAGTGTGTTCCCCTTGGTGACATCTGTGACGATTTTAACACTATGAAATAAAGAAATAAACTGCAATGGTGGCATCGGATATATTTTCTTTTCTAGGAAACCATAGCACTCAATCAAAGGAGAGGAAAGTGTGTAGATGGGGAAAATAGGGGATGAGGGGCTCTTACATGTTTGGCCCCGCCGTGATGCCCTGAGCATTCTGTGCTGACAGTGTCTTTTGAACTCGACATAGGCAATCTGTATATCACTGGACTGAATTTTACAGAGAAAGAAAATCAAAACAGTTTGTTTTCCCAGTCGCCCATGACAGCGCACCACATGAGAGAGGGTATCTGCCCCTCCAGAACAGGAAACCCACTAGAATAAAAGGGTGGTACCACTCTTCTGACTCAGTTCAGTTTCATGTCCTGGAGGAGAGGAGATCCACGTGTGGCTGCAGGAGCAGCTTAAGTTATTGTGATGCAAGGCTGGCGTGAGAATAGTGGCACTCACCACAGTGTTGGCCTCCGGTCTCCAGATGCGTCTCCCAACAGCTGGTTCCGATGTGATGACTATGCGGGGGCCTAGTAGTGGGAGATGCTCGGCCCCTCATCAACTCAGGCAGTTGCGCAAGCATGGTAGCTGTTGCTTCCTGATGCATGCATGCCGGGGTGAAGAGCTGGGGGATCCCAAAAATGACGTCCTAAGATGACGCAGGCGCCTCTGCTCGACCTGTAAGTGTCCTCCCGGCGCATGCACAGACCGGCCATCCAAGATGGCGGCGCCCAGCGACTGGGTTTTGAAGGGGAAGATGACCCAATTACCTGAGGAGGTGGGAAGAAGCCTTTAAATGAGCAGTTTCTTTTCAACATCGATGGTGAGCATAGCTTGCCTTTTATGATGGCAGATGAGTCCTCACCTCAATTACAGCCCAGCCAGCCACGCCAACCCAGACGGCAGCTTACCCCCAGGAGAGGTGGTTGTACTGCTGACAGCCCTTCCAGCATGGCCAGTCGACGTTCTGATGTCTCTGCCGAGAATTGAGCTGGTCAAAGCTTGCCTCCAAATCCAGTACTGGTGTGTGAGTGATCTATGTAAATGTGACTGGTATGGTTACTGAAGGTCCCCCCCCCCTTCCTCTTTTGGTTCTCTGTATGTTTTCACTTAAACAAGTTCTTCCTAGGCTTCTCTTAATAAAACATAAGAGTGTGTCCTGTGTAAAGGTCCCTTATTTTCTGAATACAGGCAGTACATTAATCCTTAGTGTATTCAGAAGACCATCATGGAGGAGTCCTCTGGCTTCACATCTAGCCTTACTAATCTAATGATGGAAATTAGGGATTCCTTGACTGCCCTTTCTAAACGACGTAAGAAGAATAATAGAAAGGCCTCCTCTTCTGAGTCACATAGTGTTCAAAAATCTTCCTGCAAGTCTGAACTGGAATCTGCTACTTATATAGGTGCATTTCAATGAAGTAGAATATCATCAAAAAGTTTATTTATTTCAGTATTTCAATACATAAAGTGAAACGCATACAGTTAGGGCCAGAAATATTTGGACAGTGACACAAGTTTTGTTATTTTAGCTGTTTACAAAAACATGTTCAGAAATACAATTATATATATAATATGGGCTGAAAGTGCACACTCCCAGCTGCAATTTGAGAGTTTCCACATCCAAATCGGAGAAAGGGTTTAGGAATCATAGCTCTGTAATGCACAGCCTCCTCTATTTCAAGGGACCAAAAGTAATTGGACAATGGACTCTAATGGTGGGTTTACACACACCAATCATTGTGTCCAATATCTGAACAGATCTCTGGTTGCAGTGAATCATGGATACATTGCTCCATGTTGTACACAGCCACAAATGGAACTATATGTCCATGATTTCACTGCAACCAGAGATCTGTTCAGATATTGGACACAATGATTGGTGTGTGTAAACCACCTAAGGGCTGCAATTAACTCTGAAGGCGTCTCCCTCGTTAACCTGTAATCAATGAAGTAGTTAAAAGGTCAGGGGTGGATTCCAGGTGTGTGGTTTTGCATTTGGAAGCTGTTGCTGTGACCAGACAACATGCGGTCAAAGGAACTCTCAATTGAGGTGAAGCAGAACATCCTGAGGCTGAAAAAATCCATCAGAGAGATAGCAGACATGCTTGGAGTAGCAAAATCAACAGTTGGGTACATTCTGAGAAAAAAGGAATTGACTGGTGAGCTTGGGAACTCTAAAAGGCCTGGGCGTCCACGGATAACAACAGTGGTGGATGATCGCCGCATACTTTATTTGGTGAAGTAGAACAACATCAACTGAAGTCCAGAACACTCTCAGTGAAGTAGGTGTATCTGTCTCTAAGTCAACAGTAAAGAGAAGACTCCATGACAGTAAATACAAAGGGTTCACATCTAGATGCAAACCATTCATCAATTCCAAAAATAGACAGGCCAGAGTTAAATTTGCTGAAAAACACCTCAAGAAGCCAGCTCAGTTCTGGAAAAGTATTCTATGGACAGATGAGACAAAGATCAACCTGTACCAGAATGATGGGAAGAAAAAAGTTTGGAGAAGAAAGGGAACGGCACATGATCCAAGGCACACCACATCCTCTGTAAAACATGGTGGAGGCAACTTGATGGCATGGGCATGCATGGCTTTCAATGGCACTGGGTCACTTGTGTTTATTGATGACATAACAGCAGAGAAGAGTAGACGGATGAATTCTGAAGTGTACCGGGATATACTTTCAGCCCAGATTCAGCCAAATGCTGCAAAGTTGATTGGACGGCGCTTCATAGTACAGATGGACAATGACCCCAAGCATACAGCCAAAGCTACCCAGGAGTTCATGAGTGCAAAAAAGTGGAACATTCTGCAATGGCCAAGTCAATCACCAGATCTTAACCCAATTGAGCATGCATTTCACTTGCTGAAATCCAGACTTAAGACGGAAAGACCCACAAACAAGCAAAACCTGAAGGCTGCGGCTGTAAAGGCCTGGCAAAGCATTAAGAAGGAGGAAACCCAGCGTTTGGTGATGTCCATGGGTTCCAGACTTAAGGCAGTGATTGCCTCCAAAGGATTCACAACAAAATATTGAAAATAAAAATATTTTGTTTGGGTTATGTTTATTTGTCCAATTACTTTTGACCTCCTAAAATGTGGAGTGTTTGTAAAGAAATGTGTACAATTTCCTACATTTTCTATCAGATATTTTTGTTCAACCCTTCAAATTAAACGTTACAATCTGCACTTGAATTCTGTTGTAGAGGTTTCATTTCAAATCCAATGTGGTGGCATGCAGAGCCCAACTCGCCAAAATTGTGTCACTGTCCAAATATTTCTGGCCCTAACTGTATATTATATACAGTCATTACAAACAAAGTGATCGGTTTCATGTATTTATTTATGTTAATGTTGATGATTATGGCTTACAGCCAATGAAAACCCAAAGGTCATTATCTCAGAGAATTAAAGTAGGGAGGATGAAGGGTCTGAGAGATAAAATAATACCTAAATATGTATCAGTCTCACCTTGTGTGGTTGTGAGAGTCACAACCACTATAACAGCATATCACGGCTGCTGTAGTCCCCAACGTGGTGCATATAGAGCAGGGAGGATGAAGGATTAAAAACTGCGCTGCCGTATTCCACAAGACATCAAAGGATGAATATACTATTTATTAGTCAATGCTTTTAAGGGCGCCCTGGCCTCTTCCTCGGGACAAATCAATATAACATTGCTATGTTTCAGCCAGGGAGCCCTGAAATGCATTGACTAATAAATCAGTTATATTTGCCCTTTGTCTCGTGGAATATGGCAGAGTTGTATTCAACTCTTCATCCTCCCTCCTTTAATTTTCTGAGATAATGACCTTTGGGTTTTCATTGGCTGCAAGCTATAATCATCAACATTTACAGAAATAAACACTTGAAATAGATCACTCTGTATGTAATGACTGTATATAACATGTCTCACTTTTTGTATTGTAACGTGATTCCCTGTAGGGTATATATAAAAAACAAACGTGGCGCCAATCTAAGCGCATTATCAATGTAACTCTCTGGTGCCCATTTAATGAAGTTTTATGCACTCACCTCTTGCCATAAAACTTCAAGCATATGGTTTTTCCAAAGCCTCCTCACGCTTTGGATATTTATCCGGGTCTGCTGCTCGCCTTGAATTGATCCTGCGTTGGGTCCTGCCACGGATTCCCACAGGCATAACTTTTTGTATTGAATTAGTAAAAAAAATTAACTTTTTGATGATATGCTAATTCATTGAGATGCACAGTTGAGTTGCAACAGTTGGAAGATCAGCTGAAGAATGGTTCACCCCGTCATAACCGTCTTTTTTCATTGCCCTTTCTACAGGGTGCTGTAGCCTTTTAAGGCGGACACTTCAGCAGACTCTTAGACTGGCAGCCAGTTCTACAGCTCTATATAATTCTGCCATACGGGCCTTATGGCTAAAAATTTGGAGAGGAGATTTACAAGTGAAATCTAAACTGTGTGCTATGCCATGTGAGGGAGACTTCTTGTTCGGCAAAGCTTTGGATGATCTCCTTGAGAAGGCTTTCGATAAGAAACGCTTTCAATCATTCCCGCCTAAAACATTTCAAAGCTGATTCTTTTGGAGGAAGCAGTTCCTCAGAAGACCTCCAAAGAACCAGGATAGCTAGCATGGCTCGCATAGGAAGACCCAGAGATTTATGTTCAAAGGTCCCTCCTCTTACACGAGAAAGAACCCGCAGTGATGCCATCCTGCAGGTAGTGGGACGGTTCTCCCACTTCTCCCTGCCTGGCAGAAGATTTCAGCAAGCAATTGGGTGCAGAACATTATAGCACAGGGTTTGAAACTAGCGTTCAATCAGCCCCCTAGGGTGCCCCTGGTACTAACGTTTGTCAGGTCTCGGCAAACAGCACGCCTTAGAGGTTGAGGTCCTGCACTTGGTAGAAAAAACATCCTACAAATTGTCCGAAAGGCAGAGGTTTCTACTCTCCCGTTGCTGATGAACGATTATCAATATGAAGAAATTGAATCTTCACCTACTTCGCTATTTCAAAATTAAGACAATCAGTTCTGCAGTAAAACTCCTGTATCCCAACTGCTACATGATGATATGCGCCCCTGAGGTCTAGGACTATCATGCTCCTATATTTTCAGCTCAAAAGAGGCTTCCTATAAATAGCGCTGCCCAACTGGGGTAAGATCAGACACTACTAGTACAGGTTCCTGCCCTTTGGTCTCTCCATGACCCCCAGGATATTCACCAAGGTGGTAGCAGACATGATGGCCCATGGTTGCAACATGAACATTCTGATATTGCCCTATCTAGACAACTTACTCATTGTGGTACAATTGGAGGAAGACTACAGAGTCCAGCTCCAGAAGGTTGTGTTAGTTCTGGAAGACCTGGGATTGCTAGTAAACCGCGACAAATCCCGGTTACATCCATTAACATCCCGGATCTTCCTGGCTTTTGTTGTACACTGTGTGCAGAATTATTAGGCAAATGAGTATTTTGATCACATGATACTTTTTATACATGTCCCACTCCAAGCTGTATAGGCTTGCGAACCAACTACCAATTAAGTAAATCAGGTGATGTACATCTCTGTAATGAGGGTTGTGGTGTAATGACATCAACACCCTATATAAGGTGTGCTTAATTATTAGGCAAATGCCTTTCCTTAGGCAAAATGGGTCAGAAGAGAGATTTGATGGGCTCTGAAAAGTCCAAAATTGTGAGATGTCTTGCAGAGACATGCAGCAGTCAAACATTTGAAGCGTGATCACCGAACAATCAAGCGTTTAATGGCAAATAGCTAACAGAGTCGCAAGAAGCGTGTTGGGCAAAAAAGGCGCAAAATAACTGCCCATGAATTGAGGAAAATCAAGCGTGAAGCTGCCAAGATGCTATTTGCCACCTGTTTTGCAATATTTCAGAGCTGCAATGTTACTGGAGTATCAAAAAGCACAAGGTGTGCTATACCCAGGGACATGACCAAGGTAAGGAAGGCTGAAAAATGACCACCTTTGAACAAGAAACATAAGATAGAACGGCAAGACTGGGCCAAGAAATATCTTAAAACTGATTTTTTAAAGGTTTTATGGACTGATGAAATGAGAGTGATGCTTGATGGGCCAGAGGCTGGATCAGTAAAGGCCTGAGAGCTCCACTCCGACTCAGACACCAACAAGGTGGAGGTGGGGTACTGGAATGGACTAGTATCGTCACAGATTAACTTGTGGGACCTTTTCGGGTTGAGGATGGAGTGAAGCTCAACTCCCGGACCTACTGCCAGTTTCTGGAAGACAACTTCTTCAAGCAGTGGTACAGGAAGAAGTATGTATCGTTCAAGAAAAACATGATTTTCATGCAGGACAATGCTTCATCACATGCATCCAACTACTCCACAGCGTGGCTGGCCAGTAAAGGTCTAAAAGAAGAAAAAATAATGACATGGCCCCCTTGTTCACCTGATCTGAACCCCATAGAGAACATGTGATCCCTCCTAAAATGTGAGATCTACAGGGAAGGAAAATAGTACACCTCTCGAAATAGTGTCTGGGAGGCTGTGGTGACTGCTGCACGCAATGTTGATCGTAAACAGATCAAGCAACTGACAGATTCTATGGATGGAAGGCTGTTTTGTGTTTTGTTTTTGCATGTCAGAAATGTTTTTTTTCTAAATTTTGTGGTTATATTAGTTTACCTGGTGAAAATAAACAAGTGAGATGGGAATATATTTGGTTTTTATTAAGTTGCCTAATAATTCTGCACAGTAATAGTTACCTGCACAAACAGATATCCTCCTAAGATAGACAACTTCCAAAAATAATAATCTTTTATATTTATGAGTCTTTTGGGTTGAGAACATAGTTGTTGATCAATGATAAAAAATAATCCTCTAAAATACAAGTTGCCTAATAATTCTGCACACAGTGTAGATTCAAGGTCCCAGGTCTGCCACCTCCCAGAAGAGAAGATTATGTCTCTGGTTACTACAGCAATAACCCATCCACAGATGTCCTTCCGACAGGCCATGTCCTTGGTAGGTTGTTTCACTGCTTGCATTCCGGACATTCTATGGGGTCAATTCTTCAGTGGGAAGTCTTGCGCCACCAAGACAAGTTAAGAGACTGAAGGGAAGATTGACTCTTTCCTCGGAAACTTTGCACTTTCTCTGGTGGTGGCTGGACTTTCGCAATTTATCTCTGTGAGTCCTGTGTTTTTCCCCTGCTTCGGATGTGATAACAGATGCCAGCACTTTGAACTGGGTAGCTCACATCGCAGGAACAGTTGTGCAAGGCACTTGTAATCCTCAGAAGTCATCATCATCCAACCTCAAGGAGCTCATAGCCCTGCACAAAGGTCATCCTTTCCTTAGAGGACAAGGTTTGAGGTTCATCTCGGACAACAGGGTCGCAGTCTCTTATATACAGTGCAATGAGATTAAAATGATCCAGCACCTGACCACGTCTCCAATATTTTCAAAGTGCTTTGTTTGTGCATTAAATCAGAAAACAGATAACATGGGACATGAGCCCCACCGGTTCGCCTTTCGGACACAAGTCCTTTATCAATGGCATAACATTTTGTATGATACATACATCCTTAAATAGTGAACAAACTAAAAAGTGCAAACAGAGGAAATTCATGAGCATCATCAGTGTATGGGTTGGAGACACACCCATTAAGGTTAACATTTTGTTGTCATGGGCCAGCATAACATCACATAAAGATAACATGCAGCATATTACAAAACGTAAAAAGCAACATATCCACCATTCAGATTTACAAGAATAATTTATATATAGGACAGTGGAATTTACATACTGTATATACTCGTGTATAAGCCGAGTTTTTCAGCCCAAAAATTGGCCTGAAAAGTCCCCCCCTCGGCTTATACACGGGTCAATACGGTAATGGCCCCCAAATGCTGGCACTTGCCCCCCCTGTGTGGTAAGGGCCCCCCCCCGCTGCTTAACTTACCATCCCCGTCTTCTGCACCGCCGGTCTTCGGTGCTTCGTCCCCCATGCTCCCGTCCGGCTGCATCTGGGATCCCCGGCCGTCGCACGATGACGTCATCGTAACTGCGACGGCCGGGGATCCCGGATGCAGCCGGACGGGAGCATGGAGAACGGAGCACAGAAGACCTGCGCAGTGCAGTGTAGAAGACCAGGGATAGTAAGTTAAGCAGCGGGGTGGGCCCTTACCACACAGGGGGGGCGAGTGCCAGCATTTGGGGGCCTGTATACCACTGGGGCTGCTATATACCCCTGGGGCTGCTGTATACCACTGGGGCTGTTGTATACCCCTGGGGCTGTTGTATACCCCTGGGGCTGCTGTATACCACACCACTGGGGCTGCTATATACCCCTCGGGCTGCTATATACCCCTGGGGCTGCTATATACCCCTGGGCTGCTATATACCCCTGTGGCTGCTATATACCCCTGTGGCTGCTGTATACCACACCACTGGGGCTGCTATATACCCCTGGGGCTGTTATATACCTCTGGGTCTGCTGTATACCACCCCACTGGGGCTGCTATTTACCACTGGGGCTGTTATATACCCCTGGGGCTGCTGTATACCACACTACTGGGGCTGCTATATACCACTGGGGCTGTTATATACCCCTGGGGCTGCTGTATACCACACCACTGGGGCTGCTATATACCACTGGGGCTGCTGTATATACTGCTGGGGCTGCTGTATACCACACCACTGGGGCTGCTATATACCACTGGGGCTGCTGTATATACTGCTGGGGTCTGTATATACCACTTGGGAGGCTGCTGTAATACTGCTGGGGTCTGTATATACCACTGGGGAGGCTGCTGTATGCCACTGGGGCTGCTGTATATACTGCTGGGGCCTGTATATGCCACTGGGGAGGCTGCTGTAATACTGCTGGGGCCTGTATATACCACTGGGGAGGCTGCTGGAATACTGCTGGGGCCTGTATATACCACTGGGGAGGCTGTGTAATACTGCGGGGCTGTATATACCACTGGGGAGGCTGCTGTATACTAACACTGGGGAGGCTGCTGTATACTACCACTGGGGGGGTCTGTATACCACACTGCTGGGGGCTGTATACCTGTGCTGGGGTCCACCCTCGGCTTATACATGAGTCAATAGGTTTTCCCAGGTTTTGGGGGCAAAAGTAGGGGGTCGGCTTATACACAGGTCGGCTTATACACGAGTATATACGGTAAATGTAATATTGCACAGAATCCGAATTGCACATCAAGTTTAGTAAAGACTTACAATGTATAGTGCCTGATAGTATGAATTGTATAAAAATTAAAATGATATATGAATAAACCACGGTGTAGATGTTATAAAAACCTGGGGGGGGGGGGGGGGAAACTGAATAAATTTGTTGAAAATAGGAGACAAAGTGGGAGATGTTAATAAAAAAAATGATAAATCATTACGAAGGTTCAGTCCATAGGGCTTGGGAACATCCAAGGCCAGTATCCAATGGGCTTCTCGTTCCAACACATCTCACTTATTGTCTCCGCCCCTTTTTGAATGTTTCACTTTTTCAATGCCCATAATGCTTAAGCTGTCCATATTGCCCCCATGTTTTTCCAAAAAATGGAGAGAGAAGCTTGACATGCCTCTCATGCTATCTCTGGACTCTGGATTGACAGAATTGACATGTTCCGCAATCTGTCGTTTTAGGGGCCTAATGGTACAGCCAACATAATCCTTATTGCATGATAGACATGATGCTAGATATACTGAATGAGATGTGTTACAGTTAATAAAACTACGGATTTCAAAATTACGTCCTGAAATTTTATTAGTGAATATTTTTAATACATTCATATATCGGCATAAATTACATGTAGAACCACCATATTTAAAGTCCCCTTTTACGCTAAGCCAAGACAGTGAAACGGCATTATATTTAAATTTATGTATAGAAATGAAAACGGGCACTGACCTGTTAGCGACGTTACTCCTATACTCCTGTAGCGTTGACATGCTGCGGAATCTCCTGTTGCTCAGCCAAAGTTCAACACAATAAATCCAAAAAGAAAGATGGCGGCACTCAGCATTCCAATTTTGCAGCTGGTTAATTTAATGCAAAAATTACAGCAGCAGGTGCATGATACAGGGAGGGAGGTGCTAGGACCGACGGTGACCGCTTCAAGGGATGTCCCGCTTCTATGGGTCCAGTGTACACCTTTTAATCCATCTTTTAAGATGTTATGCACAGTGTGATCTTGATATAAGATCGGTAGCCTTTGATAAGTGTCCCCCTTAGCCTGCTGGCCAAATCTGGTATTGCCAGAGGATAAGAAAGGAGCCCAGCTGTCCTAATTTATGTTGTCTACTGCGGCACGTGATGTGACAGGATGTATATATACCACCAGTTCCTGCTAGGAACGTATATATACCTCGATCCAGTCACCCTCAGGCCCACAATATCACATAAATACAAAAATTATGCTGCCACCACCGATCTCTTACAGGTGGATCGGTAACCCGTATGATAGCGTAAAACGAACAATGAGGTCGTGAACTCGTTCATAGAACAAGGAGATCGAGACTAGTCAATTATAATATTTTACTCCCAAAGATGGCAGTGATTATATAAAAGATTTACATGATATTACATAAGAGACAATGTACATGTATGCATAAACAGTTATAAAAATAAAAGGAATAAAAGAGCTTGCCAGACCTAGCCACGCATGGATAAACTTAGATCCGGAGGTGGTGGGGGCAGCTCCCCAGAAAGGTATGATTCCGCCACACAACGAGAGTGCCTTGCTATGTCCGTGCCCCTGGCTGGAATCAGTCAAAAATGGCTGCTCTGGTTTTATTAAAGGGCAGAGAACCTGTGGCCCCCCCTCGTAGAGTTACCATTCCCTAGTAGGAGGGTCCTCTGAGACCTCCTCTTTCACCATGCTTAATAAATCTTCATATCTGGGGATGGGGTGGGCCCATATCCATGATATACAACTCATGTTTACGTCCATTTAATTCAGCGCATATTGATACCAAATATGACCTGCTTATGATGTTCAGAAAGCCAGAACTCATTTCCCAGGTCCCTGAGTGTTACATAGATATACAAGACATATCATTAAATGCGCAAAATGGTGAATCATCTAAAAATATGAATTATGTGTATGTGGCATGAACGGGTCTTCTTAAATCTGACATTCACAAAACTATCTTTTCAAGACTAAGAACCTTGGAGCCGGAAAGATACAATTTTAACTCAGCTTTGCTTTGTATTTACGACCTGTCGTAAATAGTGGATAGGGGAGGGGGAGAGAGATAGAGAGTGGGGGTTGCATGTAGCATTGAATCTACAGAAACTCCTCAGGATAGACAAAGCCTTATGTATAGGTTTTGGCCGATTGTCCAACCTCTTCCAATAATGAAACATATTCATACTTTATGACAATGACAATAAGGTTCATGCAATATCTAGAGCGTCTTTATTGGGTGACAGCAATAATAGCGGCACAGATTTCAAAACACAATTACCAACTTTTTCCATGAGTTATAGCACTGACTATAATACAATAGTCAAAGCTATACACAGAAATTTACCCATGTTATATCAAGATCCCATTGTGCATAAAATCTTAAAAGATGGATATCGTTGTGTCCCTAAAAAATCCCTCAGCCTGGGTAACATCTTATCACCCACAGAGTTTAAATATAATGCCGCTTCACAGTTATGGCTTAGCGTAAAAGGGAACTTTAAATGTGGTGGTTCTGGATGTAATTTATGAATGTATCAAAAATATTCAGTAATAAAATTTCAGGACGTAATTTTGAAATCCGTAGTTTTATTAACTGTAACACATCTCATACAGTATATCTAGCATCATGTCTGTCATGCAATAAGGATTATGTACCATTAGGCCCCTAAACCGACGGATTGCGGAACATGTCAATTCTGCCAATCCAGAGATAGCATGAGAGGCATGTCAAGCCTCTCTCTCCATTTTTTGGAAAAACATGGGGCAATATGGACAGCTTAAGCATTATAGGCATTGAAAAAGTGAAACATTCAAAAAGGGGGCGGAGACAAAGAGCGAGATGTGTTGGAACGAGAAGCCCATTGGGTACTGGCCTTGGATGTTTCGCCAGCCCTATGGACTGAACCTTCGTAATGATTTATCATTTTTTTTATTAACATCTCCCACTTTGTCTCCTTTTTTCAACAAATTTATTCAGTTTTTTTTTTTCCCAGGTTTTTATAACATCTACACCGTGGTTTATTCATATATCATTTTAATTTTTGATACAATTCATACTATCAGGCATTATGCATTGCAAGTCTTTATTAAACTTGATGTGCAATTCGGATTCTGTGCAATATTACATTTATGTAAATTCCACTGTCCTATATATAAATTACCGTATTCTTGTAAATCTGAATGGTTTGTTGCTTTTTACGTTTTGTAATATGCTGCATGTTATCTTTATGTGATTTTATGCAGGCCCCTGACAGCAAAATGTTAACTTTAGTGGGTGTGTCTCCAACCCATACACTGATGATGCTCATGAATTTCATCTGTTTGCACTTTTTTGTTTGTTCACTATTTTTAAGGATGTACCGTATGTATCATACAAAATGTTATGCCATTGATAAAGGACTTGTGTCCGAAAGGCGAACCGGTGGGGCTCATGTCCCATGTTATCTGTTTTATGATTTAATGCACAAATTAAGCACTTTGAAGGTATTGGAGACGTGGTCAGGTGCTGGATCATTTTAATCTAATTACTCTGGATTACATTGGAGGTCCATCTGTGCACCAACGGCAATCAGCCATTCCGGTGAGGCATTTTTCCACATCCCCAACCCCTGTCTATTCAACTTATATACAGTGCATTGTGCAAGTATTTGGCCCCCTTGAACTTTACAACTTTTTGCCACATTTCAGGCTTCAAACATAAAGATATAAATTCTAATTTTTTTGTGAAGAATCAACAAGTGGGACACAATCGTGAAGTGGAACAAAATTTATTGGATATTTTAAACTTTTTTAACAAATAAACTGAAAAGTGGGGCGTGCAATATTATTCGACCCCTTTACTTTTCAGTGCAGCAAACTTACCCCATTCTGGTAACGATAAATAGAATCCACCTATGTGTAATTAAGTCTCTGTATAAATGCACCTGCTCTGTGATAGTCTCAGGGTTCTGTTTCAAGTGCAGAGAGCATCAGGAAGACCAAGGAACACACCAGGCAGGTCTGAGATACTGTTGTGGCAAAGTTTAAAGCCAGATTTGGATACAAAAAGATTTACCAAGTTTTAAACATCTCAAGGATCCGCCAGATCCGGACAAAAAAAGCTAGTGTGAAGGGGGCCTTACATTTGTATTTTTGATCAGACAGATTCCCTTTAAGGCACTTACTAATGGCCCCTTTGAGCCTCTTCAGGAGGCTTCTTTTAAGGTCCTTACTCTGAAGGTGGCTCTCTTAGTGGCCTTGACATCTGCTTGCAGGATTAGTGATCTCCAGTCTGTCGATTATTCCTCCCATACCCAAATTTCTCAAGGATAGGGTAGTGTTATGTCCAGATTCTGCTAACTTTCCTAAGGTAGTGAAGAAATTCCATAGGTCACAGAAAATAATACTTCCTTCCTTCTGTGGTCATCCCACCAATGCAAAAGAGAAGAAGCTTCACTCTAGATGTCCGAAGGGCCCTACTGCTCTCTTTAGACAGGACTAGTGAGTGGAGAAGATCTTGAGCTTTATTTGTGTCCTTTCAGGGTGCCACTAAGGGAAATAGTGTATCCAAAAGCATCTTGGCTAGATGGGTATGAGACGCTATATTCTTAGCTTACTCGTCTAGTGGAGAGTCTGTCCCATCAGAGATTAGAGTCCATTCCAGTAGGTCTGATTCAACTTCCTGGGCTGAGTAGGCGGATGTACCGTAAGAGCAGATCATCATTATAGACTTGAGCTTTCATCTACAACCAAGCTTTCCTTTGGGAGAAGAGTTTTAGAAGTGGTGATCCCTCCATAGGTGCTGGTTTTTCTTCTATTACAGTCTCTCATGTGGTGCTGTCATGGGCAACTGGGAAATATCCAACTTACTTACCCGTAATGAGATTTTCATGAGCCCATAACAGCACCCATAGTCCCCCATCCCCCCATACTTTCCTTATTCACGGTTCTGGTCACATTTTTTGGGCTAGTGTTAATGTTATTGGTGTTTAGTGACGGTGCATTAACTAATTGTCTCCTGGTCCTCTCTGGCTCTGTAAATCTACTGATGCGCTGATGTGGGAGGAGGGGTACCACCCTCTTATTTTAGTGGGTTTCCTGTCCTGGAGAGGCAGATCTTACCATGTGCTACTGTCATGGGCTCATGAAAATCCCATTACTGGTAAGTAAATTGGATTTTTTCAACAACAAGGCTTGTGAGGAAGAACAGGTACTCTTCTATTCAAAATTACAAATGCATTGAAGATATACAATCAAATCTCACAAGCTTTTTATACCATTGATAGTAACATAGTAACATAGTTTTAAGGTTGAAGGAAGACTTTAAGTCCATCTAGTTCAACCCATAGCCTAACATGTTGATCCAGAGGAAGGCAAAAAAAAACCATGTGGCAACACTAAGCTCCACATTGGGGGAAAAAATTCCTTCCTGACTCCAGATACGGCAATCAGACTAATTCCCTGAATCAACGCCCTATCAAAGAATCTAGTATGTATAACTGATAATATTATAGTTTTCAAGAAAGGCATCCAGACCCTTCTTAAATGTTAGTAGTGACTCACTCATTACAACAGCATGTGGCAGAGAGTTCCATAGTCTCACTGCTCTTACAGTAAAGAATCCGCGTCTGTGATTATGATTAAACCTTCTTTCCTCCAGACGTAGAGGATGCCCCCTTGTCCCAGTCTCAGGCCTAAGAGTAAAGATATCACTAGAAAGGTCTCTGTACTGTCCCCTCATATATTTATACATTATTATAAGATCACCCCTAAGCCTTCGTTTTTCCAAGCTAAATAACCCCAAGTTTAATAACCTGTCTTGGTATTGCAGACCCCTTAGTCCTCTAATGACTTTTGTCGCTCTTCTCTGGACCAGCTCTAGTTCAGCTATGACTTTCTTATACACCGGAGACCAGAATTGTACACAGTATTCTAAGTGTGGTCGCACTAGTGACTTGTATAGAGGTAAAATTATGTTCTCCTCATGAGCATCTATGCCTCTTTTAATGCATCCCATTATTTTATTTGCCTTTGCAGCAGCTGCCTGACACTGGCCACTAAATGTGAGTTTGTCATCTACCCATACACCCAGGTCTTTTTCAGTGACAGTTTTGCCCAGTGTTTTACAATTAAGCACATAATTATACCTTTTGTTTCCTCTGCCTAAGTGCATGACTTTACATTTATCCCCATTAAAGCGCATTTGCCATTTAGCAGCCCAAGCTTCTAGTTTACATAAATCCTCCTGTAATATAAAATTGTCCTCCTCTGTATTGATTACCCTGCAGAGTTTAGTGTCATCTGCAAATATTGAGATTCTACTCCGTATGCCCCCTACAAGGTCATTAATAAATATATTAAATAGAAGCGGGCCCAACACTGACCTCTGTGGTACCCCACTGTTAACTGTGACCCATTCTGAGTGTGTTCCATTAATAACCACCCTTTGTTTCCTATCACTAAGCCAGTTCTTTACCCACTTACACATATTTTCCCCTATCCCCATTGCCCTCATTTTATGTATCAACCTTTTGTGTGGCACCGTATCAAAAGCTTTTGAAAAGTCCATATACACCACATCCACTGCATTTCCTTGGTCCAGTCCAGAACTTACTTCTTCATAGAAGCTTATCAGATTAGTTTGACAGGAACGGTCCCTCGTAAAACCATGTTGATAATGGGTCATGAGGTTATTTTTCTTCAGATACTCCAGTATAGCATCTCTTAGAAAACCCTCTAGGATTTTACCCACAGTAGAGGTTAAGCTTACTGGCCTATAATTTCCAAGTTCAGTTTTTGTCCCCTTTTTGAATATTGGCACCACATTTGCTATACGCCAGTCCTGTGGTACAGACCCTGTTATTATGGAATCTTTAAATATTAAAAATAATGGTCTATCTATGACAGTACTTAATTCCTGCAGCACTCTGGGGTGTATCCCATCCGGGCCCGGGATTTGTCAATTTTAGTGATTTTTAGACGGTGCCGTACTTCCTCTTGAGTTAAGCAGGTGACATTTAATTGAGACTTTTTGCTATCACTGATCATATTGTCTGTCATGGGATTTTCTGGTGTAAATACTGTTGAAAAAAAGTCATTTAGCATATTGGCTTTTTCCTCATCCTCATCCACCATTTCACCCAGACTATTTTTAAAGGGGCCAACACCATCATTTTTTAGTTTCTTACTATTTATGTAGTTAAAAAATATTTTGGGATTCTTTTTACTTTCTCTGGCAATGAGTCTCTCTGTCTCAATCTTTGCTGCCTTGATTTGCTTTTTACAAATGTTATTTAATTTTCTGTATTTATTTAATAATGCTTCATCACTACCTACTTGCTTTAATTCCCTAAATGCTTTCTTTTTGTCACATATTGCACTTCTTACCGCTTTATTTAGCCATAGTGGTTTCCTCCTATTTCTAGCATGCTTATTCCCATAGGGTATATATTGTGCACAGGTCCTATTCAGAATGCTAATAAACATCTCCCATTTGTGTTGTGTACTTTTATGTCTCAGGACATCGTCCCAATTTATTGCACTAAGATCATCTCTCAACCGTTGATGCTTCATAAATAAATTTACAAGAACATATGGGGGGAAAGTTACATGTAAGGCCTGTGACATTGCAAATTGGGACTGTTGTACAATGAAAATTTTGCTTTAATCTCCCAGCCTTAGGCTTTGCGCCCACACTGTGTATTTGGTGCAGAAAAATCTAATCCTAAAGTATATTAAAAGGTTTGTTAGAGTCAATTTTGACTTTTAGGATTGCTACTTCCATTAGGTAGCACTAGACTTCATCTACTTCCTGCGTGAAGTGACAATTTGCATCATTCTGCAAGATAATGCATATTTGGTGTAGAAATCTGCAACCAAATAGCAAATTTTTCTGCACCAATTACACAGCCTGGGCACAAGGCCTTAGTGTGATAGGCTATCCGTGTGAATTGAACTGAAACTGGATGCACCCGCATCTATTTTCAGCCCCATTGACTTTCAATGGGCCTGCAGGAAGTTGCGTGTGCATCCAGTTCTTCACGGTTCACGGAGACCAAAAACGCATTTTGGAGCGATTTTGGTGTCCATTTCAAAACTGAGAACACCCAGATCCATGGCAATACGAGTTAAATTATAATGATGATCTATGGAACCCAGATCCAGTGGAATGTGGATCTGGACAGGGTCTGGGTTTTTCAACTGATCATGCCCAGAAGCCAGTTTAAAATGATACAACCACTAGTGGGCATGTCATTTTCAACCAGATCCAGCTAAAGGTACACAACCTCATGCAATGGGATGCTCACACACAAGTATTATCATTGATCCGTGAGACAGGTCAGTGATCGTGCTGGTGCATCCAGTTACATCACGTTTTACAATTGGAAATCTGAGGGGGATGCAGCTTTTACCCACATTCCCCCAGGTTCCAAAAAAAGGTAGTGTAAAATCACCCTTAAATTGTGTTCTGCATTCCACTGGGTTTTTTCCTTGATTCCCAGTACAACCACCAAACATGGTCCCAGCACACAAACTATTTCCCCATTACAAGAAAGATCCTCAGCTGAAGTTAATCAAATCGCATTCACTTCCAGGCCATTGCAAATGACCCTCTAGTGTACCCCTTTCTAGGCCCAAATTCACAGTCCGAATACGGGTCATGATGTCCAGAGCGACACATTGTCTTCTGAATTGAACTCAAAAGCCTCACAGAAAACATGAGGCTGTTGCCTTTGGTTCAACAGTCCAGCAGTTGGTTCAGATATCACTGTACTTAAACTGTATTTCATGGATATCTGCAAATTGCATCTTCAGAGGAATAGGATTAATCTTCAGTGCCTCCTACTGGAAGTACCAATCGTAAAAGTTAGTATTACCTTTTCAACGAGTCTTGCAACATGGCTTGGATAAAAACCAAACCAGAATCTCTATTTACAGACAAGTGTTTTGTGGATTGCTACTTCCAATAGGTGGCACTAGCATTCAAGTCCAACTCTTTGAAGAGGCAATTTGCATATTGAATGTGATTTCCTAGATCAGCATTGCATGACCAACAAGTCTGGCATTTCAAGCTTCACAAGGAGAAATATCCCTTATGGTGCTTTCACACTGCGATTTTTGAGGATCCCGTGGCTGTCCGTTGTAAAACAGACAGCCACGGATTCGATTTGGCCCCCATGTTATCCTATGGGCACGGATCGGATCAGATTTGGCCTAATTGCCATCCGATTTTTGTCGGATCCGATTTGTGTCTGATTTTTTGCTGTGCCCAAAATCGGAGACTGCTCCGACCCGATCTGCGGCCTTTAATATGGGGCCTATGGAGCACGGGTCCGAGAAAACACAGGATCGTTTCTCTGGTCCAATCTTAGTGTACTGAGCATACTTAGTACACTAAAACTGCTCTGTGCCATCTAATTTCACTTCCGCAATGTATATACATAGATTGTGGAAGTGAAATTAAGTGAAAGCAAGGGTTAAAAATAAAAATAAAAATCTCTATTCTCACCTGTCCTGCGATCCCCCACATCTCCAGTGGCTACAGAACCTGGCATTACGTCACAACCCGTTTAGCTGATCGGGTCACATGACCGGTTATCGCGGTAACCGGTCATGTGACCAATGACGTTGATCGGGTAGCCCCCGCCCAGCCAGGTCGCTGGAAAGGTGAGAATAGAGTTTTTCTTATTTTTAACCCCTGCTTTTACTTAAATTTCACTTCCACAATGTATAGATATACATTGTGGAAGTGAAAGTGCCCCGCACAGCTCTTTCTGTCTCGAGACCTGTGAAAACCACGGACCCGGACACAGAAATAGGTCACCTCCTATGGTGTCCGTTCCTGTCCATGGGGTCCTGCAAAAAGTAGGATCCCACGGACAGGAAAAATAACGCTGTGTGAAACCAGCCTTAGATGTCATGGATGTCTGAAATTTGGCCTTAGGGTGGTGGCACACACTGTGTACTTGCTGCATTTTCTTTACTTGCATGTGTGGAGACCCGGGGGTCAGGGGGTGCTCTCGTCCGCAGGCCCAGCCGCCTTTACAAAGACAGCGTGGACCAGGGCTAATCCCCAACTGAACGCCCGAGCTCCTTAACCGTGGGCGGAACACTACTCAGACAACACAGGGTGAGGGAATCACAATATCAAGGCTTTATTGGATCCCCAAACAGTTAACAGCATATAACACATAACCAAGCACAGCAAATAAATGTAACAGGCGACAGAGTCTCACCCTTCCGCTGGCTCACCAGGAATTAGAATGCAGCACCGCAAAGTCTGTAGCCAGGTGACTGTATCGTCCCAACCTGGGTTGCTTCCTTATCCTTATCCAGTCTTTATCAGTCGAATCCGCTAATCCGATGCTGAAGTCCTTGTGGTTCCTTAGTCCGTGTTCTGATCCCCTTGGTCGGCACCGAAATGCCTAGGCCTGGGGTTATGGCTAGCTAATCGGATCCGAAGACCCTCGATTAGCTGCCTGTATCCAATCCAGTGACCTCGAGCCGGGACCGAAAATCCCTAGACTCAGGCCACTAGACAGAATCTAGCTCCAATCTCCTAAAAACTGCTGGTCAAAGTGAATAGTCCTCCTTATATACCCTCAGCCCTCATTGTAGGATATTGGGGACGTCATGATTGGTGCAATAACACAGTCTTTTCATTCGCTGAACTCCAATCCTCGTTTAACATATTTTAGGTACTATTGCAATCCAAATGCTGATTGATATAGCACCTTACAATGGAATGTTAGTCTGAGACAATCAGTCTGCAAACCATGACAATAACACAATAGTGGCTGGAGCCTCAATCCACATTCACAGGGTAATAGACAATGGACGATTAGCATAGTTAAGTTCTCTGGCCTTCAATGACAAACAGGTTAGATAATTACATTACCAAGCTAAACTTTAACCACAGAAATCTATGACAATACTGTAAGAAATTCTCTTTGACCATTACAAGTTTACAAACCTATATACAATATGATATGTCTGGATGAATAAGAAATCCTCCTACATTATATATTAAAGGGTCTATTTCGTCACATTCCTCCCCTTCTTATTTAGCCAGACAGAGCAGTCAAATATGATAAGTCTCTGGTTATCCTTCTCCTCTGGGCGGCATTGTCTTTTTTAATGGAGAAAACAGCAATCGAGGCTTCCATCTATACACCTCCCCCAGATTACCTCCCCCAGGATGGGCAAACATATTGTGGATAAGCAATAAAATGGGATTCAAGGGTTGGGCTCCCATAAACTTCTGGCTATCAATTCCCCCAGTCAATGACCACAGTCTGGCTAGGTGTACTCACTGTTGATGGCTTAGAGGAGAATGATGGGGTCTGGGAACATGGATTATCCTCAGAAGGTGTGGTAGCAAGATCCACATCAGGGTGCTGCTTGGCTTCCTGGATGATGGTGATGGCTGTGACACACTGGCTGGATAGTCCTTGTCCTGGGTCAGCTTGCAAAACAACAGATGTGGGGGGGCCATCCATGAGCCCCACTTCAACCTTCTCCTGGTTAGCCCCTGAAACAACAGGTGTGGGAAGGCTGCTCACAAATCCCACATCAACCTCTTCCTGGTCAGTCTCCAAAGCAACAGGGATAGGGAGATTGTCCATAACCTCCAACTTGTCCTCTTCCTGCTCTGGCACGGTGTTGACAGGATCAGTTTCTTGCAGTTCCAGGGCTTGGAACTGGTGTCCTTCCAGACTGTCACTGGATCCATGGTGTGGCACACAGTTTAATTCCTTTGGGTCAATCTCGGCGGGGTCCTCATCATTCTCTGCATCCTTCTGGGCATGCCACTGGACCAATCTCTGGATCAAATCCGACCGTGTGTCAGTGTCTCTGGCTTCGATTTCTCGGAACAGACATGCCACCTCTAGTTGCAGTTTCCTATAGCGGCCGTACTTCCACTCCAGTCCTCGTCCCATGGCTGAGCTGGTGGGGTTGGACATGGCAACGTCCGAAACCTGAATGCCTCACTATGGCCTGCTGGGTATGCTTATATGCATCCCTGGTTGTTGAGCCCTTGGACGGTGTCCACGAACACCAGTCCCCTGCAGCTCCCCTGGATAAACCAGGCTGAGTAGTATCCCACTGCTGCCACCAATTGTGGAGACCCGGGGGTCAGGGGGTGCTCTCGTCCGCAGGCCCAGCCGCCTTTACAAAGACAGCGTGGACCAGGGCTAATCCCCAACTGAACGCCCGAGCTCCTTAACCGTGGGCGGAACACTACTCAGACAACACAGGGTGAGGGAATCACAATATCAAGGCTTTATTGGATCCCCAAACAGTTAACAGCATATAACACATAACCAAGCACAGCAAATAAATGTAACAGGCGACAGAGTCTCACCCTTCCGCTGGCTCACCAGGAATTAGAATGCAGCACCGCAAAGTCTGTAGCCAGGTGACTGTATCGTCCCAACCTGGGTTGCTTCCTTATCCTTATCCAGTCTTTATCAGTCGAATCCGCTAATCCGATGCTGAAGTCCTTGTGGTTCCTTAGTCCGTGTTCTGATCCCCTTGGTCGGCACCGAAATGCCTAGGCCTGGGGTTATGGCTAGCTAATCGGATCCGAAGACCCTCGATTAGCTGCCTGTATCCAATCCAGTGACCTCGAGCCGGGACCGAAAATCCCTAGACTCAGGCCACTAGACAGAATCTAGCTCCAATCTCCTAAAAACTGCTGGTCAAAGTGAATAGTCCTCCTTATATACCCTCAGCCCTCATTGTAGGATATTGGGGACGTCATGATTGGTGCAATAACACAGTCTTTTCATTCGCTGAACTCCAATCCTCGTTTAACATATTTTAGGTACTATTGCAATCCAAATGCTGATTGATATAGCACCTTACAATGGAATGTTAGTCTGAGACAATCAGTCTGCAAACCATGACAATAACACAATAGTGGCTGGAGCCTCAATCCACATTCACAGGGTAATAGACAATGGACGATTAGCATAGTTAAGTTCTCTGGCCTTCAATGACAAACAGGTTAGATAATTACATTACCAAGCTAAACTTTAACCACAGAAATCTATGACAATACTGTAAGAAATTCTCTTTGACCATTACAAGTTTACAAACCTATATACAATATGATATGTCTGGATGAATAAGAAATCCTCCTACATTATATATTAAAGGGTCCATTTCGTCACAGCATGCTCATCAGATTTTGTAGCCAAAACCAGGAATGAAACAATCAGAGGAAAAGTATAATAGAAACAAATGCTCCACTTCTGTATTTAATCAGCCACTCCTGGTCTTGCCTGCAAAAACTGATGAGCACGCGCATAAAAAAACACAGCAAAATGCAGCGTGTGAGTGCAGCCTTAGGCCGTAGTTGATGTTTCAAGCTGAAAATTATCTGCAATTGTTAGTGGACACCATGTGACATTTGGAGACCCCCTGTGTGCCTAAACAGTTGAGCTCCTCAGTGACCTCATTTTGGAAATTAGATCTTCCCCCCAAGGAACTTATCTAGATTCATGGTGAACACTTTGAACCCCAAGGTGCTTCATACGTTGAGCCGTAAAAATTAAAAGTACTTTTTTATCCACAAAAATGTTTTTAGCCTCAATATTTTCATTTTCACATGGGCAATAGGATAAAGTGGATCCTAAAATTTGTTGGGCAATTTCTTTTGAGTAATCCGATACCTTATGTGTGGTGAAATACAACTGTTAACTGTTTGGACGAATGGCAGGGCTCTGAAGGGAGGGAATAACATTTTAGAAACAGAGATTTTGATGGCATAGTCTGTGGGTGTCATGTCCTGTTTGGAGAGCCCCTAATATGCCTAAATAGCAGAAACCCACCAAAAGTGACATTTTGAGTTCTCTGCTACGGGGAGCCCTCGTGATTGAGCGAGTGACATCACCCCCCTGTTCAGATCCAGGGATGGTGTATAGACAGTCCGCGCTGCTTTAAATAATCAGTCACAAGTCATTAGGTAGAAGACCCCCCTTCTTTATTTCCACCTACGCGTTTCAGTGCCACTCCGGTCACCCTGATGACGGTGCCCGGAGTGGCACTGAAACGCGTAGGTGGAAATAAAGAAGGGGGGTCTTTTACCTAAAGACTTGTGACTGATTATTTAAAGCAGCGCGGACTGTCTATACACCATCCCTGGATCTGATCATCTTTACACGTGCTACGTGGCGGTGGAGGTCCTGCAGCAGCTTATAAACTACATGCAATAAAAACTAGTTGTGGGTTCACACAACTAGACCAGGTGAGTGCACCTCTTTTTGATCTGAGTGTGGAATCAGTGTCATATTGATAGGGCACTATTGCGCCTCGCTTGTCTCCTTTATCTTTTTCTATAGTATCACCCCCCTGTGGCAGTCTCTGACTGCCATTGGTGACGTCACTCACTGAGTCCCTGCGGTCAGTGTGATTGCAGATTGCTGGGAAAGGGTGCTTGTTCTCTCCCTGCAGACTCTGGATGAAGGATCGTGCAGGGTTATGTGTGAGTAATAAGGATCGAGTTGAGATGTTTGTTTTTTGTTATAATAAAATTAATTTTCTCTGAGTGTTGTGTATTATTTACTATTTATTAGAAATTCCTAATGGCCGGGTCTAACATTGTCCCGACATTATGAATCTTGGGCTTAGTGCTAGCTGCCAATAAGAAAGCTGGCATTAACCAATTACCCAGTTTACCACTGGCATTAAGGCATTTGGGGAAATCACAGATTCATGCATTTTTATACAAATTGAAAGGACCCTTGGGGATATTACATCTCCAGGACACTCCATTTTGAGGACTATGAACTTTTGCCTTTTCTTATGTGTACTCTGCTCTCCACAACTTACTTAAGGATTTTCAGGTCTCCACAGGCTACTAACCATAAAGCTATTATACAATTTGGTCCGCTTATCTCAGAAATTTGGTTTCTCTTTTGCCTGCTCTTTCACCCCTCCCTAACCTGACTCTGCTTTACATCACCTGTCGTATTTACCACAGCATATAACACTGTTTTGTTTTTTTCCCTTTTTTTAAACTTTTCTTATGCTTATATGTATGTGTCTTCAGAATTTGTGTCATTACCAGTCTGAAGAAGGGGTCTTAGTGTCCCGAAAGCTTGCCATGTTTACCATCTTTTCAGTTAGCCATTAAAAGGTATCAACCACTGAGGACTCTCAGATTCCAATAGTTTCTATCTACTGGCTAACACTGTACACACATTTTTTACCTTATCAGGAATTGAGAGGGTATTTTGCCTGTATCGCGGGGGGGCTGGGACCAGTCCCTCCACAATAGGGAGAATTATTGGATACTGTTGCTGAATGCTTGTAGTCCGGGAGGATTAACCAGCATCTGAGACATCGGGAGAAAGCTCCCCTGCAGCTCCTGTGAGCCGGGTCACTCAGGTGTCACAGTTGCTGCTGCTCCGTAACAACCTGTAGTTGACCCCACGGGGGGGTGGATTAACCCCCCAGTGCCCAGGACCCCTCCGATCCGCAGTGTAAAACTGAATCTGCCGATCATAGCGAATCAGACAGATTCACCCCTCCAGATCTGATTGGAGCTCTCCAATCAGATCTGGAGGGGCGGATCGGCGGGTGCCCTCCCTCGCCTCAGCCCTCTCCCACTCCGAAGCTGATCAGGGCCCCCCTTCTCTCCCATCTGCCCCTCCGATCATTATCTATCCGCCAGTCATCCTTTCCTGCGCCCCCACACCCTTCCTACTCCAGTCACCCCTGTTTCCTGTCTCCCCTCCCTCCAGCCCCCCCTGTGTCCAGCCATCCACCCGCCCTCCTCCTTCTGTAATGTATCTGCCGGCAGGCTCATTCTCCCGCCGGTCAGCCTACACAGCCCCCTCCCCTTCTGCTCACCCCTTCCCCCGGCTCATCCTCCCCGCCCCTGCCTAGCCCCCCCCACCTCTGGGCCCTGTGTGGCCCTGCTCACCTATTCCGGAAGCCTGCACGAGCTGGTGCACCCGCCCGTCAGCCTCCTTTTCAGCTCCAGTGTGGCCCTTCCTCCTCTCCCGGGCTCCTCCACCTCATCGCTGGGTAAGTATGAATGGATGGATGGATGGGTGAATGGATGAATGGGTGCATGCATGGATGGGTGCATGCATGGATGGGTGCATGCATGGATGGGTGCATGCATGGGTGGATGGATGTGTGCATGTATTGATGTGTGCATGCGTGGATGTCACTGTGCGTGGATGTGCATATGTGGATGTCAGTGTGCGTGGATGTCACCGTGCATGGACGTGGATGTGCGTGCGTGGATGTGCATGCGTGGAGGTGTGCGTGCATCAATGTGTGCCTGCGTGGATGTCAGCATGCGTGGATGCGTGCTTGGATGTGGATGCGTGCGTGGATGTGTGCGTAGATTGTTGGGCAATTTCTCCTAAGTACACTGATACCTCATATGTGGTCATAAACCACTGTTTGGGCGCACGGCAGGGCTCAGAAGGGAAGGAGCACCATTTGACTTTTTGAATGGAAAATTTGGCTCCAAAAGTCAAATTGCGCTCCTTCCCTTCTGAGCCCTGCCGTGCGCCCAAACAGTAGTTTATGACCACATATGAGGTATCGGTGTACTCAGGAGAAATTGTCCAACAATTTTTTTAGGATCCATTTTATCCTGTTGCCCATGTGAAAATGAAAGAATTGAGGCTAAAAGAACATTTTTGTTGGAAAAATTAAAATGCCCATTTTTTCCTTCCATGTTGTCTTAGTTCCTGTGAAGCACCTGAAGGGTTAATATTCTTCTTGAATGTAGTTTTGAGTAGCTTGAGGGATGCAGTTTTTGGAATGGTGTCACTTTTGGGTGTTTTCTGTCATGTACACCCTTCAAAGGGACTTCAAATTTCGATGTAGTCACAAAAAAAAATGGTTATGTAAATTTTGCTGGAAAAATGAAAAATTGCTGATGAACTTTGAACCCTTATAACTTCCTACCAAAAAAAAAGTTTTTTCCAAAATTGTGCTGATTTAAAGTAGACATGTGGGAAATGTTATTTATTAACTATTTTGTGTCACATAACTCTCTGGTTTAGCAGAATAAAAATTCATAATTTGAAAATTGCAAAATGTTCTAAATTTTTTATTTTTTCACAAATAATCGCAAAAATTATTGACCTAAATTTAATACTAACATGAAGCCCAATATGTCACAAAAAAACAATCTCAGAATCGCTAGGATCCGTTGAGCGTTCATAGTTATTACCTCATAAAGGGACACTCATCAGAATTGTCAAAAATGCCTCGGGATCCCTGAGGAAGACACTAGGACAGTGTTGAAACGCGTAGGAAGGAATAAATGGATGATTGATGCAACCTACATATGGTTTCCGGATCGTTTTCTTGGGATTTCAGCAGCGCGGACACTGATACACACCATTTCCCCTGAGGTAACTTCTAGGGTCAAAATAGGCTCGGTCACCAATTGTGCTTCAGTCCAAGAATCCTATTTTAAAGTCTTGACGAGATGGTACTGGACACCATCCAAACTAAACCACATCGACCCCCTTATCTCCCCGCTATGTTGGAGAGATTGCTCGCAAATCGCGACACTTACCCATGTTTTTTGGAAGTGCCCAAAGATCCTTAATTTCTGGCAGGGAGTTAGAGACCTTATTTTCAGCAGCACCAACTTTAGACTAATACTCTCCCCACAACTAGCCCTCATTTCTATTGGCATATCAAACATCCCCCATAATTTCAGATTTATAATATCTCAAATACTCCTTATCTCCAAAATACTTCTGGCTGCCAAATGGAAGTCCACAGAAGTACCCACCATGTCTGAACTCACGGACAGAATTTCAGCTCATTGTACCTTTGAATTTAACTATGCAGTCAGAAACAACTCATACAATAAGTACCTCAACAGCTGGGAACCTTGGATTTCTACACAATCACTCAAATATTTAACAAGGCCATTGATGTGACTCTTGACTCTAACCCACATCTGACGCTCCTACCAATTTTGTAGATGTCTCTCGGAATCCTCGTTCTTTACCCCACAACTGTTTTAGATTATCGAGTCCTAACCGTTATCTCTCTTTCTTGTTACTTATAAGTACAACTGCCTACAACCTAAGTTTATTGCCAACTAGTTTTTTTTTTTTTTTTTTAATTTCTTCTGTTAAGGTTCAATTAGAAGTTTTACTTTAAATACCTACTAAGGTGAACCCCCATTGATTACCCCTATATTTCTGTGTGTATGTTACCCTACTGATTATCCTGTATTTATGTCCCGCTGTTCTGTTAAAAAACCACCCAATAAAAATATTTGGAACACAAAATAGGCTCGGTCATGAAGGGGTTTAAACTGTAGAAATGATTTGTTGTATTTTTATTAATGGAATTACTTTCTTTTGATAGGAGGGATACTATTAGTAAATGCTTGAATCATGGAGGATTAAAATTGTAAAAACGATTTGGTGTATTGATAGTAGACTAATTTTCTTTTCTCTTGAAATAATTGCTCATGATCTACGCAGGGGCGGACCTACCCCATGTGCAGCCGGTGCAGTGAGCCCGAGCCCCTGCAGGTCGTAAATTAATGAGGTTGATCTGGCCTGTTGTTCAGAGCTTCAGGCTCCAGGGCCCTGTGGCCAGATCACCCTCATTAATTCACGACCTGCCGGGCCCCCTCCACCTCAGGAGCCCCCGCAGCCAGATCACCCTCTTTACAAGGTCTCTGTGTCGGGGCCTGGGCAGGAAGTGTTCTCGTAGCACTGCGGAACGCAGGAGTCTGTCTCCTGCTTCCTACCGGGCACTTATCACTGTGACACAGGCGCGTGCCTGTGTCATTTGAAAAGACCCGGTAGGAGAGAAGAACAGCGGCGCGAAAGGTGAATAACTTTTTTTTTTTTTTCCTTCCATGATTTGTCAATAGGCTGGCCGCTGGGGAGAAGAGACTGGCCGCTAGGGACAACAGGCTAGCCGCTGGGGACAATATGGAGAAGCAGGGGAGTGCGAAGGGGATAGATAGAGCCCTCCAAACGTGCTGTATACCCCCACTGCTGTATACCCCACAAACGTGCTGTATTCCCACACTGCTGTATACCCCCCAAATGTTCTGTTTTCCCCCCAAACATGCTGCATTCCCCCACTGCTGTATACCTCCCAAATGTGCTGTATACCCCCACTGCTGTATATCCCCCAAATGTGTTGTATACCCCTAAACATGCTGTATATGCCCACTGCTGTATACGCCCACAGCTGTATACCCCCCAAATGTGCTGTATAATCCCAAACGTGTTGTATACCCCCCACTGCTGTATAACCCCACTGCTGTATACCCCCCGAACGTGCTGTATTCCACCACTGTTGTATACCCCCAAACCCCACTGCTGTGCCCCCAACAGCGGTATACCCCAAACCCCACTGCTGTGCCCCCCACTGCTGTATGTGCATGTATGATATGTATGCCTACATATGTCAGTGTATATGACTGTATATATTACAGGAGGATTTATGTAAACTAGAAGCCTGGGCTGATAAATGGCAAATGAGCTTTAATGGGGATAAATGTAGGGTCATGCACTTGGGCAGAGGAAACAAAAGGTATAATTATGTGCTTAATTGTAAAACACTGGGCAAAACTGTCACTGAAAAGACCTGGGTGTATGGGTAGATGACAAACTCACATTTAGTGGCCAGTGTCAGGCAGCTGCTGCAAAGGCAAATAAAATAATAGGATGCATTAAAAGAGGCATAGATGCTCATGAGGAGAACATAATTTTACCTCTATACAAGTCACTAGTGCGACCACACTTAGAATACTGTGTACAATTCTGGTCTTCGTGTATAAGAAAGACATAGCTGAACTAGAGCGGGTGCAGAGAAGAATGACCAAGGTTATTAGAGGACTGAGGGGTCTGCAATACCAAGACAGGTTATTAAACTTGGGGTTATTTAGCTTGGAAAAAGAAGGCTTAGGGGTGATCTTATAATAATGTATAAATATATGAGGGGACAGTACAGAGAACTTTCTAATGATCTCTTTACTCTTAGGCCTAAGACAGGGACAAGGGGGCATCCTCTACGTCTGGAGGAAAGAAGGTTTAATCATAACCACAGACGTGGATTCTTTACTGTAAGAGCAGTGAGACTATGGAACTCTCTGCCACATGATGTTGTAATGAGTGAGTCACTACTAACATTTAAGAGGGGCCTGGATGCCTTTCTTGAAAACTATAATATTACCAGTTATATATACTAGATTCTTTGATAGGGCGTTGATCCAGGGAGTTAGTGTGATTGCCATATCTGGAGTCAGGAAGGAATTATGTGGAGCTAGTGTTGCCACATGGTTTTTTTTTGCCTTCCTCTGGATCAACATGTTAAGCTATGGGTTGAACTAGATGGACTTAGTCTACCTTCAACCTTAAAAACTATGTTACTATGTATACCATATATGTATGTCTGTTTATATGTGTTTTTGATTGTCTTCATAATATATTATATATATATATATATATATATATATATATATATATATATAAATATATATATAGTCTATTATATAAAAGCCGAAGGCCACTTCCGGAAAAGCCGAAGGCCACTTCCGTGATGGCCTTCGGCCTGGGCTGGTGACGTCAGCCAGTGCAGAGTAGCCGGGCGCAGCCCGGCTACAGGCACCGGCACAGGAACGTTCCGATCTCGGAAGTTCCGTGTGCCCTACAGCCTCTCCCCTCCACCCTCTGCCTTCCAGCCACTAGCCTACATACCGGGGGGGCAGGGGGAGCCCATTGCCCGCCACCTCGGGGGGCCACACAACCTCTGGGGGTACCCGTGCTCCCAAAAGCCCGCTGCGCGCCTGGAGAGGAGGGAGGGCGGGACTTCCTGTCCTGCAGCTCTGCCCGCCCCTCCTCTCCCCCTACACCAGACGTGCGGCCCGCGGTGAGTCTGCAGCCCCACACGGTCCTCAGTCCCCTCTGCCCCATTCCAGCCTGTGCCCCCTCAGTCCCCTGTGCCCCCTCCAGCCTGTGCCCCGTCAGTCCCCTCTGCCCCCTCCAGCCTGTGCCCCCTCAGTCCCCTCTGCCCCATTCCAGCCTGTGCCCCCTCAGTCCCCTCTACCCCATTCCAGCCTGTGCCCCCTCAGTCCCCTCTGCCCCATTCCAGTCCTGTGCCCCCTCAGTCTGCCCCTCCACCTGTGCCCCCTCCAGCCTGTGCCCCATCAGTCCCCTCTGCCCCCTCCAGCCTGTGCCCCCTCAGTCCCCTCTGCCCCATCCAGCCTGTGGCCCCCTCAGTCCCCTCTGCCCCCTCCAGCCTGTGCCCCCTCAGTCCCCTCTGCCCCCATCCAGCCTGTGCCCCCTCAGTCCCCTCTGCCCCCTCTAGCCTGTGCCCCCTCAGTCCCCTCTGCCCCCTCCAGCCTGTGCCCCCTCAGTCCCCTCTGCCCCCTCCAGCCTGTGCCCCTCAGTCCCCTTTGCCCCCTCCAGCCTGTGCCCCCTCAGTCCCCTCTGCCCCCTCCAGCCTGTGCCCCCTCAGTCCCCTCTGCCCCCTCCAGCCTGTGCCCCCTCAGTCCCTCTCCCCCTCAGCCTGTGCCCCCTCAGTCCCCTCTGCCCCCTCCAGCCTGTGCCCCCTCAGTCCCCTCTGCCCCCTCCAGCCTGTGCCCCCTCAGTCCCCTCTGCCCCCTCCAGCCTGTGCCCCCTCAGCCCCCTCTGCCCCCTCCAGCCTGTGCCCCCTCAGTCCCCTCTGCCCCCTCCAGCCTGTGCCCCCTCAGGCCCCTCTGCCCCCTCCAGCCTGTGCCCCCTCAGGCCCCTCTGCCCCCTCCAGCCTGTGCCCCCTCAGTCCCCTCTGCCCCCTCCAGCCTGTGCCCCCTCAGTCCCCTCTGCCCCCTCCAGCCTGTGCCCCCTCAGTCCCCTCTGCCCCCTCCAGCCTGTGCCCCATCAGTCCCCTCTGCCCCCTCCAGCCTGTGCCCCCTCAGTGCCCCTCTGCCCCCTCCAGCCTGTGCCCCCTCAGCCCCTCTGCCCCCTCCAGCCTGTGCCCCCTCAGTCCCCTCTGCCCCCTCCAGCCTGTGCCCCCTCAGTCCCCTCTGCCCCCTCCAGCCTGTGCCCCCTCAGCCCCTCTGCCCCCTCCAGCCTGTGCCCCCTCAGTCCCCTCTGCCCCCTCCAGCCTGTGCCCCCTCAGTCCCCTCTGCCCCCTCCAGCCTGTGCCCCCTCAGCCCCTCTGCCCCCTCCAGCCTGTGCCCCCTCAGTCCCTCTGCCCCCTCCAGCCTGTGCCCCCTCAGTCCCCTCTGCCCCCTCCAGCCTGTGCCCCCTCAGGCCCCTCTGCCCCCTCCAGCCTGTGCCCCCTCAGTCCCCTCTGCCCCCTCCAGCCTGTGCCCCCTCAGTCCCCTCTGCCCCCTCCAGCCTGTGCCCCCTCAGGCCCCTCTGCCCCCTCCAGCCTGTGCCCCCTCAGTCCCCTCTGCCCCCTCCAGCCTGTGCCCCCTCAGTCCCCTCTGCCCCCTCCAGCCTGTGCCCCCTCAGTCCCCTCTGCCCCTCCAGCCTGTGCCCCCCTCAGGCCCTTGCCCCCTCCAGCCTGTGCCCCTCAGCCCCTCTGCCCCCTCCAGCCTTGTGCCCCTCAGTCCCCTCTGCCCCCTCCAGCCTGTGCCCCTCAGTCCCCTCTGCCCCCTCCAGCCTGTGCCCCCTCAGTCCCCTCTGCCCCCTCAGCCTGTGCCCCCTCAGCCCTCTGCCCCTCCAGCCTATGCCCCTCAGGCCCTCTGCCCCTCCAGCCTGCTGCCCCCTCATGCCCTCTGCCCCCTGCACCCTGTGCCCTCTCGCCCTCTCCCCTCCAGCCTGTCTCGCCCCTCCAGCCTGTGCCCCCACTCCAGCCGTCCTCTGACCCCTCCAGCCGTCCTTTGACCCCTCCAGCTGTCCTCTGACCCCTCCAGCCGTCCTCTGACCCCTCCAGCCTCCAGCCGTCCTCTGCCCCCTCCAGCCTACAGCCCTCCTCTGCCCCCTCCAGCCGTCCTCTCCAGCCTCCAGCCGTCCTCTGCCCTCTCCAGCCTGCAGCCGTCCTCTGCCCTCTCCAGCCTGCAGCCGTCCTCTGCCCTCTCCAGCCTGCAGCCGTCCTCTGCCCTCTCCAGCCTGCAGCCGTCCTCTGCCCTCTCCAGCCGTCCTCTGCCGACTCCAGCCGTCCTCTGCCCCCTCCAGCTGTCCTATGCCCCCTCCAGCCGTCCTCTGCCCCTCCAGCCGTCCTCTGCTCCCTCCAGCCTCCAGCCGTCCTCTGCCCCCCACGCCTACAGCCCTCCTCTGCCCCTCCACGTCCTCTCCCTCCAGCCTGCCTCCTCTATTCCCCCCTCCAGCCCTCTCAGCCTGCAGCCGTCCTCTGCCTTCTCCAGCCTGCAGCCGTCCTCTGCCCTCTCCAGCCTCCAGCCGTCCTCTGCCCTCCCCAGCCGTCCTCTGCCCTCTCCAGCCATCCTCTGCCTCTCCAGCCGTCCTCTGCCTCTCCAGCCGTCCTCTCCCTCTCCAGCCGTCCTCTGCCCCCTCCAGCCGTCCCTCTGCCCCCTCCAGCCGTCCCCTGCCCCCTCCAGCCGTCCCTGCCCCCTCCCCGTCCTCTGCCCTCTCCAGCCGTCCTCTGCCGACTCCAGTCGTCCTCTGCCGACTCCAGCCGTCCTCTGCCCTCTCCAGCCGTCCTCTGCCCCCTCCAGCCGTCCTCTGCCCCCTCCAGCCGTCCTCTTCCCTCTCCAGCCGTCCCCTGCCCCCTCCAGCCGTCCCCTGCCCTCTCCAGCCGTCCCCTGCCCTTTCCAGCCGTCCTCTGCCCCCTCCAGCTGTCCTCTGCCCCCTCCAGTCGTCCTCTGCCCCCTCCAGCCATCCCCTGCCCCCTACAGCCGTCCTCTGCCCCCTCCAGCCGTCCTCTGCCCCCTCCAGCCGTCCTCTGCCCTCTCCAGCCGTCCTCTGCCGACT
Source organism: Allobates femoralis (assembly GCA_033576535.1). Classification (NCBI taxonomy): domain Eukaryota; kingdom Metazoa; phylum Chordata; class Amphibia; order Anura; family Aromobatidae; genus Allobates; species Allobates femoralis. Next base: position 81,778,868 of record JARQOC010000008.1, on the reverse strand, counting down.
CCAACCGTCCTCTGCCGACTCCAGCCGTCCTCTGCCCTCTCCAGCCGTCCTCTGCCCCCTCCAGCCGTCCTCTGCCCTTTCCAGCCGTCCTCTTCCCTCTCCAGCCGTCCCCTGCCCCCTCAGCCGTCCCCTGCCCTCTCCAGCCGTCCCCTGCCCTCTCCAGCCGTCCCCTGCCCCCTCTGCCCTCTCCAGTCGTCCGGGGTGGCCATATGTTGACTCAGGATCCAGGCGCCGGAGAAGACGCAGGGTCGGTGGTAAGTATAGCGGAGTATGTGTGTGTATGTGTGTGTATGTGCTGACCACTCTGCCCACGCCGCTGCGCTGACCACTCTGCCCACGCCGCTGCGCTGACCACTCTGCCCACGCCGCTGCGCTGACCACTCTGCCCACGCTGCTGCGCTGACCACTCTGCCCACGCCGCTGCGCTGACCAATCTCACCACGCCGCTGCGCTGACCAATCTCACCGCGTGCAGTGCTAGCCACTGAGCCACCGGCGCAGTGCTAGCCACTGAGCCACCGCGCCAGCTAGCCGAGCAGCATGCTAGCCACTGAGCCACCGCGCGCAGTGCTAGCCACTGAGCCACCATATACTCTGCTACCCACAGAGCCGCCTGTATACACACAATTAATTTCACCGCACTACCCTAACTATTAGTAAATAAACTATACATGGATTCTAGACTACCCGATTCTTTAGAATCGGGCTGCCATCTAGTATTATATAAAATGTGTAGGTATTAGTGATGAGCGAGCACTAAAATGCTCGGGTCGAGCATCTCAAGATGCTCGGGTGCTCGACCCGAGCACCGAGCCCGGTGTTATCCTATGGGAGACCCGAGCATTTTTCCGGCATGACCCCCGGCAGCCTGGATTAACCCTGAAAATGTCACAAAAGTATCAGAACAGTGCTCAAATGACATGGGGACAGCATGGGGAAGACCCCTGTAAGCATTTCTGACTCCCAGGTCACTGCTGTGAACAATGTTGTCTGAGTATTACGCCACTTTTACGGACTCACAATAAAACATCCAAAAATGAAACCAAAATGCATTTTCCTGGGAAAATGTTAAGGGCTCATACTCCTTTGTGAGACAGTGTTGCTGTATGATAGTTTTTTGTAAAAGATTTAAGAAAAAAGAAATGCGTGGCACTCCGATGCCCCTGGGAAGAGACGTGGATGAGGGCCTTTTAAATAATGTGCCCATTAATAGAAAGTGGGTCTTTTCTGGTATTGCCCTTGGCAGGGCTGCCAAACATTGGGAAGCACTCCAATGCCCCTGGGAAGAGACATGGATAAGGGCCTCTTTAAATAATGTGCCCATTAATAGAAAGTGGGTCTTTTCTGGCATTGCCCTAGACAGGGCTGCCAAAAATTGAGAGTTACTTTGATGGCCCTGGGAAGAGACGTTGAGAAGAGCCTCTTTAAATATTGTTTCCATTACAAAGGAGCGGGTCTCCTATACTTGTAATGCCCATGCACTAAGTATAAACTAAAACATTTACCCCTGGGGGTATATATGAACCTACTGTCTAACTTTTTAACGGTTTGGGGTATCATAAACAACATTTAAATAAAATATCTTTTCATGGCATCCTGGACCACCGTCGCCCTGATTATATGGTGGTGGCGGTGGATGAGGAGAAGGAGGAGGAGTACAGCAAATAGCCCAAATCAGGAAGTGCGTACCCATGTGTGGGTGCGAGGAGGGACGTGGGAATATACATCCCCAATAAATACAATGGCTTCAACTTTACATTACGCTGCTATCGTTTGGTGGTGTGCTGAAGTCAGGCCCAATCCAACCTTTGTTCATCTTGATCAGAGTCAGCCTGTCAGCATTTTCAGTTGACAGGCAGGTGCGTTTCTCAGTAATGATTCCACTGGCGGCACTAAAAAATCGCTCTGACAAAACGCTAGCGGCAGGGCAGGCCAGGACTTCCAAGGTGTAGCAAGCCAATTCATGCCATGTGTCCAGCTTCGATACCCAAAAATTATAAGGGACAGAGGAATCCCGAAGCACTTTTGTATGGTCGCCAAGGTACTCCTTCACCATCTTTACAAACTTTGCAGTCCTTGTGACAGTACCCCGCGCCTCAGGGCCTGTGCTATCAGAGGGGCTGAGAAAACTCTCCAATATGTCTTAGAGTGTTCCTCTGCCTCTGCTCGATTGGAGTTGTGGCTCTTTCTCCCGGGCGCCTTGGTTGGCCACCGAAATGTGACCCCTACCACCAGCGCTTTTCCGAAGGGAATTTTTTGACTAATTGCCCAACAAGGCCCTTCTGGTACTGCAGGATTTTTGTAGACCTCTCCGCTGGTGGAATAAGAGAAATAAAGTTCTCCTTGTAGCATGGGTCTAAAAGTGTCCGCCAAGATGTTGATAGCGCGAGGGTCACGGGCCAGGCAGCGTAACATAAAGTCAGCCATGCACCAGACTGGTAACAGGCAAGACTTCAAGGTCATCAACAACAGGATGACAGACCATGCTGGCCTCATCCTCCTCTTCCTCCTCGTCCCTGTCCTCTGGCCATCCATGTTGGACCGACTGTATGACGGTTGTGCAGGTAGTACCGTCAATTCCACATGAAACTAGCTCCTGTTCTTCTAACTCCTCTTCCTCATCCTCCTCCTCGCCATTGTTCCCCAATGCACGTTGGGATGATATGAGGCTGGGCTGTGTGTAATCACCCACTATGGTTCCTTGCTCCATCTCATCATGCTCCGCCTCCAATTCATCGTCTTTTATTTTGAGCAGGGAGCGTTTTAAAATACAGAGAAGCGGGATGGTGACACTAATGATGGCGTTGTCGCCGCTCACCATCTTAGTGGAGTCCTCAAAGTTTTGGAGGACTGTACATATGTCAGACATCCATGTCCACTCCAGAGGTCTTATGCGTGGAGTTTGAACCGAATACCGACGGGCCTAGTTGATGCAGGTAACATAGTTTTACATAGTAACATAGTTTTTAAGGTTGAAGTAAGACTTTAAGTCCATCTAGTTCAGCCCATAGCCTAACATGTTGATCCAGAGGAAGGCAAAAAAAACCCATGTGGCAACACTAAGCTCCACATTGGGGAAAAAAATTCCTTCCTGACTCCAGATACGGCAATCAGACTAATTCCCTGGATCAACGTCCTATCAAAGAATCTAGTATGTATAACTGATAATATTATAGTTTTCAAGAAAGGCATCCAGGCCCTTCTTAAATGTTAGTAGTGACTCACTCATTACAACAGCATGTGGTAGAGAGTTCCATAGTCTCACTGCTCTTACAGTAAAGAATCCGCGTCTGTGATTATGATTAAACCTTTTTCCTCCAGACGTAGAGGATGCCCCCTTGTCCCAGTCTCAGGCCTAAGAGTAAAGAGATCATTAGAAAGGTCTCTGTACTGTCCCCTCATATATTTATACATTATTATAAGATCACCCCTAAGCCTTCGTTTTTCCAAGCTAAATAACCCCAAGCTTAATAACCTGTCTTGGTATTGCAGACCCCTTAGTCCTCTAATGACTTTTGTCGCTCTTCTCTGGACCCGCTCTAGTTCAGCTATGTCTTTCTTATACACCGGAGACCAGAATTGTACACAGTATTCTAAGTGTGGTCGCACTAGTGACTTGTATAGAGGTAAAATTATGTTCTCCTCATGAGCATCTATGCCTTTTTTAATGCATCCCATTATTTTATTTGCCTTTGCAGCAGCTGCCTGACACTGGCCACTAAATGTGAGTTTGTCATCTACCCATACACCCAGGTCTTTTTCAGTGACAGTTTTGCCCAGTGTTTTACAATTGAGCACATAATTATACCTTTTGTTTCCTCTGCCCAAGTGCATGACTTTACATTTATCCCCATTAAAGCGCATTTGCCATTTAGCAGCCCAAGCTTCTAGTTTACATAAATCCTCCTGTAATATAAAATTGTCCTCCTCTGTATTGATTACCCTGCAGAGTTTAGTGTCATCTGCAAATATTGAGATTCTACTCCGTATGCCCCCTACAAGGTCATTAATAAATATATTAAATAGAAGCGGGCCCAACACTGACCCCTGTGGTACCCCACTGTTAACTGTGACCCATTCTGAGTGTGTTCCATTAATAACCACCCTTTGTTTCCTATCACTAAGCCAGTTCTTAACCCACTTACACATATTTTCCCCTATCCCCATTGCCCTCATTTTATGTATCAACCTTTTGTGTGGCACCGTATCAAAAGCTTTTGAAAAGTCCATATACACCACATCCACTGCATTTCCTTGGTCCAGTCCAGAACTTACTTCTTCATAGAAGCTTATCAGATTAGTTTGACAGGAACGGTCCCTCGTAAAACCATGTTGATAATGGGTCATGAGGTTATTTTTCTTCAGATACTCCATTATAGTATCTCTTAGAAAACCCTCTAGGATTTTACCCACAGTAGAGGTTAAGCTTACTGGCCTATAATTTCCAAGTTCAGTTTTTGTCCCCTTTTTGAATATTGGCACCACATTTGCTATACGCCAGTCCTGTGGTACAGACCCTGTTATTATGGAATCTTTAAATATTAAAAATAATGGTCTATCTATGACAGTACTTAATTCCTGCAGCACTCTGGGGTGTATCCCATCCGGGCCCGGGGATTTGTCAATTTTAGTGATTTTTAGACGATGCCGTACTTCCTCTTGGGTTAAGCAGGTGACATTTAATTGAGACTTTTTGTTATCACTGATCATATTGTCTGTCATGGGATTTTCTTGTGTAAATACTGTAAAAACTGCCCTCTTCTGCTCACAAATCCTGACCAACATCTGCAGGGTGGAATTCCAATGCGTGGGGACATCACACACCAGTCTGTGAGCTGGAAGCTGCAAACGCTGCTGAAATCCGGCAAGGGAAGCAGTAGGTGACTTTCTAAAATGGGCACACACGCAGCGTACTTTGATGAGCAGATCTGGCAGCTCCACGTAGGATTTAAGAAACCGCTGAACTACGAGGTTGAGCACATGGGCCAAGCAAGGCACATGTTTGAGCTCGCCTTAGAGCCGCCACCAGGTTCCGGCCATTGTCACACACGACCATGCATGGCTCTTAAGTTCAGCGGTGTGAGCCAATGATCTGCCTGCTCTTTCAGAGCTGTCCACAACTCATCAACATTGTGGGGTTTGTCACCTACGCATATTAGCTTCAGCACAGCCTGTTGCCGCTTGGGCGAGGCAGTGCTGCAGACCTTGCAGCTTTGGGACTGTTGTGGAGGCTGAAGAGTAGGAGGATGATGTTCCGGAGCTGTAGACTGTGGGGGCAACCGTGACTGAGTTAGGGCCTGCAACCCTTGGTGTCGGGAGGCCGTGTTCCATTTCAAAGTCTGACTGGGTCCCGGCTTCCACTATATTAACCCAGTGTGCCGTCAGCAAGAGGTAGCATCCCTGCTCACAAGCACTTGTCCACGTATCCGTGGTTAGGTGGACTTTGCCGGAAGCAGCGTTGATAAGGGCACGGCTAATGTTTTGGGACACATGCTTGTGTAATGTGGGGATGGCACACCAGGAAAAATAGTGGCAGCTGGGGACCGAGTAATGAGAGACGGTCGCAGCCATCAGGTTGCAGAATGCTTCCGTCTCCACTAGCAACATTTCCAGCGCAAGCAGTCGCGAAACGTGTGCATTTAGGAGTCTGGCATGTGGGGCGTTGGCAGCGTATTTGCGCTTGCGTTCCAATGACTGGGGTATTGATATCTGAACGCTGCGCTGGGACAAGGATGTGGTTGATGATGGTGGCATTTCTGATTGTGTAACCAGAGGTGCAGGACAGGAGGCATCTTCACATGCACTATGGACAGGGGATTGGCTTGCACACACAACAGTGGAAGAAGCAGCGGTGTCACCCGCAGACACTGCTCTTGGACCCTGTGATACGTCCCACAAAGGCAGGTGCTTTGCTGCCATGTGCCTGATCATGCTGGTGGTGGCTAGGCTGCTACTTTTGCTACCCTGCTGATGCTGACATGGCAGGTTTTACAAATGGCCTTTTTTAAATTCTCTGCAGACTCCCTAAAAATCTGCCAGACTCGGGAAGACCTAACTGTTGTACTGGTAACTTGCGTCGTGCTGCTGTTTTGAGTAACGGTTGCCCGCCTTCTGTCTGCGGACGCCACTCTGTTTCTTCCAGCCTGTTGTGATGCTACGCCTCCTTCCTCCTGTTCACAGCTGTTCTCGCTCTGCATGTCCTCCTGCCAGGTTAGGTCAGTTACTGGATCATCCACCATGTCGTCTTCCACTTCCGCACCCTGGTCCTCATCCTCATTGTCTGGCAATTGTCTCACATCATCGTCCACCTCTTGTGACATATTCCCACCATCGCCTTAGTGCGACCGTGGCTGCTGAAATATTTGGGCATCACTACATACGATCTCCTCAGGCCCCAGTTCAACTGCAGTGAGCGAGAGGCCCGAATCCATGAAGGGCATACTAAACAGCTCTTCAGAGTGTCCAAGTGTGGGATCACACTCGGCATGGTGGGAGGAAGGAGGATCAGGGTGACGAATATGTGGTTCAGTCTCATGGCTACTGACACTTGACCGTGTGTAAGACAGTGTGTTTGTGGTGGTGCCTAACTGACTGGAAGCATTATCTGCTTATCTGCTATCCAACTAACAACCTGTTGACACTGCTCCTGATTTAAAAGTGGTGTATTGCTGCGGCCCTCTAGAAATTGGGACAGGAAGGTCGATCGAGATGATGTTGATGTTTCTCGTGGCCCAATTTGAGCTTGCCCACGGCCTCAGCGTCTGCATGCACCACCATCACGTCCACTTCCTGGTCCTTTGCCACTGGCCTTGCACAATTTGAATGGTGTGCTATATACACTTCCTGTATACAACTAACTGAAGGATTCCAATGAATGTTCTTAAGATGGATTGATGAAATTAGTATTACAGGCTAGACACCTGCTACAAATGCTGCGTACAGGTAGACAGCATCTTGTGAGGTCTAGAAAATGGAGCTATATACCCTCTTGCCTAGAGAGATTTAAATAAATCCTTACAAGGACTGTTTTGGGATGGATAGAGGAGATTTAAAGCCAGCACACCAGCCACAGATGTGATGCTAATATTAACATTAAGATCGACTGGCACACCTGTCAGTGGAGGTGCGAGCATGAAAAAAACATTGCTATATAAAAATTATCTGCTGCACACTACACATTATAAGGTATAGGTATACTAGGTATAGCATAATGGCTAAACAATGAATAAAGCTAATACAAATTTGGGTGAGGAAAATGCAGAAACTGCTAGGAATGTACATTGAAAAATGAGAATTTTAGCTTATGTAATGCATTACATGTGAGCCCGATAACCACGACAAGGTATTCTCATGTATATCGGGTCCCTTATGTATGCCTCTGTCTGCGGTGTAAAAAAGCATGTGAGGATATAAGTGCCTCTGGGTGCATTTTAAAACCTGCTTGTATGGGTGTGGTTGGAAACCTCTCAAAACAAGGAAACAAACTAGATGGTAAACTGGACTGACTATCAGGTGGTGGAGGGTGCTCAGTCAGAAAAGTGTACTAATATTAACATTAAGATCGACTGGCACACCTATCAGTGGAGTTGCGAGCATGAAAAAAACATTGCTATATGAAAATTATCTGCTGCACACTACACATTATAAGGCATAGGTATACTAGGTATAGCATAATGGCTAAACAATGAATAAAGCTAATACAAATTTGGGTGAGGAAAATGCAGAAACTGCTAGGAATGTACATTGAAAAATGAGAGGTTTCCAACCACACCAATACAGGCAGGTTTTAAAATGCACCCAGAGGCACTTATATCCTCACATGCTTTTTTACACCCCCACTGTGGGTTGCAGGTGATTGAGTACCGGCATACAGACACCTGTGTTGCCTTTCAGGGGAGCTGGCAGCTGCTGCTAAGTGCAATGGGTATTTACCTGGTAAATTTTTGGTGAGTTTAATCTCTGTTTTTAAGTCCTATTCGGTGAATCTTACATCGCAGACAGAAGCATACGGTAGGGACCCGATATACATGAGAATACCTTGCCGCTGGTTATCGGGCTCATGTGTAATGCATTACATAAGCTAAAATTCTAATTTTTCAATGTTCATTCCTAGCAGTTTCTGCATTTTCCTCACCCAAATGTGTATTAGCTTTATTCATTGTTTAGCCATTATGCCATACCTAGTATACAGTTATGGCCAAAAGTTTTGAGAAGGACACCAAAATTATATTTTCACATGATCTGCTGCCCTCTGGTTTTTTATTTGTGTTTGTCTGATGTTTATATCACATACAGAAATATAATTGCAATCATATTATGAGTACCAAAAGTTTATATTGATAGTTAGAATGAGTTAATGCAGCAAGTCAATATTTGCAGTGTTGACCCTTCTTCTTCAGGACCTCTGCAATTCTCCCAGGCATGCTCTCAATCAACTTCTGGACCAAATCCTAACTGATAGCAGTCCATTCTTGCATAATCAATGCTTGCATTTTGGCAGAATTTGTTGGTTTTTGTTTGTCCACCTGTCTCTTGATGATTGACCACAAGTTCTCAATGGGATTAAGATCTGGGGAGTTTCCAGGCCATGGACCCAAAATCTCTATGTTTTGTTCCCTGAACCATTTAGTTATCACCTTTGCTTTATGGCAAGGTGCTCCATCATGCTGGAAAAGGCCTTGTTGGGCGCCAAACTGCTCTTGGACGGTTGGGAGAAGTTGCTCTTGGAGGACATTCTGGCACCATTCTTCATTCATGGCTGTGTTTTTAAGCAAGACTGTGAGTGAGCCGATTCCCTTGGCTGAGAAGCAACCCCACACATGAATGGTTTCAGGATGCTTTTTCTTCTCTGAATAAGCTGTTTTCCAGATGTCCCAAACAATCGAAAAGGGGATTCATCAGAGAAAATGACTTTACCACAGCCTCAGCAGTCCACTCCCTGTACCTTTTGCAGAATATCAGTCGGTCCCTGATGTTTTTTCTGGAGAGAAGTGGCTTCTTTGCTGCCCTCCTTGAAACCAGGCCTTGCTCAAAGAGTCTCCGCCTCACAGTGCGTGCAGAAGCACTCACACCAGCCTGCTGCCATTCCTGAGCAAGCTCGGCACTGCCGGTAGTCCGATCCCGCAGCTGAAACAGTTTTAAGATACGGTCCTGGCGCTTGCTGGTCTTTCTTGGCGCCCTGGAGCCTTTTTTTTTTCCACAATAATTTTTATTGTTTCATCACTCAAGACAAATCATAACATATCATGTGCTCATACATTTTTCAACAAAACCAGGAATAAAGTTAATGAAACAGTATTAAATTAAGCATCGAGCTTCAATAGGCATTACATAGTTGTTCTAAATATAACTACAAAATATTAAATCTATAATCTTTCCCCTTCCCCTGGTCATTATCACAAAGAAAAAAAAGAAAACTTCAAACATCCCACACCAATTACTCGATCACAACAAATCTTAGTATGACATATTATGATAATATCCAGTTTCATCAGAGCATCCCCACTCAATCATCAACTCCATCCTCAGTCCTCAAACGCAATCTACCCAGAGTTCCGCCCAATTCTTCTAATGCATACCAGTCTGAGTATTGGAACGATATCATTATGTTTTGGATATCTGAGTCCGTAAGGGATGTTTCTATGTACGATCTCCACTTATTAAAAAAAATGTAGCCCCCTTCTTTATGCTCCTCATCGTTTCCCTCCTATCTAAATGTAATAATTCCAGCAGTGTCATGTGAATATCAGATTCTCCCGGTAGTGTCGATGCTATCCAACGTTGAAGAATAGTGCGTTTCGCCAGCATGGCAATTGTATGAAACAATACATGTAGATTCCCCCCTTGAACTCTATCTTCTACATAATGAAATAGCCAGCACATTGGATCTAACTCTATCTTGGTCCCACATATCTTTTGTACTAAACCTTGCATGATCTCCCAAAACTTTCTGGAATACATGCAGGACCACAGCCCATGTTCTATGTCTGTTCCGGGTTGTCCGCATTTAGGACAGTTTACCATCCTATCTGGGTGATTGGCGTTTGGAGGGAGATTAAAACCCACTATAGTACCATGCATGACTCTGAAATGACTATCTCTCCAACGTTCATTGATAATATATTTTTTGACCACTTTCCAGCCATGTAGTAATTTTTGCGATAGATCAACATCTGCATGATGTCGTCTCCATCTCCCAAACATTTTCTCCTCACATAATGGTTGTAATTCCGATCTCAAAGCCTTGTATACAGAAGAAATTGTGATGTCCATAATATCTCTAGACATCAAAGCATCCCATGTATTCTCTAGTAATTCCCTAGTTACATTTCTCAAGTTTTGTAAAATGTAGTGGTTTATTTGACTGAATTGTAATAATTGAAAGTTGGGTAGGTGATATTTACTCAAGATTTCCTGGCCAGACATCCATCTCTTTTCTGTTACATTCAATAAGTCCCCTACTGTGTTAATGCCCCTTCTCTTCCATTCCCCGAAAAGACTATTCTCCCTTCCCAGTTTGAATGCCGGAAATGCCCAAGGGCTCAGGTATTTTGATACTCTCCAAGACATTTTTAGTTTTTTCCTTATCGTTTTCCATGTTGCCATGGTATCTTTACAGATTACTGAACCCTTAATATGTGTAGGCAGATACTGTAAAGGAGAATGCAGCAGCGCTGATAGTTCCCAGGGTGCACCAAACTCTGACTCAAGAGCCAAGTCAGAATACCTGCTGGATTTCTTCATCCAGTCCAGTACATGCCTTGCTATGCAAGCCAAGTTGTAGCCCCTCACATCAGGTGTCCCCACGCCCCCTTCTTCCGTGTGGCACATTAAAGATCTAATGGCTATTCTAGCTCTCTTCCCTTTCCATATGAATTTGGAGAAAGCTTTATTGATCCTATTTACATCTTCATGTCTCAGTAACATCGGTATCGTCTGTAAAGGATACAGTAATCTGGCAAAGCTCACCATCTTAAGAAGGTGACAGCGTCCAAGCAATGACAAGGGCAGCCCTTTCCACCTCTCCAACTCTTTTTCTATCTTTGTTATAATTGGTGTATAGTTTAACTTGTAAATCTGATGTGTTGTTCTGCCTAAGTATATTTCCCAAATATTTGAGGTGATCCTTTGCCACTGGTATCCCACATATGTTGGCGTTTTGTTCCCGCTGTTTGTCCATTCTAAGGAAGAGAAGTTTGCACTTTTTTGTGTTTAGATGAAAACCCGAAAATTGACCAAACCTTTCAATCTCCGCCAATAAATACAGGAGATCCTGTTTGGGGTTATTTAGAAACAATATGATATCATCTGCAAAAAATGCGGACTTGACCTCCAGTTTGCCAACTCCTATTCCTGCAAAAGTACTGTGTGTATTGATATATCGAGCTAACGGTTCAATAGCGATGTTAAATAATAAGGTCCCCCTTTCCAGCTGGAACGCATCTGATAAATGTCCCGCTGTGTAAATTCGCGCCCTGGGATTGCGATATAGGGTTGTAAGGAATTGTCTAAAAGGGCCCGTCAACCCAATGTTGTTGAGAACCTGACCCAGCCACGACCACCCCACGCTGTCAAATGCCTTTTCTGCATCTAGGGTAACCATGGCCGGGTCCTCCCCCTTTTTAATTGTCCTATCTCGTACCACATCAAGTAATAGCATAGCTTTTCTTATATTAATGGTGGTGGATTCTCCTTTCACAAAACCTGTCTGATGTTGTATAATCAATCTCGGCAAAATCTTGGCCAATCTTTCTGCCATTATTTTAGACAAGAGTTTGAGATCCTGATTAATTAAGGAGATTGGCCTATAGCCCGCAGGATCCATGGTATCCCTCTCCCCTTTGGGTAATAGCTTTATAAATGCTGTATTAATTGTGTCAGATAAAGGTTCTCCCTGGAGGATCCCATTATAAAACTCCTGTAGTGGTGATGTTATTTGTTCTCGCAATGACTTAAAGAAAGCTCCGTTGAATCCATCCAGCCCCGGTGCTTTATGTGAACTAAGACCCCCTTTGGCAGCACCAATTTCTTCTGCAGATATCGGTGCATTTAAATCTACCAGCTCCTCTTCAGTAATTTTAGTCATGTTAACAGATTCCAGCCACTCCAGACCTTGTAGGCCAGCTTGGCTTTTTTCTTTATATAAAGTGGCATAAAACTTTCTCAGCGTGTTCGTGATGTCCTTGGGGTTCGATACTATCTTACCTCCCCTATCCCTAATTGCTGTTATGTGTGTGCATGGACGTTGCCCCCTCACCAAGCCTGCCATCATCTTTCCTGCCTTATCCCCATATCTGTTTAATTCTATTTCTAAGTGTCCTTTATATATGCTTTCTTTCTTTTGCGCCCAATCTTCAAATTCTCTTTTTGCTTGGACCCAAATCTCCTTATCAGCATTCAACAGTGAGTTCTTCTAAATGTTATATGTTTCCCTGACCTTGGTACTAGTGGCCAAGTATTGTTCTTTAACATGTCTCTTCCATTTCGTCGTGTATGCTAATATGTGTCCCCTTAGCACCACCTTCGCTGTTTCCCAATATAGGGCTGGATTATCTGCATGAGCGGCATTATCCAACATAAAATTTGTCCACCATTCTTTCAATAATGTGTTAAAGTTCTCTTCTTTAGTTAGTATAGAAGGAAATCTCCACAAATAGTCAGTACCCTTTTTATAGCTGTCCATAGTTTCTAAACCAATTCTTTTTATTGCACATATAAAAATCAGGTAAAGGCCATAGTGGCGGGTACAAATACAATGCAAGTTATAAATGTGCATCCATTTTCAAATACAAGGAAAGAAAACTATATACCTCATAGGAGGATTAAAGATTTAACCAAAACAACAGGGGGCAGGGAGCAACAAGAAGAGCAGGGAAGGAGGGGAGGGGAAAGTATAGGGGACAGGGTGGGGCTTATGCAGCATATTTAATTACATATATAACACATCAACAGAAATGTCACAATATCAGTTTAGGAGAGGGTAGCATAATAGAGGAACTCGTCTGCTGTCAAGTAATCCGTCAGTCAGGAATTTTCACTTCATTAAATTTGGAGCCAACCCAAGGGTCCCACCAGTTAAGAACCTTGGTCCTCTGGGGAAGATCATGCGAGAGAAGGAGTTCATGTGTCAGGTGGTGATTTAGTCTAACTGTCACCTCCCCTAGGGAGGGGCGGTTCGGAGACCTCCAATGCGCCGCGATGGATTGGCGGGCTGCTATCAGGATATTGATAACTATGGGCCTAAGAATAGTCGGCCAGGTATCCAAGTCTATGCCCAACAGAGCCATAGGGGCCGAGAGAGGAATCGTCAGTCCCGTCAGCTCAGTAATCAGAGCCCCGACATCGGACCAAAATGCAACCACTCCTGGACAAAACCACCAGATATGAGCTTCAGTACCCGTCTGACCGCAGTTACGCCAGCAGAGCGGCGAGGGAGAGTCTTCATGTCCACCAAATCGGGCAATACGTGCAGGGACCAAGTACCATCCCATCTGGAGTTTTTTGGACTGTTCCAGGTGAGTGAGGCACCTTGTATACTTATCTGCATGGGACGCAGCGCTGTCCATAGTTTCTAAAGTCACCGGACTATGATTCGATATAACCATATTTTCTATTTGCACTGTTGATAACTTCTGCAAAACATTATTAGATATTAGAAACATGTCCAAGCGGGACCATGTTCCGTGGACGTGCGAATAATGGGTATATTCCCGATCCATTGTGTATATAGTCCTCCATGCATCTTTCAGATGCCAGTTAGACGCCATCTCCTCCAAATAACTGCCCTTATCTTTTGCTGATCTCCGTCTTCCTCCTGTGGAATGTTCTAATGCTGCCCTCCTATCTTCTGCACCATTCATCACCTCATTAAAATCACCTCCCATGATCATGTTATTATGTGTATCAGTGATAAGTTTAGTTTGCAAATTGGTAAAGAAGGCCCTCTGTGCCGTGTTGGGTGCATATATGTTATACACGCTGAACACTTCATTTTGAACCTGTAGCTCAAGGTGTATCATCCTGCCTTCATGATCTGACTCCTGAGAGATTAGTCTGTGAGCGAAGTTTCTATTAATGAGTATGATAACCCCTGCTTTTCTGTCTGCAGAACTAGAGCTATACACTTCTCCTACCCATAATTTTTTCAGTCTAAAAAAATCGTCTGCCAAAAGGTGTGTTTCTTGAAGTAAGGCAATATCAACTTTCAATCGCTTTAAATGACGTAATATCAGCATTCGTTTGTTTGGCGAGCGCAACCCTTTAATATTCCATGTCACCCATCTAACCATTGTGGACTCATATTGGTATAAATGTATTATCTACGCTGAGTTCTAATTCCTGAGTAATACCGAGAAAGGATGCTGTCTTTGTGTGTCATCGAGTTTGAGTGAGTATATACAATGGTGACCAAATATTCTCCCTCCCCCCTCCCTTGTTCCCCTCTCCTTTTCTCATCCTCCTTCTCCTACTAAGGTCTTCTGGACTTCGCTTTTTACCCTCGTCTACCTGCTCCCACTTCCCCCCCCCCCCCCGCCTATATTTAATGTCATGCTTCGGCAAGTGACTTCCCACCTGCTAATGAGTCCCAAGCCCCGAGCCTACCCCACCCCTCTATTGTCAGCGGAAAGATTATAAGGGATTCAAGGGCTACATCCTGTTTTGGCTGTGTATCAGTTATTTCTAAACCCCTTTAAGTGCCCTCTTCCTCCCCTCCTCCCATGTTTCCCCTTCCCCATTCAACAAACTTTAAAACAGCAGCCTTTAACATTGCGTAACAAAGCTTACATTAAATACATCTAATAGCCCCTAAACTTATTAACGAGGTAAATTTGTCCGTTACTTGTCATTCCAAGTGTAACATCACATGCTGTATCAGGGCTGCCTCAGCAGCATCTGGTTCATGTCTAAAAGTCTTCTGACTTCCTTCATTACTGCATTGAAACCGTCCCAATATTCGCATGTCCAAGTGATCTTGTATCACATTCCCTCACGTTCATGCCTACAAAGAGACAAGACAAGAAGAAAAAAAGAAAAAAAAAAAAAACACAGCATGCTCTATCTCAAAAAACAAAAAACAAAAAAAAATATTTCCATAATTTGATCAGAGCTCTCTTCTCTTCTCTCTACAGCATCTTAGGGAACCTTGACCAGATCACTTTGCTTTGACCGCTCTTTTTATTTGCTTTCGTCGCAGGCGTTCTCTGCTCCCTTGGCGTCGCGTTTCTGTCTTGACCTCCTCCCAGTGAACTGTCCGATCTCAGCCTATATGTTCTTGGCAGGTCTTGTTCCTCTTCTGGACCGGGCAGAGTTGGGTCTTTCTCAGAGTTAGATGTTATTGGTGATTTCCTCGCTGGCGATCCTTGTTGTTTTGTGACTACTTGCATGGCCTCCTCTGGGTCTGTGAAGGTTCGCATCATGCCATCCATCATTCTGAACCTGAGCGTTGCCGGATAGCTTAGTTGGAACCTCACATTACACTTATATAGCAATGTGCATACTCCACTGAAAGCTCTTCTACGTCTCGTGACTTCCACCGAGAAGTCGCCATACACCAGAACCTTATGGCCATGTATAATCAGAGGCTGACGTTTTGCCTTATATGCCCTCAGAATTTCCTCTTTATCTTTATGGTTTAGGTATTTAGCCACCGATTGTCTAGGTTTTTGAGGTTCTTTATTGCGTTGTGACCCTGACTCTCTGTTGTCCGCAGGCATATCTTTTGGGGGGCAGATTCTGTGTGCCCTCTCCACTTTGCACCTATGCGTAAGTCCCAGTGTTTTTGGCAAATCGACTTCAAAGATCTCATCAAGCAATCCCATGGAAATTGTCTCAGGGAGGCCAATTATCTTAAGATTACTCCTGCGAGATCTATTTTCTAAGTCCTCAAGTTTCTCCAATGCATAAGTGGACTGTTTCTGTAAGGTTTGGACTTTATTTTCCAGTTCCACTATCTTGTCATCTGCTTCTGAGATTCTAGTCTCTGCTTCTTGTAACTGAGCCTCCTGCCGAGATGTCTCAAAAGGGAGGTCTGAGACTGCCTGCTTGATCTCATCAGCCAGATGGTGGGCCATTTCTTTTGCCAATAGTTTATAGTCTATTAGTATATTGTCCATCCTTTTACACCCCTCTGGGACTTTGTCCCCAACTTTATTGTGTGTGCAGGGTCTTATCTCCATGTGCTCTCTTTCTCTCTCCTCCACATCCTCGCTCACTGCAGAGGCAGAAGCAGAGCACGATGCAGCGTCTGCCATTAACTCCTTCCCGCCCTGCAGTCTGCTGCTGCTGCCCTCCGTGTCGGCTGCTTCCTCCGCTCCCGGCCCCCTCCTGACATATTTATACATCATTTTCGCCGCACTGCTTCTCCTCCTCCCAGTGGGTAATGTTTTTAAATGTATTTGCAGCCCGGGGCGCGGGTAAATACAAGTAGTGGCAGAGGGTGCGCGGGAGCTTCTTCACTCACGTGCGGGCATGAGGGCGCCAGAACCGGAAGCCCTGGAGCCTTTTTGACAACAATGGAAGCTCTCTCCTTGAAGTTCTTGATGATGCTATAGATTATTGACTGAGGTGCAATCTTTGTAGCTGCGATACTCTTCCCTGTTAGGCCATTTTTGTGCAGTGCAATGGTGGCTGCATGTGTTTTTTTAGAGATAACCATGGTTAACTGAAGAGAAACAATGATACCAAGCACCAGCCTCCTTTTAAAGTGTCCAGTGGTGTCATTCTTACTTAATCATGACTGATTGATCGCCAGCCCTGTCCTCATCAACACCCACACCTGTATTAATGGAACAATCACTAAAACGATGTTAGCTGCTCCTTTTAAGGCAGGACTGCAATGATGTGGAAATGTGTTTTGGGGGTTAAAGTTCATTTTCTAGGCAAATATTGACTTTGCAAGTAATTGCTGTTAAGCTGATCACTCTTTATGACATTCTGAAGTATATGCAAATTGCCATTAGAAAAACTGAAGCAGTAGACTGTGTTAAAATTAATATTTGTATCATTCTCAAAACTTTTGGCCATGACTGTACCTATACCTTATAATGTGTAGTGTGCAGCAGATAATTTTTATGTAGCAATGTTTTTTTCATGCTCGCACCTCCACTGACAGGTGTGCCAGTCGATCTCAATGTTAATATTAGTACACTTTTCTGACTGAGCACCCTCCTCCCCCCGATAGCCAGTCCAGTTTACCATCTAGTTTGTTTCCTTGTTTTGAGAGGTTTCCAACTACACCCATACAAGCAGGTTTTAAAATGCACCCAGAGGCACTTATAGCCTCACATGCTTTTATACACCGCAGACAGAGGTATACGGTAAGGACCCGATATACATGAGAATACCTTGTCGCTGGTTATCGGGCTCACGTGTAATGCATTACATAAGCTAAAATTCTCATTTTCAAATGTACATTCCTAGCAGTTTCTGCATTTTCCTCACCCAAATTTGTATTAGCTTTATTCATTGTTTAGCCATTATGCTATACCTAGTATACCTATTGCTTATAATGTGTAGTGTGCAGCAGATAATTTTTATATAACAGATGTGATGGATGCTGGTGGTATACTGGCACACTTAACTTTCCTATCTACCATGCCTCCCTGCCTGCTTGTATACAGCTAATTAGTCCTCAGAAGGACTGTTGTTTGTGTTAGATTAACACAGCCCTGCACCTACACTAGCTGAAAGGCACGAAATCTGTCCCTCAATCAGCAGCAGCTCTCTCTACACTGACTGTCTATGGTGCGGAGTGTCGAGTACAGCACGGTCAGGTCTTATAAAGACCTGATTACGCTGTGCGGCCAGCCAATCACTGTAATGCCACAATCAACATGGCTGTGGCATTACAGCGTCTGGTAGCCAATCCCTGCATGTGGGCTGGCTCTGTAAAGAGCGCCAACATACAGGGAGGTGGACCCGAGCATGAGCACGAGTATCGCGCCATTACTCAGTGCTCTCCGAGCATCCCAGTACCGTGATACTCGTGCGAGTACCAAGTAGTAGCGAGCATGCTCGCTCAGCACTAGTAGGTATGCCTGTATGTATATGTTTATGTATTTGTGTGACTGCATGTGCATGGAGCCCACTGACACTCTGTTGCACAGGGTCCACAAAAACCTGGAGTGAATGGGGGGGAGGATGTTCAACCTACATATGAACTGAATGTTGGGGGAGGATTATATGTTCTCCATAGCTTCCTCCCTGCAATTCATTATATGGCCCTGATAGCGTCTACCCCAATTCATTATATGGCTCTGATAGCGTCTCCCCACTCCACAGTTCATTATATGGCCCTTATAGCGTCTCCCCACCCCACAGTTCATTATATGGCCCTGATAGCATCCCCCCACCCCACAATTCATTATATGGCCCTGATAGCTTCCCAAGAAAGATGATGGGAGTGATGGTGTATCCCTGAGGAAGACGCCGGGTTGTGGCGTTGAAACGCGTTGGAATAAGGAATAAAGAGGATGAAAGTTTGCTGGGCTCTTTGGTGAGTTTTTAATCCAGAAGCAGCGCGGACCGTGACACACCATCACTCCCATCATCTTTCTTGGAACATACCACGATCCAGTGGTAGGTGGAGGTCCTGCAGCAGCTTGGAACATTGATTCCTAAACGCAGTCAAACCAGTTGTGGGGACCACAACTGGATCAGGTGAGCGGCCACACAGCACCACCGTCTACATACTAGTGTCACTAGTGATAGGGCACTATTGCGCCTCTTGTCCCCTCCCTTTATATTTTGCTGATAGCTTCCCGACACTCCACAATTCTTTGTGAGGCTATTAGGAATTTATAATGAATTGTGGGGGGAGGACACAGGACAGGTACTAAGGCTACATTCAGACTATATTTTGATCCATTTTTTTGCAGTGCACTGCAGAAAACGGATCACTGAAATGACATCACAGAAAAGTCTATGGGTTTTCATTTTTGCAATTCAGACTGTGCTTTTTTCAAGTGATCCGGTTTTTCACTTTAGGAGGTTCCGTTTTAGAAAAGTGCATGTCAATTTCTGTGCCATTTTTGTCCTGCGTTTTTCCCATAGGAGCCCTTCAAAATGGGAAAAAAGACGCAGCAGTAAAAAACTGATCCAGTTTTTTAACCATTCAAAAAAAAAAAAAGGATCCAGTTTTTCTGCAGACTTTACAAAAGAAACAAAAAGAAAAAACAACGCACAGTCTGAATGTAGCCTAAGACTAGGGCCACATTAGTGTTGTGGCCTCCATCATGATGGATCCGCCATAGCCCTGCATGACGCAGCGTTACCGTAGTGTAATGTTGCCATACATTTGTATGGGCTAGTGGATCCACAACGTATGCTAACGATTTGCGGTGTTCAGCTGTCCGGTACAAAATAACACAAGATTTCCAATGCAGGCACTTTTGTGCCTGCGTTAACATACGTTGTGGATCCGCTAGCCCATATAACTCTATGGCAGCGTTAAGGCAGTGTTACATTTCGGTAACTCTACGTTAGGCTGGGCTATGACGGATCCATCATGACGGAGGCCACAACACTAATATGGCCCTAGCCTAAGGCTATGTGTACACGTTCAGGATTTGCAGTAGAATTTACTACTGCAAATCCTGATGTGTTGGCAGGAAGGACACTGCATAAAATATGAGTTTTGTACTTGCTTTTTTGTTGCATATTTTTCGCTCCCATTAGTATGGGTGAAATATATTGCAAAAAAGCTGCAAGAAATGACATCTACAGATCTGAATCTACAAGGAAAAAAATAATCAGTGTGTACGTGAGATTTAAGGCGCTCACCCCCCTGGTTGTAGTGTAAATTGCTGCGTATTTACAGATACAAAAACACAACGTGTGCACATAGTGATAGAATAAAGTAGGGGAGAGTCACAGCATGTTGGGCAGCAGAAATTATCATTAATTGGGGGCACAGTGTCGGCAGATTTATCACTTTATGTTGTGAATGGTGGGTGGCTAATTGTATATTACATTTAATGGGGTACAGATTTAGAGGCACAGTGTGGGGTATTTTATATTCAGGTGGCAAATGTATACCTACAATATATGTGACCATGTGATTTTCAGGGCTGTGGTGATCAGTGTGACAAGACGAGTCGTGGCTGGAAGATGTGAACATGAATGTCTGACCAGTTGGAGAAGAAAGAACAGAAAACTAATCAGAAGGACGCCTGTGGTAAGTCACTGGATATCAATATTTATTCTGTAATGACTTGGAGTAAAGCTGTTATTTATTATATCCCTTAGGTCACATTTGTGTGAGATGTCCCTGTGCGGCCAGAGTTTATCGGACATCACACACTGTTTCATAGATCCATTCTCATATCTATGAAAATCATGGTTATGAGAATGAGATCTGCGAGACTTCAGGAGTGTACTATTCTGATCCAATTATGAGGAATAGGATGCACTTAATGGGTCTGTGTGCTGTCCGAGAAAAACGTCAGGCAGCACACCGACACTGCACAAGATACAGGACTGTAGCCTTATTATGTATAGTATAGCACAGTCCAGTAGTATTTCCTGTACACACCGACACTACACACAATACAGGACTGTAGCCTTATTATGTATAGTATAGCACAGTCCAGTAGTATTTAGTGTACACACTGATTTTGTGTTGTCCTTAATTGCATAGTTTCCTCTTTATGTACAGTGTGACGCCCCTCTGACTAGGCGCCTCAGGTAGGTATTGCAATCTGACAACCAATGTGATATCTCTGTAAGTCGTCAGGTCAGGGTTTAATCTATGGAGTCTGTTCTTGCACGCACTTAGGACTAGGCCACTTAGAGTAGGGGGGACTGGTAATTTAGTAGGTCCCAAAAGGGGGTGGAGCCTAGGGTAGAGTTAGTGAGAGAGAGTGACAGTTGAGGATTAGACAGTGCTGGGAAGGCAGTCAGGAAGGACAGGCCTGACAGCACAGCCGACAGGAGGGATCCCCATCTTTAAGTGGGGCTCCAGGACAGAAGGCAACGGGCCAGGACTGGTTGGAGCCAGCTGGTCACGTTGGGGGAAAAGACACCGGCAACGCGGGAAGCCGAGGCGGCCCGAAGTTTAACTCTGACCGCAAACCGACGAGCTGCGGGCCCATAGTAACCGGGTTGCCGTACGCACCACACGGACATCTCACCCCTCAGAACAGAAACCGGTTGAGGGCACTAGTGGTCATGGACTGAATTCCAGTGCATTTCACTCTGCTGCTTCCGTCCGTACCGGTAAGGGACAGACCTAGAGGGCTAGTGACATACCAAAGGACTGGCGGGAGAGCGCTGTAAAGGTGGCAGAAACAGGAAGAATAGGACAGACCCCGAAAGACAAAGAGAGCAAACATCCAGAGACTCCATAAGGGGGACCCTAAGCTGGTAGCATTCGCCCGGTAAACCAAACTGTACCGTGATCCGTTTTACCATCTGCCAGTACTTAGTAAAGTGGAGTCAAACTTGAACTGGTCTCCGTTGCTCTTCCCGCTGGCGCCCAGAGGGCTTCAACCCTATTACCAGCAGCTTACCAGAGGGGTAAGATTTGTCATTATAACTACGACTCCCCTCATCCATCCCCACTGCCTTGAGTTAATAGCTCCACCTGTGGGGAGCTGTACCATCCTCTGCTGCACCCACCATCACCTCAGCGGCCGGCTTGCAGCGCCGGTACCATATTACCGGAAACTACAGGTGGCGTCACATTCCCTTGTAAATATCTCCTTCTCCCCTATCATCTAACAAATGATAACCAGGTCACGAAACCGGGAACCCGACCACCCATGATTCTCCCCATCGAAGGAACCATCCGTCCCGGTGTCCGAGTAGCCCTAGCCCTGGCCACATCAATAGCACTGCCTCTTATTAGCATTCCTTCTTGTTATGTATAGAGCTTTCCCTTGTTATATAGTGTACTCTCTTGTTATGTATAGCACCGTACCTTTATATAGCTCTTGTATTCTTGTTATTCACAGCCCTTTCCATCTACTGTTGTCCTCATGCTTTAGATATATAATGGCTGCTGATAGAGAAGCCTTTGCCCAGAAGTTCAGTCCATCAGCTCCTTCATTTAGAAGAGAAGCATCACAATGTTCTATCAGCAGTCATTTCACTTTATATCTAACAAGAGAGGACACTATGAAATAAATACAGGGCGCTATAGATAACAAGACAATTCACTGTTTAAGTCACAATGTTTACATAACAAAAGAGGGCACTATGTAGTATATCTGTGTATATACATACAGTACATATCAGTAGCTTTGTCGTCGTAAAAGTAGGGTGGGAGGTGGGCTGGCAAAATTTCTTGCACAGGGGCCCCAAGCTGTCAATGTCCGCCCCTGATCTGACTGATTCAAATTCTGTCGAGGTTATGTGGCGCCCCGCAACGAGTGCGTCACAAGAGGGTATTGCAGCCATAAATGCAGCCGCAATATTCTCTGACACAGCAGTGATCTAGTTAACTTTGAGATCCAACCCTGCATGCATCACCTAGAACAGAGGGCCAATCCAGGGTCCTGGTGGACGGAGTGCTAGGGAAGTGTGTAGGGAGAACAGACACTTAGTCTGTAAAGTAGTCTAGAACAGAGTCTAGAACAGAGAACTTGAACTTGGAGTAGGAGCGGGGGCTCCGCACCCCGTGCAGCCCCCGGGCCGTCACCGGTCGGGTGTCAGCACCTGAGGCCTTACCAACCGGGAATGGGCATCATCACACGGGTTCCTAAAAACTCTCGTGCCCCAAACCACAGCCGGTTCACTGGTACCGAAGCTGGCAGCAGTTCACCTCTGCTACGCGAACCAGAAGCGTGGAGGCGCAGCTTCACAGGAGCACCCCACCACCAGCCAACTTCCAGTCGTCTAACCAGTGGTGTACCCACTGAGGGACTCAAGGCTCCCCAAAACATCCACAACGTACAACTTGGATAGGGCATTGAAGCAGCCTCCCCGTACCCGATCTGGTATTCCTGGGCAACAATGGCGAAAACACTTAGCTAGAATGGAGGAACACTTGCGGATCTCTGAGGGACACTATCACTGCTGAGTCCACCCGGTCTACTAACCGTAACTGTATACTATGTACTGCCTGCTGGTTACAGTAAAGACCCGTTGCAGAGACTTTCTGTGTCCGTGCTTCCTTATGAACTGTCCGTCCGCACTACAAGGTAACCGCAGCTGCCGCACAACATCTTAAGCAGCTCCAGCCTCCGGGGATCACCGCTCAGCCTGTGGGGAGCGTTCCATCTTGCTGCTGACCATCCCCCGGAGGTTCCGCAGCGTCGGTAACGATTACCGAAACTACTCATAGGTGGCGTCACGGATAAATTAAACCCCTTTAATCTGTTCCTTGCAAGACGTCTTCAGCTTTTGATCTGCACTCCACTGGGCCCCACTACCGGCAGGCGCGGCCCACCCGTGACAAGGAGGAAGGAGCTTCAGCCTGTCTAAACCGGAGTCCCGGCCACGGTGAGTCAGTTATATGCATACATATATATATTGTTGGTGTTTATTATAATTGTGTCATTTTTCTACCTATTTTGTGTAAACTTTAATGAGTGGATTTAGGGTGCAATTGCAGGACAAGAGTTAACAAAATTCTATTGCAATTAGTTTAATGCTCACAGGTGCTTGGGGGAGTGTCTTTTATTTTGTATATATCATGTGTTTTTTATGTAGTATTTGCTAAGGACTAAGGAGTCTTATCCTCGAAACGCATATAGCATTACCCCCTACGGGAGCATCTGTATGATGCTGTTATGAAAATTGAATAAAGGATTAAAGGATCGACTGTGGCACTGGATTTTTCTCTCTTTTTGATTACTTCGGTGGAACCACCATCACTGTGGCAAACCCAAGTCTCAGAGATCACATGATCTCTGAGCTTTGGGTCAGGTGACGGGATGTTGTCATGGGAATATTGGGTTGCCATAGCAATGTCCGGTTATCATGGTGATCGGCTCATCGTAATTACATTACCATAAGCCGATCACTGCAGGAAGAGGTAAGACGTGCGCTCCCTCTCCACGGACCCTAAGTGCTGTGATCAGTGAGATCGCAGCACTTAGGAGGATGACACAGCATAGCGATTGCATAGTGATTGCTGTGCCTAGCTGTCACATTACTCCACCACAGCCTGATGTCTGTGCAGTGAGATCAGGCTGTAGTGGAGCAGTGGGCACAGGCAGACGGTGGGCGGACACTAGCGGCCTGCACTGCCACCATGCTTCAGCTGGTGGGAGTGATGACTTCCATCCAATCACCCCCTTCAGCGCTGGAGAGAGTGATACTCGCCTCATCCCTCGCTCCATTCTATGGAAGTGGCTATGACAGCCCCTTCCATAGCTGGAGTGACGATCGCTGGTATTGGCTGTTCAACAGCCAATCACAGCGATCGTGGGGGCAGGATGGAGAAACCACCCCCCAACATCAAGCTCCAGTATTCTGTGATCCCGCCATGACGTTGTGGAACGTAACAAGTCGGGAAGTCATTGCAACCTATGATGTTCCACAACGTCAAAGGTCGGAAAGGGGTTAAAATTCAACAATAAGCTTAAACACTACTTTCTGTTAAGTTTCAACATTTGGGAAACAATTTAACACAGACCAATTGGAGTAAATGGCAACTAATCAGATTTCACCTCCATGTTTTAGAGCTGTAAGTAGAGACTTAATTGGTTGTCCTGGTAGCAGCATCTTCCAGTTTTGACACTTCCAGCCACTTCTGATTTGGATCACTTTTAAAGCCCCGGACAACTTCTTTAACCCCTTCACGACTTTGGACGTATCTGTATGTCATAGGTAGGTGGTACTTAGTGATCTATGACATATGCATACACCATGGCCATTTTGTTGCACAGCAGCTGTGTCAACCGCGATCGCCGCTGGTATCCAGGTGATGTTACAGCCAATCGCAGCACTTAGGGAATTGGAAGAGGTATCGCGTTCCCTTGCCCCTCCGATCGGTGCCCCCACGATGTAATCGCAAGGGCCCGATCATCGCTCTAGTGACCCGACATTGCCATGACTACTTTTGGGACACCTAACAACGGAAAGCCCCGGTATGACTGCAGCATGATCCCTGGAGCTTGTGACACTGCAGCTGACAGCTTTGCACCGTACTGCAATGATTGAGCATTGCATTACAGTGCAGCTGCAATCAAAGCAGGGAAAAGTGACTAAGTAAAAAAAAAAAAATCCAGAAGCAAGAACAAAAAAACTACACGTTTGGTATCACCGCAGTCATAACAGCTTGCTCTATAAAACTGTCACACTTGCTGAGCTCTTCAGTGAACACCGTAAAAAAATTTAAAACGTACCAAAAACTAATGTATTATCCTCATACAGCTGACAAAATAAAAGTCCAACAAAACAAGATTAAAAGGCCATAAATATAAATGGTACCGCTGAAAATGTTGTCTTTCCCACAAAAACAAGCCGCCATATAGCTCTATTAGCAATAAAATTAAAAAGTTATAGCTCTCAGAATTCAACAATGCAAAATTATTTTTTTTAGTACATATGGCGGAAAAACTGTAAAATATAAAAAATTATATACAACGTGGGCCATTTATATGGATACACCTAAAAATGGGAATGGTTGGTGATATCAACTTCTGTTTGTGGCACATTAGCATATGGGGGGGGAAATTTTCCAGATGGGTGGTGACCATGGTGGCCATTTTGAAGTCGGCTATTTTGGATCCAACTTTT
Organism: Allobates femoralis; assembly: GCA_033576535.1. NCBI lineage: Eukaryota > Metazoa > Chordata > Amphibia > Anura > Aromobatidae > Allobates > Allobates femoralis. The sequence goes on along the minus strand of JARQOC010000008.1, from coordinate 81,753,186 downwards.
ATTTTTTTAAATGGGAAGAGGGACATGTGACAAATCAAACTTATTGAGAATTTCTTAAGAAATAATGGTGTGCTTGGTTTTAATAACACGCCCCATGGCCGTGGGGCACTCGGAACCGGGCTTTGGCACTTCAGGGGAAGTCACGGGGTCGAGACCCGGCTCCGTGACCCTGAGGATCAGTCTTTAAAAGTTCAGGGGGATAGGATTTAGGGGATAGGTGTCATGATGCCACCCGTGGTAGCCGGCTATTGGGGCCAGTGCTGCAGTGCAGGACCTCCAGGTATGACGGATGGGTAGCAGTGGTGATATCGCTCCCCATGGGTGGAGTGGCTCTCCAGGGCAATCGGTAAAGTTTATGGCGATGGTAGACCGATGGGGTGCAGGACTCGGGTGCTAAATAACTGACAGACATGCAGGGATTGTTTCTTTTACCTTTACTGAAGCGGTAGAAGCTGAGGTACAGTCCACAGGTGTTATTAGGAATCCGGGTGGCCTGGAAGCAAGTTAAGGATCTTCTCACCTGGCAAGTTCTGAGGCCTCCCTGCTGCACTTCTATTCTGCTGGTCCTGGCTGCCTGTAGCTGAGCTGAGACCCTGTTCTCGTGCTGTAAAGTCTATCACCAGTATGGCAAGCAGCTCGAGCCCTTTCCAAGTGTCTCTACTCTGGCCACAGTCCCTGAGCTCTTCACGCTGCTGTGCCTCCTGGTGCTTTGGTGGACTGGAGACTTGGAATTTCCCGCCCTCCGGTTTTGGCTGCTGGGCTTAGAGCACCTGCACAACCTGGACTGTGGTGTCTGGTTCTGGTGCTTCGCTCTGGGGTGAACCGTTAACAGGCACCCCTCCCTAGGACTACTCCTCTTCTCAGTATCATCGGACCAGTCTGACATCGCTCCAGTCTGCAGGATGTCTTCAACAGTCCTCCTAGGAACTGGACTGCCTAACCCCATCTCCAAGCCAAATTGATATGGGAGCTCCCTGAACTGGGGTTTCAGAGCTCCCCCTTCTCATCTGGAGTCAAGAGGTGTTGTATGCTGTGAGCTTACCTGGTGTGGATACCCTATCTTGCTTCCAGGCATGACCTTACCCCCCTGAGGGAAGCAAGCCCATCGTGGCAACCGAACTCTGGGGTGCCACATTAACGTAACTTTATTCTTTCATGAGTCATTTTCAAGTTTCTCTTTGTTTACAGCCATTGACATGTCGCAGAGGTTAACATGTGAGGAGCGCATAGACATTGTGTTGATGTCTGGTGAACGCAGTACCTGGGTCATTGCAGCAGATTTCAATGCAAGACACCCTACGAGATCACCTATCTCCCATGCTACAGTTGGCAAACTGCTTGCCAAATTTTGTGAAACAGGTTCAGTGTTGGACTTGCCAAAATGTGGATGCAAGAAAACTGTCACTAATGAAGAAACATCAGTGGCTGTCCTAGCTATATTCAGCAACAGCCCACAGCACAGCACTCGCCGCATGCCACTGGAGAGTGACATCAGTCAAACATCCCTTTGGCAGATATTAGCTACTCACAAATGGCACCCCTATAAAATCTATCTGCTGCAGCATCTCAACGAGGATGACCCAGATCGGCGTACTGAATTTGCAGAATGGGCCAAACACAAATTGGAACAAGACCCTCCGTTTACACTGAACATTATGTTCAGTGATGGAATAAACTTTTTTGTGAATGGCGAAGTTAACAAACAAAACCACTGCTATTAGTCTGACACTAACCCACAGTGGCTAAATCCCTCCAAGACTGTTGGAACACAAAAATTAATGGTATGGTATGGTATATGAGGTACAAAGATAGTAAGGCCATTCTTCATCAATGGAAACCTCAATGCCACTGGATATCTAAAATTGCTACATGATGATGTATTGCCCTCTTTATGCACTGAAGATGCCACGTTTCCTAAGTTTTTCCACCAAGATAGTGCACCACCACATTATGGGTGTCCGATCTGAGCATTCCTACATGAACAATTTCCTGGAAAGTGGATTGGTTGTTGCGGGCCAAATGAATGGCCACCAAGGTCTCCTAATCTGACCCCCTTAGACTTTTATCTTTGGGATCATCTGAAGGCAATTGTCTATGCTGTGAAGATACGAGATGTGCAGCATCTGCAACAACAGAGACTGGAATCCTGTGGTAGCATTTCTTCTGCAGTGTTGCTATCAGTGTGTCAAGAGTGGGAGAAGAGGGTTGCATTGACAATCCAACACAATGGGCAGCACTTTGAACACATTTCGTAAGTGGTCATAAACTTGTAAATAACTCATGAAAGAATAAAGTTACGTTAAAACCAAGCACACCATTGTTTTTCTTATGAAATTATCAATACGTTTGTTGTGTCACATGACCCTTTTCCCATTGAAAAAATAAAGTTGGATCCAAAATGGCTGACTTCAAAATGACCACCATGGTCACCACCCATCTTGAAGTTTTCCTCCTCCCATATACTAATGTGCCAAACAGGAAGTTGATATCACCAACCATTCCCATTTTATTAAGGTGTATCCATATAAATGGCCCGCCCTGTAAATCTGGCAGATAGCTGTAATGAATTGTCGTTTTTATTATTATTTATTTTCCAGCTTTCACCTATTACGTTATATTACTAGCCATAGGTGTCTCCTCCTTGTGGTTTTCAGCCGGGCCGGGAGCCTGTGGGCGTGTCTTCCTGCATTTGCCTTGGAACCGCCGGCCGCTCTGTAACTAGAAGCGGAGGGCGTGTTTCGGGGTGTGCGGGAGTCGCGCCCGTGGGCGGACCCAGCAGGCGACGTCACAGGAGGGCGGACACCAAGAGCCTGAGTCATGGCATGACGTGGCGCCGGATGTGACGTCCGGTGCGAGATACTATTGGCCAGGGCGCCAGAATATGACGCCGCTGGTAACTAGGCAACCGCAGACGCGGGATGTGACGAGCTGATACCCGCGACTTCTGGTTTTCGGACCGGACGTCACATGGAACGCTGGGTTAATGAAATACACTATAAATAGCTGGTTTCCCCTTAGTACGACCACCCTCCTCAGAAGAAGCTGGTGCGAAACGCGTCAGGGGGCGGTCGCAGTAAGGTAATGGACCCATGATTGTTATTGTATGTTTCATCCTCTACCTTTGTATATTTGTGCACTCAGTTTTGAGGCACATATTTGGCTGATTGTACATATTGCGTTTTATACTGAGGATTGAACTCTACTTTGGTGTATCAATGTTTTTCATGTGGTCGTCCTTCTGATTCAAATAATTTTTATTAAAGTTTTCAAGATAACAAGAAAATCAGATCAAATCATATAAAGATAGAATATAATACAGTATATGGGGTTAAGTCACATTTGAGTAACAAATACAACAAGTTAGGAATACAAAAAAAAACTAAATTGTCTAAATAGTATAAATATTAATAGCAGTCCCAAGATAATCATTTTATTAAACAGTACTATCTTTAGATTAAGTTATCATCTATTATAAAATAATATATGATCTTAACAAAACAAAATAAAATCAAAACAAATATAACTAGCAACTAGCCAGAAAAAGAAGAAGTAATATATATAACAACAAATCAAACAAAATAAAGGAGTTACCAAACACCGACACGAAATAAGATTAAATATGTCAAAAATGTCTGTAATATAAAAGGTATATTATACACATATATGGCGCAAGGATAGATAAACAGCCCCCATAGAGTGCCCAGGTACCAACAACTATTTCTGCAAGTCATAAAAGTAAATAAGCTTTTACCAATGTCAATGGAATATGGGATCTACTTTGCTATAAATTTTGTCCAGAGGTCCCACTTATTATAGAATTTATGTAGAGCACTGTGTTTCATTGAGTAAACAAACTCTAATGACTTTTGCACATTTATAGTCTCAATGATGTCCTGTACAGTAGGAACCACAGGCTGCCTCCAATAAAGAGCTATAGAGCTTTTAGCTGCCACTAGAATATGAATTAACAGTGGTCTACAGGTTTGTGGAAACTTGTCAATTTCAAACAAAAGAAATACCAATTCTGGAGTAATTACAATATTAAGAGCAAATACTGAATTAATCAATACCTGAATTTCTTGCCAAAAGTTACGTATATATGGACATGACCAAAATATATGGTACATATCACCAAGTTTTCCACAAAGTCTCCAACATTGATCAGAATTATTATGGTTAATAATATGCAATTTAAATGGAGTCATATACCAACTAGTAAGAATCTTGTAATGCGATTCCATAAAAGAGACACATGTTATATTTTTATAGAAAATAGATAAGGATTTTAATACTTTTTCCTCAAACTGAGAATCCATAGACTTAAACTTATTTTTCCAAACATCAATGAATTTTTAAGAACAAGGTTGTGTGTCTTCATTGAAGATCACATAAAAATTTTTAGTTTTCCATTTATGCAAATGCTCTGAATTTTTCAAAATGGTCATAATATTACTTGGAAGATGTAAATCAACAGTAAACTTGTTCAAAATTTTTTCTAATAGCTTCCAAGTTTTCTTTTCCGTTGTTTTAAGATTATATTGTTTGGCCAAAAGTTCAAATGATTTTAACTCACCATTAGTAAATAAATCCGCAATATTTTGAATACCCTTGGATTTCCAAGTATCAAAATGAAGTCTAGATGAAAATGCCCCCAGAATGTCTACTGTCATCCAATCAATACTTTCAGGTGGAAATGTTTTCCTAGAAAGAACTGCAAATTTCCTCCACACTTGAATCGTAATCCTAGTAGTGACCTCCTTAGGTAGTCGCTTGGCAATGTCACACAAATAAGCCACCACCAGGTCAGTAAATTTAGCATTAGGGAAATTCAACTCCTCCAGACCCACCCAAGTAGGTTTAGCCAAAGAACTCCAAAATTTCTGACTCAACTTAACAACAGTGGCTTGATAATATGAAGAAAGGTTGGGAAGACCTAAACCTCCATTATTTCTATGTTTTATCAAAATAGATCTTGCTACCCTCGGTTTAGTTTTGCCCCAAACAAAGTTAAGTAACTGCGTTTGGAGTTTTTGTAATAATTGTTTTCTAATAGGGGTTTGTACAGTTCTAAAAATATACAGGAGTTTTGGTAATTCAAACATCTTATAGGAATTTATTCTTCCCAACCAAGATAACTCCACCCTAGACAGATGTAATAAATCTTTTTGAAGTACCGTATATACTCGTGTATAAGCCGACCCGTGTAGAAGCCGACCCCCCTACTTTTGCCCCAAAAATCTGGAAAAACCTATTGACTCGTGTATAAGCCGAGGGTGGACCTCAGCACAGGTATACAGCCCCCAGCAGTGTGGTATACAGGCCCCCCCCCAGTGGTATACAGGCCTCCCCAGTGGTAGTATACAGCAGCCCCAGTGGTAGTATATAGCATCCCCAGCAGCCCCAGTGGTAGTATACAGCAGCCCCAGTGGTAGTATACAGCAGCCCCAGTGGTAGTATATAGGAGCCCCAGCAGCCCCAGTGGTAGTATACAGGAGCCCCAGTAGTATACAGGCAGCCCCAGTAGTATATACAGCCCCAGTGGTAATATACAGGCAGCCCCAGTAGTATATACAGCCCCAGTGGTAGTATACAGGCAGCCCCAGTAGTATATACAGTCCCAGTGGTAGTATACAGGCAGCCCCAGTAGTATATACAGCCCCAGTGGTGTATACAGCCCCAGTGGTAGTATATTGCAGCCCCAATGGTGTATACAGCCCCAGTGGTAGTATACTGCAGCCCCAGTGGTGTATACAGCCCCAGTGGTAGTATATTGCAGCCCCAGTGGTGTATACAGCCCCAGTGGTAGTATATTGCAGCCCCAGTGGTGTATGCAGCCCCAGTGGTAGTATATTGCAGCCCCAGCGGTAGTATACAGCCCCAGTGGTAGTATATTGCAGCCCCAGTGGTGTATACAGCCCCAGTGGTAGTATATTGCAGCCCCAGCGGTAGTATACAGCCCCAGTGGTAGTATATTGCAGCCCCAGTGGTGTATACAGCCCCAGTGGTAGTATATTGCAGCCCCAGCAGTAGTATACAGCAGCCCCCGTAATCCAGGGCCCCCCCAGCCTGACTCCGGTCACCTGTAAAGGAAAATATACTTATCACTGTCCGCTGCCGTCCGCGCCCGCATCTGCCGACATCCGCGATCCTCCATCTTCATGTGTCTTCTTCCTGTTTCCTGTGTTCGGCGCCGGCAATGACGTCATTGCTGCGACGAACACAGGAAACAGGAAGAAGACGCATGAGGATGGAGCATCGAGATGTCGGCAGATGCGGGCGCGGACGGCAGCGGGACAGTGATAAGTATATTTTCCTTTACAGGTGACCGGAGTCAGGCTGGGGGGGCACTGGATTACGGGGGCTGCTGGGGCTGCTCGGGGCTGCCGGTCCTGCTGTATGACTCGCGTATAAGCCGAGGGGGGTACTTTTCAGCCCAATTTTTGGGCTGAAAAACTCGGCTTATACACGAGTATATACGGTATATTATACATATCAAGAACATTTTGATTAGCACAATCTTGAATTGGTTTAGTTAATTTAATACCTAAATATGACATAAAATCCAATTGCCATTGAAAACCAATTTCTCTCTTCAATATTTGTAATAACTCAGAATCCAAATAATGGCAAAGGACTTGTGTTTTACTCATATTAATTTTGTAAAGAGATACCCCAGCAAATTGATGAAAAATTTCTAAGAGCTTCCTGACCGAGCCCAGTGGATCAGTTAACGATAGTAATATGTCATCTGCAAATAGTGAGATTTTATACTGTCTCCCATTAATTGGAATGCCCCTTATCCCATCATCCATCCTGATCCTCTCAGCAAGAGGCTCTATAAAAAGATCGAATAGAGAAGGGGACAAGGGACACACCTGTCTAGTACCATTGGAAAGATGGAATCTTCCTGATAAGAGACCATTACTTAACACCCTTGTGGACGGTTTCAAATAAAATGCTCTAATGAGATTCAAAACAGTACCCCGAAAACCAAATTTTTCCAAAGTATGGAATAAGTAGCTCCACTGGACCCGGTCAAACGCCTTCTCAGCATCAATTGAAATATAAAGGGCTGGAATACCTGTTTTCTCTGTATGTGACAGAAGATTAATTGTTCGTCTTGTGGCATCCTCTGCCCCTCTATCCACAATAAAACCCACCTGGTCTCTATGAATAATGTGGGGAATAACCTTTTGAAGTCTGGTAGCTAAGGCCTTTGCTAAAATCTTCTCCCCTGCAACCTCCAAATAGCCATCATCTACCGCCCCCCCGGACCCACCGCCTCCTTCCTTGACCACTTCACCACCTGGCTACTTCACTTCCTCTCCACTGACATCCCCTCCATCATCATGGGCGACTTCAATATCCCCATTGACACTCCCCGCCCAGCCGCCTCCAACCTTCTTTCCTTGACCACCTCCCTAGGGCTCTCCCAATGGTCCTCCTCTCCCACCCACGAACAAGGCCACACGCTTGACCTCATCTTTACCCGCCTTTGCTCCCTCTCTAACCTCACAACCTCGGTACTCACACTGTCCGACCACCATCTCTTGACCTTCTCCGCCCTCTCCTCCCCTGCCACACTACTCCCTCTCCGCAAACTTGATCACCCTCGCCGAAACCTAAAAGATCTTGATCTTCCTTTATTCTCTGAATCACTCCTCCCTCTCACCGACATACCCTGCGCTGACGACATTGACATTGCCACCACCCTATACAACACCACCATAACGAACGCTCTCGACCTAGCCGCCCCCCTCACTCTCCATGCTCCACGCATTAACAGGCAACCCTGGCACACCACCCTCACTAAAAACCTGAGACGGGCGTCCAGAGTCGCCGAGAGGAGATGGAAAAAGTCTCACACCCCGAGCACTTTGCTCTATTCAAGCAATCCATCACTGACTTCAAGACGGCACTCGCTACCGCCAAGCAAGTGTTCTTCTCATCCCTTATAACCTCTCTGTCCCGCAACCCCAAGCAGCTCTTCAAAACTTTCAACTCCTTACTTTGCCCACCTGCTCCTCCCCCTTCTCCCCTCATCTCTGCTGAAGACTTTGCGACCTTCTTCAAGGAGAAGATCGACAAGATCAGAAGCAGCTTCGGTCCACTATCCCCACACCTCCCCTTCCCACCTACACTGCCCTCCTCCTCCATCAGCCACTTCCCCCCCATAACTGAAGACCAACTCTCCTCCCTCCTGTCAAAATCACACCTCACCACCAGCGCCCACGACCCGCTCCCATCCCACCTCATTCCCAACCACACCTCCATTTTCATCCCAGCCCTCACCCACCTCTTTAACCTTTCACTTAGCACTGGTACCTTCCCCTCGGCCTTCAAACACGCCCTAATCACGCCCATCCTAAAAAAAACCTCACTTGACCCTACCTCTGTCTCTAACTATCGCCCCATATCTCTTCTCCCATTCGCCTCTAAGCTACTTGAACAACACGTCCACTCCGAACTGTCCTCTCACCTCTCCTCGTGCTCCCACTTCGACCGCCTACAGTCCGGCTTCCGACCCCTCCATTCCACCGAAACAGCCCTGACCAAAGTCACCAACGACCTACTGACCGCCAAGAACAAACACTACTACTCCATCCTGCTACTCCTTGACCTGTCTGCCGCCTTCGACACGGTTGACCACTCCCTTCTTCTCAGGATCCTGGAATCCCTTGGCATCACCCACCTTGCCCTCTCCTGGATCTCCTCATACCTAGCGGACCGGACCTTCAGCGTCTCCCACTCCCACACCTCCTCCTCACCCTACCCCCTTTCTGTCGGAGTCCCCCAAGGTTCGGTCCTGGGACCCCTACTTTTCTCCATTTACACTCTCGGCCTAGGGCAACTCATCGAGTCCCATGGCCTCCAGTACCACCTCTACGCCGACGACACCCAAATCTACCTGTCCGGCCCCGACATCACCTCCCTACTCTCGAAAATCCCTCAATGCCTTTCCGCCATCTCATCCTTCTTCTCTGCTCGCTTCCTTAAACTCAACATGGACAAAACTGAATTCATAGTCTTCCCCCCAAGAAATTCCACCCCACCTCCCAACCTATCCATCTGCGTCAACGACTGCCCCCTCTCCCCAGTCCCCCAAGCCAAATGCCTCGGGGTAATCCTTGACTCCTCCCTATCCTTCAAACCCCACATCGAGGCCCTCACCACATCTCTCCGGCTCCAGCTCAAGAACATCTCACGGATCCGCTCCTTCCTCACCCACGACACCGCTAAAACACTCATCCATGCTCTTATCATCTCCCGCCTTGACTACTGCAACCTCCTTCTCAATGGCCTCCCGGCTAACTCCCTCACACCTCTCCAGTCTATCCTCAACTCCGCTGCCCGACTCATCTATATGTCCTCCCGCTACTCCCCTGTCTCCCCCCTCTGCCAAGCCCTTCACTGGCTCCCCGTCTCCAAGAGATCCCAATTCAAAACACTAACCATGGCGTACAAAGCCATACACAACCTGGCTCCACCATACATCTCCGACCTGGTCTCCCGATACCTACCCTCACGCAACCTCCGCTCCTCCCAAGAACTCCTCCTCTGCTCCCCCCTCATCACCTCTTCGCACAACCGAGTCCAGGACTTCTCCCGGGCATCTGCCTTACTCTGGAACTCCCTACCCGAACACGTCAGACACTCTCCTACCCTGAGTAGCTTCAAGTGTCACCTGAAGACTCACTTGTTCCGTCAAGCCTACAACCTGCCATGAGACCCAGGCGAACACCCCATACCTGACATTCCCCCATCCTACTGTATCCTAACCCACCCCTCATAGACTGTGAGCCCTCGTGGACAGGGTCCCTGCCCCTCCTGTACCTGTACCTGTACCTGTACGTCCTGATCGCCTAGATTTAGTGTACTTGTTCTTGTCTCCCTCAACCTCATGTAAAGCGCCATGGAACCTAATGGCGCTATATAAATAAATAATAATAATAATAATAATAATAATATCCGAATTCAAGAGAGAATTGGGCCTATAGTTAGCAATTAAATCTCTTTCACCCTTTTCTGTATAAATAACAGAAATCGTAGCTTCCTGCATTTCTTCTGGTATGTCCAAACCTACAGATACAGAATTAATAAATTTTGTGATATATGGGGTTAATATTGAAGAAAACGTTTTATAGTATTCATTAGGAATACCATCAGGGCCCGGGGCCTTGTTATTTTTAAGGGAATGGATAGTAGCAACCATTTCATTACTAGTATATGGGGAGTTTAAGTAAACTATATCATCTTCCGATATTGCTGGAAGGTCAACGGAGTCCAGAAAAGATTTAATTGTATCACTTGTAATTTGAGGTTCTAGTATATTGTCTTTGAGATTATAAAGATCTCTATAAAATTCCTCAAATAATCTCGATATGTCCCTAGGAGTCTTAAATATTTTGTTAGTTTTATCTTTAATTTGGAGAATTTTAGTCTTAGATCTTTCCAATTTAATTCTTTTTGCAAGGAATTTAGAGGGTTTGTTCATTTGATGATAAAAGTTTGACTTAGAATGTAAAATGAATTTTTCATACTCATTAGTGACAATAGACCTAAGTTCTACCCTAAGGTCCAAAATCTTTTTCTGAGTTTCAGATGAAGGCTTAAGGCTTGAGAATGTTCCACATCTTTAATTTGATTAATAATATTATCTGTTGTTTTAAATTTTTGTCTATGAATTCTCGCATTTAATTGTATTAACAACCCTTTAATCACAGCCTTATGGGCTTGCCACAAAGTAGAAATAGACATACCATCAACATCATTTTCTTTGAAATAATTTTCCAAATCTAATTTAATTTTAAGACTATGTTCTGGGTGATTCAGCAGCAAAGTATTAGCCCTCCAAGGTTTGTTTGGAAAATGGTTACTTAAGACTTGAAATGTAACTGGAGAATGGTCCGTCCAAACCCTAGGGTGAATAACAACTTGTTTAATTTTATGAAGAGTAGAGATATCTGATAGGACCAAATCTATTCTACGAAAAGATCCGTGAGAGTTAGAATAGAACGAATACTCAATCGAGGAGGTGTTAAGACACCTAAAGGCATCATAAAGTTCCTGAGTATTAATCCAAGAATCCAGGGTAACATTAACAGATCTCCCCTTATTTGATGAATCCAATAAAGGATTAGGAATAGCATTAAAATCACCGAATATTAAAAGTGAGCCCTTCTGGTGATCCCTTATTAATGAAATTAGTCTATTCAGAAAACTGATCTGGCCTTTATTTGGGGCATAAACTGTAACTAAAGTGAAAAGGACATTATTAATTTTACAAATAACTAATAAATATCGTCCATCAGTGTCAGCTATAACTTTCAATTCCTCATAAATGACTGAATTTTTAATAATCAAAGCCACACCTGCCTTCTTTTTCTCTTTATTGGATGACAATAACATTGTTGGGAATAATTTATGGGTAAATTTAGGCATTTTCTCTAGTGCAAATTTTGTCTCTTGTACTCCAATAACATCAGCATGGTGTCTCTGTATGTCCCTCCACAAAAGATATCGCTTTTGAGGTGAATTTAAACCATTGACATTGGTAGATAAAAAATGTATTGTCATCCTGGATATTGGTCGCTTTTCACCAGACTATAAGAACCCAAGACCTCCAAGTAGGCCACTCCCATCACGCCACAAATGAATGCAAAAAATAAAACAATCATGTCAGCATATAAAGGCAACTCCTATTTAATAAAAATTATAAACTTTATAAACAATTAACTAAATAGCAATAGAAAAAAACAAAAAATCCTTAGCAGGAGAGACTATATAAAAATCCTCCTCAAATGCTAATGATCTTGGCCCTAATTAGAGCTCCATGTGTATTGCGAACCAACAAAATGTTTCCCAGAAACTAAAATCACCCCCTCAAACCTCTTTTTCAATGTGAGTCGTTGGAATATTTAATTCTCTGAAAATCTTCAAACCATCTTCTAGATCAGAAATTGTAAAGGTCTTCTGCTTAAATTTGAAAAGTACATTATTAGTAGGATGAACCCAACGATAAGAAATGTCAGATCCTCTAAGAGCATCAGTTAGGGGCTTAAAATCTCTCCTCCTTTTCAGCGTTTCCTTAGATAAATCAATAAATACTTTTAAATCTCTGTATGGAGATGGAAGTGAACCATTTTCTCTAATCGACTCCATAAGTCTTTGCTTAGTTCTATAAAACGAAAATCTAGCAATGACATCTCTGGGTTTCTCTTCAGGTTAAATGAAGGTTTAGGTAATCTGTGGACCCTCTCTAAAGAGTACTCCACTTCTGGTAAGGAAGGTAAGGTTTTCTTCACTATGGTTTAAACATGGGACATAAGATCTATACTATTAATTGTTTCAGCTATTCCACGAAATTTTAAGTTACTTCTCCTATCTCTATCCTCTCTGTCAATCCATTTGTTACGCAAAAATTTGACCTCCTCTTTAAGTTTGTCCTGTTCAAGTTGCATGGCTCTAGTGTTTTCTATAAGGGTTTCCACCTCCCTTTCCGTTCTCTCTGATCGTGATGCAATATGTGCCATAGATGTTTTAATATCCTCCAAATCAGCTTTAAGGGATCTATTATAAGTTTTAAATAAATTGTGAAAAAATTGTCTATCTAAAGGCTGCCCTGTTGTATAATCAAATGAAAATTCCTGATCTGAGGAATCTCCTCTCGCCCTCCGTTTCGCAGGACTAGAAGATACGGGTGAATCATCCTCCGAACCTGAATCCTCCTGTAAGTCATTATTAAGATGAGATTTACCTTTACTCGAACCCCCCATCTCTTTCCTTTTAGACAGACTAGGACCAGACTCTTTAATGACTGATGTTGATGTTATATTAACCTGAGTCGATGGAGGAGTTTGATCCATTTTTATCCAATTCTGAATCAGTCAGCTTATGTTTAACATTAGAACTGTTTTTAGATTTTGGTGGCATTGTGTAAGAGAAAATACAATAATAATATTCAATGTAAAGAGGTCTTCTCTACAGAAACTATATATGTAAAGTATAGTATAATATAATAAGTGTCAGCCTTGACCACAATGTGAGTCTAATACCGTTTCCAAGTATTCAGATATATAGAAGTTACTATGCTCACACTTATATCTAAACAGTATTATTTTAAGAATTAAATGAATAATGTCAGTGTCCAAAAATCACTGTAACAGTTCCATAGACATTACTAATTGACTGACAGGAAAGAAGAGAGAGGAAAGGAAAGAAGAAGAAATAAGAAAAATACAAAGAGTTAAAAAAAGAAGAAAAAGTATAAGAAGCAATGGATCCAGATCCTGAGTCTGCGTAGCTGGAGATCGTAGGAAGCCCTGCGGCTTCACTTGCTTGAAGAATCTGTTATACACCACCTCTCAGCACGATGAGGAAGCCAGAAGTAATATAGTAATACTTGTCCAATAGGAAATTCAGACTGCAGCATTGATCTCCTAGGAGACTGCAAAACAGCAGAAATCCCAGGTGCTTAAATGTGGTGCAGATCTAATAACACTTATGAGCTGTATAGAACAACTGCTTTACAGATGCGATAAAGGCCGCATACTCCACCACGGTATGTAGCTTGAGAGCGCTGCAGGTCTAACCATCTGATTTTCCTTTGAAAGTGCCGTTCACAGTGCCGCAGCAGAGACACACAGTAGAGATAAGCAACAGCTGTTAATGACAGCCGGCACTACTTCAGGGCAGGAGATCACTCCGCCAGAGCTTCAGATAGTGATGATAAAATAGTTCCTCTCCTGGTTATAGACAGTAAGGCACAATTAAATAAGGGTGTTAAAAAAAAAAAATTCCTATACACCCAGAAAGGACATTAGAGAGTAAACTATACGGAGAATATTATAATAATGACCAAATTACTGACTAAATGGTCATGACAGGAATGTGTAATACACATGGGACTTGTTCTGTCAGTCAGAAATATAACTCTGAATCAGAGAAATAAGCTGAAAATAATCTCTGTCATATCTGGGAAGAACCCAGAAATCAAATTAAACAATGGACACCAGAATAAAATTCAGTCCAATGACACAAATGGTTGTGACAGGAACAATGGTTATTCAGAAGGTCTGGCCTTTCAGTCAGGGAGAAATAATCCAGAGGAAAGTCAAGGTCACCTGACAATTAACAATTGAATAGTAGTCCCAAATAAAGTTATTATGGAATAAAGTGTAAATATAAGTCACCTCCAACAAGTAGAATGGAAAGAGGGAAGCAGATAAAAATGTCTCCCCAGGGTTTAAACATGGATCCCAGGCTCAGCTTTGGATCCAAGCGAATTCTGAAGCGATTTTACCTCTGAAAACACCAAAACGCATCCCATGTGTTCTTGAAGTTGGTATAGACGCTTTTTGGGAAAAATAGCCTTAAAAAAGGCTAATTTCCCAGTCGCTTTATAATAAGGCACAGGAGCTTCAAAATTCCTGTCACCTCACATCAGGATGCAGGCCACGCCCCTCGTGGTCGTCCTTCTGTGTACCTTTGACATTGTCATTTTACATAGTGTTATTTTAATAAATTAATATTGGCATCTATCTGGCCTGACTCCTTGGAGTTTGTTTTTGAAGTATATATACTGTATTTTGGAGGGCCTTTCACCTATTGGGTGGTTTGAATATACTGATTACTGAATGGATGCATTGGGGGTTTCACCTGAATCACGTATTTCAGAGGTGTAGCTGGAAACCTGAATGTACACACATGGTTAAAATTGCTGGTACCCCTCGTTTAATTAAAGAAAATCCCACAATGGTCACAGAAATAACTTGAATCTGACAAAAGTAATAAATAAAAAATCTATGAAAATGAAGAAATGAAAGTCAGACATTGACAGGTATTTTGGTCAAATCCTCAAAAGCAAACTGCTCCAGTTATCTCATGTTTGAAGGTTGCCTTTTCTAGACGGCATGTTTCAGCTCTTTTCAAAGATGCTCAATAGGATTTAGGTCAGGACTCATAGATGGACACTTCAGAATAGTCCAATGTTTTCCTCTTAGCTATTCTTGGGTGGTTTAGCTGTGTTTTGGGTCATTATCCTGTTGCAAGACCCATGACCTGCGACTGAGACCAAGCTTTCTGACACTGGGCAGCACATTTCTCTCTACAGGGTGGGCCATTTATAATATAATATTGCTACAGAAGGAGGTGGATCAATTTGATTCACATGAAAACTATGAATCTTTAAATGATTGCGTGTGCAGAAGCATCGATGACCTGGAGAAAAATATTATGGACACAAAAAAATCCAAGTATAATTGGGATTTGAAAGATTACCAGACCAATACAGTTTATACCTGGAAAAGAAATACACCAAATACTCCAAGAACTCCTCGTACTCCTCGCACACCATATAATCCTCGTCCAATTCTCAGACAACCACCTAAGAAGAAAAATACTTGTAATGTCAGCTTTTCCTCTCCAACAATTCCTTCTGATGCCTTCGAAGGGTCTTCTGAGTCAGGAACTGATCATGCTTCAAATCGAGGAGACTTTACCACCCAAGGATCTATGTATCATCAAAAAAGAGGAGGCAGAGGAAAAGGGCAATCCCGAGGCCAAAATTGAACAGCCTAATATCACAAGTAAGTGATACGGAGAGGTAATAGTGTTAAGAGATACATATGCTTTAGATGTACACAATGTGGAGGAAAAATGTAGAGAAAATAAATTAAAAGAATAAATAAATAAAAGAAACATTAAATGTATTCCATCTAACCTTTTTTTATCCAGTGGCCTCGAATTCCTATAATGGAATCCTTCCAGTCAGCAATGGAAGCAGATCTGAAGGAGCTGTTAAACACTGACCTCATTTATCCAGATAATCTTACTGTGTCAAAACGTAGTGCTTTGGAACAATTAAAGAATAACCCCAATATTGTTATTAGATCGTTGGATAAGGGCAGTTCAGTGGTCGTATTAGATTCTCTGCAATATAAGCAAGAAATAGAAAATAACTTAGATGAGCTTACCGCCTTGTATCTGACGGTCCTACTATAAATTTTCAGATAGAACTTGAAAGTTTACTGAATTTAGTCCTGTCGATGGGGGTTCTTAAAGTGAAAGAGACAATTTATATGTCATGAAACCAATATGTCCTGTCTTTCATGCCCTCCTGAAGACATACAAGGGGCTGTTCTCCACCTCTGCGTCCAATCGTAGCCGGTATAAGCTCCCTCTGCGAGAGGTTATCAGAGTGGGTTGACATCAAGTCTTGATGGAGGGCATGATGGGCAAGATAAAAGACAAAAACACTACAGTGTCTGAAATACATCAAATGGGATGCTAATTCCACATGGGTGACTTGTGATGTCACCCAACTCTATTCATCTATCCCCCATGACAAGGCTATTTGGATTATTTCCCAAATTTTGCAAAAGACTAGTATTTTCAGTGATGCTGAAAAGGTTATTAGAAGTTTGTACACTGGAGCACGTCAATAGGAGACTTTGGCTAGTACTATGGTGCTATCCAAAGGGTTGCTGCTCAGGGCTGTAGAGGACTACCCTCTACTCCCTCTAGCTTATTTGTAAATTTGGTACATATGTCTTAATACGGCTCAGCGCTACCTCATACCACTTTGCAATGACATGTACAAAGGACACGTACTATCAGATTTGTTTAACTCTTCTTTTGTGATGTTTATTTGTTAAAATTTAGGCATAATTTTTTTTTACTACAAACTAAAAATAAAGTAAAAATATTAACTCTGGGTGAAATAAACCCAGGTAAGACTTAAAATAATTAAATCATATAATGCATTTCAATTCTTTAATGGTATGGAGATAGGTTGCTTTTGGATATTGGAGTCAGATGTTGCTGGAATCTGCTTAGGGCACTCGTGGTTGGCTCCCTGGTATCCGAAAAAATAATGATAATACCCTGAGTCAGTATTGCTCATGTGGCTTACTTATTTTCTCAATCCTTACTGAATTTAGGCCTGTCATTGGGAGTTCTTAAAGTGAGAGAGACAATTTATGTGTCTTGAAACCAATATGTCCTGTCTTTCATGCCCTCCTGAAGACACACAGGGGGGTGTTCCCCCCACCTCTGCATCCAATCGTAGCAGGTATAAACTCCCTCTGCAAGAGGTTATCAGAGTGGGTTGACATCAAGTTGCAGGTCTTGATGGAGGGCAGGATAAAGGACACTAAACACTTACTACAGTGTTTGAAATACATCAACTGGGATGCTAATTCCACATGGGTGACTTGTAATGTCACCCAACTCTATTTATCTATCCCCATGACAAGGCTATTTGGTTTATTTCCCAAATTGTACAAAAGACCAATATTTTCAGTGATGCTGAAAAGAAATGTATCATTTTGAGTGTAGAGTACTTGCTGGGGAGAAATTATTTTAAGTTTGAGCTTTCTATGTACAACAATGTGGTTGCTCTAAATTCTCCCCGTCTGGCTAATCTATTTATTCTGAAATGGAAGGAGGAGTTTATTTACAATGTGAACACTCCATTTGTGCAAAACATACGGTGGTACGGGAGATACATTGATTATACGGTTCTAATTTGGACCCCGTCACCTAATGTTTCTCCTGTACCTACCCCTCTCTCCCTGTTGGAGTATTTCCAGAGTAATGGTTTTAATATATCATTTACAATGGAAGTTCATGGAAACAGTGCCCTCTTTTTGGATTTAATGTTACCGGGACACAATACTGGTTAAATAAGTTCCAAACTAGACAGACAACCCTAAGTGGTAATTCCTTACTAAGAGCAGACAGTTGCCATCCAGGGCATGCAATAAAAAATCTCCCCGTGGGAGAATTTATTAATGCAAAAAGGAACTGCTCTGATGTAAGTGATTACACCAGGTAGGCCGATAATATAGAACGAAGACTATTCCAGAGATGATACAAATTGTGGGCATTAAAAAGAGCATGAGCAATCACAGAAAAAAGAAGCAGAAATCTAAAATGTGAGACAAAATGCGCAATAGGGTCTTATCTCCTAGGTATTAAGAGATGAATGTTTAGCGGTGTAAGCTGCTCACTTGATCTGGTTGTGTAAACCCACAACCAGTTAAGTCGCTTAGTAGGCAGCTGCTGCTGGATCCACACATCCACGGGTCAACGCGGTCCAAAACAAGCATACAAGGGACGAAGTGTCGTTTGATCCGCGCTGCTACCATGGAAGACCAGAAGACTGGAATGTCTGGTTGAAGTTATCTGTTTAATCCAACTGGTTTCGGAGCTATTACCCAGCTCCTTCCTCAGGGTATTGTCTCTGAGGAAGGAGCTGGGAAATAGCTCCGAAACGCATCGGATTAAACAAATAATTTCAACCAGACACTCCAGTCTTCTGGTCTTCCTTGGCAGCAGCGTGGATCAAACGACACTTCATCCCTTGTATGCTAGAGAAAAGAAGCAGGCATTCACTTCTATGCGACAGAACGGATACATGTAATCCTTCAGGGAGAAGAGCACCACATACAAATTTCAATAAATGTAAAAATGGGATCAATAACCATGTTAATCCTACCCCTCATAAGGTGCATATACCTACTTTTGTAACTGCATATAGCTGCAATTTTGCACAAATCAAAAAGATATTGAATAAAAACATTCCTATGTTCTATCAAGATGAATATGTGTGAAGGGGTTGGATATATCTACAGTGCCTTGTGAAAGTATTTGGCCCCCTTGAACTTTTTAAACAGGACCTGTCACCAAACCAGGCATGATGATCTAATTACAGCACTGGATGCAGCATGTCTGCAGTATCCAGGCAAGGGGTCACCCAGCACTTGAGCAGCCCTGTACCCCGAGATAATACACTTAGAAAACTTACATGCTCCAGCCATTAAGGAGGTGGCTAGGGGCTGGAGCCGAAGGGCAGATTCACACCCCCTGCATGTTTAATCTGCCCACCGCTGCCAATCATTCTCTCTTCAGCAGCATTTAAACATAGTTTTTTTGTTTTTTTTTTCGAACTTGCCGCCCCTCAGGGGGCAGGGCCAAAAGGCAAGTTCTGAAAAAAAACAACCTCTGTTTAAATGCTGCTGAAGAGGGAGAGAATGATTGGCAGTGGTGGGCAGATTAAACATGCAGGGGGTGTGAATCTGCCCTTCGGCTCCTGCCCCTAGCCACCTCCTTAATGGCTGGAGCATGTAAGTTTTCTAAGTATATTATCTCGGGGTACAGGGCTGCTCAAGTGCTGGGTGACCCCATGCCTGGATGCTGCAGACATGCTGCATCCAGTGCTGTAATTAGATCACCATGCCTGGTTTGGTGACAGGTCCTCTTTAACCTTTTTGACACATTTCAGGCTTTAACGGTAGAACGCATATTGGGGGCCTTTTAGGCCCCCAGGCCTACATTTTTGCTATTATCTGCAAAATTACTTTAGTTAGAATTTTGAAACTCCAGGTATTCCTCAAGTATGTCGCTGTTGATAATATCCAGTTGTTCATATCATTTTTTTCATAGGCATTTTGGTGTAACAATGCTTGTTTGGTGAAAACTACATCTGTACGTATTGGGGGCCTTTTAGGCCCCCGCCATGTTTTATCTTGTTCTCAGTAGTATTTGTGTCTCAAGTTACTTTATTTGTACTCAGTAATGCTGGTGAAGGGGCCAGGGTGTGGATAATAACATGTGAGGATGTCATGTGATTTTTGGAGGGAGTGATAAGGCCATGACATCATCTCAGGTCCTTCTGTACACAGTAATGAGCTGTGTATAGAGTACTGAGGACAGTATACACTGTGAGCTAATTGCTGAAGGACCTGTGATAAAATAAGCTGTTGAGAGGAAGTCTGATTCATTTTCAGTTTCTGTTTCTAAGAAGCTTGCAAAGGGTAGAGCTTGTGAGCCACAAAAATCCAGAGAATTGTACACCACCTAAGAGTATAAAAGGTAAGAGCTGCTGAGGGTGAGAGGAAGAAGGGGGGACTTTACACTTACAGTGTGTCACATACAAGCGATATTGTTCCACTTGTAAGGAAAATGTTTGCAAAGAACATTCTTCTGAAAAAATAACATGTCAGAATTGTTTGGAAGACTAATATAATAGAAAAGAAAGTTAGAATACAAATGTAGCTGCAGCTAATTTGCTGTAGATTTCTATGCGTTTTTGTGTGTTTTCATATCTTTGTGCGAAATTTGGAAACAAAAAGGTGTTTTCTATGAAAAATTATAATTAAAATTTTGTCCACTATTCATATTTTATTTAGCAATTTTGAAATAAAACTTGTAAAAGTTATTTAAGTGTGTTTTTCTATATTATTTGCATGGGGGCCTAAAAGGCCCCCAATACGTTAATATGTATATTTTTAACGTTATGCGTTCTAGGGTTATATATCTATTTATATAATCCGCAGTATGAAATTCGGGCATTGTAGCCGAATCCCACAATGCATTGCGCCACTGCGAGCGATGACGCGTAGCGTCATCGCGAGCAGTGTCCGCTGCCCACCCGTCCTCCCTGCCGCGAGCGATGACGCATTGCGTCATCGCGAGCCGCCTCGCGGCCTCCGCGAGGTCTCCGCTGCCCCTCGCTGCGCTATCACCGAGGGGAGCCTCGGTGACGCCATGCAGTAGCGCTTCCTTGCCGCGACATGTTATTTCCAAGATGCCGTCCAAAATCTCGTGAGATTTCGGCGCCATCTTGGATATTACGCCTGTCGCCGCAGGGACCATCTGATCCCACCGCTACCCGCTCCTCCATTCCCTCCTCTCCCCGCTCTATTGCGCGACCCCCCGCTTCATTGCGTGCCCCCCACGCTCCATTGCGCGCCCCCCCGCTTCATTGCGCACCCCCACAGCACCATTGCAACCCCCCCACCTCTCGCCTGCCGCTCCGTCTCACCCGGTCATCAGCGGTCATGTGACAGGCTCTTCAGCCCGCCTATCACATGACCGCTCATTACTTGCTGCCTTTTCAACACCAGCTGCGGCTCAGACAGGATGGCAGGGGGGATCCATCCTGCGCTGACCACCCACTGGCCCTCCATCCTGCACTGACCACCCACTGGCCCTCCATCCTGCACTGACCACCCACTGGCCCTCCATCCTGCACTGACCACCCACTGGCCCTCCATCTCATGACACCACTGGCCCTCCATCTGCACTGACCCCCACTGGCCCTCCATCCTGCGCTGACCACCCACTGGCCCTCCATCCTGCGCTAACCACCCACTGGCCCTCCATCCTGTGCTGACCATCGACTCCCCCTCCATCCGCCGCTGACCACTGGCCCTCCATCCTGCGCTTACAACCCACTGGCCCTCCCTCTCCATCCTGCGCTGACCACTGGCCCTCCATCCTGCGCTACATGACCCATCCACTGAGCCTCCATCCTGCGCTGACCACTGACCCTCCATCCTGTGCTGACCACTCACCTCCACTCTGATGACCACTCCATCCTGCGCTGACCACCGAGCCTCCATCCTGCGCTGACCACTCAGCCCTCCATCCTCGCTGACCACTGAGCCCTCCATCCTGCGCTGACCACTGAGCCTCCATCCTGCGCTGACCACTGAGCCTCCATGTCTGCTACCACTACCTCCTGCACTGACCACCGAGCCTACATCCTCCGCTGACCAACGAGCCTCCATCCTGCGCTGACCACTGAGCCTCCAATGTCTGCTGACCACTCCATCCTGCGCTGACCAGTGAGTCTTCATCCTGCGCTGACACTGAGTCTCCATCCTGTGCTGACCACTGAGCCTCCATCCTCCGCTCACCACTGAGCTCTCCATCCTGCGCTGACCACTGAGCTCTCTCCATCCTGCGCTCACCACTGAGCCCTCCATCCTGCGCTCAACACTGAGCCCTCCATCCTGCTCTGACCACTGAGCTCTCCATCCTGTGCTGACCACTGAGCCCTCCATCCTGCGCTGAGCACTCAGTCCTCCATCGTGCACTGACCACTCAGCCCTCCATCCTGCGCTGACTACTGAGCCTACATCCTGTGCTGACCACTCCATCCTGCGCTCAAACACCCAGCCTCCATCCTGCGCTGACCACTGAGCCTCTAACCTGCGCTGACGACTGAGCCACCATCCTCTGCTAACCACTCCATCCTGCGCTGACCACTGAGCCTCCATCTTGTCGCTGACCACTGAGCCTCCATCCTGCCTGACCACTGAGCCTCCATCCTGCGCTGACCACTGAGCCTTAATCCTGCGCTGACCACAGAGCCCTCCATCCTACACTGACCACTGAGCCCTCCATCCTACGCTGACCACTGAGCTTCCATCCTGCGCTCTCCACTCTGCCTCCATTGTGCGCTCTCCACTCTGCCTCCATCCTGCGCTCTCCACTCTGCCTCCATCCTGCGCTGACCACTCTGCCTCCATCCTGCGCTGACCACTCTGCCACCATCCTGCGCTGACCACTCTACCACCATCCTGCGCTGACCACTCTGCCACCATCCTGCACTGACCACTCTGCCACCATCCTGCACTGACCACTCTGCCTCCATCCTGCGCTCACCACTTCATCCTGTGCTGACCACCGAGCCGCCATCCTGTGCTGACCACTCTGCCCCCATCCTGCGCTGACCACTCTGCCCCCATCCTGCGCTCACCACTCTGCCCCCATCCTGCACTGACCACTCTGCCCCCATCTTGCGCTGACCACTCTGCCTCCATCTTGCGCTGACCACTCTGCCTCCATGCTGCGCTAACCACTGAGCCACCGCGCAGTGCTAACCACTGAGCCACCGCACTCTGTAACCCACTGAGTCACTGCACTGTGCAAACCACAGAGTCATCACACTATGCAAACCATTGAGCCACCAAATACACTGCTAACCACTAAGCCATCATACTGTGCTAACCACTAAGCCACCATACTGTGCTAACCACCCAGCCACCGTATACAGTGCTAACCACTAAGCCACCGTATACATTGCCAACCACTGAGCCCTCATACTGTGCTAACCACTCAGCCACCGTATACAGTGCTAACCACTGAGCCACCATATACAGTGCTAACCACTGAGCCACTGTATACAGTGCTAACCACTGAGCCACCATACAGTGCTAACCACTGAGCCAGCGTATACTGTGCTAACCACTGAGCCACTGTACAGTGCTAACCACTGAGCCACCATACAGTGCTAACCACTGAGCCACTGTATACAGTGCTAACCACTGAGCCACCATACAGTGCTAACCACTGAGCCAGCATATACTGTGCTAACCACTGAGCCACCATATACAGTGCTAACCACTGAGCCACCATATACAGTGCTAACCACTGAGACACCATATACAGTGCTAACCACTGAGCCACCATATACAGTGCTAACCACTGAGCCACCATATACAGAGCTAACCACTGAGCCACCATATACAGTGCTAACCACTGAGCCACCATATACAGTGCTAACCACTGAGCCACCATACAGTGCTAACCACTGAGCCAGCGTATACTGTGCTAACCACTGAGCCACCATATACAGTGCTAACCACTGAGCCACCATATACAGTGCTAACCACTGAGCCACCATATACAGTGCTAACCACTGAGCCACCATATACAGTGCTAACCACTGAGCCACCATATACAGAGCTAACCACTGAGCCACCATATACAGTGCTAACCACTGAGCCACCGTATACACTGCTTACCACTGAGCCACCATATACACTGCTCACCACTGAGCCACCATACTGTGCTAGCCACTGAGCTACCATATACATTGCCAACCACTTAGCCACCATAAAGTGCTAGCCACTGAGTCACCGTATACACTGCTAACCACTGAGCCAGCGTATACTGTGCTAACCACTGAGCCACCGTATACAGTGCTAACCACTCATCCACCATAAACAGTGCTAACCACTCAGCCACCATAGTACGCTAATCACTGAGTCACCATCTACAGTGCTAACCACTAAGCCACCATATAGTGCTAACCACTGGAGCCACCACACAGTGCTAACCACTGAGCCACCATATACAGTGCTAACCACGAACCCTCCATACTGACTTAACCACTCTGCCTCCATATAGTGCTAACCACTGAGCCACCATACTGTGCCAAACACTTAGCCACCGTACAGTGCTAACCACTGAGCGACTATATACTGTGCAAACCACTGAGCCACCATACTTTGCTAAACACTGAGCCACCATACAGTGCTAACCACTGAGACACCTTACAGTGGTTACCACTGAGCCATCGTGCAATGCTAACCACTGAGCGACTATATACTGTGCTAACCAATGAGCCACCATACTTTGCTAACCACTGAGCCACCATACAGTGCTAACCACTGAGCCACCATACAGTGCTAACCACTAAGCCACCATATACAGTGCTAAACACTGAGCCATCATATACAGTGCTAACCACTGAGCCACCATACTGTGCTAACCACTGAGCCACCATATACAGTGCTAACCACTGAGCCACCATACAGTGCTAACCACTGAGCCACCGTACAGTGCTAACCACTGAGCCACCGTATACAGTGCTAACCACTGAGCCACCATATACAGTGCTAACCACTGAGCCACCATACAGTCCTAATCACTGACTCATCATATACAGTGCTAACCATTCAGCCACATTACTGTTATCATTATTGAGCCACAATATACAGTGCCAACCACTGACCCACTATACAGTGCTAACCACTGACGCTCCATATACAGTGCTAACTACTGAGCCAGCGTATACTCTGCTAACCACTGAGCCCCCGTATACTCTGCTAATCAATGAGCCGCCGTAAAGTCTGCAAAGCGCTGAACCCCCATATACTCTGCTAACCCATGAGCCACGCATACTCTGCTAAGCACTCTGCTGCAGGCAGGAGGGGGCCGGGGAACAGCGGTTGGGTGCCCCCAGGAGGGGCCCCCCTCCTGCCCGCACCGGCCGCTGTTCCCTGCCCTTCTCCTACCCACACCTGCCCGCTCTTCACCAGCCCCCTCCTGCCCGCACCCGGCCGCTCTTCCCTGGCCCCTTCCTGGCCGCTGTCCCCTGGCCCCCTCCTGGATTTCGCCATCGTTGCACACTGACACCGCTGCACACCGGTACTGCTGTAGGTATCTATATATATATAATCACCAATGTTGTACCGCTATTCCGGCATGCACCGCGGCACCGTCGCGAGCGGTGGCACACAGCGCCTTCGCGAGCCGCTATTCACAGACTCAGACCCGCAAGCGGTGCCGCGCTTGCAAGCCGCAGTCACGTCCCCAACGGTTACGTCGCCATTGACAGCCGCAGTCACACCAGGCACAGTTGCAACGCCATTCACACCCGCACAAGCGCAGTAACCATCCGTCACCGCTCATGCGCATTCACGAAATTTACCTCACACCAAGGACACGCCCCTATTTCCTCCACTCTAGAAGTACGCAGCTCTCATAGAAGAAGTCGGTGGTGACAGCCATTACGTCACATCACCTCTCCACCCACCAGGACGCCCATTAAGGTCGCCATCACGCCTACAAAGCTGTTACCCACAGCTGCCTGTATACTCTCTGACCCACAGAGACACCTGTATATACTCTGCTACCCACGCAGCCGGCTGTATACTCTGCTACTCACAGAGCTGCCTGTATATACTCTGCTACCCACACAGCTGACTGTTTACTCAGCTACCCACAGAGTTACCTGTATATACTCTGCTACCCACACAGCTGCCTGTATACTCTGCTACCCACGCAGCTGACTGTATACTCTGCTACTCACAGAGCTGCCTGTATATACTCTGCTATCCATGCAGCTGACTGTTTACTCTGCTACCCACAGAGCTACCTGTATATACTCTGCTACCAACGCAGCTGCCTGTATACTCTGCGACCCACAGAGACACCTGTATATACTCTGCTACCCACGCAGCCGGCTGTATACTCTGCTACTCACAGAGCTGCCTGTATATACTCTGCTACCCATGCAGCTGACTGTTTACTCTGCTACCCACAGAGTTACCTGTATATACTCTGCTACCCACGCAGCTGCCTGTATACTCTGCGACCCACAGAGACACCTGTATATACTCTACTACCCACGCAGCTGGCTGTATACTGTGCTACCCACGCAGCTGCCTGTATGAACTCTGCTACCCACGGAGCGCCTGTATAAACTCTGATACCCACGCAGCTGGCTGTATACTCTGCTACCCACAGAGCCACCTGTATACTTTGCTGCCCACAGAGCCACCTGTATAATCTTCTACTCTCAGAGCCGTCTGCATACTCTGCTACCCACAGACCCGCCTGTATACTCTGCTACCCACAGAGCCCCCTGTATACTCTGCTACCCACTGACCCGCCTGTATACTCTGCTACCTACAGAGCCGCCTGTATACTCTGCTACCCACAGAGCCGCCTGTATACTCTGCTACCCACAGAGCCGCCTGTATACTCTGCTACCCACAGAGCCGCCTGTATACTCTTCTACCCACAGAGACGCCTGTATACTCTGCTACCCACCGAGACTCCTGTATACTCTGCTACCCACAGAGACGCCTGTATACTCTGCTACCCACAGAGACGCCTGTATACTCTGCTACCCACAGACCCGCCTGTATACTCTGCTACCCACTGACCCACCTGTATACTCTGCTACCCACACAGCCGCCTGTATACTCTGCTACCCACTGACCTGCCTGTATACACACAATTCATTTCACCGCGCTCCCGATGCAATTGCATCGGGCCTTTTTACTAGTAAAGATATAAATTCGAATTTTTTGTGAAGAATCAAAAACAAGTGGGACACAATCGTAAAGTGGAATGAAATGTATTGGATATTTTAAACTTTTTTAACAAATAAAAAACTGAAAAGTGGGGCGTGCAATATTATTCGGCCACCTTGAGTTAATACTTTGTAGTGTCACCTTTTGCTGTGATTACAGCTGCAAGTCCCTTGGGGTATGTCTCTATCAGTTTTGCACATCGAGTGACTGAAATTCTTGCCCATTCTTCCATGCAAAACAGCTCAAGCTCAGTGAGGTTGGATGGAGAGCGTTTGTGAACAGCAGTTTTCACCTCTTTCCACAGATTCTTGATTGGATTCAGGTCTGGACTTTGACTTGGCCATTCTAACACCTGGATACATTTATTTTTGAACTATTCCATTGTAGATTTTGCTTTATGTTTGGGATCATTGTCTTGTTGGAAGAGAAATCTCTGTCCCAGTCTCAGGTCTTTTGCAGACTCCAACAGGTTTTTTTCCAGAATGGTCCTGTATTTGGCTCTGTTCATCTTCCCATCCATTTTAACCATCTTTCCTGTCCTTGCTGAAGAAAAGCAGATTCAAACCATGATGCTGCCACTACCATGTTTGACAGTGAGGATGGCGTTTTGAGGGTGATGAGCTGTGTTGCATTTACGCCAAACATATCATTTTGCATTGTGGCCAAAAAGTTTGATTTTGGTTTCCTGTGACCAGAGCACTTAGTCCACATGTTTGGTGTGTCTCTCAGGTGGCTTATGGCACATTTCAAACGAGACTTTCTATGGATATCTTTAAGGAATGGCTTTCTTCTTGTCACTCTTCCATAAAGGCCAGATTTGTGCAGTGTATGACTGATTGTTGTCCTATGGATAGACTCTCCCACCTCAGCTGTAGATCTCTGCAGTTCATCCAGAGTGATCATGGGCCTTTTGGCTGCATCTCTAATCAGTCTTCTCCTTGTTCAAGATGAAAGTTTAGAGGGACAGCCGGGTCTTGGTAGATTTGCAGTGGTCTGATACTCCTTTAATTTCAATATGATTGCTTGCACAGTGCTCCTTGAGATGTGTAAAACTTGGGAAATCTTTTTGTATCCAAATCCGGTTTTAAACTTTGCCACAACAGTATCTCGGACCTGCCTAGTTTGTTCCTTGGTCTTCCTGATGCTCTCTGCCCTTGAAACAGAACCCTGAGACTATCACAGAGCAGGTGCATTTATATGGAGACTTGATTACACACAGGTGGATTCTATTCATCATTACCAGTCATTTAGGACAACATTGGATCATTCAGAGATCCTCACTGAACTTCTGGAGTGAGTTTGCTGCACTGAAAGTAAAGGGGCCAAATAATATTGCACGCTACACTTTTCAGTTTTTTATTTGTTAAAAAAGTTCAAAATATCTAATAAATTTTGTTCCACTTCACGATTGTGTTCCACTTGTTGATTCGTTACAAAAAAATTTGAATTTATATCTTTACTAGAAGGTGCCCGTATTCTAACGCATCGGGTATTCTAGAATATGTATGTAGCTGACATACTGTGACTGACAGAACTTGTTCAGTCAATGTGAGTGAACTAAATATAAATATATATATATAGCAGCGCTATGGTATATGGTGGTACATTACAGTACATGCATAGCAGCACTATAGTATATGGCGGTACATTACATTACATGTATAGCAGCACTATAGTATATGGCGGTACATTACAGCACATGTATAGCAGCACTATAGCGTATGGCAGTACATTACAGCACATGTATAGCAGCACTATAGTATATGGCGGTACATTATAGTACATGTATAGCAGCACTATAGTATATGGCGGTACATTACAGTACATATATAGCAGCACTATAGTATATGGCGGTACATTACAGCACATGTGTAGCAGCACTATAGTATATGGCGGTACATTATAGCACATATATTGCAGTGCTATGGTATATGGCAGTACATTATGGCACATGTATAGCAGCACTATAGTATATGGCGGTACATTACAGCACATTACAGCCCCTTTAAAAATAGTCTGGGTGAAATGGTGGATGAGGATGAGGAAAAAGCCAATATGCTAAATTACTTTTTTTCAACAGTATTTACAAAAGAAAATCCCATGACAGACAATATGATCAGTGATAAAAAAAACTCTCAATTAAATGCAACCTGCTTAACCCAGCAGGAAGTACAGCATCGTCTAAAAATCACTAAAATCCGGGCCCGGATGGGATACACCCCAGAGTGCTGCAGGAATTAAGTACTGTCATAGATAGACCATTATTTTTAATATTTAAAGATTCCATAAGAACAGGGTCTGTACCACAGGACTGGCGTATAGCAAATGTGGTGCCAATATTCAAAAAGGGGACAAAAACTGAACTTGGAAATTATTGGCCAGTAAGCTTAACCTCTACTGAGGTTAGAGATGCTATACTGGAGTATCTGAAGAAAAATAACTCCATGACCCAATATCAACATGGTTTTACGAGGGACCGTTCCTGCCAAACTAATCTGATAAGCTTCTATGAAGAGATAAGTTCTGGACTGGACCAAAGAAATGCAGTGGATGTGGTGTATATGGACTTTTCAAAAGCTTTTGATACGGTGCCACACAAAAGGTTGATACATAAAATGAGAGCAATGGGGATGGGGGAAAACATGCGTAAGTGGGTTAAGAACTGGCTTAGTGATAGGAAACAAAGAATGGTCATTACTGGAACACACTCCGAATGGGTCACAGTTAACAGTGGGGTACCACAGGGGTTAGTGTTGGGCCCACTTCTTTTTAATATATTTATTAATCACCTTGAAGGGGGCATACAGAGTTGAATCTCAATATTTGCAGATGACACTAAACTCTGCAGGGTAATCAATACAGAGGAGGACAATTTTATATTACAGGAGGATTTATGTAAAGTAGAAGCTTGGGCTGATAAATGGCAAATGAGCTTTAATGGGGATAAATGTAAGGTCATGCACTTGGGCAGAGGAAACAAAAAGTATAATTATGTGCTTAATTGTAAAACACTGGGCAAAACTGTCACTGAAAAAGACCTGGGTGTATGGGTAGATGACAAACTCATATTTAGTGGCCAGTGTCAGGCAGCTGCTGCAAAGGCAAATAAAATAATGGGATGCATTAAAAGAGGCATAGATGCTCATGAGGAGAACATAATTTCACCTCTATACAAGTCACTAGTGCGACCACACTTAGAATACTGTGTACAATTCTGGTCTCCGGTGTACAAGAAAAACACAGTAGCTGAACTAGAGCGACCAAGGTTATTAGAGGACTGAGGGGTCTGCAATATTAAGACAGGTTATTAAACTTGGGGTAATTTAGCTTGGAAAAATGAAGGCATAGGGGTGATCTTATAATAATGTCTAAATATATGAGGGGACAGTACAGAGACCTTTCTAATGATCTCTTTACTCTTAGGCCTGAGACGGGGACAAGGGGGCATCCTCTACATCTGGAGGAAAGAAGATTTAATCATAATCACAAAGATGTGGATTCTTTACTGTAAGAGCAGTGAGACTATGGAACTCTCTGCCTCATGATGTTGTAATGAGTGACTCACTATTAACATTTAAGAAGGGCCTGGATGCCGTTCTTGAAAACTATAATATTATCAGTTATACATACTAGATTCTTTGATAGGACATTGATCCAGGGAACTAGTCTGATTGCCATATCTGGAGTCAGGAAGGAATTTTTTTCCCCCAATGTGGAGCTAGTGTTGCCACATGTTTTTTTTTGCCTTCCTCTGGATCAACATGTTAGGCTATGGGTTGAACTAGATGGACTTAAAGTAGTCCTTCAACCTTAAAAGCTATATTACTATGTTACTATGTATGTACTGTAATGTACTGCCATATACCATAGCGCTGCTATACATGTACTATAATGTATAATCTAATATATAAAAGCCGAAGGCCACTTCCGGAAAAAAACCCGAAGGCTACTTCCATGATGGCCTAAGGACACATGCTGGTGACGTCACCAAGTGCACTGTAGCCGGGCTGCCCCCGGCTACACGCACCTGCGGAGAAACGTTCCTCTCTGTCCAAGCCGCCTCCTCACTCCCGCTCCAGCTGCCTCTGAGCTGCCCGCTCCAGCCGCCTCTGCAGTCACCGCTCCAGCCCCCAATGCAGTCACCGCTCTAGCCGTTTCTGCAGTCACCGCTCCAGCAGCCTATGCCCTGCCGGCTCCACCAGCCTCTGCCCTGCCGGCTCCAGCTGCCTCTGCCCTGCCGGCTCCAGCTGCCTCTGCCCTGCCGGCTCCAGCAGCCTCTGCCCTGCCGGCTCCAGCAGCCTCTGCCCTGCCGGCTCCACCAGCCTCTGCCCTGCCAGCTCCAGCCTCCTCTGCAGTCACCGCTCCAGCCCCCTCTGCAGTCACCGCTCCAGCCCCCTCTGCAGTCACCGCTCCAGCAGCCTCTGCCCTGCCGACTCCAGCAGCCTCTGCCCTGCCGGCTCCACCAGCCTCTGCCCTGCCGGCTCCACCAGCCTCTGCCCTGCCGGCTCCACCAGCCTCTGCCCTGCCGGCTCCAGCTGCCTCTGCCCTGCCGGCTCCAGCCTCCTCTGCCCTGGCCTCTGCCCTCCAGCCTCCTCTGCCCTGGCCTCTGCCCTCCAGCCTCCTCTGCCCTGGCCTCTGCCCTTCAGCTCCTCTCTGCCCTGGCCTCTGCCCTCCAGCCTCCTCTGCCCTGGCCTCTACCCTCCAGCCTCCTCTGCACTGGCCTCTGCCCTCCAGCCTCCTCTGCCCTCGCCTCTGCCCTGGCCTCTGCCCTCCAGCCTCCTCTGCCCTCCAGCCTCCGCTCTCCTCTCCCTGCCCTCTGCCCTCCAGCCTCCGCTCTCATCTCCCTGTCCTCTGCCCTCCAGCCTCCGCTCTCCTCTCCCTGTCCTCTGCCCTCCAGCCTCCGCTCTCCTCTCCCTGTCCTCTGACCTCCAGCCTCCGCTCTCCTCTCCCTGTCCTCT
This sequence comes from Allobates femoralis, assembly GCA_033576535.1. Taxonomy (NCBI): domain Eukaryota; kingdom Metazoa; phylum Chordata; class Amphibia; order Anura; family Aromobatidae; genus Allobates; species Allobates femoralis. Next base: position 81,721,550 of record JARQOC010000008.1, on the reverse strand, counting down.
GCCCTCCAGCCCTCCGCCCTCCAGCCTCCTCCCTCCTCTGCCCTCCAGCCTCCGCTCTCCTCTTCCTGTCCTCTGCCCTCCAGCCTCCAGCCTCCGCTCTCCTCTCCTCTCAGCCTCCGCTCCCCTCTCCCTGTCCTCTGCCTTCCAGCCTCCGCCCTCCTCTGCCCTCCAGCCTCCGCCTCCAGCCTCCGCCCTCCAGCCTCCGCTCTCCTCTCCCTGTCCTCTGCCCTCCAGCCTCCAGCCTCCGCTCTCCTCTGCCCTCCAGCCTCCGCTCTCCTCTCCCTGTCCTCTGCCCTCCAGCCTCCGCTCTCCTCTCCCTGTCCTCCAGCCTCCGCTCCCCTCTCCCTGTCCTCTGCCTTCCAGCCTCCGCTCTCCTCTCCCTGTCCTCTGCCCTCCAGCCTTCGCTCTCCTCTCCCTGTCCTCTGCCCACCAGCCTCCGCTCTCCTCTCCCTGTCCTCTGCCCTCCAGCCTCCGCTCTCCTCTCCCTGTCCTCTGCCCTCCAGCCTCCGCTCTCCTCTCCCTGTCCTCTGCCCTCCAGCCTCCGCTCTACTCTCCCTCTCCTCTGGCCCTTCAGCCTCGCCCTCCAGCCTCCGCCTTCCTCTGCCCTCCAGCCTCCGCTCTCCTCTCCCTGTCCTCTGCCCTCCAGCCTCCGCTCTCCTCTGCCCTCCAGCCTCCACTCTCCTCTCCCTGTCCTCTGCCCTCCAGCCTCCAGCCTCCGCTCTCCTCTGCCCTCCAGCCTCTGCTCTCCTCTCCCTGTCCTCTGCCCTCCAGCCTCCGCTCTCCTCTGCCCTCCAGCCGCCGCTCTCCTCTCCCTGTCCTCTGCCCTCCAGCCTCCGTTCTCCTCTCCCTGTCCTCTGCCCTCCAGCCTCCGTTCTCCTCTCCCTGTCCTCTGCCCTCCACCTTCCACTTTCCTCTCCCTGTCCTCTGCCCTCCAGCCTCCGCTCTCCTCTCCCTGTCCTCTGCCCTCCAGCCTCCGCTCTCCTCTCCCTGTCCTCTGCCCTCCAGCCTCCGCTCTCCTCTCCCTGTCCTCTCCCCTCCAGCCTCCGCTCCTCTCCCTGTCCTCTGCCCTCCAGCCTCCGCTCTCCTCTCCCTGTCCTCTGCCCTCCAGCCTCCGCTCTCCTCTCCCTGTCCTCTGCCCTCCAGCCTCCGCTCTCCTCTCCCTGCCTCCTCTCGCCCTCAGCCTCCGCTCGCTCTCTCCCTGTCCTTGCCTCCAGCCTCCGCTCTCCTCTCCCTGTCCTCTGCCCTCCAGCCTCCGCTCTCTCTCCCTGTCCTCTGCCCTCCAGCCTCCGCTCTCCTCTCCCTGTCCTCTGCCCTCCAGCCTCCGCTCTCCTCTCCCTGTCCTCTGCCCTCAGCCTCCTCTCTCCTCTCCCTGTCCTCTGCCCTCCAGCCTCCTCCTCTCCTCTCCCTGTCCTCTGCCCTCCAGCCTCCACTCCTCTCTCTCCCTGTCCTCTGCCTCCAGCCTCCGCTCTCCTCTCCTGTCCTCTGCCCTCCAGCCTCCGCTCTCCTCTCCCTGTCCTCTGCCCTCCAGCCTCCGCTCTCCTCTCCCTGTCCTCTGCCCTCCAGCCTTGCCTCACCCTCCTCTCCCTGTCCTTGCCTCCAGCCTCCGCTCCCTCTCCCTTCCTCTGCCCTCCACCTCCGCTCTCCTCTCCCTGTCCTCTGCCTCCACCTCCGCTCTCTCTCCCGTTCCTCTGCCCTCCAGCCTCCGCTCTCCTCTCCCTTCCTCTGCCTCAGCTCCGCTCTCCTCTCCCTGTCCTCTGCCCTCCACTCCTTCCCTCTCCTGCCTGCCCTCCTCCTCTCCCTTCCGTCTGCCACTCCAGCCTCCGCTCTCCTCTCCCTGTCCTCTGCCCTCCAGCCTCCGCTCTCCTCTCCCTGTCCTTGCCCTCCAGCCTCCGCTCTCCTCTCCCTGTCCTCTGCCCTCCAGCCTCCGCTCTCCTCTCCCTTTCCTCTGCCTCCAGCCTCCGCTCTCTCCCTGTCCTCTGCCTCCACCTCCGCTCTCCTCCCTGTCCTCTGCCTCCACTCCTCCTCCTCTCCCTTCCTCTGCCCTCCAGCCTCCGCTCTCCTCCCTTCCTCTGCCCTCCAGCCTCCGCTCTCCTCTCCCTGTCCTCTGCCTCCAGCCTCCGCTCTCCTCTCCCTTCCTCTGCCCTCCACCTCCCTCTCCTCTCCCTTCCTCTGCCCTCCAGCCTCCGCTCTCCTCTCCCTGTCCTCTGCCCTCCAGCCTCCGCTCTCCTCTCCCTGTCCTCTCCCTCCAGCCTCCGCTCTCCTCTCCCTGTCCTCTGCCCTCCAGCCTCTCTTCCTCTCCCTGTCCTCTGCCTCCAGCCTCCGCTCTCCTCTCCCTGTCCTCTGCTCCCCTCCTGCTCTCCTCTCCCTGTCCTCTGCTCCTCCACTCCTCTCTCCCTGTCCTCTGCCCTCCAGCCTCCGCTCTCTCTCTCCTGTCCTCTGCCCTCCAGCCTCCGCTTCCTCTCCCTCTTCCTCTGCCCTCCAGCCTCCGCTCTCCTCTCCCTGTCCTCTGCCTCCACCTCCGCTCTCCTCTCCCTGTCCTCTGCCCTCCAGCCTCCGCTCTCCTCTCCCTGTCCTCTGCCCTCCAGCCTCGCTCTCCTCTCCCTGTCCTCTCGCCCTCCAGCCTCCGCTCTCCTCTCCCTGTCCTCTTGCCCTTCCACCTTCCGCTCTCACTCTCCCTCTCCCTGCCTCCTGCCCTCCAGCTCTCCTCTCCCTGTCTCTGCCCTCCAGCCTCCCTCTCCTCTCCCTGTCCTCTGCCCTCCAGCCTCCCTCTCCTCCCTGTCCTCTCCTCACCTCCGCTCTCCTCTCCCTGTCCTCTGCCCTCCCGCCTCACTTGCTCCTCCCTGTCCTCTGCCCTCCAGCCTCCGCTCTCCTCTCCCTGTCCTCTGCCTCCAGCCTCCGCTCTCCTCTCCCTGTCCTCTGCCCTCCAGCCTCCGCTCTCCTCTCCCTGTCCTCTGCCCTCCAGCCTCCGCTCTCCTCCTCCCTGTCCCTCTCCCCTCCAGCTCCGCTCGCTCTCCTCTCCCTGTCCTCTGCCCTCCAGCCTCCGCTCTCCTCTCCCTGTCCTCTGCCCTCCAGCCTCCGCTCTCCTCTCCCTGTCCTCTGCCCTCCACCCTCCGCTCTCCTCTCCCTGTCCTCTGCCCTCCACCCTCCACTCTCCTTTCCCTGTCCTCTGCCCTCCAGCCTCCGCTCTCCTCTCCCTGTCCTCTGCCCTCCAGCCTCCTCTCTCCTCTCCCTTTCCTCTGCCCTCCAGCCTCCGCTCTCCTCTCCCTTTCCTCTGCCCTCCAGCCTCCGCTCTCCTCTCCCTTTCCTCTGCCCTCCAGCCTCCTCTCTCCTCCCCCTGTGCTCTGCCCTCCAGCCTCCGCTCTCCTCTCCCTGTCCTCTGCCCTCCAGCCTCCGCTGTCCTCTCCCTGTCCTCACCCCTCCAGCCTCCGCTTTCCTCACCCCTCCATATGCAATGTACAGTATGTGTATATATGTGTGTATGTAGGCACTTCCGTCACTTTGTCCACACTTCCCTCAACTTTGTACACACACACACATACACACACACACACACTCACACGCTATACTTAACACCAGCCCTGCGTCCGCTGCCTGGATCCTCAGTCGACATGTCGCCGCCCCCGAACTACTGGATCCAATATAGCGTCCAAGATGTCTCGCCAAACTACCCAGACAACATATTGCATCCAGTCGTCCGGGGACGGCGACATGTCGAGTCAGGATCCAGGCGGCGGGGAAGACGCAGGGTCGGTGGTAAGTATAGCGGAGTGTGTGTGTGTATGTGTGTGCTAACCACTCTGCCCACACCGCTGCGCTGACCAATCTCACCGCACTCACTGCTAACCGCTGAGCCACCACACGCAGTGGTAACTGCTGAGCCACCTCACGCAGTGGTAACCGCTGAGCCACCGCACGCAGTGGTAACTGCTGAGCCACCTCACGCAGTGGTAACCGCTGAGCCACCGCACGCAGTGGTAACCGCTGAGCCACCGCACGCAGTGGTACCCGCTGAGCCACCGCACGCAGTGGTAACCGCTGAGCCACCGCACGCAGTGGTAACCGCTGAGCCACCGCACGCAGTGGTACCCGCTGAGCCACCGCACGCAGTGGTAACCGCTGAGCCACCGCACACAGTGGTAACCGCTGAGCCACCGCACGCAGTGGTAACCGCTGAGCCACCTGTATACACACAATTCATTTCACCGCACTCCCGTAACTATTAGTAAATAAACTATATATGAATTCTAGACTAGCCGATTCTTTAGAATCGGGCCCCCATCTAGTACTATAATATAATACTGTTGAAAAAAAGTCATTTAGCATATTGGCTTTTTCCTCATCCTCATCCACCATTTTACCCAGATTATTTTTAAAGGGGCCAACACCATCATTTTTTAGTTTCTTACTATTTATGTAGTTAAAAAATATTTTGGGATTATTATTACTTTCTCTGGCAATGATTCTTTCTGTCTCAATCTTTGCTGCCTTGATTTGCTTTTTACAGATGTTATTTAATGTTCTGTATTTATTTAATGCCTCATCACTACCCACTTGCTTTAATTCCCTAAATGCTGTCTTTTTGTCATTTATTGCGCCCCTTACAGCCTTATTTAGCCATAGTGGTTTCCTCCTATTTCTAACATTCTTATTCCCATAGGGTGTATATTGTGCACAGGCCCTATTCAGGATGCTAATAAACGTTTCCCACTTGCTTTGTGTACTTTTATGTCTCAGGATATTGTCCCAGTTTATTGCACTAGGATCATCTCTCAACCGTTGGAAATTTGCCTTCCTGAAGTTTAATGTCCTTGTAGCCCCTCTACTACACATTTTAGTAAAGGATATTTGAAAACTTAATATTTTATGATCACTATTACCCAAGTGATCTCCAACCCGTATATTTGATATGCGGTCTTGCCTGTTGCTTAATATCAGGTCCAGCAGTGCCCCCCTTCTGGTTGGGTCCTGAACCAGTTGTGAAAGGTAATTGTCTCTCATAGTTGTCAAAAACCTATTACCTTTGCTAGAACTGCAGGTTTCTGTTCCCCAATGTATTTCAGGGTAGTTGAAGTCCCCCATAATAATGACTTCTCCTTGAGTCGCTGCTTCATCTATTTGCTTTATGAGGATATTCTCCTCCACTTCCATTATTGTTGGGGACTTATAACAAACCCCTATCAGTAATTTATTATTTTTTCCCCCTCCCCTTATCTCCACCCACAGAGACTCTACATTTCCATTAGATTCACCTATATTATCACGCAGGATGGGTTTTAATGATGATTTTACGTATAAACATACACCTCCCCCTCGTTTACTTGTACGGTCATTTTTGAACAGACTACAGCCCTGTAAATTGACAGCCCAGTCATGGCTCTCATCCAGCCATGTCTCCGATATCCCCACCATGCCATAATTATTTTCCAACAAAATCAATTCTAATTCCTCCATTTTGTTGGTGAGGCTTCTGGCATTAGTGTACATGCACTTTATGCATCTCTCTTTACCTCTATTCCTTCCTACTTTATTGACTGTTCTAACCCCACCCCCCATGCCACCCCCAATTTTATTACTTGTGCCCAGGTTACTATTTACACAATCTTCCCCTCCTGTACAATGAATACCCTCCCCCCCAATCCCTAGTTTAAACACTCCTCCAACCTTCTAGCCATTTTCTCCCCCAGCACAGCTGCACCCTCCCCATTGAGGTGCAGCCTGTCCCTAGCATAGAACCTGTAGCCAACAGAGAAGTCGGCCCAGTTCTCCAGGAACCCAAACCCCTCCTTCTTACACCAATTCCTGAGCCACTTATTTATCTCCCTAATCTCCCGTTGCCTCTCTGGTGTGGTGCGTGGTACAGGCAGTATTTCATAGAATACTACCTTGGAGGTCCTTGCCTTAGGCTTGCTGCCTAATTCCCTGAAATCATCTTTAAGGACCTTTCACCTACCTCTAACTTTGTCATTTGTGCCAATGTGCACCATGACCGCTGGGTCCTCACCAGTCCCTCCCAGTAATCTGTCAACCCGATCAACGATGTGCCGGACACGAGCGCCAGGTAGGCAGCACACTGTTCGACGATCCCTGTCTTTGTGACAGATTGCCCTATCTGTTCCCCTAATAATTGAGTCCCCCACTACCAGCACCTGTCTGTCCTGTCCTGCTCTCCTGTTTTCCCCCTTACTGGAGCAGACACTCCTCTGGCTTTCAGAGGTCATGCCCTGCTGCAGCAGTGCTATCCCTGAACTCGCACCCCCTCATCTGCCAACTTAGCAAATTTATTGGGGTGTGCCAGATCAGGACTAGCCTCCCTGGCACTCTTCCCTCTACCCCACCTTCTAACTGTCACCCAGCTGGCTACCTCACTGTCCTGCAGCTCCATGCTACCATCCTCCCCCACATCTATCCCATTGAGCAGCTGTTCAGTGAGCAGCAGACTCCTTTCCATATTGTCTATGGATCTCAGCGTTGTCAGTTGTTCATTTAGATCCAGTATCTGGGCTTCCAAATGTACAACATACTCACATCTCACACAGCAGTATGCACCCTCGACCGGCTGTTCAAGGAATGCATACATGTGGCAAGATGTACACTGGATGGCATTGCCAATCATGGAGCTCATTTCCTAATGGGGATTGCACCAGACAGAAATGATAAGTAAAAAGAAATGTAAAGTATTAATAAAATACAACCAGCAATTCAGTAAGTCCTCCTTTCCAAACTCCCTGAATCCAAAGTCACTGAATCACAAGTCACACACTTACTTCCGTCTGCACTTACGCTCCCAGTCACACGAAGCTCGCGGTCACACTCGCTAACAACTAAGATTTAAATTTTTTTTTTCCCTTAGCAGAAAGTCAGCCTACAGCTCAGTGTACTTCCAAAGGCTTGAATCCTTGGATTGATAGAGAGAGCTTATATGACGTATTTCGATGTATTCATTCCACTTCTAGAGAATACACATACTACTCGGATTCCCAGCTTTCCTTATCTAGAATAGATCTAGTTCTAGCTGATAGTGTCTCTATATATGAAATTAAAAAGATCAATATCCTGCCAAAGACTTGGTGTGATCATTCCCCGATAGTTTTTGAGTTGGTCCCTAGAGGGGGTGCTTCATCCACTAGGATTTGGAGGGCCAATACCTTTCTTTATTCTTATCCCAACTCAAGAAAGGAATTGATAGACACTCTAAATTATTACTTTAAAGAGAACGATGGTGATGCAGTTAGTATTGAGACATTGTGGTTAGCCCATAAAACAGTAGTTAGGGGCAAGTTGATTGAACTAAATTCACGTCTCAAAAAACAATCTAATGCCAAACTTGCATCTCTGGTAGCTGACATTCGTACCCTAGAAGAATACAAATAGTGTCTCCTTCTTCATCTACCCAGCTTAAAATCTTAAAGCTTAGAATAGAATTAAGGTCCCTTTTAATTTCTGACTATAACAAAATGATTCAGTCTTCTAAACTAAATTACTATATTTGTCACAATAAACCTAATAAATTTTTCGCCCATCGAATAAAACTGATGAGACAAAAGAGGAGGATTCTACTAATCAAAAACAAGCAGGGGTTGATTTACAGACACCCAGAGGATATTTCAAGTGAATTCCTGCACTTTTATAAAAACCTTTATAATTTAAATTTAAGTCCAGGGGCTGTACAACCCTCTCTGTTGGATATTAATTCTTTTCTGGGTTCCTTGAGCATTCCCTCTCTGACTACTGAAGAGGTGGATCTTCTTAATTGTCCCTTTCAGAATTCTGAGATTACAGAAGCAGTGAAATCCCTCAAAACTGGGAAATCGCCTGGGCCCGATGGATTATCTAATGAATATTTCAAAAATTTTGCTGACATCCTGACACCTAGACTTCTTAATTCGGCCTCCATGTCATCCCTTCTTCCTGCAGAAATGCAGGAAGCATTAATTACAGTCATTCCCAAGGATAAAGGGGATGCCCTAAATGTCAGAGATTATAGGCCCATTTCGCTCTTAAACACTGATGCTAAAATTATAGCCAAAGTTGTTGCTAATAGACTATCTAAGTATACAACTCGCTTAATTCATGCTGACCAAACGGATTTTGTCAGTGGCAGAAGTACTATGGACGCCACAAGAAGATTATTCCATATTATATCATATGTAGAAAGGTCAAATCTTCCCACTTTGCTGATTTCTCTAGACGCGGAAAAGGCTTTTGACCGAGTAAATTGGCTGTTTTTATTTGAGTCCCTTAATAAATTTGTTTTTTCTGGTCCCATATTTAATATTATTAGAGCTTTGTATTCCCATCCATCCGCCAAAATTCTAACAAATAATGTTGCGTCTGACTCCTTTAGAATTACCAATGGAACTCAACAGGGATGCCCTCTGTCCCCTACTTTATTTAATTTCTTTTTAGAGCCATTGGTGGAGGCAATACGGTCACATGAGGGGATCCGGGGATGTCCATTACATGGGCGTCAACACGTTGCATCTATATTTGCAGATGATTTACTGATTATTCTATCAGATCCTTTGGTGTCTCTTAGGAATCTGATGGACATTTTTGAGAGATTCTCTGGAGTCTCTCATTATAAATTGAATACTAATAAGACACAGGTTTTGCCCTATCATATTGAACATCACCTATTAGATATTCTAAAAACTGAATTTAATTTCTCCTGGTCACTGTCAGAAATTCCCTATTTGGTAATCACCATTACTAAACCTCTATCTAACATGGTTGATAAAAATTTATCAGATATTGTTAAATCCCTTTCGAAAGATGTGTCTTATCTGTCTAATTTAGAGGTTTCCTGGACGGGACGTATTGCGGCCTATAAAATGTTGCTACTTCCCAAAATTCTATACCTCTTCCGTTCTCTCCCTGTGGCCATCCCTCAGAAATATTTTAAACGTCTCCAGACACAACTTAGCCGATTCATTTGGCGAGGGAAATTTCCTAGAATTGCAGCTACCACTCTTGAAAAACATAAATTACATGGAGGTTTAGGTATCCCCAATCTTAGGGCCTATTATCTAGCTATCATTACTCAAATTAGTTCACGATGGTGGAGTACTGAATACTCACCATCCTGGGTAAATATAGAACGATCCATCATGAAGCAACAGAATCCTGCATTGTTTATTGTTTTATACCTCCTTAGTCCAAAAAAGAGACTTCCCCTAGAAACCCCACTTAAGGCCACTATCAAGGCTTGGAGGACGTTTAATCAGATCTCTAAAACACATGTATAGCAGCACTATAGTATATGGCAGTACATTACAGTACATGTATAGCAGCGCTATAGTACATGGCGGTACATTACAGTACATGTATAGCAGCGCTATAGTATATGGTGGTACATTACAGTACATGTATAGCAGTGTTATAGTATATGGCGGTACATTACAGTACATGTATGGTAGCGCTTTTGAATACAAAGAGAACAAGAGTACTATGCAAAACTTAACATTTTATTGGTAAACGTCATTAAAATTGATAAGGTGACAAGAGAGTGCATGTACAAAGAATCCAAAACAGGATATAGGGGGGCACATACATGATATAACAAGTAAAATCAAATGGGTATGCAGATTTCATATACAGCAGAGTCCAGCATATAAGATGGTAAGGTACATCAAGGAAAACAAAGAAAACATCAAAAGTATGGCCATTTACAATGTAAAGTGCTAGTGCAGCGTTCAACAAGGAAAATAAGACCCTGGAATGATCATACTGAAGTGCTTCCCTTAAGATCAGAGTAGATGCCTATCTCAATCTCCATAGTTGTTATAGCATACCCATATTGAGTCAACAGTAATAAACAAGTGCCCTCCGTGGTCCCGTCTGGTTACCCCGACGCGGCGTTTCGCTGCATGAGCTTGGTGGCTGCAGCTTCCTCAAGGGGATGTGTTTTGCGTCCTGTGCTTATCCCCTCTGATGGCCGTCTTATATATGTCTCTAATAGCTGCCTAAAGTGCATCACCTGTAATCGCGCATCATCACCAGCCGACGCGCACCGGAAGTGACGTCTCGGAATAACATGACGGCCGGCTCTGACGCGCGCGCCGCACCATGGGACGCGTCACCATGGCACCGACGCGCGCGTTTTTATTAATTATTTTTTTTTTTTTTTTTTTTTTTTTTATTATTAATTTTTTAATTTTATCTTTTCAGCTTCTTTCTCCCCTGTCTCCTGAATATTGGATTTCTAGTGCTTCCATCCATGCTCCGCTCAATTTATATATAAGGGGATTTCTGTCCAATTTGGGAGCGGCACCATATCACGGGATCTGGATTTAAGCCCCTAAAATTGGGGGTCTCCATGCCCCGTGTATGCCAATCCTGCTATGTGATATAATATGATATACTTGTGTACTTTTTTCCTCTATTATGACTTTACGCTTGGGATGTTTACTAGTGGCTGAAATTCATATAAGGAGCTTTTCAATTGAGATAAGTTGCTTATTTCTCCCCTTTTTTATCTTGTACTGTATTTCTGGTTAGGTGGCGCCCTGTGTCTCCCCTATGGCCTTTGCTGACACACTGATAGTTGCTACCGCACACATTCATTATGCATCGCGCTCTCTCCACTGAGTCGCGCGCGGGGTGCCGCTCTCGGGACGGCCGAGCCTGACGCGCGCGCGCGTCGGTTGCCATGGTGACGCGTCCCATGGTGCGGCGCGCGCGTCAGAGCCGGCCGTCATGTTATTCCGAGACGTCACTTCCGGTGCGCGTCGGCTGGTGATGATGCGCGATTACAGGTGATGCACTTTAGGCAGCTATTAGAGACATATATAAGACGGCCATCAGAGGGGGATAAGCACAGGACGCAAAACACATCCCCTTGAGGAAGCTGCAGCCACCAAGCTCATGCAGCGAAACGCCGCGTCGGGGTAACCAGACGGGACCACGGAGGGCACTTGTTTATTACTGTTGACTCAATATGGGTATGCTATAACAACTATGGAGATTGAGATAGGCATCTACTCTGATCTTAAGGGAAGCACTTCAATATGATCATTCCAGGGTCTTATTTTCCTTGTTGAACGCTGCACTAGCACTTTACATTGTAAATGGCCATACTTTTGATGTTTTCTTTGTTTTCCTTGATGTACCTTACCATCTTATATGCTGGACTCTGCTGTATATGAAATCTGCATACCCATTTGATTTTACTTGTTATATCATGTATGTGCCCCCCTATATCCTGTTTTGGATTCTTTGTACATGCACTCTCTTGTCACCTTATCAATTTTAATGACGTTTACCAATAAAATGTTAAGTTTTGCATAGTACTCTTGTTCTCTTTGTATTCAAATGCCCTTTTCCGAGTACCTTTATGCTATAGACATCTCCCATCTCCCCCACTTAAATTGTTATGTGGAGGTTTTTGTCTTTCATGCCTAAGCCCAGTTGGGCGCTGTTTCTAAAAAATGTATGGTAGCGCTGTAGTATATGGCGGTACATTATAGTACACGTATAGCAGCGCTATGGTATATGGCAGTTTATTACAGTACATGTATAGCAGCACTATAGTGTATGGCGGTACATTTCAGCACATGTATAGCAGCACTATAGCATATGGTGGTACATTACAGCGCATGTATAGAAGCGCTATAGTATATGGCGGTACGTTACAGCACTTGTATAGAAGCGCTATAGTATATGGCGGTACGTTACAGCACTTGTATAGCAGCACTATGGTGTATGGCGGTACATTACAGCACATGTATAGCAGCGCTATGGTGTATGGCGGTACATTTCAGCACATGTATAGCAGCACTATGGTATATGGCGGTACATTATAGTACATGTATAGCAATGCTATAGTATATGGCGTTACATTATAGTACATGCATAGCAGCGCTATAGTATATGGCAGCACATTACAGTACATGTATAGCAGCACTATAGTATATGGCGGTACATTACAGCACATGTATAGCAGCGCTATGGTATATGGCGGTACATTATAGTACATGTATAGCAATGCTTTAGTATATGGCGGTACATTAAAGTACATGTATAGCAGCACTATGGTATATGACGGTACATTACAGCACATGTATAGCAGCACTATAGAATATGGGGGTACATTACAGCACATGTATAGCAGCGCTATGGTATATGGCGGTACATTACAGCACATGTATAGCAGCGCTATAGTATATGGCCATACATTGCAGTACATGTATAGCAGCGCTATGGTATATGGTGGTACATTACAGCACATGCATAGCAGCACTATAGTATATGGCCGTACATTACAGTACATATATAGCAGTGCTATGATATATGGCAGTACTTTATAGTACATGTATAGCAGCACTATGGTATATGGTGATATTCTGCTCCCCGTGGTCCCCCCGCTCCTCCTGGCCCCCGCTCCTCCACAGTATAAATAAAAATACAAAAAATCCTCAGTGAGGATACTCACCTGTCCGCCAGCTCGCTCCACCTCCGTCTTCTAGGTCCTACAGGCCTTTAGGACCTGTCGTTGCCTGGGAAACCGATCAGCTGTTCCGTCACATGACCGCTAACTGCCGGGGGGACAGGATGGAGCAGGGAAGCAGGATGGTGATGGGGGGAGGGGCAGGATGGTGGGAGGGGCAGGATGTGGCGGGGGAGGGGCAGAATGGTGGGGGGGCAGGATGTGGCGGTGGGGGGCAGGAGGGAGCGAGCAGTGCAGGATGGAGCCGGGGGGCAGGATGGAGCCAGGGGGGCAGGATAGAGGCGGGGGGGGGCAGGATGGAGGCAGGGGCAGGATGGAGCGAGCGGGGCAGGATAGATGCGGGGGGCAGGATGGATGCAAGGGGGCAGGATGGATGCGGGGGGCGAGGATGGATGGAGGGGGGCAGGATGGATTCAGGGGGGCAGGATGGATGCAGGGGGCAGGATGGATGCATGGGGGACAGGATGGAGCTAGGGGAGCAGGATGGAGCTGGGGGAGCAGGATGGAGGCGGGGGGGGGGCAGGATGGAGCCAGCAGGGCGTGGAGCCAGGGGGCCGGATGGTGGTGGTGGGGCAGCATGGAGCCGACGGGGGGGGCAGGATGGCAGGATGGTGGCGCGGGGGGCAGGATGGAGCGAGCGGGGCAGGGTGGAGCCGGGGGAGCAGGATGGATGCAGTGGGGCAGGATGGATGTGGGGGGGGCAGGATGGATGCAGGGGTCGGCAGGATGGCTGCAGGGAGGGCAAAATGCCCCTCGCCCCCTCTGTTCTCACCCACAGCATTGCACTGTGTACAGCGACATGTGACAGTGCGGGCTGAGTGACATCACATCAGCCCGCCCTGTCACATGACAGCTGTACAGGAGAAGACGGGTGAGAACAGCGGGAGGCGAGGAGGGAGGCAGGAAGGCGAGGAGGGAGGCAGGAAGGTGAGGAGGGAGGTGAGGAGGAAGGTAGCGGGTACCGGTGCTGGGGGTCGCCACTGCTGTACATGTAGCCTGGTGACAGCGACACATAGTGTCGCCGTCGCCAGGTTACAGCTACTGTGTAATCTTCTCAGCGGCTTTTTGCATACGCGGTGCTCATTGGTTGCGGCTGCTAGCGGCAGCCATTGAGCGCTGGTGCACGATTTCGGCATCAGACAGACACGATTAGAAGATTATATAGTAGATATTTGAAGCCTGAAATGTGGCAAAAGGTTGAAAAGTTCAAGGGGGCCTGTTGCCATGAAATTGCTACGAAATGGTGGCGTGTAAATAGGGCAGTTCCTTCCGGTGTCCTGCAGTTCCTTCGAATACCTGTTGCTGAGCCATGCTCAAAAACAGAAAGGCACAATTGCTATGGTGGTGGCGTGTAAACGGGGCACAGGCATGGTATTTGCGTGGCCTACAAATTCCCAGGGGCGTGACACAGCGTCATGGATACCACGCCCCATCAGCGATCATTGGAGGGGGTTACTGTGTTACGATTGGCTGTCCCTTCACAGGGCGCCATATTTAAAGAGCTATCTATTCATAGTCCTCAATTGGAATGGCGTCATGTACTAGCCAGCCTTCCTGGGCAGCTGTTGGCCAATCATGACGCTATTGCATTGTCCAATCAACGCTTTAGCATCACGAAATACACAACTCTGTCACGCTTATGTACTTGCGGCACGAAAGATGTACGCCCATATTCCTATGTGGTAGCGGCGTGTAAAGCGGGGAAGGTATTCCACAGGAAGTTAGCTCAGGCACCTGTCGGCACTTCCGGGGAACAAAGATACCTTCAGTGGAGCACGCAATGGCGGCGTCTATATGCGGCATTAGCGATCGGTATCCACCATTAAAAACATGCGCGTGTGGATACCTGTTGCTAGCCACAGTGGCGGCGTGTAAAGGTACCTTTAGGGTCCCTTTACACGCTACCACAGGAAGGCAGCAACTGCCGGGCACTGGGGATAATTGTGCATGTTGCCATGAAATTGCTACGAAATGGCTGCGTGTAAATAGGGCAGTTCCTCCCGGTGTCCTGCAGTTCCTTCGAATACCTATTGCTGAGCCGTGCTCAAAAACCCAAGGCAACACAAAGGCACAATTGCTATTGTAGTGGCGTGTAAACGGGGCACAGGCATGGTATCTGCGTGGCCTACTCAATTCCGAAGGGCGTGACACAGCCTCATGAATACCGCGCCCCATCAGCGATCATTGGTGGGGGCTTCTGCGTTACGATTGGCTCTCACTTCATAGGCCACCATCTTGGAAGAGCTGTCCCTTCAGCACTAAATGCTTAATGGTACCTTTACACGCGGCCACAGGAAGGTAGGAACAGGCAGGCATCGGACACAATTATGCCTGTTGCCTTGAAAAGACCACGATGTGGCTGCGTGTAATTCAGGACTTTCCTTCATGTGTCTTCCCTGAAGGAAGGAAAGTCCTGAATTACACGCAGCCACATCGTGGTCTTTTCAAGGCAACAGGCACAATTGTGTCCGATGCCTACCTGTTCCTACCTTCCTGTGGCCGCGTGTAAAGGTACCATAAGACCCGTCTGAACGATCCAATACATCAGTGCAATTATGCGGCCACCCAATTGCGCTGGCAAATGTATTGTGCTGTTTCGTCCGATATACTGTGCATATTCTCCATCCATGTGGATGTGGCAACAATGTGCTTTGCCTGGTTGTTGACACCCAGACAGGAATATGGCCAAAACAGTCATGTGCTGCACAAATGGTGACGCCTACACTCAGCCGTAACCTCACCATATTTGTGCCTAAGCTGACTCCACATTGTAAATGTGATCTTGAAAAATCTCTACCATCTTCAACACACACATGACACACTGCCCCACAGATGGTGCCCCGTACACAGGGGACAATATAGACCTACCATGATGTTATAACTGAACAAACAATAGTACCTGAACAATAGGTGTACGCAGCCATGGGGCAAACATCAGTGGCTTCTGGCCCTTTTGAAAATAAAACACACATACACCTACCATGTGTAGGTGTGGTTGGCCACAAACAAACATATCTTGCCAGTGTAGTGGCCCTCCTGCCACTAAACATACTGTGTCCTACCCACAGTACATGCATACAACATGACCTTCTTCCCTATCTGTCATGCTGGAACTACATAGGCAAACAATCTAAATGTTTGACAACAATGTGGTTAACCTTTCTCCTCAAAGCTCTGTGATTGTGCTTTAAAATACAGATGGTGAGGATTCATCCTCAGAAGATGGGCCCCATGCCCCACCCGCAGGTGGGCCAGCGACACCACCGCCACAAGAGGCTGTAGCGACACCATCGCCACCTGGAAATCCACGGTCCCCAGGCCCTGAGGATGAGGAGCTGCCATCACCTGCAGGCCCGGAGGATGGTGCGCCTTCAAGCCCAGGCCCCCTTGCGACACACAGCCCCATCGTCTGGTCACAGACCCCCAGCCCTGGAGTGACCCCTCCTCCCACTGTGTCGAGCTCAGTGGTGAGCCCAGGGGTGGCCATGTCCCCTGAGCCTGCTATTGAGGCAGCCTTTGATGGCTATGGTGGTAAGTGTGTATTTTTGTGGCATACGCCCTGCACACTGTAATCAGTGTTGTGTGTTTTCACCATCAGTATTTTCTAACTGTTTTTTTAAACTTATGTTCACCTCTTTGTGCAGATGGAGAACGTGTCGGGGCTGCCGGCTGGAGTCTAAGCCCATCCCCATCACCCCCTGATAGTCAGGATGATGTTGAGGCAGAGGGTAAGGAGCATCTTTTTGTGTGAGGTCCCTAAACATCCCCAGGTACTGTTGTAAACTAAAGTGTTTTTTTCCCCAATACAGGTGTCCCTACCATGGATGAATATGCAAATAGAGTTTGTGGAGCCTTGTTTAGGAGTCTCAACACAGGACTAGCCAGATCTTCCTCTAGTGAAGGATCTAGCCATGATAACCACCATATTAAGTGGCCCTATGAGTCAATATCCAGGTCTTTACAAGCTTAAAGATATGACAAGGGAATACCAAGGCCAGGTATCCATCCACAGACAGCTGTTTCAGGGTGTTGCCCCTCATCAGTGTGGAGTAGGATTCTCGCTAGGTGGGAGCAATGCCTAGTAGACCAACAAAACAAAGTATTCACTGATCTCAGGGAGACCAGTTCAAGAAAACACTGCGGGCAGCCGGCTAAAGCGCTCAACACAGTGAATTCCTAGGCCCATTGCCCCCTGGGAATTTTGAATATGCAAATAGAGTCTGTGGAGCCTCGTTTAGGAGTCTCAACACAGGACTAGCCAGATCTTCCTCTAGTGAAGGACCTACCATGGATGAAGTCATCCGTGCCCACCATGAGGTGGCACAAACCTTGACCAGGGCACACCAACGCGGGCTGCAAGAACTGGCCCATTTGGGTGCCATGCTAGCTGCCCTCCAGCGAGCACATGGCGGGCTCCCATGAACCTGATGCGCCCAGCCTCATTAATGGACAAACAGGCCCATAAAAACTGTTGTCCATGTTGGACTGTCCCACAGACATGTTGCCCTGTTGGCATTTTTTTTTGTTTTGGCCCAGTTGGCCTCTTTTCTTATAGTGTCCCACATTGGGACCATGGGGAGTGTGTTGTGGCTACTCCTACACAAAACCAGCATTGTGTACTTTTTGTCCACTGTGTGGCACACATGTTGTTTCAGAATAAATTATTTTTGGTATAATTCTATGTGCTCCTTGATGGCAATACACACATGTTGGCCTGACACTCAGCAAATTGGGCTAACTGTGTGAGACAGATTTTGAAACCTCTTTGATGTTGGAATATATGTTACCTGTCCACATCGTCTACCAGCACTCCCGCCATTGGCCAGAATGTGTGCGTAATGTGCCCTATATGTTGCCCACATTCATACACCCACTGAACACACTAGTGCTGTGAACTCTGAAAAAAACTCGCTCCATGGGTTTTATTTTTTTTTTTTTATTATTAAATAAAGGTCAAAAAAAAACAAATTTAAACAGAATGTGCCCAGCCAAATCGGCCACAATTTGGGCTAAATGTGCACACAAAAGGCAAATAAAAATAACCCATAAACAAAGATGTAGCCAGTCCATAAGGGCAAGTGCATTGGCTAGTAGTGTCCACTCTCTTCATGATCCTCTGGTCGATCCGACGCTGGCTCCTCCCCCACCCTCTCATGGTAGACCCAGCCTGCCTGAGAGGGTGCTGGTCTTCTTGCACTTCGTCTTGGGGGAGGTTGAGTATCCGGACATGGGGACCTCCTCACCCTGTGTTGGGCGGGCTCAGTGGGCCAAGGGGTGGTATGCTGGGGGACGGGGATCATGCACCCCCATCGCAGGGACGCATCTACGCCCGCCTCCAGGACACGATAGATGGCCCGCTCAGCGATATTCCGCTGCTCTGGCTCCATCCGGATGAGCATGGCACTGGTGAGGTGGCTGAAACTAGAGGTGGGTGTTCTCTCTTCGTCCAAAAGGACCCTTTTGGCCCAGGTAACCAGCTCGGTATTAGGTGGTGCCGGCGGTCTTCGTCTTCGGATGGCAGAGCTGGGCCCTGGGCCCGGCCCCCCACCACTGGTTCCGGCCACTGCCTCTCCCGAAGATGTTATTGGGAGAGCCTCACCAGCTTGTGCCTCGTCCTCACTGGAGCAAGGCAGCTGAGGGGCCTGTAAAAAAAAAGAAAAAAAAAAAAAAATACCACAAAGCAGTATCATTGATGTCAAGTGCTCAAAGCCCCACCCCATCAAGTCCACCACACAACACACCAGGTCCCAACGGCCCAACAGAAAATACAGGAGCAAGGATCTAATGGCTAACAAATGCACGACTGAGGTATACTCACCTGCGCCTGCAAACTCTCTAGAATACCAACAGCAATTGGAGGTAATAAAGACACTTAAACCAAAAAAGGGTATGTGACCACAGGAGCTTTTAGCTGCCTTTAACCAGCTGGTGGCCCATGGGGCTCAGCCTTACCTTATCAATTACTTTAATGCGTGTTGAGAATGATTTCAACCTACACTCCATGGGGCAAAGGCATGACACATGCCTGTGTTCCATTGGCAATTTCTGTGCTCTTGGCCGATTGAAAGGGCAAACAATGTGCATTGGATAATTTTAACCCCAAAAAATAATTTTCCCCTAGGTTGTTTAATGCAAAGGACAGTGAGATCCTCCATTTTAGGTGTGTGACTAAATTTCATAAACTGCCCCTGAGGCCACATACCTGATACCACAATTTATCCAAAAAATTAAACACCAATGGAGAAGTGTGGGTAGGAAATGCATGCAGCCAATCACACCTGTGGAGCAAACATGGTGGCCCACCACCCAAACACAATTACCCACCTCCTGCGGCGGGGATGATTCTTGGGCTGGGCCTACAGAGGACGTGGGCCGGCACAGGCTGCTCCGCGATCCACGCGAGCTCTCCTGGCCCAAGGGTGAAGGTGAGGAGGTCATAATACCACAACTGAGGCTTTGGTACCTCCTCACCTCCAGCCCCAGACCGTTGTTCTGTGTAGGCCTTGTGAGCCTGCTGGAACACGAAGCGCATGCCTTTCGTTTTATTGTAAATGGCACCCAAATCCCATCTCTTCTGGGGCTGGAGCCGTTTGGCCAGCGCCACCAGAGGCTTGTAGGCCGCAGCCCGCGCTGCCGCGTCATGGTATGTGGGCAGTGCTGTCCGCCACAGGCACTCGTGTTCCTGATACATGGCAAGGAGTTGGGTCGCGAATTCCTAATTCCCAGCAGCCATCTGTGAAAAATATACCAATATGACCAATCAGGGCCAACACAAGCCCTGCATACAACACACTATACTGAGTGTATACATCCAGTCGTGTTGGCCCTGAAAACATGGGTGGAACATGTATGTTTGCATGTGGAGCACCCTTGCTGAAGGAGCCCTCAAGAAGCTATGGTAGCCATGTATGTAAGGATATGTTTGAGTCAACATGAACACAAAGATTAAAGGGCCACAATGATTCTTAAAATAAGCCAGAAACACTGCGGTAACAACTACACTACAACGTATGGCATAGATTACTAACATGGCTACATGACTAATTAACAATGTGCACTGCATATAGTTAGCATTGTTCCACACTATTATCAACACACTATATACATTAGCACATGGCGCTCCCTTCTGTCTGACAAAGCGCATAAGCTGCATGTAGCTTACGCATCAGCGTTACCTAATAACCAGTAGCATGGGGGTTGCAAAAGCATGTGAGTACACTTACCGTCGGTCCAACAGAGAAAGGATTCCTGGACACCACTAGCTCAATGCACATTCCCGTCTGGACAGGGGCTGGTCGCCAAGACAGGAAATTTATACTGACCCACACCAGTCAGCACACACCAATTCGGCACCTTACTAGGCAACACCTGTGAACACCCATATGCGGCAGCTGAGTAGGTGTCGACAAAGCGCCGTGATTGGTTTGTGTTCATTGAAAAGCAGCTCATGCCGGATGGGCGTCACGCTTGCTGCCCCGAGTCATTACGTATTTGTGTGCAGACATGGTTGTAGCAACGTGGAGAAGTGTTGCGTCTGATTGCCTTGGGTAACGCAATAGGGTATTGTATGTGACGCACATGTGATGTCAGTTTTGGGAACACAATAGAGTAGCACGATGTGCTGTGGTGTATTTTTCTAAACATGTGTAAATCATACATTGCCATATTGTAGTTATAAAAGTATTGTGTTTGTTTCCATTCGCCATACAGAATCATGCCTGCAGGATTCTTGATTGTATTTTTGTAAAGATGGCAAATTTAATGACAATATCATACTGTTTGGGGTCAACACACACTGGGACCAACATGGCTAGGATCAGACATGGATTTAAGCCTTGAGGCAGCACTGAATGTGTAGATGTGGAGCTCCCCCTTGCAAACACCTGTGGCCCTGCATCACTACAGGATGAGTCATGTATACTCTTCTTCGTGTCATCTGGGATTACTCACCCTGAAAGGCTGTGGTATGTTGATACTTACAGACTGTAGAAGTGTAAATATATGGTAACCTACATTGTTTGTCTGACATGTATAGCCGTTCTTTGTGGTGACACATGTACCTTTTTAACACAGATATAGCATGATGTGTTACTTTGATCAACGCTACAAAGTGTAGAAGGATGGACGGGGCTGATCAGTGAGCAGGTTTCCTTTGTTTTCCGCCCACTTGTGGGTGATGGCCTTCCAATGGTAAAAAGGATGTGTGTTGCGCACACACGACAGATTAAATATGCTATTCCCTAGTGGCTAGTCGAAGTATTGTGCGGCTTACTTTATATGCAAACATGTCACCATATTGTTCTATGTACTGATGATTTATGTATCTCATATCCAGGTGCTGATACACAAGATGCAGAATCAACGTGATCGACGGTCGGGATTGGCTAAGACGGCGAGACACCCGGAGCCACATGCAGCTGTTGCGTGAGCTGGAGGATAACAATCCGCATGATTTCCAAAACTACCTCCGTATGTCCGAGGACTCTTTCACCTTCCTTTTGGAGTGCGTTGGGCCACTGATAGCCCATCAGGACACTGTCATGCATCGATCTGTATCAGCTGAGGAGCGTTTGGTGATTGCATTGTGGTTCCTGGCTACAGGCCGGTCAAGGACCGACCTCACATACACGTCATGTGTATCACTGTCCCTGCTGAGCCGCCTGATCCCCGAGACGTGTGAGGCCATCTGGAGTGCTCTGCTGCCATCCTACATGAAGTTGCCAGAAACACCCGCAGAATGGATGCAAATTGCTCGAGGCTTTGAAACCCGGAGGAACTTCCCAAACTGCGGGGGGCGCTTTGGATGGTAAGCATGTGAGGATTACTAAACCCCCAAACTCGGGCTCTTTGTATTATAATTACAAAGGGTATTTTAGTATAGTCCTCATGGCCCTGGTGGATGCGAACTATGAGTTCCTCTACGTGGACGTTCGAATGAACGGGCGAATCTCAGATGGGGGTGCGTTTGCCCACTGTGACTTGGCACAAGAACTAAGAACAGGTGGGCTGAACTTGCCCTCAAATGAAGAGACGAGCCATCATCTCAACTTTGTGTTTGTGGCGGATGAAGCGTTCCCACTTCAGGCACACCTACTGCGGCCACATCCCCAGAGGACCCTTACTTCAGAGCTACGCATTTTTAATTATCGGCTATCCCGGGCCCGCCGTGTGGTTGAAAATGCGTTCGGGATTATGGCGAATACATTCCCGGTTTTTCATACGCCTCTGCATATGAAACTGGAATCTATTGACGCGGTGGTGCTGGCCTGCTGTGTGCTGCATAACTTCCTGCATCGTAGGGATCGACCATCATACACGCCGGCAAGTTTTGTAGATTCTGTGGACCCCACAACAGGGGAGATCCGTCCAGGGGCTTGGCGTGATGACGACCATGGTGTGGCGCCACTCCAGCCGCTGATCCGTGGTCGCACTCAGCAAGAGGCCAAGAACAGTAGAGATGCATACTGCTCCTACTTTAATGGCCCTGGGGCAGTGGGCTGGCAGAACCAGCAGAACCAGCACGTGTAGTGGGGCTGGTGCTGGGAGGAGAACAAATGGTGGCCATGGTGTACACTGCAGGGTGGCTGCATAATGGTTTATTTTCTGGTGTGCACATGTTTTAGTTAGTTTAGGCCCAATTTGTGTTATGTGGGTGGTGCACACTTTATCTTTTTTTCAAAGCGTATTGTGTTTTTGTGTTTCTGTTTTTCATTTCTGTTTACAATGTAACATGATGTTTTAATGTCCATTGTCTTTCCTTTCTGTAATTTTTACATTTTTTATTTCATGTGGCTGAAAATAATACATATTTTTTTTGGATCCAAATCACTATGTGTGAGATTGATTACTTGGGGATGGAGGGCAGTGTGATCAAGGTTTGTGTTGTGCCCAGTGCTTTGACACCCATTGGCACCTATGGCTGGGTAGGAGACACATTATGTGTTGGTGGCCATGAGCTGTGTGAAGGTATTTGGTCAACAGTCTATGTGACAAATGTGTGTACAATACCATAGTAGTGTAGTGTGGGCAGAGGGTCACCTGGACACAACATATTGATGCAGCACATCATATTGTGTGGCCTGTGGCTTTAAGTGAGTAGTGCAGCACATGTGCAGACACACACATCATGTACATGTGGCATGTCAGCTGCTCAAGGCCATTGACATATTTTGCCACATAGGCTATCTGCATTGTGGCACTATTCACACATTTACATCCAGACGCACACATAGCCAAATACTTACCGTATTTATTTAAACGCACTGACTGTGTGACTGGAAACCGCTCCTGTGTGACGCGTGAGCGTCTCCTAAGTGGATATCGGCACACTTCACTATCTCACAAGCGCCTATTCGGTGTGACAATCCAAACACTATTGCGTCACATATTCGCCATCCGCCCTTCGCGCCCTGACCAATCAGAACGCTATTGTGTTGGCCAATGGTTGTAGTTTGGGCGCGGCGTGATGGACTGTGGCACGCCTATGTGTTGGACCTGCTGCCCAGGTCCGCCCATATGCCTTTGTGGATGGCGGCGTGTGTAGCGGGGAAGGTATTCCACAGGAAGTTAGCCGCGGCACCTGTCGGCACTTCCGGGGAACAAAGATACCTTCAGTGGAGCACGCAATGGCAGCGTGTATATGCGGCATCGGCGATCGGTATCCACCGTTAAAAAAGTGCGCGTGCACGTGCGGTGGATACCTGTTGCTAGCCACAGTGGCGGCGTGTAAAGGTACCTTAATAGTTGTGATATTATAGATGTTGAAGAAATTAAATTCTTGTTGCATATCCCATGTTTCCAATTTACATCCAATCCACAGGCAGATCTTCTCCCTTTGAATCTGTCTTCTAAAATCAGAGTGAAACATAAATAGTTAAATTCAGATCGTATAACACCAATGAATTATATAGTTTACACACTTAACATTTTAACATACAATAAGCATAGTGATTATTAAATCTCAAGTATTGTTATAAGCAAACTCGTGCTGTTATGGCAATAAATAGTTAATAATTTATCTTAGTACATAGAAGCCATTCAGAAACCTTCCAAAAGCATGGTTATGTGAATCCTCCCTCCCCAGGAAATTCTTCTGTCTCAAGATTATGTAACTGTGCTGAACCGTTCTTATCAGCATTGAACTGGATGTACAATTCAAGGCTAGTTTAAACTAACTAACACACAGAATATAATTGAATGTTTTTTCTGAATAAAATGTAGATTTAGCATAATATGGTGCAATTATCTAGTAACACCCCTTTTAACAGCCCTTTAATGATAAGTAATAAAACTGCTAATGTGGCGCCCCGCAACGAGTGCGTCACAGGAAGGTATTGCATCCCTGACTAAAGATGTAATATCTTCCGTCTCAGTGATGAAATGGTTAAACCCAGAGCTCCACATACCACATGCACCACCTAGAGTTAGAGGGCCAATCAGGTCCTGGAGGGAGGAGTGTAGGTGTAGTGTGTGTGGGGAAAGTTAGAAACGTAGGAGAAGTGGTCGGAGGAGAAGGAAAGAAGGAACAGGGACCTGCACAGTTCCGTGCAGCCCTGGTACCGAAACTTTACCGGCAGAGCACCATCAAGCGGTAACTCAGACCGGAATACGGGCAACAACAGCAACTAAGCAACGGGTAAAAGACACCCATGCCCAATCTCACCGGACACCGGTTCCGAGGCAAACAGACGTCCACCGCTGTTCTGCAAACCGGAGTGACGGAGTGGCTTTCTAGGAGCGCCTCACTACATCCCTAAATCTGCAGTCTTACCGGCGAAGTACCTATATTGGGCCGAAGGACTCTTCCCTGGTTAATGTGACGAAGCTGAAGTCTGCCCAGTACCCGATCCGGTGCACTAAGGCAGCAAGGCAACCAGAATAGGACAGATAGTAAAAGATGGACACCGTGGAGCTCTGGACTGAGGCTACTCATCACTGGGACCACCCGGTCCGTTACCTAAAGACTGTATACCGTGTACTGCACTGAACCTACAGTAAAGACCCGTTACAGAGGAGCATTGTGTCAGTGCATTTCTTCCAGTACTGTTATTTACCCTGCTCACCAAACAGCCGAGCTGCCGTATTCCATCCAGTGCAGCTCCTGGCCCAGGGGACTATTGCTCATCCTGTGGGGAGCATCCCATCTAGCTGCCGCACATCCCCCGGGGGCCCAAGCAGCGCCGGTGCCATCATCGGACACCCACAGGTGGCGTCACGACAATCAAGACTTATCCTTTAATTCCTTTTCATCTGACCACCGGGCCCCACAGCCTCAGGCGCGGAACCGTGACGAGGGAATCATCGCCTGAGACGTGAGCATCCGGCAACGGTGAGTCACTAACCCCTCCTAAAATAAAGGTCTGTGTCATTAAGCTCTACATTGACTTGCGTGTCAGCGTAGTTCTTTCGTGGCGTGCACACACTTAGACAAAGCATCCAATTTGGCGGCAGACAATTAAGAGGACAGCCCACCCGAAAGGTGTGGAGGGCATCCATTACAGTTGGCGCCTAATGTGGGGCTAGGACGAAACGTCCAGGGGACGACAGCCACAACTGAACCTTCATTCCCAGGACGGACCATACACGAGATTAGCAGATTATACAGGCGGCTCTGTGGGTAGCAGAGTATACAGGCGGCTCTGTGGGTAGCAGAGTATACAGGCGGCTGTGTGTGTAGCAGAGTATAGAGGTGGGTCTGTGGGTAGCAGAGTATACAGGCAGCTCTGTGGGTAGCAGAGTATACAGGCGGCTCTGTGGGTAGCAGAGTATACAGGCGGCTCTGTGGGTAGCAGAGTATACAGGCGGCTGTGTGGGTAGCAGAGTATACAGGGGGCTCTGTGGGTAGCAGAGTATGATGTGGCGGGAGGCTGGAGGGGTGAGGAGAGAAGAGGCTGGAGGGGTGAGGAAAGCAGAGGCTGGAGGCGTGAGGAAAGCAGAGGCTGGAGGAGTGAGGAAAGCAGAGGCTGGAGGCGTGAGGAGAGGTCCGGCTGGAGGCGTGAGGAGAGGTCCGGCTGGAGGCGTGAGGAGAGGTCCGGCTGGAGGCGTGAGGAGAGGTGCCGCTGGAGGCGTGAGGAGAGGTGCGCCTGGAGGCGTGAGGAGAGGTCCGGCTGGAGGCGTGAGGAGAGGTCCGGCTGGAGGCGTGAGGAGAGGTGCGGCTGGAGTCGTGAGGAGAGGTGTGGCTGGAGGGGTGAGGAAAGGTTCAGGTGGAGGGGTGAGGAGAGATGCGGCTGGAGGGGTGAGGAAAGGTGCGGCTGGAGGGGTGAGGAGAGGTTCGGGTGGAGGGGTGAGGAGAGGTTCGGCTGGAGTTGTGAGGAGAGATGCGGCTGGAGCGGCAACATCACCGCTAGGCGGCAGGACGTGGCAGCGTGCTGGGGGTGATGGCAGCCCCAGTCACACGGCATTGTCATCTACAGGGGGGTGAGGGATCAGTCCCTCCCCTCAGATGACACATGTGACTTGAGGGGAAGGAGCGGATTGGGCGTTCTGTGGTAAACAGAGGAGGGCCATCCGATTGGTCCAGGACGGCGAGTCCTGGTCAATGGGATGGGCGTCGTATGTTTACAACACAGCGGGCAATCTGGTTGGAGGGGCGGCGGGCAATGGGAGTGAGCGGGGCGTGTGAGGCTTTGCAGCCTGACACGCCCCGCTCACTCTCATTGGGGGGCGGCGGCGCCGCCTACAGGGCGACGTGACTGGCCCCCGGCCACAGCTCCTACAGCGCTACTTCAGCAGCATGGCTAGACGGAGGCCCCAGCGGTGAGAGCGCGGGGAGGAGCGGAAGGCACAGCCGGCATGCGGGCAGTGTAGACCACGGGGAGGGCGGTCGCGATGATGCGCTTGCGGCGTGGCGGACGGTTGGTAGGATGGGGGCGGTGTGAGCTAGTGCGTCTGCGGCTGTCGATGATGCTACAGCGTCATCGCTGGCAGTGCGGCAAAGGATTTAGGGATTGGGCTACAGTGGGCGAATTCCCAACTCGCGATGATATAAGTAAAAGATATGTGTATAAACTGTAAATCTACATATATCTATATATGTGTATATACAGTATATGTACATCAATGTATATATGTGTATATCTATATGTGTATATATATTACATATGTGTGTATATAGTGTATATCGATCTGTGTGTATATAGTGTATATGTATATATGTGTATATAGTGTATATGTATATGTGGGTATATACTGTATGTGTATCAATATGTGTATATACTGTATATGGATAAAAGTGTATATACTGTATATTGATTTATATGTGTGTGTATATCTATTATATAATTGCCGTAGCGACTTCCGTCGCGTCCGGCGCTACTTCCGTGGCTTTGTTCGCGTGGCTCGGCACTTTCTCCATGACTTCGTCCGTGACCTCGTAGCGGCCACGCGTCCTGCGAAGCACTGCCCGCGAAGCAGGCATTGCGAGCTCTTGCCCTGCGAACAAAGCCACTGACAAGCCCCCCCGAGCATGGGGCTGTAGTGTACACCGCTATGGTATACTACAGCCCCATGCCCAGTCCGCCCCGCTCCCCATGCCCAGTCCGCCCCGCTACCCCGCTCTGCCCGCCTCAACCCCTGAACCACTCCCGCTACAAACCACCCCGCCACCTACTACCCTCCGCCGCTCCCTAAGCCCCCGCTGCCGTCGCCACCCCCTAAGCCCCCGCCGCCGCCGCCACTCCCTAAGCCCCCGCGCCCCCTAACCCGCCGCCGCCGTCGATCACTTACATACCTTCTTCTTCATCTCATTATCGGTCCGATCCACAAGTCCTTCGTCTGGCTCAGGCGTCCTCTTCGTCCGACCCCTGCGTCCTCTTCGTCCGACCCCGGGGATCTTCTGTCTTCTTTCCGCCATCTTCGAATCCTTCGTCCTCTTCACTTCCCATAGCGATAGAATAGACGAAAATTCGTCCATTCTATCTCTATGGGAAGTGAGGCGCTATTCTGATTGGTCGCTGTCTGCTGCCGCCGACCGATCAGAATAGCGCCTCACTTCCCATAGAGATAGAATGGAGAAAAATCGTCCATTCCTACTCTATGGCAAGTGAGGAGTTATTCTGATTGGTCGCCGTCAGCACACAGCGACCAATCAGAACACCGCCTCACTTCCCGATTTTATGGCCGGGACCCCTGGTTCTATTTTCGGCCACGGGGCTCGGCTCTGATCGGTCGTTCCACGGGGCCACAGACTCGCTTCGAGGCCATTGCTCGCGCCTTAGCAATGGCTCGCACTCATTGCGAGTTGTTGCTGATGCGCCAGCATTGCGAGTCGTTGCTGATGCGCCAGCAATCGCCGCCAAGCGCCCATTGCGACTCTCCGGACCCGTGGAACGACCGACCACAGCCGAGCCCCGTGGCCGAAAATAGAACCAGGGGCCCGGCCATAAATTTGCCGACACACGGCTATGTATCCCTATGGCAAGTGAGCCACTCTTCTGATTGGTCGCTGTGTACTGACACCGACCAATCAGAATACCGCCTCACTTGCCATACACATATAATGGAGCACTTTTAGTTTCAAATTTACCGCTTAAAATGAGGCGCTTTTCTGATTGGTCGCCGACTGCACACAGCGACCAATCAGAATAGCGCCTCACTTGCCACACACATATAATGGAGCACTTTGACTTTCAAATTTACCACTTAAAATGAGGCGCTTTTCTCATTGGTCGCCGACTGCACACAGCGACCAATCAGAATAGCGCCTCACTTGCCATAGAGATAGAATGGGCGATTTTTCTCCATTCTATCTCTATGGGAAGTGCGGCGCTCTTCTGATTGGTCACTGTGTGCTGACGCGACCAATCAGAACAGTCGCCTCACTTGCCATACACATATAATGGAGCACTTTTACTTTCAAATTTACCGCTTAAAATGAGGCGCTTTTCTGATGGTCGGCGAACTGCACACACGACCAATCAGAATAGCGCCTCACTTGCCATAGAGATAGAATGGGCGATTTTTCTCCATTCTATCTCTATGGGAAGTGCGGCGCTCTTCTGATTGGTCGCTGTGTGCTGAACGCCAAAACCATCATCAAATAAGCGCTCTCAGTGTCTGCACATTACACAATATAATGGAGCACTTTGACTTTCAAATTTACCGCTTAAAATGAGGCGCTTTTCTCATTGGTCCCGACTGCACACAGCGACCAATCAGAATAGCGCCTCACTTGCCATAGAGATAGAATGGACAATTTTTCTCCATTCTATCTCTATGGGAAGTCGGCGCTCTTCTGATTGGTCACTCTGATTTATCTCACGCCATCAACTTCCCATAAGAATAATAGCATGTGCTTTGAAGCGAAATACATAGCATAAAATAGATATATTAGATGAAATAGATAGATAGTACATCCATTAAGGATAGATATAGATACATTTTAGATATAATAGATACATAGAACATACATACAAATATTACCTAGACAGATAGAAATTGAGTCTCCCGTCCTGCCGACACGACAAACGAAACCTGAAATAGCAGCCGGACTTTCAAACTACCGCTATTAATGAATGAGGCGGTTATTCTGATTGGTCGCCAGACGACACAGCGACCAATCAGAAAGCGCCGCACTTCCATAGAGATAGAATGGAAATATCGCCATTCTATCTCTATGGAAGTGAGGCGCTTTCTGATTGGTCCGCTGTTGCACGGCGACCAATCAGAAAAGCGCCTCACTTTTAATGGATAGATATTTGAAAGTATAGGTCTCATTATATATGTAGATATAGGCGCATTTATTGTGAGTACACAGCTACTCTATTGATGACTAATGAGTCGCGCAGACCGAAAACGCCCTGGCAATGAAAGCATTTGCCCATTATTTATGGAAGTGAGTATTGATGGTGCGGACACAGGACAATAGAATACGCCGCATTCATGAGATGATGAGAAATCGCCTTTATCTCTATGGCAAGTGAGGCGCTATTCT
This sequence comes from Allobates femoralis, assembly GCA_033576535.1. Classification (NCBI taxonomy): domain Eukaryota; kingdom Metazoa; phylum Chordata; class Amphibia; order Anura; family Aromobatidae; genus Allobates; species Allobates femoralis. The sequence goes on along the minus strand of JARQOC010000008.1, from coordinate 81,692,175 downwards.
GATTGGTCGCTGTGTGCAGTCACGGACCAATCAGAAAAGCGCCTCATTTAAGCGGTAAATTTGAAAGTAAAAGTGCTCCATTATATGTGTATGGCAAGTGAGGCGCTATTCTGATTGGTCGGCGTCAGCACACAGCGACCAATCAGAAGAGCGCCGCACTTCCCATAGAGATAGAATGGAGAAAAATCGCCCATTCTATCTCTATGGCAAGTGAGGCGCTATTCTGATTGGTCGCTGTGTGCAGTCGCGACCAATCAGAAAAGCGCCTCATTTCTAAGCGGTAAATTTGAAAGTCAAAGTGCTCCATTATATGTGTATGGCAAGTGAGGCGCTATTCTGATGTCGGTCGGACAGCAGCCACTAAGTACCCTGTCTATTTTATAATACGCATCATTGGTTTATATCGGCACTTGCATTTTAATAATTTTAATGTCTTAGTGTATCTAGTTAGTTTTATTCGTCGCCAATAGCTTTTTGTTTCACGCAATATTTATGCTGGCGCTGTGTTAACAAGGTTCCTACAGACCTGTTCTCTGTGTGCAGGACTCATCTGTGTTATAATTAATTGCCTCTTGCCATGCAAGAGATGGAGTTCCCGCCCCTCTCTGGGCCCTGCACACACATAGCCCCGTCGCCTTCATTCCACTTCAGACACTGGTCATACTGGCTCCTGCTTACTGGTAAGTATTCACACCAGTCAGGTTTTTAATACAACAGTTAGGACTGCGTCTGAGATGGGTACACTTTGAAGATAGTGACGTGGCTTAAAATAACTTTTTCTGCGCAAAAAAACGGATTAACTAAGTACCCTGTATTTGTTATACCATTTTTATACTGCACTTGCATTTTAATATTTTTACTGCAGTGTACTGTTGTTTTTTGTCGCAATAGCTTTTTGTTTCCAATTATGCTGGCGGTTGTGAACAGGTTCCTACAGACCTGTTCTCTGTGTGCAGGACTCATCTGTGTTATAATTAATTGCCTCTTGCCATGCAAGAGATGGAGTTCCCGCCCCTCTCTGGGCCCTGCACACATAGAGCCCCGTCGCCTTCATTCCACTTCAGACACTGGTCATGCTGGCTCCTGTTTACTGGTAAGTATTCACACCAGTCAGGTTTTTAATACAACAGTTAGGACTGCGTCTGAGATGGGTACACTTTGAAGATAGTGACGTGGCTTAAAATAACTTTTTCTGCGCAAAAAAACGGATTAACTAAGTACCCTGTATTTGTTATACCATTTTTATACTGCACTTGCATTTTAATATTTTTACTGCAGTGTACTGTTGTTTTTTGTCGCAATAGCTTTTTGTTTCCAATTATGCTGGCGGTGTGGAACAGGTTCCTACAGACCTGTTCTCTGTGTGCAGGACTCATCTGTGTTATAATTAATTGCCTCTTGCCATGCAAGAGATGGAGTTCCCGCCCCTCTCTGGGCCCTGCACACACATAGCCCCGTCGCCTTCATTCCACTTCAGACACTGGTCATACTGGCTCCTGCTTACTGGTAAGTATTCACACCAGTCAGGTTTTTAATACAACAGTTAGGACTGCGTCTGAGATGGGTACACTTTGAAGATAGTGACGTGGCTTAAAATAACTTTTTCTGCGCAAAAAAACGGATTAACTAAGTACCCTGTATTTGTTATACCATTTTTATACTGCACTTGCATTTTAATATTTTTACTGCAGTGTACTGTTGTTTTTTGTCGCAATAGCTTTTTGTTTCCAGCTATTCTGATTGGTCGGCGTCAGCACACAGCGACCAATCAGAAGAGCGCCGCACTTCCCATAGAGATAGAATGGAGAAAAATCGCACTCCTATCTCTATGGCAAGTGAGGCGCTATTCTGATTGGTCGCTGTATGCAGTCGGCGACCAATCAGAAAAGCGCCTCATTTTAAGCGGTAAATTTGAAACTAAAAGTGCTCCATTATATGTATATGGCAAGTGAGGCGCTATTCTGATTGGTCGGCGTCAGCACACAGCGACCAATCAGAAGAGCGCCGCACTTCCCATAGAGATAGAATGGAGAAAAATCGCCCATTCTATCTCTATGGCAAGTGAGGCGCTATTCTGATTGGTCGCTGTGTGCAGTCGCCGACCAATCAGAAAAGCGCCTCATTTCTAGCGGTAAATTTGAAAGTAAAAGTGCTCCATTATATGTGTATGGCAAGTGAGGCGCTATTCTGATTGGTCGGCGTCAGCAATCAGAAGAGCGCCGCACTTCCCATAGAGATAGAATGGAGAAAAATCGCCCATTCTATCTCTATGGCAAGTGAGGCGCTATTCTGATTGGTCGCTGTGTGCAGTCGGCGACCAATGAGAAAAGTGCCTCATTTTAAGCGGTAAATTTGAAAGTCAAAGTGCTCCATTATATGTGTATGGCAAGTGAGGCGCTATTCTGATTGGTCGGCGTCAGCACACAGCGACCAATCAGAAGAGCGCCGCACGGGGGGCGTGCCCAGCAGCTCATGGCGCCGGTCGCAGCTTAGAAGAGCTCCGTTGGTTAATCCACTCGCACGGCAACTGAACGACTATTCCCGCTAACTTTCTACACCAACGGCTGCCGGGACCTTCGCTGCTACCGAGGAGATGCCCAAACCGGCCTCAGCTAAACGCAGGACGGAGCACAGACTCACGGAGTATTTTGGCGCGGAACAACAACGGGACTCCCCAAAGAAGATGGCGCCTGCTGAGGTACAAACTGACCGGCCACAACATGACTTGAGATCCCACCGCCCTGTAGAGAGACGGGACCCGACTGTGAGCGGCGACTCCCCGGTCACACAGACAGTCCTGCAAGACTGCCTGGAGACTTTCAAAGTCTCTCTTATGGTGGAGATGGCGGCGCTGATCGGCACCATGAGGGAGGACATAGGAGAGCTTACCGCCAAAACGTCTCACCTAGAGGCTAAAATGGGGGAAATAGCAAAAGCCCATAATGCCCTGGCGGACGACCATGAGGGATTGGACCGGGAAATGGGATCATTCTCTGGCGCTCTAAATCACATAGAGGATCAACTCCGGCGCAATAACTTTAAAATCAGGGGGATGGCAGAGGAGCACGGTGCACCGGACGTGAGAGCGGCTGCTGTTGCTTTTCTAACTGCTGCCCTTCCAGAGCTCCCTGCTGCTGAACTAACCATAGACAAAGCATTTCGAATCCCAAAGCCCCAGAATCTCCCTCAGTCAGTACCCAGGGATGTGCTGGTACATATGAGATATTCAGGGATTACAGAGCTACTACTTAAACGGATGAGACGTGGAACTCCCTTGCCCAACCCCTATGAGAATATTACAATCTACCAAGATCTCTCACCAGGGACACTGATGAGGCGCAGAGAATTCGCTTCCAGCTGCAAAGCGCTGCGGGATAGGGAAATCCCATATGCCTGGGGATCCCCTACTTCAGTCAACTTCAGATTTGATGGTAGGAGACACTCCTTTACATCGCCGACCCTGTTGAGGAAGGCACTCCGCGCCTGGCGTGTGCTAAACGCCCCCTCACCGCAACGTCCTGACTCGAGCCGGCAGAGTCCTGCGAAGAGCGACAGGGCAGAAGAGGTCGCTCCGGAATAATAATGGCAGACTACATTTATATGCTTTTGGGAATCTTTACTTCTTCAGAGTGATTTGCCGATGGAAAACTCTGATGGGTTATTACCCACAAGGTACTGTTCATTTTTGAGTGTGTTTCTTGCAGTGTTCCTGTCTTTCCCTAGAGAAGTGTGGAGTGAGGTGGACTGGAACGCTGTGGGAGACCCTTCCCCCCCAAGAACTTGATTCTGAAATAGGAATCCCTTTGTGAGTTACGGTTACTGTGTGTCATTTGTGCTTGTACCTTTTTTTTTCCTTTTTGTTATCGGTATAATGAATAGTGATTTATCTTTCCCATTGTGAGAGATCTCCTACCCATTGGAAATAGCCTCTCCTGTTTTTCCCTCCCTGTTCTATCCCACTGCTTCTCTCCCTCTCTTCTCCCCGCTCCCTCTCCCACTATTCCACTTCTAATTCTACCTTTCCTGTTTCTTATCTTGCCGGTCTCCCTTGGGCTCTGAGATGCCACTGAAAATATTATCGCTAAACGTAAATGGCCTAAATTCCCCACATAAAAGAACCTCCCTCTGGAGGGAAGCTAAGTCCTCCAGAGCAGATATCCTGTGCTTTCAGGAAACTCACCTATTGGAGAAAGATAATGGGCGACTCCGCCATGCGGAATACCCACACAGTTTTTTTGCTAATACATCTCAGAAAAAAGCGGGAGTATGTATGTTTGTCAGTCACAAACTACAGTTCTCTCTAGTGTCTTCCTTCAGTGATGATCTGGGAAGATATGTGGGAGTGAAATGCGAGATTGGGGGAATACGTTATACAATTGTCACAGTTTACAGTCCGAATGTGGGTCAAATGAAGTTTCTGAGGCATTTGTTTCACCGTATTCAAACAGAGACAGAAGGACGCCTTGTCATTTGCGGCGACTTAAATGCAGTAATGGAGCCACGCATTGACTCCTCATCCCCTATGTCTAGGAGTAGAGGTGCACTTGGAGACCTCTGTCGGGAGTTCCACCTACATGACGTCTGGAGATACCAGCACGCGGAGGAGAGGGATTATTCCTTCTTCTCCCCGGCGCACAAATCCTATTCCAGAATAGATTTGTTTCTACTTAATGACTTGGCGCTGGATAGGTGCATTTCATCGGGGATTGGTCTGATCACGTGGTCGGACCACGCCCCGATTGAACTGGAGTTGGCTCTTGATGTCGGAGGTGGGGCTTCCAGGTCATGGAGGTTACACGCGGGTCTATTGACTGACTTGAAGATCGCTGATGATATTGGCGTGGCATTGCAGGAATACTTTACTCTAAATGATGTGCATCAGACCCCAGACGATGTGCTGTGGTATGCGCACAAGGCGGTGATACGTGGCATATGTATCCAAAAAGCTGCGTTGGTGAAACGCCGCAGGGAACAACTCCTAAAGGACTGGACGAAAGAACTGTCACACTTGGAGACAGTTAATAAGTCCTCGCCGTCTTGTGCGTGTACATCGCAGATAATGCAGATCCGCAACAATCTTCGTGCCTTATTTCTTAAACAACACGAAACCAGCCTTAGAAAACTACGCACGAGATTCTATGAAGCAGGGGATCGGGCTAGTAGGTTATTAGCACGTAGACTTAAAAAGAAGTCAATCAAGGGGACGGTGACGGCTATTAAAGACGAGGAAGGGAAACTAGCTAGGAATCCAACAGACATTGTGGAGGTTTTTGCCTCCTACTATGAGAAGTTATATAATCTTCACCTAGATCCTCAGACGCCCCAACCCACCGCCGAAAATATACGTGAGTTTTTGGAGACTTTGAACATTCCCACTGTCTCACCTGATGTATTGGCCTCCCTGAACACCCCTTTCACCGAGTTGGAAATTCATAAAGCATTGAAGAGTTTAAAAAACAACAAAGCTCCGGGCCCTGATGGGTTGATTAATGAGTATTATGAACGCTACGGGCAGGTCCTCGCGCCTTATCTTCTCCGACTATTCAATGTATGGCAAGCGCAGGGTGATATCCCTGAAACAGCGCTGGAAGCCACAATATCAACGATTCCTAAGTCGGGGAGGGCCCAGGACTGCCCGGAGAACTTCAGACCTATCTCACTCTTAAATGCGGACCTCAAACTCTATGCTAAACTTTTAGCCACACGTCTGAGTGAAGTAATTCCTGGGTTAGTGCATCATGACCAAGTTGGGTTCGTGCGGGGCAGGCAAGCAAATGATGGGACGAGGAGGATGCTGGACTTGATAGAGGTGGCTGAGAGGAGGGGTGCCCCCAGTGTATTCCTGTCGTTAGACGCTGAGAAAGCGTTTGATAGAGTACACTGGGGATATCTCAGGGAGGTCCTCTCAGCTTTCGGTATTACGGGCCCTATTTTGACAGCAATCCTTGCTCTTTACTCCAACCCATGCGCCAGAGTTTTGTCCTCTGGATATAAATCTAGGCTCTTCCGTATCACCAATGGCACTCGGCAGGGGTGTCCCTTGTCTCCACTAATATTTGCTCTGGTCATGGAGCCGCTCGCAATATCTTTGAGAGCGGACCCCAGGATTCCCGGAATAGTGGTGGGACGTTACAAACATGTTGTCGGTTTGTATGCCGATGATGTCATTGTGGTTACGGAAGACCCCTTCTCCTCCCTCCCTAGGGTCGTAGAGACACTTGACTGCTTCGCACGGATCTCATATTATAAACTCAATGCAACTAAATCAGTGCTGCTCCCCATTGGATTGTCAGAAAGAGACACATCCATCCTCACGGCCTCCTTCTCGTTTAAATGCTCATCATCGGGTATACCGTACCTGGGGATAACTTTGTGCCCCACCAGAAATGTGGCGGCAAAAAATATGGAACATCTCACGGCTGAACTTGGAACAGCCCTGGCGGATCTTCCAGTCGACTCAATGTCATGGATTGCAAGAGTGCAGGCTATTAGGATGCTGTGGCTCCCAAAAATTTTATATCTTTTCAGATGTGTTCCAATTCACTTCCCCAGGATACTGCTACGGCGTCTTCAACGCATAATTTCTAGATGTGTGTGGGGATCGGCTCCGGCCAGAGTTAAGGGGTCCTTACTGTATCGACATCTGACGAAAGGTGGAATGGGTGTGCCGGATGTAGAGAGATATTGGAAGGCGGTGGTGTTGGAGGCGGCGGGAAAATGGTGGCATGAGGGAGATTCTCAGGGATGGAAGCTGATAGAGGAGGGTTCGCTCCGGGAGGGATCTTTACGATCTCTTCTCGCGGCGAACTCGGTGAGACGTGTGACAGGAATTGACTTTCTCAGTACAATTTCCACATTGTTGACAGTCCATGACTCTCTTCGGGGAGAGTGGACTAAGATTCCTCCTGGAGATTTCCCGATAGAAGCATTCTCATGGTTGATCCCCACTTTTTCGGTCTCCCCATGGAAATGCAGAGGCCCTAGAACTCTTGCAGACCTTCTTCAGGGAACCAGGCCGCTAAAACTGGAGGAGTTTTTGAACAAATTCCCTGACCTGGAACCTTCCTTTCTGCGCTTTCACCAGTTAGTACACCTTGTGTGTTCCCCTGCTTTCTCACATGACTTATGTCCTTCACGGGCACCTTTGGCACTAAGACGCTCTCTGACGACTGTGCCTAGACCTCCAAAGTCCCTTTCAGCACTGTACACAGATCTAATTGAAAAAGATGCTCCTCCAAGATTGTTCTGCAATACCAAATGGGAGCAAGATCTTTCTTTCAAGGCGACAGAGGAGGATTGGGAGGATGCTGTACATTGTGTGAAGGAAGCATCTAGATGCATAAACCATATCGAACTACTCAAAAAAATTCATTTACGGTGGTACCTTACTCCTAAGAAATTGGCAAATTTTGGCAGAGGCGCTTCACCGTTATGCTGGAAACAATGTGGTATGACAGGGGATCTACCACATGTTTGGTGGAGTTGTCCTAAGGTGGCACAGTTCTGGCAACTGGTTTCTGGGTTGTTGGACTCAGTCACAGAAATGAAAATCCCGCTGGAGCCGCAGATTGCGGTTCTCCATGTGGGAGTCATGGCGTTTCCACCTGTGATTCGTCGAATAATGACGTATATCCTGACAGCGGCCAGGGCTTGTATCGCCTCCAAATGGAAGCAACCCCTAACCCCGTCAATGAATGACCTTATTGATAAGATAAACTCCATATTCTGCCACGAATATTATCTGGCGTTAGATTATGGTGCCCGCCGTTACGTGACTGAAGCATGGGAGTTGTGGGGAGCACATCCACTTGCCCAAAAACTCCCAGGGTAGAAAGATTGGACCTATCTCTCATACCATAACTCGTGATATGTACAGGCCATGCTCAGGGGAGGACCGGTTCCCTTCCCCTTCCCTTTGGTGTTGTATCCTCCTTTTCCCTTCTTTACTCCTCCTCTTTCTCTTCTCCTTCTCTTTCCTCTAGTCCCCTTTTTCTTAACACGTCCGTTAGAAGTAGTTTTGTCTTCCACATCCTTTCCATTTTTAAATACCACAGCCCGTGCGGATTTGCATCTCGAGTAGCTACACTACAGGTCTTCCATTTGAGTGCCTGGAAGCGTGACCTCCATTGAAACGACCTCTCTTGCATCACATTGTCAAGAAAATATACCCTGGAAGCTCTGATCCTAGAGTTTGCATTGGGATAAAGCGTACTACAGATGTGAGAACTCTTGAGTAACTATATGGGTAGACCGTTCTAGGAGAAGACCGCATTTATATCTACTGCAAGATCTCTAGCTGACTGGCGGATGCTGGTTAGACTGTTCTATATGGAGTAATGACGTTCTCCAGAAGTGGGATTAATTGATCATCATAGTTCAAATACTTGCTGAAGCAACTATCTTATTTTTCTTTCTTTTTTTTTTCTTTTCTCTCTCCCTCTTCCCCTGTTTCCCTACCTATTTTTATATTTGTTGTCCTACAGATGCTGTATTGTCAACCTGTTTATATATGCAATTGAGTAATAAAAATTATATATGAGAAAAAGAAGAGCGCCGCACTTCCCATAGAGATACATAGCGGTGTGTCGGCGAATTTATGGCCGGGCCCCTGGTTCTATTTTCGGCCACGTGGCTCGGCTCTGGTCGGTCGTTCCACGCTTCCGGAGACTAGCAATGGGCGCTTGGCGGCGATTGCTGGCGCATCAGCAACGACTTGCAATGAGTGCGAGCCATTGCTAAGGCGCGAGCAATGGCAGCGAAGCGAGTCTCCGGCCCCATGGAACGACCGATCAGAGCCGAGCCCCGTGGCCGAAATTAGAACCAGGGGCCCGGCCATAAATTCGCCGAAAAACCCTTATGTATCTCTATGCGAAGTGAGGCCCTCTTCTGATTGGTCGCCGCCAGCACACAGCGACCAATCACATTAGCGCCTCATTCCTCCATGTATCCCTATGGAAAGGCGCCCTCCAATCACAAGCACGGCGTCATTTTTGAAAATATACAGCGACCAATCACATTCATGGCGCCATCTTTCTTAGGTTGCCGCCCACCAATGAGATAAGGCCGCTATTTATAGCGCAAATTTTGAATCTTTTTAAACACATCTTTCCACCTCTGCGTATTCTGTTTAAGGGAGGACGAGGAGTTACCGCGCGACCAGCTGTTGGACTATATTTCTGCCAAGATATCCATCCTTCGTGAGGGCCCTTTGAGGGAGGACGAGAAGCTACCGCCGGACCATCTGTTGGACTATATTTCAGCCAAGATATCCATCCTTCGTGAGGGCCGTCGGGAAGCAAGCGCCGGATCGGCTTCTCCGATTTATCAGCTAAGATATCCTTTTTGCAATATACCTTTTCACACCAGAGTCTATATTCCTGATGCTACCTTTTATTTTCACCTCTTTTGCTATCTTTTATCTTCACCACTTTTACTTTCTTGCGCCATGCAGCGCCAATCGGCGCTGCATGGAGCCTGCGCCACAGTTCGGACACTTCGCCGCTGGGAGTGTGTGGGAGTGTGTGGCGGCGCTCAGCGGGAAAAGCGCTGAGCGCCGCCACACACTCCCACACACTTCCACAATTCCGCCCCGAGTTCGGCGCTCAAAGCGTGGCGCTCCGCGTTAAAAGCGGCGACCCCGATGCCGCCGACCACTAAGGCCGAAAATCAAACCAGGCGCTCGGCAGGGAAAGCGCGGCTTTCCCCGCTGAGCGCCGACCAATCGGATGCTCAGCGCCATCTTCTGAAGTTGCCGCCAGACCAATCATAGCACAGCGGGGCGGAGCTACATACTTCCACACTACGACCGACCTGAGCCTTGCGCTCTGGCCGAAAACAGAACCAGGCGCTGGGCATCCAAGTCGCCGGTCTCCCCGCAGACTGCCGACCAATCGGAATCACGGCGCCATGTTTTTGAAGTTTCCGCTACCCAATCCTACAGCGGCTGGCGTCTGCCGCCATTTTATGAATGAACATTTCGCCTCCCTCTTCTTAGAGCGCGAAATTTGAAGTTTTGCACTATTTTAAACCTAAAAAGCTGTTTTCACAGTACAATCTCACATCAGAGTACCGTATATACTCGTGTATAAGCCGACCCGTGTATAAGCCGACCCCCCTACTTTTGCCCCCAAAACCTGGGAAAACCTATTGACTCGTGTATAAGCCGAGGGTGGACCCCAGCACAGGTATACAGCCCCCAGCAGTGTGGTATACAGGCCTCCCCAGTGGTAGTATACAGCAGCCTCCCCAGTGGTATGCAGGCCCCAGCAGTATATACAGCAGCCCCAGTGGTATACAGCAGCCCTTAGGTAGTACACAGCAGCCCCAGGGGTATACACATCAGCCCCAGGGGTATACACATCAGCCCCAGAGGTGTACACAGCAGCCCCAGGGGTATAGACAGCAGCCCCAGGGGTGTACACAGCAGCCCCAGGGGTGTACACAGCAGCCCCAGGAGTAGTACACAGCAGCCCCAGGGGTAGTACACAGCAGCCCCAGGGGTATATACAGCAGCCCCAGGGGTAATACACAGCAGCCCCAGGGGTAATACACAGCAGCCCCAGGGGTAGTACACAGCAGCCCCAGGGGTAGTACACAGCAGCCCCAGGGGTATATACAGCAGCCCCAGGGGTAATACACAGCAGCCCCAGGGGTAGTACACAGCAGCCCCAGGGGTAATACACAGCAGCCCCAGGGGTAATACACAGCAGCCCCAGGGGTAATACACAGCAGCCCCAGGGGTAATACACAGCAGCCCCAGGGGTAATACACAGCAGCCCCAGGGGTAATACACAGCAGCCCCAGGGGTAGTACACAGCAGCCCCAGGGGTAGTACACAACAGCCCCAGGGGTAGTACACAGCAGCCCCAGGGGTATATACAGCAGCCCCAGGGGTAATACACAGCAGCCCCAGGGGTAGTACACAGCAGCCCCAGGGGTAATACACAGCAGCCCCAGGGGTAATACACAGCAGCCCCAGGGGTAATACACAGCAGCCCCAGGGGTAATACACAGCAGCCCCAGGGGTAATACACAGCAGCCCCAGGGGTAGTACACAGCAGCCCCAGGGGTAGTACACAGCAGCCCCAGGGGTAGTACACAGCAGCCCCAGGGGTAGTACGCAGCAGCCCCAGGGGTAGTACGCAGCAGCCCCAGGGGTAGTACGCAGCAGCCCCAGGGGTAGTACGCAGCAGCCCCAGGTCCCCCTCACTGTTCGGCGCCCCCACCGCTGCGCTCATACATTACCGGTCTAGCAGCTGTCATCCTCCGGTGGCAGATCGCGGCTCCCGGCTCCGGCTTCCATCTTCTTCTGTGTCTTCCTGCATTGTGACCGGGGCGCATCGCGATGACGTCATCGCGACGCCGGCCGGTCATGTGACATGCAGGAAGACACAGAAGAAGATGGAAGCCGGAGCCGGGAGCCGCGATCTGCCACCGGAGGATGACAGCTGCTAGACCGGTAATGTATGAGCGCAGCGGTGGGGGCGCCGAACAGTGAGGGGGACCTGGGGCTGCTGTGTACTACCCCTTGAGATTTTTTTTTTTTTTTATATACCGTATATACTCGCGTATAAGCCGAGGGGAGACTTTTCAGCCCAATTTTTGGGCTGAAAAACTCGGCTTATACGTGAGTATATACGGTATATATTCCTAATGCCTATGCTTATATTAAACCTTTCTTTATCCAAATTTCATTTGAGCTACATTTCACCATATTGATCTGTTTTTTCATACTTTTTTAACCCCTTCTATTCTATTTGTGCTCCACTTGCTATCTCACTATGTGCTGTACTAAGGCCATTTCTACATTAACCTCTTTTATGCCATTTGCATTTTAATTTTCTGTCACACTGTTTTATAGGGTTCAAACTGCTACATTAACCCCTTCCATTCTGTTTGCTATTCACTAACTGTGTCACTATGTGCTGTACTCATGACATTTGAAAATTAACCTCTTCTATACCATTTGTTATTTATTTTCTCATCCACACTGTTTTATAGGAGTGCAATTAGTACATTAACCCCTTCTATTGTCTTGGCTATTCACTGCCTATGTCACTATGTGGTCTACTACTGGCATTTGAATACTAACTTCTTTAATACTATTTTTAATTTTATTGATCGTGCAGTATTTTGTACGCGTGCCAGTGGTACATTAACCCCTTACAGACTGTTCTATATTTTATTTCTACTTGGAGTGTGTCGTTACACTGTTAGGAGTACATTAACCCATTATATGCCATTTTGATTATATTTCATACTAACAAGTCTGTAGGACTACTACCTGTCTTATATTTAACTGTTTGGATGTAATGCTACCTTACCACTGGCTTATTGTCGTGCCAGTGGGACATTAACTACTTTTACATACCAAACATATTGGTTGCATGGCATTTTGCACTATATGACCGATTGGGGCTCCTTTCACACGCGCGTTGTACATGCAGATTTACATTATTCCATAACATGTGGTAATATTCCCAATATTAACGCAAGTTCCCCATACCCGCCACCAGGGGTGCAGTTGCGTAAGGTCCCGCTACATCGCCGGATTAACGTTCATTTTTACATTGACCTGCCTGTTTCACCATGTACTGCGGAAGTTGCCTTATTTCTTTTTTCTCCCTGCTTGGTCACATTGCGCCATTTTACGCTCCCCACTAATGCCGCTATTTCCCCAACTGCAGAGAGAAAAATAAAAACAACTACTTCCCCTATAATCCCAAAACCATAAGTTCAAGGTAAACATTTACGCTACCTCTGCCATTTTGCCCCAACTTCTGCAACTCCACCCCTGCTGGCGGTTATGCGGAACTTGCCGTCATATCGGTACTTTATCCGCTTTTTTTACAATGTTGGAAAACTCTGCATTTACAACGCGCATCTGAAAGGGCCCTTACATCCATTTCTCTTGCCTTCAAGTCTCTTTTTAAGGACTTTAAACTCACTGATTTCCATTCACAACTCCATACAGTAAACATCATTAAATATTTGTTTCGTACTCTAAAGAAGTCCATCATTTGCTTTTCACAGGTTATTGAAATACACACTTTCCTTTTATTGTTTTTGCCTATTTAGACATAGTTATTATTGATTGTTTCCTTAACTAACACACTCTAGCTCATTTTGGATTGGATTCACTGCCTATTCTTACAAAGATGAGCTCTCCAACAACAAATCTCGCTCTTGCCAAGGAGACTGCATCTACGCCTAAGAAGAAGCGTGCAGAGGAAACTTCGGAAGAGACACGTCTTCGGTTAGATCGTGATAAGGCTGCTAAAGCGAAACGCATTGCAGAGGAGACTTCGGAAGAGAGACGTCTTCGGTTAGATCTTTGTAAGGCTGCTAAGGCAAAACGCACTGCTGAGGAGACTTCCGAAGAGAGACGTCTTCGCTTAGATAGTGATAAGGCTGCTAAGGTAAAACGCACAGCTGACGAGACTGCAGAAATGAGACGTCTTCGGTTACTTCGTGTTAAGGCTGCTCAGGCGAAACGCATTGCAGAGGAGACTTCGGAAGAGAGACGTCTTCAGTTAGATCGTGTTAAGGCTGCTAAAGTGATACGCATTGCCAAACTCTCTTCTCCACTGAGACGTTTTCGGTTGGATGCTGCGAAGGCTGCTTTGAAGAAACGTATTTCTGAACTCTCTTCCGAAGAAAGAAGCTAACGAATGGCAAAAAGAGCCATTGCTGAGCGTTGCAGATGCAAACTACAAAAACTTAGAGCCACTGAAGAACCGTCTGACAAAGATACTACTCCTGCCTCTTCGTCTACTGACATTCTACAAACTGAACAGTCTTTAACACCTCCCATGACCTCCATGGGAAAAGAAAAAGTAAAGGTTGACAAGGAGGCTGTGCGTATGCGCAAGAAGCGTGCGGAAGAGAGTTCTGAAGAAAGACGACTTCGCTTGGACAAGGAAAAGGCTGCTTTCAAGACACGGGTTTCAAAAGAGTCTTTGGAAGGAAGGATGGAACGATTAGGCAAAAAATCTATGGCTGCGCGTCAAAGACGTCAACAACAAAAGTTTATGCCTACAGGAGATTCGTCTGATCCTCATACTGCTGCCACCTCTTCGTCTGACCCTCATACTGCTGCCACCTCTTCCTCTGATCCTCATACTGCTGCCTCCTCTTCGTCTGATCCTCATACTGCTGCCACCTCTTCTTCTACTGTGTTAACTACAACTGAACAGCCTTTACCACATCGCAAGGCGACATGTAAACAAAAACACTCTGCTGAGGAGACGCCATACAGCAAACAGTGTAAAATTATCCGCCTTAAAAGGACAAGACAGATACGTCAAGATATGCTGTCTCTTACGTCTAAACAACTCCACTTGACCCATTTGGCTGCATCACATCGTGACCTACGCAAAAGTTCTTCCACTTTAACATTGCAAGAGGCAGAACGGAATATATATTCAATTTCTTCATTTATGGAATGTTTTGATTCTACGTCCCTTCCACGTCTCATCTATGTAGGATTACACAATAAACATCTACATTTGTTATGTTCACCTCTCCTACATCCAATGGGATTTACTGATCAGGATCATGCTATTCTAGAACATACCTGTGGTCCCATGAAGTTAATATGTGAACATTGTGAGGCTCTGCATTTTACTGATGAACGCCCATCAGATCAACAGTTTAGTCTTTGTTGCCACAAGGGAAAAGTAAAGGTACCATTACCTCAATACCCGGAGGTCTTCCAACGCCTGCTGAAAGTAGAGAGTGAGTACAGTCGAAATTTGATGGAGAATATCAGGAGCATTAATAGTTCTTTTGCTTTTGCCCCCATGGGTGCCCATGTTTCTCTACCACCTAGACACGGCCCTTACTGTTTCCGTATTCATGGGCAAATTTATCATCGCACTGGAACACTCCATCCTGCTCAAGATCAACCTCCAGCATATGCACAACTGTACATTTTAGATACTGCAAGCGCTATAGAACAACGGCTACAGTTTCCAGAAAATGTAAAATGTCATCCTACTTTAATGAGTATCATTGCTCTTCAATTGGATAATATTAATCCTTTTGTTTCGGCCTACAAAATGCTACGTGACGTTGAATTAGAAGAACAACAGAAGGCAGTAGAACATGGCACCGTCATGCCAAATATTATCATGGCCATTAAACAAGACAGACAGCAAGACCCTAGACGCTATAACAATCCTACTGTCAATGAAGTTGCTGTGGTCTTTGAACATGCTGATGGAGAGCCACCATTCAATAGAGACATTTTAATTCATTTGAAACCTGATCCAAATAACCCCTTGGCCCCAAAAACACAGCAAGTCAGTATTCTACACAGCAATTTAGATGCATTACTCTATCCCTTATTTTTCCCTCATGGAGAACAAGGCTGGCATGAGGGACTCAAGCATCAAGGCCAAAGTCTACGCAGGGTTACACAGCTCCAGTATTACTGCTATTTGCTGTCTGTACGGAATCGGTTCAATCCTGTCCTGAATGGTGGCAAACTAACACAGCAGTACTTAGTGGATGCGTATGTGAAAATCGAGGCTAATCGCTTAAATTTTATCCGTCAACACCAAAAGGATTTAAAAGTAGAGGATTATTGCGTACTTCAGGAACATCTCCAGAAAAAATCTATTGAGAAAGGTATTCCCATTGGCAAGACGGTCATTTTACCATCTTCCTTTGAAGGCAGTCCAAGAAACATGCAGCAACGCTATCAGGATGCCATGGCTATTGTGACTAAATTTGGACGACCGGATCTTTTTGTAACCATGACCTGTAATCCTAAATGGAGGGAGATTACAAACAATTTAGAGCCATGGCAGCGTGTGGAACATAGACCTGATTTAGTCGCCCGTGTCTTCAGAATTAAACTGGAAGCCCTATTAAAAGACATTAACATTGGATTATTTGGCAAAGTTTGTGCAATGGTTCATGTTATTAAATTCCAAAAGCGTGGCCTACCACACGCTCACATTTTGATCATTCTGGATAGCAAATCCAAACTAAGAACTGAGGTTGAAGTGGATAATATAGTTTGGGCTGAAATCCCTGATCCAGCAGAATACCCTGTGCTCCATCCAATTGTGATGCAACACATGATTCATGGACCCTGTGGACAACACAACCCCAATTCTCGATGTATGGATCTTGGAAAGTGTAAGAAAGGTTTTCCTAAAGATTTCCAAACAAAAACAGTCTTAGCTGAGGATACATACCCTACTTATCAAAGAAAGGAAGGATCACCTTTCCACACCATTCAAAGATGATTGATAATTCTTGGGTTGTTCCCTATAACCCTTTCCTACTATTAAAATACAAGTGTCATATTAATGTTGAGGTATGTGCTTCCATTCAAAGTGTTAAATACCTATTCAAATATGTCTACAAAGGACATGATAAAGCCAATCTTGAAATTTGCCAAACCAATATCCACCATGATGAAACACATCAATTCATGGATTCAAGATACGTAAGTGCACCGGAGGCAGCTTGGCGAATATTTGCTTACCCGATGCATAGACAATCGCACTCCATTATTCGCCTTGCCGTACATCTCCCACATTCTCAACCACTTTATTTTCATGAGGATGACTCTGTTGACAACATCAGTTACACAATGCACAGAAAATCTACTCTTATGGCCTACTTTGAGCTCAATGAGAATGACCCACATGCTCATGATTACTTATACCGCCAAATTCCAGAGCACGATGTTTGGAAACAAGGTGCATGGGAAATTAGAAAGCGAGGAGGTTCTTCAGTGATTGGAAGAATGTATACTGTCAGTATGAAAGAACAAGAACGGTACTATTTAAGGTTGTTGTTACTGCATGTCAAAGGAGCTACAAGTTTTGACAACATTAAGACTGTTAATGAAGTCACATACCCAACTTTTAAAGAGGCGGCATTAGCCCTTGGATTGCTCTTCTATGACAGTGTTTGGAGAAATACTTTATTGAATGCCTGTGTTCTCAACATGCCTGCACAGCTTCGTGATATGTTTGCATATATATGTATTTTTGGTCCTCCAGCTCATCCATTGGAGTTGTGGCAAGAATTTAAACAAGACTTTATCCAAGACTACTGCCATGCATACCACTCCAACACTGAGGAGTGTGAGAATTGTGAAGGATATGCAATGACAGATGTCCAAAATGTTCTACAATTTTATGGCAAAACTTTTACTGATTTTAATCTACCACGACCAAAAAGAAAGCCACACATCGCTCCACAATACAAGGATGATGAGTTAAGAAGAGCTCAGCAAATGAAAGCTACTTTAAATGACCAACAACGTTTGGCCTATGATGCTATCAATCAAGCTTTACATGATAGAAGTCTACAACCTAAGTGCTTTTTCATCGACGGTCCAGGTGGCAGTGGGAAAACATATCTGTATGATTTATTAATTCATGAACTAAGAGGAGAAGGCGAAATTGTCTCACCTGCAGCCAGTACAGGGATTGCAGCTAACTTACTGCAAGGAGGAAGAACCATTAATTCGCTTTACGGAATACCAATTCCAATAAATGAAACATCTGTTTCCAGAATTAAAAATGATACAGATGCTGCACAACATTTGAAAAGTACCAAACTTTTCATTATTGACGAGTCCACTCTGTTATCTAAATATGCATTGCATGTGATAGATCAACTTTTACGGGATGTCATGACAACAGATATTTCCAAAAAAATACAACACCTTTTGGAGGAAAAGTCATTGTTCTGGGAGGAGACTTTCGACAGTGTCTGCCTATCATCCCTCATGGTACAAGAACTGACATTATAGAGAGTTGTATTAAATACTCACGACAATGGCAGCTTTTCACTCAATTGCCACTCTTCAACAACATGCGTTCCATTGATCCTGATTATAGCAGTTGGTTACTTCAACTGGGAAATGGTGAATTGTCCAATGATTTCAACCTTGGAGATGATATCATTGAAATCCCACAAGACATGATCTGCACTGGCTCACTCATACTTGCTATATTTGGTGAAAACATTCTCATAGATGTACATAACAATGAAAGCATTCAGATTGCTGCATCACATGCCATTCTTTGTCCTAAAAATGACCATGTGGATATGGTGAACTCTAAGGTTATGGATTGCATTGCTGGTGAATACACTGAATACATTAGTGATGATTCCATTAATCCTGATGAGACTGAAGACCCAGACCAATATCCAGTGGAATTTTTAAATTCACTCACACCAACGGGAATGCCTTCTCATCGCCTCAAATTAAAAATCGGTACCATTGTCATGCTTTTGAGCAACTTTAACAGCAGAAAAGGTCTTTCCAATGGGACTCGCTTGATTGTCATCGCTTTGTTTGACAATATGATTCAAGCAAAAGTCATTACTGGCTCTGCAGAAGGAAATGTGGTGTTTATTCCAAGGATTGATTTATCTCCATCAGAGACTGGCTTACCTTTCAAGTTAAGACGTCGACAATTTCCCGTAAAGCCTGCTTTTGCCATGACCATCAACAAATCCCAAGGCCAAACACTGGAGAAAGTAGGGATTTTTTTGCCAGAACCCGTTTTTGGACATGGACAGTTATATGTGGCTTTTTCACGAGTGAAAAGACGATGCAATGTTAAGGTGAAAGTGCTGGATACACCCATTCAAGGCAAATTGCTGCCTAATTCTGAAAAAGTCTTTACCAAAAATATTGTCTATAAGAATATTTTATTTTTAATTCTTTAGATACATATTACATTTAGATACATGATGTACATAACAATGAAAGCATTCAGATTGCTGCATCTCATGCCATTTTTTTGCCTAAAAATGACCATATGGATATGTGGATATGGTGAACTCTAAGGTTATGGATTGCATTGCTGGTGAATACACTGAATACATTAGTGATGATTCCATTGATCCTGATGAGACTGAAGATCCAGACCAATATCCAGTGGAATTTTTAAATTCACTCACACCAACGGGAATGCCTTCTCATTGCCTTTAATTAAAAATCGGCACCATTGTCATGCTTTTGCGCAACTTTAACAGCAGAAAAGGTCTTTGCAATGGGACTCGCTTGGTTGTCATCGCTTTGCTTGACAATATGATTCAAGCAAAAGTCATTACTGGCTCTGCAGAAGGAAATGTGTTGTTTATTCCAAGGATTGATTTATCTCCATCAGAGACTGCCTTACCTTTCAAGTTAAGACGTCGACAATTTCCCGTGAAGCCTGCTTTTGCCATGACCATCAACAAATCCCAAGGCCAAACACTGGAGAAAGTAGGGATTTTTTTGCCAGAACCCGTTTTTGGACATGGACAGTTATATGTGGCTTATTCACGAGTGAAAAGACGATGCAATGTTAAGGTGAAAGTGCTGGATACACCCATTCAAGTCAAATTGCTGCCCAATAGTGAAAAACTCTTTACTAAATTATTGTCTATAACAATATTTTATTTTAAATTCTTTAGATACATATTAGATTTAGATACATAGTTACTTTCTAATTAAACACAAATATTACAATAAATTAGTTTTGCCATAGATGTATAGGAATAAAAAAAAAAAAATACAAAAAAATTAGTTTAGCCATAGATGTATAGGAATATAAAAAAACAGAAATACCAAAAAAATTAGTTTAGTTATAGATAAAGACATTATAATTAGTTATTAGATATAAAATAGTAATTTAAGATATATAGTCGTTAGTTTTAGTTTTCACTAAAAATATAGTGTATAAATACATTTTACTTTAAATTCTTTAGATACATATTACATTTAGATACATAGTTACTTTCTATTTCACAACACAAATATTACAATAAATTAGTTTAGCCATAGATGTATAGGAATAAAAAAAAAAATACTAAAAAATTAGTTTTGCCATACATGTATAGGAATAGAACAAAACAAAAATACCAAAAAAATTATTTTACTTATAGATAAAGACATTATAATTAGTTATTAGATATAAAATAGTCATTTAAGATATATAGTCGTTAGTGTTCGTTTTCACTAAAAATATAGTGTATAAAAATATTTTACTTTAAATTCTTTAGATACATATTAGATTTAGATACATAGTTACTTTCTAATTAAACACAAATATTACAATAAATTAGTTTAGCCATAGATCTATAGGAATTTAAAAAAAAATACCAAAAAATTAGTTTTGCCATAGATGTTATTGGAATGAAAAAAATACAAATTAGTTTTGTATAGAAAATCATTAAAATTAGTATAGATTATAAATAGTAATTTAAGAAATAAGTCTTAGTTTAGTTTCTCTAAAAATATTAGTGTATAAAAATATTTTAATTTAAATTCTTTAATACATATTACATTTACATACATAGTTACTTTCTAATTAAACACAAATATTACAATAAATTAGTTTAGCCATAGATGTATAGGAATAAAAAAAAAAATGAGTTTAGTTAGAGATGTATAGGAATAAAAAAAAATACAACAAAATATATTAGAAAATTATGTTATAAGATAAATAGAATTTAAATTATGTTATTAGATATAAAATTATTTAAAAGTATATATCTATATTTAGCTTTTCTTATGTCGACTCCATAACATCTCGTAATTCACTCTGTGACTCATCACGCGAAGATTGCGTAGTGCATTCATGTGACGTCACCTCAGCAATTTGTCCGAAGCGCAAATATTACAATAAATTATTTAGCCATAGATGTATAGGAATAAAA